>CM019719.1:62277974-63695474 GCA_009760885.1 Achatina immaculata | reverse complement strand
CAGGTGTCTGTTGGTCTGTGGACAAATATTTGACAGCTAAATAAGGGAACTAAGAAAAAGATTATTTCAGAATATGTTTAGGTAAATAAGAGTCAGGTGACAGTTAGTTAAATGTGAAATGTTTGTGTTATACTGGGGAAAATGTGTGTGCTATTTTGGGAATTGTTTATGGTATACTGGGGAAATGTTTATAGTGTATTGAGAAATGTTTACGGTATATTGCGAAATGTTTATGGTATATTTAGAAATGCATATGGTATATTGAGAAATGTTCATGGTATAATGGAGTAATATTTATGACCTATTGAGAAATGTTTATGGTATATTGAAGAATTGTTTGTGGCATACAGAGGAAATGTTTACATTATATTAAGGACAATGTTTATAATATATTAGGGACAATGTTTGTGGTATATTGAGGAAATGTTTATGATATATTAAGGACAATGTTTGCGGTAAATTGAGAAAATGTTTATGATATATTAGCGACCGTGTTTGTCTGAAGAAACTTTTCAGGATCTGCAGAAAAATGGCCAAGATTGCCTTTTGACATGTTGAGACGCTGTCGTTTATGATCAGCTCCAAGAAGTTTCGGGACCCATTGAGCAGAGACCTTTGTCATTTGAAGATCATTGTGAATAATGGCATGAACACGTTCCTGGGAGATGCTCAACTCAGTAGTAATGTACCGCTCAGTTAGTCGTCGATCCTCCATTATCATGTCATGGATTCTGCTGGTGGTTTCATCGGTGGTTACCGTTCTTGGTCTTCCTGGACGGGGATCATCTTCCAGACTCTCCCTTCCATGTTTGAACTGAGCTGCCCATTTCTTCACTGTGCTGTAAGAAGGGGCACTCTCCCCTAGAGTCTCCACCATATCCTCATGGATCTCCTTCGATGATAAGCCCTTGATGCTGAGGTAGCGAATGACTGCTCGATGAGAAATGCTATCCATTTTCTCAGTTTCTGCCACCCCTTACAACTTCAGTAGCCTGTAAAAAAATTGGCTGCAGTTAATTTCGTAAAACGTCGTGTTTAATCTTAAATTAACCTGATCTACAAATGCAGCTAATATCAATTGTGTGTTTCAAGTATTTGTACCTTAGGCCGCGAACTTATCAATCATCCATCGTATATTGTGGTATAATGGGGAAGACTTTGGAAGAGAAACAGTTTAGACATAAATCTCTTAGCAAGGAACGACATAAGAAAATTCTGACACATATAAGAAAATTCTGAGACAGAAATGAGAAAATTATGACACAGACATGATAAAATTCTGACACAGACATGAGAAAATTCTGACACAGATATAAGAAAATTCTGAAACAGACATGAGCAAATTCTGACACAGACATGAGAAAATTCTGAGAAAGACATGAGAAAATTCTGACACACAAAATGAGAAAATTCTGAGACAGACATGAGAAAATTCTGAGACAGACATTCATCTTTTCTGCACTCTGCGACTTCCTTGCTGGACAACTTTACGTATAGTTAGCTGTGACAAGAGGAGAATAGTATAGTTAAAATATATTGCTTATACTAGGCTAGTGTGTTCCTAAACTTACCAAAGTTGCGTGTATAAGAAAGTGAAGAGGGTGGGTAGTGTTATCATCTGTGAGGTCCCCTCTCAGTGCTCTGTCTGTCTGTCTGTCTGTGTGTCTGTCTGTCTGTCTGTCTGTGTGTTTGTGTGTGTGTATGTGTGTGTAAAAGAGAGAATTTGCTGTTGCCGTGTAAGATGCTGTCGTAAATGATAGTTTACTAAACTTTTCAAATTAGTGTGTCACACAAGTCTTCTGTCTGTTTGCTATCTAGTCAAGTCTTCTGTCTGTGTGCTATCTTACCTTTCTTTTACCTTTGTTCACAGTTTGTCTTTGAGAAGGCTAGTCTCGTTGCACAGAACCTGCACTGCGCTCTAAGAATGTAACCTTTGACACCTTTAATACATTTTCTCTCTCTCTCTCTCTCTCTCTCTCTCTCTGAACCTTAAGTGCCCAGGGCACATGGGGCTTCCGCAAGGGTTTTCCACAAATGACTGTCCTTTGCCTTTTTTCCGCTCTTGCCCAGGTGAGCCCTCTATTGCTCAACATCCTCTCTGTTGTTCTTCTCCATGTCTCTTTTGGTCTACCCTTACTTCTGCTCCCCTGTGGTGTCCATCTTAGTGCTATTTTTGGTAGTTAGTTGTCAGTCATTCGGAGCACATGTCCCAACCATCGCCAGCGTCTTTCCTCAATAACTGCTGTCCGTGGCTTCATGTGCATCTCTGCCAACAAGATGTTATTTCTTATTTCATCTTCTCACAGATGTTTGTATTTATAAACTTCCATATCTTTTTCAGTACCAGATGTTTGGTGGATTCTACAAAGAAAGCAAAGTTTCTGTTTCTGTGTCAGCATACTCTAAGGCACCAGATCTTCTGGTACATATCTCAACAGAAAACAACCATGAAAAGTCTTATTAATAAATAAAAACAGACACAGACTTGACATTTGTGTGACTTTCTGAACAGACTGGAACATGTTGCAAACTCAGAGCCACACAGCCGGGACTACTCACTCCTCACTGTCTGTAGGGACAGATAATCTCTGCCATGCTGCTCAAAGAGGAGGAGTCTATGTGATATGTCTGTGAGCTGTCTATGAAACCTGTGATTATCTGCCAGAAATTTCCTGTCTGCTCTGACCAGCCACTTTATTTTGCTCTAAAATTGCTTAAGGCTTGATTATACTATACCCTGTGTTTGCTATTCCCGGCAGCCATTGTTTTCAAAACATCCACATTTAAAGTTATCTCTTTATAAAAAATATCACTCAGTTTAAGTTTGGTAAACATTTGTGAAGTTTCCCTTCACTGTCTCGTATTTTGTATTTCCATCACTTGAATAATTTGTTCTCAGAATTTTTCGTTGTATTTTATGTTTTAATCCTGGTGTGGTTTCTTGCTAGCAATTTTATGTATTTTAATTCATTCTTGAATTCTGACGTTAAATGTGTACTTAGTTCTGTCGCGTTTTCTTTGTTCTTGTTAATAATTTTCTCTGTCAGTCCTGTCTCATCTATATATATTTTTTCTGTTTTCTCTTACTTGTTTCATCCATCCATCCATCCATCCATCCATGGTTTCACTCACATTTAGTAAAAGATAAACTGTGGCCAGTAAACTCAGTACAGAGCGGGTCTGTGAAGTCAGAGATTTCTCGCGTATACACCCGTCTCTAACTCCAGCACATCTGTGACCCGGAAGTTAACTCCCCTAGTCAGCGCAGATTATTTGCTCTGTCGTTAAGTCTGTCTTCTATAGAAATGGTGGCTAGATGCGCAGGAAGTAGTTAAGAGCCATCGAGTTTTAACGTTACATCGCCAAATGAAAGTTGAGAAAAGTTGTTAAAAATGGAAACTAGGGAGAGTAGTTGAGAAAATGGAGCTGAGAGGCCGAGCTAAACTAATGGAGTTTAAAAATGTTATAAAACGTGTCTCCCAGCATCAAGTTTCTGGAGAGGAAAAGTTGCATGAGATGCAGTTATGTAGGAGTGTGATGATGGTAAACAAAGTTCAAGATTTGCCGGTTCGGAAAAGATATATCAGATATCGTGTGAAGTGTATTGTTGCAATGGTAGGTAATGGCAGTTCGTCGCTATGGAAACTGCCGTCACACTTGGATAATTGACGGACGATGACCGATGAGTGGACGCGACTGACGCAGCGTGATATTTTCAGGAGATTGGAACAAATTCTTGGAGTAGGCCAGACCTGCTTCTTTCCTGCTTACTCCACACATTCTTGATACTCCGTCGTTACACAAACCAATCAGACATTTCAAGTGGGAGCAGACATTTGAAATGGAGTCAGAAGTTTCAAGTGCAATCAGATAATTTAAGTAGAGCTTGGATGCCCAGATAATGTGAACATTTTAGACTAATTGACCCAAACCTCAGCAGCAAACAGACAGGTTACATTGATATAACATTGCTGATGCTGGTCGCTAGTCTTGTATCGACAGCTTCAGTCAAGACGTGAGGTTTTTTTAGGCTTGTGAGGTTTGTGAGGCTTGTGATGTGTGTGAGGCTTGTGAGAATTATGAGGTATGTGAGACTTGTGAGGTTTATGAGACTTGTGATGTTTCTGAGACTTGTAAAGTTTATGAGGCTTTTGATGCTTGTGAGACTTGTGAGGCTTGTAAGGTTTATGAGGCTTGTGACGTTTGTGTGATTTGTGAGGCTTGTGAGGTTAGTGAGATGTGTGAGACTTATGAGGCTTATGAGGCTTGTGAGGTTGTGAGGTATGTGAGACTTGTAAGGCTTGTGAGAGGCTTGTGAGGCTTGTGAGGCTTGTGAGATTTGTGAGGCTTGTGAGATTGGTGAGACTTCCGAGGCTTGTGAGGTTTGGGAGACTTGTGAGACTTGTGAGGTTTGTAAGGCTTGCGTAGCTTGTGAGAATTGTGAGGTTTGTAAGGCTTGCGTGGCTTGTGAGACTTGTGAGGTTTGTAAGGCTTGCATGGCTTGTGAGACTTGTGAGGCATGAGAGACTTGTGAGGCTTGCGAGGCTTGTAAGACTTGTGAGGCTTGTGAGGTTTGTGAGACTTGTGAGATTTATGACTCTAGTGAGACTTGTGAGGCATGTGTGAGGCTTATGAAACTTTGTGAGACTTGTAAGGCCTATGAGATTTGTGCGGTTTGTAAGACTTGTAAAGCTTGTGTTGGCAGCAATTTGTGTTTCTGTGAAAAAGTTTCACTCTCTCTCCGTGTCTCTCATTCTCTCTCTATCTCTCACTCTCTCTCTTTCTTTCATTCTCACTCTCTCTCTCTCTCACTCTCGCTCCCTCTCTCTCTCACTCTCTCCCGCTCTCTCGCTATCTATCAAACATACATTCACATTATTCACATAATTTTCCACTGCTGTTTCACATGTTATCATCATCAAATCTAAAGCTTTAGATATAATCATAGCTGCTTAATCATAGCTGCTTATCTTAATCTACAACATCACAGAAACATCTGTTCCTTCTCTCAACGATTGGAGAAGTTTTGTTCCGAAATTTTGAACATTTGACGTGTTCTCATTTTTGAATTGTTGTACATACCAAAAGGTAGCAGTAAGAATAAATGGTGAAACAACAACTTGGGTTTGACATAAAACTAGGGGTCCTTCATGGGTGCATATTGCCGCCTTATTTATTTAACTTGTATACTGAAAATATAATGAGGAATGTTAGAGAAGATGTAGACAAAGAATATTACGATGCCATAAAAAATTGGAGGTTATGAAATACCAGAGATTAGATATGCTGATGACACAGTATTACTGTCCACAACACAAAAAGGAATGGAAAAAATGATTATATCAGTCCGTAAGAATAGTGAAGAGCAAAACCTCTATCTAAATGCGAAGAAAACTAAATTGATGACAACTGACAAAACAAACAAGGAAGCTGAAATATGTATCAATGAGGAAAAACTGGAAGAAGTGGAGAGTTGAATATCTTGAATCACTACTAACTAATAATGGAGATACAATGAGGGAAATTAAAAGGAGGACATCTATCGCGCTTCAGAAAATAAAACAACGTAAGAATGTGTGGAGACGAGCAGACAGAATTAGAAAAATCAGATTTTTAAGGGCATGCATCTTTCCCATTGCAACATATGCCTGTGAGACCTGAACACTTAACAAAACAGCTGAGAAACACATAAATGCCTTTGAATGTAAATGCTACAGAAGAGTTCCTCAAATATCATGGACACAAAAAGAACAAATATATCCATACTACAAGAACTTAACATTGAAGAAGGCTGGCTAGTAAAGAGGATTAAACAAAGAAAACTTAAATATTTTGGACACATTAAACGTCATGATAATCTAGAGAAGACCGTCTTGGAAGGGGACATAATAGGAAAAAGAAAGAGAGGAAGACCAAGGCGAAGATGGCTGCAAGACATTGTTGATGATCTGCAAATGGATGCATTAGCACCAGGCCATCTTGCTCACAACTGAGAGGCCTACAGGAGTGCTGTTAGGGAGGCAAAGTTCCGCAAGGGACATACAAATGAATGACTGACATGCATTACTGCGATACTTACCTGACAATAGTCAACCTATTATTGTTTTGTTTACCTGACAATAGTCAACCTATTATTGTTTTGTTTACCTGACAATAGTCAACCTATTATTGTTTTGTTTACCTGACAATAGTCAACCTATTATCGTTTTGTTTACCTGACAATAGTCAACCTATTATTGTTTTGTTTACCTGACAATAGTCAACCTATTATCGTTTTGTTTACCTGACAATAGTCAACCTATTATCGTTTTGTTTACCTGACAATATTCAACTTAGTATTGTTGTGTTTTAAATTGTTATATATTTTAACTACAGCGCATCTTACAATTATTTCATTGTCACACATGGAGTACAGTTTATCTACAACCCTCTTTCTTTCTGTAATGTTCACCTTCTCTCTTGATTGTTCTTACTTTCGTTTAATCAAATGCCCTCACCCTCTCTCTCCTCTTCCCCCCACCCTTTTACGTGCCATACCTTACTTCTGTTGTAGCAGTATTTGCCATAAAAGGTAAGAATCTCAGGAGAACTGATATAAGTTATCGCCCTTACATATTGACCGTTGTAAATTTTTTTTTCTTCATAATAATCAGAGGCCAAATTAATAGACATAAAATCCCTTGATGAGGTTGAAAGACTCGCCGAAGACAGGAAAAAATTGGCGAACTACCTTGCGAGCCCTATGTGACGTTTAACGGCACGGGAAGGATATAAGATATAAGATAAGAAGATAATCACCTTTAGCTTTTTTGGCCTTGAATTGTGGGTGTATTTGAGTTTCTTCAGATGTTCCAGTGACTGGTAGGGGAGAAAACCTCGGCGAGTTTTCAGTCTTGTTCTAGTGTAGTCAGTTGTAGATGTTCTAGTGTAGTCAGTTGTAGATGTTCTAGTGTAGTCAGTTGTAGATGTTCTAGTGTAGTCAGTTGTAGATGTTCTAGTGTAGTCAGTTGTGGATGTTCTAGTGTAGTCAGCTGTAGATGTTCTGGTGTAGTCAGTTGAAGATGTTCTGGTGTAGTCAGTTGTGGATGTTCTAGTGTAGTCAGTTGTGGATGTGCCGTAGACAGTGTTATTGTATGTGGTACTTCTCTGTTTTTATGGCGGCAACTATTATGTTACTATTTTATGGCCGCAACTATTATATTACTATTTTATGGCCGCAACTATTATTTTACTAGTTTATGGCGGCAACTATTATTTTACTAGTTTATGGCGGCAACTATTATTTTACTAGTTTATGGCGGCAACTATTATTTTACTAGTTTATGGCGGCAACTATTATTTTACTAGTTTATGGCGGCAACTATTATTTTACTAGTTTATGGCGGCAACTATTATTTTACAAATGTATGGCGGCAACTATTATTTTACAAATGTATGGCGGCAACTATTATTTTACAAATGTATGGCGGCAACTATTATTTTACAAATGTATGGCGGCAACTATTATTTTACTAGTTTATGGCGGCAACTATTATTTTACTAGTTTATGGCGGCAACTATTATTTTACAAATGTATGGCGGCAACTATTATTTTACAAATGTATGGCGGCAACTATTATTTTACAAATGTATGGCGGCAACTATTATTTTACAAATGTATGGCGGCAACTATTATTTTACAAATGTATGGCGGCAACTATTATTTTACTAGTTTATGGCGGCAACTATTATTTTACTAGTTTATGGCGGCAACTATTATTTTACAAATGTATGGCGGCAACTATTATTTTACAAATGTATGGCGGCAACTATTATTTTACAAATGTATGGCGGCAACTATTATTTTACAAATGTATGGCGGCAACTATTATTTTACCAGTGTATAGACCCCTGAACTGTGGCGTGTATTTCATGCTGTGTCTGCTGAGATGCTGTTCGACTACGTTCTCATCAGTTTTTTTCATCATCATCTTGTGATGATTAAACATCATTGAGTGCTCAACTTAACAGCACTCTTGGTGGTTCTTAGATTAGTGTAACAAAGTTGACATTTGCCGTCCTGAGTTGTCTATGAAGAGAATAATATCATCTGTAGGATCTGTGTGTATGTTCAGTCAGTCAGTCATTTGCATGTCCCTTGCGGAACTTTGCCTCCCTAACGTCTCTCCTCTATGCCTCTCAGTTGTAAGAAAGATACCCTGCTGCTGATGCGTCCATTCGCAAATCATCAATGATGTCCTGCAGCCATCTTCGCCTTGGTCTTCCTCTCTTTCATTTTCTCATTATGTACCCTTCCAAGACGGTCTTCTCTAGATTCTCATGGCGTTTAATGTGTCCAAAATATTTAAATTGTCTCTGTTTAATCTTCCTTTCTAGCCAACCTTCTTCAATATTATGTCCTTGTAGTATGGATAAACAAGGTATTTGCTGGGTTTTTTTTTGTGTCCATGATATTTGAAGTTCTGTTGTTACGTGCATAAACTAGGAAAAAAGTAGGAACAGCTTTATTATTTAACGATAGCATACTTGTGACGTTTCGGCGAGAGCCTTTGTCAAATAAAAACAAATAGGTCGTAGAATCAGAGAGAGGAGACAAACTACAGATTCACATTAATTTAATGCTAACAGAACCAAAAAAAAATGGAAAAATTAATAAAAACTGGAAAATGATCTATCTCAGCCTCTGGATCAATACAGCACCAAAATCTCCTGTATGTCCTCGATAGAAGCATAAACAATATATATAAATAAAAATAAAACAATATAAATAATAAAGCTGTTCCTACTTTTTCCCTAGTTTATACATTTTGATATCACAGCTTTACTGCAGTGCTTGTATACCAATACATTAATTATTCTTGTTACGTGCGTCAGTTTGTTTTCTGTTGCAGTGGACAACATAGTGTTGTTCTCATACTACAATATTTGGTGTTGTTCTCATACTACAAAATTTGGTGTTGTTCTCATATTGAAATATTTGATGCCGTTCTCATACTACAATATATTAAACCGTTCTCATACTACAATATATTAAACCGTTCTCATACTACAATATATTAAACCGTTCTCATACTACAATATATTAAACCGTTCTCATACTACAATATATTAAACCGTTCTCATACTACAATATATTAAACCGTTCTCATACTACAATATATTAAACCGTTCTCATACTACAATATATTAAACCGTTCTCATACTGCAATATTTGGTGTCGCTCTGATGTTACAATATTTTATGCCGTTCTCATATTCCAATATTTGGTGCTGTTCTCACATTACAATATTTTGTGCCGTTTTTATATTACAATATTTGGTCCCGTTCTCATACTACAATAGTGGTGCCGTTCTGATGTTACAATATTTGATTGCGTTCTCTCATATTCTAATATTTGGTGCCGTTCTTATATTATGCATATGCAGGAAACTCTCTACTATAGAGAGCGGAACAACAACAAATCCTTCAGATCATCAGAGGAACTACCCCCCCCTCTTTTTAGACAAGCATTTCGGCCCCATTAAACTCGTGACAGTCTAAGGTGTGTGGGCCCCCTGGTTCATTACAACATTTGATGCCGTTCACATATTACAATATGTGTTACGGTTTAAATAATTCAATATTTGATGCCGTTCTCATACTGCAATATTTACTGCGGTTATCATACTACAATATTTGATGGCGTTCTGATATTACAATATTTAGTGCTGTTCTCATACTACAATATTTGATGCTGTTCTCATACTACAATATTTGATGCTGTTCTCATACTACAATATTTGATGCTTTTCTCATACTACAATATTTGATGCTTTTCTCATACTACAATATTTGATGCTTTTCTCATACTACAATATTTGATGCTGTTCTCATACTACAATATTTGATGCCGTTCTCATACTACAATATATGATGCTTTTCTCATACTACAATATTTGATGCTTTTCTCATACTACAATATTTGATGCTTTTCTCATACTACAATATTTGATGCTTTTCTCATACTACAATATTTGATGCTTTTCTCATACTACAATATGTGATTTGGACTGTTCTTACAGACACCGAATAGAGTTACTGTAATTGTTTATTCTGAGTAGTCCCTAAATTTTTGTTTAGTAGATAGTCATTTATATATGTATGTAGTTACTTCTGTACTGAGTGAATGTTTAAGAGCGAAACGTAAATGTTATATTTTATTTTATGTCTCTCAGCTTCAGTGTTAGTTATGTTTGTTATATGAACAGCATATTTGTAGAATGTCTGGGATAGAGTGAAAGATGTATGATAAAGGGCAGAATGTCAGACGGGCCTGCGTACCCAATTCTTAACCCTTTTGAAATAAAGATAAATCAATCAATCAATCAGTCTCTGAACCTTAAGTGCCAAGGGCACAAGGGCCGTCCGCAAGGGTTTTCCACAAATACTACATAATTACTACTTAGTAGTTGAGAAAACGTCCACATCTACTCCTGTCCTGTCTGTCTGTTTTACTCTTTTCTTCCGTCAATCCTACATAATCTCCATGTCTCTTTCAATCTCTCGCTCTCTCTGTCTCTCTTTCTCCTCTATGTCTCCATGTATGGCTCTCTCTATTTAAGTTCTGCCACTGTACAACTCACACTCAGTAAACATGTACTTAACTCAATGTTTGGCAACCTGGAAGTTGAAGGAAGAAATGTCAATCTTTGGGATAAAAGATTCGTCACTTCTCTCTAACAATGTGAAAGTTCAGAATATCAGGCACACTTGTGTGTTCAGTTCTATCTAACAATATGAAAGTTCAGAATATCAGGCACACTTGTGTGTTCAGTTCTATCTAACAATATGAAAGTTCAGAATATCAGACACACTACAGATTCACATTAATTTAATGCTAACAGAACAAAAAAAAAAAAATGGAAAAATTAATAAAAACTGGAAAATGATCTATCTCAGCCTCTGGATCAATACAGCACCAAAATCTCCTGTATGTCCTCGATAGAAGCATAAACAATATATATAAATAAAAATAAAACAATATAAATAATAAAGCTGTTCCTACTTTTTCCCTAGTTTATACATTTTGATATCACAGCTTTACTGCAGTGCTTGTATACCAATACATTAATTATTCTTGTTACGTGCGTCAATTTGTTTTCTGTTGCAGTGGACAACATAGTGTTGTTCCCATACTACAAAATTTGGTGTTGTTCTCATACTACAAAATTTGGTGCTGTTCTTATATTACAATATTTGATGCCGTTCTCATACTACAATATATTAAACCGTTCTCATACTACAATATTTGATGCTTTTCTCATACTACAATATTTGATGCTTTTCTCATACTACAATATTTGATGCTTTTCTCATACTACAATATTTGATGCTTTTCTCATACTACAATATGTGATTTGGACTGTTCTTACAGACACCGAATAGAGTTACTGTAATTGTTTATTCTGAGTAGTCCCTAAATTTTTGTTTAGTAGATAGTCATTTATATATGTATGTAGTTACTTCTGTACTGAGTGAATGTTTAAGAGCGAAACGTAAATGTTATATTTTATTTTATGTCTCTCAGCTTCAGTGTTAGTTATGTTTGTTATATGAACAGCATATTTGTAGAATGTCTGGGATAGAGTGAAAGATGTATGATAAAGGGCAGAATGTCAGACGGGCCTGCGTACCCAATTCTTAACCCTTTTGAAATAAAGATAAATCAATCAATCAATCAGTCTCTGAACCTTAAGTGCCAAGGGCACAAGGGCCGTCCGCAAGGGTTTTCCACAAATACTACATAATTACTACTTAGTAGTTGAGAAAACGTCCACATCTACTCCTGTCCTGTCTGTCTGTTTTACTCTTTTCTTCCGTCAATCCTACATAATCTCCATGTCTCTTTCAATCTCTCGCTCTCTCTGTCTCTCTTTCTCCTCTATGTCTCCATGTATGGCTCTCTCTATTTAAGTTCTGCCACTGTACAACTCACACTCAGTAAACATGTACTTAACTCAATGTTTGGCAACCTGGAAGTTGAAGGAAGAAATGTCAATCTTTGGGATAAAAGATTCGTCACTTCTCTCTAACAATGTGAAAGTTCAGAATATCAGGCACACTTGTGTGTTCAGTTCTATCTAACAATATGAAAGTTCAGAATATCAGGCACACTTGTGTGTTCAGTTCTATCTAACAATATGAAAGTTCAGAATATCAGGCACACTTGTGTGTTCAGTTCTATCTAACAATATGAAAGTTCAGAATATCAGACACACTTGTGTGTTCACTTCTCTCTAACAATGTGAAAGTTCAGAATATCAGACACACTTGTGTGTTCAGTTCTATCTAACAATGTGAAAGTTCAGAATATCAGACACACTTGTGTGTTCAGTTCTATCTAACAATGTGAAAGTTCAGAATATCAGACACACTTGTGTGTTCAGTTCTATCTAACAGTGTGAAAGTTCAGAATATCAGACACACTTGTGTGTTCAGTTCTATCTAACAATATGAAAGTTCAGAATATCAGGCACACTTGTGTGTTCAGTTCTATCTAACAATGTGAAAGTTCAGAATATCAGACACACTTGTGTGTTCAGTTCTATCTAACAATGTGAAAGTTCAGAATATCAGACACACTTGTGTGTTCAGTTCTATCTAACAATGTGAAAGTTCAGAATATGAGACACACTTTTGTGTTCAGTTTTTTTGACAAGAGAAAACGACTGATCCCCCCCCCCCCCCATTTTCCAGATAGACTTTTCTAGCCATCATTTTCCTGGTTCCTCCGTGTTGTCCTCTGTCCTCACATTTTCCAGATATAATTTTCCTGCTTCCTCTGTCCTGTCCTCTGTCCTCACATTCTCTTGACATCCACGTGGTAAAACTCAGCTGTTAGATAAGTTTCAGAAATATGTTGCTACACTAAGCTCAGAATGTTGTGCCTCCTCTCAGACTTACAGTAATGTTCATAAAAGTTTAAGAAAATATTCATAAACTACTCACCCGGTTTTAGAATTAGCTGATTTACGAACAGATTAGAGAAACAGAGCTTAGATTTAGCGCCGAAAATTTCTGCAGAGAAAAGAACCGATGAACCGTGGCCTACCCAGGCAAGAATTTTGCAGAAATTTTACAAAACTCTATAGAACATACAGAAGAGGCTGACGGGTATTATTACACCTAAAGTAAAACCAGTCTTTAGCAAAACTGGAACCCTATTAACACCAAGTGAAGATCACAAGCAAAGATGGGCTGAGCACTTCCAAGAAATACTTAATTGACCACACCCAAAGCAATTGATAAACCTTGAAACCGACTTACCAACCCCACAACTAGGGGTAAATGTCAAACAAGATGAAATGAAGTTGAACGAAACAGCAGTGGCAAAAACAAAGCTACCGGTTAAGATGAAATAACGGAAACAATAACATATTAAAAGTGACAACATGAGACAACTACAGAGAATATTTAATAAAGTTTGGAAAGAAGAAAAGATTCCTTCTAAATGGAAAAAAGGAATCATTGTTAAAATACCAAACGAAAAGGCAACCTTAGCTACGGCAATAATTGGAGAGGAGTAACCTTACTATCAGCTGTGTCAAAAGTATTGTGCAAGGTTATTCTGAATAGAATAGATATAGTGGATGCTGCAATGAGAGAAGAACAAGCAAGATTTCGAAAATGGAGAAGCTGTCTCGATCAGATCTTTACTCTAATACTTGATGAACACTGTAAAAACTATTTGGTGCAAGTTTACATTTACAATTATTGGTAGGAATATTTTCTCCATATGATTACAGACCAACAGTCCTTGGCAATGTACTACCTACTCGAGGCCCATCTAGCTCACCCATCATGACCGCCAACCCAGCTTCTCCCCTCCCCCCGGTATCTTATATATCTTATATCTTATATCCTTCCCGTGCCGTTAGACGTCACATAGGGCTCGCAAAGTAGTTCGCCAATTTTTCCTGTCCTCGGCGAGTCTTTCAACCTCATCAAAGGATTTTATGCCTGTTAACTTGGCCTCTCTTAATAATGTCCTCTTCAGAGTTTCACGCGGTCTGCCCCTTTTTCTTCGGCCTGTTGTGTTCCACTTGATAGCTTGTTTTGGGTATATTGTATGATAATTATGCATAAATCCTCAATCAACACAACAGTACACTGACATGCACTACAGATCACGAAGCCTGAATTCAATAATACAACAATTTAATCTCACAATGAACCCAACAACCACAAATAACTGGCACTGACAGTCCACATGACATTAAGACATTATTCATCAATAAAGGCGAAACAATATGAGAAATAAATCAATAAACTTTAAGTCAAGGATAATATCAGTTAATAATGAAACGTCTCAGGTCTGTAATATTTACATTGTTACTCTATGTACCTGGGGCCCTCAGGTCATTGGGCCCCAGCTGTGAGATCCACCACGACTTTATGTGCCACTGCACTTTCATCTCCGGATCCATTGCTGCCATTATCTACATCAACAGCATCTGTACTGATGCAAACACGTGGTCAATCTACATGGGAAAAAACATAATACAAAAGTATACATGTTACCAATCCAATCAACAGAGAAAATCATAATCAAATCAGACACAAATTATCTTCTTACACACGAAACCCCATCATCACAGCGTACTGCACAACTACATATCTACACCACATGAAGTGGGCTCGGATAGAATATATCTACCGATCACTATAATACACAGGAATTTACAGCAATGTTCATAAAAGTTTAAGAAAATATTCATAAACTACTCACCCGGTTTTAGAATTAGCTGCTTTACGAGCAGATTAGAGAAACAGAGCTTAGATTTAGCGCCGAAAATTTCTGCAGAGAAAAGAACCGATGAACCGTGGCCTACCCAGGCAAGAATTTTGCAGAAATTTTACAAAACTCTATAGAACATACAGAAGAGGCTGACGGGTATTATTACACCTAAAGTAAAACCAGTCTTTAGCAAAACTGGAACCCTATTAACACCAAGTGAAGATCACAAGCAAAGATGGGCTGAGCACTTCCAAGAAATACTTAATTGACCACACCCAAAGCAATTGATAAACCTTGAAACCGACTTACCAACCCCACAACTAGGGGTAAATGTCAAACAAGATGAAATGAAGTTGAACGAAACAGCAGTGGCAAAAACAAAGCTACCGGTTAAGATGAAATAACGGAAACAATAACATATTAAAAGTGACAACATGAGACAACTACAGAGAATATTTAATAAAGTTTGGAAAGAAGAAAAGATTCCTTCTAAATGGAAAAAAGGAATCATTGTTAAAATACCAAACGAAAAGGCAACCTTAGCTACGGCAATAATTGGAGAGGAGTAACCTTACTATCAGCTGTGTCAAAAGTATTGTGCAAGGTTATTCTGAATAGAATAGATATAGTGGATGCTGCAATGAGAGAAGAACAAGCAAGATTTCGAAAATGGAGAAGCTGTCTCGATCAGATCTTTACTCTAATACTTGATGAACACTGTAAAAACTATTTGGTGCAAGTTTACATTTACAATTATTGGTAGGAATATTTTCTCCATATGATTACAGACCAACAGTCCTTGGCAATGTACTACCTACTCGAGGCCCATCTAGCTCACCCATCATGACCGCCAACCCAGCTTCTCCCCTCCCCCCGGTATCTTATATATCTTATATCTTATATCCTTCCCGTGCCGTTAGACGTCACATAGGGCTCGCAAAGTAGTTCGCCAATTTTTCCTGTCCTCGGCGAGTCTTTCAACCTCATCAAAGGATTTTATGCCTGTTAACTTGGCCTCTCTTAATAATGTCCTCTTCAGAGTTTCACGCGGTCTGCCCCTTTTTCTTCGGCCTGTTGTGTTCCACTTGATAGCTTGTTTTGGGTATATTGTATGATAATTATGCATAAATCCTCAATCAACACAACAGTACACTGACATGCACTACAGATCACGAAGCCTGAATTCAATAATACAACAATTTAATCTCACAATGAACCCAACAACCACAAATAACTGGCACTGACAGTCCACATGACATTAAGACATTATTCATCAATAAAGGCGAAACAATATGAGAAATAAATCAATAAACTTTAAGTCAAGGATAATATCAGTTAATAATGAAACGTCTCAGGTCTGTAATATTTACATTGTTACTCTATGTACCTGGGGCCCTCAGGTCATTGGGCCCCAGCTGTGAGATCCACCACGACTTTATGTGCCACTGCACTTTCATCTCCGGATCCATTGCTGCCATTATCTACATCAACAGCATCTGTACTGATGCAAACACGTGGTCAATCTACATGGGAAAAAACATAATACAAAAGTATACATGTTACCAATCCAATCAACAGAGAAAATCATAATCAAATCAGACACAAATTATCTTCTTACACACGAAACCCCATCATCACAGCGTACTGCACAACTACATATCTACACCACATGAAGTGGGCTCGGATAGAATATATCTACCGATCACTATAATACACAGGAATTTACAGCACATCTATAAACATAACGAAACAAGATATCGCCCGGTCAATGCTTCTGTCTAATCTGATGCCAGCCAATGTTTATATATATACACACACATATATGTATATATACATACATATTTCCCCCCCCCCCCCTCTCAACCAATTACCATATCATGTGGACGATGACGCTTCGGTCAAGGTCGTACACCCCTTGATCTAAGCGTGATTCGTCCACAACATATTGAAAAGCAAAAACCACCGACTTCATAGACTTTTAAAAGGTTTTTGACAGCAGACACAGAGATTCGTTGTGAAGAATTTTAAGACTATATGGAATACCATCTAAAACTGTCAACATCATTAAAGACTTCTACAATGGATATGTTTGTACAGGCAAAACAGAAGAAGGGATGAGTGAAAGCTTCCGGATTGAAACAGGTGTGAAACAAGGATGTATATTATATCCCTTACTTTTTTGGAGCTGCCATAGACTTCATAATTTTTTTTTAATGCTGCACAGGTAAAAGGGGCATTGATTGGGTACATAGGACCCAACTAGAAAATCTTGATTTTGCTGATGACATAACTATTATCAGCGACAATGAAAAGAAAAAAAAGACAGACACCCTGATTTCACTGGCTAGCAAAATAGGACTTGAAATTAACAATGAAAAAATAAAAATAATGTAACTTCTCATTAACCATGAAGAAAAAATATACGTAGAAGGAACAACTGTTGAAGAAGTAAGCCAATCTGCATACCTTGGCAGCTACATAGACTAGAATGGTGACACCAAAAAAGAAGTTTGGATCAGAATTGTAAAAGCAGCATTGACCTTCAAGAATCTTGAGAACATATGGAATTCAAAAGTTATAAGCACAAAAACCAAGTTAAGATTATTCATTTCAAATGTAATATCCACCTTCATTTATGCATGCGAAAGCTGGAAAAAAAACTAAAGAAACAGACAAGGAATTAGACCCTTTTGAAAACAAATGCTTAAGGAAAATACTCGTCATCAAGTGGAACGAAATCAGGAACAATGCAAAGATAAGACAGATGACTGAACAACAACCACTCTCATGGGTGATGAGGAAAAGGAGATGGACATATGTTGGTCACTTGATGAGAAGAAATGATCAGAGAATCCCAAAACAAGCTATCAAGTGGAACACAACAGACCAAAAAAAAAATAAAAGAGTTTGACCACGTGAAGCTCTAAAGAGGACATTGTTAATGGAGGCCAAATTAACAGACATAAAATCCTTGATGAGGTTGAAAGACTCACCGAAGACAGGAAAAATTGGCGAACTACCATGAGAGCCCTATGTGACGTTTAACGGCACGGGAAGGATGTAAGATGTAAGAAAGTAGGGATAGTAGCTGCTATAATAATGATTCAGAGTACAGCTTATATTTGTAGTAATGTAGCGGTAAAGTAGCTGTAACCGTTTAAAAAAAGTATTTTGAACATAGACATAGACATAGACATAGACATAGACATAGACATAGCTATAGCAAAGTTTGTTGTTAATATAAACCTGGACAGTTGTGTGTTCATGTAATGTCCAGTGTAAGAGGTTTATCTTAGAAACAAATGACAGCATGTGGCAGGGGACATTAGAAAACATTCAACACAGAACAATGGCCAAGATCTAGCTAGGCAAGACCACAAACTAGCCTACCTTTCTGGGATTGAGCTCATGTCATGCAGAGATT
This sequence comes from Achatina immaculata, assembly GCA_009760885.1. Lineage (NCBI taxonomy): Eukaryota > Metazoa > Mollusca > Gastropoda > Stylommatophora > Achatinidae > Lissachatina > Lissachatina immaculata. The sequence goes on along the minus strand of CM019719.1, from coordinate 63,677,274 downwards.
GACATGGCAACAGCTACAAAACGCTCTGCAAGCTGTGCACATATTTCACTGCTGTTTTATGATGAGATATTTATGTCGCTTATGCCATGAACACTTCCACACGCGACAGCCGAAGAAGCAGGGCATACGAAAAATTGAAGAACATGAGAAGAACTTGTGTATAAATAATCATTATTTTGTTTTTGGAAGTTTCTTTGGCGCGCAAGATCTTGTCTGATTGTTTTTATACACAATATTTGAGGCACACTGGCTGATCTTCGTGATAAAAAGATCTTTGTTGTAGACAGTTCAGTATCTGAGCCCTGCAGGCAGGAATATCTTCAATTTTCTGTCTGTTCTGAGACAGCCAATCACAGGCTTTAGATTCCAGACAGAGGCAACTCTAGCAAGCCGCACAGTCAAATATTTTGTGCTAGCCCTTGGCCTAGCTTTGTTGAGGATATTCACGAAATGATATCTCGGGATATGTCACCTTCCTGTGTGAAAGAAGCGTCTCTTGCCATGTTTAAGATGAAAGCATTATCCCGGATATTTCTGCACTCGGTCAACATTTTTGTCTGTTACATACGAGAATACAGACTGGCTACCGCTGAGCTTGTTTGTTGTTCTGTCTTAAACTGTATTTGTCTTCCAGGTAACAGTGCATTCTCTCTGTTTTTCTTGGAAAGTTCAAAGTTCAAACTAGATCACTGAGACTAAAGTGTGTATGTGCAGAGTAAGGACCAAACTGAAACGTGTACACGAGAACTTCAGCGTTTGTAACAATGAGACCAGACTCCACTGCCCAGCACTTGATGCTTTTAGTGCGAAAAAAAGAACATAGTAGATGATAATGATGATGATAATGATGATGATGTAAGTTAATTTTCTTCAAAATCTGAGATTAAGATATAAGCATTTGTGATTCTAGCTCATCACTAGAGCCGGTGCATAACTTAACTCATCACTAGAGCCGGTGCACAACTTAACTCATCACTAGAGCCGGTGCACAACTTAACTCATCACTAGAGCCGGTGCACAACTTAACTCATCACTAGAGCCGGTGCACAACTTAACTCATCATTAGAGCCAGTGCACAACTTAACTCATCATTAGACCTGGTCCTAAACTTAACTCATTAATAGAGCCGGTGCACAACTTAACTCATCATTAGAGACGGTGCACAACTTAACTCATCATTAGACCTGGTCCTAAACTTAACTCATCAATAGAGCCGGTGCACAACTTAACTCATCATTAGAGCCGGTGCACAACTTAACTCATCATTAGACCTGGTCCTAAACTTAACTCATCAATAGAGCCGGTGCACAACTTAACTCATCATTAGAGCCGGTACACAACCTAACTCATCATTAGACCTGGTCCTAAACTTAACTCATCAATAGAGCCGGTGCACAACTTAGCTCATCACTAGAGCCGGTGCACAACCTAACTCATCACTAGGCCTGGTCCTAAACTTAACTCATCAATAGAGCCGGTGCACAACTTAGCTCATTACTAGAGCCGGTGCACAACTTAACTCATCACTAGACCTGGTCCTAAACTTAACTCATCAATAGAGCCGGAACCCGGCATTAGCTGATCACTAGAGTCGGCCCGCAGCTTAGCTCTTCGATAGAGAAGGTCCGCGGCTTAGCTCTTCGCTAGAGAAGGTCCGCGGCTTAGCTCTTAGCTAGATTCAGTCCGCGGCATAGCTCTTCGCTAGAGCCGGTCCGTGACTTAGCTCATAGCTAGATTCGGTCCGCGGCATAGCTCTTAGCTAGAACTGGTTCGCCTAGATTCATGTGAGTGCTTCCCCCTGTCTACACATAGAAAATATGGCTGAGCACTTTTCTTTTGCCATAATGCTCACAAAAACATGTCTGAGATTCTGGTGTTGACACAACATGTCAGTTGTTGCATTCTTTCCTTTCTCCGATCTCTAGAACAATTAGCGTGGTGGAAAAAGATGGCGTCTGACATAAGTTCTAGGGCATATAATCGTGGCGAGAACTTAGGGCTATAAGTTTCTTCTTGGTAAAGTTGATAATTAAGAGGTGAGAGAGAGGGAGAGGTAGCAAGGGGGAGGGAGAGAGGAGGGGAGATAGAGAAGGAGAGCAAGAGGGAGAGAAGGGATAGAGGGGATAGAAAGAGGAAGAGAGAGGAAGAGAAGAGAAAAAGAGGGAGGGAGGGGAGAGTGATGGTGAAAGAGAGGAGGAGGAAACGAAAGAGAGAACAATAGAGGGGCACAGAGAGAAAGAGAATGAATGAATAATCTTCATTTTTAAAGGATAAAGAATTGAGCAGGCAGCCCCGTCTTACATTCTGCCCGTCATCACTCCATCTTTTATTCTTCCCACATACTGGATTCAGTAAAGTATACAAAGTAAATTAGGAAAAAAAACATATCAAATATTAGCATACCAACTGGTTTTAGTGAGACTCAAACACAGTATTCACATACTAACTGGTTTTAGTGAGACTCAAACACAGTATTCACATACTAACTTGTTTTAGTGAGACTCAAACACAGTATTCACATACTAACTGGTTTTAGTGAGACTCAAACACAATATTCACATACTAACTGGTTTTAGTGAGACTTAAACACAATATTCACATACTAACTTGTTTTAGTGAGAATTAAACACAATATTCACATACTAACTTGTTTTAGTGAGACTCAAACACAATATTCACATACTAACTTGTTTTAGTGAGCATTAAACACAATATTCACATACTAACTTGTTCTAGTGAGAATTAAACACAATATTCACATACTAACTTGTTTTAGTGAGACTCAAACACAATATTCACATACTAACTTGTTTTAGTGAGACTTAGACGCTCACATCTCTCTCAAGGTCCTTGTCGACATAACATGTCCTCCCATAAACCCACGATCTCTCTCAAGGTCCTTGTCGACATAACATGTCCTCCCATAAACCCACGATCTCTCTCAAGGTCCTTGTCGACATAACATGTCCTCCCATAAACCCACGATCTCTCTCAAGGTCCTTGTCGACATAACAACATGTCCTCCCATAACCCACGATCTCTCTCAAGGTCCTTGTCGACATAACAACATGTCCTCCCATAACCCACGATCTCTCTCAAGGTCCTTGTCGACATAACAACATGTCCTCCCATAAACCCACGGTCTCTCTCAAGGTCCTTGTCGACAAAACATGTCCTCCCATAAACCCCGATCCCTTGTGCATGTCAACAGGCTTGTCACTGAGAACTCCTAGTGCCAGGATTGCCAACCCATCAAACATCTTTTCTCTCTGTCTACCTTTGTGTCTTCTACCATCAAACATCTTTTCTCTCTGTCTACCTTTGTGTCTTCTGCCATCAAACATCTTTTCTTTCTGTCTACCTTTGTGTCTTCTACCATCAAACATCTTTTCTCTCTGTCTACCTTTTTGTCTTCTACCATCAAACATCTTTTCTCTCTGTCTACCTTTGTGCTTTCTACCATCAAACATCTTTTCTCTCTGTCTACCTTTGTGTCTTCTACCGTCAAACATCTTTTCTCTCTATCTACTTTTGTGTCTTCCATCATCAAACATCCATATTTTCTCTCTGTCTACCTTTGTGTCTTCCATCATCAAACATCCATATTTTCTCTCTGTCTACCTTTGTGTCTTCTACCATCGATCTTCCCTTTTGACACTACATGTTCTGACCCATCTCTTCTTCAAGCACACCCCACAAATCTATATGGACGATTTCTAATCTCTCTTATAATACATACAAGATTGTTGTGAAAGAATAGAAAGACATCAGAAATGTGGAAAAGAAAGTGAAATGTTTTAAGAAATGAAGACATTGACGAGAAATGTCTCACCTAAGCTAAATGTAATTTGCGACGAGATTGGGAATACCTTGACAGAGACAGAGGAAATTCTAGAAAGATGGAAGGAATATTGCAGAGGAATGTATGAAACAACGGACTGTGAAATCATAAATCAACAGTGTGAATTATTATTGGAGGAGAAAGAACCTGAACCGACAAAGAAGAAGTTTTATGGGCAATAAAGAATCTGAAAATGGTAAATCGCCAGGATGTGATGAGATAACAGCTGAACTTATGAAAGCAGGAGGAAATGAGTGTGCAACAATCTATCATGCACTATGTAAAAAGATATGGCATTCGGGTATTTTCCAAAAGAATGGAGAACAACTGTATTCTTACCACAGACAAAAAAGGATAATTTGAAATCATGTACAAACTACAGAACTGTTGCCCTGATTAGTCATACCAGTAAAATTCTGTTAAAAATAACAATGAGTAGACTTCGAAAGAAAATAGAAGAAGAAGTCATTTTGATCCAAGCTGGTTTCAGGCAACGAAGAGGATCAAGAGATCATACATTCAATATAAGGTTAATAATGGAGAAATGCCGAGAATTTAATGTGAATCTATTGGGTGTCTGAGTGGCGAAGTGGTTAGTGCACTGGTCTCTCATGGCGAAAGTCAGGGGTTCGAATCCGGCCAGAGGCACCCCGGTCACCCAGCTGTAGAAATAGGTACCCGACTTCTTCTGGACTTGGGGAAGGAAAGGCAGCCAGGCGTGATACTGACCATATCACCCTCTAGTGTGCTGACAGGTCAAGGAAAATATGGGCACTAACACCATATCCCTATGTGCCTCTAAGGCATGACAGGATTACCTTTACCTTTTTTTCCCTATGTTTATCTTTTATATCATCATCATCATCATCAACATCATCATCATCATCATCATGATGTGCCGTGCCGATTGGCGTTGGCTATTATGCTTCTCCAGTGTACACGATCCTTCATACAGGCCATCAGTTCAGTTGGTGATCTCCTCTCACACCATCCCGTCAGACTGTCCAGTATCATTTCTCTTGTCTTCCTCTTGATCTTCTTCCTTCTATTTTTCCTGTTGTTATAATATTGTCAATGCCCCCTCTTCTCATTGCATGTCATATGAAAGTACATTGTCTCTCTCTTATCTTTTCGACAAGGTTTTTTTTTTGTCTCTCCAACTCTTCTCATACATTCTTCATTAGTTATTTTTGCTGTCCAGGGGATTCCCAACATTCTTCTAATAAACCACATTTCTGCTGCTTCCAATAATTTTTGTGCAGACCTGCCCATTGTCCATGATTAACTTCCATATAACAAGATAGGTTCAATATAGCATTTTAGGACTCGTTTTCTAACATTCATTGATAAGGATGTGTTGGTTAATATGTTTCTCATTCTCTGAAATGTAGTCTTTGCTTGGCCTATTCTGTTCCTAATTTCTGTTCTGCATTTCCCATCTGAAGTTATTGCTGTACCAAGGTATTTGTTGAATTTCTGCATCTGCTTTAGAATAGTTCCGTTTAATTTAATACTGCATGCTGGTGGATTCTGTTTCTTAGATATAACCATAGTCTCTGTCTTTTTGATGTTCAAAGTAAGGCCTTTCTGTTCACTTTCTTTGGCGACATTATCCAAGAGATTTTGCAGGTCTTGTTGGTTCTCAGCTATCAGTACTGTGTAGTCAGCATTCCGAAGGTTGTTAATATTGTATCCTCCAATTTTTATGCCTGGTTCTGTGATGATCGTTCTTAGAATATTCTCGCTGTACAGAGAAAAAAGGTCTGGAGATTGTATACATCCTTGTCGCAACCCTTGTTTTATAGGTTGATATTTTCCAATTCTATTTTCAACTCGAAGTGCTGCTTCTTGCTGCCAGTATAGATGTTTTACAGTCCTCAGGTCTTTGCCGTCTATATTGATGTCTTCAATCATTTTAATAATTTCATTATGTTTTACCTTGTCAAATGCCTTGGTGTAATCAATGAAGCATAAGTAGAGATCTTTATGTACTTCTAAAGCTCTTTCTGTTAGTGTTCGTAAAGCATAAATGGCATTGTGTGTTCCCTTTCCTTCAACAAATCCAAACTGTTCATCTGCTATTTCCATTTTTATCTTTTTCCTTGTTCTTCTCATAATTATTCTCAGAAGTAGCTTCGTTATGTGACATGAGAGACTGATAGTTCGGTGGTCGTCACATTCCTTTGCAGCTGGTTTCTTTGGTAGTGCTATAAACGTGGATTTAACCAGGTCACTGAGAATATAACCACTATTATAAATGTCATTCAGTAACTTGGTTATTATTTTTATTCCTGTCTCCTCTAGTGCCTCTATTTCTTCTATTGTTGTATTATCTGGCCCAGTCGCTTTTCCTTTCTTCATGTGTTTTATGGTTTCTATGATTTCATCTTCAAGTATTGGTGGTCCATCACAGTTTTTGAGTATCTGGTGTGAATTCTGGTCTTTCTCCTCCATATAGCTCACCTTTGTACTCTGTTATCTTAAGCTGCTCTTACAGACACCGAATACAATTAACTGTTTTCTGAATAGTCCCGAAAATTTTGTTTAGTAGATAGTCATTTATAATGTATGTAGTTACTTCTGTAATGAGTGAATGTTTAAGAGCGAAACGTAAATGTTATATTTTATTTTATGTCTCTCAGCTTCAATGTTAGTTATGTTTGTTATATGAACAGCATATTTGTAGAATGTCTGGAATAGAGTGAAAGATGTATGATAAAGGGCAGAATGTCAGACGGGCCTGCGTGCCCAATTCTTAACCCTTTTGAAATAAAGATCAATCAATCAATCAATCTGTCCACCTGTCCACAATGTCTTCTTTTCCCATTAACATTTTACCTTCTTTTGATTTCAGGCATCCTGTGGTATATTTTGTTATCTTTTATAGGCTATTCAAAAGCATGTGACTGTGTACAACATCATAAACTTTGGGAAATAATGAAAAAAATAGAATTTTCAAAACATTTGATACAATTAACATCACTGCTGTATCTAGACCAACAAGCAGCAGTAAGAATAAATGGTGAAACAACAACTTGGTTCGATATAAAACAAGGGATCCATCAGAGGTGCATATTGGCGTCTTAATTATTTAACTTGTAAACTGAAAATATAATGAGGAATGTGTTAAGATGGAGACACAAAATATTACGATGCCATAAAAAACGATGCGGATGATAAGGTGAAAGACGACTTATATCACCAACTACAACAAATCATCAACAAAGTCCCTAAACACGACATCCTAATTGCTATGGGGGACTTCAACGCTAAGGTAGGGAAAGATAACAAAGACTTTGAAAAAGTGATGGGGAAAGAAGGAATTGACATGGTTAATCAGAACGGAGAAAGATTAATTGAAATATGTCTAACAGAGGGCATGGTCATTGGAGGCACAATATTTCCACACAAGGAGATACATAAAAAACGTGGATATCTCCAGATGATAGAATTGGGAAACCAGATAGATCACTTTTATATTAGAAAGCAATACAGAACATTTCTGACAGAATGTAAGGGTTATAAGGGTGCAGATGTTAACAGTGATCACAATCTGTGTATCATATCTTATATCCCTCCCGTGCTGTTAAAAAAGGATAAAGGCACTTTTAACTCCTACACTTCCACACCGGATACAGAAATATATTTTAACTTGTACATTTCTACACAGGAACATCTCTGATAGATGTAAGGCTTATAGGGGTGCAGATGTCAACAGGGAGCACAATCTGTGTATATATATATATATCTTATATCCTTCCCGTGCCGTTTGTGTTCCACTTGATAGCTTGTTTTTGGGACTCTCTGATCGTTTCTTCTCATCACGTGACCAACATATGTCCATCTCCTTTTCCTGATCACCCATGAGACTGGTTGTTGTTCAGTCATCAGTCTTATCTCTGCATTGTTCTTGAATTCGTTCCACTTGATGCCGCGTATTTTCCTTAGGCATTTGTTTTCAAAAGAGTCTAATTTTTTTTCTATTTCTTTAGTTGTTTTCCAGCTTTCACATGCGTAAATGAGGGTGGATATTACATTTGAATTGAATAGTCTTAACTTGGTTTTTGTGCTTATAACTTTTGAGTGTCATATGTTCCCAAGATTACTGAAGGTCAGTTCTGCTTTTGTAATTCCAATTCAAACTTCCTTTTTGGTGTCAAAAACCTGGTTTATTAGCTGCCAAGGTATGCAAATTGGTTACTTCGTCAACAGCTGATCCTTCTGGGTATATTTTTCCTTCATGGTTAATGAGAAGTTTCATTATTTTTGTTTTTTAATTGTTAATTTCAAGTCCTATTTTGCTAGTCGGTGAAGTCAGCGTTTCTGTTTTTTTTTTTTACTTTCGATTGTCACTGATAAGAGTTATGTTATCAGCAAAATCAAGATCTTCTAGTTGGGTCCCAAGTATAAAATCAATACCTGTGTTACCTGTGCAGCATTTTTTTTATTATGAAGTCTACTGCAGTTCCAAAAAGCAAAGGAGACAGTATACATCCTTGTTTCACATATGTTTCAGTCTGGAACCATTCGCTCATTCCTTCTCCTGTTTTGACTGCACAAACATATCCATTGTAGAGGTCCTTAATGATGTTGTCAGTTTTAGATGGTATTCCATATAGACTTAAAATTCTTCACAATGAATCTCTGTATATGCTATCAAATGCCTTTTTAAAGTCTATGAAGTTCAGTATTAATGGTTTCTGCTCTTCAATATGTTCTTCAAGTAATATTCTGAGAGTAAAGATCTGATCGAGACAGCTTCTCCCTTTTCGAAATCCTGCTTTTTCTTCTCTCATTGCAGTATCCACTATATCTTTAAGTCTACTAAAAATGACCTTGCAAAATACTTTTGACACAACTGATATTAAGGTTACTCATCTCCAGTTGTTACAGTCACTAAGGTTGCCTTTTTTTGGTATTTTAATAATGATTCTTTTTCCCATTTAGAATGGACCTTTTCTTTTCCAAATCTTATTAAACATTGTCTGTAGTTGTCTCATGTTGTCACTATTGATAGCTTTTAGCATTTCGGATGTTATTTCATCTTCACCTGCAGCTTTGTTGTTAGCCATTAAATTCACTGATGTTTCAATTTCATGCAATGTAATTTCATCTAGGTTGACATTTAGTTGTGGGGCTGGTAAGTCGGTTTCAAGGTTTAACAATTCTTTTGGGTGTGGTCGACTGAGTATTTCTTGGAAGTGTTCAGCCCATCTTTGCTTTTGGTCTTTATTTGATGTTAATAGGGTTCCAGTTTTGCTAAGGAGTGGTCTTTCTTTAGATGTAATAGTACCTGTTAGCCTCTTTTGTATGTTATATAAAGTTTTGCTGTCTCCTGTTTTTGCTGCTTTTTCTGCCTCTTTTGCCGTATTGTCTATGTATTCTCTTTTATCCCTTCTAGCTGAATTTTTTACTTTCTTGTCTATTTCTTTGTATGCTGATTTTGCCAGATCTTTTCCAAGATCTGTTTTTACATTCAATATGTATAATTTGGCTGCACGTCTTTCATGTATATACTTCCATGTGTTTTCTGATATCCATGCTTTTCTATTTGTTTTTTTTTTCAGTCCAGTGCTTGCTTTTGCTGCTGTGATTATGGTTGTGCTGTAAGAATTCCATAATTCATCTATACCTATCTCCTCTACTTCACTGGGTGTTGTGGAATGATTGGCAAGTTCCTGATTGAAACTACTGTTAGTATTCTCTTCTTGTAGGCTGTGGCTGTTTATCTTTCTGTTTACTTTGTTTCTTGTGTTGGCTTTCAGTTTCTAGTTTTATTTTCCCTGTAGAGAAAAGCAAGTGAAACAACAGGCCCAAGAAAAAGAGGCAGATCACGTGACACTCTAAAGAGGACATTGTTAAGAAAGGCCACATTAACAGGCATAAAATCCTTTGATGAGGTTGAAAGGCTCGCCGAAGACAGGAAAAATTGGCGAACTACCTTGCAAGCTCTATGTGACGTTTAACGGCACAGGAATGATATAAGAAATATAATACGATAAAACTTATAGGTTATGAAATACCAGAGATTAGATATGCTGATGACACAGTATTACTGTCCACAACACAAAAAGGAATGGAAAAACTAATTATGTCCGTCCGTAAGAACAGCGAAGAGCAAAACCTCTATCTTAATGCGAAGGAAACTAAATTGAAGACAACTGACAAAACAAATACGACAGCTGATATATGTATTAATGAGGAAAAACTGGAAGAGGAAGAGACTTTTTGAGTATCTTGGATCATTACTTACTAATAATAGAGACACAATGAGGGAAATTAAAAGGAGGACATCTGTCGTTCTTCAGAAAGTAAAACAACTAAAGAATTTGTGGAGAGGGACAGACAGAACTACAAAAATAAGATTTTTAAGGGCATGCATCTTTCCCATTGCAACATATGCCTGTGAGACCTGGGCACTTAACAAAACAGCTGAGAAACACATAAATGCCTTTGAATGTAAATGCTACAGAAGAGTCCTTCTTACACAAAAAGAACAAATATATCCATACTACAAGAACTTAATATTGAAAAAGGTTGGCTAGTAAAGAGGATTAAAGAGAGAAAACTTAAATAGTTTGGACACACTAAACGTCATGATAATTGAGAGAAGACCTTCATGGAAGGGTACATAATGGGAAAAAGAAGGAGAGGAAGACCAAGGCGAAGATGGCTGCAAGACATCGTTGATGATCTGCAAATGGATGCATCAGCCAAACCCCTGCGCCAAAACGTCCTGAGGTCAAAGTGTCCTGGAACTGTATCTCCTACCTCAGCGGCCCCTTCTCTGCAGGACAAGATGTCTGTGAAGTAAATGGACATGTCGAGTAAAATTTTCCCCAAAATAAAAGCAAAATGTGGGAAGAAAACTAACGGCAAGATGTAGGAAAGAAATGATAAAGGCAATGTATGGGAGAGGAAAGATAAAGGCAAGATATGGGAAAGAAAATATAAAGGCATTTATGGGAAAGAAGAGATAAAGGCAAGATATGGGAAAGAAGAGATAAAGGCAAGATATCTGAAAGAAACGATAAAGGCAAGATATGGGAAAGAAGAGATAAAGGCAAGATATCTGAAAGAAACGATAAAGGCAAGATATGGGAGAGGAAAGATAAAGGTACGATATGGGAAAGAAGAGATAAAGGCAAGATATCTGAAAGAAACGATAAAGGCAAGATATGGGAAAGAAAAGAAACGACATAAAAAAGGTCTACAGTAACGCTAACTCAACTAATATTTAAGCAAAATGACTTCTGTCGGGGACGCAAGTCACAGAAGCTAACTTATTAACAAACTCCGACTCTTAGTGGATAAATTAATTGTCCAGTCTTCGTGTCTGAAACTCTTATGGCTTTACTTCAGTATAACAACAGACGTGCCTTGTACAATGATCAAGGCTTTATCAATCTTTTGGTGTCCAATCGTCTATAAAATGTACAAAATAGGGCTGACAGTACACACAAGTGTTTACCACTTTTCTGTGCTCATATTTGCTTTAAAAAATTCTAATAACTTCTTCGGTTACAAAGGCTTTCATCTTTCATATTAACGATGTTTGCGTGGGTGTTATTGCTGGATATTTCAGAGCTTGATTTTACAAATTTCCAAACATCGTTAAATCGATGTGGTTTCGTGGATCGATTGCCCTGCTGGCCAGCATCTGATGTCACGTCTGGCTGTGGACATGAAGGCTGTGCGCCATTAAGCTCTCCACGAGAAAACGTGATGAAAGTTACGGCACGTTCACACGGGACCAGCTTTTTCTCTTCTACAGCTAAGAGTGATCGCTACTGTTGGTACTGTTGGTTTCCTAACTGGAAGTTGTACTCCTGTCAATGTTGGAAGTTGTACTCCTGTCAATGTTGGAAGCTGTAATCATGTCAATGTTGGAAGTTGTACTCATGTCAATGTTGGAAGTTGTACTCATGTCAATGTTGGAAGTTGTACTCATGTCAATTTTGGAAGTCACAAGAATTTCAATATTGGAAGTTTTGCTCGTGTCAGTTTTGGAATTCACAATTTTGTCAGAATTAGAAGTTGTGTTCGTGAAAATGTCCAGGCAATTGCGTGAACAAATTTTATAACAAATTTGAGGGTGAATTAGACTTATTTGGAATCACTTTCGTCCAACCCAGTTTCTTTATTTGTATCTCATCTAACTAATTTCTTTACTTTCATCTCATCTAACTAACATCTTTACTTCTGTCTCATAAAACTAATTTCTTTACTTTTATATCATCTAACTAACATCTTTTTAGTTTGCTGCAGGAGTTTTCCTTGGTAACACTGTCAGGATTTTGTCCGTCATCACAATTACTAGTACTGACCTCTGTCTCACACTCTCACCCAGTGTTAAAAATAGATCTATCTGGTCTGGGGGACTCACCACCAGATCTTTTTCCTATCTGACTTTCCATGTTGCTGTTTGGTTTCTTGGTATATTTCCAGAAGATAGTTTACCATTGCTTTCCTTCCGGGCAGTGACTGTACTAGTCGGTGATCGTAGTCAATGTCCCTACATTGAGATCATCTGCCTACCATCATAGAATGGTGACCATAACCAACATTATCTGTCAGCTGCTCTCCCATTCCATCCACCATCTGCTCCCATGGCTTCACGTCACCCTGATAGGGGGCTATATAGAAAAATAAGAGTAGGAACATGGAATGTAAGAAGTATGTATGAGGGAAAGTATCAGATAATAAGTGACGAGATGAAAAGAACGGGGATACACATTTTGGGAATCTGCGAACATCGATGGAAAGGATCAGGACACCTCAAGAGCGAGAATGATAATATCTTTATATACTCTGGTGGAGAAGTAGGAAGAAAGAATGCAGTGGCTTTTTACTTGGACAAATTAGCATCAAAATCGTTACTAGGTTACAATCCAGTAAGTGATAGAATCCTCACAATCAGACTTAAGGGCACACCTAGAAATGTAACAATCATCCAGATATATGGACCTACAATAGCAGCAGAAGAAGAGGAAGTAGAAGACTTTTATAACACACTGCAACTGACGATAGACCAAACACGGAAAAATGATAATGTATTAATAATGGGTGATTTTAATGCAAAGATTGGTACATAAAGAGCAGAAGACGAAGGACATGTTGTAGGGAAATTTAGTATAGGACATAGAAATGAGGCAGATGACAATCTAATGGCGTTTTGGATGGAAAATGAGCTAATGATCGCTAACACACTTTTTAAACAACATCCAAGAAGACTTTATACATGGACATCACCTGATGGTAAAACCAGGAATCAAATAGATTACATTTTAGTACAAAGAAGGTGGAGATCAAGTATAACATCAGCAAAAACTTTACCAGGTGCTGATTGTGACACAGACCATGAGATATTAATAGCAGACATGAAGATAAAGATAAAAAAGACCGTTACGGGATCAAGACCACTCCGCTTTGATCTTACAAAAATACCAGAACAATACGGTATAGAAGTGAAGAACTGTTTCGAAATCCTGATGGCTGTACAGTAGGAGATGACACCAGATGATCTGGCTACGCAGGGCAGAGATATCTTAATAAAAACAGCTAAAGACGTGGTTCTAGTAAAGAAAACACAAAAGAATGGATGGATTACAGCAGGTACACTAGAACTGATAAAACAACGTAGAGAAATGAAGACACAATGGAAAGTGACGACAACAAAGAGGAATATAAATCTTTAACAAAAGAAGTACGAAGAAACATAAGGAAAAAAACAATAAATACAATATTGTTGTGAAAGAATAGAAGAAAATCAGAAGTGTGGAAGAGATAGTGAAATGTTTAAAGAAATGAAGACATTGACGAGAAATGTCACACATAAGCTAAATGTAATTTGTGATGAGATGGGGAATACCTTGACAGAGACAGAGGAAATTTTAGAAAGATGGAAGGAATATTGCAGAGGAATGTATGAAACAACCGACTGTGAAAGCAGAAATCAACGGTGTGAATTATTATTGGAGGAGAAAGAACCCGAACCGACAATAGAAGAAGTTTTATGGGCAAAAAAGAATCTGAAAAATGGTAAATCGCCAGAATGTGATGAGATAACAGCTGAATTTATTAAAGCAGGAGGAAAGGAGTGTGCAACAATCTATCATGCACTATGTAAAAAGATATGGCATTCAGGTATTTGGCCAAAAGAATGGAAAAGAACTGTATTCATACCACTGCCAAAAAAGGGTAACCTGAAATTATGCACAAACTACAGAACTGTTGCCCTGATTAGTCATAACGGTAAAATTCTGTTAAAAATAATAATGGATAGACTTCGTAAGAAAATAGAAGAAGAAGTCAATATGGTCCAAGCTGGTTTCAGGCAAGGAAGAGGATCAAGAGATCATATATTCAATATAAGATTAATAATAGAGAAATGCAGAGAGCTTAATGTGAATATATATATATAATATATATATATATATATATATATATATAATATATATAAACTACACAAAGGCGTATGATTGTGTAAAAGACAAGAAACTTTTTGAAATAATGGAAAAACTGGATTTCCAACACATTTGATACAATTAACATCACTGCTGTATCTAGACCAACAAGCAGCAGTAAGAATAAATGGTGAAACAACAACTTGGTTTGACATAAAACAAGGGGCTTGTCAGGGGTGCATATTGTCACCTTACTTATTTAACTTGTATACTGAAAATATAATGAGGAATGTTAGAGAAGCCGTAGACAAAGAATATTACGATGCCATAACAATTGGAGGTTATGAAATATCAGAAATTAGATATGCTGATGACACAGTATTACTGTCCACAACACAAAAAGGAATGGAAAAACTAATTATGTCAGTCCGTAAGAATAGCGAAGAGCAATACCTCTATCTTAATGCAAAGAAAACTAAATTGATGACAACTAACAAAACAAACAAGGCAACTGAAATATGTATCAATGAAGAAAAACTGGAAGAAGTTGAGAGTTTTGAATATCTTGGATCACTACTAACTAATAATGGAGATACAATGAGGGAAATTAAAAGGAGGACATCTATCGCTCTTCAAAGTAAAACAACTAAAGAAGCTGTGGAGAGGAACAAGCAGAACTGTAAAAATAAGATTTTTAAGGGCATGCATCTTTCCCATCGCAACATATGCCTGTGAGACCTGGACACTTAACAAAACAGCTGAGAAACACATAAATGCCTTTGAATATAAGTGTTCCTGAAGAGTTCTTCAAATATCATGGAAAAAAAGAACAAATATATCCATACTAGAAAAACTTAATATTGAAGAAGGCTGGCTAGTAAAGAGGATTAAAGAGAGAAAACTTAAATATTTTGGACACATTAAACGTCATGATAATCTAGAGAAGACCGCCTTGGAAGGATACATAATGGGAAAAAGAAAGAGAGGAAGACCAAGGAGAAGATGGCCGCAAGACATCACTAATGATCTCCAAATGGATGCATCAGCAGCAGGCCATCTTGCTCACAACCAAGAGGCCTACAGGAGTGCTGTTATAATACTGAAAATTGTGAATCACATATTTCTGAATAGTTCCATATGATAGAATTGAAGCTTAAAGATCCTCTTTGATTAACACCTCACAGGTTTCACAAAACTTTACCACATTCACTAAACCAAATCCTATGAAACGTTCATTGAATTCATTTATTCTGACACATAAGATCAAGATGTATTGTCGACAGTATCACTTGGATTGAATCACTTAATCATTTGTTCACAATATCAAACTCTATCATATTCTATATACATCATTTCATCAATGTTCTCAGCTTCACAATATTCTACACTTGATAAGAGAACATTTCCTAACTCAGTATTATATCAGATCTGCAACACGTTGTCAATCAATTACACGATTAAATCACTGCACTTGAAGTTTCTAAAGTATCAATTCTTCGTAATCCCTTGAAACACATCTTCGATCTGTCTTAAAACTACTTCTTCAAAACTGCTTTCCCTGAGCATCTATTTCTCTAACTGTCCATCTATTCCAGCTGTCGTTACCTACGTCTTCTTTCTCTCTCCTGTCTTCTCTGGTGTGTGTTCTCCTTCTGCTGTTCTTCTCTTCTCTATTTCCGTAGTTCCTGGTTCTTGATTGTCTGTTCTTCCGTCTTAGGGGTCCCTCCTCTGTCTCTTCATCTTCCTCCTCCTGTACTTCTGTGCTTCTTCCTTCTTTCCTTTTCCTGTCTCTCCTCTCACCTTTTTATCTTCAAGTCCAGGTTGACTGATTAGCCAATAAGTATTTTGGCTCCACCCTTCAGATGTCCACTGGTTCCCAAGAGCGTTCTGATTGTCCGTCATTCAAACTGCCCTGTGACTTATCTCTCGTAAGTCAATTGTCCTATAGGCCACGCCTCTAAATATTTAATTGGTAAGCTGGCCCAGTTGGTTATTCCTTTATTTAAAAACCGTGTAAAACAGCGTTCTAACGCATGTCAGTGTGTGTCAGTTTAGTCTATGCAATTGTCATTTACGTAAGACATTATCTTGCTCTTTCATGTCGGAGGTTTTATTGTGTCCTTGCTTTTCGTTGTGTCTGCCTTTTCTATTCGTCTTTTCTATTTTGTTTACTCGGGTCAACGTCCAGTCACTGCTTTGTTATCACTGGACCATCCTACTTTCTGGCGTCCTACCTTTGTATTAACTAAGTGTCAGGGTCACTGAGTCTCGTCTTTTTCTATTCACTGTTTCCACTGTTTACTTTTGCCCGCGTCTTGTTCTAGTGTCATGAAAGTTTTATACCTTTCTCTTCCTTTCCTATCTACGATTCTCTGTCGCTATTCGATTTTACTATTTTCTTTATAGTATATTTTTATAATCATATTCACTAATAATAGTAATAACAATTATAATCAATACTTACAAGGCCATGCTACACTGTTAGGGAGGCAAAGTTCCGCAAGGGACATGCAAATGAATGAATGAATGCATGAACTAACATCTTTACTTTTATCTCATCTAACTGACTTCTTAACGTTTATTTCATCTAAACAACTTCTTTACTTTTCATCATCATCATCATCATGTGCCGTGCCGACTGGCGTTGGCTATTATGCTTCTCCAGAGTACGCCATCCTTCATGCATGCCATCAGCTCAGTTGGTGATCTCCTCTCACACCATCCCGTCAGACTGTCCAGTACCATTTCTCTTGGTCTTCCTCTTGATCTTCTTCCTTCTATTTTTCCTGTTGTTATAATATTTTCAATGCCCCCTCTTCTCATTGCATGTCCTATGAAAGTACATTGTCTCTCTCTTATCTTTTTGACAAGGTTTTTTGTCTCTCCAGCTCTTCTCATACATTCTTCATTAGTTATTTTTGCTGTCCAGGGAATTCGTAACATTCTTCTAATAAACCACATTTCTGCTGCTTCCAATGATTTTTGTGCAGACTTGCCTATTGTCCATGATTCACTTCCATATAACAAGATAGGTTCAATATAGCATTTTAGTACTCGTTTTCTAACATTCATTGATAAGGATGTGTTGGTCAATATGTTTCTCATTCTCTGAAATGCAGTCTTTGCTTGGCCTATTCTGTTCCTAATTTCTGTTCTACATTTCCCATCTGAAGTTATTACTGCTCCAAGGTATTTGAATTTCTGCACCTGCTTTAGAATAGTTCCGTTTAATTTAATACTGCATGCTGGTGGATTCTGTTTCTTAGATATAACCATAGTCTCTGTCTTTTTGATGTTCAAAGTAGGGCCTTTCTGTTCACTTTCTTTGGCGACTTTATCCAAGAGATTTTGCAGGTCTTGTTGGTTCTCCGCTATCAGTACTGTGTCGTCAGCATACCGAAGGTTGTTAATATTGTATCCTCCAATTTTTATGCCTGGTTCTGTGATGATTGTTCTTAGAATATTCTCGCTATACAGAGAAAAAAGGTCTGGAGATAGTACACATCCTTGTCGCACCCCTTGTTTTATAGGTTGATATTTTCCAATTCTATTTTCAACTCGAACTGCTGCTTCTTGCTGCCAGTATAGATGTTTTACAATCCTCAGGTCTTTGCCGTCTATATTGATGTCTTCAAGCATTTTAATAATTTCATTATGTTTCACCTTGTCAAATGCCTTGGTGTAATCAATGAAGCATAAGTAGAGATCTTTCTGTACTTCTAAAGCTCTTTCTGTTAGTGTTCGTAAAGCATAAATGGCATTGTGTGTTCCCTTTCCTTCAACAAATCCAAACTGTTCATCTGCTATTTCCATTTTTATCTTTTTCCTTGTTCTTCTCATAATGATTCTCAGAAGTAGCTTCGTTATGTGACATGAGAGACTGATAGTCCCGTGGTCGTCACATTCCTTTGCACCTGGTTTCTTTGGTAGTGCTATAAACTTGGATTTAATCAGGTCACTGGGAATATAACCACTATTATAAATGTCATTCAGTAACTTGGTTATTATTTTTATTCCTGTCTCCTCTAGTGCCTCTATTTCTTCTATTGTTATATTATCAGGCCCAGTCGCTTTTCCTTTCTTCATGTGTTTGATGGCATCTATGATTTCATCTTCAAGTATTGGTGGTCCCTCACGGTTTTCAGTATCTGGAGTTAATTCTGGTCTTTCTCCTCCAAATAGCTCACCGATATACTCTGTCCACCTGTCCACAATGTCTTCTTTTCCCATTAACATTTTACCTTCTTTCGATTTCAAGCATCCTGTGGTATATTTTGTTTTCCTGCCTGTGAGTTCATTAATTCGTTTGTGCATGTTTTTGCTGTCTTTAATATGAGAGTCCTCTATCTGTCTGCACTGCTCATTTAACCACACTTCTTTTGCTTCTCTGCATTTGCGTCTTATTTCTTCATTTATCTTGTTATATTTTTTCTCGTTATTTTTACTCCTCCTCCTCTTGTCCATCAGTCCTAAGATGTCGTCTGTCATCCATTTATTTTTAGGGGCTTCTTTTTTTGGTGGTATTATCTCCTTAACAGTTTGGTGGATAGAATCTCTTAACATTTCCCATTGTTCATCTATACTATTTATCTTTGCTATCGCATTGTATCTATTTGTTATAATAACTTTGTATTGTTCTCGCAGTTCTTGGTCATTTTTAAAAAGTTCTGTATTCAGTTTGATGTTTCTCACTTTTCTGCCTGCTTTCTTTAGTTTTATTCTAACTTTTCCACAGAGTGGATCATGGTCACTATTGCAGTCAGCTCCTGGCATGGTTTTTGTTGTCAGTAATGCAACACTTTTATCACGTCTAATTACCTTCTTTACATTTATCTCATCTGACAGACTTTCTTAAGTCTATCTCATCTAACTAACTTCCTTTCTTTTATCTCATTAAATAACTTCTTTACTTTCATCTCATCTGACTTCTTTACTTTTATCTCATCTAATTAACTTCTTTACTTTCATCCCATCTAACTAACTTCTTTACAAATAAAAGACATTCTGAATGAAGATTTGTTTTTGCTTTGAGCAAATTTGTTCAGAAAACTTTCATCAGAAGCTAAGGTCAGAAAATCATCGTATCTGGTTTCGTATGTTTTAAATGTTTGTAACTCCAGTGACATAATTTTGACTTCACTCAGAACAATTTTTGATCACAACTTTGGTCTCGCAATCTGAAATCAAGACTGAAATCAAGTCTGAAATCAAGACTGAAATCAATATTCCGTGACCAGTCACTGACCAGAATAATCAGATCGTCTTCTGTGCTGCAACTGATATCAACAACCCATATATTCCCGACAGCTGCCCTGACAACTCCCCTGACAACTCCCCCCATAAATCCCCCCGTAACTCCCCCCATAACTCCCCCGACCACTCTAACGACTCTTTGACAGCTTTTATTGTCCCTTAATTTTTGGACTAATTGTGAATTTTGTCTTCCTATTCCTCGTTTAGATCAGTCTCAGAAAATCTTTACAGTGTTTAGCTAGTCTATTAAAACTGTCTGAGAATGTTTCATGGCATGTGAATTCATGGCACTCTTTTCTGCGCCCTTGTCACGTTAATTCATGATTACTTTCTGTGCCGCCGTAAGATTAATTCACGACTACTTTTCATGTCGCTGTGAGATTAATTCATGGCTATTTTTCATGTCGCTGTGAGATTAATTCATGGCTATTTTTCATGTTGCTGGAGATTAACATCTCTTCAAAAACGAAAAGTTTTTTTTTCTCAAAGCATCTGTGCAAGATGGCGTGAAAAGTTGTGAGAAACTATACTTGATACAATAATATACGGATCATAAGACTGTTTGTATCATACAATCAAACATAGTTACATAGTTACAATACATATGTATCAAACGCTAATACATGCTTATGTGTCATAAAATATGTGTATTATGGAGTTAGTAGGCCACAACTTCAGGGTGTATATGTGATCACAATTTGAAAGTCTGCTACAAGTAAACTTGCTGGAAACATAATGTGTCACTAGGATGTGCGTCTGTGCTGCCTTTTCTGTAAGCACATGTGATCAATATCAAAGAGCAGTAATCTCATCTTTCACACTGTTAATCAAATATTCCTACCGTTAAAAAGTTAATTAAAATCAATGTCCATATCAAGGGAGACAATAACTAGGCCAGATCAGACCTGATAATGCGAGCAACAAGTGAGGAAAATGAGATCATTTCCTGCTCTTTCAGAAAACCATCCATCAATCCATTCATCCATCTATCAATTCATTCATCCATCTATCAATTCATTCATCCATCTATCAGTCCATTCATCCATCTATCAATTCATTCACAGCTTTTATTGTCCCTTAATTTTTGGACTAATTGTGAATTTTGTCTTCCTATTCCTCGTTTAGATCAGTCTCAGAAAATCTTTACAGTGTTTAGCTAGTCTATTAAAACTGTCTGAGAATGTTTCATGGCATGTGAATTCATGGCACTCTTTTCTGCGCCCTTGTCACGTTAATTCATGATTACTTTCTGTGCCGCCGTAAGATTAATTCACGACTACTTTTCATGTCGCTGTGAGATTAATTCATGGCTATTTTTCATGTCGCTGTGAGATTAATTCATGGCTATTTTTCATGTTGCTGGAGATTAACATCTCTTCAAAAACGAAAAGTTTTTTTTTCTCAAAGCATCTGTGCAAGATGGCGTGAAAAGTTGTGAGAAACTATACTTGATACAAGAATATACGGATCATGAGACTGTTTGTATCATACAATCAAACATAGTTACATAGTTACAATACATATGTATCAAACGCTAATACATGCTTATGTGTCATAAAATATGTGTATTATGGAGTTAGTAGGCCACAACTTCAGGGTGTATATGTGATCACAATTTGAAAGTCTGCTACAAGTAAACTTGCTGGAAACATAATGTGTCACTAGGATGTGCGTCTGTGCTGCCTTTTCTGTAAGCACATGTGATCAATATCAAAGAGCAGTAATCTCATCTTTCACACTGTTAATCAAATATTCCTACCGTTAAAAAGTTAATTAAAATCAATGTCCATATCAAGGGAGACAATAACTAGGCCAGATCAGACCTGATAATGCGAGCAACAAGTGAGGAAAATGAGATCATTTCCTGCTCTTTCAGAAAACCATCCATCAATCCATTCATCCATCTATCAATTCATTCATCCATCTATCAATTCATTCATCCATCTATCAGTCCATTCATCCATCTATCAATTCATTCATCCATCTATCAATTCATTCATCCATCTATCAATTCATTCATCCATCTATCAATTCATTCATTCATCTATCAATTCATTCATCCATCTGTCAATTCATTCATCCATCTATCAATTCATTCATCCATCTATCAATTCATTCATCCATCTATCCATCAACAACGTCTCTGCGTTACACCTTTTTCTAAATTGCACATCCATGCTGAAGCGGCACATTCACACAATCACACACTTTGTCGATATATCAGTTCAGTCACACACTTTTACGATATATCAGTTCAGTCACACACTTTTACGATATATCAGTTCAGTCACACACTTTTACGATATATCAGTTCAGTCACACACTTTTACGATATATCAGTTCAGTCACACACTTTGTCGATATATCAGTTCAGTCACACACTTTGACGATATATCACCTCAGTCACACGCTTTGACGATATATCAGCTCAGTCACACGCTTTGATGATATATCAGCTCAGTCACACACTTTGACGATATATCAGTTCAGTCACACACTTTGACGATATATCAGTTCAGTCACACGCTTTGACGATATATCAATTCAGTCACACGCTTTGACAATATATCAGCTCAGTCACATGCTTTGACGATATATCACATCAGTCACACGCTTTGACGATATATCAGCTCAGTCACAGGATTTGACGATATATCAGCTCAGTCACACGCTTTGACGATATATCAGTTCAGCCACACGCTTTGACTATAGATCCAGTCAATAACACCTTGTGACACTCACTTATGACTAGATATCTTAACTTGGAACTCACTTATGACTAGATATCTTAAGTTGGCACTACCCTATTTCCAGATATCTTAACTTGGCACTCACTTATGACTAGATATCTTAACTTGGCATTCACTTATGACTAGATATCTTAACTTGGCACTCACTTATTTCTAGATATCTTAACGTGGCACTCACTTATGACTAGATATCTTAACTTGGCATTCACTTATGACTAGATATCTTAACTTCTTATATATCTTATATCTTATATCCTTCCCGTGCCGTTAGACGTCACATAGGGCTCGCAAAGTAGTTCGCCAATTTTTCCTGTCTTCGGCGAGTCTTTCAACCTCAACAAAGGATTTTATGCCTGTTAACTTGGCCTCTCTTAATAATGTCCTCTTCAGAGTTTCACGCGGTCTGCCCCTTTTTCTTCGGCCTGTTGTGTTCCACTTGATAGCTTGTTTTGGGATTCTCTGCTCATTTCTTCTCATCAAGTGACCAACATATGTCCATCTCCTTTTCCTGATCACCCGTGAGACTGGTTGTTGTTCAGTCATCTGTCTTATCTCTGCATTGTTCTTGAATTCATTCCACTTGATGCCGAGTATTTTCCTTAGGCATTTGTTTTCAAAAGAGTCTAATTTCTTTTCTATTTCTTTAGTTGTTTTCCAGCTTTCGCATGCATAAATGAGGGTGGATATTACATTTGAATTGAATAGTCTTAACTTGGTTTTTGTGCTTATAACTTTTGAATTCCATATGTTCTCAAGATTCTTGAAGATTGATGCTGCTTTTGCAATTCTGATCCTAACTTCCTTTCTAGTGTCACCATCATGGTCTGTGTAGCTGCCAAGGTATGCAAATTGATTGACTTCTTCAATATCTGTCCCTTCTATGTGTATTTTTCCATTTTGATTAATGGGAATTTTCATTATTTTTGTTTTGTCCTTATTAATTTCAAGTCCTATTTTGCTAGCCAGTGAAGATAGGCTATCTGTTTTTTCTTGCATGGAATTCACATTATTACTGATAAGAGTTATGTCATCAGCAAAATCAAGATCTTCTAGTTGGGTCCCATGTACCCAGTCAATACCTGTGTTACCTGTGCAGCATTTTGTCATTATGAAGTCTATTGTAATCCCAAAAAGTAAAGGAGACAGTATACATCCTTGTTTCACGCCTGTTTCAATCTGGAACCATTCACTCATCCCTTCTTCTGTCTTGACTGCACAACCATATCCATTGTATAAGTCCTTAATGATGTTGACAATTTTAGATGGTATTCCATATAGACATAAAATTCTCCATAATGAATCTCTGTGTATGCTATCAAATGCCTTTTTAAAATCTATGAAATTCAGTATTAATGGTTTCTGCTTTTCAATATGTTCTTCAAGTATTATTCTGAGAGTAAAGATCTGGTCGAGACAGCTTCTCCCTTTTCGAAATCCTGCTTGTTCTTCTCTCATTGCAGTATCCACTATATCTTTAAGTCTATTCAAAATGACCTTGCAAAATACTTTTGACACAACTGATATTAAGGTTACTCCTCTCCAGTTGTTACAGTCACTAAGGTTGCCCTTTTTTGGTATTTTAACAATGATTCCCTTCTTCCAATTAGAAGGGACCTTTTCTTCTTTCCAAATCTTGTTAAACATTCTCTGTAGTTGTCTCATGTTGTCACTATTGATAGCTTTTAGCATCTCGGCTGTTATTTCATCTTCACCTGCAGCTTTGTTGTTAGCCATTAAATTCACTGCTGTTTCAATTTCATGCAATTTAATTTCATCTAGATTGACATTTAGTTGTGGGGCTGGTAAGTCAGTTTCAAGGTTTAACAATTCTTTTGGGTGTGGTCGATTGAGTATTTCTTGGAAGTGTTCAGCCCATCTTTGCTTTTGGTCTTTATTTGATGTTAATAGTGTTCCAGTTTTGCTAAGGATTGGTCTTTCTTAGATGTAATAGTACCTGTTAGCCTCTTTTGTATGTTATATAAAGTTTTGCTGTCTCCTGTTTTGCTGCTTTCTCTGCCTCTTTCGCCATATTGTCTATGTATTCTCTTTTATCCCTTCTAGCTGAACTTTTTACTTTCTTGTCTATGTCTTTGTATTTTGCTTTTGCCGAATCTCTTTCATGATCTGCTTTTGCATTCAACATGTTTAATTTGACTGCTCGTCTTTCATGTATATACTTCCATGTGTTTTCTGATATCCATGCTTTTCTATTTGGTTTTTCCAATCCAGCACTTACTTTTGCTGCTGTGATTATGGCTGTGCTGTAAGAATTCCATAACTCATCTATACCTATCTCCTCAACTTCACTGGGTGTTTTGGAATGATTGGCAAGTTCCTGATTGAAATTAATGTTAGTATTTACTTCTTGTAGGCTGTGGATGTTTATCTTTCTGTGTACTGATTTCTTGTGTTGACTTTTCAATTTTAGTTTTATTTTCCCTATGCACAGGTTGTGATCACTGTTGACATCTGCACCCCTATAAGCCCTTACATCCATGAGAGATGTTCTGTATTGCTTTCTAATACAAAAATGGTCTATCTGGTTTCTAGTTCTATCATCTGGAGATATCCACGTTGTTTTATGTATCTCTTTGTGTGGGAATATTGTGCCTCTTAACTTGGCACTCACTTATTTCTATATATCTTAACTTGGCGCTCACTTATTTCTAGTTATCTTATCTTGTCACTATTGATAGCTTTTAGCATCTCGGCTGTTATTTCATCTTCACCTGCAGCTTTGTTGTTAGCCATTAAATTCACTGCTGTTTCAATTTCATGCAATTTAATTTCATCTAGATTGACATTTAGTTGTGGGGCTGGTAAGTCAGTTTCAAGGTTTAACAATTCTTTTGGGTGTGGTCGATTGAGTATTTCTTGGAAGTGTTCAGCCCATCTTTGCTTTTGGTCTTTATTTGATGTTAATAGTGTTCCAGTTTTGCTAAGGATTGGTCTTTCTTTAGATGTAATAGTACCTGTTAGCCTCTTTTGTATGTTATATAAAGTTTTGCTGTCTCCTGTTTTTGCTGCTTTCTCTGCCTCTTTCGCCATATTGTCTATGTATTCTCTTTTATCCCTTCTAGCTGAACTTTTTACTTTCTTGTCTATGTCTTTGTATTTTGCTTTTGCCGAATCTCTTTCATGATCTGCTTTGCATTCAACATGTTTAATTTGACTGCTCGTCTTTCATGTATATACTTCCATGTGTTTTCTGATATCCATGCTTTTCTATTTGGTTTTTCCAATCCAGCACTTACTTTTGCTGCTGTGATTATGGCTGTGCTGTAAGAATTCCATAACTCATCTATACCTATCTCCTCAACTTCACTGGGTGTTTTGGAATGATTGGCAAGTTCCTGATTGAAATTAATGTTAGTATTTACTTCTTGTAGGCTGTGGATGTTTATCTTTCTGTGTACTGATTTCTTGTGTTGACTTTTCAATTTTAGTTTTATTTTCCCTATGCACAGGTTGTGATCACTGTTGACATCTGCACCCCTATAAGCCCTTACATCCATGAGAGATGTTCTGTATTGCTTTCTAATACAAAAATGGTCTATCTGGTTTCTAGTTCTATCATCTGGAGATATCCACGTTGTTTTATGTATCTCTTTGTGTGGGAATATTGTGCCTCTTAACTTGGCACTCACTTATTTCTATATATCTTAACTTGGCGCTCACTTATTTCTAGTTATCTTATCTTGGCGCTCACTTATTTCTAGATATCTTAACTTGGCACTCACTTATTTCTAGATATCTTAAGTTGGCACTCACTTATTTCTAAATATCTTAACTTGGCACTCACTTATGACTATATATCTTAACGTGGCGCTCACTTATAACTAGATATCCTAACTTGGCGCTCACCTATTTCTAGATATTTTAACCTGGCACTCAAGTATTTCTAGATATCTTAACTTGGCACTCACATATAACTAGATATCTTAACTTGTTACTCACGTATGACTAGATATCTTAACTTGGTACTCACTTATGACTAAATATCTTAACTTGGCGCTCACTTATTTCTAGATATCTTAACTTGGCACTCACTTATTTCTAGATATCTTAAGTTGGCACTCACTTATTTCTAGATATGTTAACTTGGCACTCATTTATGACTAGATATCTTAACTTGGCGCTCATTTATGTCTAGATATCTTAACTTGGCGCTCACTTATTTCTAGATATTTTAACTTGGCGCTCAAGTATTTCTAGGTATCTTAACTTGGCACTCACATATAACTAGATATCTTAACTTGCTACTCACGTATGACTAGATATCTTAACTTGGTACTCACTTATGACTAGATATCTTAACTTGAAGCTCACTTATGACTAGATATTTTAACTTGGAAATCACTTATTTCTAGATATCTTAACTTGGAACTCACTTATGACTAGATATCTTAACTTGGAACTCACTTATGACTAGATATCTTAACTTGGAACTCACTTATGACTAGATATCTTAACTTGGAACTCACTTATGACTAGATATCTTAACGTGGCACTCACTTATGACTAGATATCTTAACTTGGCATTCACTTATTTCTAGATATCTTAAGTTGGCACTCACTTATGACTAGATATCTTAAGTTGGCACTCACTTATGACTAGATATCTTAAGTTGGCACTCACTTATTTCTAGATATCTTAACTTGGCACTCACTTATAACTAGATATCTTAAGTTGGCACTCACTTATGACTAGATATCTTAAGTTGGCACTCACTTATGACTAGATATCTTAAGTTGGCACTCACTTATGACTAGATATCTTAAGTTGGCACTCACTTATTTCTAGATATCTTAACTTGGCACTCACTTATAACTAGATATCTTAAGTTGGCACTCACTTATGACTAGATATCTTAAGTTGGCACTCACTTATGACTAGATATCCTAAGTTGGCACTCACTTATGACTAGATATCTTAAGTTGGCACTCACTTATTTCTAGATATCTTAACTTGGCACTCACTTATAACTAGATATCTTAAGTTGGCACTCACTTATAACTAGATATCTTAACTTGGCACTCACTTATAACTAGATATCTTAAGGTGGCACTCACTTATAACTAGATATCTTAACGTGGCACTCACTTATAACTAGATATCTTAACTTGGCACTCACTTATGACTAGGTATCTTAACTTGGCACTCACTTATTTCTAGATATCTTAACTTGGCACTCACTTATTTCTAGATATCTTAAGTTGGCACTCACTTATTTCTAGATATCTTAACTTGTCACTCACCTATAACTAGATATCTTATGTTGGCACTCACCTATAACTAGATATCTTAAGTTGGCACTCACTTATGACTAGATATCTTAACTTGGCACTCACTTATGTCTAGATATCTTTTAACTTGGCACTCACCTATAACTAGATATCTTAAGTTGACACTCACTTATGACTAGATATCTTAACTTGGCACTCACTTATGTCTAGATATCTTTTAACTTGGCACTCACCTATAACTAGATATCTTAAGTTGGCACTCACTTATGACTAGATATCTTAACTTGGCACTCACTTATGTCTAGATATCTTTTAACTTGGCACTCACCTATAACTAGATATCTTAAGTTGGCACTCACTTATGACTAGATATCTTAAGTTGGCACTCACTTATGACTTGATATCTTAAGTTGGCACTCACTTATGACTAGATATCTTAAGTTGGCACTCGCCTATAACTAGATATCTTAAGTTGGCACTCACTTATGACTAGATATCTTAAGTTGGCACTCACTTATGACTAGATATCTTAACTTGGCACTCACTTATGACTAGATATCTTAACTTGGCACTCACTTATGACTAGATATCTTAAGTTGGCACTCACCTATAACTAGATATCTTAAGTTGGCACTCACTTATGACTAGATATCTTAACTTGGCACTCACCTATAACTAGATATCTTAAGTTGGCACTCACTTATGACTAGATGTAAGAAATGTGAACTAAAACACCGGATTTTATTTTTGAATTTTTCTGTGGAATATTTTGTTTCTAATATTGTTTGCAGAAATTTAATATCCAGAAATTATGATTGTTATGATGATGATGATGATTAAAATGATAACAAAATTCTTGTGTCTCTAATATGTCTGTTTTAGTATATTCCTTGCCTGTGAGCTCAACACTGAAATTTTAACCCTGATTTTGCTACCTATTTCACCTGTGTTATCATCATATCTCAGGTGTGCTAGTACTTTTTAGCTGCAACAATTACCTGTAGTCTAGTGTCAGCCAGGCGATCACCAGGCTGTAGTTACGGGTAATATTACCAGTCAGGCTGAGGTGACAATTCAGTCTAAGATCGTCCAGAGGTGACCAGTCAGTCTAAGGTCCTCCAGAGGTGACCAGTCAGTCTAAGGTCCTCCAGAGGTGACCAGTCAGTCTAAGGTCCTCCAGAGGTGACCAGTCAGTCTAAGGTCCTCCAGAGGTGACCAGTCAGTCTAAGGTCCTCCAGAGGTGACCAGTCAGTCTAAGGTCCTCCAGAGGTGACCAGTCAGTCTAAGGTCCTCCAGAGGTGACCAGTCAGTCTAAGGTCCTCCAGAGGTGACCAGTCAGTCTAAGGTCGCCCAGAGGTGACCAGTCAGTCTGAGGTCGCCCAGAGGTGACCAGTCAGTCTGAGGTCACCCAGAAGTGACCAGTCAGTCTGAGGTCACCCAGAAGTGACCAGTCAGTTTTTCTGCTAGAGATTACTAGTCAGTTTTTCTGCTAGAGATTACTAGTCAGTTTTTCTGCTAGAGATTACTAGTCAGTTTTTCTGCTTGAGATTACTAGTCAGTTTCTGTGCCTGAGATTACCCGTCAGTTTTTGTGCCTGAGATTACCAGTCAGTATTTATGACTGAGGTAACCGTAGGCCGCGAAATTATTTCTAGTAACTTGTGAGGACGGTGCAAAAATGTCAGCGTGAAAGACGAGGTGAACTTAAAATATAGGTCTTCACGAGTTCCCTTTAGTCCCGTGGTCGTGAGCGGAATCAAATGAGCTGGCACAGAGGACGAGCTTCTGCTGCACTCACAGTCTTGGCAGCACACTCCAGGGCTGGATAAAGTTAATTCAGCAGCTGCAGGCTCTTGTTGCGAGATTGATTTCCGGTACGCTAACTCCCCAGCATGCACAGCGCTGCCAGGAATCATGGGATTCTTCTCTGGCGGAGATAACTTCCCTGTTCTTTTTTTTCTACTTCAAACGAGGGCTGGTTGTGTTTGTTCTGTTAAAGTATAAGTTATAATCCACGGCTTTAGATTCAGTCTAGGCACAGCTTTAGAATTTATCTAGGCACAGATTTAAATTCAACCTTGACAGACAGAGTTTTAGATTCAGTGTAAGCACAATTTTAGATTATTAAGCGTAAGCACAGGTTTAGATTCAGTGTAGGCACAGGTTAAGATTATTAAGCGTAAGCACAGGTTTAGATTCAGTGTAGGCACAGGTTTATATTATTAAGTGTAAACACAGTTTTAGATTCAGTGTAGGCACATGTTTAGATTATTAAATGTAAGCACAGTTTTAGATTCAGTGTGAGCACAGGTTTAGATTCAGTGTAGGCACAGGTTTAGATTATTAAGCGTAACTCAGTTTTAGATTCGTGTAAGCACAGTTTTAGATTATTAAGCGTAACTCAGAATATGATTCAGTGTAGGCACAGGTTTAGATTCAGTGTAGGCACATTTTAAGATTCAGTGTAGGCACATGTTTAGATTTAATGTAGGCACAGTTTTGCTTTAGAAAACTTCATATGCTTGACAAAGTATTTCTGGCTGTACGAATTAGAATTATAAAAAAGTTCAGTGTTTCTACATTTAGGCCATTATTCTTGAGTGAATTAGATGAATAATTAGAACTGATTTTCACTAATACCTGAAGTGATAAGAGCGAAGTCAGTTTTGCTTGTGATATGAAATCAGTCATTGTTAATAAGGATTTGACCGCATGTTGCCAGTCAACAGAGCGTAGACGTCACCAGCAGCAAGTGGGACACTTAGAATGTCAGAGCGTAGACGTCTCCAGCAGCAAGTGGGACACTTAGAATGTCAGAGCGTAGACGTCTCCAACAGTAACTGGGACAATTAGTATGTCAGAGCATAGATGTCTCCACCAAAAACTGGGACACTTAGAATGTCAGAGCATAGAGTCTCCAACAGTAACTGGGACAATTAGTATGTCAGAGCATAGATGTCTCCAACAGTAACTGGAACACTTAGAATTTCAGAGCGTAGACGTCTCTAGCAGTAACTGGGACACTTAGAATGTCAGAGCATAAACGTTTCTAGCAGTAACTGGGACAATTAGAATGTCAGAGCATAGACGTCTCCAACAGTAACTGGGACACTTAGAATGTCAGAGCATAAACGTTTCTAGCAGTAACTGGGACACTTAGAATGTCAGAGCATAAACGTTTCTAGCAGTATCTGGGACACTTAGAATGTCAGAGCATAAACGTTTCTAGCAGTAACTGGGACAATTAGAATGTCAGAGCATAAACGTTTCTAGCAGTAACTGGGACACTTAGAATGTCAGAGCATAAACGTCTCTAGTAGTAACTGGGACACCTAGAATGTGAAGATATCACTCGGTTTAGTTTGAAACTTTTAATTTCAGTTTTTAAAATGTTTACAGT
Organism: Achatina immaculata; assembly: GCA_009760885.1. NCBI lineage: Eukaryota > Metazoa > Mollusca > Gastropoda > Stylommatophora > Achatinidae > Lissachatina > Lissachatina immaculata. The sequence goes on along the minus strand of CM019719.1, from coordinate 63,646,378 downwards.
CACCAAATGTACTTAACAAAAATTATTGGCACACAAAGTTTTCATTTCTGGTGTTTACAGCGAGTTTTTCTCTCAGTCGTTCACGTCACGTCATCAGTCACGACATCATACACGTCATCATTCACATCATACACGTCATCATTCACGTCATCGTTCATGCCATCATTCACACCATCATTCAGGTCATCATTCACACCATCATTCACGTCATCGTTCACGTCATCATTCACACCGTCATTCAGGTGATCATTCACGTCATCATTCACGCCATCATTCACGTCATCATTCACGTCATCATTCACGTCATCATTCACACCGTCATTCATGTTATCATTCACGCCATCATACACAATGTTTCTTTATGTTGCGTGCTCTCGTATGAAAATTTGATTTATATTTCTTGATGCTCTAAACTTGTTCTGTTCCTTAAATTCTCGACAGAATTACCTTCAGCTTAGCTACAATGTGAACATTTCAAACAGTCCAGCAATGGCAGGTGTTAAGTTGTGTTTCTTTGTCCTGGCAGCTCATTTCTCTTAAACAAAGGAGGTGTCATCATGTGGGAGATTGTGCAGGGGAGATCATCAGCACAAATTTCTTCTGTTACAACATTTTGACGGTGTTTTCTCAGAAAAGAGCATCGTAATTGTTTGTGAAGTTATATTTGTGAAGTTATGTTTGTGAAGTTATATTTGTGAAGTCATACTACACCGCCCTCTTGAGTCAGCTGTAACTGTTTCTACAAACCAGTTTATTAAAGATGAGTCTTTTCTGTTATCTACAGACCTTTCATCTACCTCCGTGCTTTTCTTTCCTTCTTTCTTTCTTCAATAAATCTCTGAAGACAGAATAGCTGGAAATGATTGAGCAATATTCTCCCCCCCCCCTTTTTCACCTACTGCTGTCCGTGCCACGGGCCTGAAAGAGACAAGTTCTTGGCATCTGATCCTGTTTCACTGGTGTGATTCTAATACCTGGCCTGTGAACAATGTTCTGTAAGTTTCTTTGTGGAGCATGAAGGGATGTTATTAAAAGTTCTAACAGACAACAGCAGAGACGAGAAATAATGTAATAATAACAAGAGAAAGAGAAGTGTTTTCCATCTCTTGGAGCAGCCCACGAGACATTTGTCGATGCTGGTTAAGAATGTTTGCAAGGTGGGCTGTTCTTTTGATCAGCCGACACCACAGGTAACTCAACAATTTCAGGAGGTAGAACATTAAAGCAGGTAAACACACACTTTTTTTCTGATAGAATACTCTGACAGCGGGATCTTTCAGGTAAACTTTTATGTTCACATTAAACAGTGATTCATTTCATCATCACTTTCATAATATCTACTCCAACTTTCCTTAAATTAAATGTATGTGCTTGGCGAAACATCGGAACTTTAGAAGACTGCATTAGTCGATATTGTGGAACTTCATATAAATATGCTTGGCAAAAGAACGGAACTTTAGAAGACTCTATTAGACGATATTGTGGAACTTTATATAAATATGCTTGTCAAAACAACAGAATTTTAGAAGACTCTATTAGACGATATTGTGGAACTTTATCTAATTGTCTGGCAAAACAACGGAACATTAGACGACTCTATTAGACGATATTGTGGAACTTTATATAAATATCTGGCAAAACAACTAAGATTAACAAACTGTAAAATGACGGGATTCATACATTCACGTGTCATCTGTCCTGATCCATACACTCGTGTGTCATTTGTCTGAATCCATTAACTCACGTGTCATTTGAGTGAAAATGAACACCAAGTTTGTCTGTGTTGTAACCACAACAAAATTCTGATGCTCGAAGAAAAAAATTCTTCATCAATTTCTAAACATTGTTTCTTGTCTTTGTTTCATTTCTTGTTTTCTTTCATTGTTTCCTCTTTATCTTCTCACATTTCTCCAAGAGTACTGCGCAAACCTTTATGAACTTTTATTTGATGAAACTTTAACCGAGTCGCACTCACTCTCACTTTTTTCTATCATTTTTCTAAACCTAATGTTAGACGAAAGTAAAAAGGATATTTTAATGGATTTTGAGGCGTTCAGTAGCTGAAAGTTTCTCAGTATAAATGTGTTTCTGAATATGACACTCAATATTATAACCGAACTAATGTTTTGTGGAAGTGAAACTTAAGTGTTGTTGAAGAAACATGACCTAGACATCGTGTCACGGGAGATGCTCACAAAATCTTAATGCATCTTAAGAAAAATGTACACCATCTTGTCACCGATTCCAGAGAATGCTTGGTCTCACATGACAGTCTGAGAAACACGTAGTGACATCAACAAGATGACATCCTGGCTATGAACGGAGTAAATGTCTGTGTTTTCAGCAAGAAACATAATCATTATAAAACATATCCTACAATTTCTCCTCGATACATAATGTTCTTCTGTTTTATCCTGATGATGTTTGTTTCCTGTAATGTACTGTTCTGTTTGAGAGATCACATCTTTTTTCTGTCAGGAGTTTTTAAACTACACTTATTTTGTTAGGAATTTAAACAGTATTGTCCATTTCTGTATTGAGAAACTTGAAATGTTTGAGTGCGGACTCTAAGGAGAAAACAGTGTCAAAGTTGAGACGTGGTCATTACTTCATCAAAGATAAGTTCCCAGTTGATCCAGTCACTGGACATAGGAGACCTTGTAGAAGTCCGTAGCGAAAACCCAGCATAACAGAAGAGACGGCACAGCAGTGTCCGAATCCACAATCTTCAGTCCGTGAAGCCCAGTAGAAACCAAACCCGTCATTCTTGCTCTCTGACAAGATGGACTGGTAACAAGATGGCCGGAGAAAGTCCTGGAATATCTCAAACTTAAATGGAACAATGTTGGAGAATATATGTACATTCAAATAATCAATATATACCAGAGACACAATAATAAGACCACATCAAACTTTCATGCGCCGAAGGTCGTGTAAAGGCGGGCCTAACATCGTATTCCCCAATATGCCTGACAAGCATGGAAACGGGAATTTTACCTTTTACCTTTTACAATAATAAGACCACACCAGAGAGATACGCTGTACGTAAAAAAATGGGCAACGATAAAGATGGACTACAACAGAGAGACGCAGCAGCCTGGAAGAAAGGAAAGGTGAAACTTTCCCAGAAAACATAGCGCAGGATGTCCATGATGATCTTTATTTACTTGCTTGTTTATTTATTTATCTACACATATAACTATTTACTTATCTACACCTAGAACTATTTATTTATCTAAACATATAACTATTTACTTATCTACACCTAGAAATATTTATTTATCTACTCATCTTCTTATATCTTATATCCTTCTCGTGCCGTTAAACGTCATATTGGGCTCGCAAAGTAGTTCGTCAATTTTTCCTGTCTTCGGCGAGTCTTTCAACCTCATCAAGGGATTTTATGCCTATTAATTTGGCCTCTCTTAACAATGTCCTCTTCAGAGTTTCACGCGGTCTGCCTCTTTTTCTTTGGCCTGTTGTGTTCCACTTGATAGCTTGTTTTGGGATTCTCTGATCGTTTCTTCTCATCACGTGACCAGCATATATCCATCTCCTTTTCCTGATCACCCATGAGACTGGTTGTTGTTCAGTCATTACCCTTATCTCTGCATTGTTCTTGGATTCGTTCGACTTGATGCCGATTATTTTCATTAGGCATTTGTTTTCAAAAGGGTCTAATTTCTTGCCTATTTCTTTAGTTGTTTTCCAGCTTTCGCATGCATAAATGAGGGTGGATATTACATTTGAATTGAATAGTCTTAACTTGGTTTTTGTGGTTATAACTTTTGAATGCCATATGTTCTCAAGATTCTTGAAGATCGATGCTGCTTTTGCAATTCTGATTCTAACTTCCTTTCTAGTGTCACCATCCTGGTTTATGTAGCTGCCAAGGTATGCAAATTGATTGACTTCTTCAATATCTGTCCCTTCTATGTGTATTTTTCCATTTTGATTAATGGGAAGTTTCATTATTTTTGTTTTGTCCTTGTTAATTTCAAGTCCTATTTTGCTAGCCAGTGAAGACAGGCTATCTGTTTTTTCTTGCATGGAATTCACATTATTACTGATAAGAGTTATGTCGTCAGCAAAATCAAGATCTTCTAGTTGGGTCTCATGTACCCAGTCAATACCTGTGTTACCTGTGCAGCATTTTTTTGTTATGAAGTCTATTGTAATTCCAAAAAGCAAAGGAGACAGTATACATCCTTGTTTCACACCTGTTTCAATCTGGAACCATTCACTCATCCCTTCTTATGTGTTGACTGCACAAACATATCAACTGTAGAAGTCCTTGATGATGTCGACAGTTTTAGATGGTATTCCATATAGACTTAATATTCTCCACAGTGAATCTTTGTGTATGCTATAAAATGCCTTTTTAAAGTCTATGAAGTTCAGTATTAATGGTTTCTGCTTTTCAATATGTTCTTCAAGTATTATTCTTAGTGTAAAGATCTGGTCGAGACAGCTTCTCCCTTTTCGAAATCCTGCTTGTTCTTCTCTCATTGCGGTATCCACTATATCTTGAAGTCTATTCAAAATGACCTTGTAAAATACTTTTGACACAACTGATATTAAAGTTACTCCTCTCCAATTGTTACAGTCACTAAGGTTGCCTTTTTTTATTTTAACAATGATTCGTTTTTCCATTTAGAATGTACCTTTTCTTCTATCCAAATCTTGTTAAACATTCTGTGTAGTTGTCTCATGTTGTCAATATTGATAGCTTTTAGCATTTCGGATGTTATTTCATCTTCACCTGCAGCTTTGTTGCTAGCCATTAAATTCACTGCTGTTTCAGTTTCATGCAATTTCATTTTCTCTAAGTTGACATTTAGTTGTGGGGCTGGTAAGTCGGTTTCAAGGTTTAACAATTCTTTTTGGTGTGGTCGATTAAGTATTTCTTGGAAGTGTTCAGCCCATCTTTGCTTTTGGTCTTTAATCGATGTTAATAGGGTTCCAGTTTTGCTAAGGATTTGTCTTTCTTTAAATGTAGTAATACCTTTTAGCCTCTTTTGTATGTTATATAAAGTTTTGCTGTCTCCTGTTTTTGCTGCTTTCTCTGCCTCTTTCGCCATATTGTCTATGGCGTCATATTGTCTCTTTTATCCATTCTAGCTCAGCTTTTCTATTTCTTTGTATGTTGATTTTGCCAGATCTTTTCCAAGATCTGTTTTTGCATTCAACATGTCTAATTTGACTGCTCGTCTTTCATGTATATACTTCCATGTTTTATCTGATATCCATGCTTTTCTATTTGGTTTTCTCAGTCCAGTGCTTGCTTTTGCTGCTCTGATTATGGCTGTCCTGTAAGAATTCCATAATTCATCTATACCTATCTCCTCTACTTCACTGGGTGTTGTCGAATGATTGGCAAGTTCTTGATTGAAATTACTGTTAGTATTCTCTTCTTGTAGGCACATATCTACACATAGAACTAGTTATTTATCTACACCTAGAACTACTTATTTATATACACTTAGAACTATTATTTATCAACACCTAACTATTTATTTATCAAAAGCTAGAACTATTTATTTATCAACACCTAGAACTATTTACTTAATAACACCTATTTATCTACACCCAGAAATATATATTTATCTACACCTAGAATTATTTATTTATCTACACCTAGAACTATTTTTTTATCTACACATAGAAATTTTTATTTATCAACACGTAGAACTATCTATTTATATACAATTACTGTTTATTTATCTGCACCTAGAACTATTTATTTATCTAGAGTTGTTTATTTATCAACACATGGGACTATTCATTTATCCACGTCTAGAACTATTTATTTATCTATACCTATAACTATATCAAACTGTTTTATCTTCAGTCATATTACACCTAGAACTATTTATTTATCTACACCTAGAAATATTTATTTCTCGACACTTAAAACTATTTATTTATCTACTCCTATAACTATATCAAATTGTCCTTTCTTCAGTCATAGCTACACCTAGAACTGTGTTAGACTGATCTATCATTAGTTCTAGGTAGTCCTGGAATTCTGCTAGACAAGTATTCAGCCAGATCTGTGCCACCAGTTGGCCTGGCATCTGAGTGTGCAGTCTGAGCAAGTTGCTTCAGTCTGTACTAAAGTTAACTTCATACAAACAAAAGCTGCTAGCTTCATACAATAAAAGCTAACATGTACAAATCGTAATTTTATACACGTAAACAACTTTACATAAAAAGTTTACAAAATAGAAGATCTAACACGACACAGAACTGAAATATCACGTTAAGACATCTGTAGATGAATGAACTTGCAGGTCATCAGAAATAAAAATATTTACCACTAACCTGGAGAAAAGAAAATATTATCTGTGAAGCAGAAAGTCCCGGGGGGGGGGGGTGAGCTCTCTCAACTGAGAAGTTTCTGGATTAGCTACCCACTGTCTCCAGACTCATTTTCTCTTCCCATATTCTTTCTAACCAATGTGTTGGCACAAACATGTATTGGAGGTCAAGCCTTGGTGCGTGTTAAGCTGACACAACATTTATTCAGTGAACATGATGATAGTGGAAAATGATGCCGAAAATGTAGACTGCCGGCAGGTTGCCCTGCCACATGGCACGTTTCCATCCACGAACACGAAACTACGCATCTTCACGACAGTAACAAAAGTCCATGCTCACAGTTTCACATCCAAACGTAGACAGACTGCCCACTCACAGCCTCTCCCATAATCCTCTATCACGGGTTTCTCAGTCCACGTGACCTTCTAGAAGAATCCTGAAGTTCAAAAATAATCATAACAATTACCATTTCTATTTAAAAAAACAATAGTTATCTCCCGTATACTGCTATATCTGTATGTTATGTATGTTATGTAAGGCCTACAGCGGGCTGAGAAAATCTGGTGGTCAACAAGACGAACATAACATGGCAAAGTGAATGTGCACCTTCCTTGGATACGGCTTTCTTCACTTTCAGTGCACCTCTTTACTAATGTTTAATTCTAAGATTTCTTCACTTTTAGTGCACCTCTTTACTAATGTTTAATTCTAAGATTTCTTCACTTTCAGTGCACCTCTTTACTAATGTTTAACTCTAAGATTTCTTCACTTTCAGTGCACTTCTTTATTAATGTTTAATTCTAGGATTACTACAACTTGACCCAAGCTCGCAGACAACCTTGGCCAGAGAATTCTCGCGCTTTCACTCCTAGCCAGACTGGCAACAAAATTACAAATCTAATTGTGAGTATTCCGCTATGTAAATCTACTTGTGTGAGTATTTCTTTATGTAAATCTAGTTGTGTGAGTATTTCTGTATTTAAATGTAATTGTATGAGTATTTCTCTATTTAAATGTAATTGTGTGAGTATTTCTCTGTGTAAATCTGCTTGTGTGAGTATTTATCTATTTAAGTCCAAATGTGTGAGTATTCCTCTATATAAATCTAGTTGTGTGATTACTTTTCTACGTAAATCTATTCTATTGAATATTTCTCTATGTAAATCTGGTTGTGTGAGTAATTCTCAAGGCAAGTCTGGTTCTATGAGTATTTCTCTATGTCTTCTTCTTCTTCTCCTTCTTCTTCTTCTTCTTACGCATTGTATGTCTATATCTGCAGTCCTGTCTCTTGGATAAATTTCATTGTTTTTTTGTAATTCGTGCATGGAACCATAGAGCTTTAGTGGTTTCACTAGGCCAGTAATTATTTCTCAGTGCCTTATAGTTGGTGCAGTACTGGAGGATATGTTCCACAGTTTTGGGCACCTGGGCACATATACATAGAGTAGTAGTACCAGCCTTAAACTTTGTATACATATGACTTCGTAGTCGGCTGTGTCCTGTTCGGAGACGGAAGATGGTGACTTGTTCCTTTCTATTTAGCATGTGATAGTCATCATGTGGTGGTGTTTGTGGCTTCCTGTAGATTTTTATCATGTTTTTCTTCTGATTATAGGATTTCTATGTAAATCTACATTCTAAGTATATCTCTTTGTAAATCTTATTCTATGATTATTTCTCTGTAAATATAGGTCTATGACTATTTCTCCATAAATCTAGTTCTGTGATTATTTCTCTATAAATCTAGTTGTGTGACTATTTCTCTATACATCTAGTTATGTAAAGAATATTTCTCTATTAATCTAGTTGTGTGAATATTTCTCTATAAATCTAGTTGTGTGAATATTTCTCTATAAATCTAGTTGTGTGAATATTTCTCTCTGTAAATCTCTCATGACTGCATCTTCATCTCCTCTAACTCTGTAATTTTTGTCAATTGCTTCATGGATATACTTGATTACCTTTCTTAAATACTACATTCTAGTCCTTTCTTAATTACTTCATTCTAATCCGTTCTTAAAAACTCGTCTTTTCTTAATTACCGCATTCTAGGTCCTTTCTTAATTACTACATTTTATCCTTTCTTAATTACTACATTTTAGTCCTTACTTATTTACCAATTTCTAGTCTTTTCTTAATTATCACATTCTAGTCCTTTCTTAATTGCCACATTTTTGTACTTTCTTATAACTACATTCTAGTCCTTTCTTAATTATCATATTCTAGTCCTTTCTTAATTATCATATTCTAGTCCTTTCTTAATTATCATATTCTAGTCCTTTCTTAATTATCATATTCTAGTCCTTTCTTGGTTCTAAGGACTGCAAACGCGCCACAAACAGCCTCTGGCAGTCAAGTCCAGCTCCTGGCCTTCCCGTGGCAGAACTGTTTAAACTGACAGGAGAAGGGGCGAGGGCGAATATCTGGCGCCTGAAAACCAGACACTTAGGGTAGATGAGTGGCACGTTTGGTAGCTTATCTGCCGCTGTTGGCGAGATCTTCAGCTGCCGTGCGTGGAGCGGTGCTCTTCCCGGCCAATGAAGAAATTTGCAAATGAGGTTGCCGCGCAGTATCACTGCGGAAAAGGTGGTTGAAAGAATAAAGCGAAGCAAACAGTCAAATCACGGCACCTCTGGTCTGGAGGTCGGCCACGTCCTGAGTGCAGTCATATCGGGTGAAATGCATGAACCGGCTTGTCCCAGAGGTTAAGTCACTGCTGGCGAGACTCTTCAAATGCCGCGCGTGGAGTGAAGCTCCTCCCGGTTAAGGAAGTAAATGCGGAAATAAAGGTTGCTGTGCGGCGCCGATGGGAAAAGGTGGTGGAAAGTGAAGTTTAACCTGGTATGTCCAGTAGTATCGCTACGAGAGCTATACCACGGCACCTCTGCTCTAGAGGCCGCCTACGTCCGAAATACACCTACACTGGTGAAATATGCCTAAACCGGCACACACCAGGGGTGGAACTCGATGGCTAGACATGTCATGCCACCTCCGCTCTAGAGGTCGGTAACGCCTGATAAACACCCATACTGGTGAATTTTGCCTAAACCGGCTCATACCAGGGGTGAATCTTGAAGGCTATGAATGTCACAGTACCTCTGCTCTAGAGGTCGGTCCCGTCCCAAACATGCCCATACTGGGAAATGCCTAAACCGGCTCAACCCAGGGGTAGAAGTCACTAGTGGCGAGGATTCGTCCTCCTGGACAAAAGCTCCATCCTGGTCACAACTAGGAAGGGTAGCGGCCACGACCGCAAAATGCTGAAGTCGGAGACACTGGACCAGGGAAGTCTAGATAGGCAACCACCTCTCACCCGGCGGGGATGTCTGCGTATCCTAATCACGCTGAGGTTTTCCGGTGAGAAAGTCCAACCCTGGACTGGATGGGCAACCACCTCTCACCCGGCGGTGATACACGGGTATCTCATAACACGTCGAGGTTTTCCGGTGAGAAAGTCCAACTCTGTCCTGGGTGGGCTAACGCCTCTCACCCAGCGGGGATGCACTGATATTCCAAACACGTCGAGGTCTTCCGGTGAGAAAGTCCAACCCTAGACCAAACTGGTGCAATGAAAACCACGGTGTCACGCAATCCCGCTTCCGAGACCCACCAAGAATACAGGCTAAAGCACTGTGATACTTTGAACCCCTTGTGGTCCTTCGTGGAACTCATATGGTCTATTTTGGACCACACAGGGGACCACCGGACCTAACGAGGACCACATGTGTGAATTCAGTAGGTTCACAGTGCGGTTTTTGGTGGTAGAAGTGAACGAAGAAGAAGAAGAAGTAGTCCTTTCTTAATTATCATATTCTAGTCCTTTCTTAATTATCATATTCTAGTCCTTTCTTAATTATCATATTCTAGTCCTTTCTTAATTATCATATTCTAGTCCTTTCTTAATTATCATATTCTAGTCCTTTCTTAATTATCATATTCTAGTCCTTTCTTAATGATCATATTCTAGCCCTTTCTTAATTGCCACATTCTAGCCCTTTCTTAATTATCATATTCTAGTCCTTTCTTAATTATCATATTCTAGCCCTTTCTTAATTATCATATTCTAGCCCTTTCTTAATTATCATATTCTAGCCCTTTCTTAATTATCATATTCTAGCCCTTTCTTAATTGCCACATTCTAGCCCTTTCTTAATTATCATATTCTAGCCCTTTCTTAATTATCATATTCTAGCCCTTTCTTAATTATCATATTCTAGCCCTTTCTTAATTATCATATTCTAGCCCTTTCTTAATTATCATATTCTAGTCCTTTCTTAATTATCATATTCTAGCCCTTTCTTAATTGCCACATTCTAGCCCTTTCTTAATTATCATATTCTAGCCCTATCTTAATTGCCACATTCTAGCCCTTTCTTAATTGCCACATTCTAGCCCTTTCTTAATTGCCACATTCTAGTCCTTTCTTAATTGCCACATTCTAGCCCTTTCTTAATTATCATATTCTAGCCCTTTCTTAATTGCCACATTCTAGCCCTTTCTTAATTATCATATTCTAGCCCTATCTTAATTGCCACATTCTAGCCCTTTCTTAATTGCCACATTCTAGCCCTTTCTTAATTGCCACATTCTAGCCCTTTCTTAATTGCCACATTCTAGCCCTTTCTTAATTACTACATTCTAGTCCTTTCTTAATTACTACATTCTATCCCTTTCTTAATTACTACATTCTAGCCCTTTCTTAATTGCCACATTCTAGCCCTTTCTTAATTACTACATTCTAGTCCTTTCTACCCTCACTCCCTAGCCGCCCCGGGGTACTTGAGAACAGGGATACATCAGTCAAGTTTCCAGTTACACTATTACATACAATATTATCCTCTCTTTACTCTCTTGTAAATTGTCCTTTCACTATTTTCACCTGCTTATTGTCTTCTCATTGTTATCACTTGTATATTGTCCTCTTATTATTCTCACCTCTATACATATATATGGACAGATATATTGTCCTTTTACTATTCTCACCTGCATAATCTCCTCGCATTATTCTCACCTGTATATTGTCTTCTCACTGTTCTCACCTGTATATTGTCCTCTTATTATTCTCATGTGTATATATATATATATGTATATATATACATATTACTCTCACTTGTATATTATCTTCTCATTGTTATCACTTGTATATTGTCCTCTTATTATTCTCACCTCTATACATATATATGGACAGATATATTATCCTTTTACTATTCTCACCTGTATATTGTCTTCTCACTATTCTCACCTGTGTATTGTCTTCTCACTATTCTCACCTGTGTATTGTCTTCTCACTATTCTCACCTGTGTATTGTCTTCTCACTATTCTCACCTGTGTATTGTCTTCTCACTATTCTCACCTGTGTATTATCTTCTCACTATTCTCACCTGTGTATTGTCTTCTCACTATTCTCACCTGTATATTGTCTTCTCACTATTCTCACCTGTGTATTTCTTCTCACTATTCTCACCTGTGTATTGTCTTCTCACTATTCTCACCTGTGTATTGTCTTCTCACTATTCTCACCTGTGTATTGTCTTCTCACTATTCTCACCTGTGTATTGTCTTCTCACTATTCCTATCTGTATATTGTCCTCACTTATCTCACCTTTATATTGTCTTTCATTATTCCAACCTGTTTATTTTCTTCTCACTATTCTCATCTGTGTATTGTCTTCTCAATATTCTGACCTGTATATTGTCTTCTCAATATTCTCACCTGTATATTGTCTTCTCAATATTCTCACCTGTATATTGTCTTCTCAATATTCTCACCTGTGTATTGTCTTCTCACTATTCTCACCTGTGTATTGTCTTCTCAATATTCTCACCTGTGTATTGTCTTCTCACTATTCTCACCTGTGTATTGTCTTCTCAATATTCTCACCTGTATATTGTCTTCTCAGTATTCTCACCTGTATATTGTCTTCTCACTATTCTCACCTGTATACTGTCTTTTGAGTATTCTCACCTGCCCCAGCATCATTTCTGACACTTAGTCACGATCAGTGTTTGTTTGTTTGTTTGTTTGTTTGTTTGTTTGTTGAGAATCAAATACTTCAGCCGGACCTCAGTTTTCTGAGAATATTTTTCCCCGCGATTTTCTTTCTTTCTTGACTGTCTAGACACATTACGTGCTTGTTGTCCTAACTCTTACCTGACTGTCTAGACACATTACGTGCTTGTTGTCCTAACTCTTACCTGACTGTCTAGACACATTACATGCTTGTTGTCCTAACTCTTACCTGACTGTCTAGACACATTACGTGCTTGTTGTCCTAACTCTTACCTGACTGTCTAGACACATTACATGCTTGTTGTCCTAACTCTTACCTGACTGTCTAGACACATTACGTGCTTGTTGTCCTAACTCTTACCTGACTGTCTAGACACATTACATGCTTGTTGTCCTAACTCTTACCTGACTGTCTAGACACATTACGTGCTTGTTGTCCTAACTCTTACCTGACTGTCTAGACACATTACGTGCTTGTTGTCCTAACTCTTACCTGACTGTCTAGACACATTACGTGCTTGTTGTCCTAACTCTTACCTGACTGTCTAGACACATTACATGCTTGTTGTCCTAACTCTTACCTGACTGTCTAGACACATTACATGCTTGTTGTCCTAACTCTTACCTGACTGTCTAGACACATTACATGCTTGTTGTCCTAACTCTTACCTGACTGTCTAGACACATTACGTGCTTGTTGTCCTAACTCTTACCTGACTGTCTAGACACATTACATGCTTGTTGTCCTAACTCTTACCTGACTGTCTAGACACATTACGTGCTTGTTGTCCTAACTCTTACCTGACTGTCTAGACACATTACATGCTTGTTGTCCTAACTCTTACCTGACTGTCTAGACACATTACATGCTTGTTGTCCTAACTCTTACCTGACTGTCTAGACACATTACATGCTTGTTGTCCTAACTCTTACCTGACTGTCTAGACACATTACATGCTTGTTGTCCTAACTCTTACCTGACTGTCTAGACGCATTACGTGCTTGTTGTCCTAACTCTTACCTGACTGTCTAGACACATTACGTGCTTGTTGTCCTAACTCTTACCTGACTGTCTAGACACATTACGTGCTTGTTGTCCTAACTCTTACCTGACTGTCTAGACACATTACATGCTTGTTGTCCTAACTCTTACCTGACTGTCTAGACACATTACATGCTTGTTGTCCTAACTCTTACCTGACTGTCTAGACACATTACGTGCTTGTTGTCCTAACTCTTACCTGACTGTCTAGACACATTACGTGCTTGTTGTCCTAACTCTTACCTGACTGTCTAGACACATTACGTGCTTGTTGTCCTAACTCTTACCTGACTGTCTAGACACATTACGTGCTTGTTGTCCTAACTCTTACCTGACTGTCTAGACACATTACGTGCTTGTTGTCCTAACTCTTACCTGACTGTCTAGACACATTACGTGCTTGTTGTCCTAACTCTTACCTGACTGTCTAGACACATTACATGCTTGTTGTCCTAACTCTTACCTGACTGTCTAGACACATTACGTGCTTGTTGTCCTAACTCTTACCTGACTGTCTAGACACATTACGTGCTTGTTGTCCTAACTCTTACCTGACTGTCTAGACACATTACGTGCTTGTTGTCCTAACTCTTACCTGACTGTCTAGACACATTACGTGCTTGTTGTCCTAACTCTTACCTGACTGTCTAGACACAGCACATGCTTGTTGTCCTAACTCTTACCTGACTGTCTAGACACATTACGTGCTTGTTGTCCTAACTCTTACCTGACTGTCTAGACACATTACGTGCTTGTTGTCCTAACTCTTACCTGACTGTCTAGACACATTACGTACTTGTTGTCTTAAGTTTTTCCTGACTGTCTAGACACATTACTTGTGTGTTGTCCTAACCACGTGAAACTCTAAAGAGGACATTGTTAAGAGAGGACAGTTTAGTGAGCATAACATCCCTGGACGAGAATGAAAAACTCGCGGAAGACAGGACATCATGGCGAACTACCACGTGGGCTTGTGTGGCGTTTACCGGCACGGGAAGGATTTCAGATGTAAGAAAATGTCCTAACCAATTAGTTGGTGAATCAGTCTCGTCTCAGCTGATTGGTGAGTCAGTCTCTTCCAAATTGGTTGGTGAGTCAGTCTCTTCCAAATTGGTTTGTGAGTCACTCCTCTCAACTGACTGGTGAGTCACTCTTCTCAACTGGTTGGTGAGTCAGTCTCTTCGCTCTTAGCGTTGGATTACTTATTCCCAGTGCTTGCAACATTCGAGAGAATGAAGGTTTCTGTATGTAGGTTACCAGCAGTAAATGAAGGTTTCTGTATGTAGGTTACCAGCAGTAAATGAAGGTTTCTGTATGTAGGTTACCAGCAGTAAATGAAGGTTTCTGTATGTAGGTTACCAGCAGTAAATGAAAGTTTCTGTATGCAGGTTACCAGCAGTAAATGTAGGTTTCTGTATGTAGGTTACCAGCAGTAAATTAAGGTTTCTGTATGTAGGTTACCAGCAGTAAATGAAAGTTTCTGTATGCAGGTTACCAGCAGTAAATGAAGGTTTCTGTATGCAGGTTACCAGCAGTGAATGTAGGTTTCTGTATGTAGGTTACCAGCAGTAAATGAAGGTTTCTGTATGTAGGTTACCAGCAGTAAATGTAGGTTTCTGTATGTAGGTTACCAGCAGTAAATGAAGGTTTCTGTATGTAGGTTACCAGCAGTAAATGAAAGTTTCTGTATGCAGGTTACCAGCAGTAAATGTAGGTTTCTGTATGTAGGTTACCAGCAGTAAATGAAGGTTTCTGTATGCAGGTTACCAGCAGTGAATGAAGGTTTCTGTATGTAGGTTACCAGCAGTAAATGAAGGTTTCTGTATGTAGGTTACCAGCAGTAAATGTAGGTTTCTGTATGTAGGTTACCAGCAGTAAATGTAGGTTTCTGTATGTAGGTTACCAGCAGTAAATGTAGGTTTCTGTATGTAGGTTACCAGCAGTAAATGAAAGTTTCTGTATGTAGGTTACCAGCAGTAAATGTAGGTTTCTGTATGCAGGTTGCTAACAGTGAAGCAATCCTAAAACGTGGTTCACATTTTGAACCTGTAGATTCTTGCTGTAACGCTTTGAGAATATTTCTGAGATCTTTGTGTGAACGTTCACCAAAAAAAAAACTTATGGAAATACAACTTTTACTATACCAGAAACATTTTGTTGTGAAGTCTGTGGATATATAGATCCCCGACCGGTGGCCATGATCAAAATATCTCTTTATTATTTCCCCAGTGAATCTCGGTTTATTGGCCAGAATATTTTATTAGTACAGTATGTCTTTTGTTTATTTTTTATTTCGATTCTTTATACTTTTAGTTGTTTATCTTTTTACATTTTCTGTCTCATAAATATTTCCTCCAGTGACAACAAAGATAAAACTCTAACGTTCCTAGATTTTACAGACAAAACTTTGTGTGAAAAATGTGTATACACAAATAAATATATAAACAAAGCCAGCGTAGAAAAGAAATTATGATAAGAAGACGTTCTTACATTCGTGTGTTGCACAGCTCTAACATTTATTTGTTGTACAGTTATAATGTGTATGTGTTGTAGAATTCTAAAATTTAAATGTACTCTGTAAAGTTTTATCATTATGTTTAAGTTGTACAGTGCTGAGATTTCCGTACAACAAATGTACGCACATGTACAGACACTTATGTGCTATCAGTTGAACAATAGACGTACTCAGACCTATCGTCTTTATGTTGTGAGAAGCTTCCATGTCTAGAAAGAACAACACGCAGCAGAAGCATATTTGATATCAGCTAAAACTAGAGTAAATATCAGGTAAAATTAGAGTAAAAATCAGCTAAAACTAGAGTAAACATCAGGTGAAACTAGAGAAAACATCAGGTAAAACTAGAATAAACGTCAGCTAAATAGAGCAAACATCGCGTAACTAGAGTAAAAATCAGCTAAAACTAGAGTAAACATCAGGTAACTAGAGTAAACATCAGCTAAAACTAGAGTAAACATCATGTAAAACTAGAGTAAAAATCAGCTAAAACTAGAGTAGACATCAGATAAATCGAGTAAATATCAGGTAACTAGAGTAAACATCAGCTAAATAGAGCTCTACTTTATAGTGGACGAGGTATACAATGATTGATTTCTAACTTTTGTGATTGTAATTAAGTGCATAAAATCGTAAATCTTTGTGAAAAAAGTTTTGTGTTGCATAATAATAACAAAATAATTGAATAGCGCAGAAAGGAACAATTAACATGCAATTTCTGCACGTGTTAAATCTTTAACTGTATTGATTTATGTTCTGCTTTATTGTTTTATGTTTTGGGTTATCGTTTTATGTTTTGACTTATTGTTTAATGTTTCGCACTATCTCTGCATTATTCTTCGTCACAACAATCATGAAATAATGAACCCCGTAGTGGGGGTTACCATGGAAACATAAATCAAGCTAACAGATAAGAAACTATATCTACTCTTTGTACCATACTGGACTCCTATTTTCTTCCATTTTCCACTTTGATGCGAGGTACAATGTCATGTTTAAACTACATTCACTTAAGAAAAGTTCTCAGATTTTAGCAGCTCTTTAGGAGAACCTGTTTATAGAAGAATGGGAAATGTTCTACCAGCTTTTTAGGTGAAGTATTTGCAGAAGAATGGTAAATGTTCCACCAACTTTTTAGGTGAAATGTTTGTAGAAAAATGACAAATACAAAAACTTGAATACAACCGCACTCTTGACAGGATAATGCACAGCTGCACTTAAACTCTTTACTGGATGGTGCACAGTGGAACTTAAACTCTTTACTGGATGGTGCACAGCTGCACTTTAACGCTTGACTGGATGGTGCACAGATTCACTTAAGCTCTTAACTGGTTGGTACACAGCTACATTTAAATCCTGATTGAAAGGAAGAAAGAATGCATACACATTCTCATTTGGTTTGTAGACATATGCATAAAAGCTCTTAAATGATTGGCAAAAACATGCATACAAATTGCTAACTGACAGAAATATTATATAAAGTGACACATGCAAGCTATTGATTTGTTGATATACAGTTGAAAACAGACATGATTGGTTAGTAAAGTGATGCACACAAATTCTTGATTTGTTGGGAAATAGGTGCATATCTTAATCTGTGTACGAAAAGACTGTTCTAGCTTTGCTCATTTCACTATTTGCCATTAAATATATGGTTAGACATCTTTACTATCCAGAAAAAGTTTAGTTCCCTGCTTTGACAACTGCACCATCTGGAAAAGTTTAGTTCCCTGCATTAACAATTGTACTAAGTATATAAGTTTAGTTCCCTGCATTGACGTTTGTACTAAATAAGAGTTTAGTTCCCTGGAGTGACTACTGTACTAAATTTTTTAAAAAGTTTAGTTCCCAGAATTAACATAATCTCTAAGACACTAGTGTAAACTCTCTGTTACAACGAAGAGAGATAGCTACAGTGAGATCAGTGTAAAGTTTAATCTCCCATTCCAACGAAGAGAGATAACTGGGGTGAGATCTGTGTAAAGTTTAATCTCCCATTCCAACGAAGAGAGATAACTGGGGTGAGATCTGTGTAAAGGTTAATCTCCCTCAAACTGAACTTCCATCCAACTTATTCTTTCACAGTAACTTTTCGCTAGTTTTGTTGTTGTTGTCAGGAAGAGAGAAAGCGCGAGCATAAGCTGTGCCTGGTGTAGTGACAGCTTCATTGCTGAGTGAATGACACCGCTCACATTTCGTTCACGGATTAGATCATGTTTTCACAGCGGTTGCTGTAGCAATACAGGTAATATCTAGCTGCTACACTGACTTTCACCGGGCATATTTTCCCACGTGCACTCTGGCAACAGGTGTTTGATCTACATTCACGCACTTTTATGTTACATTCGATCAGGGCAAAGACCTCTCTACTTTCTGTCTTGGTATCTCAGTATAGAACAGAACTCTCTATTTTTCTGTCATTGATATTTCAGTACAGCACAGAACTCTCTAATTGCTTTTTCTATAGAATAGAACTCTTTGATTTTCTGTCTTTAACATCTCAGTATAGCACTGAATCTCTGGTTTTGATATTTCCTGTAGTTATTGCATCATATCGTATGTAAGTGATTTGTCGAAATGCTTTCTCTTATTCTTTGCTCAGAAGAAAATATTTACCTGAGGCGAATGTGTAGTTCTGATGCTATTATTGCGTCGTCCTTGTAGCTGTAGACTAAACAAAGTTAATTAGTGTATGAATGCAGCAAAAAGTTCAGTTCATGTCCTTGCTTCATTCATATTGTTCATCATGTGAAGATAAGAGTTAAAAGTTTTTTTCTTAATGTCTGGATGAGAGTGGAAAGTAAAAATTGTTACTTGAAAATCTTTAGTGATTCTTACATAAGCAGCACAGTGATACTAAAGTGATGTCCGCCAGCGTGCAACAACAACAACAGCAACAACAGCAACAACAACAACAACACAGCAACAACAGCAACAACAACAACAACAACAGCAACAACAGCAACAACAGCAACAACAACAACAGCAACAACAACAGAGTTTTACATGTCGTGCTGTCCTTGCGTTTGTTATCAGACCTCCAAGTCTTTGCTTCCTTCTCTGAGTCTCCAAGTGGCGGCCGCTGTATTTAGACTTGCAGGGTTGGCCTTAGCGTCCTGGTTAAAATTACAAGTGTTGCTGCGTTATGATTATCTGAACAGTCGTTCCGAAGCGTGGTCGTTTCTCTCAATTATAACCATGAGTATTAAAGCAATGATGATGATGATAGTATATCTGGAAACAGTAATGCAGCAAGTAATTGATTGATTGATTGATTGACTGATCTTTATTTCAAAAGCGTTAAGAATTGGGCACGCAGGCCCGTCTGACATTCTGCCCTTTATCATACATCTTTCACTCTATTCTAGACATTCTACAAATATGCTGTTCATATAACAAACATAACTAACATTGAAGCTGAGAGACATAAAATAAAATATAACATTTGCGTTTCGCTCTTAAACATTCACTCAGTACAGAAGTAACTACATACATTATAAATGACTATCTACTAAACAAAATTTTCGGGACTATTCAGAAAACAATTAATTGTATTCGGTGTCTGTAAGAGCAGCTTAAGATAACTTTTAAGTTTTATAATTCATGGAGGCATGTAGTCGACATCAAATAGATATTGAGAAAGCTTGTAGTTGTAGAAAGGAGTATAATTTATATTTAAGAAGTAAAGAATAATTAATAAAGAATATTTAGCATCCTAGAACTATCGATTTCGTATAAATTTGAAGGAAGTTAAAGATGTTAGTTTTGTGTGGTTATTTCAGGTTGATGAATGTGATAATAGTGAGAAGGAAGGATATCGTATTTCAGCACATTATTTCTTGACGTTATAGTTTCTCATGTGAATGCCATCCAATTATCCAGTTATCCAGTTATCCAGTTCAGAATTGTGTGAGAAGACTGAGTTTATCTCTGACATGACCCGTCTCTGGCACGAGTCTCTGAGAAATTCAAGACACACGTCGCTTAGAATAGAAAGCGAAGGTCATGTATGTCAACTTTTAATACATGTGTCAGGCAAGCAGGTTCACAGGCCAGGATTTGTTTGCTTGTAGCATGACAGCCTGACAAAACAGATTAACTTAAACATGTTGTATTCTGATGGTTGTTCTGAAACAAAACCTCCTACTGGTTAGATGTTCTTGACAAAACCTGCTTCTGGTTAGATGTTCTTGACAAAACCTCCTTCTGGTTAGATATTCTTGACAAAAACCTGCTTCTGGTTAGATGTTCTTGACAAAACCTGCTTCTGGTTAGATGTTCTTAACAAAACCTGCTTCTGGTCATTTGCTCTTGACAAAATAAGATCCTGGTTAGATGTTCTTAACAAAACCTGCTTCTGGTCATTTGCTCTTGACAAAAACCTCCTTCTGGTTAAATGTTCGTGACAAAACCTGCTTCTGGTTAGATGTTCTTAAAAAAACCTGCTTCTGGTTAGATTTTCTTGACAAAACTGCTTCTAGTCATTTGTTCTTGACAATACCTGCTCCTGGTTAGATTTTCTGGACAAAATCTGCTCCTGATTCGTTGTTTTTGACAAAACCTGAATCCGGTTACTTGTTCTTGACAAAACCTTAATCTGATTAATTGTTCTTGACAAAACCTTGTTCTGGTTCGATGTTCTTAACAAAACCTGTTCCTGGTTAGATGTTCTTGACAACTCCTCCTTCTGGTTAGATGTTCTTGACAAAACCTCCTCCTGGTTAGATATTCTTGACAAAACCTGCTTCTGGTTAGATGTCCTTGACAAAGTCTGCATATGGTTCGATGTTCTTGACAAAACCTGCTCCTGGATAGATGTTTTTGACAAAACCTGTTTCTGGTTAGATGTTCTTGACAAAACCTGCTTCTGGTTAGATATTCTTGACAAAACCTGCTTCTGGTTAGATGTTCTTGACAAAACCGTCTCCTGATTAGATGTTCTTGACAAAACCTGCTTCTGGTTAGATGTTCTTGACAAAACCTGCTTCTGGTTAGATGTTCTTGATAAAATCTGCTTCTGGTTAGATGTTCTTGACAAAACCTGCTCCTGGGTAGATGTTTTTGACAAAACCTGCTTCTGGTTAGATGTTCTTGACAAAACCTGCTTCTGGTTAGATATTCTTGACAAAACCTGCTTCTGGTTAGATGTTCTTGACAAAACCTGCTCCTGATTAGATGTTCTTGACAAAACCTGCTTCTGGTTAGATGTTCTTGACAAAACCTGCTCCTGGTTAGATGTTCTTGATAAAATCTGCTTCTGGTTAGGTGTTCTTGATAAAATCTGCTCCTGGTTAGATGTTCTTGACAAAACCTGCTCCTGGTTAGATGTTCTTGACAAAACCTGCTCCTGGTTAGGTGTTCTTGACAAAACCTGCTCCTGGTTAGGTGTTCTTGACAAAACCTGCTTCTGGTTCTGACGTTATCAAAATGAATGAACATGTGGGGGTGATTATTTCAGTGTCAAGTCTATCAAAGTTCCTTTATTTGTGAAGACAACAGTTTAGCTGTGTGTGAAGATAACAGTTTAGCTGTGTGTGAAGATAACAGTTTAGCTCTGTGTGAAGATAACAGTTTAGCTCTGTGTGAAGATAACAGTTTAGCTGTGTGTGAAGATAACAGTTTAGCTCTGTGTGAAGATAACAGTTTAGCTCTGTGTGAAGATAACAGTTTAGCTCTGTGTGAAGATAACAGTTTAGCTCTGTGTGAAGATAACAGTTTAGCTCTGTGTGAAGATAACAGTTTAGCTCTGTGTGAAGATAACAGTTTAGCTCTATGTGTTTGTAAGATGTCCATGTTTTTATGGACTAAAATGTCATCTTTCTTCTCAGTAAATACAAAGGATTTTTGAAGGACAAGGAATAAAATGTGGGAAGGTTGTTGAAAATTTCAACTAAAAGTTCAAATTTTGATAAAAATTCGCGACTGGGATTAAATATGGAAACTAGGATAAAAAAAATATAACCAGGACTAAAAGTTTGAGCTAAAAGTTGGAAGAAGAGCTAAAAATGGGGAATCTATGATTAAAATCTAGATGCCGGACTAAAAGTATGAATAAAGACTAAAAGTATGAATAAAGACTAAAAGTATGAATAAAGACTAATTAATAAAGAATATTTAGCATCCTAGAACTATCGATTTCGTATAATTTGAAGGAAGTTAAAGATGTTAGTTTTGTGTGGTTATTTCAGGTTGATGAATGTGATAATAGTGAGAAGGAAGGATATCGTATTTCAGCACATTATTTCTTGACGTTATAGTTTCTCATGTGAATGCCATCCAATTATCCAGTTATCCAGTTATCCAGTTCAGAATTGTGTGAGAAGACTGAGTTTATCTCTGACATGACCCGTCTCTGGCACGAGTCTCTGAGAAATTCAAGACACACGTCGCTTAGAATAGAAAGCGAAGGTCATGTATGTCAACTTTTAATACATGTGTCAGGCAAGCAGGTTCACAGGCCAGGATTTGTTTGCTTGTAGCATGACAGCCTGACAAAACAGATTAACTTAAACATGTTGTATTCTGATGGTTGTTCTGAAAGAAAACCTCATTCTGGTTAGATATTCTTGACAAAAACCTGCTTCTGGTTAGATGTTCTTGACAAAACCTGCTTCTGGTTAGATGTTCTTAACAAAACCTGCTTCTGGTCATTTGTTTTTGACAAAATCAGATCCTGGTTAGATGTTCTTAACAAAACCTGCTTCTGGTCATTTGCTCTTGACAAAAACCTCCTTCTGGTTATATGTTCGTGACAAAACCTGCTTCTGGTTAGATGTTCTTAAAAAAACCTGCTCCTGGTTAGATTTTCTGGACAAAACCTGCTCCTGATTCGTTGTTTTTGACAAAACCTGAATCCGGTTACTTGTTCTTGACACAACCTTAATCTGATTAATTGTTCTTGACAAAACCTGTTCCTGGTTAGATGTTCTTGACAAAACCTGCTCCTGGGTAGATGTTTTTGACAAAACCTGCTTCTGGTTAGATGTTCTTGACAAAACCTGCTTCTGGTTAGATATTCTTGACAAAACCTGCTTCTGGTTAGATGTTCTTGACAAAACCTGCTCCTGATTAGATGTTCTTGACAAAACCTGCTTCTGGTTAGATGTTCTTGACAAAACCTGCTCCTGGTTAGATGTTCTTGATAAAATCTGCTTCTGGTTAGGTGTTCTTGATAAAATCTGCTCCTGGTTAGATGTTCTTGACAAAACCTGCTCCTGATTAGATGTTCTTGACAAAACCTGCTCCTGGTTAGGTGTTCTTGACAAAACCTGCTCCTGGTTAGGTGTTCTTGACAAAACCTGCTTCTGGTTCTGACATTATCAAAATGAATGAACATGTGGGGGTGATTATTTCAGTGTCAAGTCTATCAAAGTTCCTTTATTTGTGAAGATAACAGTTTAGCTCTGTGTTAAGATAACAGTTTAGCTCTATGTGAAGATAACAGTTTAGCTCTGTGTGAAGATAACAGTTTAGTTGTGTGTGAAGATAACAGTTTAGCTGTGTGTGAAGATAACAGTTAGCTCTGTGTGAAGATAACAGTTTAGCTGTGTGTGAAGATAACAGTTTAGCTGTGTGTGAAGATAACAGTTTAGCTCTGTGTGAAGATAACAGTTTAGCTCTGTGTGAAGATAACAGTTTAGCTCTGCGTGAAGATAACAGTTTAGCTCTGTGTGAAGATAACAGTTTAGCTGTGTGTGAAGATAACAGTTTAGCTCTGTGTGAAGATAACAGTTTAGCTCTGTGTGAAGATAACAGTTTAGCTGTGTGTGAAGATAACAGTTTAGCTCTATGTGTTTGTAAGATGTCCATGTTTTAATGGACTAAAATGTCATCTTTCTTCTCAGTAAATACAAAGGATTTTTGAAGGACAAGGAATAAAATGTGGGAAGTTTGTTGAAAATTTCAACCAAAAGTTCAAATTTTGATAAAAATTCGCGACTGGGATTAAATATGGAAACTAGGATAAAAAAATATAACCAGGACTAAAAGTTTGAGCTAAAAGTTGGAAGAAGAGCTAAAAATGGGGAATCTATGATTAAAATCTAGATGCCGGACTAAAAGTATGAATAAAGACTAAAAGTATGAATAAAGACTAAAAGTATGAATAAAGACTAAAAGTATGAATAAAGACTAAAAGTATAAATAAAGACTAAAAGTATAAATAAAGACTAAAAGTATGAATAAAGAAGTGGTCGCTAGTCTTAACATGGGAATGGCACCAAAGAGGAAATTAGGAGCAAGAGTGAGTAAAAGTTAGATGATTAGGATTAAAAGAAGTAAGAGTGAGTAAAAGTTAGATGATTAGGATTAAAAGTAGCAAGAGTGAGTAAAAGTTAGATGATTAGGATTAAAAGTAGTAAGAGTGAGTAAAAGTTAGATGATTAGGATTAAAAGTAGTAAGAGTGAGTAAAAGTTAGATGATTAGGATTAAAAGTAGTAAGAGTGAGTAAAAGTTAGATGATTAGGATTAAAAGTAGTAAGAGTGAGTAAAAGTTAGATGATTAGGGTTAAAAGTAGTAAGAGTGAGTAAAAGTTAGATGATTAGGGTTAAAAGTAGTAAGAGTGAGTAAAAGTTAGATGATTAGGATTAAAAGTAGCAAGAGTGAGTAAAAGTTAGATGATTAGGATTAAAAGTAGCAAGAGTGAGTAAAAGTTAGATGATTAGGATTAAAAGTAGCAAGAGTGAGTAAAAGTAAGATGATTAGGATTAAAAGTAGCAAGAGTGAGTAAAAGTTAGATGATTAGGATTAAAAGTAGCAAGAGTGAGTAAAAGTTAGATGATTAGGATTAAAAGTAGCAAGAGTGAGTAAAAGTTAGATGATTAGGATTAAAAGTAGCAAGAGTGAGTAAAAGTTAGATGATTAGGATTAAAAGTAGCAAGAGTGAGTAAAAGTAAGATGATTAGGATTAAAAGTAGCAAGAGTGAGTAAAAGTTAGATGATTAGGATTAAAAGTAGCAAGAGTGAGTAAAAGTTAGATGATTAGGATTAAAAGTAGCAAGAGTGAGTAAAAGTTAGATGATTAGGATTAAAAGTAACAAGAGTGAGTAAAAGTTGTCAATTCAGACTAAAATAAGTTCCTATGATTAGAAGTGCGATCTAGAACAAAAAGTGGAGCCTGGAAACTAAGGCGGAAGCTGAACTGAGGTGGAAACTAGAACATAAATTGGGAATTATGACAAACTACAGCTGAAAGTTGAAATTACGACTAAATCTTGAAACTTCGACTAAAAGTGGAATCTATGTCAAAAAGTGGAAAATGTATGTAAAAGTTGGAACTAGGACAGAATGTCATGGTTAAAAATGAGATCTCGAAGTAAAACTGAGAATCAGGAATAAAAACGGGAAAAACAAATAAAACTGATAAATAGGAATAAAACTGGGAAGCAGGAATAAAACTGGGAAACACAAATACAACTGAGAAATAGGAATAACACTGAGAAACAGGAATAAAACTGAGAAATAGAAATAAAACTGAGAAACAGGATAAAACTGGAAAACAGGAATAAAACTGAGAAATAGAAATAAAACTGAGAAACAGGAATAAAACTGGAAAACAGGAATGAAATTGGGAAATAGGAATAAAACTGGGGGCTTACTGATTGAGAATCAAAATAAGAACCCACAATAATTCGTGTTTAAGTCTACAACTATACACGAAGCGCTGCAGTAAAGCTGTGATACCAAAATGTATAAACTAGGAAAAAAGTAGGAGCAGCTTTATTACTTAACAATTACGTCAGAACTTTGTAGTAGTTAAGTAATCAAGATGCTCCTACTTTTTCCTTAGTTTATACATTTCAAAATAAAGACCCAAGTTTTGAGTGATTTATTCATGTCCAAAGAAACAAATGAATTTTAGTCGAATCAAATACATATAGTCACTAGTATTATCGTCACCAGTGTTATCATCACTAATATTATCGTCACCAATGTTATCTTCACTAGTATAATCGTCACCAGTGTTATCATCACTAGTATTATCGCTACCAGTGTTATCTTCACTAGTATTATTGTCATCAGTTTTATCTTCACTAGTATTATCGCTTTTAAGAGTAATGTTCTAAGTGTACTACTCTATGGAAGTGAATGCTGGAAAATCACCAAAACCATAGAAAACAAGTTGAATTCTTTCCAGACTAAATGTTTACTAGAATTAAAAAAATATTTTGGCCAAACACCATAAGAAATAACATTTTATTGGCAGAAATGCAGATGAAACCACTGACAACAATTATTGAGGAAAGACGCTGGCGATGGTTGGGACATGTGCTCTGAATGACTGACAACTCACTACCAAAAATAGCACTAAGATGGACACCACAGGGGAGCAGAAGTAAGGGTAGACCAAAAGAGACATGGAGAAGAACAACAGAAAGGATGTTGAGCAATAGAGGGCTCACCTGGGCAAGAGCAGAAAAAAAGGCGAAAGACAGGCATTTGTGGAAAACCCTTGCGGAAGCCCCATGTGCCCTGGGCACTTAAGGTTCAGAGAGAGAGAGAGAGAGTATTATCGCTACCAGTGTTATCTTCACTAGTATTATTGTCATCAGTTTTATCTTCACTAGTATTATCGCTACCAGTGTTATCTTCACTAGTATAATCGCTACCAGTGTTATCTTCACTAGTATTATCGCTACCAGTGTTATCTTCACTAGTATTATCGCTACCAGTGTTATCTTCACTAGTATTATCGCTACCAGTGTTATCTTCACTAGTATTATCGCTACCAGTGTTATCTTCACTAGTATTATCGCTACCAGTGTTATCTTCACTAGTATTATCGCTACCAGTGTTATCTTCACTAGTATTATCGTCACCAGTGTTATCATCATCGCTGTCATCAAATGAAAGTGAACGTGCTTGCATGCGTTATTTGTGTCCTAGGTACAAGATTTATTCTCAGGAAGTTGCTTGTTGTCTTCTCAAGGAATGCAGCCAAGTGTTGGTTTATACAACTAGTTCTTGTAGAAGTTGTGTATTAAGTTAAACATTTTCATTATAAACAAAGTTTACAAATATTGGATTATACAAGTTCTTGTTAAAGTTGTGTATTCAATTAAACATTTTCATTTCTAAACAGTTTTTTAAAAATAATTCTGCAATTATCTTGATTGAGGCAGAAAAAAGAGGCAGACCACGTGAGACTCTAAAGAGGACATTGTTAAGAGAGGTCAAATTAATAAGCATAAAATACCTTGATGAGGTTGAAAGACTCGCCGAAGACATGGAAAGCCCTATGTGACGTCTAACGGCGCGGGAAGGATATACGATATCTCAGGGCAGTGTTCTTCTGGCCAAGTTGTTTCACAGAAAATTCAACATTGAAAGTCTGAAAATATCAGACGCGGTCCACGTGGACAAGGCAGAGCATTATTCTGTCTTAGTGACGGTCAGTTAATTCCAACTTGGACTGACCTCCACTGGGAAATTTGTCTCCAGACTTGATAATCCTGCTTGCGGGTTGCGAGGCCGGCCAGGGGTCAGAGCCTGGTGGAGATTTGGCACGCACCGCTGCTGAAAGTGCCGGCAATAATTGCTAGTCAAGCTGGTCATACGTTACTAAGATCTGCTGCGTCCTTTCTTCTCCTTCCCGGTTTTTTCTGTAGATTGTTCCAGGAGCCGTGACTACTGTCACGGAAATGGGACACGGAGAACAGAGCCGACAAGAGATGACGGGAAATGACAGCTCGGGGAAACACTTTACCCAAGCGGTTGTCTACAGTGCTGTCATTTTGTGGATAAAATAATATTTTATGGATAGACTCGCGCCATCACCAGTAATAGCGGTCCCTCTCTCCTAAACTACTTTCTAAATCCCTCTGATTCTAGTTTCTGCCTCTTTTATGTCTAGTCACGCCTACCTCTCGCCTGTACTCCTAACTCAGATTTATTTTATACAAGCAGGCCCTAATAGAAGGATCCTGGGAGTGCATCGTCCCAGCTTGCAGAGGGTTTTCCTTGTTTTATAGATGGCCATGGAATACTTCGGAGGGTTAGGGGAGGGGAGCTGTACACATTACAAAGTTTCTCTCAGAGACTTACGATACTAGAAAGAGTTTCTGAGAGACTTTAGATACTAGAAAGAGTTTCTGAGAGACCTAAGATATTAGAAAGAGTTTCTATTGTCGAAAATTACGTCACAGACTTTTCTCAGGGCTTACGTCAAGACAACAATTATGAAAGACAGCACCAAGTAACTTATGTCAAGACAACGATTATGAAAGACAGCACCAAGTAACTTATGTCAAGACAACGATTATGAAAGACAGCACCAAGTAACTTATGTCAAGACAACGATTATAAAAGACAGCACCAAGTAACGTATGTCAATACAACGATTATGAAAGACAGCACCAAGTAACTTATGTCAAGACAACGATTATGAAAGTCAGCATCATGGAACTTATGTCAAGACAACGATTATGAAAGACAGCACCAAGGAACTTATGTCAAGACAACGATTATGAAAGACAGCACCAAGGAACTTATGTCAAGACAACGATTATGAAAGACAGCACCAAGGAACTTATGTCAAGACAACGATTATGGAAGACAGAGGCAGGTAACTGAAAGTTCATTTTTACACTTTTAGAACTGGACATTGAAATCTTCTGCGAGCTAACCAGTCAGAAAAACACTTCAGTTTTAACTCCAGTGACCTCACTTATCAACATCAGTTTTAACTCCAGTGACCTCACTTATCAACATCAGTTTTAACTTCACTGACCTCACTTATCAACATCAGTTTTAACTCCAGTGACCTCACTTATCAACATCAGTTTTAACTCCAGTGACCTCACTTATCAACATCAGTTTTAACTTCACTGACCTCACTTATCAACATCAGTTTTAACTCCAGTGACCTCACTTATCAACATCAGTTTTAACTTCAGTGACCTCACTTATCAACATCAGTTTTAACTCCAATGACCTCACTTATCAACATCAGTTTTAACTCCAGTGACCTCACTTATCAACATCAGTTTTAACTCCAGTGACCTCACTTATCAACTTCAGTTTTAACTTCATTGACCTCACTTATCAACATCAGTTTTAACTTCAGTGACCTCACTTATCAACATCAGTTTTAGCTCCAGTGACCTCACTTATCAACATCAGTTTTAACTACACTGATCACACTTATTCACATCAGTTTTAACTCCAGTGACCTCACTTATCAACTTCAGTTTTAACTTCATTGACCTCACTTATCAACATCAGTTTTAACTTCATTGACCTCACTTATCAACATCAGTTTTAACTTCAGTGACCTCACTTATCAACATCAGTTTTAGCTCCAGTGACCTCACTTATCAACATCAGTTTTAACTTCATTGACCTCACTTATCAACATCAGTTTTAACTTCACTGACCACACTTATCAATATCAGTTTTAACTTCAGTGATCACACTTATCCACATCAGTTTTCACACCAGTGACCTCACTTATCCAGTAAAACAGCGTGCTTTTAGGACCTTCAGGAATTTTTACTAAGGTCAAGTTCAGCTTGTCATATTAACGCCAAGGACTAAATCACTTCGTTGTTCCGTCTCTGTGACCTACTCCAGGTATTTCAGCTTTAGAAGCAACTTAATGAGCGACAACTTTCACTTTTCAAATACATCATTGTCTTCTTCAAGCATGTAGTCCCTGTGTGATGTGGAGTGTGTCTTTGCCAGTAATAAAACGTTGCAGTATCTCCAGTAGTCTATTGTGGATCGCTACCTTCATGGAGGCATATGATCCATTGCAAGTATCGATCCACTGAGTAGTGTGATGTTTTGCTGTGTGATGTTTTGCTGTGTGATGTTTTGTTGAGATGGCATTCTTGTTTCCAGGTTCTGCCAGATGGTGGGAGCGTGTGATTGTTACTGTTTGTGGATTATATTTGTGAAGTTTTTTCTACAGATATTGTGATGTTTTTTGTAACACTGTCTGCTGCGATGATCTCCACATGTGCTTCTCTCATGTAGCGTAAAGTTGATATAAGTTGTATTTGTTGTTTTTATACAGTAATGTAATTTCGAACTTGAAGTCATGTACCCTGTTTTCAGTGTTGACATGGACAAATGAAAGTCAGTGTGTTCTGTTTTATATTGAACATAACATGTCATGAAGTATTATTTCCATTACATTGTTGATTAATGCCAGATTTATATGTATGTGTGTGTTGTGTGAGCTTGTGAGTGAATTCAGTTAATTATCATAATTATGCCCGGACATGCAGTGAACCCCTCATGTGATTATCATATACTGATATTTTATGTACAGCAGACTGCTACATGAGTTTATATGTTGACCACTTGTGCTTCAGTTTGTTAGTCTCCTATGTTGACCACTTGTGCTTCAGTTTGTTAGTCTCCTATGTGAAGATTAAGCATGATGTCCAAGTATTACTTCGAACTTTTCATTGACTGAACATTTCAGTCACGGTGGACAACTTCCAGCAACATTTAATTAGACGGACAACTTCCAGCAACATTTAGTTAGACGGACAACTTCCAGCAACATTTAGTTAGACGGACAACTTCCAGCAACATTTAGTTAGACGGACAACTTCTAGCAACATTTAGTTAGACGGACAACTTCTAGCAACATTTAGTTAGACGGACAACTTCTAGTAACATTTAGTTAGACGGACAACTTCCAGCAACAATTAGTCAGATGGACAACTTCTGGCAACATTTAGTTCTTATGTAGTATATTTCCGTTTGTAAAGACATTGAAAACATTTGAGGCCAGAGATTGCTTGTGTACTTTTATGTGATGTCATATGTAGGAGAGATACAGAGAGAGAAAGAGAGAGAAAGAGAGAGAAAGAGAGAGAGAAAGAGAGCTGAGAGCCTAAATTGTTTGATGCCATATGTTGGAGAGAAGAGTTGAGAGCTTCAACTGATTGATATCACATGTTGGAGAGAGAGTTGGGAGCATAAACCGTTTGATGTCACATGTTGGAGAGAGAGTTGGGAGCATAAACCGTTTGATGTCATATGTTGGAGAGAGAGTTGGGAGCATAAACCGTTTGATGTCATATGTTGGAGAGAGAGTTGGGAGCACAAACCGCTTGATGTCACATGTTGGAGAGAGAGTTGGGAGCATAAACCGTTTGATGTCACATATTGGAGAGAGAGTTGGGAGCATAAACCGTTTGATGTCACATGTTGGAGAGAGAGTTGGGAGCATAAACCGTTTGATGTCACATGTTGGAGAGAGAGTTGGGAGCATAAACCGTTTGATGTCACATGTTGGAGAGAGAGTTGGGAGCATAAACCGTTTGATACATCATTGTCTTCTTCAAGCATGTAGTCCCTGTGTGATGTGGAGTGTGTCTTTGCCAGTAATAAAACGTTGCAGTATCTCCAGTGGTCTATTGTGGATCGCTACCTTCATGGAGGCGTATGATCCATTGCAAGTATCGATCCACTGAGTAGTGTGATGTTTTGCTGTGTGATGTTTTGCTGTGTGATGTTTTGCTGTGTGATGTTTTGTTGAGATGGCATTCTTGTTTCCAGGTTCTGCCAGATGGTGGGAGCGTGTGATTGTTACTGTTTGTGGATTATATTTGTGAAGTTTTTTCTACAGATATTGTGATGTTTTTTGTAACACTGTCTGCTGCGATGATCTCCACATGTGCTTCTCTCATGTAGCGTAAAGTTGATATAAGTTGTATTTGTTGTTTTTATACAGTAATGTAATTTCGAACTTGAAGTCATGTACCCTGTTTTCAGTGTTGACATGGACAAATGAAAGTCAGTGTGTTATGTTTTATATTGAACACAACATGTCATGAAGTATTATTTCCATTACATTGTTGATTAATGCCAGATTTATATGTATGTGTGTGTTGTGTGAGCTTGTGAGTGAATTCAGTTAATTATCATAATTATGCCCGGACATGCAGTGAACCCCTCATGTGATTATCATATACTGATATTTTATGTACAGCAGACTGCTACATGAGTTTATATGTTGACCACTTGTGCTTCAGTTTGTTAGTCTCCTATATTGACCACTTGTGCTTCAGTTTGTTAGTCTCCTATGTGAAGATTAAGCATGATGTCCAAGTATTACTTCGAACTTTTCATTGACTGAACATTTCAGTCACGGTGGACAACTTCCAGCAACATTTAATTAGACGGACAACTTCCAGCAACATTTAGTTAGACGGACAACTTCCAGCAACATTTAGTTAGACGGACAACTTCCAGCAACATTTAGTTAGACGGACAACTTCTAGCAACATTTAGTTAGACGGACAACTTCTAGCAACATTTAGTTAGACGGACAACTTCTAGTAACATTTAGTTAGACGGACAACTTCCAGCAACAATTAGTCAGATGGACAACTTCTGGCAACATTTAGTTCTTATGTAGTATATTTCCGTTTGTAAAGACATTGAAAACATTTGAGGCCAGAGATTGCTTGTGTACTTTTATGTGATGTCATATGTAGGAGAGATACAGAGAGAGAAAGAGAGAGAAAGAGAGAGAAAGAGAGAGAGAAAGAGAGCTGAGAGCCTAAATTGTTTGATGCCATATGTTGGAGAGAAGAGTTGAGAGCTTCAACTGATTGATATCACATGTTGGAGAGAGAGTTGGGAGCATAAACCGTTTGATGTCACATGTTGGAGAGAGAGTTGGGAGCATAAACCGTTTGATGTCATATGTTGGAGAGAGAGTTGGGAGCATAAACCGTTTGATGTCATATGTTGGAGAGAGAGTTGGGAGCACAAACCGCTTGATGTCACATGTTGGAGAGAGAGTTGGGAGCATAAACCGTTTGATGTCACATATTGGAG
Organism: Achatina immaculata; assembly: GCA_009760885.1. Lineage (NCBI taxonomy): Eukaryota > Metazoa > Mollusca > Gastropoda > Stylommatophora > Achatinidae > Lissachatina > Lissachatina immaculata. The sequence continues at coordinate 63,613,687 of CM019719.1, read as the reverse complement.
AGAGAGTTGGGAGCATAAACCGTTTGATGTCACATGTTGGAGAGAGAGTTGGGAGCATAAACCGTTTGATGTCACATGTTGGAGAGAGTTGGGAGCATAAACCGTTTGATGTCACATGTTGGAGAGAGAGTTGGGAGCATAACCGTTTGATGTCACATGTTGGAGAGAGAGTTGGGAGCATAAACCGTTTGATGTCACATGTTGGAGAGAGAGTTGGGAGCATAAACCGTTTGATGTCACATGTTGGAGAGAGAGTTGGGAGCATAAACCGTTTGATGTCACATGTTGGAGAGAGAGTTGGGAGCATAAACCGTTTGATGTCACATGTTGGAGAGAGAGTTGGGAGCATAAACCGTTTGATGACATATGTTGGAGAGAGAGAGAGTTGAGAGCTTAAACTGTTTGATGTCATATATTGGAGAGAGAGAGTTGAGAGCTTAAACTGTTTGATGTTATATGCTAGAGAGAGAGAGAGAGAGTTAAGAGCTTAAACTGTTTGATGTTATATGCTAGAGAGAGAGAGAGTTGAGAGCTTAAACTGTTTGATGTCATGTGCTAGAAAGAGAGAGAGAGAGAGTTGAGAGCATAAACCGTTTGATGCCATATGCTGGAGAGAGAGTTGAAAGCTTTAACTTTTTGATGTCATATGCTAGAGAGAGAGAGGGGGAGAGAGAGAGAGTTGAGGTCTTAAACTGTTTGATGTCATATGTTGAAGAGAGAGAGAGAGAGAGAGAGTTGAGGGCTTAAAAAGTTTGATGTCATATACTGGAGAGAGAGTTGAGATCTTGAAATGTTTGATGTCATATACTGGATAGAGAGTTGAGAGCTTAAACTGTTTGATGTCACATGTTGGAGAGAGAGTTGGGAGCATAAACCGTTTGATGTCATATGTTGGAGAGAGAGTTGGGAGCATAAACCGTTTGATGTCATATGTTGGAGAGAGAGTTGGGAGCACAAACCGCTTGATGTCACATGTTGGAGAGAGAGTTGGGAGCATAAACCGTTTGATGTCACATATTGGAGAGAGAGTTGGGAGCATAAACCGTTTGATGTCACATGTTGGAGAGAGAGTTGGGAGCATAAACCGTTTGATGTCACATGTTGGAGAGAGAGTTGGGAGCATAAACCGTTTGATGTCACATGTTGGAGAGAGAGTTGGGAGCATAAACCGTTTGATGTCACATGTTGGAGAGAGAGTTGGGAGCATAAACCGTTTGATGTCACATGTTGGAGAGAGAGTTGGGAGCATAAACCGTTTGATGTCATATGTTGGAGAGAGAGTTGGGAGCATAAACCGTTTGATGACATATGTTGGAGAGAGAGAGAGTTGAGAGCTTAAACTGTTTGATGTCATATATTGGAGAGAGAGAGTTGAGAGCTTAAACTGTTTGATGTTATATGCTAGAGAGAGAGAGAGAGAGAGAGTTAAGAGCTTAAACTGTTTGATGTTATATGCTAGAGAGAGAGAGAGTTGAGAGCTTAAACTGTTTGATGTCATGTGCTAGAAAGAGAGAGAGAGAGAGAGAGTTGAGAGCATAAACCGTTTGATGCCATATGCTGGAGAGAGAGTTGAAAGCTTTAACTTTTTGATGTCATATGCTAGAGAGAGAGAGGGGGAGAGAGAGAGAGTTGAGGTCTTAAACTGTTTGATGTCATATGTTGAAAGAGAGAGAGAGAGAGAGAGAGAGTTGAGGGCTTAAAAAGTTTGATGTCATATACTGGAGAGAGAGCTGAGATCTTGAAATGTTTGATGTCATATACTGGATAGAGAGTTGAGAGCTTAAACTGTTTGATGTCATATACTGGTGAGAGATCTTACAGCTTAAACCGTTTGTTGTTATAGGCTAGAAAGAGAGAGAGAGAGAGAACTGAGAGCTTAAATTGTTTGATGTCATATACTGGAGAGAGAGTTGAGGGCTTAAACTGTTTGATTTTATATGGTAGAGAGAGAGAGGAAGTCTTAAACTGTCTGATGTCATATGTGAGAGAGAGAGAGAGAGAGAGAGTTGAGGGCTTAAAAAGTTTGATGTCATATACTGGAGAGAGAGCTGAGATCTTGAAATGTTTGATGTCATATACTGGATAGAGAGTTGAGAGCTTAAACTGTTTGATGTCATATGTTGGAGAGAGAGATTTCAGAGCTTACACTGTTTGAAGTCATATGTTAGAGAGAGAGAGAGAGAGAGAGAGATTTCAGAGCTTACACTGTGTGTTGTAATATGTTAGAGAGAGAGAGAGAGAGAGAGATTTCAGAGCTTACACTGTTTGATGTAATATGTTAGAGAGAGAGATTTCAGAGCTTACACTGTGTGATGTCGTATGTTAGAGAGAGAGAGAGAGAGATTTCAGAGCTTACACTGTGTGATGTCATATGTTCGAGAGAGAGTTGAGTATGTGAACTGTTAGCCTCATCATTCTTGTTTATTACTGGATGACCACCACGGGAGAAGACCTGGGTCACTATACCCCGAAGTTAGGTTATTATTCTCAAGGTACGGTTGTACATTGAAGGTTATTATTCTCAAGGTACGGTTGTACATTGAAGGTTATTATTCTCAAGGTACGGTTGTACATTGAAGGTTATTATTCTCAAGGTACGGTTGTACATTGAAGGTTATTATTCTCAAGGTACGGTTGTACATTGAAGGTTATTATTCTCAAGGCAAGGATGTACATTGAAGGTTATTATTCTCAAGGTACGGTTGTACATTGAAGGTTATTATTCTCAAGGCAAGGATGTACATTGAAGGTTATTATTCTCAAGGTACGGTTGTACATTGAAGGTTATTATTCTCAAGGTACGGTTGTACATTGAAGGTTATTATTCTCAAGGCAAGGATGTACATTGAAGGTTATTATTCTCAAGGTACGGTTGTACATTGAAGGTTATTATTCTCAAGGTACGGTTGTACATTGAAGGTTATTATTCTCAAGGTACGGTTGTATATTGAAGGTTATTATTCTCAAGGCAAGGATGTACATTGAAGGTTATTATTCTCAAGGTACGGTTGTGCATTGAAGGTTATTATTCTCAAGGTGTAGCATGGCCATATAAGTAATGATTATTGTTGTTATTATTATTATTATTAATGAATATGATTATGAAAATATTCTGTAAAGAAAATAGTAACATCGAATAGCGACAGAGAAATGTAAGTAGGAAGGGAAGAGAAAGGTAAAAAAAACTTCCATGACACTAGAACAAGACGCGGACAAAAGTGTCCTGGCATTTCATTGCGTCTGCCTTTTCTATTCGTCTTTTCTATTTTGTTTACTCGGGTCAACGTCCAGTCACGGCTTTGTTATCATTGCACCGTCCTACTTTCTGGCGTCCTTCCTTTGTATTACCTAAATGTCAGCGTCACTGTGTCTTGTCTTTTTCTATTCACTGTTATGAAAGAGCACGATAATGTCTTAGGTAAATGACATTTGTATAGACGGATTTGACACTTTGACACCTATTAGCATTAGGATGTTTTTGCACACGGTTTTTAAATAAAGGAGTGACCAACTCCCCCAGCTGACCAATTAAATATTTATAGGAGTAGCCTATTGGACAACTGACTTACGAGAGATAAGTCACGGGGCAGTTTGAATGGCAGACAATCAGAATGTTCATGGGAATCAGTGGACATCTGAAGGTGGAGCCAAAATACTTATTGGTTAATCCATCAAGCTGGACATGAAGATAAAAGGGCGAACGGAGAGACAGGAGAGGACGAGGAAGTACGGAAGTAGAGGAAAGGAGACAGAGGAGGGAGCCCGAAGACGGAAGAACAGAGAATCTACGACGAAGAAGTACGGAAGTACAGGAGAGTGTAGACAGAGGAGGGAGCCCGAAGACGGAAGAACAGGAACGGTCATTGAACTGAGACCGGTCCAGACAAGAGAAGAAGAGAAGGACAGACAATCAGAGAAGAACAGCAGAAGGAGAACACACACCAGAGAAGACACGAGAGAGAAAGAAGACGTAGGTAACGACAGACTGAATGGATGGACACCTACAGCAATAGATACTCAGGAAAAGCAGTTTTGAAGAAGTAGTTTTAGGACAGATTGAAGATGTGATTAAGAAGATTTGTTACTGTGAAACTTGGAGTAAAGTGATTCAGACGAGGAATTAGTTGACCACGTGCGACAGATCTAATATAGCACAGAGTTTAGAATTGTCCTCGTATCTTGTGCAGAGTACTCTGAAGGAGAGAACATTGAGAAATGCTGTATGTAGAATATGATAGACTTTGATATTATGAATAAATGATTAAGTGATTCCATCCAAGTGATATAATCACAAGACATCTTGAACTTATTTGTCAGAATTAAATAATGCAGTGAACTTTTCATCGGACTTGATCTGATTTAGTAAAGTGTAATATTTGTGAAACATCGATGTGTTTGATCAGAGAAGCAAAGAATACTCTACTATCAGTCATTAAAAGGGAAATATAGAATTCACAATCTTCAGTGTTATAACGGTACGGTTCTACAATGAAGGTTATTATTCTCAAGGTAGGGTTGTACATTGAAGGTTATTATTCTCTAGGTACGATTGTATATTGTTTACTCGGGTCAACGTCCAGTCACGGCTTTGTTATCATTGCACCGTCCTACTTTCTGGCGTCCTTCCTTTGTATTACCTAAATGTCAGCGTCACTGTGTCTTGTCTTTTTCTATTCACTGTTATGAAAGAGCACGATAATGTCTTAGGTAAATGACATTTGTATAGACGGATTTGACACTTTGACACCTATTAGCATTAGGATGTTTTTGCACACGGTTTTTAAATAAAGGAGTGACCAACTCCCCCAGCTGACCAATTAAATATTTATAGGAGTAGCCTATTGGACAACTGACTTACGAGAGATAAGTCACGGGGCAGTTTGAATGGCGGACAATCAGAACGTTCATGGGAATCAGTGGACATCTGAAGGTGGAGCCAAAATACTTATTGGTTAATCCATCAAGCTGGACATGAAGATAAAAGGGCGAACGGAGAGACAGGAGAGGACGAGGAAGTACGGAAGTAGAGGAAAGGAGACAGAGGAGGGAGCCCGAAGACGGAAGAACAGAGAATCTACGACGAAGAAGTACGGAAGTACAGGAGAGTGTAGACAGAGGAGGGAGCCCGAAGACGGAAGAACAGGAACGGTCATTGAACTGAGACCGGTCCAGACAAGAGAAGAAGAGAAGGACAGACAATCAGAGAAGAACAGCAGAAGGAGAACACACACCAGAGAAGACACGAGAGAGAAAGAAGACGTAGGTAACGACAGACTGAATGGATGGACACCTACAGCAATAGATACTCAGGAAAAGCAGTTTTGAAGAAGTAGTTTTAGGACAGATTGAAGATGTGATTAAGAAGATTTGTTACTGTGAAACTTGGAGTAAAGTGATTCAGACGAGGAATTAGTTGACCACGTGCGACAGATCTAATATAGCACAGAGTTTAGAATTGTCCTCGTATCTTGTGCAGAGTACTCTGAAGGAGAGAACATTGAGAAATGCTGTATGTAGAATATGATAGACTTTGATATTATGAATAAATGATTAAGTGATTCCATCCAAGTGATATAATCACAAGACATCTTGAACTTATTTGTCAGAATTAAATAATGCAGTGAACTTTTCATCGGACTTGATCTGATTTAGTAAAGTGTAATATTTGTGAAACATCGATGTGTTTGATCAGAGAAGCAAAGAATACTCTACTATCAGTCATTAAAAGGGAAATATAGAATTCACAATCTTCAGTGTTATAACGGTACGGTTCTACAATGAAGGTTATTATTCTCAAGGTAGGGTTGTACATTGAAGGTTATTATTCTCTAGGTACGATTGTATATTGTTTACTCGGGTCAACGTCCAGTCACGGCTTTGTTATCATTGCACCGTCCTACTTTCTGGCGTCCTTCCTTTGTATTACCTAAATGTCAGCGTCACTGTGTCTTGTCTTTTTCTATTCACTGTTATGAAAGAGCACGATAATGTCTTAGGTAAATGACATTTGTATAGACGGATTTGACACTTTGACACCTATTAGCATTAGGATGTTTTTGCACACGGTTTTTAAATAAAGGAGTGACCAACTCCCCCAGCTGACCAATTAAATATTTATAGGAGTAGCCTATTGGACAACTGACTTACGAGAGATAAGTCACGGGGCAGTTTGAATGGCGGACAATCAGAACGTTCATGGGAATCAGTGGACATCTGAAGGTGGAGCCAAAATACTTATTGGTTAATCCATCAAGCTGGACATGAAGATAAAAGGGCGAACGGAGAGACAGGAGAGGACGAGGAAGTACGGAAGTAGAGGAAAGGAGACAGAGGAGGGAGCCCGAAGACGGAAGAACAGAGAATCTACGACGAAGAAGTACGGAAGTACAGGAGAGTGTAGACAGAGGAGGGAGCCCGAAGACGGAAGAACAGAGAATCTACGACGAAGAAGTACGGAAGTACAGGAGAGTGTAGACAGAGGAGGGAGCCGGAAGACGGAAGAACAGGAACGGTCAGTGAACTGAGACCGGTCCAGACAAGAGAAGAAGAGAAGGACAGACAATCAGAGAAGAACAGCAGAAGGAGAACACACACCAGAGAAGACACGAGAGAGAAAGAAGACGTAGGTAACGACAATATGAATAGATGGACAATTAGAGCAATAGATACTCAGGAAAAGCAGTTTTGAAGAAGTAGTTTTAGGACTGATTGAATCTGTGATTAAGAAGATTTGTTACTGTGAAACTTGGAGTAAAGTGATTCAGACGAGGAATTAGTTGACCACGTGCGACAGATCTAATATAGCACAGAGTTTAGAATTGTCCTCGTATCTTGTGCAGAGTACTCTGAAGGAGAGAACATTGAGAAATGCTGTATGTAGAATATGATAGACTTTGATATTATGAATAAATGATTAAGTGATTCCATCCAAGTGATATAATCACAAGACATCTTGAACTTATTTGTCAGAATTAAATAATGCAGTGAACTTTTCATCGGACTTGATCTGATTTAGTAAAGTGTAATATTTGTGAAACATCGATGTGTTTGATCAGAGAAGCAAAGAATACTCTACTATCAGTCATTAAAAGGGAAATATAGAATTCACAATCTTCAGTGTTATAACGGTACGGTTCTACAATGAAGGTTATTATTCTCAAGGTAGGGTTGTACATTGAAGGTTATTATTCTCTAGGTACGATTGTATATTGAAAGTTATTATTCTCAAGTTACGACTGTGCATTGAAAGTTACTATTCTCAAGGTACGTTTATACATTGAAGGTTATTGTTCTCAAGGTAAGGTTGTACATTCAAGTTTTTTTTATTATCAATGTATGGTGTACAATGAAGGATATTATTCTCAAAGTACAGGTGTGCATTAAAGGTTATTATTCTCAAGGTACGGTTGTGCATTGAAGGTTATTTTTTTCAAGGTACAGTTGTGCATTGATGGTTATTATTCTCAAGGTACGGTTGTACATTGATGGTTATTATTCTCAAGGTACGCTTGTGCATTGAAGGTTATTATTCTCAATGTACAGTTGTGCATTGAAGGTTATTATTATCACGGTACAGTTGTACATTGAAGGTTATTATTCTCAAGGTACAGTTGTGCATTGAAGGTTATTATTCTCAAGGTGCACTTGTGCATTGAAGGTTATTATTCTCAAGATACAGTTGTGCATTGAAGGTTATTATTCTCAAGGTACAGTTGTACATTGAAGGTTATTATTCTTAAGGTAGAGTTGTACATTGAAGGTTATTATTCCTAAGATACGGTTGTGCATTGAAGGTTATTATTCTCTAGGTACGATTGTATATTGAAGGTTATTATTCTCAAGTTACCACTGTGCATTGAAAGTTATTATTCTCAAGGTACGGTTATACATTGAAGGTTATTGTTCTCAAGGTAAGGTTGTACATTCAAGTTTTTTTTATTATCAATGTATGGTGTACAATGAAGGTTATTATTCTCAAGGTACAGTTGTGCATTGAAGGTTATTATTCTCAAGGTACGGTTGTGCATTGAAGGTTATTATTCTCAAGGTACGGTTGTGCATTGAAGGTTATTATTCTCAAGGTACGGTTGTCCATTGAAGGTTATTATTCTCAAGGTACGGTTGTACACTGAAGGTTATTATTCTGAAGGTATGGTTGTACACTGAAGGTTATTATTCTCAAGGTACGATTGTGCATTGAAGGTTAATTTTCTCAAGGTACAGTTGTGCATTGAAGGTTATTATTCTCAAGGTACGGTTGTACATTGAACTGAGAAACCTCTAAGACAAAACGTGCACCAACCACCAAGTTTTGTTGTTTGACAAAGTCACTTCCCCTTAGTTAAAACTTGCACCAACCACTAAGTTTTGTTGTTTGACAAAGTCGTTCCCCTTTAGTTAAAACTTGCACCAACCACTAAGTTTTGTTGTTTGACAAAGTCACTTCCCCTTAGTTAAAACTTGCACCAACCACTAAGTTTTGTTGTTTGACAAAGTCACTTCCCCTTAGTTAAAACTTGCACCAACCACTAAGTTTTGTTGTTTGACAAAGTCACTTCCCCTTAGTTGAAACTTGCACCAACCACTAAGTTTTGTTGTTTGACAAAGTCACTTCCCCTTAGTTAAAACTTGCACCAACCACTAAGTTTTGTTGTTTGACAAAGTCACTTCCCCTTAGTTAAAACTTGCACCAACCACTAAGTTTTGTTGTTTGACAAAGTCACTTCCCCTTAGTTAAAACTTGCACCAACCACTAAGTTTTGTTGTTTGACAAAGTCACTTCCCCTTAGTTAAAACTTGCATCAACCACTAAGTTATGTTGTTTGACAAAGTCACTTCCCCTTAGTTAAAACTTGCATCAACCACTAAGTTATGTTGTTTGACAAAGTCACTTCCCCTTAGTTAAAACTTGCACCAACCACTAAGTTTTGTTGTTTGACAAAGTCACTTCCCCTTAGTTAAAACTTGCACCAACCACTAAGTTTTGTTGTTTGACAAAGTCACTTCCCCTTAGTTAAAACTTGCACCAACCACTAAGTTTTGTTGTTTGACAAAGTCATTCCCCCTTAGTTAAAACTTGCATCAACCACTAAGTTTTGTTGTTTGACAAAGTTCTGAATGATGACGTAGCAACAAATGTTGATCCGCCTCCTAGGCCCCCCGACCATCTTTGATCTGTCCCACCTCTCATCAACATATCATGTCTCATCAACATATCATGTCTCATCAACATATCATGTCTCATCAACATATCATGTCTCATCAACATGTCATGTCTCGCAACATATCATGTGTCTTCAACATATCATGTCTCATCAACATATCATGTCTCTTCAACATATCATGTCTCATCAACATATCATGTCTCTTCCTCATTCTCTCGTCTTTCTTATGTATGTGTTTTAAGTGCTGTAATTATGTCCAACACAATATAGTCATCCTTGTCTATACAGTATAGATATAGTCATCCTTGTCTATAAGGACAGATACAGATCATTTTGTCTCCCTAATGTAGATAGTCTATCAGTCATCTACATGAACCTTGCAGAACTTTACCTCTCTAACAGCTCCCCTGTAGGCCTCTCGGTTGTGAGAAAGATGGTCTGCTGCTGATGCATCCGTTTGCAGATTATGAACGATGTCCTGTAGCCATCTTCGCCTTGGTCTTCCTCTCTTTCTTTTTCCCATTATGTACCCTTCCAAAACTGTCTTCTCTAAATTCTCATGATTTGTGTCCAAATTATTTAAGTTTTCTCTATTTAATCCTCTTTATTAGCCTACCTTCTTCAATATTAAGTTCTTCTAGTATTTCTTCTTTTTGTGTCCATGATATTTGAAGAACTCTTCTGTAGCATTTACATTCAAAGGCATTTATGCAGAGCTGTTTTGTTAAGTGTCCAGGTCTCACAGGCATATGTTGCGATGGGAAAGATACATGCCTTTAAAAATCTTATTTTTGTAGTTCTGTCTGTTCCTCTCCACAGCTTCTTAGTTGTTTTACTTTTTAGAAGAGCGATAGATGGCCTCCTTTTAATATCTCTCATTGTATCTCCAGTATTAGTAATGATCAAAGATATGCAAAACTCGCCACTTCTTCCAATTTTTCCTCATTGATACATATTTCAGCTGCCTTGTTTGTTTTGTCAGTTGTCATCAATTTAGTTTTCTTCACATTAAGATAGAGGTTTTGCTCTTCATTATTCTTACGGACGGACATAATTAGTTTTTCCATTCCTTTTTGTGTTGTGGACAGTAATACTGTGTCATCAGCATATCTAATCTCTGGTATTTCATAATTTTAAATTGTTATGGGATCGTAATATTCTCTGTCTACATCTTCTCTAACATTCCTCATTATATTTTCAATATACAAGTTAAATAAGTAGGGTGACAATATACACCCCTGACGGACCCCCTGTTTTATGTCAAACCAAGTTGTTGTTTCACCATTTATTTTTTCTGCTGCTTGTTGGTCTAGGTACAGCAGTGATGTTAATTGTATCAAATGGGTTGGAAATCCCATTTTTTATATTATTTCCAAAATCTTCTGGTGTTGCACACAGTCAAATTAGACTATACAAGATAGATACAGCCAATCTTGTCTATATAACATAGATACAATCATCCTTACCTACCCAATACAGATAGTCTATAGGAGACAGATAACGCTAAATATGTCTATACAACAGAGATACAGTCATCTTTGCCTACACAAGATAAATACAGTCATGATACAACATAAGATACAACACTATTGTCTACACAACATAGATTCTATCGTGGCTCTATACACAACAAACATCTAGCTAAATTATTGTTAAATATTTCGTTTATTTTTCTCTCCTGATCTTTGTATCATTCCTAAAATTTGTTCCAAATATAGTTATTTACTTTTAGCCTACATAAGACTCATTTTGACAGTTTGTATTTATCATTGTTACATGACAGACTTGTTGAAGAGTCGTATAAGACACATTCACAATCTCCAAGCTTGATAATTAAATGATCAGATTAAAAAACACATTGAAGGAGGAAAGACAATAAACAAGATTAATAACCATGCAGGAGGATTTAGCCAAGTCTTGTCTCTTCTTCCAGGTTGCTGTCTCAGCACATGTTTCAACCAAGTTCTCGCCGTGGTTATCTAGCAGCTTGTGGCTCTCTGAAGATTTATCTGTACAGTGTACTCTTACTAACCGAGGGAATAGACTTCAAAGCATGATCAAAAGTTTCCTCAGAGCTAAAATGATTAGCTTAGCCCAACTTTCATTAAGTTTAATCACGTGATATAGCCAGGTCGGACAACCAGGACTTGGTTCTGTATATTAAGATTTTCACTGGAGGAAATCTTAACATTAAAAAAAAAACTCCCCCCTCTCTCTCTCTCTCTCTCTCTCCATCTCTCTCTCTCCTCTCTCCCCCTCTCTATCCTTCTTTCCCCGTCTCACTCCCTCTTGCTCTCCTTCTTTGTCCCCCCTCTCCCTCTCTCTCTCCGTCTCTATCCCCTTTCCTCTCTCTCTCTCCCTTCTCCTCATCTCTATCTCCCCCACGCCCTCTCTCACACACACACAGATGCTGGTTGCAACAGATTTCCACTTTTGTCGGCCCCTTGCTGTCATCTCGGCTGTCCCTCAGGTCTGCCATCATTTTCTTAGCAGGACGTCACCTTGTCTCTTTGTGGGACGTCACATTGTCCTTTTAGGGGACGTCACATTGTCCTTTTAGGGGACGTTTACCAAACATCTTTACTCCTGTTGTCATGGTGATTTCTTTGTCACTGTCTTCATCTGCTGTTAGAGTGGTAAAGTGTGCAGGGATCAGACCAAAGATGAGTACTCTTATCAGAGTGTGTGTGTGTACAAATCTGTACTTTCCATGAAAGTAAGCGGCTACAAAGAAAAGTACAATATGGTAAGAGGAAACGATGATAAAGAGAAGTTTAATTTTCCCATGTTTGACCGATAAGTTCCCCAGCTTGACGGATAAATTCACAAAGTTCCCCAGCTTGACGGATAAATTCACAAAGTTCCCCAGCTTGACGGATAAATCACAAAGTTCCCCAGCTTGACGGATAAATTCACAAAGTTCCCCAGATTGACGGATAAATTCACAAAGTTTCCCAGCTTGACGGATAAATTCACAAAGTTTCCCAGCTTGACGGATAAATTCACAAAGTTTCCCAGCTTGACGGATAAATTCACAAAGTTCCCCAGCTTGACGGATAAATTCACAAAGTTTCCCAGATTGACGGATAAATTCACAAAGTTTCCCAGATTGACGGATAAATTCACAAAGTTTCCCAGGTTGATGGATAAATTCACAAAGTTCCCCAGCTTGACGGATAAATTCACAAAGTTTCCCAGGTTGATGGATAAATTCACAAAGTTCCTCAACTTGACGGATAAATTCACAAAGTTCCCCAGCTTGACCGATAAATTCACAAAATTATCCAGGTTTGCCGATAATTTCGCAGCTTTTCTTTAATGAGATCAGATTTCTTTGCATTTGTTTATAAAATTTAGTTTAGTGTACATGGAAGGACTTCATTCACATGAGCATTTTCTTGACAGTGGAGAATAAAGTGTTTTAAAATATAAAGTATCTTCTACATTTAATTTGTCCACTTAGTTTTGTGAATCGCACGCACTTTTAATAGGAAACCAATAAAAATATGGAGACATTGACTAGAGAGACAACCATGGGACCATCACAGACAAAGACAAAAGTTATTGACAGCACATTATAAGTTTGTATTTGGCTAAAACTTGAAAAAGTGCAAATTAACATTCAGGATAGAGTTCATTTGTATGTTTCTTTATTACTGTGGCTTGGATATCCTGCTTTTGTGTTTGATTTATTTGCTTAGAATGGCACATCAGATGCGAAAATTGGTTGACCGGATAGTTTCAAGCAAACATCACAGTGCAGAGTTTTTGTTTTGTTTCTGTTTTTGTTTAGTGTTTATAAGACTGTGGTTTATTTCCATTGAATATGTTCACTTAGCGTTGTCAGGTGGATGTAAAAACTGGTTTATATATTTGAATCGTGAGCATCAACTCCTTAAAAAGATTCTTTACTACAGTGATGTGTACAGTTCATGCTTTCAGCGAAGGATATTTCTTACTCCGTGATAAGCCACTACCTGGAAAGTAGAAATAAAATCTTTCAGCTCCCAAACAAAATGTTACTATACAAAAAAAGTAGAAAAAAAGATGAAATGATGAAGGAAAAAAACGAAAGAGAAAGGTTAGAGGGGGGAAAACACACACACACACACAAATATTCAGGTAAAAATGAAGACAGCAGTTCTTGCTGATAAAATAAACTTTTCTCTTGGTTTAGAAGCTCAGCTCCACAGTAACACACACACACACACACATACACACATACATACATACATACATACATACATACATACATACATACATGTAGAAGTCGACAATAATTACAAGAAAAAAAAATAAGAAAGTAGATTGTTTTTACTTTGTGGAATTTTTTTATCTGAAAAAAAAATGTGGGAACCAGAGAAAGGAATTTAAAAGGAAGAAATCACTACAATCCAGGCTGTCATGTGCTCATCAGCAGCACACTTAAGAGTTGAGATTTACGACATTTTGTCGTGTATTCTGACTTAGACAATTTATTACAGAAAGTCTTCGCCATTTTCTAACTTTGTGTTTGATGTGGGGCTTACATGTTCACAATTGTGCAAGTTCATCCAGGACCACATTTCCTTATTCTGTCACTCCTCGTCTCTTCATCTAAGGCCACATTTCCTCACTCTGTCACTCCTCGTCTCTTCATCCAGGGCCACATTTCCTCATTCTATCACTCTTCGTCTCTTCATCAAGGGCCACATTTCTTCATTCTATCACTCTTCGTCTCTTCATCCAGGGCCACATTTCCTCATTCTATCACTCTTCGTCTCTTCATCCGGGGCCACATTTCCTCATTCTGTCACTCTCGTCTCTTCATCCAGGGCCACATTTCCTCATTCTATCACTCTTCGTCTCTTCATCAAGGGCCACATTTCCTCATTCTGTCACTCTCGTCTCTTCATCCAGGGCCACATTTCCTCACTCTGTCATTCCTCGTCTCTTCATCCAGGGCCACATTTCCTCATTCTATCACTCTTCGTCTCTTCATCAAGGGCCACATTTTCTAATTCTGTCACTCACATTTTTGAGTGATGAAATGTTTGCTCTTCAGAAAGTAAAACAAATAAAGAATCTGTGGAGAGGAACAGACAGAACTACAAAAGTAAGATTTTTAAGGGCATGCATCTTTCCCATCGCAACATATGCCTGTAAGACCTGGACACTTAACAAAACAGCTGAGAAACACATAAATGCCTTTGAATGTAAATGCTACAGAAGAGTTCTTCAAATATCGTGGACACAAAAAAGAACAAATATATCTATACTACAAGAGCTTAATATTGAAGAAGGCTGGTTAGTAAAGAAGATTAAAGAGAGAAAACTTAAATATTTTGGACACATTAAACGTCATGATATCTACAGAAGACCGTTTTGGAAGGGTACATAATGGGAAAAGGAAAGAGAGTAAGACCAAGGTGAAGATGGCTGCAAGACATCGTTGATGATCTGCAAATAGACGCATCAGCAGCAGGCCGTCTTGTTCACAACAGAGAGGCCTACAGGAGAGCTGTTAGGGAGGTAAAGTTCCGCAAGGGACAAGCAAATGACTGACTAAGGCATGTTTGTTCGCACGTTCACTGCCACCACATCTCAGTCAAAATCCGTGTTTTTCTTACCTGGTCGGATGTACGAGCTAGCTTGGGCCCCAGCGCCACACGGTGGCTGTCTATCACATCACCTGGCAGAAACAAACATTAAACAGAAACTAGCAATAAACAGAAATATTCAATAAACAGAAACAAGCAATAAATAAAAACAACCAGTAAACAGAAACTAGCAATAAATAGAAACAGGCATTAAACAGAAAGAAACAATAAATAAAGTTACAAACGGTGTAAGACAAGCTTGTTACTCTGTCTATCTTTTCTGTATTTACAGTGCATCTTTGTCTCTCATTTCTTCTTTCTCTTCTTCCTCTTCTTTTGTGTTTGCAGCAAAGACAGCTCTGTTCCAATGATTTCTGGCTTTGTCTGCAGCAAAGACAGATTGGTTCCAATGAATTCTGGGAAAATTTCAGAGTTTCTCAGCTTTTCGTACCTCGCGGAACCTTTGATGTAACTTTCAGATGTAAGCACCTCCACCAGAAAACTTAAATCTTCAGGACATTAGATGAATATAGAATGTTGTATATAGCAGGTTATAGACAGAATGTTGTATATAGAAGAGTGCAGACCGAATGTTGTATATAAAAGGTTGTAGACAGAATGCTGTATATAGCAGGTTGTAGACATAATGTTGTATATAGAAGGTTGGTGACAGAATGTTGTATATAGAAGGTTGTAGATACAATGTTGTTTATAGAAGGTTGTAGACAGAATGTTATGCACAAAAAGTTGTACACAGAATGTTACATATAGAAGGTTTTAGACAGAATATTAAAAACAGAAAGTTGTGGACAAAATAATCATATACAGAAGGTTGTAGATAGAATTTTGCATATAGAAAATTGTAGACAGTTATATTCATAAAATTGTACAGTATTCCCACAACCCAAACCGCCCCCCCCCCCCCAGAATAAGTCCTGAACAGGATGGACAATCCCATTTAAGTTTTTGTAGGTTAAAGCCCTTGAATTGTTGTGTTCCGCATTTGGGTTTTCGTTATAATCTCCCTTGAGATAGTACGCTCTGTGCATCAGGTGTTGCCCGTGGAATTCTGCGCGAGTTACAAGCAAGAAATCACGGCTCGCTAGACAGTCTAAGTGGGAAGTTTGTGTCTTATGGTCGCTGTCATAGTTATAAATTAAGGTTTAATTTTTGTACCTACGTAGTTTTTAAAAAAAGTTACTTTAGTGATGTATATAGTTCTTATGACGGAGTATGCAACGTTATATTCCAAAGCTTCCTGGAATTGTGTTCTACATATTACTATGATTAGTTTGAATGGTTGCTCTACATATTTTTATCATTCCCCTACTTCATCATCATCTGGATGAGTGTAATAAGCTTGTGTTTTCTGAAGGCCTGTCTTGATTACTTGAAAATATTCGTTCGACTGTCGTTGATAATATTATTACTGAGTTGTCAGAGAAGTATTTATCATGTCAGGGCTTCACGTTTCTGTTACATTCAGCAAAACATGACGCTGTGTCACATTGCCCTGTTAGTTACCTGCATCAAACTGCCCTGTTAGTTACCTGCATCAAACTGCCCTGTTAGTTACCTGCAATAAACTGCCCCGTTAATTACCTTCATCAAACTGCCGTGTTATTTACCTGCCTCAAACTGTCCTGTTAGTTACCTTCATCAAACTACCCTGTTAGTTCCTTGCATCAAACTTCCCTGTTAGTTACCCTCATCAAACTACCCTGTTAGTTACCTTCATCAAACTGCCCTGTTAGTTACCTGCCTCAAACTGCCTTGTTAGTTACCTGCATTAAACTGTCCTGTTAGTTACCCTCATCAAATTACCCTGTTAGTTACCTGCATCAAACTGCCCTGTTAGTTACCTGCCTCAAACTGTCCTGTTAGTTACCTGCATTAAACTGCCCCGTTAGTTACATGCCTCAAACTGCCCTGTTAGTTACCTGCATTAAATTGCCCTGTTAGTTACCTGCCTCAAACTGCCCTGTTAGTCACCTTCATCAAACTGCCCTGTTAGTTACCTGCCTCAAACTGCCCTGTTAGTTACCTTCATCAAACTGCCCTGTTAGTTACCTTCATCAAAATACCTTGTTAGTTACCCTCATCAAATTACCCTGTTAGTTACCTGCATTAAACTGCCTTGTTAGTTACCTGCATCAAACTGCTCTGTTAGTTACCTGCTTTAAACTGTCCTGTTAGTTACCTGCAACAAACTACCATATTAGTTACCTGCATCAATCTACCCTGTTAGTAACTCGTATTTCGAAAGTCCTAATATATAAAACTAAGATCCAGGATGTACGATCGGACTACAAGATTATATTACTTATTATTAGTTCATCTCTTTCTTCTTATTGTTTTATATCACGTGGTTCATGTACTCCGACAGATACAGCAGTTGTAGGTACCTCGCTGTTGACAGATCCACCAGTTGTAGGTCCTAGCTGTTGACAGAAACAGTATTTGTAGGTCCCTCGCTGTTGACAGATCCAGCAGTTGTAGGTCCTTCTCTACTCTCTCACACAAATATTTTTGTTGCACAAAATGTCCAGGATTTCTTGCTTTTCAAATAATATTTTGTCACAAGAAGATGGCTACCTGTGAAAGTCTTATCTCCTGAAATTGTTCACTTTTAGGAAATTGTCTACCCTTGATTGTTTTTAGTTAAAGATGTATTTCTTGTTTCTATAAAATTGTTTTTAGTTAAAGTTATATTCATTGTTACTAGAAAATTCTTGTAAGTAATGTTTGAGTAAAATGATTCAGATTTTGAGTCATCTAAAACCTACAATGTTGCACACAAGCTGACGTGGGTCTGTCTGAAAAGTTTTAGAAACGCTGTTTTCTGTTTGAGAAGTGATCTCTTTTGTCCACCCGAAACTCTACAACACCCGTCTCGTATGTCAAGGGACAGGGTTATAAATTCTCAGATTAAAATGTGATTTATGGAACAGGGTTACAAACTCTCAGATTAAAATGTGATTTATGGAACAGGGTTACAAACTCTCAGATTAAAATGTGTTTTACCGAACAGGGTTACAAACTCTCAGATTAAAATGTTTTTTACCGAACAGGGTTATAAATTCTCAGATTAAAATGTGATTTATGGAACAGGGTTACAAACTCTCAGATTAAAATGTGTTTTAGGAACAGGGTTACAAACTCTCAGATTAAAATGTATTTTAGGAGACAGGGTTACAAACTCAGATTAAAATGTGTTTTAGGGGACAGGGTTATAAACTCAGACTAAAATGTGTTTTGGGATTCAAGGTTATAAACTCTCATATTGAAATGTGTTTTAGGGGACAGGATTAAAACTCTCAGATTAAAATATGTTTTAGGGAAAAGGGTTAAAAACTTTCAGATTAAAATGTGTTTTAGGAGACAAGGTTATAAACTCTCATATTAAAATGTGTTTTAGAGGACAGTGTTATGAACTCTCAGATTAAAATGTGTTTTAGGGGAAAGGGTTAAAAACTCTCAGATTAAAATGTGTTTTAGGGGAAAGGGTTAAAAACTCTCAGATTAAAATGTGTTTTAAGTAGTTCAGTGCGTACGTGTGGGGAGGGGGGAAATCATTGAATTTGTGTGAATGAAAGATGACGGTTGAACTTGTGTGAAGGAAAGATGATGGTTGAATTTGTGTGAAGGAAAGATGACGGTTGAACTTGTGTGAAGGAAAGATGATGGTTGAACTTGTGTGAAGGAAAGATGATGGTTGAACTTGTGTGAAGGAAAGATGATGGTTGAACTTGTGTGAAGGAAAGAGGACGGTTGAACTTGTGTGAATAAAAGATGACTGTTGAACTTGTGTGAATAAAAGATGACTGTTGAACTTGTGTGAAGGAAAGATGACGGTTGATTTTGTGTGAAGGAAAGATGACAGTTGATTTTGCAGTGGAATAATATGAACGTCTGAATTTCTGTTGAGACAACAGAGATAAATTAATTTCTGTGAGAATAAAATAGTAGTTCATTTTATCAGCAAATAACATAATTCAATTTATATTGGACAGCAGAGATGGCTCATATAGCTCATTCTAGCATGTAAAACATAGTTCAGTTTGTATGTGGACAACATAGTTCAGTTTACCTTCAAATCAAGATGAACAGATTCCGGAGAACTGACCTATTAAGTTTCTACTAGAACTCTTGTCTGGGGAGAGAAATGATTTGTCCTGGGAAACTAGCTCTCTATCTTGGTAAAACTCGTGAATGTCCAGTGCTTCCATTTCAGCGGTGTCGATGGCCAGGAGCTAAACAAAACTGCGTGCTAGACATTTCGGTAGGTACAAGAGGCAACTCTTTACGCCCTAACTACAGGCAAATCTCTCCTCCAGCCGTAATTGCCAGCTTTAGTTCGCCAAACCATTTTTTTTTTCCTTCAGATGTAAACAAACCAAACTGGCAAAGAGGTCTACGTCCAGGGTGAATGAATCTTGGGAAAGCTCTAATTACTGGCAGAAAAGTAGGCCACTTTAGTTTGGCCTTTGCTTTCTAATTGGATCTGGCACAAATGACCCCTGGCTATTTTGGTCCAGTCCAAATAGGCACTTAAATTTAATAGCTGTTCTGTAGGGCTATATAATTTGAAAATATATCGATACGGTCTCAATTCCCTTCTGTGTTTAATTGGAACCAATGCAACAGTTTACCAGCGATGACATTAACCTAGATAAATGTACATTTACCTTTACTACTTTTGCAGTTTTTCGCAAAAAAACAAAAAACGTTAAAATAGCGTTTCAAGGTTTGTTTGAAGTACTGAAGTTCAGTCGCTGAAATGTGAGGCTCTTTTTTTAGGACTTTTTTTCTGAAACATTTCTTTCTGGCGCAGTCTCATTCCTTCTTCGATACTCGTACCAGCTACGACATGTACTACTCGTACCAGCTACGACATGTACTACTCGTACCAGCTACGACATGTACTACTCGTACCAGCTACGACATGTACTATTCGTATCAGAGTTTCTTTCTTCAACTACGACATATACTTATCATTGTTTTCTTTAACTATGACCTGTACGTATCACTGTTTTGTTCAGTTATGACCTGTACTTATCACTGACTTCTTTAGCTATGACGTGTACTTATCACTGTTTTCTTCACCTATGACCTGTACTTATCACTGATTTCTTTAGCTATGAACTGTACTTATCACTGTTTTCTTCACCTATGAACTGTACTTATCGCTGTTTTCTTTAGCTATGAACTGTACTTATCACTGTTTTCTTTAGCTATAAACTGTACTTATCACTGTTTTCTTTAGCTATGAAATGTACTTATCACTGTTTTCTTTAGCGATGAACTGTACTTATCACTGTTTTCTTCAGCTATAAACTGTACTTATCACTGTTTTCTTCTTGTTCACTTATTGACTTAACTCTAGAATTATTCTTAGTATATTATCTTCTGCAATTATTATATTACTTCCGTGATTATACATGTTATATTATTTTATGAAATTATTATCTTAACTAATGATTGTTCTTATAATTAAAAGTGTATCTGAAGGAAAGATGATGGTTGAACTTGTGTGAAGGAAAGATGATGGTTGAACTTGTGTGAAGGAAAGATGACGGTTGAACTTGTGTGAATAAAAGATGACTGTTGAACTTGTGTGAATAAAAGATGACTGTTGAACTTGTGTGAAGGAAAGATGACGGTTGATTTTGTGTGAAGGAAAGATGACAGTTGATTTTGCAGTGGAATAATATGAACGTCTGAATTTCTGTTGAGACAATAGAGATAAATTAATTTCTGTGAGAATAAAATAGTAGTTCATTTTATCAGCAAATAACATAATTCAATTTATATTGGACAGCAGACATGGCTCATATAGCTCATTCTAGCATGTAAAACATAGTTCAGTTTGTATGTGGACAACATAGTTCAGTTTACCTTCAAATCAAGATGAACAGATTCCGGAGAACTGACCTATTAAGTTTCTACTAGAACTCTTGTCTGGGGAGAGAAATGATTTGTCCTGGGAAACTAGCTCTCTATCTTGGTAAAACTCGTGAATGTCCAGTGCTTCCATTTCAGCGGTGTCGATGGCCAGGAGCTAAACAAAACTGCGTGCTAGACATTTCGGTAGGTACAAGAGGCAACTCTTTACGCCCTAACTACAGGCAAATCTCTCCTCCAGCCGTAATTGCCAGCTTTAGTTCGCCAAACCATTTTTTTTCCTTCAGATGTAAACAAACCAAACTGGCAAAGAGGTCTACGTCCAGGGTGAATGAATCTTGGGAAAGCTCTAATTACTGGCAGAAAAGTAGGCCACTTTAGTTTGGCCTTTGCTTTCTAATTGGATCTGGCACAAATGACCCCTGGCTATTTTGGTCCAGTCCAAATAGGCACTTAAATTTAATAGCTGTTCTGTAGGGCTATATAATTTGAAAATATATCGATACGGTCTCAATTCCCTTCTGTGTTTAATTGGAACCAATGCAACAGTTTACCAGCGATGACATTAACCTAGATAATGTACATTTACCTTTACTACTTTTGCAGTTTTTCGCAAAAAAACAAAAACGTTAAAATAGCGTTTCAAGGTTTGTTTGAAGTACTGAAGTTCAGTCGCTGAAATGTGAGGCTCTTTTTTTAGGACTTTTTTTTCTGAAACATTTCTTTCTGGCGCAGTCTCATTCCTTCTTCGATACTCGTACCAGCTACGACATGTACTACTCGTACCAGCTACGACATGTACTACTCGTACCAGCTACGACATGTACTACTCGTACCAGCTACGACATGTACTATTCGTATCAGAGTTTCTTTCTTCAACTACGACATATACTTATCATTGTTTTCTTTAACTATGACCTGTACGTATCACTGTTTTGTTCAGTTATGACCTGTACTTATCACTGACTTCTTTAGCTATGACGTGTACTTATCACTGTTTTCTTCACCTATGACCTGTACTTATCACTGATTTCTTTAGCTATGAACTGTACTTATCACTGTTTTCTTCACCTATGAACTGTACTTATCGCTGTTTTCTTTAGCTATGAACTGTACTTATCACTGTTTTCTTTAGCTATAAACTGTACTTATCACTGTTTTCTTTAGCTATGAAATGTACTTATCACTGTTTTCTTTAGCGATGAACTGTACTTATCACTGTTTTCTTCAGCTATAAACTGTACTTATCACTGTTTTCTTCTTGTTCACTTATTGACTTAACTCTAGAATTATTCTTAGTATATTATCTTCTGCAATTATTATATTACTTCCGTGATTATACATGTTATATTATTTTATGAAATTATTATCTTAACTAATGATTGTTCTTATAATTAAAAGTGTATCTTTTCTTTTCTTTCATTTTCATTTTCCAAATTAACTCTTCATCTTTCTTCTGAATATTTCTCCTGGATTTTTCCTATGCAGTTTGAAAATGTTCATCAAGTTTGGTTGGAAAAAATTGTGTTTATTTTTTTATGGGTCTCTCACCTCATCATTATTCTAGACAGGTGTTCTGTCATCATTATTCTAGACAGGTGTTCTCTCATGATTATTCTATACAGGTGTTCTGTCATCATTATTCTAGACAGGTGTTCTCTCATGATTATTCTATACAGGTGTTCTGTCATCATTATTCTAGACAGGTGTTCTCTCATCATTATTCTAGACAGGTGTTCTGTCATCATTATTCTAGACAGGTGTTCTCCCATCATTATTCTAGATAAGTGTGTTCTCTCATGATTATTCTAGACAGGTGTTATGCCATCATTATTCTAGATAAGTGTGTTCTCTCATCATTATTCTGCAACGAAAGGCAAACATTGGAACATGTGCTGTCAGCATGTAGAGTGTCTTTAGGGCAAGGACGGTACACCTGGCGGCACAACAGAGTGTTGCAGGAACTAGTAGCCATCGTAGACAGGGCAAAAGATAAAGCAATAACAGCAAAAGAGTTGAGGTCCCACCTAAATACTTCATAGGCGCTGGTACGACATCAAATATTGAAATCAGGGACATTCCCTTACCGTCACTGCTAGATGGTACAAATGACTGGGATGTGATGGCGGACCTTCCAGAAAGAAGAGAATACCCGACTGCCATCAAGAACACAGGAATGCGACCGGACATTGTAGTGTACTCCACAGAAAAATAGGAACTAATAATGATCGAGCTTACGGTCCCGTACGAAACTAGAATAGAGCATTTATTCAAATTGGAGAAGTACAATGATCTGGCCAAGCAACTGAGGCAGGGGGCAGGAATCAGGGCAAAAGTGATAGCTGTAGAAGTGGAAGCAAGAGGATTCGTAGCAACATCAGCATATGACCTATGTAAGCAACTGGGCATAAAGGGACAAGCAAGAGCAAGGGCATTGAGAAGCCTTTCAGAAACAGCAGAAAAGGCCTCATGCTGGCTGTGACCTGTACTTATCATTGTTCTCTTCAGCTATGACCTGAACTTATCACTGTTTTCTTTAGCTATGACCTGTACTTATCATTGTTCTCTTCAGCTATGACCTGAACTTATCACTGATTACTTTAGCTATGACCCGTACGTATCACTGTTTTGTTCAGCTATGACCTGTACTTATCACTGACTTCTTTAGCTATGACGTGTACTTATCACTGTTTTCTTCACCTATGACCTGTACTTATCACTGATTTCTTTAGCTATGAACTGTACTTATCACTGTTTTCTTCACCTATGAACTGTACTTATCGCTGTTTTCTTTAGCTATGAACTGTACTTATCACTGTTTTCTTCAGCTATAAACTGTACTTATCACTGTTTTCTTTAGCTATGAACTGTACTTATCACTGTTTTCTTTAGCGATGAACTGTACTTATCATTGTTTTCTTCAGCTATAAACTGTACTTATCACTGTTTTCTTCTTGTTCACTTATTGACTTAACTCTAGAATTATTCTTAGTATATTATCTTCTGCAATTATTATATTACTTCCGTGATTATACATGTTATATTATTTTATGAAATTATTATCTTAACTAATGATTGTTCTTATAATTAAAAGTGTATCTTTTCTTTTCTTTGATTTTCATTTTCCAAATTAACTCTTCATCTTTCTTCTGAATATTTCTCCTGGATCTTTCCTATGCAGTTTGAAAATGTTCATCAAGTTTTGTTGGAAAAAATTGTGTTTATTTTTTTATGGGTCTCTCACCTCATCATTATTCTAGACAGGTGTTCTGTCATCATTATTCTAGACAGGTGTTCTCTCATGATTATTCTATACAGGTGTTCTGTCATCATTATTCTAGACAGGTGTTCTCTCATGATTATTCTATACAGGCGTTCTGTCATCATTATTCTAGACAGGTGTGTTCTCTCATCACTATTCTAGACATGTGTTCTGTCATCATTTTTCTAGACAAGTGTTCTCTCATAATTATTTTAGATATGTGTGTTCTCTCATCATTATTCTGTACAGGTGTTCTTTCATCATTATTCTAGATAAGTGTGTTCTCTCATCATTATTCTGCAACGAAAGGCAAACATTGGAACATGTGCTGTCAGCATGTAGAGTGTCTTTAGGGCAAGGACGGTACACCTGGCGGCACAACAGAGTGTTGCAGGAACTAGTAGCCATCGTAGACAGGGCAAAAGATAAAGCAAATAACAGCAAAAGAGTTGAGGTCCCACCTAAATACTTCATAGGCGCTGGTACGACATCAAATATTGAAATCAGGGACATTCCCTTACCATCACTGCTAGATGATACAAATGACTGGGAAGTGACAGCGGACCTTCCAGAAAGAAGAGAATACCCGACTGCCATCAAGAACACAGGAATGCGACCGGACATTGTAGTGTACTCCACAGAAAAACAGGAATTAATAATGATCGAGCTTACGGTCCCGTACGAAACTAGAATAGAGCATTTATTCAAATTGGAGAAGTACAATGATCTGGCCAAGCAACTGAGGCAGGGGGCAGGAATCAGGGCAAAAGTGATAGCTGTAGAAGTGGAAGCAAGAGGATTCGTAGCAACATCAGCATATGACCTATGTAAGCAACTGGGCATAAAGGGACAAGCAAGAGCAAGGGCATTGAGAAGCCTTTCAGAAACAGCAGAAAAGGCTTCATGCTGGCTGTGGAGTATGCGAAACAACCATTGGGAACATAAGTAATTTCATTTGCCACAACCAAATACCAGTCCTCCGTAGCTAAATCGCTGGGGACGTACTTCAAAAGTGCAGTGCCAACTGGAAGAAAAAAAAGCACCAACTCACAAGACCTCTGGGAGTCATGACCCAGAGGGGCCCACCCCCCCCCCCCAGAGTGTCAGGAGTTTAAAGGGCCGAAACACTTGTCTGAGGGGGGGGTGGGTACTTCCTCTGATGATCTGAAGGAGTTGTATTGTTGTTCCGCTCTCTACGGTAGAGAGTTTCCTGCATACAGGTGTTCTCTCATCATTATTTTAGACATATGTGTTCTCTCATCATTATTCTATACAGGTGTTCTCTCATCATTATTTTAGACATATGTGTTCTCTCATCATTATTCTATACAGGTGTTCTCTTATCATTATTTTAGACATATGTGTTCTCTCATCATTATTCTATACAGGTGTTCTCTCATCATTATTTTAGACATATGTGTTCTCTCATTATTCTATACAGGTGTTCTCTCATCATTATTTTAGACATATGTATTCTCTCATCATTATTTTAGACATATGTGTTCTCTCATCATTATTTTAGACATATGTGTTCTCTCATCATTATTTTAGACATATGTGTTCTCTCATCATTATTTTAGACATATGTGTTCTCTCATCATTATTTTAGACATATGTGTTCTCTCATCATTATTCTATACAGGTGTTCTCTCATAATTATTTCAGACAGGTGTTCTTTCATCATTATTCTAGACAGGTGTTCTCTCATCATTATAAACAGTTTGGTAGTAAAGATTTTTTTAAAAAACCCAATTTCGTGATAATCTTTTTTAGTTTACAGAAAAGACGTATCTGTATGTTTGTTAAGTAAAAGAAAAGACGTACCCGTAAGTTTGTTAAGTAAAAGAATGTTTTGCAGCTTCTACCAGCGTTTAAAACAGTAGATGGTTTTATTCTGGTTTTAGTAATCAGCTATAAAGTGCATGGTTTTATTCTTATTTTAGTAATCAGCTATAAAGTGCATGGTTTTATTCTGGTTTTAGTAATTAACTATAAAGTGCATGATTTTATACTGGTTTTAATAATTAACAGAGGAAATTTGCGGAAGATGACGCTAATAAAACAGTTTTATGTTGCTAGTAGAGCACGCAGCATCAGCCATCGTGGCATGGGAGACAGGAAATCAGTTTTTCTTTGTTAATAAAATCTCTTTGTGATAGAGGGGCTGTTTGAAGCGCGTAAACACTGGCTGTTTGTTGAGGCAGTAGAACATCATAGTATTGGACAGCCTCTTTCATGCATTATTCTACTCAGTTTTTCTCGGCACAGCCGAGCACAGAGACATCAAAACGTGCTTGCCACTGAGAGCCACTGTTTATATACACCAGCGTCTCCTGTCTTCATGTTTATATACACCAGCGTCTCCTGTCTTCATGTTTATATACACCAGCGTCTCCTGTCTTCATGTTTATATACACCAGCGTCTCCTGTCTTCATGTTTATATACACCAGCGTCTCTTGTCTTCATGTTTATATACACCAGCGTCTCCTGTCTTTATGTTTAGCCCACACCAGCGTCTCCTGTCTTCATGTTTAGCCCACACCCCCATTTTAAAGAAATAAACTTCTTATTCAGAAGCACTGTAATCAATATGTAGCGCCATTTTTCTTATAGTTCTATAGCGCCATCTTTCTAACAGTTCTGTAGCGCCGTCTTTCTTATAATTCTGTAGCACCATCTTTCTTATAATTCTGTAGCACCATCTTTCTTATAATTCTGTAACGCCATCTTTCTTATAGCTTTGTAGTGCCATCTTTCTTATAATTTTATAGCGCAATCTTTCTTGTAATTATGTGGCGTCATCTTTATTATAATTCTGTAGCGTCATCTTTCATATAGCTCTGTAGCGTCATCTTTTTTATAGTTCTGTAGCGCCATCTTTTTTATGGATCTGATTCAATGTTCTTACATTCTACAACATCACTTCTTTTATAGTTCTGTAGCTCTGACATCTGATATAAGCTCTGACGTTTGATATAAGCTTTGACGTATGATGAACGTTTTGACGTCTGATATAAACTCTATCGCTTGATATAAGCTCTTATGTCTGATATAAGCTCATATGTCTGATATAAACATTTACGTCTGATATAAGCTCTTATGTCTGATATAAGCTCGTATCAGAATCTGACGTCTGATATAAGCTCTTATGTCTGATATACGCTCGTATCAGAATCTGACGTCTGATATAAGCTCTTATGTCTTATATAAGCCCATATCAGAATCTGACGTCTGATATAAGCTCTTATGTCTGATATAAGCTCGTATCAGAATCTGACGTCTGATATAATCGCTCACATCCGAGGCAAGCGATGATATCAGAAATAAGAGCTGACACAAAAGCCATCCGAAGTACATTATAAGGATCAAACTTCTCACTTACACTTTCTTACAATAAGAGCCAGCAAGTTAAGATGGAAGTATGAATTTTATGCTGTCCTGTCAGACACGTGTTTTATGAGTGTGTTCACAAACATATGTCAGCTGAAAAAAAAACAGGCAAATGTCACAATGTAAAGTTGAACAGATTTGTGTGTCATCCTCAAAATGTGGTAAGTAGGGGACCATGTACGAGGGGTGATTGATTTTTCTCGGCATAAGGTACAAATACTTGAAACACACAGTTGATATTAGCTGCATTTGTAGATCAGGTTGTTGTAAGATTAAACATCAAGTTTCAAGAAAATAACTACAGCCAATTGTTTTTACAGGCTACTGAAGTGGTAAGGGGTGGCAGAAATTGAGAAAATGGATAAAATTTCTCATCGAGCAGTCATTCGCTAAATCTACATCAAGGTCTTATCATAGAAGGAGATCCATGAGGTTATGGTATAGACTCTAGGGAAGAGTGCCCCTTCTTACAGCACAGTGAAGAAATAGGCAGCTCAATTCAAACATGGAAGGGAGAGTCTGGAAGATGATCCCCGTCCAGGAAGACAAGAATGGTAACTATCGGCAGAATCCATGACATGATAATGGAGGATCGACGACTAACTGAGCGGTACATTGCTACTGAGTTGGGCATCTCTCAGGAACGTGTTCATGTTATTATTCACAATGATCTTCAAATGACAAAAGTCTCTGCTCGGTGGATCTCGAAACTTCTTGGAGCTGATCACAAACGACAGTGTCTCATCATGTCAAAAGACAATCTTGGCCATTTTTCTGCAGATCTGAAAACTTTCTTCAGAAATTTGTGACTATAGATGAGACTTGGGTTCATCATTTTCAACCAGAAACCAAAGAAAAATCAAAGCAGTGGAAACATCATGGATCCCCACCTCCAAAGAAAGCAAAGATGGTTCTGTCTGCAGGCAAAGTGATGGCTTCCATCTTTTGGGATTCAGAAGGTGTGCTATTGGTAGACTATCTTCAAAAGGGTAGAACGGTCACCGGGGCCTATTACGCTAATCTTGTGAAGCAACTGCGGGTCAAACTGGAGGAAAAGCGTCGAGGGAAATTGACGAGAGGAGTCATATTTCATCAGGACAATGCTCCAGTTCACAAGTAGGCGGTGGCAATGGCTGCCATTCATGAATGCGGCTTCCAGCTTCCTGAACATCCTCCTTATTCCCCAGATTTGGCCCCTTCGGACTATTATCTGTTTACCAAACTAAAAAAGGAGCTGAGTGGTTGCAAATTTGCTTCAGGTGATGACGTCATTCATGTTGTAGACCACTTTCTACTGGCACAAGATGCTGACTTTTACAAAGAAGGAATCCGAATGCTCCTGGATCGTTGGACTAAGCGCATAAACATGTGAGGGAAATATATCGAAAAATAGCCTAAAACGTTGTCCACAAATAATCCGTTGTCAAGTTTAAGATCAGCAAAAACTTTACCAGGTGCTGATTGTGACACGGACCATGAGTTATTAATAGCAGACTTGAAGATTAAGATAAAAAAGACAGTTACGGGATCAAGACCACTCCGCTGTGATCTTACAAAAATACCAGAACAATACAGTATAGAAGTGAAGAACCGTTTCGAAATCCTGATGGATGTACAGGAGGAGATGACACCAGATGATTTGGCTACACAGGCCAGAGATATCTTAATAACAACAGCTAAAGACGTAGTTCCAGTAAAGAAAACACAAAAGAATGGATGGATTACAGCAGGCACACTAGAACTGATAAAACAACGTAGAGAAATGAAGACGCAATGGAAAGTGACAAACAACAACAAAGAGGAATATAAATCTTTAACAAAAGAAGAATGAAGAAACATAAGAAAAGACAAACAAAAAAAAAACAGTACATACAAGATTGTTGTGAAAGAATAGAAGGACATCAGAAGTGTGAAAGAGATAGTGAAATGTTTAAAGAAATGAAGACATTGACGAGAAATGTCACACCTAAGCTAAATGTAATTTGTGATGAGATGGGGAATACCTTGGCAGAGACAGAGGAAATTCTAGAAAGATGGAAGGAATATTGCAAAGGAATGTATGAAACAACCGACTGTAAAAGCAGAAATCAACAGTGTGAGTTATTATTGGAGGAGAAAGAACCCGAACCGACAATAGAAGAAGTTTTATGGGCAATAAAGAATCTGAAAAATGGTAAATCACCAGGAAGTGATGAGATAACAGCTGAACTTATTAAAGCAGAAGGATTGATTGATTGATCTTTATTTCAAAAGGGTTAAGAATTGGGCATGCAGGCCCGTCTGACATTCTGCCCTTTATCATACATCTTAGGAATGTGCAACAATCTATCATGCACTATGTAAAAAGATATGGCATTCAGGTATCTGGCCAAAAGAATGGAAAAAAATTCATACACTGCCAAAAAAGAGTAACCTAAAATTATGCACAAACTACAGAACTGTTGCCCTGATTAATCATGCCAGTAAAATTCTGTTAAAAATCATAATGGGTAGACTTTGAAAGAAAATAGAAGAATTCAATATCGTCCAAGTTGGTTTCAGGCAAGGAAGAGGATCAAGAGATTATATATTCAATGTAAGATTAATAATAAAGAAATGCAAAGAGTTTGATGTGAATCTATATTTATGCTTTATAGACTACTCAAAGGCATTTGACTGTGTACAACACCAGAAACTTTGGGAAATAATGGAAAAAATGAGATTTCCAACACACTTGATACAATTAACATCACTGCTGTATCTATACCAACAGGCAGCAGTAAGAATAAATGATGAAACAACAACTTAGTTTTACATAAAACAAGGGGTCAATCAGGGGTGCATATTGTACTTATTTAACTTGTATCTCTCTCTGAACCTTAAGTGCCCAGGGCACATGGGGCTTCCGCAAGGGTTTTCCACAAATGCCTGTCTTTCGCCTTTTTTTCTGCTCTTGCCCAGGTGAGCCCTCTATTGCTCAACATCCTTTCTGTTGTTCTTATCCATGTCTCTTTTGGTCTACCCTTACTTCTGCTCCCCTGTGGTGTCCATCTTAGTGCTATTTTTGGTAGTGAGTTGTCAGTCATTCGGAGCACATGTCCCAACCATCGCCAGCGTCTTTCCTCAATAATTGTTGTCAGTGGTTTCATCTGCATTTCTGCTAATAAGATGTTATTTCTTATGGTGTTTGGCCAAAATATTTTTCTAATTCTTCATAAACATTTAGTCTGGAAAGAATTCAACTTGTTTTCTATGGTTTTGGTGATTTTCCAGCATTCACTTCCATAGAGTAGTACACTTAGAACATTACTCTTAAATATCCTGATTTTCATATTTATGCTTAGTTTTTTGATTTCCATATAGTCTGCAGCATTGCAAAAGCCTGGTTTGCTCTAGTAAGTCTGCTGTTGATGTCCTCTGTGTTGTCTCCATTTTCTACTACTCTGCTGCCAAGGTATACAAATTCGTTGACCTCCTCCACTAACTTGTTATCTACTCTCAGTACATTTCTGTTGTTCACATTTTCCTTCATTAACTTTGTATTTCCTACGTTGATCTTTAGTCCTATGTTGTTTGCATTCTGAGTTAGCTTGTTTATTTTATCTTGCATATCTTTGTGACTGCTTGATAATAGACAAATGTCGTCCGCAAAGTCTAGGTCCTCCAGCACTGTATCAAGGGTCCATTGTAATCCTCTGCGTTTGTCTGATGTTGCCTCCTTCATTAACCAGTCTACTGCCAAGATAAATAATGTTGGTGATAGTACACATCCCTGTTTCACTCCTGTTTGTACCCTAAAGCTGCTGGAGGTATGTTCTCCACAGATAACTTTGCACTGAAAACCCTCGTATAGGGCTTTGATTACATTAACTATTTTATGGGGGAGGCCATGCCATCTTAGGATTTTCCACAGTGCATCTCTGTTGACACTGTCAAAGGCTTTCTCAAAATCTATGAATAATGCATATGTTGTGCTATGCCACTCATTTGCCTGTTCTAATATTTGTCTAAGTACAAATATGTGGTCTATGCATGATCTTCCTTTCCTAAATCCTGCCTGCTCTTTCCGAAGTTTTTCCTCGAGTGTTGGTACAATTCTGTTGATGATTATTCTGCAAAATACTTTACTGGTGAGTGGCAGTAGGGTAATGCCTCTCCAGTTCCCGCAATCTCTGAGGTCACCCTTCTTTGGTAGTTTTACTATAAGCCCAGTTTTCCACTCCTCTGGGGCTTTTTCTAGATCCCAAATTTTTGTAATATCCGGCAAAGTTGTTTTGGTGTTTCTGTTTCTTCTGCTTTCAACATCTCAGCAGTCACTTCATCTTCAACTGATGCCCTGTCTGATTTTAGCTTCTTTATCGCCTCCTTTACTTCATTTATTGTTATTGGTCCTGTATTGATGTTTAGTTCCGTTTTTGCTTCAGGTATGTCTATTGTTTGTGCTGCTTGTGTTCTGTTTAGTAGGTGTTAAAGTGTTCCCTCCATCTTTCAATTTTTTCTCTTTCTCCACTGACCAGTTGTCCATTTTGTGTTCTTACTGCACTTTCACATCTTGTGTTGAAGTTACCTGTCATCTGCTTTGTGATTTTATATATGGTTTTCATGTCATTTGCATATGCTGCTTTCTCTGCTGTTTCTGCTAAGTTGTCATAATATTGACGTTTATCTTGACGGCATGATTCCTTCACTTCTTTGTCTTTTTGTGCATAATTACTTGAAACTCGTTCTTTAAGCCGTTGTGATTTGGTGTTCAGTAATTTTTTCTTGATTTCTTTTCTTTGCTCTATCTTTTCCCATGTGGTCTCGCTTATCCATTCCTCTTTTCTCCTTTTCCGATATCCCAGCACCTCTTTTGCTGTTTCTTGTAGTGTTTTATTGAACTCTAATATGGACATTTCTGCTTTGTCTTGTAGGACACTTAAGCGGTTCTTAAGTACTATTGAGAATTCATTTCTTGTTTGCTGGTCTATCAGTTTTATTGTATCAAAATGTATCTTTCTGTGTTCTCTGATTTTGGCTTTCCTTAATTTTAGTTTTATTTTTGCTACCAGAAGGTTGTGATCACTTCCTACATCTGCTCCTTTCCTTGGTCGCACATCTTGTAGTGACCGTTTCCACTTGTTGTTTATTAGTATGTGATCAATTTGGTTTTCTGTGGTTTTATCTGGTGACCTCCAAGTCACCTTATGGATGTTTTTATGTTGGAAAATTGTCCCTCCGATGGTCATCATGTTTTCTTCACAGAAACTGCACAGTCTTTCTCCATTTTCATTTATTTCTCCGATTCCTTCTCTTCCCATGATTCTTCTTCTATCTTCATTTCCTTCACCTACTTTTGCATTGAAGTCACCCAAGATGAGTAGCATATCATGCTTGGGTATTGTTTCTAGTTTGTAGCTTGGAGGCTGTTGTAAAAATCTTCTTTTAATTCCTCTTCAGCTGCTTCTGTTGGTGCATAACAAACTATAATAGACAGCTTCGTGAATCTTGAGTTGAACCGTGCATATAATAATCTCTCATGTATTGGGGTCCATTTCAGCAATGCTCTTGATGCTTCTTTTGTTACAATCAATGCTACTCCTCCTTCATGAAGATCTTCTTTACCTGACCATATTATTGTATCTTCTGTGTGCTGTGTTGTTAATTTCCTTCTGCCTTGTCCTGTCCATCTTGCTTCTTGTATTCCTAGTATGTCTAGTTTGTATCTATGCATTTCCTTGATGGTTTGTGCTAGTTTTCCAGTCTGGTTTAGTGTTCTTACATTCCAGCTGCCTATTTGCATCTTGTGTTTAGGTTCCAGGAGGTCTGCAGTCGGGCTGGGGACTTCCAGTGGCTGGCTTTCATCCACAACCTTCATGGGCTCAGTTTCCTGATACGCATTTCTCCTTCCACCTGCATTTATTTTTTCCCTTGCTTCTGTTTCTGTAGCAGTCTGATAGTTTTTTACCAGATAGGGTTGCTGGCCCTATGCTGAACCCTCCTTAGTCGCCTTTTACGATCATGCGTGGTAGGGTACAGTGGTCCTATTCTTTGCAGATCCCGGGTACCACACGGGGGATTTAACTTGTATACTGAAAATATAATGAGGAATGTTAGATAAGATGTAGACAAAGAATATTACAATGCCATAACAATAGGAGGTTATGAAATACCAGAGATTAGATATGCTGATGACACAGTATTACTGTCCACAACACAAAAAGGAATGGAAAAACTAATTATGTCAGTCCGTAAGAACAGCGAAGAGCAAAACCTCTATTTTAATGCGAAGAAAACTAAACTGATGACAACTGACAAAACAAACAAGGCAATTGATATAACATGAAAATGACGAAAAACTGGAAAAGTGGAGAGTTTTGAATATCTTGGATCACTACTAACTAATAATGAAGATGCAGTGAGGGAAATTAAAAGGAGGACATCTATCGCTCTTCAGAAAGTAAAACATCTAAAGAATCTGTGGAGAGGAACAGACAGAACTACAAAAATAAGATTTTTAAGGGCATGCATCTTTCCCATCACAACATATGCCTTTGAGACCAGAACACTTAACAAAACAGCTGAGAAACACATAAATGCCTTTGAATGCAATTGCTACAGAAGTGTTCTTCAAATATCATGGACACAAAATATAACAAATATATCCATACCACAAGAACTTAATATTGAAGAAGGCTGGCTAGTAAAGAGGATTAAACAAAGAAAACTTAAATATTTTGGACATATTAAACATCATGATAATCTAGAGAAGACCGTCTTGGAAGGATACATAATGGGAAAAAGAAAGAGAGGAAGACCAAAGCGAAGATGGCTACAAGACATCGTTGATGATCTGCAAATGGATGCATCAGCAGCAGGAAATCTTGCTCCAACCGAGAGGCCTACAGGAGAGCTGTTAGGGAGGCAAAGTTCTGCAACGGACATGCAAATGAATGAATGAATCTTATGCCGAGAACCTATCAATCACACCCTCGCATAACTTGACCATCGCGGTAAAAACAAAGTAAGGGACCATATATATATATATATATGGTTGGGACATGTGCTCCGAATGACTGACAACTCACTACCAAAAATAACACTAAGATGGATACCACAGGGGACCGTTTCCACTTGTTTATTAGTATGTGATCGATTTGGTTTTCTGTGGTTTTATCTGGTGACCTCCAAGTCACCTTATGGATGTTTTTATGTTGGAAAATTGTCCCTCCGATGGTCATCATGTTTTCTTCACAGAAACTGCACAGTCTTTCTCCATTTTCATTTATTTCTCCGATTCCTTCTCTTCCCATGATTCTTCTTCTATCTTCATTTCCTTCACCTACTTTTGCATTGAAGTCACCCAAGATGAGTAGCATATCATGCTTGGGTATTGTTTCTACTGTTGCTTGGAGGCTGTTGTAAAAATCTTCTTTTAATTCCTCTTCAGCTGCTTCTGTTGGTGCATAACAAACTATAATAGACAGCTTCGTGAATCTTGAGTTGAACCGTGCATATAATAATCTCTCATGTATTGGGGTCCATTTCAGCAATGTTCTTGATGCTTCTTTTGTTACAATCAATGCTACTCCTCCTTCATGAAGATCTTTACCTGACCATATTATTGTATCTTCTGTATGCTGTGTTGTTAATTTCCTTCTGCCTTGTCCTGTCCATCTTGCTTCTTGTATTCCTAGTATGTCTAGTTTGTATCTATGCATTTCCTTGATGGTTTGTGCTAGTTTTCCAGTCTGGTTTAGTGCTCTTACATTCCAGCTGCCTATTTGCATCTTGTGTTTAGGTTCCAGGAGGTCTGCAGTCGGGCTGGGGACTTCCAGTGGCTGGCTTTCATCCACAACCTTCATAAGCTCAGTTTCCTGATACGCATTTCTCCTTCCACCTGCATTTGCTTTTTCCCTTGCTTCTGTTTCTGTAGCAGTCTGATAGTTTTTTACCAGATAGGGTTGCTGGCCCTATGCTGAACCCTCCTTAGTCGCCTTTTACGATCATGCATGGTAGGGTACAGTGGTCCTATTCTTTGCAGATCCCGGGTACCACAAGGGGGATTTAACTTGTATACTGAAAATATAATGAGGAATGTTAGATAAGATGTAGACAAAGAATATTACAATGCCATAACAATAGGAGGTTATGAAATACCAGAGATTAGATATGCTGATGACACAGTATTACTGTCCACAACACAAAAAGGAATGGAAAAACTAATTATGTCAGTCCGTAAGAACAGCGAAGAGCAAAACCTCTATCTTAATGCGAAGAAAACTAAACTGATGACAACTGACAAAACAAACAAGGCAATTGATATAATATGAAAATGACGAAAAACTGGAAGAAGTGGAGAGTTTTGAATATCTTGGATCACTACTAACTAATAATGTAGATAGAATGAGGGAAATTAAAAGGAGGACATCTATCGCTCTTCAGAAAGTAAAACATCTAAAGAATCTGTGGAGAGGAACAGACAGAACTACAAAAATAAGATTTTTAAGGGCATGCATCTTTCCCATCACAACATATGCCTTTGAGACCAGAACACTTAACAAAACAGCTGAGAAACACATAAATGCCTTTGAATGCAATTGCTACAGAAGAGTTCTTCAAATATCATGGACACAAAATATAACAAATATATCCATACCACAAGAACTTAATATTGAAGAAGGCAGGCTAGTAAAGAGGATTAAACAAAGAAAACTTAAATATTTTGGACATATTAAACATCATGATAATCTAGAGAAGACCGTCTTGGAAGGATACATAATGGGAAAAAGAAAGAGAGGAAGACCAAAGCGAAGATGGCTACAAGACATCGTTGATGATCTGCAAATGGATGCATCAGCAGCAGGACATCTTGCTCCAACCGAGAGGCCTACAGGAGAGCTGTTAGGGAGGCAAAGTTCTGCAACGGACATGCAAATGAATGAATGAATCTTATGCCGAGAACCTATCAATCACACCCTCGCATAACTTGACCATCGCGGTAAAAACAAAGTAAGGGACCATATATATATATGGTTGGGACATGTGCTCCGAATGACTGACAACTCACTACCAAAAATAGCACTAAGATGGACACCACAGGGGAGCAGAAGTAAGGGTAGACCAAAAGAGACATGGATAAGAACAACAGAAAGGATGTTGAGCAATAGAGGGCTCACATGGGCAAGAGCAGAAAAAAAGGCGAAGGACAGGCATTTGTGGAAAACCCTTGCGGAAGCCCCATGTGCCCTGGGCACTTAAGGTTCAGATATATATATATATAAAACATGGTCAGAGCGATGAAAACAAAGTAATGGATCATATATAACCTGACCAGCTTTGAACTTCGCTATATGGAATTTACCGAACAAGCATACAAAAACCCACACATTCCTGCAGTCAAAAGAAATGTCTCGTAACTCACACAATCCACATCAAGAGCTCAAACAGCCTGTTCTCTTCTGTGTCCTAGCACGGACAGGATACCTAGCAACTAACACAGTCATACCATAGTTCCAACTTTCAAGCCAAGCACAAACACAGAAATTTCAGTCCAGCATTTCTTCCTTACTTGTCCTGGACCCAGCTGTCCAAATTCTCCTCCGATCAGTCAGAGAAACTCACGTCATCTATCTGACTGATCAAACCAACTGGGGGACGTTACTGGAGCAAAATTATCCTCTGATCAGTCAGAGAAACTCACGTCATCTATCTGACTGATCAAACCAACTGGGGGACGTTACTGGAGCAAAATTATCCTCTGATCAGTCAGAGAAACTCACGTCATCTATCTGACTGGTCAAACCAACTATAGGACGTTACTGGAGCAAAAGTATCCTATGATCAGTCAGAGAAACTCACGTCATCTATCTGACTGATCAAACCAACTATAGGACGTTACTGGAGCAAAATTATCCTCTGATCAGTCAGAGAAACTCACGTCATCTATCTGACTGGTCAAACCAACTATAGGACGTTACTGGAGCAAAAGTATCCTATGATCAGTCAGAGAAACTCACGTGATCTATCTGACTGGTCAAACCAACTGGGGGACGTTATTGGAGCAAAAGCCGCTTATGAATTAACTAGTTCCATTCCTTATATTGGGACAATAATATGACTTATTGTCACATATTTGTTGTAACAAATTGTCACATATTTGTTGTAACATATTGTCATATATTTGTTGTAACATATTGTCACATATTTGTTGTAACATTGTCACATATTTGTTGTAACATTGTCATATATTTGTTGTAACATTTTGTCACATATATGTTGTAACATATTATCGCATATTTGTTGTAACATATTATCACATATTTCTTGTAACATATTATCACATATTTGTTACTAGTTGTTTAAAATACGTTTTTAAACTCTAAACATGCTCAGTTTAGATTAAACATTTTTGAAAGACTAACAACTGTTGAATTCGTTATGAGTTTTTATAAAGAGTTTTACTGTAATTATGATATTTCTCTGTAAAAGATAATGATGATATTTCTCTGTAAAAGATAATTATGATATTTCTCTTTAAAAGAGAATGATGTTGAGCTATCATCTGTCCACCTTGTTCCTTTCTTACATAGCCTTTGTAAGCCACATTGTACAAAACGGAAGTGGGTCTGTGTGAAACTTAACTACTGACACTTCAGATCTCCTGGCCTAACTATTACACTGACTTATATTGCCAGGGTGGCCGTCCTGTGCCATGTTGCCGCGAAGTTGGCTCAATTTAACTCAGTCCTGACCAGGCAACTAAAAACTGTGAGATTGCAGCTTTTCAAGACAAAAAACATCATTTCCTGTTCTCGTTTATCAGAAAAGTCATCAGTCCCGGGACACATGTAGCAGGAAGGTCATTGTAATATCATTGCTGGATACAAATATCATTTCTTCTTTTTAGTGGCAATTTATTTCTTGCGCGACACGACGGACCAGGATAAGAAACGATCTTTCTTCAGTTCAGAGAAGAAACGTTCTTCCGGCCATGTCAGAAACAGATGCAACGTTAATTTTTTTAATGTATTGCTTTATGTGTGTTATGCTGCATGTCAGCTTATCTTCATTATGTCACTGTGTTTAGTGTTAATTTATCTTTACCATTTTATTTTGGTATGTGTTATTTCATCTTTACCACTCCATTTATTCATTCATTCATTTGCATGTCCCTTGCGGAACTTTGCCTCCCTAACAGCACTCCTGTAGGCCTCTCGGTTGTGAGCAAGATGGCCTGCTGTTAATGTATCCATTTGCAGATCATCAACGATGTCTTGCAGCCATCTTCGCCTTGGTCTTCCTCTCTTTCTTTTTTCCCATTATGTACCCTTCCAAGATGGTCTTGTCTAGATTACCATGACGTTTAATATGTCCAAAATATTTAAGTTTTCTCACTTTAATCCTCTTTACTAGCCAACCTTCTTCAATATTAAGTTCTTGTAGTATAGATATATTTGTTCTTTTTTGTGTTTATGATATCTGAAGAACTCTTCTGTAGCATTTACATTAAAAGGTATTTATGTGTTTCTCAGCTGTTTTGTTAATAGTGTCCAGGTATCACAGGCATATGTTGTATATATTTGTTACATGAAATTTATCTTTAGCATTTTATTTTGTTATGTGTTAATTTATCTTTATCATTGTCTTTTATTCATGTTACTTTATCATGTTATTTTGTTGTTAGTTTATCCTAACTGAGGAAGATATCAATTAAGGAGTTACATTTTTATTTTCCTACATAACAATATTTTCGGATTTCTTCTCAGAACTCCGCTCTAGTTTCTTCATCATCATCATCATCATCATCATCATCATCATCATATTTCTCTGTAAAAGATAATTATGATATTTCTCTTTAAAAGAGAATGATGTTGAGCTATCATCTGTCCACCTTGTTCCTTTCTTACATAGCCTTTGTAAGCCACATTGTACAAAACGGAAGTGGGTCTGTGTGAAACTTAACTACTGACACTTCAGATCTCCTGGCCTAACTATTACACTGACTTATATTGCCAGGGTGGCCGTCCTGTGCCATGTTGCCGCGAAGTTGGCTCAATTTAACTCAGTCCTGACCAGGCAACTAAAAACTGTGAGATTGCAGCTTTTCAAGACAAAAAACATCATTTCCTGTTCTCGTTTATCAGAAAAGTCATCAGTCCCGGGACACATGTAGCAGGAAGGTCATTGTAATATCATTGCTGGATACAAATATCATTTCTTCTTTTTAGTGGCAATTTATTTCTTGCGCGACACGACGGACCAGGATAAGAAACGATCTTTCTTCAGTTCAGAGAAGAAACGTTCTTCCGGCCATGTCAGAAACAGATGCAACGTTAATTTTTTTATGTATTGCTTTATGTGTGTTATGCTGCATGTCAGCTTATCTTCATTATGTCACTGTGTTTAGTGTTAATTATCTTTACCATTTTATTTTGGTATGTGTTATTTCATCTTTACCACTCCATTTATTCATTCATTCATTTGCATGTCCCTTGCGGAACTTTGCCTCCCTAACAGCACTCCTGTAGGCCTCTCGGTTGTGAGCAAGATGGCCTGCTGTTAATGTATCCATTTGCAGATCATCAACGATGTCTTGCAGCCATCTTCGCCTTGGTCTTCCTCTCTTTCTTTTTTCCCATTATGTACCCTTCCAAGATGGTCTTGTCTAGATTACCATGACGTTTAATATGTCCAAAATATTTAAGTTTTCTCACTTTAATCCTCTTTACTAGCCAACCTTCTTCAATATTAAGTTCTTGTAGTATAGATATATTTGTTCTTTTTTGTGTTTATGATATCTGAAGAACTCTTCTGTAGCATTTACATTAAAAGGTATTTATGTGTTTCTCAGCTGTTTTGTTAATAGTGTCCAGGTATCACAGGCATATGTTGTATATATTTGTTACATGAAATTTATCTTTAGCATTTTATTTTGTTATGTGTTAATTTATCTTTATCATTGTCTTTTATTCATGTTACTTTATCATGTTATTTTGTTGTTAGTTTATCCTAACTGAGGAAGATATCAATTAAGGAGTTACATTTTTATTTTCCTACATAACAATATTTTCGGATTTCTTCTCAGAACTCCGCTCTAGTTTCTTCATCATCATCATCATCATCATCATCATCATCATCATCATCATCATCATCATAGGCACTTAAGTCAGACGCAGACAGAAATTCTCCAAACTCATCCACAAGTGCACTCTAACATCATTCTATTTCCCATCTTGTCTTCTGTCACTCTGCATGTATGTCTGTTTTTGTCTCCTAGTGCTTCTAAGTACACCTTCTCTTGCCTTTTGTCTGGTCTGTGTCTTCACGCACCAGTAAATCGTCTCTCTTTTGTAAATCAGTCCAGTGTTTGTTTTGATTATTTGCTTTTGTCAAGCACAGACATATTTGTAAAACAGAAACACAAATGTAAGACGTCGTCCGTCGGTATTTAACAAGGCAAACTTCACTTGCAGACAGCTCTACAAAGTCTGCCAAATGAAAGGAAGGTATAAAACAAAGCTTTGTGAGGATCTACATCTTTATATATCTTATTTCTTTCATTATTTGCTTTTGAAAATGTGAAACGTTTGAAAGATGAAAGAACTTCAGCGATAAATTCTTTGATAATAAAGTTCTTCTTTCTTTCTCAGCTTTGATAATAACGTTCGTTCATTCTTTCCCACTTTTGATAATAAAGTTCGTTCATTCTTTCCTACCTTTGATAATAAGGTTCGTTCATTCTTTCCTACCTTTGATAATAAAGTTCGTTCATTCTTTCCTACCTTTGATAATAAGGTTCGTTCATTCTTTCCTACCTTTGATAATAAAGTTCGTTCATTCTTTCCTACCTTTGATAATAAGGTTCGTTCATTCTTTCCTACCTTTGATAATAAAGTTCGTTCATTCTTTCCTACCTTTTATAATAAAGTTCGTTCATTCTTTAGTACCTTTTATAATAAAGTTCGTTCATTCTTTCCCATCTTTGATAATAAAGTTCGTTCATTTTTTCTTTCCGTCGTGCCACTTCATGGTTATATTTGTGACAATCTTTGTGTGATAGTTTCCATAAACACATAATACTTAAACTGTTGTATTGTTTTTCTTGTTCTCAGATAATCTGCTGTAAGTTTGTTCTACCATCATCATCATGCTACAGTACAGCACTGTTATCTGTATCAGTTCTTTGTAAGTTGACACCGGCAGCATGTTTTATGCTGTCATATAGATCAGTTCATGTTAATGTTAGATGTTTTCATTGTTTGCTCATTTTGCCATTTTTTGAAAACAAGATGACAAAGGTTTCAACGATATAAGTTCTGGAAAACTTGATGTTTTAGCAAACAGAAAGTAACTGGCAGGTGTAACACTAGAGGTGTACCATATGACTCTTCTAGAACAAAAACACTACATTATTGCTACTTTCGCTACATTAGAAAACTTGCATATATGAGAAGTGAAGTGAGGTGAGAAGTGAAATGAGGTGAGAAGTCAAGAGAGAAGTGAGAAATGAAGTGAGAAGTGAAGTGAAGAGAGAAGGGAAGAGATAAATGAAGTGATAAGTGAAGTGAGGTGAGAGGTGAGATGAGAAGTGAAGAGAGAAGTGAAGTGAGGTGAGAAGTGAAGTGAGAAGTGAAGTGAGATGAGCTGTGAAATGAGGTAAGAAGTGAAGTGAGAAGTGAACTGAGGTGAGAAGTGAAGTGATAAGTGAACTGAGGTGAGAAGTGAAGTGAGGTGAGAAGTGAACTGAGAATTGAACTGAGGTGAGAAGTGAAGTGATAAGTGAACTGAGGTGAGAAGTGAAGTGAGGTGAGAAGTGAACTGAGGTGAAAAGTGAACTGAGGTGAGAAGTGAAGTGAGAAATAAACTGAGGTGAGCTGTGAACTGAGATGAGAAGTGAACTGAGGTGAGAAGTGAAGTGAGAAGTGAACTGAGGTGAGCTGTGAACTGATGTGAGAAGTGAACTGAGGTGAGCTGTGAACTGAGGCGAGAAGTGAAGTGAGAAGTGAACTGAGGTGAGAAGTGAACTGAGGTGAGAAGTGAAGTGAGAAGTGAAGTGAGAAGTGAACTGAGGTGAGAAGTGAAGTGAGAAGTGAACTGAGGTAAGAAGTGAAGTGAGAAGTGAACTGAGGTGAGAAGTGAAGTGAGAAGTGAACTGAGGTGAGAAGTGAAGTGAGAAGTGAACTGAGGTGAGAAGTGAAGTGAGAAGTTAACTGAGGTGAGAAGTGAAGTGAGAAGTCAATACAAGCGTTAAATGACGGAGCGAGTGCATGGACCACGGAGAGGCGGGAGGAGGCGGCGTGAGAAGTGCACTGAGGAGTGGGTCGTGTGCACTGAGAAATAGAATGAGTGCACTGAGGTTGGCTGAGCGAACAGAAGGGGGGGCGGGTGGGTTGAGTGCACTGAGAGCCAAGTTGAGCGCACAGAGTGGTGGACTGAGTGTAATGAGTGATGTGAGCTACAGAAAAAAAATGTCTGGCGTGAGCGATATTTGACAAGATTAAAAATGAATTTTCCATTTCGAGATTACTTTGTAAAACACGACTACCTCATATTTGTTGCATATATGTGTCCCTTGTGTTTCTGTGTTTGTGTATGTGTTATGCGTGTGTACATGCGTATATGTGTGTGTTTGTGTATGTATAATGCATATATGTGTGTGTGTTTGTGTGTACATGTATGTGTTTGTGTTTGCATATGTGTATGTGTGTGTCTGTGTTTGTGTATGTATAATGCATATATGTGTGTGTGTTTGTGTGTACATGTATGTGTTTGTGTTTGCATATGTGTATGTGTGTGTCTGTGTATGTATAATGCATATATGTGTGTGTGTTTGGTGTACATGTATGTGTTTGTGTTTGCATATGTGTATGTGTGTGTCTGTGTTTGTGTATGCTTGCCTGTATGTGTTTATGTGTGTCTGTGTTTGTGTATGCTTGTGTGTATGTGTATGTATGTGTAGTTTGTGTGTATCCGTGTTTGTGTATGCTTGTGCTTATGTGTTTGCGTATGCTTGTGTGTATGTGTTTGTTTGTGTATGCTTCTGTGTATGTGGTTGTGTATGTATGTGTTTGTGTGTTTATGTGTTTGTGTATGCCTGTGTGTATGTGTGTATCTGTTTATGTATGCTTGTGTGTATGTGTTTGAATGTGTTTGAATGTGTGTATTTCTGTATGTTTGTGTATGTGTGTTTGTGTGCGCTTGTGTGTGCGTGTGAGTATGTGTATGTGTATGTGTGTATGTGTGTTTTTGTGTGCTTCTGTGTGCCTGTATGTGTATGTGTGTTTGTG
The DNA here is from genome assembly GCA_009760885.1 of Achatina immaculata. NCBI lineage: Eukaryota > Metazoa > Mollusca > Gastropoda > Stylommatophora > Achatinidae > Lissachatina > Lissachatina immaculata. The sequence continues at coordinate 63,570,140 of CM019719.1, read as the reverse complement.
TTCGCTTGTGTGTATGTGTTTGTGTTTCAATGTGTGTAACTGTGTTTGTTTGCTTGTGTATGAATGTTTGCATGAGTGTGCGTATGTTTGTATGTTCCAACATTTATTAAAGAAAGAAGAAGAAGTAGATACGGAGAAAGAGGAAAAGATTGACAGAGAAAGGTTTTTCTTTAAATGCCGTCTATTAGAATTATGTTTTAACGAAGAATTTTAAAATGTTATGGATTAAAGCAGTACATCTTCTTTGTTTGATTCATTATAAATTCACGGATTAGTCTTACAAGATTATTAAGATATAACTTATGATATAAACTTGTCATAATTCTCCTTACATTATCCTGTCAAATGGTTCTCATAAAAAACATCACTTGCGTCAAGCCCTGAGATAACAAGAACAAAATAAGACAAACTTAAGACAGGTATCATTTTATGTTCCGTCAAAAACTTGTCAAGGCTTACCCAGATTCATTCTCTCCTGGTTAGAGCTCATTTAAATTGCTGTCACAACCAACAGGCCGTTCATTCAGATTTTGGCAGCAGTTTCTAGATCGGCATTAAGATCAAACGCCAGACCCAGACTGTTCAAACCGGAAACAGAATTTTAGCACTCAGAACAATGAAGGTTGTCTGTCACGTTGCCAGGTCAGTCGATGTAATGGCGGGTAATAGAAAAATCAGGGACAGAGGTGTTCGTGGATATGTGGATATGTGGATATAGTCTTACATGTTGCATTCCTTTCCAATGCTTATTACAGAGTTACAAACATGTTACACTGATATACTTGTTATGAAATAACATTATTATGTTTCATACCGTTGTAAGCTATCCTTACTTTCCATCTGTTACTATAGATCTGCTAATTATTGTAGCATGAACTTAAGTCATATTTTCTCTATCCCCAACTCTCTACATGCTAGTTGGTACTAACTTTTTACAAAAGTCGACATATGTCTATCTACTAAAGTCGACATATGTCTATCTACTAAAGTCGACACATGGCTTTCTACAACATTGAACACCTCACAGTGTTCACAGATGATAGAACTAGTAACCAGATAGATCATTTTTGTATTCGAAAGCAATACAGAACATCTCTTACAGATGTAAGGACATGTAGGGGTGCAGATGTCAACAGTGATCACAATCTGTGTATAGGGAAAATAAAACTAAAACTGAAAAAACCAACACAAGAAATCATTACACAAAAGGTAAACATATGTGTATGTGTGTGTCTGTGTATGTATAATGCATATATGTGTGTGTTTGGTGTACATGTATGTGTTTGTGTTTGCATATGTGTATGTGTGTGTCTGTGTTTGTGTATGCTTGCCTGTATGTGTTTATGTGTGTCTGTGTTTGTGTATGCTTGTGTGTATGTGTATGTATGTGTAGTTTGTGTGTATCCGTGTTTGTGTATGCTTGTGCTTATGTGTTTGCGTATGCTTGTGTGTATGTGTTTGTTTGTGTATGCTTCTGTGTATGTGGTTGTGTATGTATGTGTTTTGTGTTTATGTGTTTGTGTATGCCTGTGTGTATGTGTGTATCTGTTTATGTATGCTTGTGTGTATGTGTTTGAATGTGTTTGAATATGTGTATTTCTGTATGTTTGTGTATGTGTGTTTGTGTGTGCTTGTGTCTGCGTGTGAGTATGTGTATGTGTATGTGTGTATCTGTGTTTTTGTGTGCTTCTGTGTGCCTGTATGTGTATGTGTGTTTGTGTTCGCTTGTGTGTATGTGTTTGTGTTTCAATGTGTGTAACTGTGTTGTTTGCTTGTGTATGAATGTTTGCATGAGTGTGCGTATGTTTGTATGTTCCAACATTTATTAAAGAAAGAAGAAGAAGTAGATACGGAGAAAGAGGAAAAGATTGACAGAGAAAGGTTTTTCTTTAAATGCCGTCTATTAGAATTATGTTTTAACGAAGAATTTTAAAATGTTATGGATTAAAGCAGTACATCTTCTTTGTTTGATTCATTATAAATTCACGGATTAGTCTTACAAGATTATTAAGATATAACTTATGATATAAACTTGTCATAATTCTCCTTACATTATCCTGTCAAATGGTTCTCATAAAAAACATCACTTGCGTCAAGCCCTGAGATAACAAGAACAAAATAAGACAAACTTAAGACAGGTATCATTTTATGTTCCGTCAAAAACTTGTCAAGGCTTACCCAGATTCATTCTCTCCTGGTTAGAGCTCATTTAAATTGCTGTCACAACCAACAGGCCGTTCATTCAGATTTTGGCAGCAGTTTCTAGATCGGCATTAAGATCAAACGCCAGACCCAGACTGTTCAAACCGGAAACAGAATTTTAGCACTCAGAACAATGAAGGTTGTCTGTCACGTTGCCAGGTCAGTCGATGTAATGGCGGGTAATAGAAAAATCAGGGACAGAGGTGTTCGTGGATATGTGGATATGTGGATATAGTCTTACATGTTGCATTCCTTTCCAATGCTTATTACAGAGTTACAAACATGTTACACTGATATACTTGTTATGAAATAACATTATTATGTTTCATACCGTTGTAAGCTATCCTTACTTTCCATCTGTTACTATAGATCTTGCTAATTATTGTAGCATGAACTTAAGTCATATTTTCTCTATCCCCAACTCTCTACATGCTAGTTGGTACTAACTTTTTACAAAAGTCGACATATGTCTATCTACTAAAGTCGACATATGTCTATCTACTAAAGTCGACACATGGCTTTCTACAACATTGAACACCTCACAGTGTTCACAGATGATAGAACTAGTAACCAGATAGATCATTTTTGTATTCGAAAGCAATACAGAACATCTCTTACAGATGTAAGGACATGTAGGGGTGCAGATGTCAACAGTGATCACAATCTGTGTATAGGGAAAATAAAACTAAAACTGAAAAAACCAACACAAGAAATCATTACACAAAAGGTAAACAGCCTACAATATGAGAATACTAACAGTAATTTCAATCAGGAACTTGCCAATCATTCCATAACACCCAGTGAAGTTGAGGAGATAGGTATAGATGAATTATGAAATTAGATGAATTATGAAATTCTTACAGCACAGCCATAATCACAGCAGCAAAAGCACGCGCTGGATTGAAAAAAAACAAATAGAAAAGCATGGATATCAGAAAACACATGGAAGTACATACATAAAAGACGAACAGCCACATTAGACATGTTGAATGTAAAAACAGATCTTGGAAAAGATCTGGCGAAAGCAATATACAAAGAAATAGACAAGAAAGTAAAAAGTTCAGCTAGACGGGATAAAAGAGAATACATAGACAATATGGCGAAAGAGGCAGAGATAAGCAAAAACAGGAGACAGCAGGGTCGGTAGTGAAGATTTTAAGATACTGACTTCTTCTCTGATGTGATTGCTGAACTCTTCACATGCGGGCACATGATTATAACTATGCAAGTCAGACTTTTTTTCTCTTGTTTGCTATCCTTACTTTCCATCTGTTACTATAGATCTTGCTAATTATTGTAGCATGAACTTAAGTCATATTTTCTCTATCCCCAACTCTCTACATGCTAGTTGGTACTAACTTTTTACAAAAGTCGACATATGTCTATCTACTAAAGTCGACATATGTCTATCTACTAAAGTCGACACATGGCTTTCTACAACATTGAACACCTCACAGTGTTCACAGATGATAGAACTAGTAACCAGATAGATCATTTTTGTATTCGAAAGCAATACAGAACATCTCTTACAGATGTAAGGACATGTAGGGGTGCAGATGTCAACAGTGATCACAATCTGTGTATAGGGAAAATAAAACTAAAACTGAAAAAACCAACACAAGAAATCATTACACAAAAGGTAAACAGCCTACAATATGAGAATACTAACAGTAATTTCAATCAGGAACTTGCCAATCATTCCATAACACCCAGTGAAGTTGAGGAGATAGGTATAGATGAATTATGAAATTAGATGAATTATGAAATTCTTACAGCACAGCCATAATCACAGCAGCAAAAGCACGCGCTGGATTGAAAAAAAACAAATAGAAAAGCATGGATATCAGAAAACACATGGAAGTACATACATAAAAGACGAACAGCCACATTAGACATGTTGAATGTAAAAACAGATCTTGGAAAAGATCTGGCGAAAGCAATATACAAAGAAATAGACAAGAAAGTAAAAAGTTCAGCTAGACGGGATAAAAGAGAATACATAGACAATATGGCGAAAGAGGCAGAGATAAGCAAAAACAGGAGACAGCAGGGTCGGTAGTGAAGATTTTAAGATACTGACTTCTTCTCTGATGTGATTGCTGAACTCTTCACATGCGGGCACATGATTATAACTATGCAAGTCAGACTTTTTTTCTCTTGTTTGCTAGAATGTTAATTGCTTTCCAGACAGACTTACTGTATGATGTATTCTGAATTAGGTTCCTAAAGTAATTTCTCTTTTCTTGCCTAATTAAATATTGAGCTCTATTTCTAAGTGGTCAGTAGCTGGTGAATTCCTTAATTTTGTGGGCCTGATCCCTTTCCCTCATGACTTGCAGTATCTCAGGTGTTATCCAGGGGGACTTCACTTGATGTTTAACTCTCACCTCTTTAATAGGAACATGCTTGTCAAATATATCCCTGAAGGTTTTTATCCAGTTCTCCAGGGCCTTATCTGGGTCAGTTGGTTGGTACACATGATCTAGAGGCGCTGCTTGTAAGTCTTTCAGAAATGATTCTAAGCGGAATTTGTTAAAACTTCTAAATTTAATACTGTTATGTTTATTTTTGGGAATTTTCAACCCATGTCGTGTCCATGTGCAACAGACCGGATAGTGATCACTCAGTGATGTGTGAGGAACTTTACATTCTATAATGTTTTCTGGATGAGCTACATATATGTGATCTATTAGTGTGGATGATGTTTCAGTTACTCTGGTAGTTTTAGTGATAGTTTGGGATACATTGTATGATAAAACATTATCATTCCATGTAGCATCTGTTTGTCTGTAATTAGTATTGAAATCTCCAAGAACAATTATATCCTTTAAATTAAAAGACAAAACATAATCCATCATACTTGTAAAGTGATCATACCACAATGCTGTTGCATTGGATTACGATACAGAAACCCGATTAAGTTTGGAAGTCTGATTTCCAACCACATCCATTCAATATCTTGTGTCTCAAGGTCTTTTCTACGGCAAGAGTGTATGGCTGTGGTAGCATATACAACTAATCCTGTCTCACGGTCTTTTCTACGCCAAGAGTGTATGGCTGTGGTAGCATATACAACTATTCCTGTCTCACGGTCTTTTCTACGGCAAGAGTCGATGGCTGTGGTAACATATACAACTAATCCTGTCTCAAGGTCTGTTCTACGGCAAGAGTGTATGGCTGTGGTAGCATATACAACTAATCCTGTCTCAAGGTCTGTTCTACGGCAAGAGTGTATGGCTGTGGTAGCATATACAACTAATCCTGTCTCAAGGTCTGCTCTACGGCAAGAGTGTATGGCTGTGGTAGCATATACAACTAATCCTGTCTCAAGGTCTGCTCTAACAGGTGATAAATGATCAGTTCTGAGACCTTCCTTTCGTTGCCACTCATCAACTATCTGGGCCATTTTCTACAACTAGTAATGGTAAGGTTACATTGATTCAATCACTCATTTGCATGTCCCTTGCCGAACTTTGCCTCCCAAACAGCACTCCTGTAGGCTTCTCGGTTGTGGGCAAAATGGCCTGCTGCTGATGCATCCATTTGCAGATCATCAACGATGTCTTGCAGCCATCTTCGCCTTTGTCTTCCTCTCTTTCTTTTTCCCATTATGTACCCTTCCAAAACGGTTTTCTCTAAATTATCACGACGTTTAATGTGTCCAAAATATTTAAGTTTTCTCTCTTTAATATTCTTTACTAGCCAGCCTTCTTCAATATTAAGTTCTTGTAGTATGGATATCTCTCTCTCTCTCTCTCTCTCTCTCTCTCTCTCTTTCTCTCTCTCTCTCTGAACCTTAAGTTCCCAGGGCACATGGGGCTTCCGCAAGGGTTTTCCACAAATGCCTGTCCTTCGTCTTTTTTTTTTCTGCTCTTGCCCAGGTGAGCCAGTCCATGATATTTGAAGAACTCTTCTGTAGCACTTACATTCAAAGGCATTTATGTGTTTCTCAGCTGTTTTGTTAAGTGTCCAGGTCTCACGGGCATATGTTGTGATGGGAAAGATGCATCCCCTTAAAAATCTTATTTTTGTAGTTCTGTCTGTTCCGCTCCACAGATTCTTTAGTTGTTTTATTTTCTGAAGAGCGATAGATGTCCTCCTTTTAATTTCCCTCATTTTATCTCCATTATTAGTTAGCAGTGATCCAAGATATTCTAAACTCTCCACTTCTTCCAGTTTTTCCTCAATGATACATATATCAGCTGCCTTGTTTGTTTTGTCAGTTGTCATCAATTTAGTTTTCTTTGCATTAAGATAGAGGTTCTAATCTTCACTATTCTTACGGACTGACATAATTAGTTTTTCCATTCTTTTTTGTGTTGTGGACAGTAATACCGTGTCATCAGAATATCTAATCTCTGGTATTTCATAACCTTCAATTTTTTATGGAATCATAATATTCTTTGTCTACATCTTCTCTAACATTCCTTATTATATATTCAGATACAAGTTAAATAAGTAAGGTGACAATATGCACCCCTGACGGACCCCTTGTTTTATGTCAAATCAAGTTGTTGTTTCACCATTTATTCTTAATGCTGCTTGTTGGTCTAGATGCAGTAGTGATGTTAATTGTATCAAATGTGTTGGAAATCCCATTTTTTCCATTATTTCCCAAAGTTTCTGGTGTTGTACACAGTCAAATCCTTTTGAGTAGTTACAATGATAGATAATTGAATAACAAGAAATTTAATGAAATGTCACAGTTCCTATTGTCTGAACATCGGTGAGATGTGTTGCTTGTGGATGACAGACATCATGAAGGCTTGGCTTAAAGCTGCTGGGCTGAACTGCATGAGATAATGTAAATCTTGATTCTACTGGTAGATTCTTGGTTGAGTTAGCAATGGTTTGCCTGGATGGTTGGTGGGTGTGGTAGATTCTGTGTAGTGTTAGCAATGGTTTGCCTGTATGGTTGGTGGGTGTGGTAGATTCTGTGTAGTGTTAGCAATGGTTTGGCTGGATGGTTGGTGGGTGTGGTAGATTCTGTGTAGTGTTAGCAATGGTTTGCCTGTATGGTTGGTGGGTGTGGTAGATTCTGTGTAGTGTTAGCAATGGTTTGCCTGGATGGTTGGTGGGTGTGGTAGATTCTGTGTAATCAGAGGAGAGGTGATCCCCCCGCCCCCGTGTGTTACGGGTTTTTACTTGCCTTCGCTGCTTTATGTTGCCTGACTGTCGCACTCTGTCCTGCTTTATGTTGCCTGATGGTGGCACTCTGTCCTGCTTTATGTTGCCTGACGGTCGCACTCTGTCCTGCTTTATGTTGCCTGACGGTGGTACTCTGTCCTGCTTTATGTTGCCTGACGGTGGCACTCTGTCCTGCTTTATGTTGCCTGACTGTGGCACTCTGTCCTGCTTTATGTTGCCTGACTGTGGCACTCTGTCCTGCTTTATGTTGCCTGACGGTGGCACTCTGTCCTGCTTTATGTTGCCTGACTGTGGCATTCTGTCCTGCTTTATGTTGCCTGACTGTGGCACTCTGTCCTGCTTTATGTTGCCTGACGGTGGCACTCTGTCCTGCTTTATGTTGCCTGACTGTGGCATTCTGTCCTGCTTTATGTTGCCTGACTGTGGCACTCTGTCCTGCTTTATGTTGTCTGACTGTGGCACTCTGTCCTGCTTTATGTTGCCTGACTGTGGCACTCTGTCCTGCTTTATGTTGCCTGACGCTGGCACTCTGTACTGCTTTATGTTGACTGACTGTGGCACTCTGCCCTGCTTTATGTTACCTGACGGTGGCACTCTGTCCTGCTTTATGTTGCCTGACGGTGGTGCTCTGTCCTGCTTTATGTTGCTTGACGGTTGCGGTCTGCCCTTCTTTATGTTGACTGACGGTGGCACTCTGTCCTGCTTTATGTTGCCTGACGGTGACATTCTGTCCTGCTTTATGTTGCCTGACGGTGACACTCTGTTCTGCTTTATGTTGCTTGACGGTGACACTCTGTTCTGCTTTATGTTGTCTGACTGTGGCTCTCTGCCCTGCTTTATGTTGCCTGACGGTGGCACTCTGTCCTGCTTTATGTTGCCTGACGGTGGTACTCTGCCCTGCTTTATGTTGTCTGACTGTGGCACTCTGCCCTGCTTTATGTTGCCTGACGGTGGTACTCTGCCCTGCTTTATGTTGACTGACGGTGGCACTCTGTCTGCTGTGTTCGAGCGGAGTACTTGATATTTTTAACTAGTATGCTAGTACCGATCTTGTTGGTCTGGATCTGGTCACGACAAAGTCTTCTCTTACAAACTCCAGTCTCCAAAAAGAAGGACGGTATGTTATCGATGAAACTTAAGTTGTTTTGTTGGCACAGTGTGCTGAGAATTCTGTTGTTGTTGTTGTTGTTGTATGCCAAGCGACGCCCAGCACCAGAGTAGGCAGGTATGATTGAGGATATGAAGATTGACGTGCTTGGAAATTTCTGTTTGATTGTCGATATCAGGACATGAAGATCGTAGGGTCTGAGGGTCAAACCATTCAGGCTGTCATTGATGTCAACATGAACTGTTGTCCTCATGATCTTTGGATCGACGTTCAAGCTTCTCAGTGTTCCTATTATTTTCATGATAGCGGCCCCTGGCACCGGAATCTCTGAGACTATGTCATCCGCTGAGACGAACAACCAGTCAGCATAGATTCCTTTCATTAGGGAGTCTCCAATCACCAGATGATTAGTGTTTTTTTCTTTGATGTGGAAGTTTTGCTGGTGACTGGGATGGTACTGGCGGTGATTTCGATTTGGAAGCTGCTGAGTGGAATGCTTGTGAACCATGTCTGGTTTTGTTGATGTAGGCACCTGTTGACTGCTTGTTGCTGAACTGTCCTGCAAAACTTCAGACCTGTTGCTAATGTGTACATCGATGGGCTACATTGTGTTGACTTCTTTCAGTCCTTCTGATGATTCTTGACTGCGCTGTCTGGGCGTAAGCTCAAGTTCCTGTCTGGACTTATTTGATGAGCTCGGAGACGGTGGCTCATCTTGTGATTGTGTCCCCTGATTTGGGTCACTTTCATCTGTAGAACTTTCTGGACCCTTTCTTCTTGAATGTTATTTTGGCTGAGAGTTTCTGACCGCATCAGATCAATAAGACATTTCATGCTTTGATTTTCCTCTCTGAGATTCATGGTTTCTCTCCTGAGACTGTCATTTTCACTGCTGAGAGACTGTTTTATTTCGGCAGACATGTCTTTGATGATGGTCTTTACCAACTCCTTGACAGCATTTATTACTTCCTGGCTGAAAGGAACTGATGGCCCTTCGCCAGAAGTTGCAGTTTCCAGAGAACGTAGATCATAAAGTGACTCTGGTATTTCGGCAGACATGTCTTTGATGATGGTCTTTACCAACTCCTTGACAGCATTTATTACTTCCTGGCTGAAAGGAACTGATGGCCCTTCGCCAGAAGTTGCAGTTTCCAGAGAACGTAGATCATAAAGTGACTCTGGACAACCGTGGTTTGTGATGCACATGATAGTAGTAGGTGGATCAGGATCTTGTGATCTCAGCACAAGGGGAGTTACTTGCTGGTCTTTGTGGTAATCAGTCTGTGTAGATGTCCACTCTAACAAGACTCCTCATGTTCGGGTCAGGATTGTTCAGCTGGTCTCCAGGCATGTTCTCTAGCGTAGTTTCTGATGCATCAAGTGTGTTGTCCTGACAGTCAAGTACAGCTAGAAGAGTGTGTTGTCCTGACAGTCAAGTACTGCTAGAAGAGTGTGCTGTCCTGACAGTCAAGTACTGCTAGAAGAGTGTGCTGTCCTGGCAGTCAAGTACTGCTAGAAGAGTGTGCTGTCCTGGCAGTCAAGTACTGCTAGAAGAGTGTGCTGTCCCGACAGTCAAGTACTGCTAGAAGAGTGACTTGAGCATGACACACGTCAGCTGATATTTCTGTCCTGATGACTGATTCTTGGAAAAGACTGAACTCATCAGACAACCAGGAATCAACAACCCGCTGTACCCTGTACCAACACTTTGTTATTGGTGTGGTATAAGTGAATGGTAAGGGCCGGCGCTTTTATCATATTTTCTAAATTTACGCCATCTTTGTCCGTGTTTAACTTGGGTGTGATACCTTTCATCCATGGCTTGCTTTATACTCTCGTATTGAAGAGTATTGTGAAAGGAGACGGTAACACCTCGTTAGACTTCTTTATTGTCACACCTGGCAGGTAACACATTGTCCCTAGTTAGACTTCTTTATTGTCACACCTGGCAGGTAACACATTGTCCCTCGTTAGACTTCTTTATTATCACACCTGGCTGGTTGACGCACCCTCGGAGTTTAGCCTCCAGGGCCTTCTTTTTATTAAGCGTGCAGTTTTTAGCCGCTCTAGAGTTGTCTCCCCTGCCCTGCCTCGGTCTGTCGGCAGATATCCGACTAAAGTTCGGTGAAGAAAGCTATCTGGTTGATCCTTCCAGTAGTCATATGCTTGTCTCAAAGATTAAGCCATGCATGTCTAAATTCACACTGTCTCACGGTGAAACTGTGAATGGCTCATTAAATCAGTCGAGGTTCCTTAGATGACACGATCCTACTTGGATAACTGTGGCAATTCTAGAGCTAATACATGTTTACCAAGGTCCGATTCTCTTGGAAAGAGCGCTTTTATTAGTTCAAAACCACACTGCTGGCGAGATTCTTCGGATGCCGCACGTGGAGTGAAACTCCTCCCGGCCAATGAAGAAAATGCGGAAAAGCAATTAGGGTTGCCGTGCGGCGCCGATGTGCAAAGCTGATGGAAAGGATAAAGTGAAGCTTAATCGGTATGTCCATTAGTCTCGCGGTGAGAGCTACTCATACCACCATACCTCTGCTCTAGAGGCCGGCCACGTCCGATATACACCCATACTGGTGAAATATGTCTAAACCGGCTTAAACCAGGGTGAAACTTGATGGCTACTCATGTCACAGTACCTCCGCTCTAGAGGTCGGTCACGTCCTAAACACGCCCATACTGGGATAATACGCCTAAACCGTCTCAACCCAGTGGTGAAACTTACTAGTGGCGAGGATTCGTCCTCCTCGACAAAAGCTCCATCCTGGTCACAACTAGGAAAGGTAGCGTCCACTATCACAAAATGCTGAAGTCGGAGACACTGGAAAAGTGCAGTCTAGATAGGCAACCACCTCTCACCTTGCGGGGATGTATATGTTTCCTAAATCACGCTGAGGTTTTCCGGTGAGAAAGTTCAACGCTGGACTGGATGGGTAACCACCTCTTACCCAGTGGGGACATACTGATATCCAAAACACGTCGAGGGTTTCCGGTGAGAAAGTCCAACTCTAGATTAAACTGGTGCAACGAAAACCACGGTGTCACGCAATCCCGCTTCTGAGACCCACCGAGAATACAGCCATGCGATACTCTGAACCTCGTGTGGTCCTCTCCTGGATCTCGTGTGGTCCTTTCGGCGACCACGGGACCTTTCGAAGACCACAGGAGTAAATTCAGTGGGATTACGGAGCGATCTTGGTGGGAGAAGAAAACGAAGAAGAAGAAGTCTGACGTCTCTGATTCTTATTATCAGTCTCTGATCTCTGGCTTTTATTATCAGTCTCTGGTTTTTATTATCAGTCTCTGGTTTTTATTATCAGTCTCTGGTTTTTATTATCAGTCTCTGGTTTTTATTATCAGTCTCTGATTTTTATTATCAGTCTCTGGCTTTTATTATCAGTCTCTGGTTTTTATTATCAGTCTCTGATCTCTGGCTTTTATTATCAGTCTCTGATCTCTGGCTGAAAAGAACGGGGATACACATTTTAGGAATCTGCAAACATCGATAGAAAGGATCAGGACAATTCAGGAGCGAGAATGATAATATCTTTATATACTCTGGTGGAGAATTAGGAGGAAAGAATGGAGTGGCTTTTTACTTGGACAAATCAACATCAAAAGCATTACTGGGTTACAATCCAGTAACTGATAGAATCCTAACAATCAGACTTAAGGGCATTCCTAGAAATGTAACAATCATCCAGATTTATGTACCTACATCAGCAGCAGAAGAAGAGGAAGTAGAAGACTTTTATAACACACTGCAAACGACGATAGACCAGGTATGGAAAAATGATATTGTATTAATAACGGGGGATTTTAAAGCAAAGATTGGATACAGAAAGAGCAGAATAAGAAAGACATGTTGTAGGAAAATTTTGCATAGGACTTAGAAATGAAGCAGGTGACAATATAATGGCTTTTTGCATGGAAAATGAGCTAATGATCACTAACACACTTTTTAAATAACATCCAAGAAGACTTTACACATGAACATCACCTGAATGGAAAACCAAGAATCAAACAGATTACATTTTAGTGCAAAGAAGGTGGAGGTCAAGTATAACATCAGCAAAAACTTTACCAGGTGCTGATTGTGACACAGACCATGAGTTATTAATAGCAGACATGAAGATAAAGATAAAAAAGACAGTTACGGGATCAAGACCATTCCGCTTTGATCTTACAAAAATACCAGAACAATACAGTATAGAAGTGAAGAACCGTTTCGAAATCCTGATTGATGTACAGGAGGACATGACGCCACATGATTTGGCTACACAGGCCAGAGATATCTTAATAACAATAACTGAAGACGTGGTTCCAGTAAAGAAAACACAAAAGAATAGATGGATTACAGCAGGCACACAAGAACTGATAAAACAACGTAGAGAATTGAAGACGCAATGGAAAGTGACAAACAACAACAAAGAGAAATATAAAACTTTAACAAAAGAAGTACGAAGAAACATAAGAAAAGACAAAAACCAATACATACAAGATGGTTGTGAAAGAATAGAAGGATATCAGAAGTGTGGAAGAGATAGTGAAATGTTTAAAGAAATGAAGACGTTGACGAGAAATGTCACACCTAAGCTAAATGTAATTTGTGATGAGATGGGGAATACCTTGGCAGAGACAGAGGAAATTATAGAAAGATGGAAAGAATATTGCAGAGGAATGTATGAAAAACTGACTGTGAAAGCAGAAATCAACAGTGTGAATTATTATTGGAGGAGAAAGAACCCGAACCGATAATAGAAGAAGTTTTATGGGCAATAAAGAATCTGAAAAATGGTAAATCACCAGGATGTGATGAGATAACAGCTGAATTTATTAAAACAGGAGGAAAGGAATGTGCAACAATCTATCATACACTATGTATCTGGCCAAAAGAATGGAAAAGAACTGTATTCATACAACTGCCAAAAAAGGGTAATCTGAAATTATGCACAAACTACAGAACTGTTGCCCTGATTAGTCATGCCAGTAAAATTATGTTAAAAGTCATAATTGGTAGACTTCGTAAAAAATAGAAGAAGTCAATATCGTCCAAGCTGGTTTCAGGCAAGGAAGAGGATCAAGAGATCATATATTCAATATAAGATTAATAATAGAGAAATGCAGAGAGTTTAATGTGAATCCATATTTATTCTTTACAGACTACTCAAAGGCATTTGATTCTGTACAACACCAGAAACTTTGGGAAATAATGGAAAAAATGGGATTTCCAACACATTTGATACAATTAACATCACTGCTGTATCTAGACCAACAGGCAGCAGTAAGAATAAATGGTGAAACAACAACTTGGTTATACATAAAACAAGGGGTCCGTCAGGGGTGCATATTGTCGCCTTACTTATTTAACTTATATACTGAAAATATAATAAGGAATGTTAGAGAAAATATAGACAAAGAATATTATGATTCCATAACAATAGGAGGTTATGATATACCAGAAATTAGATGTTCTGATGACACGGTATTACTGTCCACAACACAAAAAAAGAATGGAAAAACTAATTATGTCAGTCCGTAAGAATAGCAAAGAGCAAAACCTCTATCTTTATGTGAAGAAAAGTAAATTGATGACAAATGACAAAACAAACAAGGCAGCTGATATATGAATCAATGAGGAAGAACTGAAAGAAGTGGAGAGTTTTGAATATCTTGGATCACTGCTAACTAATAATGGAGATACAATGAGGGAAATTAAAAGAAGGACATCTATCGCTCTTCAGAAAGTAAAACAAATAAAGAATCTGTGGAGAGGAACAGACAGAACTACAAAAATAAGATTTTTAAGGGGATGCATCTTTCACATCGCAACATATGCCTGTGAGACTTGGACACTTAACAAAACAGCTGAGAAATGCATAAATGCCTTTGAATGTAAATGCTACAGAAGAGTTCTTCAAATATCATGGACACAAAAAAGAACAAATATATCCGTACTACAAGAACTTAATATTGAAGAAGGCTGGCTAGTAAAGATGATTAAAGAGAGAAAACATAAATATTTGGACACATTAAATGTCATGATAATCTAGAGAAGACCGTATTGGAAGGGTCTTATATCTTATATCCTTCCCGTGCCGTTAAACGTCACATATGGCTCGTAAAGTAGTTCGCCAATTTTTCCTGTCCTCGGCGAATCTTTCAACCTCATCAGAGGATTTCATGCCTGTTAATTTGGCCTCTCTTAATAATGTCCTCTTCAGAGTTTCACGTGGTCTGCCTCTTTTTCTTCGGCCTGTTGTGTTCCACTTGATAGCTTGTTTTGGGATTCTCTGATCATTTCTTCTCATCAAGTGACCAACATATGCCCATCTCCTTTTCCTGATCACCCATGAGACTGGTTGTTGTTCAGTCGTCTGTCTTATCTCTGCATTGTTCTTGAATTCATTCCACTTGATGCCGAGTATTTTCCTTAGGCATTTGTTTTCAAAAGAGTCTAATTTCTTTTCTATTTCTTTAGATGTTTTCCAGCTTTCGCATGCATAAACGAGGGTGGATATTACATTTGAATTGAATAGTCTTAACTTGGTTTTTGTGCTTATAACTTTTGAATTCCATATGTTCTCAAGATTATTGAAGATTGATGCTGCTTTTGCAATTCTGATCCTAACTTCCTTTCTAGTGTCACCATCCTGGTCTATGTAGCTGCCAAGGTATGCAAATTGATTGACTTCTTCAATATATGTCCCTTCTATGTGTATTTTTCCATTTTGATTGATGGGAATTTTCATTGGAAGGGTACATAATGGAAAAAAGAAAGAGAGGAAGACCAAGGCGAAGATAGTTGCAAGACATCGTTGATGATCTACAAATGGATGCATCAGTAGCAGGCCATCTTGCTCACAACCGAGAGAACTAGAGGAGTGCTGTTTGGGAGCAAAGTTCGGCAAGGGGCATGCAAATGAATGAATGACCTCTGGCTTTTATTATCAGTCTCTGGTCTCTGGCTTTTATTATCAATCTCTGAGCTATGATTTTTATTATCAATCTCTGGTCTCTGGCTTTTATTATTAGTCTCTGGGTTTTATTATCAGTCTCTGGTTTTTATTATCAGTTTGTGGGCTCTGGCTTTTGTTATCAATCTGGTATTTATTATCAGTCTTTGTTTTTTATTATTAGTCTCTGGCTGTTATTATCAGTCTCTGGTCCCTGGCTTTTATTATTAGTTTCTGTTTATTTTTATTATCAGTCTGTTTTTTTTATTATCAGTCTCTGGTTTTTATTATCAGTCTTTGACTTTTCTTATCAGTCTCTGACTTTTATTATTAGTCTCTGGCTTTTATTATTAGTCTCTGGCTTTTCTTATCAGTCTCTGACTTTTATTTAGCATCTCTTATTCCTACTGTGAATGTCTTACTGAAAATCTATAGCTTTTGGTGCGAATATCAGACTTTTATTTAGCATCTTCTACTGCTACTGTGAATGTCTTACTGAAAATCTATAGCTTTTGCAGCGAATATCAGACTTTTATTTAGCATCTCTTATTGCTACTGTGAATGTCTTGATGAAAATCTGTAGCTTTTGCTGCGAATATCTGACTTTTACAATAAATCTTGGACTCTTCCGTCTGCACGGAATGTCTGTTTCTTACTGTCAATCACCGACTTTAACTGTGACTCTCTGAATCTTACTGTCAATCACCGACTTTAACTGTGACTCTCTGAATCTTACTGTCAATCACCGACTTTAACTGTGACTCTCTGAATCTTACTGTCAATCACCGACTTTAACTGTGACTCTCTGAATCTTACTGTCAATCACCGACTTTAACTGTGACTCTCTGAATCTTACTGTGAAAGCCTGACTCTTACCGTGGGTGACAGTTTTGATCGTGTCCACAAAATATAACTGCTTCTCTCTCTCTCTCTCTCTCTCTCTTTCTCTCTCTCTCTCTCTCTCTCTCTCACCTGTGACCTAGTTGTTATTGTTTATCTTGCCCGTGTTAGAAGGTATGGCATGTTTGATAAATTCTTGAAGACACCTGACATCTAGCTCAACTGGTAAGGGGAGCACCTGGCTTTTGTACTCAGCACTACGATATCTTAGGCACGATTATAACAATGCCAAAGCATTTGTCCTAGAACACATGATAAAGAGGCAAGATGACATGGTCAGAACTAGGCAAGTGTCGCTCACCTTGTCCCCCTAGTACGTCATGTCCTGCACTCTACACCTTCTTGAACAGGAACACTAGGTCAAGTGTTAAGAGAAACATTCTGCAGATCCAGGGATTTCACAGAAGAAGAAAACAAAATCTCAGAAACCTGAAAAGTTCCTTCTGCTGGCAATCCATGGTATTTTCATGTATAAATCTAAGTCAAGCTAGAGAGAGTCCTATCTTGTCATAGAAGAATGTAGAAGATGTGTTAGTTTCATTGTTCTGTAGGTACAAGAGAGAGTGATTTGTTGTAAAACTTGTTTGGTGCAAGATTACACTTACAATTATTGGGAGGAATATATTTTCTCAGGATGGTTACAGACCAACAATCCCTTGGCAATGCACTACCTACTCGAGGCCCAGCTACCTTCCCCATCATGACCGCCAACCCAGGTTCTCCCCTCCTTGGTATAATGTATGCTAATTATGCATAAATCCTGAGCATTTAATCAATACACAATACATTGACATGCAGGACAAATCACCAAGTCTTAAATTAATCTCACTATACGCAAGAACAACAGCAACACACACACAGACATATATATACAACTGGCATTAACATCAACATGACATCAAGACAAGTGTCACTATAATAGTAATGAAGCATGGTATCATATGATAGTATCATGTCGCATATGGAAAACTTGATGGACCTGGGGTCCCGGGCTCTCTTGACCCTACACGTGGCCTACACTACGAATCTAATCTGCAGTGGCACTTATTCCACGCAGCTACCTCTGCCACGAAACACCTCTACATACCCGCGTTGCTGCAGCACAAGCTCAGTCCACATGAAACATAATAACGAATCCAGCTTGTTACCCATACCTATAAATCACACTGAAATCATATTGATACATAAACACAGAAAGCTAAATCACAGCTTACTGCACAACTACATAATCTACAGCACATGAGGTGGACACAGCAGAACATAGCCAACGATGAACATAATACACATGAACTTACAGCACATCTATTGGCACAACTAAACACGACACCACCCGGCCATTGCTTCTATCTACACTGATCCAAGCCAATGTTTCAAGATCTATATATATCTTTTCGAAACCAACTACCCATCACGTAAAGAATGACGCTTCGGTCAAGGTCGTACACCCGTAAACGTGCCTCGTCCACAGTGGTCCTATCTTGTCATAGAAGAATGTAGAAGATGTAGTGTTAGTTTCATTGTTCTGTATCTACAAGAGAGAGTGATGTGGTCCTATCTTGTCATAGAAGAATGTAGAAGATGTAGTGTTAGTTTCATTGTTCTGTATCTACAAGAGAGAGTGATGTGGTCCTATCTTGTCATAGAAGAATGTAGAAGATGTAGTGTTAGTTTCATTGTTCTGTATCTACAAGAGAGAGTGATGTGGTCCTATCTTGTCATAGAAGAATTTAGAAGATGTAGTGTTAGTTTCATTGTTCTGTATCTACAAGAGAGAGTGATGTGGTCCTATCTTGTCATAGAAGAATGTAGAAGATGTAGTGTTAGTTTCATTGTTCTGTATCTACAAGAGAGAGTAATGATGTCCTATCTTGTTATAGAAGAATGTAGAATGTGTTAGTGCCCACATTTTCAAATCTCTGTAGGTACAAGAGAGAGTGATGTGATCTGTACAGTCCTTGTTATGTTTCCTTTCACCACCCCTAGAGGGAATCAGGTACTCATTTCTACATCCGGGTAGTTAGAACGCCTCTGGCCGGATTCAAACCACTAACCTTCTCCGTGAAAGACGATTTCACTAACCACTGTGTTATTTAATTACTCTGAAAAGATATAGATATCCAGTGATATTTGAAAAAAAATGATAGAAAATGTCAGAGATGTTCTGATCTGATAAGATGAAAACTTCAAGCTGAATGTGTGGGAAATTTAAATAGACATGTTAGTTAGAAAGTGAAAAGTTTTCATAGCATAACATTTTAGAAAGTGAACAGTTTTCATAGGATAACAATTTAGAAAATTAAGAGTTATCATAGGACAACATTTTAGAAAATGAACAGTTTTCATAGGATAGCATTTCAGAACATAAACAGTTTTCCCGGGATAAGATTTACTATTATTTATATGCCAGTTCTAGCAATTCTTTTCTTCCACACTTGACAATGTTCGGGATATTTCAAGCACAGAGTATAGTAACAGTTTAGGGCCCATATTAAGAACAATTTAGGGCCAATATAAGGAAATTCAGTGCCAAGCAGAAAGTAAGTTTTTATTTATTTATGGTGAAGACATTTTAGAAGAGTAAATTATGACCAAGATGGCTTTTAATGTATTTTGTAGTTGAATGAACATTCAGAGATGCACTATAAATAGCATACTTTAGTAATTTACTAGAAATAGTTTACTGTACTAATAAGAGCTGAAAAGCAGATTAAATTAAATACTTTCAGCCGGTCAGTGGATTTTCTGACTTGTTATACTAGTTTCTGTGTCCATGACATCGCAGGCAGAGAATGTGTTTCTTCGTGTATCATATGTTGTATCCGGTGACTCATTTCCCTGCCTTCTTTTCTGCTTCAAAAGATGAATATTTAATATACAAATGCGAGCCAAAAAGTAAACCTTAATTTTGTTTATTTTGTTTAATTCTGTTACTTGTATTCAATGGAGAGTGTGGGGGAAAATGAAAGATGGGGTGATGATGTTCAGAGTGTAAGACAAGACTGCCTGGCACATTTCTTACCCTTTAAAAATAAGGATCATTCATTCATTCATTCATTCATTTTTTTAAAATCTGACATCAGCAAATCAAATCAAAGATGACCGTTTCCTTCGAAGCTTGCACGAGAGAAGAACAGCGGAAAGTTACTCGTTTGTTTGGGTCGTGAAGGTGAGAAACATGCAAATATTCATGGCAGAATGACAAGCTAGTATGAGGGCACTTGCTTGTTGCTTCAGCAGTTACAGGAAGACTCTGGCCGGCCTGACCCCGCGGGCACGCATGACTCCAGGGCTGAAGTGGACCGAATGAGATGGAAAAATCCGCAGGTAACAATCGATGATGTGGCTGGAGAACTGAAGATTAATCAAGTCTAGGCGCACCACACCATTCACAAAGTGCTACAGTACCGGTAGGTCTCACCTAGAAGTGTAACAAAATAACTCACTCCCTATCTGAAAGAACGTTGTGAGGATGTTTGTGGATGGAAAAGTATCATAGATGACATACAGTCCCTGAAGACGAATGCTGGGTACGTTACTTCCAGCCAGAGACAGAGTGAGTGGGCAAGGAAGGGCCAGTCTTTCTCGCTAAAAGCAAAGAAATTTCTAGTCCAAACGGTCGGAGAATTGGTGCCTAGTCCTGGAACATTACGTCACCAGAGTAATCATTATAAAAAGCGAGGCCTACTATGATCTGCATGAGAACCACTATAAACAGCGAGGCCTACTGTGATCTGCCTAGATACCACCATAAATAGCAAAGACTATTGTGATCTGGCTGAGAACCACTATAAACAGCGAGGCCTACTGTGATCTGCATGAGAACCACTTGAAACCTGTAATCAGAACGAAATTTTGCCACGTGCTCAGTTATGGTGTGTTGTTACAACATGATAACATGCGGCATCACGCAGCGACAGCTCAACAAATTACCAATCTGCGTTTGGAGTGTCTTCCACATCTAACTTATTCACCTAACCTCGCAGCTTGTGATTATGTATTTGGACCCCTCATTGGGTTTTTTTTTTAAACTTAAGATTACTTGTTGACTCACCTTCGTATTAGCAAGTTCTGCCATCTTGGAAATGAAACTTGAAGATTTGCTATGTAGAAGATTGTTGTATGAATAATTGACGAGGTCCAGACTTGTTCATCCACTTAACGCGGACGTTAGGGAGGTTCTGCTGATAAGATATTCTGAAAGTCTTTCTTCTGTGATCTCCACGGACTTGATTCATTTGTGTATTGATCGTTTTCTTGGCTTCACCGCCAGTTATGTTCAAGTTCAGTGTCAAAGTAAATCACTGGTCTTGACATTTTGATAAGTAATTTTTGTCTTTAAACTTTGATAAATAATCGTTTAGTTCAAAGTGCTAAGAAAGTAACCGCCACTTTGTGACAATGACACGTTCGGGGATTGTTCTGTTCTAGATAAAGACGATGTATACACTTTGTGATTGTGACATGTTTAGACAATTGTTCTGTTCTAGATAAAGACGATGTATACACTTTGTGATTGTGACATGTTTAGACAATTGTTCTGTTCTAGACGAAGACGATGTATACACTTTGTAAGAAACTTCCAGCTTTCTTGCTGTCAATAATATATAATAACTGTCAAAATGGCAGTTTTAAATACTGGCACTGGAATGTGGTAAATCTGGTGACAGACTTTACAAACTGACACCAGAAAGTGCTAAAGTACCGGTAGGTCTCACCTAGAAGTGTAACAAAATAACTCACTCCCTATCTGAAAGAACGTTGTGAGGATGTTTGTGGATGGAAAAGTATCATAGATGACATACAGTCCCTGAAGACGAATGCTGGGTACGTTACTTCCAGCCAGAGACAGAGTGAGTGGGCAAGGAAGGGCCAGTCTTTCTCGCTAAAAGCAAAGAAATTTCTAGTCCAAACGGTCGGAGAATTGGTGCCTAGTCCTGGAACATTACGTCACCAGAGTAATCATTATAAAAAGCGAGGCCTACTATGATCTGCATGAGAACCACTATAAACAGCGAGGCCTACTGTGATCTGCCTAGATACCACCATAAATAGCAAAGACTATTGTGATCTGGCTGAGAACCACTATAAACAGCGAGGCCTACTGTGATCTGCATGAGAACCACTTGAAACCTGTAATCAGAACGAAATTTTGCCACGTGCTCAGTTATGGTGTGTTGTTACAACATGATAACATGCGGCATCACGCAGCGACAGCTCAACAAATTACCAATCTGCGTTTGGAGTGTCTTCCACATCTAACTTATTCACCTAACCTCGCAGCTTGTGATTATGTATTTGGACCCCTCATTGGGGTTTTTTTTAAACTTAAGATTACTTGTTGACTCACCTTCGTATTAGCAAGTTCTGCCATCTTGGAAATGAAACTTGAAGATTTGCTATGTAGAAGATTGTTGTATGAATAATTGACGAGGTCCAGACTTTGTTCATCCACTTAACGCGGACGTTAGGGAGGTTCTGCTGATAAGATATTCTGAAAGTCTTTCTTCTGTGATCTCCACGGACTTGATTCATTTGTGTATTGATCGTTTTCTTGGCTTCACCGCCAGTTATGTTCAAGTTCAGTGTCAAAGTAAATCACTGGTCTTGACATTTTGATAAGTAATTTTTGTCTTTAAACTTTGATAAATAATCGTTTAGTTCAAAGTGCTAAGAAAGTAACCGCCACTTTGTGACAATGACACGTTCGGGGATTGTTCTGTTCTAGATAAAGACGATGTATATACTTTGTGATTGTGACATGTTTAGACAATTGTTCTGTTCTAGATAAAGACGATGTATACACTTTGTGATCGTGACATGTTTAGACAATTGTTCTGTTCTAGACGAAGACGATGTATACACTTTGTAAGAAACTTCCAGCTTTCTTGCTGTCAATAATATATAATAACTTTCAAAATGGCAGTTTTAAATACTGGCACTGGAATGTGGTAAATCTGGTGACAGACTTTACAAACTGACACCAGAAAGTGCTAAAACTGGTGACGGGTTCAAAAATGAAGATTGATGACACTGAGCCTGACATTAGTGTCTTCTATTGTTTCAAAGTGTTTTTTATTGTGCTAGCGTCGTGATCTTTTGCATTTTCTCCAAGGAATTTGCTTCAATGCATCTTGACTATGCTAAGTTGCTTTATTTCAAGCTGTACCTGATCAAAGTCCTTTCTGTCCATCTTTTTATATTGCCCATCAATTTTCTAATGTTGCCCATCCATTATCCATTCAGCTCTTGATTATCCAGCCATTTCATTGTCTCCTAGCTCAGTCTCCTGGATATTATCCCAACGTGCATTGGACGACATAAACAGGACGATATGTAGTGTACGAATGTATGGGTTGAAATATATGGCACTGTAAAAGATTGTGTGCTATATAATAATAGATAAAATGTTTTATTTGTCTGTGTATTGTACAGTAGTTTCCATCTGTGTTCCCTTCACTTTAAATCATTGTATGGTTTGTTTTGGGGTATTTTTTTTATCAAGGACTGTATTGTCTGTCTTGTGTGAGAGAAATTAATGTCTGTCTTGTGTGAGGGAATGTAGTGTCTGTCTTGTGTGATGTAATGTAGTGTCTGTCTTGTGTGAGGGAATGTAGTGTCTGTCTTGTGTGATGTAATGTAGTGTCTGTCTTGTGTGAGGGAATGTAGTGTCTGTCTTGTGTGAGGGAATGTAGTGTCTGTCTTGTGTGAGGGAATGTAGTGTCTGTCTTGTGTGAGGTAATGTAGTGTCTGTCTTGTGTGAAGGAATGTAGTGTCTGTCTTTTGTGAAGGAATGTAGTGTCTGTCTTGTGTGAGGGAATATAGTGTCTGTCTTGTGCGAGGGAATGTAGTATCTGTCTTGTTCAAGGAATGTAGTGCCTGTCTTGTGTGAAGGAATGTAGTTTCTGTCTTGTGTGAGGGAATGCTGTGCGTGTAAGATATTATGTATTTAAGGAGGTTTAGATGGAAGATGTTATGTATGTGAATAAGGTGCTATGTACACAAATAAAATGCAAACAAATAATATTATGTATCTCTGTAAGAAATCCTTGTGTAATATGTCACACAGCTGAACATATTAGTTCAAAACGGGAGGAGACTATCAGTATATATGTAACAACATAAGCGTCTCCTACATGTTAAAAAGTATGTCTTTACTCATATAAATTCGTTAAAATGGAGGAAAACAAGTAATGTCGCTGCAAGCACCGCTAGAGCCCCACTTTGGCCGGGGAGGCATCCCATCTAGCACAAGCACAACCAGTTATTTTCCCACAGAGGTCAGATATATCTGGACAGGGCTTTCATATCGTCTGGTCTGCTGGAGAAAGCAGTTCTCTCTGCGGCCTAGCCTGGGAACGCACTTCACCTAATTTAATAATCCAGAACGCCAGAAAATGAGAAGTTGGTGGAAACTGAGAAGTAATTGATAGTGTTTATTTTATCTCATCTTTTATTTTTATCTTTTATCTCTTCTCTGGTATACAGCTTTTATCTCTAATCTTATATTCTCATATTTTATCTAATCTTATACTTTCAACTTTTATCTAATCTTATATTCTCATCTTTTTTTCAAATCTTATACTCTTATCTTTTATCTCATCTTATATTCTCACCTTTTACCAAATCTGATAGTTTCAATTTTTATCTAGTCTTATGTTATACTCTCACCTTTTATCTCATCTTATATTCTCACCTGTTATCTAATCTGATAGTTTCATTTTTTATCTTACCTTATATTTTATTTTAATCTGATATTTTATCTTAACTTATTTATCTGTTATGTAATATTGTACATTCGCCAATTATTTAATGTTATACTTTCATCTTCTCTCTCTCTCTCTCTCTCTCTCTCTCTCTCTCTCTCTCTGTATATTAAAAATACTCTTTAACTATTGAACCTATTATATTCTACTTGTTTTCTCAGAAAAGGTTGTAAATAATAAATGCATTTATTATCTCTACCCTCGTGGGTTTACTCTGACGACTGATGAAACATACAAGGTCAGACAATTAAGTAATGAGACTAAATACATTAAAAAAATAAAATAAACAACAGTTGAAGACAACCTGTATTTTATTCAATGTAAGCCCCTTGTACATTGATACAGCGAGTGGCACAATTTAACAAACACTGGAAAGAACTCTGCAGTTCTTCTGTTGGTATGGCCCTTAAACTCGATGTTACAGCCCTTTGTCATCAGTATCGTCAAAGAAGCATCCTTTCAGTGGTAACTTTAATTTTGGGAATAGAAAATAATCGCAGGGAGACAAATCTGGGGAATATGGTGGATGGTTGAGAAGACATACTTGTTTTTGGGCCAAAAATTCCTGTACAACTACCACCCAGTGAGCCGGTGCATTATCATGAAGAAGGAAAAAACTGCCAGATGTTGAATACTTGGGTCGGACTCGGAGAATCCTTTTCAATAGGCATTTCAAAATACTTAAATAAACTTTAGCACTGACAGTCTGTCCGTCTGTAATAAATCCTTTGTGAATAACTCCTTTGCTGTCGTAGAAGCACACCAACATTGTCTTCACTTTCAACTTTTGAAGACGACATTTTTTGGCTTTTGGTGATGATGATGACTTCCACTGAGCACTTTGGGGTTTAGTTGTGGGACCATAGAGGAAAATCCAAGTTTCATTCTCTGTAACAATCACATTTAAGAAATGTCTATTTCTGTGACACGTTTTGATGATGTCTTTTGCGTACTCAACACGCTGATGTTTTTGGCCATCAGACAACGAATGTGGTACAAACCGGCAAGCAATTTTTTTTCTTGCCCAAATCTTCCATTAAAATTTTACGAATGGTCTCTCGATTAACACTAGATTAATCTGCCATCATCCTCACAGTCAAACAACGATCTTCTTGTATCCGTTCTCTGACGTTTGCAATGAGTTCCTCATTACGAATAGAAATTGGGCGTTCATGTCTAGTTGCATTTGTAATTCGTTTCCACGCCACTTTTGAATCGTGAATAATACCTGAACATGTGTGCCCGAGATAAATGTTTGTTCCCCATAAACTTGTCACATCAATTCAACTGTTTCAATGGAAATTTTCTGAGTTTTAAACAGAATTTAATGTTAGCTTATTTATCTGTTATGTAATATTGTACATTCGCCAATTATTTAATGTTATACTTTCATCTTCTCTCTCTCTCTCTCCTCTCTCTCTCTCTCTCTCTCTGTATATTAAAAATACTCTTTAACTATTGAACCTATTATATTCTACTTGTTTTCTCAGAAAAGGTTGTAAATAATAAATGCATTTATTATCTCTACCCTCGTGGGTTTACTCTGACGACTGATGAAACATACAAGGTCAGACAATTAAGTAATGAGACTAAATACATTAAAAAAATAAAATAAACAACAGTTGAAGACAACCTGTATTTTATTCAATGTAAGCCCCTTGTACATTGATACAGCGAGTGGCACGATCTAACAAACACTGGAACGAACTCTGCAGTTCTTCTGTTGGTATGGCCCTTAAACTCGATGTTACGGCCCTTTGTCATCAGTATCGTCAAAGAAGCATCCTTTCAGTGGTAACTTTAATTTTGGGAATAGAAAATAATCGCAGGGAGACAAATCTGGGGAATATGGTGGATGGTTGAGAAGACATACTTGTTTTTGGGCCAAAAATTCCTGTACAACTACCACCCAGTGAGCCGGTGCATTATCATGAAGAAGGAAAAAACTGCCAGATGTTGAATACTTGGGTCGGACTCGGAGAATCCTTTTCAATAGGCATTTCAAAATACTTAAATAAACTTTAGCACTGACAGTCTGTCCGTCTGTAATAAATCCTTTGTGAATAACTCCTTTGCTGTCGTAGAAGCACACCAACATTGTCTTCACTTTCAACTTTTGAAGACATTTTTTGGCTTTTGGTGATGATGATGACTTCCACTGAGCACTTTGGGGTTTAGCTGTGGGACCATAGAGGAAAATCCAAGTTTCATTCTCTGTAACAATCAGATTTAAGAAATGTCTATTTCTGTGACACGTTTTGATGATGTCTTTTGCGTACTCAACACGCTGATGTTTTTGGCCATCAGACAACAAATGTGGTACAAACCGGCAAGCAATTTTTTTTCTTGCCCAAATCTTCCATTAAAATTTTACGAATGGTCTCTCGATTAACACTAGATTAATCTGCCATCATCCTCACAGTCAAACAACGATCTTCTTGTATCCGTTCTCTGACGTTTGCAATGAGTTCCTCATTACGAATAGAAATTGGGCGTTCATGTCTAGTTGCATTTGTAATTCGTTTCCACGCCACTTTTGAATCGTGAATAATACCTGAACATGTGTGCCCGAGATAAATGTTTGTTCCCCATAAACTTGTCACATCAATTCAACTGTTTCAATGGAAATTTTCTGAGTTTTAAACAGAATTTAATGTTAGCTTTTTGATCCATGCTGATTATGTGACAATGCACCTCTAACTCGGTCAACAAAATGGCGGCTTATTTGTCGTCTGGTTAAAAGGCGGTGATGAAATGTTGCCATTATCATAGATGAAGGTTGCCTCTTTGGATTCCATGCTTTTCTTCATAGATGACATTTTTGTCTTGGCCATAATAAAATCAGTTTCATTACTTAATTGTCGGAACTTGTATAGCGATGTTTACTTCGCCTGTTGTGTGATACAATTGTCAGCCACAGTATAATAATGACAGGTCGGGCGTCTTGGTGGTATACTGTGTTTCTTAGTAGTATATTGTGTGTGTTAGTGGTATATTCTGTGTGTTAGTGGTATGTTGTGTGTTAGTGGTATATTGTGTATTTAGTGTTATATTGTGTGTGTTAGTGGCATATTGTGTGTATTAGTGGTATATTGTATGTGTTAGTGGTATATTGTGTGTTAGTGGTATATTGTGTATTTAGTGTTATATTGTGTGTGTTAGTGGCATATTGTGTGTATTAGTGGTATATTGTATGTGTTAGTGGTATATTGTGTGTGTTAGTGGTATATTGTGTGTTAGTGGTATATTGTGTGTTAGTGGTATATTGTGTGTTAGTGGTATATTGTGTGTTAGTGGTATATTGTGTGTTAGTGGTATATTCTGTGTGTTAGTGGTATATTGTGTGTTAGTGGTATATTCTGTGTGTTAGTGGTATATTGTGTGTTAGTGGTATATTGTGTGTTAGTGGTATATTGTGTGTTAGTGGTATATTCTGTGTGTTAGTGGTATATTGTGTGTTAGTGGTATATTCTGTGTGTTAGTGGTATATTGTGTGTTAGTGGTATATTCTGTGTGTTAGTGGTATATTGTGTGTTAGTGGTATATTCTGTGTGTTAGTGGTATATTGTGTGTTAGTGGTATATTGTGTGTTAGTGGTATATTCTGTGTGTTAGTGGTATATTCTGTGTGTTAGTGGTATATTGTGTGTTAGTGGTATATTGTGTGTTAGTGGTATATTGTGTTTCTTAGCAGTATATTGTGTGTTAGTGGTATATTGTGTGTTAGTGGTATATTGTGTGTTAGTGGTATATTGTGTGTTAGTGGTATATTGTGTGTTAGTGGTATACTGTGTGTTAGTGGTATATTGTGTGTTAGTGGTATACTGTGTGTTAGTGGTATATTGTGTTTCTTAGCAGTATATTGTGTGTTAGTGGTATATTCTGTGTGTTAGTGGTATACTGTGTGTTAGTGGTATATTCTGTGTGTTAGTGGTATATTGTGTGTGTTATTGGTATATTGTGTGTATTAGTGGTATATTGTATGTGTTAGTGGTATATTCTGTGTGATAGTGGTATATTGTATGTGTTAGTGGTATATTCTGTGTGATAGTGGTATATTGTATGTGTTAGTGGTATATTCTGTGTGATAGTGGTATATTGTGTGTGTTAGTTGGGGGACTTCAACGCTAGGGCAGGGAAAGATAACATCGACGTTGAAAAGGTAATGAGGAAAGAAGGAATTGACATGGTTAACCAGAACGGAGAAAGATTAATTGAAATATGTCTAACAGAGGGCATGGTCATTGGAGGCACAATATTTCCACACAAAGAGATACATACAACAACCTGGATATCTCCAGATGATAGAACTAGAAACCAGATAGATCATTTTTTATTAGAAAGCAATACAGAACATCTCTGATAGATGTAAGGGCTTATAGGGGTGCAGATGTCAACAGTGATCACAACTTGTGCATAGGGAAAATAAAACTAAAACTGAAAAGCAAAGACAAGAAATCAGTACACAGAAAGATAAACAGCCACAGCCTACAAGAAGAGAATACTAACAGTAATTTCAATTAGGAACTTGCCAATCATTCCAAAACACACAGTGAAATTTGAATTATGGAATTCTTATAGCACAGCCATAATCACAGCAGCAAAAGCAAGCGCTGGACTGAAAAAAACAAATAGAAAAGCATGGATATCAGAAAACACATGGAATATGAGCTGCCACATTAGACATGTTGAATGTAAAAACAGATCTTGGAAAAGATCTGGCGAAAGCAACATACAAAGAAATAGACAAGAAAGTAAAAAGTTCAGCTAAAAGGGAAAAAAGAGAATACATAAACAATATGGCAAAAGAGGCAGAAAAAGCAGCAAAAACAGGAGACAGCAAATCTTTATATAACTTACAAAAGAGGCTAACAGGTACTATTACATCTAAAGAAAAAAGACCAATCCTTAGCAAAACTGGAACCCTATTAACATCAAGTAAAGACTAAAAGCAAACATGGCTGAACACTTCCAAGAAATACTTAATCGACCACACCCAAAAGAATTGTTAAACCTTGAAACTGACTTACCAACCCCACAACTAAATGTTAACCTAGATGAAATTACATTGCATGAAACTGAAACAGCAGTGAATTTAATGGCTAACAACAAAGCTGCAGGTGAAGATGAAATAACAGCCGAGATGCTAAAAGTTATCAATAGTGACAACATGAGGCAACTACAGAGAAAGTTTAACAAGATTTGGAAAGAAGAAAAGGTCCCTTCTAAATGGAAAAAAGGAATCATTGTTAAAATAAAAAAGGCAACCTTAGTGACTATAACAATTGGAGAGGTTTACTCTCTTTTGAAAACAAATGACTAAGGAAAATACTCGGCATCAAGTGGAATGAATTCAAGAACAATGCAGAGATAAGACTGATGACTTAACAACAACCAATCTCATGGGTTATCAGGAAAAGGAGATGGACATATGTTGGTCACGTGATGAGAAGAAACAGTCAGAGAATCCCAAAACAAGCTATCAAGTGGAACACAACAGGCCAAAGAAGAAAAGGCAGACCGCGTGAAACTCTGAAGAGAACATTGTTAAGAGAGGCCAAATTAACATGCATAACATCCCTTGATGAGGTTGAAAGACTCGCCGAAGACAGGAAAAATTTACAAACTACCTTTCGAGCCCTATGTGGCGTTTAACGGCACGGAAAGGATATAAGATATAAGATGTAAGTGGCATATTGTGTGTTAGTGTTATATTGTGTGTTAGTGGTATATTGTGTGTTAGTGTTATATTGTGTGTTAGTGGTATATTGTGTGTTGGTGGTATATTGTGTGTTAGTGGTATATTGTGTTAGTGGTATATGTGTGTTAGTGGTATATTGTGTTTGGTGGTATATTGTGTGTTGGTGGTATATTGTGTGTTGGTGGTATATTGTGTGTTAGTGGTATATTGTGTGTTAGTGGTATATTGTGTGTTAGTGGTATATTGTGTGTTGGTGGTATATTGTGTGTTGGTGGTATATTGTGTGTTAGTGGTATATTGTGTGTTAGTGGTATATTGTGTGTTAGTGGTATACTGTGTGTTAGTGGTATATTGTGTTTCTTAGCAGTATATTGTGTGTTAGTGGTATATTCTGTGTGTTAGTGGTATACTGTGTGTTAGTGGTATATTCTGTGTGTTAGTGGTATATTGTGTGTGTTATTGGTATATTGTGTGTATTAGTGGTATATTGTATGTGTTAGTGGTATATTGTGTGTGATAGTGGTATATTGTATGTGTTAGTGGTATATTGTGTGTGATAGTGGTATATTGTATGTGTTAGTGGTATATTGTGTGTGATAGTGGTATATTGTGTGTGTTAGTTGGGGACTTCAACGCTAGGGCAGGGAAAGATAACATCGACGTTGAAAAGGTAATGAGGAAAGAAGGAATTGACATGGTTAACCAGAACGGAGAAAGATTAATTGAAATATGTCTAACAGAGGGCATGGTCATTGGAGGCACAATATTTCCACACAAAGAGATACATACAACAACCTGGATATCTCCAGATGATAGAACTAGAAACCAGATAGATCATTTTTTATTAGAAAGCAATACAGAACATCTCTGATAGATGTAAGGGCTTATAGGGGTGCAGATGTCAACAGTGATCACAACTTGTGCATAGGGAAAATAAAACTAAAACTGAAAAGCAAAGACAAGAAATCAGTACACAGAAAGATAAACAGCCACAGCCTACAAGAAGAGAATACTAACAGTAATTTCAATTAGGAACTTGCCAATCATTCCAAAACACACAGTGAAATTTGAATTATGGAATTCTTATAGCACAGCCATAATCACAGCAGCAAAAGCAAGCGCTGGACTGAAAAAAACAAATAGAAAAGCATGGATATCAGAAAACACATGGAATATGAGCTGCCACATTAGACATGTTGAATGTAAAAACAGATCTTGGAAAAGATCTGGCGAAAGCAACATACAAAGAAATAGACAAGAAAGTAAAAAGTTCAGCTAAAAGGGAAAAAAGAGAATACATAAACAATATGGCAAAAGAGGCAGAAAAAGCAGCAAAAACAGGAGACAGCAAATCTTTATATAACTTACAAAAGAGGCTAACAGGTACTATTACATCTAAAGAAAAAAGACCAATCCTTAGCAAAACTGGAACCCTATTAACATCAAGTAAAGACTAAAAGCAAACATGGCTGAACACTTCCAAGAAATACTTAATCGACCACACCCAAAAGAATTGTTAAACCTTGAAACTGACTTACCAACCCCACAACTAAATGTTAACCTAGATGAAATTACATTGCATGAAACTGAAACAGCAGTGAATTTAATGGCTAACAACAAAGCTGCAGGTGAAGATGAAATAACAGCCGAGATGCTAAAAGTTATCAATAGTGACAACATGAGACAACTACAGAGAAAGTTTAACAAGATTTGGAAAGAAGAAAAGGTCCCTTCTAAATGGAAAAAAGGAATCATTGTTAAAATAAAAAAGGCAACCTTAGTGACTATAACAATTGGAGAGGTTTACTCTCTTTTGAAAACAAATGACTAAGGAAAATATTCGGCATCAAGTGGAATGAATTCAAGAACAATGCAGAGATAAGACAGATGACTGAACAACAACCAGTCTCATGGGTGATCAGGAAAAGGAGATGGACATATGTTGGTCACGTGATGAGAAGAAACAGTCAGAGAATCCCAAAACAAGCTATCAAGTGGAACACAACAGGCCAAAGAAGAAAAGGCAGACCGCGTGAAACTCTGAAGAGAACATTGTTAAGAGAGGCCAAATTAACATGCATATCATCCCTTGATGAGGTTGAAAGACTCACCGAAGACAGGAAAAATTTACAAACTACCTTTCGAGCCCTATGTGGCGTTTAACGGCACGGAAAGGATATAAGATATAAGATGTAAGTGGCATATTGTGTGTTAGTGATATATTGTGTGTGTTAGTGGTATATTGTTAGTGGTATACTGTGTATGTTAGTGGTATAATGTGCGTGTTAGTGATATATTGTGTTTCCTAGTGATATATTGTGTGTGTTAGTGATATAGTTTGTTTCTTAGTGGTATATTATGGGTGTTCCTGGTATATTATTTGTATTAGTGGTATATTGTGTGTATTAGTGGTATGTTGTGTTCGTTCCTGGTATTCTGTGTGTAATTGTGGTATATTGTGTGTGTTAACAGCATATTGTGTGTTAATGGCATATTGTGTGTATTAGTTTTATATTGTGTATTCATGGTATGTTATGTGTGTTAATGGTATGTTGTGTGTTAGTTGTAAGCTGTGTGTTAATGGTATGATGTGTGTTAATTGTAAGCTGTGTGTTAATGGTATGTTGTGTGTTAGTTGTAAGCTGTGTGTTAATGGTATGTTGTGTGTTAGTTGTAAGTTTTGTGTTAATGGTATGTTGTGTGTTAGTTGTAAGCTGTGTGTTAGTGGTATGTTGTGTGTGTTAGTGACTGACAAAGCTTGTACCTGACTCACGCAGCCCACGTGCACAGCGAGTTCCGAGTAATACCTTCGTGAGTTCAGGTATGGCCACGGAGGGACAGTTCCTCGGTTCTGTATCTGAGACAGAAGATTTTCAAGAAAAATTCATTTAAAGAGACCAGAAAATGCACCAGTTGCAATTCTCTGACACGTTGCCAGTAAAAACTGGTAGAAAGCTCTCTAGATTTGTGATAGATGTAGGCGTTGTTAAGATACTTGTATATGCCTGACATAACAGCTGCCATTCCTCGTCTTCAGAACTGTCTAAATAGGAGAACTGACTGATCTCAAAGATTTTTATAACACAGGGCTATATCTCAGCGCCATCTGCTGCTAGTAATGTTTATGTTCTTGCTTGCTCCCATTTCTATAAAGCTGTTACAAACAATCACCACCCAGAACAATTTTTTGTTGATCACAGGGAACAATTTTTCTTGATCACATGGAACAATTAACAAATCTCTGACACTTTTAGGTGAGTGGGAAATGTGGTTTGTGGTGAGAGTGTTCCCTTTAGAGAGCGTTAACCAGATGTTGGGACAGACGCTGGCTACCAGGAAGTGACCTTGTTTCAATAAATCTGCCTCGACCAACAAAATTAATGGAAGTTTGATCATTACACAATTTATTGATGTGCATTTATCAAATTTCGCTGTAGATTTTACTGGATTCTTAAATTTTATCTTTGGAGACGGGTATAATATATATATATATTACGTGCGCAGTGTCATATCACTTTTTCTGATTTCGTGAACGAATGTATTTCACTGCCTTATAGGAACTGCAAACAGAGCTAACGCCCACGTCCGATCATCGAGTCTGAAACATTAGCAAGTGTAGACGGTGTCCAGTTCTAGAGAACAAGTGTAGACGGTGTCCAGTTCTAGAGAACAAGTGTAGACGGTGTCTGGTTCTAGAGAACAAGTGTAGACGGTGTCCAGTTCTAGAGAACAAGTGTAGACGGTGTCTGGTTCTAGAGAACAAGTGTAGACGGTGTCCAGTTCTAGAGAACAAGTGTAGACGGTGTCTGGTTCTAGAGAACAAGTGTTGGTGAGGAATTTACGAGGAACTTGTCCAACAAACAGTAAGATCCAAGCGTTTTCTGTTCGACTCATTGTCTCTGCTACAGTGTATGCAACATTTCTCTCTATTCTGAAACAGATTATCCGACATCATCATCATCATCATCATTTTCTTCTTCTTCTTCTTCATCTTCTTCTACTGTTCAGCAAGAAATGACACATCACCATCCAAGTACTGATAGATTACACGCGTCTCCTCACACACCTGACACGGCGTCTCCTCACATACCTGGCATGGCGTCTCCTCACACACCTGACATGGCGTCTCCTCACACACCTGGAACGGCATCTCCTCACACACCTGACATGGCGTCTCCTCACACACCTGGAACGGCATCTCCTCACACACCTGACATGGCATCTCCTCACACACCTGGCATGGCATCTCCTCACACACCTGACATGGCGTCTCCTCACACACCTGACATGGCGTCTCCTCACACACCTGGAACGGCATCTCCTCACACACCTGACATGGCGTCTCCTCACACACCTGACATGGCGTCCCCTCACACACTTGGCATGGTGTCTGCTCACTCATCCGGCATGGTGTCTGCTCACATACCTTGCATGCTGTATCCTCATATACCTGACATGGTGTCTGCTCACACATATTTCATGGTGTCTCCTCACATACCTTTCATGTTTTCTCCTCACATACCTGACATGATGGCTCCTCACACACCTGACATGGTGTCTGCTCACACACCTTGCATGCTGTCTCCTTATATACCTTTCATGGTGTCTCCTCACATACTCGTGTATGCCTGACATAACAGCTGCCATTCCTCGTCTTCAGAACTGTCTAAATAGGAGAACTGACTGATCTCAAAGATTTTTATAACACAGGGCTATATCTCAGCGCCACCTGCTGCTAGTAATGTTTATGTTCTTGCTTGCTCCCATTTCTATAAAGCTGTTACAAACAATCACCACCCAGAACAATTTTTTGTTGATCACAGGGAACAATTTTTGTTGATCACATGGAACAATTAACAAATCTCTGACACTTTTAGGTGAGTGGGAAATGTGGTTTGTGGTGAGAGTGTTCCCTTTAGAGAGCGTTAACCAGATGTTGGGACAGACGCTGGCTACCAGGAGGTGACCTTGTTTCAATAAATACGCCTCGACCAACAAAATTAATGGAAGTTTGATCATTACACAATTTATTGATATGCATTTATCAAATTTCGCTGTAGATTTTACTGGATTCTTAAATTTTATCTTTGGAGAAGGGTATAATATATATATATATTACGTGCGCAGTGTCATATCACTTTTTCTGATTTCGTGAACGAATTATTTCACTGCCTTATAGGAACTGCAAACAGAGCTAACGCCCACGTCCGATCATCGAGTCTGAAACATTAGCAAGTGTAGACGGTGTCCAGTTTTAGAGAACAAGTGTAGACGGTGTCCAGTTCTAGAGAACAAGTGTAGACGGTGTCTGGTTCTAGAGAACAAGTGTAGACGGTGTCCAGTTCTAGAGAACAAGTGTAGACGGTGTCTGGTTCTAGAGAACAAGTGTAGACGGTGTCCAGTTCTAGAGAACAAGTGTAGACGGTGTCTGGTTCTAGAGAACAAGTGTTGGTGAGGAATTTACGAGGAACTTGTCCAACAAACAGTAAGATCCAAGCGTTTTCTGTTCGACTCATTGTCTCTGCTACAGTGTATGCAACATTTCTCTCTATTCTGAAACAGATTATCCGACATCATCATCATCATCATCATTATCATCATCATCTTCATCATTTTCTTCTTCTTCTTCTTCATCTTCTTCTACTGTTCAGCAAGAAATGATACATCACCATCCAAGTACTGATAGATTACACGCGTCTCCTCACACACCTGGCATGGCGTCTCCTCACACACCTGGCATGGCGTCTCCTCACACACCTGACATGGCGTCTCCTCACACACCTGGCATGGCGTCTCCTCACACACTTGGCATGGCGTCTCCTCACACACCTGGAACGGCATCTCCTCACACAGCTGACATGGCGTCCCCTCACACACTTGGCATGGTGTCTGCTCACTCATCTGTCATGGTTACTGCTCACACAAAACAGATGGTTTATGGTAGCAAGAAAGTTATGGCTCGAACACGCTGAATTAAGAACATCATTTTGTCTCTGTGTATGCGTGATTAAACTTTTCCCACTATACGTTGTATAGCTAGAGTGTATTTGTGAGAGCTGGTGACAGATGATTGTTTCATAGTCACATGTGAGAGCTGGTGACAGATGATTGTTTCATAGTCACATGTGAGAGCTGGTGACAGATGATTGTTTCATAGTCACATGTGAGAGCTGATGATAGATGTTTGTTTCATAGTCACGTGTGAGAGCTGGTGATAGATGATTGTTTCATAGTCACATGTGAGAGCTGGTAACAGATGTTCATTTCAGTTAAATGTGAGAGCTGATGGCAGATGATTATTTCACAGCCACACGTGAGAACTGATGACAAATGATTATTCCGGTGTCATACCTAATACTTGAGATCAGTCATCACGCCAGTATTATAGTCCTTGTGCGCTGGCTTCCTCACACTGTCTGCAGACATCATCTTCTACATTCTGACAAGACATCATCTTCTACATTCTGACAAGACATCATCTTCTATATTCTGACAAGACATTATCTTCTATATTCTGACAAGACATTATCTTCTATATTCTGACAAGACATTATCTTCTATATTCTGACAAGACATTATCTTCTATATTCTGACAAGACATTATCTTCTATATTCTGACAAGACATTATCTTCTATATTCTGACAAGACATTATCTTCTATATTCTGACAAGACATTATCTTCTATATTCTGACAAGACATTATCTTCTATATTCTGACAAGACATTATTGTCTTTTATATGTTAACGTACACACATTACATTTTATATTCTAACATACACACACTGTCTTTTATATACTGACATACACTCATCATCTTGTACATACTGACATACACACATTATCTTCTCATTAACAAGTCGTCTACTTGCTAAATTACTGGTACAAAGTTTTTCTAATTCATTAATCTATCGAGCTCTGATATTTCTACATCTATTACGTGCCTAGTTATGACAATTATTTTTTTTTCATTGCTTCACATAAATTTCACTTGTTCCTCGACACATTTAGTTTCACATTCACCAACTCACTTAATCATCAAATAACTTACTGATTAATTCATTTATTCATCAATTAATCCCTCATTATTTGAACTATTGTTTATGCTTAATATTTCTCAATGTGATTTTTTTCTTATGAATACACATCTCCTGCAAACATTACTTTACTACTTTATTTTAGAGTCTTACTTTACTACTTTATTTTAGAGTCTTACTTTACTACTCATGATCTCAATGTAGGGGAAATGGCTCTTCAAAAAGCAAAACATCAAAAGTGTGTAGAGGAACAGACAGAACTACAAAAATAAGATTTTTAAGGGCATCCATCTTTCCCATAGCAACATATGCCAGTGAGACCTGGACACTTAACAAAACAGCTGAGAAACACATAAATGCCTTTGAATGTAAATGCTACAGAAGAGTTCTCCAAATATCGTGGACACAAAAAAGAACAAATATATCTATACTACAAGAACTTAATATTGAAGAAGGCTGGCTAGTAAAGAGGATTAAACAAAGAAAACTTAAATATTTTGGACACATTAAATGTCATGATAATTTAGAGAAGACTGTATTGGAAAGGTATCTTACATCTTATATCCTTCCCCTGCCGTTAAACGTCACATAGGGCTCGAAAGGTAGTTCGCCAGTTTTTCCTGTCTTCGGCGAGTCTTTCAACCTCATCAAAGGATTTTATGTTTATTAATTTGGCCTCTCTTAACAATATCCTCTTCAGAGTTTCACGCGGTACGCCTTTTTCTTTCTCTTTGGCCTGTTGTGTTCCACTTGATAGCTTGTTTTGAGATTTTCTGACTGTTTCTTCTCATCAAGTGACCAACATATGTCCATCTACTTTTCCTGATCACCCATGAGACTGGTTGTTGTCCAGTCATCTGTCGTATCTGTGCATTGTTCTTGAATTCGTTCCACTTGATGCCGCGTATTTTCCTTAGTCATTTGTTTTCAAAAGAGTCTAATTTCTTGTCTATTTATTTAGTTGTTTTCCAGCGTTCGCATGCATAAATGAGGGTGGATATTACATTTGAATTGAATAGTCTTAACTTGGTTTTTGTGCTTTAACTTTTGAATGCCATATGTTCTCAAGATTCTTGAAGATTGATGCTGCTTTTGCAATTCTAATTCTAACTTCATTTCTAGTGTCACCATCCTGGTCTATGTAGCTGCCAAGGTATGCAGATTGATTGACTTCTTCAATATCTGTCCATGTGAATTTTCCCATTTTGATTAATGGGATGTTTCATTGTTTTTGTTTTGTCCTTGTTTATTTCAAGTCCTATTTTGCTAGCCAGTGAAGATAGGCTATCTGCTTTTTCTTGCATGGAATTCACATTGTCACTGATAAGAGTTATGTCACCAGCAAAATCAAGATCTTCTAATTGGGTCTCATGTACCCAATCAATACCTGTGTTACCTGTGCAGCATATTTTCATTCCAAAACGTAAAGGAGACAGTATACATCCTTGTTTCATGTCTGTTTCAATCTGGAACCATTCACTCATCCCTTCTTCTGTTTTGACTGCACAAACATATCCATTGTAGAAGTCCTTAGTGATGTTGACAATTCAGATGGTATTCCATGTGGACTTAAAATTCTCCACAATGAATCTCTGTGTATGCTATTAAATGTCTTTTTAAAGTCTATGAAGTTCAGTATTAATGGTTTCTGCTTTTCAATATGTTCTTCAGGTATTATTCTTAGAGTAAAGATCTGGTCGAGACAGCTTCTCCCTTTTCGAAATCCTGCTTGATCTTCTCTCATTGTGGTATCCACTATATCTTTAAGTCTACTAAAATGACCTTGCAAAATACTTTTGACACAATTGATATTAAGGTTACTCTTCTCCAATTATTACAGTCACTAAGGTTGCCTTTCTTTGGTATTTTAACATTGATTCCTTTTTTCCATTTAGAAGGGACCTTTTCTTCTTTCCAAATCTTGTTAAACATTCTCTGTAGTTGTCTCATGTTGTCACTATTGATAGCTTTTAACATTTCAGATGTTATTTTATCTTCACCTGCAGCTTTGTTGTTAGCCATTAGATTCATTGCTGTTTCAGTTGCATGCTAAGTAATTTCATCTAGGTTGACATTTAGTTGTGGGACTGGTAAGTCGGTCTCAGGTTTTAACAATTCTTTTGGGTGTGGTCGATTAAGTATTTCTTATTTTTCAGCTCATCTTTGCTTTTGGTCTTTACTTGATGTTAATAGGGTTCCAGTTTTGCTAAGGATTGGTCTTTCTTTAGATGTAATAGTACCTGTTAGCCTCTTTTGTATGTTATATAAAGTTTTTCTGTCTCCTGTTTTTGCTGTTTTTCTCTGCCTCTTGTTTTTGCTGCTTTCTCTGCCTCTTTCGCCATATTGTCTATGTATTCTCTTGTATACCTTCTAGTTGAACTTTTACTTTCTTGTCTATTTCTTTGTATGTTGTTTTTGCCAGATCTTTTTCAAGGTCTATTTTTATATTCAACATGTCTAATGTGGAAGGGTATATAATGGGGAAAAAAAGCGGAAGACCAAGACGAAGACGGCTGCAAAACATCGTTGATGATCTGCAGTTGAATGCATCGGCAGGAATGTGCTCACAACCGCGAGGCTTACATGCGAGCTGTTAGGGAGGCAAAGTTCCACAAGGATATGTAGATGACTGACTGATTTACTTTACTACTTTATTTTATTGTCTTACTTTTATCAATTTATTTTAAGGTCTTTACCATTTTATTTTAGTTTCTTACTTTACTATTTTATTTTAGGGTCTTACTTTACTATTTTATTTTAGTTTCTTACTTTACCATTTTATTTTAGTTTCTTACTTTACTATTTTATTTTAGGGTCTTACTTTCAATTGATCTGCGTGCACTCTTGTTAATTTATAGTTTTCCATTTAACTAGTCTGTCTAAATTCTCATTCATTGTTTTCAGTTCAGTTCAGCTGTCTCTTTTCTCATTCTCTAGATGGTCTTTAAATGAGCTAGTCATTCACTGTGGCAGGATTACAATGTGCAAATGTCTCAGTAATCTTCAACAAACTTTCTCTAAACACATTGATTTCCCTAAACAATAAGAAAATTATATGCAAACAAACAAGTGATGCATTTTTTCCTAACCATCAAAAAGTGATGTGCTCATAAACAACAAGTGATAAATTCTCCCTAACCAACAAATAATGTAATACCCTTAGTCTAGAAATGATAAATTCTCTCTAACCAACAAATAATGTAATACCCCTAATCTATAAATAATATATTCTCCCTGATTAACAAATAATGTAATACTTTTGATCTAGAAATAATAAATTCTCCCTAACCAACAAATAATGTAATACCCTTAGTCTAGAATTAATAAATTCTGCCTAACTAACAAATAATGTAATACCCTTAATCTATAAATAATAAATTCTCCCTACCCAACACATAATGTAATACCCTTAATCTAGAAATAATAAATTCTCCCCAATAACAAATAATGTAATACCCTTAATCTAGAAATAATAAATTCTCCTTGACCAACAAATAATATAATACCCTTAATCTAGAAACAATAAATTCTTCCTAACCAACAAATAATGTAATACCCTTAATTTAGAAATAATAAATTCCCCCTAACTAAGACATAATGTAATAACCTTAATCTAATAATGATAAATTCTCCCTAACCAGTAAATAATGTTCTACCCTTAATCTAGAAATAATAAATTCTCCCTAACTAACAAATAATGTAATACCCTTAATCTAGAAATAATAAATTCTCCCTAACCAACACATAATGTAATACCCTTAATCTAGAAATAATAAATTCTCCTTGACCAACAAATAATGTAATACTCTTAATCTAGAAATAATAAATTCTCCCTAACCAACAAATAATGTAATATTCTTAATCTAGAAATGAGAAATTCTCCCTAACCAACAAATAATGTAATACCCTTAATCTAGAAATAATAAATTCTCCGTAACCAACAAATAATGTAATACCTTTAATCTAGAAATGATAAATTCTCCCTAACCAACAAATAGTGTAATACCCTTAATCTAGAAATGATAAATTATCCCTACCCAACAAATAATGTAATACCCTTAATCTAGAAATAATAAATTCTCCCTAACAAACAAATAATGTAATACCCTTAATCTAGAAATAATAAATTCTCCCTAACAAACAAATAATGTAATACCCTTAATCTAGAAATAATAAATTCTCCCTAACAAACAAATAATGTAATACCCTTAATCTAGAAATAATAAATTCTCCCTAACCAACAAATAATGTAATACTCTATAAACATACACTAATAAGCGGATTCTACATTCTTTCTAATTATAACACTACATCATAATTAGTAATTAGTAATTCTCAACAAATTATCCCTAAATAACGATAGATGCGTTTATCCCAACCAAAAAAGAAAGTATCCATAACCAACAAAAATGGTATTTCCTTACCAACAACCAACTTGACCGGTACTGAGCCTACTACTTCAGCACAAAGGGAAATGGCCATCAAACTTGTAACATGAAACCTCACAAAAGTATAACTTTAGGCCATTCATTCATTCATTTGCATGTCCCTTGCGGAACCTTAGGCCAGGAACAAAATAAATCAACTTTCACAAACGCCCCATTCAGTAGGAACAAAATAAATCAACTTTCACAAACGCCCCATTCAGTAGGAACAAAATAAATCAACTTTCATAAACGCCCCATTCAGTAGGAACAAAATAAATCAACTTTCATAAACGCCCCATTCAGTAGGAACAAAATAAATCAACTTTCATAAACGCCCCATTCAGTAGGAACAAAATAAATCAACTTTCATAAACGCCCCATTCAGTAGGAACAAAATAAATCAACTTTCATAAACGCCCCATTCAGTAGGAACAAAATGCTCTGAAATTTGGAAGGCTTTTCTAAATCCCTAAAAGCTGAAAATATGTCAGCTTTTGGTGGTTTCCTGCACGTGCTGAACCCCAGCCACAAACCTCAAAGCTCATTGAGCCTCTGAACAGACTTAGGTTTAGGAGCGACAAATACAGGCCCACTCAAAGCCACAAGAAATCCTATTAGCTTGTGCATGTATGCTGCAGAATTGTGCAGAGTGCTGTAATCTCCTGGGACAAGGCTGCAACATCTTGAAGACATTCTCTGATGAAGGCTTTATTCTTCTTGTAATTGCTACAATGATGGACATTAACATTTTATGTGCTGGAGTTTTGTAGAAGATAATCGATCCGTGGGTCATATTTCTTTCCTGATCGTTCCAATCTCACAAATCAAAGCCCTGATCACTGGTTCAATATCTGATCTTTCATTTCAGCAACATTAGCAACATCCAGTCTAGTCTTACTTTTCTTCTTTTCTTTCTTTCTATCATTCCTCAGCTACCACTGGTGTAAAGGACTACAGCTTGTGAAGGTTTGTCACATATCTAACATTTGCTCTGTAGGACTTGCTTCAGCCTCACTAAGATTTGTTTGACACTATATATCCTCCTTCTTCAGTGGTGTCCTCTGTTTCTGGTTACTTCTGTTCCTGTTTAATAAACCTTTCCATCTGGCAGGCCTGACCTGATTTTATTCACGTGTCATAGGCTGTCTGACTGTGTGTCACGACTTGTACAAAACTTCCCAACATATTTGAGTGAACCTCCCAACGTGTTCGAGTGAACCTCCAAAACTATTTGAGTGAACCTCCAAAACTGTTCGAGTGATTTCTTGTCTGTTCTCCACATGGTTTGTTATTCTCAATATACCCTACAAAATCCCAAACTGTTCGAGTGAACCTCCCAACCTGTTCGAATGATTTCTTTCTTGTCTGGTCTCCCCTGGTTTTGTTTTTTTCAGTGAACCTGAAAAAACGAACCCCCGGGAGAACCGCCCATGACTGACCGCCCCTGCTTGGAGGGCCCATGACTGACCTCCCCTGCTTGGAGGGCCCATGACTGACCGCCCCTGCTTGGAGGGCCCATGACTGACCGCCCCTGCTTGGAGGGCCCATGACTGACCGCCCCTGCTTGGAGGGCCCATAACTCTGTAATCAAGCATACATGGCACAGAGACAGTAAATAACCCAC
Source organism: Achatina immaculata (assembly GCA_009760885.1). NCBI lineage: Eukaryota > Metazoa > Mollusca > Gastropoda > Stylommatophora > Achatinidae > Lissachatina > Lissachatina immaculata. The sequence continues at coordinate 63,527,264 of CM019719.1, read as the reverse complement.
GATTATGTTCATGGAATTCCTTATAGTGTCCTATTTCTAATCTTTAGTTGTGGTGGAGCCCTGAAAGAAGTATTTTCTGAACTAAACTTATTTTTTGAAGCTGAGAAATAATTAATTAGGTATAAAAATAAATTTCTTCTTTCAGATAAAACGTAACTTACTCGATGCTAGTGAACTGATACCCTCAGAATAATGAATTTACTTGCTCAGACTGAAATGTTTCAGAATTATTAAAAGCTTTCAGAATAATGAATTTACTTGCTCAGACTGAAATGTTTCAGAATTATTAAAAGCTTTCGTTTCAAGACCTGCAAAAGTTTATGGATAAAGTTGCCAAAGAAAGTGAACAGAAAGGCCTTACTTTAAACATCAAAAAGACAGAGACTATGGTTATATCTAAGAAACAGAATCCACCAGCATGCAGTATTAAATTAAACGGAACTATTCTAAAGCAGGTGCAGAAATTCAAATACCTTGGAGCAGTAATAACTTCAAATGGGAAATGCAGAACAGAAATTAGGAACAGAATAGGCCAAACAAAGACTGCATTTCAGAGAATGAGAAACATATTATACAACACATCCTTATCAATAAATGTTAGAAAACGAGTCCTAAAATGCTATAATGTTACATGGAAGTTAATCATGGACAATAGGCAGGTCTGCACAAAAATCATTGGAAGCAGCAGAAATGTGGTTTATTAGAAGAATGTTGCGAATTCCCTGGGCAGCAAAAATAACTAATGGAGAATGTTTGGGAAGAGCTGGAGATAGAAAAAAATCTTGTCAAAAAATAAGAGAGAGACAATTTACTTTCGTAGGAATGTAATGAGAAGAGGGGGCTTTGAAAATATCATAACAACAGGAAAAATAGAAGGAAGAAGATCCAGATGAAGACCAAGAGAAATGATACTGGGCAGTCTGACGGGATGGTGTGAGAGGAGATCACCAACTGAGCTGATGACCTGCATGAAGGATCGTGTACTCTGGAGAAGCATAATAGCCAACGCCAGTAGGCACGGCATCTGATGATGATTTCTTTAGTAAGATAGAATAAAAGAAGCATTTAATATTTCAGTTAGCTACCTCCGAAGATCCGAACAGCGGATTGCCTGTTTCTGTTTTCGATTAATGAACTTCCAAATTTCGATTAGTGAAATGCTTCAGTTTTGTGGAGGAAATTCTCCCACTAAAAGCGCCGATCTTGTCGTATTGATCAGCGATTATGTAAGGGAAACTGAGTTATATCTGAGAATAGGGAACATGACTCATAGGAGGGGAGGGTGGATGGGTGAGGATGAGGAGCAAGTAATTGCCATTTGTGATATCTAAGATAAGACATCTGATGTGATAGAGAGAAGGAGGGGAGACAGAGAGAGGGGAGGGTGAGGGGAACGAAAGTAATAAATTGTGTGTGTGTGTGTGTGTGTGTGTGTATCAGAACGCAGAAGGAACTTTATTTCTGAAAGATAAAGAATAGGACTTATAGGACTTAACATATTCTACCGTTTATCTCTCAACATTTACAATCATGAATGTTCCATATTAGTTCTCTCAGCATTTACAATCATGAATGTTCCATGTTCTCTCAACATTTACAATCATGAATGTTCTATGTCCTCTCAACAATTACAATCATGAATGTTTCATGTTAGTTTAGTATAAGTATATTATGCACATAGAAATTATGACTGAAACTTCAGGTAAGAAATCTTTTGCTTTCCTCTCTCATCTACATGTTGAAAGACAAAACTTGTACATTCCACTTTTATTCATATGACAAAACATTTACGTGTAAAACATGTGTACACTTGTGTACACTTACATTCGACATTATGAATGAAGCAAGTACGTACAGCAACTTCAATTCTCACACATTTGTTACAAATGTACAGAACGTGCTGTATTTGTAGCATTACTACTATATACTTGGTTTAGTATAGAGCTGTGAGGACAGGGAAGGTGGGGGGGGGGGGTGTCCGGGGAGGAGAGAGAGAGAGGAGCGGCAGACTGAGGTACTGAGACAAAGGGAAGGAGAGAGAGAGAGAAAGAGAGAGAGAGAAAGAGAGAAAGAGAGAGAGAGAAAGAGAGAGAGAGAAAGAGAGAAAGAGAGAGAGAGAAAGAGAGAGAGAGAAAGAAAGAGAGAAAGAGAGAGAAAGAAAGAGAGAAAGAGAGAGAGAGAAAGAGAGAGAGAAAGAGAGAGAGAGAGAAAGAGAGAGAGAAAGAGAGAAAGAGAGAGAGAAAGAGAGAGAAAGAAAGAGAGAAAGAGAGAGAAAGAAAGAGAGAAAGAGAGAGAGAGAGAGAGAAAGAGAGAGAGAGAGAGAGAGAGGACTAGAGAGTAAATACTGAAAGAAACACACGAGCATATTTGACTGTTTCAGAATGTGTGAAGACGTCTAAAGATGTGTGAGGATGTGTGAAGACGTCTAAAGATGTGTGAGGATGTGTGAAGACGTCTAAAGATGTGTGAGGATGTGTGAAGACGTCTAAAGATGTGTGAGGATGTGTGATGATGTGTGAGAATGTGTTAAGATGTCTAAAGATGTGTGAGGATGTGTGATGATATATGAGAATGTGTGAAGATGTCTAAAGATGTGTGAGGATATGTGATGATGTGTGAGGATGTGTGAAGATGTGTGAAGATGTGTGATGATGTGTGAAGATGTGTGAGGATGTGTGAAGATGTCTAAAGATGTGTGAGGATGTGTGATGATGTGTGAGGATATGTGAGAATTGAGAGAATGCACCAGAATGTGTGTGGATGTGTGATGATGTATGAGGATGTGTGAGAATGTATCAGAATGTGTGAGAGTTTATCAGAATGTGGGAGGATGTGTGAGAATATGTGAGACTGTGTGAAGATGTATCAGAATGTGGAAGGATCTGTGAGAATATGTGAGGATATATCAGAATATATGTGTAAGGACGTGTGAGAATATGTGAGACTGTGTGAAGATGTATCAGGATGTGTGAGGATTGTGAGAATGTATCATAACGAGTGAGGATGTGTGAGGATGTATGATGATATGTGAGAATGTGTGAGGATGTGTGATGATATGTGAGAATGTGTGAGGATGTGTGATGATATGTGAGAATGTGTGAGGATGTATGATGATATGTGAGAATGTGTGAGGATTTATCAGAATGAGGGAGGATGTGCGAGAATGTGTGAGGATGTGCGATGATATGTGAGAATGTGTGAGGATGTATGATGATATGTGAGAATGTGTGAGAATGTATGATGATGTGTGAGAATGTGTGAGGATGTATGACGATATGTGAGAATGTGTGAGAATGTATGATGATATGTGAGAATGTGTGAAGATGTGTGATGATATGTGAGAATGTGTGAGGATGTGTGAGAATGTGTGAGAATGTGTGAGAATGTGTGAGAATGTGTGAGAATGTGATGATAATAACTAGGTATAGTATAATCGTATAGTTGAAAGTATGTGTCTCAGACTGAATGTCAAAGTTTACATTTTACTTCTTATGTCCTCTGTACACTTGTACTAAACTTATTGTTAGTGTTTGTACTAAACTTATTGTTAGTGTTTATACTAAACTTATTGTTAGTGTTTGTACTAAACTTATTGTTAGTGTTTATACTAAACTTATTGTTAGTGTTTGTACTAAACTTATTGTTAGTGTTTATACTAAACTTATTGTTGGTGATTGTACTAAACTTATTGTTAGTGTTTATACTAAACTTATTGTTAGTGTTTATACTAAACTTATTGTTAGTGTTTATACTAAACTTATTGTTAGTGTTTATACTAAACTTATTGTTGGTGTTTATACTAAACTTATTGTTGGTGTTTATACTAAACTTATTGTTAGTGTTTATACTAAACTTATTGTTAGTTTATACTAAACTTATTGTTAGTGTTTATACTAAACTTATTGTTAGTGTTTATACTAAACTTATTGTTAGTGTTTATACTAAACTTATTGTTAGTGTTTATACTAAACTTATTGTTAGTGTTTATACTAAACTTATTGTTAGTGTTTATACTAAACTTATTGTTAGTGTTTGTACTAAACTTATTGTTAGTGTTTATACTAAACTTATTGTTAGTGTTTGTACTAAACTTATTGTTAGTGTTTATACTAAACTTATTGTTAGTTTTTGTACTAAAATTATTGTTAGTGTTTGTACTAAACTGATTGTTATTTTTTGTACTAAACTTATTGTTAGTGTTTGTACTAAACTTATTGTTAGTGTTTGTACTAAATTGATTGTTAGTTTTTGTACTAAACTGATTGTTAGTGTTTGTACTAAACTGATTGTTAGTTTTTGTACTAAACTTATTGTTAGTGTTTGTACTAAACTGATTTTTTGTTTTTGTACTAAACTTATTGTTAGTGTTTGTACTAAACTTATTGTTAGTGTTTGTACTAAACGTATTGTTAGTGTTTGTACTAAACTGATTGTATGTGCTTGTACTAAACTGATTGTATGTGCTCGTACTAAACTGATTGTATGTGCTTGTACTAAACTGATTGTATGTGCTTGTACTAAAGTGAGTGTTAGTGCTTGTACTAAACTGACTGTTAGTGCTTGTACTAAATTGATTGTATGTGCTTGTACTAAACTGATTGTTAGTGCTTGTACTAAACGGATTGTATGTGCTTGTACTAAACTGATTGTATGTGCTTGTACTAAACTGATTGTATGTGCTTGTACTAAAGTGAGTGTTAGTGCTTGTACTAAACTGACTGTTAGTGCTTGTACTAAATTGATTGTATGTGCTTGTTCTAAACTGATTGTTAGTGCTTGTACTAAACTGATTGTATGTGCCTGTACTAAATGGATTGTTAGTGCTTGTACTAAACTGATTGTATGTGCTCGCACTAAACTGATTGTATGTGCTTGTACTAACCTGATTGTATGTGCTTGTACTAAACTGATTGCTTGTACTAAACTGATTGTGTGTGCTTGTACTAAACTGATTGTTAGTGCTTGTACTAAACTGATTGTTAGTGCTTGTACTAAACTGATTGTTAGTGCTTGTATTAAACCGATTGTTAGTGCTTGTACTACAGCGATTGATTGTGCGTGTACTAAAATGATTGTTTTTGCTTCTTCTAAACTGATTGTGTGTGGCTGTATTAAACCGATTGTTTCTATTTGTACTAAACTGAATGTTTCTGTTTGTGCTAAACTGATTGTTTGTATTTGTACTAAACTGATTGTTTGTGTTTTTACTAAACTGATTGTTTGTGTTTTTCATCATCATCATCATTATCATCATCATGTGCCGTGCCGACTGGCGTTGGCTATTATGCTTCTCCAGAGTATCCGATCCTTCATACAGGCCATCAGCTCAGTTGGTGATCTACTCTCACACCATCCCGTCAGACTGTCCAGTATCATTTCTCTTGGTCTTCCTCTTGATTTTCTTCCTTCTATTTTTCCTGTTGTTATAATATTTTCAATGCCCCTTCTTCTCAAAGCGTGTCCTATGAAAGTGCATTGTTTCTCTCTTATCTTTTTGACAAGGTTTTTTGTCTCTCCAGCTCTTCTCATACATTCTTCATTAGTTATTTTTGCTGTCCAGGGGATTCGCAACATTCTTCTAATAAACCACATTTCTGCTGCTTCCAATGATTTTTGTTCAGACTTGCCTATTGTCCATGATTCACTTCCATATAACAAGATAGGTTCAATATAGCATTTTAGGACTCGTTTTCTAACATTTATTGATAAAGATGTGTTAGCTAATATGTTTCTCATTCTCTGAAATGCAGTCTTTGCTTGGCCTATTCTGTTCCTAATTTCTGTTCTGCATTTCCTATCTGAAGTTATTACTGCTCCAAGGTATTTGAATTTCTGCACCTGCTTTAGAATAGTTCCGTTTAATTTTATACTGCATGCTGGTGGATTCTGTTTCTTAGATATAACCATAGTCTCTGTCTTTTTGATGTTCAAAGTAAGGCCTTTCTGTTCACTTTCTTTGGCCACTTTATCCAAGAGATTTTGCAGGTCTTGTTGGTTCTCAGCTATCAGTACTGTGTCGTCAGCATACCAAAGGTTGTTAATATTGTATCCTCCAATTTTTATGCCTGGTTCTCTGATGATTGTTCTTAGAATATTCTCGCTATACAGAGAAAAAAGGTCTGGAGATGGTACACATCCTTGTCGCAACCCTTGTTTTATAGGTTGATATTTTCCAATTCTATTTTCAACTCGAACTGCTGCTTCTTGCTGCCAGTATAGATGTTTTACAATCCTCAGGTCTTTGCCGTCTATATTGATGTCTTCAAGCATTTTAATAATTTCATTATGTTTCACCTTACGAATGCCTTGGTGTAATCAATGAAGCATAAGTAGAGATCTTTCTGTACTTCTAAAGCTCTTTCTGTTAGTGTTCGTAAAGCATAAATAGCATTGTGTGTTCCCTTTCCTTCAACAAATCCAAACTGTTCATCTGCCATTTCCATTTTTATCTTTTTCCTTGTTCTTCTCATAATTATTCTCAGAAGTAGCTTCGTTTTGTGACATGAGAGGCTGATAGTCCGGTGGTCGTCACATTCCTTTACACCTGGTTTCTTTGGTAGTGCTATAAACGTGGATTTAATCAGGTCACTGGGAATATAACCACTGTTGTAAATGTCATTCAGTAACTTGGTTATTATTTTTATTCCTGTCTCCTCTAGTGCCTCTATTTCTTCTATTGTTATATTATCAGGCCCAGTCGCTTTTCCTTTCTTCATGTGTTTGATGGCATCTATGATTTCATCTTCAGGTATTGGTGGTCCCTCACTTTGTGTTTTTACTAAACCGATTGTTTCTGTTTTTACTAAACTGATTGTTTGTGTTTTTACCAAACTGATTGTTTGTGTTTTTTATTAAACTGATTGTTTGTGTTTTTACTAAACTGATTGTCTGTGTTTTTACTAAACTGATTGTTTGTGTTTTTACTAAATGTTTGTGTTTTTACTAAACTGATTGTTTGTGTTTTTACTAAACTGATTGTTTGAGAAAAGAGTGAAAGTTAAATAATGAGTGAATTTCCTCCATTATACGTTCCCGTTTCTTTACCTCTGTGAAAGAAAAAATTCGTATGTCGTCTCTCTCTCTCCCCCCTCTCTCTCCCTCTCTCTCTGTCTCTCGTTAACGTTAGTTTGTACCCGTATGTAGATAAGTGGAAAGTTGTGAGGAAAGCACAGTTCACAATGAGGGGACATAATCAAATTATTAAAGATATTATCAAGCAGTTTGAAGTTAATATACATCCCTTAATAACAAAAGAAGTTATAATTAAAAAGAAAAAAAATCTTATGATGAGGTTAAGAACAGAAAATGAACGGTTTAACGCAGATAAGGGAGGCAATAAAAACATCTCATTCTCTCATTCAGGAAGCCAGAGAAATTCTCGGCTAATGCTTGAAAATATCAGCTTTACTTTCAAATATATCTCTGACACAACAGAAAAAACGTGCACAAAAATCCTAGGATTGATGAGAGAATTAGATTTGAAAACTGTTGGAGAAAAAATTACGGGAATTTTTTTTATCTTGAAAAAAAATGTACATAATTTGTGGAGGCAACAAACAAAAGACGAAAGAGAATATTATGGCGGCTAACTTCTGGTTTTCCCCACGCAATAAAAATGTGGAATTTGTTTCCAGTATATTGTAATAGTTTGTTAACTTTCACGTTTATTTGTTTGTTTGTTTGTTCACTTGTTTGTAGACTGAAAGTATTTAAAATGTTATTATGGGGAGTAGGGTTTGAAAACAGTTAACTGACGCAAAGAGCCGATAAACTGATACAGTGAGTGAAAATATTGAGACAAAGAGTGCATAAATTGATACATTAAATGCACAAAAACCAACATATACATAAGTTGCTCACACATTAAGGCCGAGGAAACCAAAACACAATCTTGTTACAGAGGAGCAGAGGACAATAACATAGAAGTTTCTCACAGGACAAGAAGTTGTAGATGACACTACTTTCTGTGTTCATGTTCAGCAACACTTACAGCGTTATATTTCTTTCTTATGTTAGTCTACTTTGTATGGAGAACGTCTGATAGAATTTAGTTTTGTCTAGAGAACATCTCCTAGAATTTAGGTTTGTCCAGAGAACATCTCCTAGAATTTAGGTTTGTCCAGAGAACATCTCGTAGAATATAGTTTTTTCTAGAGACAATTCAGTATTCTCTAGAGAAAGTCTTCTACAATTTAGATTTTTCTGAGAATGTTCTATTTCTTTTTGTTTAGGGAACGTCTTCTTCAATTTAGATTTGCCTGAGAATGTTCTATTTCTTTTTGTTTAGAGAATGTCCTCTTGAATGTATTCCTAGGCTTGTCTAGAAAACGTGCTCTAGAACTTAGTTGTGTCTAGAGAACGTCCTCTGGAGCTTAGTTGTGTCTAAAGAACTTACCCTAGTACTTAACTGTATCTAAAGAACGTCCTATAGAAGTTAGTTTGTCTAAAGAGCGTCCTATAGAACATAGTTGTATCTAGAGAACGCCATGTAGAACTTAGCTGTGCCTAGAGAACGTCCTTTAAAACTTATTTTTGTATAGAGAATTTGTCCTGGAACTTAGTTTTGTCTACAAAACGTCTCCTAGAATTTAATTGTCTCTTCTATTCTTTATTTCTTCTAATTCTTTTTTATAATGCCATTCTTCTAATTCTAGTTATGATGGCATTCTTTTAATTCTGTTTTAGATGGCATTCTTCTAATTCTGCTTATGATGGCATTCTTATAATTCTGCTTATAATGCCATTTTCCTAATTCTGCTTATGATGGCAATCTTCTATTTCTGCTATGATGGCATTCTTCTAATTCTGCTTATAATGGCATTCTTCTAATTCTGCTTATGATGGCATTTTCCTAATTCTGTTTTTGATGGCATTCTTATAATTCTGCTTATGATGGCATTCTCCTAATTCTGTTTTTGATGGCAATCTTCTAATTTTGCTTACGATGGCATTCTTTTCATTTCAACAAAATCTCAAGTTCTGCCTTCATGTTCTCAAGATCTGCCTCCATGTTCTCAAGATCTGCCTCCATGTTCTCAAGATCTGCCTCCATGTTTTCAAGATCTACCTCTATGTTCTCAAGATCTGCCTCCATGTTCTCAAGATCTGCCTCCATGTTCTCAAGATCTGCCTCCATGTTCTCAAGATCTACCTCCATGTTCTCAAGATCTGCCTCCATGTTCTCAAGATCTGCCTCCATGTTCTCAAGATCTACCTCTATGTTCTCAAGATCTGCCTCCATGTTCTCAAGATCTGCCTCTATGTTCTCAAGATCTGCCTCCATGTTATCAAGATCTGCCTCTATGTTATCAAGATCTGCCTCCATGTTTTCAAGATCTGCCTCTATGTTCTCAAGATCTGCCTCCATGTTCTCAAGATCTGCCTCCATGTTCTCAAGATCTACCTCTATGTTCTCAAGATCTGCCTCCATGTTCTCAAGATCTGCCTCCATGTTGGCTGGGGAATGGGTAATACTTTGAGGCTGAAATATCAATGACTGCTTAGTTACAGCAGTCACCACCAGATGTGTAGGTTAGTCATCAACAGATGTGTAGGTTAGTCTTAAACAGGTGTGTAGGTTAGTCTTAAACAGGTGTGTAGGTTAGTCTTCAAAAGGTGTGTAGGTTAGTCTTCAACAGGTGTGTAGGTTAGTCTTAAACAGGTGTGTAGGTTAGTCTTCAACAGGTGTGTAGGTTAGTCTTCAACAGATGTGTAGGTTAGTCTTCAACAGGTGTGTAGGTTAGTCTTCAACAGATGTGTAGGTTAGTCTTACACAGGTGTGTAGGTTAGTCTTCAACAGGTGTGTAGGTTAGTCTTCAACAGATGTGTAGGTTAGTCTTCAACAGATGTGTAGGTTAGTCTTCAACAGGTGTGTAGGTTAGTCTTCAACAGGTGTGTAGGTTAGTCTTCAACAGATGTGTAGGTTAGTCTTAAACAGATGTGTAGGTTAGTCTTCAACAGATGTGTAGGTTAGTCTTCAACAGGTGTGTAGGTTAGTCGTCAACAGGTGTGTAGTTAGTCGTCAACAGGTGTGTAGTTAGTCTTCAACAGATGTTAGGTTAGTCTTCAACAGATGTGTAGGTTAGTCTCAACAGGTGTGTAGGTTAGTCGTCAACAGGTGTGTAGGTTAGTCTTCAACAGGTGTGTAGGTTAGTCTTCAACAGGTGTGTAGGTTAGTCTTCACAGGTGTGTAGGTTAACAAGTGAGTCCGTGCTAGCATAAACAAGCGAGTCCGTGCTAGCATAAACATGTGAGTCCGTGCTAGCATAAACAAGTGAGTCTGTGCTAGCATAAACAAGTGAGTCCGTGCTAGCATAAACAAATGAGTTGAGGTCTAGAACTTTTTTACCACAACAACAAAAATCTGTAACATAATAACTTTCTGTTACAGTCAGACAGGCTGTACGCTGTCCTCACAGCATGCACTTTACGACAAGATTTATAGTAATGAAAAACAAGTTATGTTGGTTAACTGTCCTCTGATAACGTTCGAAAGTGTGGGAAAAAGTGTTATTCTCGAAAAGAGTAAAGTTCCGATAATATTGAGAGTAATGTTCCGCTGACAGAGAATGTTCAACATGTTCAAGCTGGTATAGTCGCACAAGGAGATCACTTTCAATATTTGTTATAAGGTACATGTCTGATTAGCTTTTAATACATAACATTTTTTAATCAGCATGCTTAACTGACGACTCCAGTCACAGCAAGTAGGTGTGTCTAGATACCGCAGACATTAAGATATCACTGCGATACTGGAATCGATACTGGGTTAGTGCACAGTTATTTATGGAACATCATCTATCTATCTATCTATCTATCTATCTATCTATCTATCTATCTATCTATCTATCTATCTATCTATCTATCTATCTATCTATCTATCTATAGTCTGTCTGTCTGTCTGTCTATCGGGCTGTCTGTCTATCGGTCTGTCTATCTGTCTATCTGCCTGTCTGTCCGTCTGTCTGTCTGTCCGTCTGTCTGTCTGTTTGTCTGTCTGCTGTTCTGGCTCCATCCTCTTCCTAAAATACAAGGGTCATACCCTCGTCGTGAGCAAAAATTTTATTAAAATCAGAATTTATAGACAGAGAAGATATAAATGTATCACCTTTATCTGCATCCTTTACAAGTCATCTAGAGGTCACATGACGCCACCCTCATGTGTCACGTGACCACACGGAGCATAAACAAAATGGCGGGTACTAAAATTTCGTTTCGTCAACGTGATGTTATTGAGTTCCTCTTTAAAGAAATTTTGCTGAAATTCACCAAAGACTTCAACAGTGTGTAGGTTAGTCTTCAACAGATGTGTAGGTTAGTCTTCAACAGATGTGTAGGTTAGTCTTCAACAGGTGTGTAGGTTAGTCTTCAACAGATGTGTAGGTTAGTCTTCAACAGGTGTGTAGGTTAGTCTTCAACAGATGTGTAGGTTAGTCTTCAACAGGTGTGTAGGTTAGTCTTCAACAGATGTGTAGGTTAGTCTTAAACAGATGTGTAGGTTAGTCTTCAACAGATGTGTAGGTTAGTCTTCAACAGGTGTGTAGGTTAGTCGTCAACAGGTGTGTAGGTTAGTCGTCAACAGGTGTGTAGGTTAGTCTTCAACAGATGTGTAGGTTAGTCTTCAACAGATGTGTAGGTTAGTCGTCAACAGGTGTGTAGGTTAGTCGTCAACAGGTGTGTAGGTTAGTCTTCAACAGGTGTGTAGGTTAGTCTTCAACAGGTGTGTAGGTTAGTCTTCAACAGGTGTGTAGGTTAACAAGTGAGTCCGTGCTAGCATAAACAAGCGAGTCCGTGCTAGCATAAACATGTGAGTCCGTGCTAGCATAAACAAGTGAGTCTGTGCTAGCATAAACAAGTGAGTCCGTGCTAGCATAAACAAATGAGTTGAGGTCTAGAACTTTTTTACCACAACAACAAAAAATCTGTAACATAATAACTTTCTGTTACAGTCAGACAGGCTGTACGCTGTCCTCACAGCATGCACTTTACGACAAGATTTATAGTAATGAAAAACAAGTTATGTTGGTTAACTGTCCTCTGATAACGTTCGAAAGTGTGGGAAAAAGTGTTATTCTCGAAGAGTAAAGTTCCGATAATATTGAGAGTAATGTTCCGCTGACAGAGAATGTTCAACATGTTCAAGCTGGTATAGTCGCACAAGGAGATCACTTTCAATATTTGTTATAAGGTACATGTCTGATTAGCTTTTAATACATAACATTTTTTAATCAGCATGCTTAACTGACGACTCCAGTCACAGCAAGTAGGTGTGTCTAGATACCGCAGACATTAAGATATCACTGCGATACTGGAATCGATACTGGGTTAGTGCACAGTTATTTATGGAACATCATCTATCTATCTATCTATCTATCTATCTATCTATCTATCTATCTATCTATCTATCTATCTATCTATCTATAGTCTGTCTGTCTATCGGGCTGTCTGTCTATCGGTCTGTCTATCTGTCTATCTGCCTGTCTGTCCGTCTGTCTGTCTGTCCGTCTGTCTGTCTGTCCGTCTGTTTGTCTGTTTGTCTGTCTGCTGTTCTGGCTCCATCCTCTTCCTAAAATACAAGGGTCATACCCTCGTCGTGAGCAAAAATTTTATTAAAATCAGAATTTATAGACAGAGAAGATATAAATGTATCACCTTTATCTGCATCCTTTACAAGTCATCTAGAGGTCACATGACGCCACCCTCATGTGTCACGTGACCACACGGAGCATAAACAAAATGGCGGGTACTAAAATTTCGTTTCGTCAACGTGATGTTATTGAGTTCCTCTTTAAAGAAATTTTGCTGAAATTCACCAAAGACTTCAACTTGCTTATAGAGATGTGTGTATGGGTGCTAGCAGTATTAGGAGGTGGGTGAAACATTTCAAAGATGGAAACACGAGCATCCAAGATATGCCTCACAGCGGTCGCCCTCGAACTGCCTCCACTGAACGCAACGTGGAAATGGTTGGCGACATCATTAAAGAAGACAGACGTGTCACAGTTTATGAAATCGCTGTAAATCTTGGAATAGGACACAAGGCAGTACAGGAAATGATTGAAACTCTGGGCTATACAAAAGTTTATACCAGCTGGGTCCCACAGGAGAGAACGTCCAGAAAGCAGTGCATCTGTGCCGTCGGTCAGCTGGAACGGAATTCTACCGGGAGGATATTTTCAAACTTGCAGAGCGATGGGACAAATGTGTGCAGAGAAATGGAGATTATGTTGAAAAAATGAAGAAAGGGATGTAGATTAAGGTGATACATTTATATTTTCTCTATCTATAAATTCTGATTTTTAAGACATTTTTGCTCACGACTTTCGGAATGACTCTCTTATGTACTTGCCTCTCGTACCATCGACTCCCCAGCCCCATAAAATTATGTTGTAACAAGGGATAGTGTGATAAGTAGTATTTTGTTTAGAAATCATCTTAGTGAGAGTCACTCAGTCAGTCAGGCAGTCAGTCAGTCAGTCAGGCAGTCAGTCATTTGCTTGTCCCTTGTTGAATTTTGCCTCCCTAACAGCTTTCCCGTAGGCCTCTCAGTTGTGAGCAAGATGGCCTGCTGCTGATGCATCCACGATGTCTTGTGGCCATCTTCGCCTTGGTTTTCCTCTCTTTCTTGTTCATATTTTCCTGTTGTGTATCCTTCCAGGACGGTCTTCTCTAAATTATCATAACATTTAATATGACCAAAATATTTAAGTTTTCTCTCTTTAATCCTCTTTACTAGCCTATTTTCTTCAATATTAAGATCTTGTAGTATGGATATATTTGTTCTTTTTGTGTCCATGATATTTGAAGAGCTCTTCTGTAGCATTTACATTCAAAGGCATTTATATGTTTCTAAGCTGTTTTGTTAAGTGTCCAGGTCTCACAGGCAGATGTTGCAATGGGAAAGATGCATGCCCTTAAAAATCTGATTCTCCTAGTTCTGTCTGTTCCTCTCCACAGCTTCTTTAGTTGTTTTACTTTTTGAACAGGGATAAATGTCTCACTTTTAAATTCCGTCATTATATCTCCATTATTAGTTAATGAATGTGGAAGATGGAAATCATCTTTATGACTGTGGAAGATAGAAATGTATCACCTTTATCTGCATCCTTTACAAGTCATCTAGAGGTCACATGACGCCACCCTCATGTGTCACGTGACCACACGGAGCATAAACAAAATGGCGGGTACTAAAATTTCGTTTCGTCAACGTGATGTTATTGAGTTCCTCTTTAAAGAAATTTTGCTGAAATTCACCAAAGACTTCAACTTGCTTATAGAGATGTGTGTATGGGTGCTAGCAGTATTAGGAGGTGGGTGAAACATTTCAAAGATGGAAACACGAGCATCCAAGATATGCCTCACAGCGGTCGCCCTCGAACTGCCTCCACTGAACGCAACGTGGAAATGGTTGGCGACATCATTAAAGAAGACAGACGTGTCACAGTTTATGAAATCGCTGTAAATCTTGGAATAGGACACAAGGCAGTACAGGAAATGATTGAAACTCTGGGCTATACAAAAGTTTATACCAGCTGGGTCCCACAGGAGAGAACGTCCAGAAAGCAGTGCATCTGTGCCGTCGGTCAGCTGGAACGGAATTCTACCGGGAGGATATTTTCAAACTTGCAGAGCGATGGGACAAATGTGTGCAGAGAAATGGAGATTATGTTGAAAAAATGAAGAAAGGGATGTAGATTAAGGTGATACATTTATATTTTCTCTATCTATAAATTCTGATTTTTAAGACATTTTTGCTCACGACTTTCGGAATGACTCTCTTATGTACTTGCCTCTCGTACCATCGACTCCCCAGCCCCATAAAATTATGTTGTAACAAGGGATAGTGTGATAAGTAGTATTTTGTTTAGAAATCATCTTAGTGAGAGTCACTCAGTCAGTCAGGCAGTCAGTCAGTCAGTCAGGCAGTCAGTCATTTGCTTGTCCCTTGTTGAATTTTGCCTCCCTAACAGCTTTCCCGTAGGCCTCTCAGTTGTGAGCAAGATGGCCTGCTGCTGATGCATCCACGATGTCTTGTGGCCATCTTCGCCTTGGTTTTGCTCTCTTTCTTGTTCATATTTTCCTGTTGTGTATCCTTCCAGGACGGTCTTCTCTAAATTATCATAACATTTAATATGACCAAAATATTTAAGTTTTCTCTCTTTAATCCTCTTTACTAGCCTATTTTCTTCAATATTAAGATCTTGTAGTATGGATATATTTGTTCTTTTTGTGTCCATGATATTTGAAGAGCTCTTCTGTAGCATTTACATTCAAAGGCATTTATATGTTTCTAAGCTGTTTTGTTAAGTGTCCAGGTCTCACAGGCAGATGTTGCAATGGGAAAGATGCATGCCCTTAAAAATCTGATTCTCCTAGTTCTGTCTGTTCCTCTCCACAGCTTCTTTAGTTGTTTTACTTTTTGAACAGGGATAAATGTCTCACTTTTAAATTCCGTCATTATATCTCCATTATTAGTTAATGAATGTGGAAGATGGAAATCATCTTTATGACTGTGGAAGATAGAAATCATCTTTATGACTGTGGAAGATAGAAATCATCTTTATGACTGTGGAAGATAGAAACCATCTTAATGAATGTGGAAGATAGAAATCATCTTTATGACTGTGGAAGATAGAAATGATCTTAATGAATGTGGGAGATGTAAACCATCTTCATGAATGTGGAGGATAGAAACCATCTTCATGAATGTGGAGGATAGAAACCATCTTCATGAATGTGGAAGATAGAAATCATCTTGATGAATGTGGAAGATAGAAATCATCTTTATGACTGTGGAAGATAGAAATCATCTTTATGACTGTGGAAGATAGAAACCATCTTAATGAATGTGGAAGATAGAAATCATCTTTATGACTGTGGAAGATAGAAATCATCTTAATGAATGTGGGAGATGTAAACCATCTTCATGAATGTGGAGGATAGAAACCATCTTCATGAATGTGGAGGATAGAAACCATCTTCATGAATGTGGAAGATAGAAATCATCTTGATGAATGTGGAAGATAGAAATCATTTTGATGAATGTGGAAGACCAAAATCATCTTCATAAATCTGGAAGAATATGAGACAATGATTGCAACGAAAATGTATTTTCTTTAGCAGTGTTACATTACTTATCCCCCATGTAGTTAATTGCCTTATATTTGTGAATGTAATATTATTGTCTAACATTACACTCTTAGGTATGTTCGTAATGTAATATGTATACTTGTGCTAAACCTAATGTGTGATACGAATGGAAGGTAGGAGGTGAATGTATGATAAGAATGGTAGATGGGAGGTGAATGTGTGATAAGAATGGAAGATGGGAGGTGAATGTATGATAAGAATGGAAGATGGGAGGTGAATGTGTGATAAGAATGGTAGATGGGAGGTGAATGTGTGATAAGAATGGAAGATGGGAGGTGAATGTATGATAAGAATGGTAGAGGGAGGTGAATGTGTGATAGGAATTGAAGATGGGAGGTGAATGGCATAATGTAGGGTGGGCCTGTGCACCCAATTCTTCACTTTTAGAAAATAAAAATAGTTCTTTCTGCTAGCTCTTCCCCCCTCCCTAATGTAATATATACATATATATAGTATCACATTGTTATAATATCACTTGTATTTGAGAAATTCTTGCATCAAAGTAGGATGAGCATATTTTGTCTGTCGCTGGCACACAGTCTTAAGCCTGCTTGGAAATATTGAAAAGATTCCCGAGACCTGGTTCCGCCAAGACATCTCAGCTTCCAGAACGTTACATCCAGGCACAAAAAATGTCTGCGTGAGCGACGTGGAAAGAGACGTAGAGCTCCGGAAGGGAACAGAACATACCTGATTAAGGTACAAGCGCTGCAGATTGCGAGAGACAGCAGTCGCAGGAAGTGGCTGATCTGGCCATCATCTGACCTGACAGTCCTTATAATGCCCCGCAGTCGTGTGTGTGTGTGTGTACGAGCCTGTGTGTATGTAACGTATGAGCTATGACTTTCCTTATACCTTGACATATTATTAAGATGTCAGTCTGTGCTGAAGCTAGTGGCAAAAATCCATGTAGAGTTTCGGAAGCCTGGCTTCTAACTGATGTACGTAATATCAAAACAGCTTTTATTTTTATCTAGAAATTTTTTTTTATTTTTAAAAAATTGCATTGGTTTTACAAGAATAAAATCTTTACCTTCCTAACACTTGAAGTGTCAGGATCCTGGAGTTTGTGGTGAATGTCAGAGCGTCAAGTGCTGTCTTTACAAGATTTTAATTTTTCTTTTTAGAAAATTCCAAATTTTGCAATTTCTGGTTCGAGAATTGAAGAAGAAACAAAAATATTTTGTGCAGAAATGAGGGCAGGAAATTAATTTTCGCCCCAGAAAGAAAGATTCGTTGTTTTTTTTTTAAGTTTGTAAGTGAAGGTTCCTTTAGTTTGTTTGTGAAGTAAGTCTGTTGTCAGCTTGTCTACTTCATCATCATCATCATCATCATCATCATCGACTTTCACTCCCTTGAGAGCATAGGCCACAGATAACGGCTCTCCAGTCATCCCTGTTCTTGGAACTATTCTCTGCTTCCTTCCATGTGTATCCCTTGTCTCTGAGCACTGTCATAATTTCTCTTCTCCAGGTAAGTCTAGGTCTTCCTCGTTTTCTATTTCCTTGAGGATTCCATGTCAGTGCCTGTCTTACATTATTTTTTTGTCTACTTGCCAAGATCTAAATGTGAAATTGTCTTGTACAACAGTTGGAAGTGTGACCACCTACGTTTAGTGAACTTGTCTGCCTGTTTACAGATTTTTAAAATGAGCCGAAACAGTTATGCTTCGTGGCAGAGTTATTGTTTTATTTTGTTAGCACTTGAGATTACAGGTTATTGTTTTATTTTGTTAGCACTTCAGATTGCATGCGTGCGTGAGTGGGTGTGTATGAGTGCGTGAGAGCGTGCATATCTGCGTGTGAGCTTGTGTATCTGCGTGCGTGTATTGGCGTGCTTGCGTGTATATATATACAAAGGCTATTGTGGGAGTTTCTGAAAGCAAAGACAGAATGACAGCTGCTGTGTAAGTGACCGGCTTACCAAGAGAAGACACAGGCACCAGGAATCTCACCACACGAACATCTCATTAAGTTGAGTGAGCTGGCCTGTCCTTTTTGCTTGTCTGTCTAATGTATCCTGCCAGAAGCATAGCGAAGACTAATAAACTGACTAATAAAGTGAATTTCTTGTAGAAAAACCACGAATGTGTTGTCTTTACACCGGCCACGATCAGCATCAGCTCCATCAGCTTATAGATGTGTTGTCCCGAAATATCCCATCTTTCATGATGCTACAGATATTGCTGTTATCGTAAGCTGCTTAGTCCGATATCTGGTGCAGTAATCCTCCATTCTCTTGCCGGAAAGGAAAAATAATGCTATTATTTTAAGTCTGCTGTAACAGTTCGGCGTCATTTAATCTGTTTTCTGTCCACGTGAAGTTTCATTTCCTCAGCTTTGTCCTCAGGTCAAAGCCACTTTATCCGACCTCCCGACCGAAGCTGGCGGACAAAGGACAGCTATTTCCGATTTCTTTAACATTTAAACAGATGTTATTCACGTTCTGTTGGAAGGCAACATGGTCGGAACCTTTGTCTATAGCTCACCTGCCCGCGGTCACTGGAAAGATTTCTGGCGTCCTAGTTACATCTAATGTCAGTGAAGTCAGGTGGTTTTCTAGTTAATGTCTTCATAAACTGGTCCATTCCTTGCATTTCTTGCTGTTTATTATCTCTGCGTCTTTCTCTCCGACCTTTCCTGTTGTTTCTCGTCACACTCATTAACCAATATTTGAGTAGAATTTTTTATGTTCTGTAAGAATGTCGCAAAAAAACAGACAAAACTGAAAATATAATCTCCCGTTTGAGCCAAGTTTTTCTCGGCTTTTTTTTTTTTTTGGTTTCAGTGGGAGATTAAAAAAAAAAAAGGAGAATCCGAGGGAAAAAAAAAGAAATGTCAAAATTTAATGGTAGAGAAGGTCGGAAAATGATGACGATAATACTTGTAACAATAATGATAGGACAACGATTAGAGAGATGAAAATATTATAATTACGATCTAAAAGACTGCACTAAGTTTGGTAAAGAACTTGTCAAAGTAACATACACTGTCAAAATAGCACACATACATCGTCAAATTAACATACATTATCAGTATAACATACAAACATACTTTGTCAAAATAGCATACAAAGACACTGCCAAAGTAAGAGACATTGTCAGAGTAATTAAATAAGGATCAACAAAGTTAGACAAGTTGAGAAATTATGTAGGAGCAAAGTATCACTTTAATATGAGTGGCCAAGGACAGAGAGTAATAGAAGGACATTGGTACAGAGGACATTGGTACAGAGGACATTGGTACAGAGGACATTGGTACAGAGGGCATTGGCACAGAGAGACCGTGAAAGAGAACACGTTAGTAAAGGAATCAGTCAACAACAATAACAACAACAACAACAACTTGCAGCTGGCGTGTTGCTCCTATCAGCCATGTACTTAGACTGAAGGAAACGGTAAATGACTTATATCGCTTAGGTTCTTTTCTGGTTCTTTTGAGCCACAGATTTACAAGTTCTGCTCAAGATCATTACTATCACGTGTTTAAGGGGCGGTAAATAGATATTTTACTGCAACAATATACTTTACTCCAACAATATACTTTACTCCAACAATATACTTTACTCCAACAATATACTTTACTCCAACAATATAATTTACTCCAACAATATAATTTACTCCAACAATATACTTTACTCCAACAATATACTTTACTCCAACAATATAATTTACTCCAACAATATACTTTACTCCAACAATATACTTTACTCCAACAATATACATTACTCCAACAATATACTTTATACTTTACTTCAACAATGTAGTTTCCAACAACAGAATACTGTACTTCAACAAAATACTTTACTTCAACAATATACTTTACAGCAACAAAATACTTTACTTCAACATTATACTTTACTATAACAATATATTTCATTCCAAAATTATACTTTACTCCAACAATATACTTTACTCCAACAATATACTTTACTTCAACAATATAATTTACTCCAACAATATACTTTACTCCAACAATATACTTTACTCCAACAATATACTTTACTCCAACAATATACTTTATACTTTACTTCAACAATGTAGTTTCCAACAACAGTATACTGTACTTCAACAAAATACTTTACTTCAACAATATACTTTACAGCAACAAAATACTTTACTTCAACATTATACTTTACTATAACAATATACTTCATTCCAAAATTATACTTTACTCCAACATTATACTTTGCTGCAACAATATTGTTAACTCCATGTACTCTAGACATCCCTCTACTGGCAGGTTGTGTCTGATGTATTCTAGACACCCTACCCAGCTTGAAACTGTCTCCAAATTCTGATTTACCGGTTTCGTGAAATGTTGAACGTCCATGATGTTATAGATTTGCCAGATAAAGTAACTTGTTCACGTCCTTCTTACATATTGTTAATGAACACAGACTTGTCGCTGTCTTCATCTACATGATGAAGTAAACCTTGTTAAAATCGTCGCTGTTTAACTGGATTTTTCCCTTAAAACTGTTATATAAATGAAACAGCTTTACTTCATGTTCCGTTTTAAAAGAGAAAAGATTTCTCTGTCGTCGACACTTTCATCGTAGCTTTCGGGTTTTAAATGATTTTTTTTTTATATGCGCCAGGGTGGCGCAGTCGTTAGTGCACTCGTCTGTCACTGTGAGGTCGGCGGTTCAAATCTGACCGGAGGTGCCCCCGTCTTCCAACTTTTTACTGAATGAAAGAAGAAGTCAAACGTGATTTTGATTACATCACACTGAGACGTGATTTTGATTACATCACACTGAGACGTGATTTTGATTACATCACACTGAGACGTGATTTTGATTACATCACACTGAGACGTGATTTTGATTACATCACACTGAGACATGATTCTGATTACATCACACTGTATTGTAATATTGAGTGAAGAAAAATATAAGCAATAACAAGATTTACTTAGAGAACTGAATGATCTGTTTCTTCATGACGGATTTGTAAAAATCTTAAAATAAACATGCTAGTCCACATCTATCCTAGAAATAGTTAACAAAGAATAAGAGGGAAACAATTATGACATTTTCACAACAAAAATAGATTTGATGACACGTCAAAAAAGTAAAAGATTCTGAAAAAAACACTCGAGCAGTAATTATTTCTGACATTTCTGCTCCAATTAATGAAAAGTTCGTACACGTGTGACGGACTGTCTAGTCACTGGCTCGTACACGTGTGACGGACTGTCTAGTCACTGGCTCGTACACGTGTGACAAACGTTCTAGTCACTGGCTCATACACGTGTGACAAACGTTCTAGTCACTGGCTCATACACGTGTGACAAACGTTCTAGTCACTGGCTCGTACACGTGTGACAAACGTTCTAGTCACTGGCTCGTACACGTGTGACGGACTGTCTAATCACTGGCTCATATACGTGTGACAAACGTTCTAGTCACTGGCTCATACACGTGTGACGGACTGTCTAGTCACTGGCTCATACACGTGTGACGGACTGTCTAGTCACTGGCTCGTACACGTGTGACAAACGTTCTAGTCACTGGCTCATACACGTGTGACGGACTGTCTAGTCACTGGCTCATACACGTGTGACGGACTGTCTAGTCACTGGCTCATACACGTGTGACAAACGTTCTAGTCACTGGCTCATACACGTGTGACGGACTGTCTAGTCACTGGCTCGTACACGTGTGACGGACTGTCTAGTCACTGGCTCGTACACGTGTGACGGACTGTCTAGTCACTGGCTCGTACACGTGTGACAAACGTTCTAGTCACTGGCTCGTACACGTGTGACGGACTGTCTAGTCACTGGCTCGTACACGTGTGACAAACGTTCTAGTCACTGGTACAATATGATGATCATAGATTTCATGAACTGTTCAGTCACTGATATCATATGTTGGCCTTAGATTTCACTAAATGTTCAGTCGTTGGTACATATAATAGCCACAAATTCCAAGAAGTATCACTTCTTGATGTGAACTCACATTTACTTCGGTTTTTGAGAATATCGGATGTTGGACATTTCTTGCGAATATCGGATTTTGGATCTTTCTAGAAAATATCGATTGTTGGATATTTCTTGAGAATATCGGATGTTGGATCTTTCTAGAAAATATGGATTGTTGGATATTTCTTGAGAATATCGGAGGTTGGAAAAGTTTTTTGAAAAAAAGAGTACTACTGTATATATGCTACCAGCTAAACCAGGTACAGTTTTACAGTAAGTAATAACAAGTTTTACAGTAAGTAATAACAGGTTTTACAGTAAGTAGTAACGAGTTTTACAGTACATCGCAATAAAGAGAGAAACCCTTGCCTCCAGCAGAACGAACAACCGACTTAGCACGAGAAGACAATTCACTAGTAACTTAGCGACGAAGATACTCGAGTTTATGTCCTCCGTTTCTCCTTACTATGGATCTTCCCCTCTCGTCAATCATGTTGATTTATTTTGTCAAGTAAATCTTTCCTATTTTGTTTCTTTCTCTTTCGTCTGAGATGTTGATTTATTTTGGCAGGTAAATCTTTCCTATTTTGTATGCAAGAAACTCTCTACTCTAGAGAGCGGAACAACAACACAACTCCTTCAGATCATCAGAGGAAGTACCAGTTTTCATCCAGGAATTTGTTAAGCTCGGGTAGAGGGCTTTTTGTGTGACAAAACAGTTCGACAATTCCAAAGTCATCATCATCACAGCACAAACAACACGAGTCTGCTCTACTCTCTGACTGCTCAGACTCTCAACCACGTTGCCCCAGACTTTTTAAAAAATTTGTTTCAGATAATTTTTATGTCTCAGACTGTTTTTACGTCAAAATGATATCCGACCTGCGTGCTGATCGATTTGTTCTTTCTTTTTATAATTCTAATTCGATAATTGACAAAAACAAATTATTACAAAATAATTATTCCCCCAAATGTATTTGTAAAAACTGATGTAGCAACTGGCGGACATAAAAACTCCACTTCCGCTAATAATTTCAGCGCATTACACAGGAATATTCTCTTCTACTTCTCTTTGTAGATAATATTTGTCATCGTACAGTGCGTACCTAACTCTGTACTCAGTTTATTCTTGTATACTCTTGTCATGTCGCACTGTGGCTTTATTCCTTTATCTACTTAGCAACTAATAGCTGGGTAAAAAATGACAAGGAGATAAAGCGCCCAGACAACAGCACAACAGCACATTCAAACAGCCAGAACACATTGAAAATCTTGTAAATAGTCGGACGCCTCAGAGAAATGTCCAGTTACAGCAGAATATCTCAGATATGTAGAATACCTCCAATGTATAGCTAGATTACAGTAGAATACCTCAGATATATAGCTAGACTACAGCAGAATACCTAAGATTTATAGCTAGACTACAGTAGAATAACTCAAATTTATAGCTAGACTACAATAGAATATCTCAGATATATAGCCAAACTATAGTAGAATACTTCCGATATATACGAGGGTTGATTGATAAGTTCGCGGCCTAAGGTACAACGAATTATTTGTGGACAACAACTTTTTGGGTTATTTCTCAACGTAGTCCTCTTGCAAGTTTATGCACTTAGTCCAGCGATCTTGGAGCATACGGATCCCTTCTTTGTAAAAGTCAGCATCTTGTGCCAGTAGAAAGTGGTCTACAGAATGAATGACGTCATCATCTGAAACAAATTTGCGACCACTGAGCTCCTTTTTTAGTTTTGTAAACAGTTAATAGTCAGAAGGGGCCAAATCTGGGGAATAAGGAGGATGTTCAAGAAGCTGGAAGCCGCATTCATGAATGGCAGCCATTGCCACCGCCGACTTGTGAACTGGAGCATTGTCTTGATGAAAGATGACTCCTCTTGTCAATTTCCTCGACGCTTTTCCATCAGTTTGACCCGCAGTTGCTTCACAAGATTAGCGTAATAGGCCCCGGTGACCGTTCTGCCCTTTTAAAGATAATCTACCAAAAGCACACCTTCTGAATTCAAAAAAAGATGGAAACCACCACTTTGCCCGCAGACAGAACCACCCTTGTTTTCTTTGGAGGTGGGGATCCATGATGTTTCCACTGCTTTGACTCTTCTTTGGTTTCTGGTTGAAAATGATGAACCCAAGTCTCATCCGTAGTCACAAATTTATGAAGAAACTTTTCAGCATCTGCAGAAAAATGGCCAAAATTGTCTCTTGACATGTTGAGACGCTGTCGTTTGTGATCATCTCCAAGAAGTTTCGAGACCCATCGAGCAGAAACCTTTGTCATTTGAAGATCATTGTGAATAATGGCATGAACACATTCCTAGGAGATGCCCAACTCAGTAGCAATGTACCGCTCATTTAGTCGTCGATCCTCCATTATCATGTCATAGATTCTGCCAGTGGTTTCATCGGTGGTTACCGTTCTTGGTCTTCCTGGACGGGGATCATCTTCCAGACTCTCCCTTCCATGTTTGAATTGAGCTGCCCATTTCTTCACTGTGCTGTAAGAAGGGGCACTCTCCCCTAGAGTCTCTACCATATCCTCATGGATCTCCGTCGATGATAAACCCTTGATGCAGAGGTAGCGAATGACTACTCGATGAGAAATTTTATCGATTTTTTCAATTTCTGCCACCCTTACCACTACAGTAGCCTGTTAAAAAATTAGTTGCAGTTAATTTCTTGAAACTTTGTGTTTAATCTTACATTAACCTGATCTACAAATGCAGCTAATATCAACTGCGTGTTTCAAGTATTTGTAACTTAGGCCGCGATTTATCAATCACCCCTTTTAGCTAGACTACAGTAGAATACCTCAGATTTATATCTAGACTACAGTAGAATTTCTCCGATATGTAGTTAGACTACAGGGGAATACCTCCGATATATAGCTACAATAGAATACCTCTCAGATATATAACTAGACTGCAGTACAATAACTCAGATATATAGCTAGACTACATTAGAATACCTCTCAGATATATAACTAGACTGCAGTACAATATCTTAGATATATAACTAGACTACGTTAGAATACCTCACATATATGACTAGATTGAAGTACAATATCTCAGATATATAGCAAGACTACATTAGAATACCTCAGATATGTATCTTGACTAGATTAGAATACCTCATATATATAGCTAGACTACATTAGAATACCTCAGATATATAGCTAGACTACATTAGAATATCTCAGATATAGACTACAGTAGAACACCTCAGAAAAAAATTCAGCATACAGTTCAGTAACTCTAACATAACTATGCTCCATCTTAATAGAACAGTGCTCCATTCTGGCATAACGGTGCTCCACTCTAACAAAACAGTGCTCCACTCTAATAGTAATATGCTCCACTCTAACAGAAGAATACTCCGCTCTAATGGTAATATGCTCCACACTAACAGAACAATGCTCCACTCTAATGGTAATATGCTCCACTCTAACATAACTATGCTCCATTCTAATGATAATATGCTCCACTCTAACATAACTATGCTCCACTCTAATGGTAATATACTCCACTCTAACATAACTATGCTCCACTCTAATGATAATATGCTCCACTCTAACATAACTATGCTTTACTCTAATGGTAATTTGCTCCGCTCTAACATAACTATGCTCCACTCTAATGGTAATATGCTCCACTCTAACATAACTATGCTCCACTCTAATGGTAATATGCTCCACTCTAACAGAACAATGCTCCACTCTAATGGTAATATGTTCCACTCTAACATAACTATGCTCCACTCTAATGGTAATATGCTCCACTCTAACATAACTATGCTCCACTCTAACATAACTATGTTCAACTCTAACATAACTATGTTCCACTCTAACATAACTATGTTCCACTCTAGCATAATTATACTTCACTCTGACATAACTATGTTCCACTCCAGCATAACTATTCTTCACTCTAACATAACTATGTTCCACTCTAACATAAGTATGTTTCACTCTAACATAACTATGTTCCACTCTAACATAACTATGTTCCACTCTAACATAACTATGTTCCACTCTAACATAACTATGCTCCACGCTAACACAACTATCCTCCACGCTAACACAACTATCCTCCACGCTAACACAACTATCCTCCACGCTAACACAACTATCCTCCACGCTAACATAACTATCCTCCACGCTAACACAACTATAACGTCTATTTCAGCACTCTCACCCTGCAAGAAACTATAAACCTCAGAGAACATGTTCTACCTGCCGATACAAAGTTCTTGTTCATGCAGAAAAATGAATGAAACAGCCAGGGAAGAACTTTTTTTTTAAAAGACGCGAAAGTAATTTATTCAGTTTATGTCTGAAACATTTCCAGAAATTTTCCTGTGCTGTGATTGTGTGTACATGGTGACTTTGTGTACGTGGTATTGATGTGTACGTAGTGACTATGTGTACGTAGTGACGGTCTGTACGCAGTGACGGTGTGTACGTTGTGATTGTATGTTCATGGTAAATGTTGTGTACGCGTACGTGATGACCGTGTGTATGTTGTGGCGGTATGTACATAAATCCGGTAATGTGTATATTGTGGCGGTGTGTACAGAAATCCGGTAATGTGTATGTTGTGGCGGTGTGTACAGAAATCCGGTAATGTGTATGTTGTGGCGGTATGTACAGAAATCCGGTAATGTGTATGTTGTGGCGGTATGTACAGAAATCCGGTAATGTGTATGTTGTGGCGGTGTGTACAGAAATCCGGTAATGTGTATGTTGTGGCGGTGTGTACAGAAATCCGGTAATGTGTATGTTGTGGCGGTGTGTACAGAAATCCGGTAATGTGTATGTTGTGGCGGTGTGTACAGAAATCCGGTAATGTGTATGTTGTGGCGGTGTGTACAGAAATCCGGTAACGTGTACGATATGTGTAAACAGAAAGGAAGGTATGATATAAGAACGTACATGCTGGCTGTAACATGATGTGATATAACCCGAGAGTATTTGTTTTCAACTAGAATTCCAGTCCAGCTGAATTTTTAATATACTGATATACTAAATACTAATATAATAATATACAATACACCAAAAATATTTTAAACTACTTCGCGATGTTTTTTCTGTCTCCATACAAGAAAAATATAAATTATACAAAATGAGGAAATTTAGCGAAAAGCATCACATCATTTTTTCCATCGTTTTTACCATCAAAATTTGTTTCACATCATTTCTTACGTGGTTTTTATCATCACAATAAGTTTCACATCATTTCTTACGTGGTTTTTATCATCACAATAAGTTTCACATCATTTCTTCCATCGTTAGTTTTTACAATAACATTAAAATTCACATCATTTATTCCATAGTTTTTATCATCACAATAAGTTTCACATCATTTCTTTCATAGTTTTTATCATCACAATAAGTTTCACATCATTTCTTTCATAGTTTTTATCATCACAATAAGTTTCACATCATTTCTTCCAAAGTTTATATCATCAAAATATGTTTCACATCGTTTTTTCCATAGTTTTTATCATCATAATAAGTTTCACATCATTTCTTCCACATTTTTTCTCATCAAAATATTTTCACATCATTTCTTCCGTCATTTTACAATCAAAAAATGTTTCACATCTTTTCTTCCATCATTTTTACGATCAAAATAAGTTTCACATCATTTCTTCCATCATTTTTACCATCAAAATATGTTTCACGTCAGGACTTCCATCATTTTACAATCAAAATAAGTTTAGCATCTTGTCTTCCATCATTTTACAATCAAAATAAGTTTCACATCTTTTCTTCCATCATTTTACAATCAAAATAAGTTTCACATCTTTTCTTCCATCATTTTACAATCAAAATAAGTTTCACATCTTTTCTTTCATCATTTTACAATCAAAATAAGTTTCACATCTTTTCTTCCATCATTTTACAATCAAAATAAGTTTCACATCTTTTCTTCCATCATTTTACAATCAAAATAAGTTTCACATCTTTTCTTCCATCATTTTACAATCAAAATAAGTTTCACATCTTTTCTTCCATCATTTTACAATCAAAATAAGTTTCACATCTTTTCTTCCATCATTTTACAATCAAAATAAGTTTCACATCTTTTCTTCCATCATTTTACAATCAAAATAAGTTTCACATCTTTTCTTCCATCATTTTACAATCAAAATAAGTTTCACATCATTTGTACCTCTGTTTTACCGACTAAAAACACAGCAAGGAGAACTGGGCGGTTCACGAAATTTGAAATAAGGCAGGGAGCCAGGAGTTGTGTCTGTATTGTGTTCTGTATTTGGATTTTGGCTGCGTAAAGCTTAATTATATTTGAGCTGAAATGATAATATGAAAATCATCTAACCATGCATGATACATTCAGGATCAAACATTATTATCTTTCTGTTCATTTTCAGCCAATAAAGGCTATTCTGAAGTATCGATTCTGCAGCATATTACCGGCATTATTTCACATATCGATTCCCCAGTTTATTATTATCATTTGCATAATTTGAAGAATCGATTCAAATGGCATATTATCCCGTCAGATATGATTTCCCAAGCAGAATACGATATTACGATATCTACGCGGTGATTACTTATCTACGGTCAGCCGGGGCAGTGATTGGTTGATGCTGATACACCAACTGCAGGCCGTGATGAAGGGAATCTTCATAATTGGCTGTAGTTTGACGTAAAAGACGGCTGATAGTTTAGATAACAACGAGGACGTGCGACACAACAACTTCGTTACACAACTCTGAAGCATGGAACTTGTTTTTAACAACCTCACAATAAAACAAATTCTAAAATGACAGCGGCCGATATTTTTTTTAAAAAAGAAAAAGTAAAAGAGCAACCCTCAGCATCCCTGGGACATTTCTGACGTCATCATACATCTTCTTCTTCTTCTTCTTCTTTTACACGCTGACTTCAATATCTTGTTCAGTTTAATTAATGTTGTAGCTTCCAGGTGCACGGATATTAATGTTGTTGTAGCTTCCAGGTGCACGGATATTAATGTTGTTGTAGCTTCCAGGTGCACGGA
Organism: Achatina immaculata; assembly: GCA_009760885.1. NCBI lineage: Eukaryota > Metazoa > Mollusca > Gastropoda > Stylommatophora > Achatinidae > Lissachatina > Lissachatina immaculata. The sequence continues at coordinate 63,498,148 of CM019719.1, read as the reverse complement.
TATTAATGTTGTTGTAGCTTCCAGGTGCACGGATATTAATGTTGTTGTAGCTTCCGAGTGCACGGATATTAATGTTGTTGTAGCTTCCAGGTGCACGGATATTAATGTTGTTGTAGCTTCCAGGTGCACGGATATTAATGTTGTTGTAGCTTCCAGGTGCACGGATATTAATGTTGTTGTAGCTTCCAGGTGCACGGATATTAATGTTGTTGTAGCTTCCAGGTGCACGGATATTAATGTTGTTGTAGCTTCCAGGTGCACGGATATTAATGTTGTTGTAGCTTCCAGGTGCACGGATATTAATGTTGTTGTAGCTTCCAGGTGCACGGATATTAATGTTGTTGTAGCTTGCAGGTGCACGGATATTAATGTTGCTGTAGCTTGCAGGTGCAAGGACATTAATGTTGTTGTAGCTTGCAGGTGCATGGACATTAACGTTGTTTTAGCTTGCAGGTGCAAGGACATTAATGTTGTTGTAGCTTGCAGGTGCATGGACATTAATGTTGTTGTAGCTTGCAGGTGCAAGGACATTAATGTTGCTGTAGCTTGCAGGTGCAAGGACATTAATGTTGCTGTAGCTTGCAGGTGCAAGGACATTAATGTTGTTGTAGCTTGCAGGTGCATGGACATTAATGTTGTTGTAGCTTGCAGGTGCAAGGACATTAATGTTGCTGTAGCTTGCAGGTGCAAGGACATTAATGTTGCTGTAGCTTGCAGGTGCAAGGACATTAATGTTGTTGTAGCTTGCAGGTGCAAGGACATTAATGTTGTTGTAGCTTGCAGGTGGACGGACACAGACTAGAAGACAAAGACAGACGGTACCGAAATCTGTAGAAAAGTAAACCATGACCTAGAAACAGAAGTTCGCCAACAGACCTCCAACAAAGTACGTCCAGCAATAGAAATCCAACAACAGAAGTCCAATAACAGAATTTCTACAACAAAAGTCTAGACTAACTGTGAACGATAAGTTATTCTTAGACAAAAAGTCGACTTTGATGCAAAATATTTAATATAATTTCTTTAAGTGTTAAAGTCAAGATTTTCTCCTTCCATATGCTTTGTCTTCTTATCTTATCTTATCTTATCTTATGTAAGATTATCTTATCTCAGTGTTTGTGATCTTTGCTCACACTGTCACTGTGTGGGGCGTACAGATCTTTGATCTTTGTCTAACTAATGAATCAGGAATCGTAGGCTCTGATTTCATGGACACAAGAACATCTTGTCTCCAGTGATGTGTTCCCGGACCGCTCATCAGACAATGATGTTTTGGTCAACGATAGCGCAAAGAAGTGTGTAAAGTGTGTCTGGGAAGAAAAGCGTCATTATCTTACTCACTACATTCTACTTGCTACATCATACTATAATCACATTCACTTCAAGAAGGCATCTACATAATATAATCACATTCATCTCAAAAAGTCATCTACATAATATAATCATATTGACCTCAAAATATCATCTACATAATATAATCATATTGACCTCAGAAAGTCATATACATAATATAATCATATTGACCTAAAAAAATCATCTACGTAATATCATCATCATCATCATCATCATGTGCCATGCCGACTGGCGTTGCTATTATGCCTCTCCAGAGTACACGATCCTTCATGCAGGCCATCAGCTCAGTTGGTGATCTCCTCTCACACTATCCCGTCAGACTATCAAGTATCATTTCTCTTGGTCTTCCTCTTGATCTTCTTCCTTCTATTTTTCCTGTTGTTATAATATTTTCAATGCCCCCTCTTCTCATTGCATGTCCTATGAAAGTACATTGTCTCTTTCGTACCTTTTTGACAAGATTTTTTGTTTCTCCAGCTGTTCTCATACATTCTTCATTAGTTATTTTTGCTTATTCAGAGTAATATAATCATATTCACCTAAAAAGGTCCTGTACATAATATTATCATAATAACCTCAAAAAGTCATCTACATAATACTATCATATTGTCCTCAAAAAGTCATGTCCATTATATACTCACGAAAAAAGTAAGTGTGCAGTGCTTTAAAAAGCACCATGAACGTGCTCAGATGATGACTGAAATAAAATTTGGCACACGTTATGTTTGATTATCCAATAACAGATAAAATGATAACGTTCAGGCCAGTCACATGTCACAAAAAAAAAAAGTAAAAAAAAGCTCACCTAATGTGGCTCACCACCCCAAGAACAGAAAATCAAGGTTTCTATATCGTGTGTGTCCTCCTCGGGCAGTTATCACTGCTTGACACCGCCTTCTCATCGAACCAATGACACGTTGTATCAGTTGTTGAGGCATGTTATTCCATTCTTCTTGTAATGATTGGGCTAATTCTTGGTGGTTTCCAGGACATTTGTGTCGTCTTCGCAACCTGCGGTCCAGTTCATCCCAAATGTGCCCGATAGGTGACAGGTCTGGTGAAACTGCTGGCCATGGCAAGACACTAATCTGATGTTGTTGAAAGTGGTCCCTGACCACACGTGCGACATGTGGACGAGCGTTATCCTGCTGCAGTATCAGGTCTTGTCCATTAGTATCCAGAAAAGGCATTACGTGGCGTGTAATGATGTTGTCCCTATATCGTAAACCTGTAAGGAAGACTAGGTTTGTTCGGCCAGCATAGGAAATTCCTCCCCAAACCATTCCACTGCCTCCTCTTCTCCTATCCACCTCTAGCACTCAGCTATTCTCAAAGCGTTCTCCTCTTCGCCTGTACACTAAAGCACGCCCATCATGGCCTTGTAAACAGGATCTGGACTCATCAGTGAATAGGTTCCGTCTCCATTGATGATAGGGCCATGCCACATGGTGCCTGGCCCAGGTCAAGCGGGTTTGTCTGTAGCGAACTGTCAGTACTGGTCTAACTGCAGGCCTATGAGGTCAGAGATTTACCTCTCTGAGTCTGTTCCTCACTGTCCGGCTCGACACACGTCTTACACCTGGAATGTTGCAGGCAGTCCATGTTGCCTGGAGAAACCTGTTACGAAGGTGCATGAGGTGGATGTAGTGGTCTTATACAAGAGTGGTAACTCGTGGTCTACCGCTTCTATGGCGGTCAGCAAAGGAACCATTCTGGTTAAAACGACTTTGAAGCCGTGATATTGTGTTTCTGTGAAGATTAAAATGTTGAGATACTGCTGCTACTGTTGATCCAGCAATTAACATCCCAACAGCTATTTTTCGTTGATGTTCGTTCAATCGTGGCATGATGAAAAAAGATGTTTATGTTGGAATTCCACTACTTCTTTCTTCAACGATTACGTGAAGAGATCTCTGAGAACAGAATTACACACTTACCCTCATTTTATTCTTGGTCAGTAACCAATCATGGATCATGCACGTGATTTTACTGGAGCTGTGGTTATCTCCCCATGAATAGTGCGATCAGCTTCGTGCAACACGGGGAAGTGTACAACACTCAGACAAAACTTCGTGCAGCACGGGGAAGTGTACAATACTCAGACAAAACTTTCTGCAGCACGGGGAAGTGGACAACACTCAGACAAAACTTCGTGCAGCACGGGAAAGTGTACAATACTCAGACAAAACTTTCTGCAGCACGGGGAAGTGGACAACACTCAGACAAAACTTCGTGCAGCACGGAAAGTGTACAATACTCAGACAAAACTTTCTGCAGCACGGGGAAGTGGACAACACTCAGACAAAACTTCGTGCAGCACGGGAAAGTGTACAATACTCAGACAAAACTTTCTGCAGCACGGGGAAGTGGACAACACTCAGACAAAACTTCGTGCAGCACGGGAAAGTGTACAATACTCAGACAAAACTTTCTGCAGCACGGGGAAGTGTACAACACTCAGACAAAACTTCGTGCAGCACGGGGAAGTGGACAACACTCAGACAAAACTTCGTGCAGCACGGGGAAGTGGACAACACTCAGACAAAACTTTGTGGCAAATTTTATTTCATTTCATTCATGACAACGTGGCTAGTGGGCTTGACACCACTGCACATCTACTTTTTGCGTGAGTATGTAATCATATCCACCTGAAAAAGTCATCTACATAATATAATCATATCCACCTGAAAAAGTCATCTACATAATATAATCATATCCACCTGAAAAAGTCATCTACATAATATAATCATATCCATCTGAAAAAGTAATCTACATAATATAATCATATTTCCTTGAGAAACCTCATCTATCTCTCAACTTCATCTAAATGTCCTACTCATTTCCTTGCTGTCAAATCTCTTTTGATCTGCTTTATCTAACACCAGTTTTAATGTATGACTGTAACTTCCTGATTTTGTTACACTATAGGAGTTTCTAATTCTAACTTGTAACATAGGCGTAACCTTATTGTAACTTGTAACATAGACCTGAGCTTGTTCATACATCACTTCCTGTGTTTGTGGCTGACTCTAGCAGCACCACCACTTACTCAACACAGCACCACAATAACTGACAAAACCACATGTCCAATTACATTTTCAGTCAACACGACTGAGTGAACAGCAAATCAATAATCCAGATTGTAAAATCAATGAATGACTTTGTTCACTTCGAACACGATACTAATTTCCAAGCAGGGCACTCATGTTTTACGTCATTTTCAGTTAAACAGTTGTAGACATCTTCCTCATGCGCCGTCCCGTGTAACAGTTTGTCTCACCACAACCTCCTGCTCAAGATATTTTTTGTGCAGTATACCTGTCTGCTCTTATTTCATTTCTCTTTCATCAGTTTTTTTTTCTCCTGGCTGTAGCCTTCTCTCTGTGTCTTCATGTATTAGTAATGTTGAAGATGTTTGCCAGAGACATGCGCTGCTTCCATTCTCTCACACAAAAAATGCTCCCAGTAAAGTTCACTTTCTTCTCATGGCTCATGTCGTGGTTTTTTTTTTCCTTCAGAATATCTGCACCTTTATCAGGTACTGAAACATCAAAGACAAGCCAGTCCAGAACACCAGTACATGTAAGATGAGTACACCTGCGTACATAGAGGAGGGGTTTAGTACACCTGTGTACACAGAGGAGGAGGTTAGACCCGTGTTCTTGATTATGACAACCGGAGAGGAAGGAACAGATGATGTGACGACGACCTGGTCACTCAGTGTCGGAGAAAACATAACAGGAAACATCAGTGACAGGTGAGAACAAGCATGTTTTTATATTCATGGTCTCACACATGTTTTATATTCATGGTCTCTCACATGTTTTATATTCATGGTCTCTCACATGTTTTATATTCATGGTCTCACACATGTTTTATATTCATGGTCTCACACATGTTTTATATTCATAGTCTCTCACATGTTTTATATTCATGGTCTCACACATGTTTTATATTCATAGTCTCTCACATGTTTTATATTCATGGTCTCACACATGTTTTATATTCATGCCTTTTCACATGTTTTATATTCATGCCTTCTCACATGTTTTATATTCATAGTCTCTCACATGTTTTATATTCATAGTCTCTCACATGTTTTATATTCATGGTCTCACACATGTTTTATATTCATGCCTTCTCACATGTCTTATATTCATGCCTTCTAACATGTTTTATATTCATGCCTTCTAACATGTTTTATATTCATTACCTCTCACATGTCTTATATTCATGCCTTCTCACATGTCTTATATTCATGCCCTCTCACATGTTTGATATTCATGCCCTATCACATGTCTTATATTCATGCCCTCTCACATATCTTATATTCATGCCCTCTCACATGTCTTATATTCATGCCCTCTCACATGTCTTATATTCATGCCCTCTCATTCATTCATTCATTCATTCATTTACATGTGCCTTGGGGAACTTTGCCTCCGTAGCAACATTCCTGAAGGCCTCTCGGTTGTGAGCAAGATGCATTGCTGCTGATTAATTCATTTGCAGATCATCAACGATGTCTTGCAGCCATCTTCGCCTTGGTCTTCCTCTCTTTCATTTTCCCATTATGTACCCTTCCAAGACGGTTTTCTCTAGATTATAATAACGTTTATTGTGTCCAAAATATTTAAGTTTTCTCTCTTTAATCCTCTTTACTAGCCAGCCTTCTTCAATATTAAGATCTTGTAGTATGGATATATTTGTTCTTTTTTGTATTCATGATATATTGAAGAAATCTTCTGTAGCATTTACATTCAAAGGCATTTATGTGTTTCTCAGCTGTTTTGTTAAGTGTCCAGGTCTCACAGGATTCTGCTGCGATGGGAAAGATGCATGCCCTTAAAAATCTTATTTTTGTAGTTCTGTCTGTTCCTCCCCACAGATTCTTTACTTGTTTTACTTTCTGAAGAGCGATAGATGTCCTCCTTTTAATTTCTTTCATTGTATCTCCATTATTAGTTAGTAGTGATCCAAGATATTCAAAACTCTCCACTTCTTCCAGTTTTTCCTCATTGATACATATTTCAGCTGCCTTGTTTGTTTTGTCAGTTGTCATCAATTTAGTTTTCTTCGCGTTAAGACAGAGGTTCTGCTCTTCGCTGTTCTTACGAGCTGACATAATTAGTTTTTCCATTCCTTCTTGTGTTGTGGACAGCAATACTGTGTCATCAGCATATCTAATCTCTGGTATTTCATAACCTCCAATTGTTATGGTATCGTAATATTCTTTGTCTACATCTTCTCTAACATTCCTCATTATATTTTCAGTATACAAGTTAAATAAGTAAGGTGACAATATGCACACCTGACGGACCCCTTGTTTTATGTCAAACCAAGTTGTTGTTTCACCATTTATTCTTGCTTCTGCTTGTTGGTCTAGATACAGCAGTGATGTTAATTGTATCAAATGTGTTGGAAATCCCATTTGTTCCATTATTTCCCAAAGTTTCTGGTGTTGTACACAATCAAATGCCTTTGAGTAGTCTATAAAGGATAAATATAGATTCACATTAAACTCTCTGCATTTCTCTATTATTAATCTTAGACTGAATATATGATCTCTTGATCCTCTTCCTTGCCTGAAACCAGCTTGGACCATATTGACTTCTTCTATTTTCTTATGAAGTCTACCCATTATGATTTTTAACAGAATTTTGCTGGCATGACTAATGATGACAACACTTCTATAGTTTGTTCATAATTCCAAGTTACCCCTTTCCAGTTCTGGTATGAATACAGTTCTTTTCCATTCTTTGGCCAAATACCTGAATGCCATATCTTTTTACATAGTGCATGATAGATTGTTGCACATTCCTTTCCTCCTGCTTTAATAAATGTCCAGGTCTCACAGGATTCTGCTGCGATGGGAAAGATGCATGCCCTTAAAAATCTTATTTTTGTAGTTCTGTCTGTTCCTCCCCACAGATTCTTTACTTGTTTTACTTTCTGAAGAGCGATAGATGTCCTCCTTTTAATTTCTTTCATTGTATCTCCATTATTAGTTAGTAGTGATCCAAGATATTCAAAACTCTCCACTTCTTCCAGTTTTTCCTCATTGATACATATTTCAGCTGCCTTGTTTGTTTTGTCAGTTGTCATCAATTTAGTTTTCTTCGCGTTAAGACAGAGGTTCTGCTCTTCGCTGTTCTTACGAGCTGACATAATTAGTTTTTCCATTCCTTCTTGTGTTGTGGACAGCAATACTGTGTCATCAGCATATCTAATCTCTGGTATTTCATAACCTCCAATTGTTATGGTATCGTAATATTCTTTGTCTACATCTTCTCTAACATTCCTCATTATATTTTCAGTATACAAGTTAAATAAGTAAGGTGACAATATGCACACCTGACGGACCCCTTGTTTTATGTCAAACCAAGTTGTTGTTTCACCATTTATTCTTGCTTCTGCTTGTTGGTCTAGATACAGCAGTGATGTTAATTGTATCAAATGTGTTGGAAATCCCATTTGTTCCATTATTTCCCAAAGTTTCTGGTGTTGTACACAATCAAATGCCTTTGAGTAGTCTATAAAGGATAAATATAGATTCACATTAAACTCTCTGCATTTCTCTATTATTAATCTTAGACTGAATATATGATCTCTTGATCCTCTTCCTTGCCTGAAACCAGCTTGGACCATATTGACTTCTTCTATTTTCTTATGAAGTCTACCCATTATGATTTTTAACAGAATTTTGCTGGCATGACTAATGATGACAACACTTCTATAGTTTGTTCATAATTCCAAGTTACCCCTTTCCAGTTCTGGTATGAATACAGTTCTTTTCCATTCTTTGGCCAAATACCTGCATGCCATATCTTTTTACATAGTGCATGATAGATTGTTGCACATTCCTTTCCTCCTGCTTTAATAAATTCAGCTGTTATCTCATCACATCCTGGTGATTTATCATTTTTCAGATTCTTTATTGCCCACAAAACTTCTTCTATTGTCGGTTCGGGTTCTTTCTCCTCCAATAATAATTCACATTGTTGATTTCTGCTTTCACAGTCGGATGTTTTGTACATTCATCTGCAATATTCCTTCCATCTGTCTAGAATTTCCTATATCTCTGTCAAGGTATTCCCAATCTTGTCACAAATTACATTTAGCTTAGGTGTGACATTTCTGGTCAATGTCTTCATTTCTTTAAACATTTCACTATCTCTTCCACACTTCTGATGTCATTCTATTCTTTCACAACAATCTTGTATGTATTGTTTTTTGTCTTTTCTTACGTTTCTTCGTACTTCTTTTGTTAAAGATTTATATTTCTCTTTGTTGCTGTTTGTCACTTTCCATTGCATCTTCAATTCTCTACGTTGTTTTATCAGTTCTAGTGTGCCTGCTGTAATAATCCATTCTTGTGTGTTTTCTTTAGTTGTTGTTAATAAGATATCCCTGCCCTGTGTAGCCAAATCGTGTGGTGTCATCTTCTCCCGTACAGCCATCAGGATTTCGAAACGGTTGTTCACTTCTGCACCATATGCCCTTCTCACACATCTTATATTCATGCCCTCTCACACATCTTATATTCATGCCCTCTCACATATCTTATATTCATGCCCTCTCACATGTCTTATATTCATGCCCTCTCACGTGTCTTATATTCATGCCCTCTCACATGTCTTATATTCATGCCCTCTCACGTGTCTTATATTCATGCCCTCTCACATATCTTATATTCATGCCCTCTCACACATCTTATATTCATGCCCTCTCACACATCTTATATTCATGCCCTCTCACATGTCTTATATTCATGCCCTCTCACATGTCTTATATTCATGGTCTCTCACATGTCTTATATTCATGCCCTCTCACGTGTCTTATATTCATGCCCTCTCACACATCTTATATTCATGCCCTCTCACATGTCTTATATTCATGGTCTCTCACATGTCTTATATTCATGGTCTCTCACATGTCTTATATTCATGCCCTCTCACATGTCTTATATTCATGGTCTCTCACATGTCTTATATTCATGCCCTCTCACATGTCTTATATTCATGGTCTCTCACATGTCTTATATTCATGCCCTCTCACATGTCTTATATTCATGCCCTCTCACACATCTTATATTCATGCCCTCTCACACATCTTATATTCATGCCCTCTCACATGTCTTATATTCATGCCCTCTCACATGTCTTATATTCATGCCCTCTCACATGTCTTATATTCATGCCCTCTCACATGTCTTATATTCATGGTCTCACACATGTCTTATATTCATGGTCTCTCACATGTCTTATATTCATGCCCTCTCACATGTCTTATATTCATGGTCTCTCACATGTCTTATATTCATGCCCTCTCACATGTCTTATATTCATGCCCTCTCACGTGTCTTATATTCATGCCCTCTCACACATCTTATATTCATGCCCTCTCACACATCTTATATTCATGCCCTCTCACACATCTTATATTCATGCCCTCTCACATGTCTTATATTCATCCCTCTCACATATCTTATATTCATGGTCTCACACATGTCTTATATTCATGCCCTCTCACGTGTCTTATATTCATGCCCTCTCACACATCTTATATTCATGCCCTCTCACATGTCTTATATTCATGGTCTCTCACATGTCTTATATTCATGGTCTCTCACATGTCTTATATTCATGCCCTCTCACATGTCTATATTCATGGTCTCTCACATGTCTTATATTCATGCCCTCTCACATGTCTTATTCATGGTCTCTCACATGTCTTATTCATGCCCTCTCACATGTCTTATATTCATGCCCTCTCACACATCTTATATTCATGCCCTCTCACACATCTTATTTCATGCCCTCTCACATGTCTTATATTCATGCCCTCTCACATGTCTATATTCATGCCCTCTCACATGTCTTATATTCATGCCCTCTCACATGTCTTATATCATGGTCTCACACATGTCTTATATTCTGGTCTCTCACATGTCTTATATTCATGCCCTCTCACATGTCTTATATTCATGGTCTCTCACATGTCTTATATTCACGGTCTCTCTCATGTCTTATATTCATGGTCTCTCACATGTCTTATATTAATGGTCTCTCACATGTCTTATATTCATGCCCTCTCACATGTCTTATATTCATGATCTCTCACATGTCTTATATTCATGGTCTCGCACATGTCTTATATTCATGGTCTCTCACATGTCTTATATTCATGGTCTCTCACATGTCTTATATTCATGGTCTCACACATGTTTTATATTCATGCCCTCTCACATGTCTTATATTCATGGTCTATCACATGTCTTATATTCATGCCCTCTCACATGTTCTATATTCATGCCCTCTCATATGTCTTATATTCATGGTCTCTCACATGTCTTATATTCATGGTCTCACACATGTCTTATATTCATGGTCTCACACATGTCTTATATTCATGGTCTCACACATGTCTTATATTCATGCCCTCTCACATGTCTTATATTCATGGTCTCTCACATGTCTTATATTCATGCCCTCTCACATGTTTTATATTCATACCCTCTCATATGTCTTATATTCATGGTCTCTCACATGTCTTATATTCATGCCCTCTCATATGTCTTATATTCATGGTCTCTCACATGTCTTATATTCATGCCCTCTCACATGTTTTATATTCATGCCCTCTCACGTGTCTTATATTCATGCCCTCTCACATGTCTTATATTCATGGTCTCTCACATGTCTTATATTCATGCCCTCTCACGTGTCTTATATTCATGCCCTCTCACGTGTCTTATATTCATGCCCTCTCACATATCTTATATTCATGCCCTCTAACATATCTTATATTCATGCCCTCTCACATATCTTATATTCATGCCCTCTCACATATTTTATATTCATGGTCTCACACATGTCTTATATTCATGCCCTCTCACATATCTTATATTCATGGTCTCACACATGTCTTATATTCATGCCCTCTCATATGTTTTATATTCATGCCCTCTCACATGTTTTATATTCATGCCCTCTCACATGTCTTATATTCATGGTCTGTCACATGTCTTATATTCATGCCCTCTCATATGTCTTATATTCATGGTCTCTCACATGTCTTATATTCATGCCCTCTCATATGTCTTATATTCATGCCCTCTCATATGTCTTATATTCATGCCCTCTCATATGTCTTATATTCATGCCCTCTCATATGTCTTATATTCATGGTCTCACACATGTCTTATATTCATGGTCTCACACATGTCTTATATTCATGGTCTCACACATGTCTTATATTCATGCCCTCTCATATGTTTTATATTCATGCCCTCTCATATGTCTTATATTCATGGTCTCTCACATGTCTTATATTCATGGTCTCTCACATGTCTTATATTCATGGTCTCACACATGTCTTATATTCATGGTCTCACACATGTTTTATATTCATGCCCTCTCACATGTCTTATATTCATGGTCTCTCACATGTCTTATATTCATGGTCTCACACATGTTTTATATTCATGGTCTCTCACATGTCTTATATTCATGGTCTCTCACATGTCTTATATTCATGGTCTCTCACATGTCTTATATTCATGCCCTCTCACATGTCTTATATTCATGCCCTCTCACACATCTTATATTCATGCCCTCTCACACATCTTATTCATGCCCTCTCACATGTCTTATTCATGGTCTCTCACATGTCTTATATTCATGCCCTCTCACATGTCTTATATTCATGGTCTCTCACATGTCTTATATTCATGGTCTCTCACATGTCTTATATTCATGGTCTCACACATGTTTTATATTCATGCCCTCTCACATGTCTTATATTCATGGTCTCTCACATGTCTATATTCATGCCCTCTCACATGTTTTATATTCATGCCCTCTCATATGTCTTATATTCATGGTCTCTCACATGTCTTATATTCATGGTCTCACACATGTCTTATATTCATGGTCTCACACATGTCTTATATTCATGGTCTCACACATGTCTTATATTCATGCCCTCTCACATGTCTTATATTCATGGTCTCTCACATGTCTTATATTCATGCCCTCTCACATGTTTTATATTCATGCCCTCTCATATGTCTTATATTCATGGTCTCTCACATGTCTTATATTCATGGTCTCTCACATGTTTTATATTCATGCCCTCTCACATGTCTTATATTCATGGTCTGTCACATGTCTTATATTCATGCCCTCTCATATGTCTTATATTCATGGTCTCTCACATGTCTTATATTCATGCCCTCTCATATGTCTTATATTCATGCCCTCTCATATGTCTTATATTCATGCCCTCTCATATGTCTTATATTCATGCCCTCTCATATGTCTTATATTCATGGTCTCACACATGTCTTATATTCATGGTCTCACACATGTCTTATATTCATGGTCTCACACATGTCTTATATTCATGCCCTCTCATATGTTTTATATTCATGCCCTCTCATATGTCTTATATTCATGGTCTCTCACATGTCTTATATTCATGGTCTCTCACATGTCTTATATTCATGGTCTCACACATGTCTTATATTCATGGTCTCACACATGTTTTATATTCATGCCCTCTCACATGTCTTATATTCATGGTCTCTCACATGTCTTATATTCATGGTCTCACACATGTTTTATATTCATGGTCTCTCACATGTCTTATATTCATGGTCTCTCACATGTCTTATATTCATGGTCTCTCACATGTCTTATATTCATGCCCTCTCACATGTCTTATATTCATGCCCTCTCACACATCTTATATTCATGCCCTCTCACACATCTTATATTCATGCCCTCTCACATGTCTTATATTCATGGTCTCTCACATGTCTTATATTCATGCCCTCTCACATGTCTTATATTCATGGTCTCTCACATGTCTTATATTCATGGTCTCTCACATGTCTTATATTCATGGTCTCACACATGTTTTATATTCATGCCCTCTCACATGTCTTATATTCATGGTCTCTCACATGTCTTATATTCATGCCCTCTCACATGTTTTATATTCATGCCCTCATATGTCTTATATTCATGGTCTCTCACATGTCTTATATTCATGGTCTCACACATGTCTTATATTCATGGTCTCACACATGTCTTATATTCATGGTCTCACACATGTCTTATATTCATGCCCTCTCACATGTCTTATATTCATGGTCTCTCACATGTCTTATATTCATGCCCTCTCACATGTTTTATATTCATGCCCTCTCATATGTCTTATATTCATGGTCTCTCACATGTCTTATATTCATGGTCTCTCACATGTCTTATATTCATGCCCTCTCATATGTCTTATATTCATGGTCTCTCACATGTCTTATATTCATGCCCTCTCACATGTTTTATATTCATGCCATCTCACATGTCTTATATTCATGGTCTCTCACATGTCTTATATTCATGCCCTCTCACATGTCTTATATTCATGGTCTCTCACATGTCTTATATTCATGGTCTCACACATGTCTTATATTCATGGTCTCTCACATGTCTTATATTCATGGTCTCACACTTGTCTTATATTCATGGTCTCACACATGTCTTATATTCATGGTCTCTCGCGTGTCTTATATTCATGGCCTCTCACATGTCTCATATCCATGGCCTCATATATGTCTAAGCGGAAATGATATATAATGACGGAGATATAGCTTAATTGTTGTCCCTTCAGTTTGTTTTGATGTTCTTCTTACATTGAAGAGATTTTGTTGTCTCTGCTTGTCTGTGGGAGAGATTTTACATCAAAATCACCAGAAAACCGTTCTGATAAAAAGAGTCACTTGGGAAAGTGGTGATAACTGGTTAAATATGTCACATTTCTCTCATTTTATCACATTCTTTCGTACATTCTCTTTCTCTCACTTTCTCGCATACTCTCTTTCGTACACTTTCTCTCTCTCTCTTACATTTCTCTTTCACTCTCTTACACACACACGTAGACACACACACACACACACTCTCTCTCTCTCTTCCTTCCTTCCTTCATTCCTTCTCTCTCTCTCTCTCTCTCTCTCTCTTACATCTCTTCAGTTAAACAGTTGTAGACATCTTCCTCATGCGCCGTCCCGTGTAACAGTATGTCTCACCACAACCTCCTGCACAACCTCCTGCTCCTCTCTCTCTATTCTCTCTCTCTATTCTCTCTCTCCTTTCTCTCTCCTTTCTCTCTCTCTCTCTTCCTTCCTTCCTTCATTCCTTCTCTCTCTCTCTCTCTCTCGATCGAATTTTTTCAAACATGTTTTGAATGTGTGAATCAGAGGATCTTTCATTTTGAATGATGTATTTACTTGTATTGGTTTGTATTTACTGGTGATAGCTTTGATAAGACGTGTGATGAAGTGAATATTTGAAAGTGATAATTGAATAATAAAGTGTGAAGAGTGAGATGTGTTCAGTTCTTCGAAAATAAAGTTCTTTCTCTCTCTCTTTCACTCTCTACCTCTCTCCCCCTCTCTCTCCCTCCCTCTCTCTCTCTCTTTCTCTCTCTCCATCTGTCCCTCTCTCTGTCATATAAAAGAGAGAAAGATGTCTCCTCTCTCTCCCTCTCTCTTCCTCTCTCTCTCACGCTCTCTCTCCTCTCTCTCCCTCTCTCCGTTTATTCTAAATTCTATACATAAAGCATAAAAAACTCATACATGCAAATAGAAAACAAGTTTATATAGCAGTGAGGCTTTCCTTGGTTTTCATCATGGCAGCCGCTGCTGTGTGTGTGCACATCTCACTGAGCCAGACTCCTTCTCTGCATCATTCTCATAGTTATTACTGTCATCATCACTCTTTCCTTCTGTTTAATGATCCATTATAAACATACACATCTTCTCATGTAATCTATCTTCTGAATCCATGTTATTCCCTTCTCTCTCTCCTTTCTCTCTCCTCTCTCTCTCTACTCTCTCTCTCTATTCTCTCTATCCTGTCTCTATTCTCTCTCTATTCTCTCTATCCTCTCTCTCCTTTCTCTCTCCTTTCTCTCTCCTCTCTCTATTCTCTCTCCTTTCTCTCTCCTCTGTCTCCTCTCTCTATATTCTCTCTATCATGTCTCTATTCTCTCTCTCCTTTCTCTCTCCTTTCTCTATTCTCTCTCCTTTCTCTCTCCTCTCTCTATTCTATCTCCTTTCTCTCTCCTCTCTCTATATTCTCTCTATCATGTCTCTATTCTATCTCTATTCTCTCTCTCCTTTCTCTCTCTCTATTCTCCCTCCTTTCTCTCTATTCTCTCTCTCCTCTTCTCTCTCCTCTTCTCTCTCCTCTCTATTCTCTCTAATCTCTCTCTCCTCTCACTCCTTTCTCTCTCCTCTCTCTATTCTCTCTCCTCTCTCCTTCTCTCCTTTCTCTCTCCTCTCTCTCTATTCTCTCCTTTCTCTCTCCTTTCTCTCTCTCTCTCTTCCTTCCTTCCTTCATTCCTTCTCTCTCTCTCTCTCTCGATCGAATTTTTTCAAACATGTTTTGAATGTGTGAATCAGAGGATCTTTCATTTTGAATGATGTATTTACTTGTATTGGTTTGTATTTACTGGTGATAGCTTTGATAAGACGTGTGATGAAGTGAATATTTGAAAGTGATAATTGAATAATAAAGTGTGAAGAGTGAGATGTGTTCAGTTCTTCGAAAATAAAGTTCTTTCTCTCTCTCTTTCACTCTCTACCTCTCTCCCCCTCTCTCTCCCTCCCTCTCTCTCTCTCTTTCTCTCTCTCCATCTGTCCCTCTCTCTGTCATATAAAAGAGAGAAAGATGTCTCCTCTCTCTCCCTCCCTCTCTCTCTCTCTCTCTCTACTCTCTCTCTCTTCTCTCTCCTCTCTCTCCGTTTATTCTAAATTCTATACATAAAGCATAAAAAACTCATACATGCAAATAGAAAACAAGTTTATATAGCAGTGAGGCTTTCCTTGGTTTTCATCATGGCAGCCGCTGCTGTGTGTGTGCACATCTCACTGAGCCAGACTCCTTCTCTGCATCATTCTCATAGTTATTACTGTCATCATCACTCTTTCCTTCTGTTTAATGATCCATTATAAACATACACATCTTCTCATGTAATCTATCTTCTGAATCCATGTTATTCCCTTCTCTCTCTCCTTTCTCTCTCCTCTCTCTCTCTACTCTCTCTCTATTCTCTCTATCCTGTCTCTATTCTCTCTCTATTCTCTCTATCCTCTCTCTCCTTTCTCTCTCCTTTCTCTCTCCTTTCTCTCTCCTCTCTCTATTCTCTCTCCTTTCTCTCTCCTCTGTCTCCTCTCTCTATATTCTCTCTATCATGTCTCTATTCTCTCTCTCCTTTCTCTCTCCTTTCTCTATTCTCTCTCCTTTCTCTCTCCTCTCTCTATTCTATCTCCTTTCTCTCTCCTCTCTCTATATTCTCTCTATCATGTCTCTATTCTATCTCTATTCTCTCTCTCCTTTCTCTCTCTCTATTCTCCCTCCTTTCTCTCTATTCTCTCTCTCCTCTTCTCTCTCCTCTCTCTCTATTTTCTCTCCTCTCTCTCTCCTCTCACTCCTTTCTCTCTCCTCTCTCTATTCTCTCTCCTCTCTCTCTTCTATCCTTTCTCTCTCCTCTCTCTCTATTCTCTCTCGTTTCTCTCTCCGCTCTCTATTCTCTCTCCTTTCTCTCTCCTCTCTTCTCTCTCCTCTCTCTCTTTTCTTTCTCTCTCCTTTCTCTATTCTCTCTCCTTTCTCTCTCCCCTCTCTCTATTCTCTCTCATCTCTCCCTTCTCCTCATCTCTCTCTATCCTCTCTATCCTGTCTCTATTCTCTCTCTATTCTATCTCCATTCTATCTCTCTTTTCTCTCTCTATTCTCTCTCCTTTCTCTCTCCTTTCTCTCTCTCCTTTGTCTCTCCTTTCTCTCTCTCCTTTCTCTCTACTCTCTCTCTTCTCTCTCCTTTCTCTCTATCCTCTCTATTCTCTCTCCTTTCTCTCTCCTTTCTCTCTCTTCTCTCTCTATTCTCTCTATCCTGTCTCTATTCTGTCTATTCTCTCTCTCCATTTCTCGCTTTCTTTCTCTCTCTCTATTCTTTCTATCCTTTCTTCTCTCCGTTTCTCTTTCTGTCCATCTCCTCTCTCTCCTTTCTTTCTCCGTTTTACTCTTTCTTTCTCTCTCCTCTCTATTCCCCCTCTCCTATCTCTTTTCTCTCTCCGTTTCTCTCTCTTTCTCTCTTCCCCTCCTCCAGCCTTAACAAGAGAGTCTCACCTAGCAATCCCCTCAAGTGAACGAGGCTGTGAGGATACCTGTAAGCCATCCATGTGAGCCACCAGAACTTTGAAACAGTGCTAGCTATAGTGTGACATTCAGTTCAGTCCTGTGCTAGGTACAGTGTGACATTCAGTTCAGTCCTGTGATAGGTATAATGTGACATTCAGTTCAGTCCTGTGATAGGTATAGTGTGACATTCAATTCAGTCCTGTGATAGGTATAATGTGACATTCAGTTCAGTCCTGTGATAGGTATAGTGTGACATTCAATTCAGTCCTGTGATAGGTATAATGTGACATTCAGTTCAGTCCTGTGATGACATTCAGTTCAGTCCTGTGATAGGTATAATGTGACATTCAATTCAGTCCTGTGATAGGTATAATGTGACATTCAGTTCAGTCCTGTGATAGGTATAATGTGACATTCAGTTCAGTCCTGTGATGACATTCAGTTCAGTCTTGTGATAGGTATAATGTGACATTCATTTTAGTCCTATGATAGGTATAATGTGACATTCATTTTAGTCCTGTGATAGGTATAATGTGACATTCATTTTTAGTCCTGTGATAGGTATAATGTGACATTCATTTTAGTCCTGTGATAGGTATAATCTGACATTCATTTTAGTCCTGTGATAGTATAATGTGACATTCAGTTCTGTCCTGTGATAGGTATAATGTAACATTCAGTTCTGTCCTGTGATAGGTATAATGTGACATTCATTTTAGTCCTGTGATAGGTATAATGTGACATTCATTTTAGTCCTGTGATAGGTATCTCTATTCTCTCTCCTTTCTCTCTCCGCTCTCTATTCTCTCTCCTTTCTCTCTCTCTCTCTCTCCTCTCTCTCTTTTCTTTCTCTCTCCTCTCTCTATTCTCTCTCCTTTCTCTCTCCCCTCTCTCTATTCTCTCTCATCTCTCTCTTCTCCTCCTCTTTCTCTATCCTATCTATCCTGTCTCTATTCTATCTCTATTCTCTCTCTATTCTATCTATATTCTCTCTCTCTTTTCTCTCTCTCTATTCTCTCTCCTTTCTCTCTCTCTTTTCTCTCTATTCTCTCTCTTCTCTCTCCTTTCTCTCTCCTCTCTCTATTCTCTCTCCTTTCTCTCTCCCATGTCTCCTCTCTCTATATTCTCTCTATCATGTCTCTATCCTCTCTCTCCTTTCTCTCTCCTTTCTCTATTCTCTCTCCTCTCTCTATTCTATCTCCTTTCTCTCTCCTCTCTCTATATTCTCTCTATCATGTCTCTATTCTATCTCTATTCTCTCTCTCCTTTCTCTCTCTCTATTCTCCCTCCTTTCTCTCTATTCTCTCTCTCCTCTTCTCTCTCCTCTCTCTCTATTTTCTCTCCTCTCTCTCTCCTCTCACTCCTTTCTCTCTCCTCTCTCTATTCTCTCTCCTCTCTCTCTTCTATCCTTTCTCTCTCCTCTCTCTCTATTCTCTCTCGTTTCTCTCTCCGCTCTCTATTCTCTCTCCTTTCTCTCTCCTCTCTTCTCTCTCTCTCTCTCTCTCTTTTCTTTCTCTCTCTCCTTTCTTTCTCTCTCCTTTCTCTCTCCCCTCTCTCTATTCTCTCTCATCTCTCCCTTCTCCTCCTCTCTCTCTATCCTCTCTATCCTGTCTCTATTCTCTCTCTATTCTATCTCCATTCTATCTCTCTTTTCTCTCTCTATTCTCTCTCCTTTCTCTCTCCTTTCTCTCTCTCCTTTGTCTCTCCTTTCTCTCTCTCCTTTCTCTCTACTCTCTCTCTTCTCTCTCCTTTCTCTCTATCCTCTCTATTCTCTCTCCTTTCTCTCTCCTTTCCTCTCTTCTCTCTCTATTCTCTCTATCCTGTCTCTATTCTGTCTATTCTCTCTCTCCATTTCTCGCTTTCTTTCTCTCTCTCTATTCTTTCTATCCTTTCTTCTCTCCGTTTCTCTTTCTGTCCATCTCCTCTCTCTCCTTTCTTTCTCCGTTTTACTCTTTCTTTCTCTCTCCTCTCTATTCCCCCTCTCCTATCTCTTTTCTCTCTCCGTTTCTCTCTCTTCTCTCTTCCCCTCCTCCAGCCTTAACAAGAGAGTCTCACCTAGCAATCCCCTCAAGTGAACGAGGCTGTGAGGATACCTGTAAGCCATCCATGTGAGCCACCAGAACTTTGAAACAGTGCTAGCTATAGTGTGACATTCAGTTCAGTCCTGTGCTAGGTACAGTGTGACATTCAATTCATTCCTGTGATAGGTATAGTGTGACATTCAGTTCAGTCCTGTGCTAGGTATAGTGTGACATTCAATTCAGTCCTGTGATAGGTATAATGTGACATTCAGTTCAGTCCTGTGATAGGTATAGTGTGACATTCAATTCAGTCCTGTGATAGGTATAATGTGACATTCAGTTCAGTCCTGTGATGACATTCAGTTCAGTCCTGTGATAGGTATAATGTGACATTCAATTCAGTCCTGTGATAGGTATAATGTGACATTCAGTTCAGTCCTGTGATAGGTATAATGTGACATTCAGTTCAGTCCTGTGATGACATTCAGTTCAGTCTTGTGATAGGTATAATGTGACATTCATTTTAGTCCTATGATAGGTATAATGTGACATTCATTTTAGTCCTGTGATAGGTATAATGTGACATTCATTTTTTAGTCCTGTGATAGGTATAATGTGACATTCATTTTAGTCCTGTGATAGGTATAATCTGACATTCATTTTAGTCCTGTGATAGGTATAATGTAACATTCAGTTCTGTCCTGTGATAGGTATAATGTAACATTCAGTTCTGTCCTGTGATAGGTATAATGTGACATTCATTTTAGTCCTGTGATAGGTATAATGTGACATTCATTTTAGTCCTGTGATAGGTATAATGTGACATTCATTTTAGTCCTGTGATAGGTATAATGTGACATTCATTTTAGTCCTGTGATAGGTATAATGTGACATTCATTTTAGTCCTGTGATAGGTATAATGTGACATTCATTTTAGTCCTGTGATAGGTATAATGTGACATTCATTTTTAGCCCTGTGATAGGTATAATGTAACATTCAGTTCTGTCCTGTGATAGGTATAATGTAACATTCAGTTCTGTCCTGTGATAGGTATAATGTGACATTCAGTTCTGTCCTGTGATAGGTATAATGTGACATTCAGTTATGTCCTGTGATAGGTATAATGTGACATTCAGTTCTGTCCTGTGATAGGTATAATGTAACATTCAGTTCTGTCCTGTGATAGGTATAATGTGACATTCAGTTCTGTCCTGTGATAGGTATAATGTAACATTCAGTTCTGTCCTGTGATAGGTATAATGTGACATTCAGTTCAGTCATATGATAGGTATAATGTAACATTCAGTTCAGTCATATGATAGGTATAGTGTGACATTCAGTTCAGTCATATGATAGGTATAATGTAACATTCAGTTCAGTCATATGATAGGTATAATGTAACATTCAGTTCAGTCATATGATAGGTATAGTGTAACATTCATTTCAGTCATGTGATAGGTATAATGTGACATTCAGTTCAGTCATATGATAGGTATAGTGTGACATTCAGTTCAGTCCTGTGATAGGTATAATGTAACATTCAGTTCTGTCCTGTGATAGGTATAATGTAACATTCAGTTCTGTCCTGTGAATGATTGATTGATTGATCTTTATTTCAAAAAGGTTAAGAATTGGGCACGCAGGCCCGTCTGACATTCTGCCCTTTATCATACATCTTTCACTCTATTCCAGACATTCTACAAATATGCTGTTCATATAACAAACATAATTAACATTGAAGCTGAGAGACATAAAATAAAATATAACATTTACGTTTCGCTCTTAAACATTCACTCAGTACAGAAGTAACTACATATATTATAAATGACTATCTACTAAACAAAATTTTCGGGACTATTCAGAAAACAATTAATTGTATTTGGTGTCTGTAAGAGCAGCTTAAGATAACTTTTAAGTTTTATAATTCATGAAGGCATGTAGTCGACATCAAATAGATACTGGGAAAGCTTGTAGTTGTAGGAAGGAGTATAATTAATATTTTTTATATAGGATGGGAGGGTATTCCAAAGATGAGCAGCAGAATAACAAAAGCTTTTCTTGTAAAGATCAAGTCTAGATTTTGGAAGACATATGTTGTTCAAGCGTTGGCTGCACTTTGGGCTAAATTTAAACAGGTTCCATAGATAAGGCGGGGCATGCCGTGAAAGAATTTGATGTACAAACTTGGCTTTGTTGAAGAGGAACCTGTTCTTAAGAGGCAGTGTTTTGATACGTTTGTGATGATTAGTTGTTTGTGCTTGATCTTTGTCATTAATAAGCTTTACTGCTCGCTTTTGGAGTGAGCAAAGTCTCTTTGTATTTGACACTGAGCAACCATCCCAAACTGTTGAGCAATAGTCTAAATGTGTTTGTATATGAGATATGCAGTATGTCTTCCTAGTGTCTTGATCGATGAAGTGCTTAATTTTAGCTAATTGGTATACTTTTTGTGCGATGAGTTTTGTTAGACATTGCACATGAGAGTTCCAGGTCAGATAGGTATAGTGTAACATTCAGTTCAGTCATATGATAGGTATAATGTAACATTCAGTTCAGTCATATGATAGGTATAATGTAACATTCAGTTCAGTCATATGATAGGTATAGTGTAACATTCAGTTCTGTCATATGATAGGTATAATGTAACATTCAGTTCAGTCATATGATAGGTATAATGTAACATTCAGTTCAGTCATATGATAAGTATAGTGTAACATTCATTTCAGTCATGTGATAGGTATAATGTGACATTCAGTTCAGTCATATGATAGGTATAGTGTGACATTCAGTTCAGCCCTGTGCTAGGTATAGCTTGAAGTTCAGTTCAGTCCTGTGATATGCATAGCGCGATGTTCAGTTCAGTCCTGTGATAAATATAGTGTGAAGTTCAGTTAACACGTGTATTCTGTACAGTTAAGATCCAGCTTCTACTAGATATCTAGGTACACCATGTACTAGATATTAATATAAAGTTCACTTCTGGCATATACTAGATATTAATATAAAGTTCACTTCTGGCATATACTAGATATTAATATAAAGTTCACTTCTGGCATATACTAGATATTAATATAAAGTTCACTTCTGGCATATACTAGATATTAATATAAAGTTCAGCTCTGGCATATACTAGATATTAATATAAAGTTCACCTCTGACATATACTAGATATTAATATAAAGTTCACTTCTGGCATATACTAGATATTAATATAAAGTTCAGCTCTGGCATATACTAGATATTAATATAAAGTTCACCTCTGACATATACTAGATATTAATATAAAGTTCACTTCTGGCATATACTAGATATTAATATAAGTTCAGCTCTGGCATATACTAGATATTAATATAAAGTTCACTTCTGGCATATACTAGATATTAATATAAAGTTCACTTCTGGCATATACTAGATATTAATATAAAGTTCACTTCTGGCATATGATAGGTATAATGTGACATTCAGTTCAGTCATATGATAGGTATAGTGTGACATTCAGTTCAGCCCTGTGCTAGGTATAGCTTGAAGTTCAGATCAGTCCTGTGATATGCATAGCTTGATGTTCAGTTCAGTCCTGTGATAAATATAGTGTGAAGTTCAGTTAACACGTGTATTCTGTACAGTTAAGATCCAGCTTCTACTAGATATCTAGGTACACCATGTACTAGATATTAATATAAAGTTCACTTCTGGCATATACTAGATATTAATATAAAGTTCAGCTCTGGCATATACTAGATATTAATATAAAGTTCACTTCTGGCATATACTAGATATTAATATAAAGTTCACTTCTGGCATATACTAGATATTAATATAAAGTTCAGCTCTGGCATATACTAGATATTAATATAAAGTTCACCTCTGACATATACTAGATATTAATATAAAGTTCACTTCTGGCATATACTAGATATTAATATAAAGTTCAGCTCTGGCATATACTAGATATTAATATAAAGTTCACCTCTGACATATACTAGATATTAATATAAAGTTCACTTCTGGCATATACTAGATATTAATATAAAGTTCAGCTCTGGCATATACTAGATATTAATATAAAGTTCACTTCTGGCATATACTAGATATTAATATAAAGTTCACTTCTGGCATATACTAGATATTAATATAAAGTTCACTTCTGGCATATACTAGATATTAATATAAAGTTCAGCTCTGGCATATACTAGATATTAGTATAAAGTTTAGCTCTGAGATATATTAGATATTAGTATAAATTTCAGCTCTGATCTGTACTACAAAACTGTTTTCTTCATTTCAATAGTACAGATCCCTTTTTCTCTAAAACTCGTCAACAAAAGTGGATTAACTGTTGATATTAGGTCGAGTTAACTGATCACAATGGAGAATAGATTTTTATGCTTTGTCTTTGCGGAGACCAAAAATGTGTGCTTTCATGTAAAACTAAACCTACCCGACATGCGGTGACGGGGCTGTGATGTTTGAGGCATGGACGCTGTGGGAGCTGAACAGTCAGAGATGAGCAGTATCCTACTCAGTTATGTCCGAATTTTGCTATTTTTAGTAACAGATACTCGGATTCTGGGTCATGCCGGTCACGTGACATCGTGCTCTTTCTAGTAATCATGTCCGCCGACAACTTATTTCTGGGCTAAATTCAGGTTGATAAACAAAGTCTCCATAATTTACTCCGTATCCTACGTCACGACCGCACTTTATCAGCAATGAGCAGCTCACAATTCTCGGTAAATCAGAAACATGCTTTAAAAAAAGAGTTTAAAGAACAAAAAGAAGCAGTTGATGATGATGATGATGATGATGATGATGATGTTCATTGATGTCTCCTTTTTATTCACAGTAACCCCTATGACTCGTACATGCTGTATCACGTGACCGCTTACATGGCCGAACACTACCTGTGGTTTGTGCTTATCTTTGGAGTCCCGGGCAATCTGGCCAGCATATTTACCATCATGTCTATGTCCATGATCTCTTCGTCTAAGGTAGAGTCAGCATCCTAGATGTTTGTGAAATCATCAACTTCAGTTAGCTGCTAAAGTTGAGATATTTATTAAATAAATGAACTTCAGTTAGTTATTGAAGTTTACATACTTCCGTTAGTTACTGAAGTTTAACTATTTATTAACTAACGAACTTCAGGTAATTTCAGAAATTAATCTTCTTTTTCGATCAAGAACTTCAAATAATTGCAAAATAACGTTTTGTTTGAAACCATGCACACGTTTGTGCCGTGGTTTACATTACAAGATGCAGGCAGGAAGTCAGACTAACCTTACATTACAAGACGCAGGCAGGAAGTCAGACTAACCTTACATTACAAGATGCAGGCAGGAAGTCAGACTAACCTTACATTACAAGATGCGGGCAGGAAGTCAGACTAACCTTACAAGATGTGGGCAGGACGTCAGACTAACCTTACATTACAAGATGCAGGCAGGAAGTCAGACTAACCTTACATTACAAGATGCAGGCAGGAAGTCAGACTAACCTTACATTACAAGATGCAGGCAGGAAGTCAGACTAACCTTACATTACAAGATGCAGGCAGGAAGTCAGATTAACCTTACATTACAAGATGCAGGCAGGAAGTCAGACTAACCTTACATTACAAGATGCAGGCAGGAAGTCAGACTAACTTTACATTACAAGGTGCAGGCAGGAAGTCAGACTAACCTTACAAGATGTGAGCAGGAAGACAGACTAACCTTGAAACTGGGGTCTCTTTCCTGGCATCACGTGATTTTTTTCCCTTATATTTAATTCCCGGAAATTGAAAAGAATCCCTGGAAATCCCAGGAAAAACAGGATACTTTTGTTTCTTAAAAGTAAATAATCCTGGAGTTTATGAAAAGCAAGAATTACTAGATTTTCTTCAGCAGAATCTTTTGTGAATGGATTAGCGACCAAGTTGGAAGATTTTGATGTGAAGATTCAGAAAATATACAGCTGCATGCATCAAACATGGTACTTCTGCTTTCCTCAAATTTGCCACACTGATCAGTAGCAAACATGACCTGTCTTCTATGCATGACAAATATAGTAGCAAACATGACCTGTCTTCTATGCATGACAAATGTAGTAGCAAACATGACCTGTCTTCTATATCTGACATATGTAGTAGCAAACACAACCTGTCTTCTATACTTGACATATGTAGTAGCAAACATGACCTGTCTTCTATACTTGACATATATAGTAGCAAACATGACCTGTCTTCTATACCTGACATATGTAGTAGCAAACATGACCTGTCTTCTATACCTGACATATGTAGTAGCAAACATGACCTGTCTTCTATAGCTGACATATGTAGTAGCAAACATGACCTGTCTTCTATATCTTTGTTCTTTATATGGAAAGGAAGGAACTCAAGTAGAAAAGTTTCTGCAGGGAGCAAGTATACTTCTGTTCCTCCGTGCTCTTGAAAGTATACCTCTGTTCCTCTGTGCTCCTGAAAGTATACCTCTGTTTCTCAGTACTCCTGAAAGTATACCTCTATTTACCCGTGCTCCTGAAAGTATACCTCTTTTTCCTCGTGCTCCTGAAAGTATACCTTTGTTTCTCTGTGCACCTGAAAGTATACTTCTGTTTCCCCGTAGTAATGAAAGTATACCTCTGTTTCTCCTTGCTCCTGAAAGTATACCTTTGTTTCTCTGTGCACCTGAAAGTATACTTCTGTTTCCCCGTAGTAATGAAAGTATACTTCTGTTTCCCCGTACTCCTGAAAGTATACCTTTGTTTCCCCGTGCTCATGAAAGTATACTTCTGTTTCCCCGTACTCCTGAAAGTATACCTTTGTTTCCCCGTGCTCATGAAAGTATACTTCTGTTTCCCCGTACTCCTGAAAGTATACCTGTTTCCCTGTGCTCATGAAAGTATACTTCTGTTTCTCCGTACTCCTGAAAGTATACCTGTTTCCCTGTGCTCATGAAAGTATACTTCTGTTTCCCCGTACTCCTGAAAGTATACCTCTGTTTCCCTGTGCTCCTGAAAGTATACTTCTGTTTCTCCGTACTCCTGAAAGTATACCTCTGTTTCCCCGTACTCCTGAAAGTATACTTCTGTTTCCCCGTACTCCTGAAAGTATACCTTTGTTTCCCCCGCTTCTGGAAGTATATCTCTGTTTCTCCGTGTTCTTGAAAGTATATCTCTATTTCCCCGTGCTCCAGAAAGTATATCTCTGTTTCTCCGCTCTCCTGAAAGTACACTTCTGTTTCCCCGTACTCCTGAAAGTATACCTTTGTTTCCCCCTGCTTCTGAAAGTATATCTCTGTTTCTCCGTGCTCCTGAAAGTATATATCTATTTCTCCGTGCTCCTAAAAGTATATCTCTGTTTCTCCGTGCTCCTAAAAGTATACCTCTGTTTCTCCGTGCTCCTAAAAATATACCTCTGTTTCCCTGGAGGGACAGAGAAACTTCAGATGAAATTTTCCGGGTTATGGAGAAGTCCGAACTTAACTAAAAGTTTAATGAGTTTTAAAATTTTTTTT
The DNA here is from genome assembly GCA_009760885.1 of Achatina immaculata. Taxonomy (NCBI): domain Eukaryota; kingdom Metazoa; phylum Mollusca; class Gastropoda; order Stylommatophora; family Achatinidae; genus Lissachatina; species Lissachatina immaculata. The sequence continues at coordinate 63,471,075 of CM019719.1, read as the reverse complement.
TCATTTACTGTAAGATAGCAGTCTAGATAATAGACAGACATTGTCAGACTTCAGTGATTGTAAGATAACAGACTGGGTAATAGACAGACATTGTCAGACTTCAATGATTGCAAGATAACAAATTTGGTAATAGACAGACACTGTTTGTTGAAGTAAGAAGATTAAACAGAATTTAAACAGAGTTCTGCAGCCCGTACGCACTCCTTTCACGTTTTGGAAATAAAAGTTCGTTAAATCTGTCTGTCTTATCTGCTTTCTGTTATTTTCTCTGTCTGTCAGTTTCTCTGTCTGCTATCTGTCAGTTTCTCTGTCTGTCTTTTTGTCCTGTGTGATTTTTGTCAGCTTGTTTATCTTCTTCTCTCTTCTGTTTATAATAAAATTCCTTCTCAACATCTTCCATCGGCCTGTCGCCAGGCACACGTGGCTATCCTGGCGATAACTGACACGGTGGCCATCATCATGAAGATCAGCTACTCACAACTGTCCGGTCATCATGCTCAGCTGACTACTCCTGGATGTGCGGTCATCATGTTCGTTCAGCAGTTCTCCACAGCCTACGCCAACTGGGTGGTTGTTGCTATGACTACGGAGAGGTTTCTCGCAGTCTGGTTCCCTCTGCGTGTTGGAAGGATGTATACGCGTCGCAAAGCTTTCATCGTCTTGGCTTGTCTGGCTGTGATGAATGTCTGCGTGTACTTCTTTTTTTTCTGGGCCTGGACGGAACGGCACGAAGATGGATATGGCTACTGGTGTGAGATCAAGTCAGAGTACGGCGATTTTCTTCTAGTATTTTACTGGTTTGAAGATTTCTACTACTCCATCTTGCCTTGTCTTTTCATCTTGCTGGGTAACATTCTGATCATCATCAACATCAAACGATCCAGGAAAGCGCAGAGACATCTGACCAACGCCGTGGACCAGGGTGGCAAGAAGGCCAGGGACCAGAAGCAGATCACCATGATGCTGATAGTTGTCAGCCTAGTTTTTCTTGCGCTGAACTTGCCCACGGCGCTGTTCTACGTCATCAAGTCATACTGGAAGTACCAGGTGCCATCTTATGAATATGTTAAGTTTATGTTCACCGCCAGGTTCATCCATCTTCTTGCTGATGCAAATCATGCTATCAACTTCTACCTGTACTTTCTCAGGTGAGTTTCACTAGCAGACTACAAAGTCCGCTATCAGGTGCAAAGTTAATGACAATATTTTTGTAGTCACAGTAGAGTCATGACATTTGTAGTGTTAGAAGAGTCATGACGTTTGTAGTGTTAGAAGAGTCATGACGTTTGTAGTGTTAGAAGAGTCATGACGTTTGTAGTGTTAGAAGAGTCATGAAGTTTGTAGTATTAGAAGAATTAAATAAAAATATGTTTGTAGTGTTAGAAGAATTAAATAAAAATATGTTTGTAGTGTTAGAAGAATTAAATAAAAATATGTTTGTAGTGTTAGAAGAATTAAATAAAAATATGTTTGTAGTGTTAGAAGAGTCATGACGTTTGTAGTATTAGAAGAATTAAATAAAAATATGTTTGTAGTGTTAGAAGAATTAAATAAAAATATGTTTGTAGTGTTAGAAGAATTAAATATTAATATGTTTGTAGTGATAGAAGAATTAAATATTAATATATTTGTAGTTATAGAAGAATTAAATATTAATATATTTGTAGTTCACTACCAAAAATAGCACTAAGATGGACACCACAGGGGAGCAGAAGTAAGGGTAGACCAAAAGAGACATGGAGAAGAACAACAGAAAGGATGTTGAGCAATAGAGGGCTCACCTGGGCAAGAGCAGAAAAAAAGGCGAAAGACAGGCATTTGTGGAAAACCCTTGCGGAAGCCCCATGTGCCCTGGGCACTTAAGGTTCAGAGAGAGAGAGAGAGATATTTGTAGTGATATGCAAGATAAAATAAACAAGCTAACTCAGAATGCAAACAACATAGGACTAAAGATCAAGGTAGGAAAGACAAAGTTAATGAAGCAAAATGTGAACAACAGAAATATACTCAGAGTAGATAGCAAGTTAGTGGAGGAGGTCAATGAATTTGTATACCTTGGCAGTAGAGTAGTAGAAAATGGAGACAGCACAGAGGACATCAACAGCAGACTTACTAGAGCAAACCAGGCTATTGCAGTGCTGCAGACTATATGTAAATCTAAAAAACTAAGCATAAATACGAAAATCAGGATATTTAAGAGCAATGTTCTAAGTGTACTACTCTATGGAAGTGAATGCTGGAAAATCACCAAAACCATAGAAAACAAGTTGAATTCTTTCCAGACTAAATGTTTACGAAGAATTAGAAAAATATTTTGGCCAAACACCATAAGAAATAACATCTTGTTGGCAGAAATGCAGATGAAGCCACTGACAGCAATTATTGAGGAAAGACGCTGGCGATGGTTGGGACATGTGCTCCGAAAGACCAACTACCAAAAATAGCACTAAGATGGACACCACATGGGAACAGAAGTAAGGGTAGACCAAAAGAGACATGGAGAAGAATAACAGAAAGGATGTTGAGCAATAGAGGGCTCACCTGGGCAAGAGCAGAAAAAAAGGCAAAGGACAGGCATTTGTGGAAAACCCTTGCGGAAGCCCCATGTGCCCTGGGCACTTAAGGTTCAGATATATATATTTGTAGTGATAGAAGAATGAAATAAAAATATGTTTGTAGTGATAGAAGAATTAAATAACAATTTTTTTGTAATGATAGAAGAATTAAATAAAAATATGTTTGTAGTGATAGAAGAATTAAATAAAGATATTTTTGTAATGATAGAATTAAATGGCAATATGTTTGTAATGATAGAAGAATTAAATAACAATATTTTTGTAGTCATAGAAGAATTAAATGACAATATGTTTGTACTGATAGAAGAGCCTAAATGACAACATGTTTGTAATGATAAAAGACTTAAATGACAATATGTTTGTAGTGACAGAAGAATTAAGTAACAGTATGTTTGTATTGATAGACGAATTAAATGGTGATATGTTTGTAGTCGTGATGGTATTATTTTATATTATGTATTGTACAGATGAAAATATGTGACAATATGATTTTAATACATTATGATGTAAGTATGGCAATGATATGGCTGATATTACTTTTCACGATATCATTTATTATTAGAATGTCAGCTTTTCCATCAGTAATAAACAGACTTAAAACGAACCTATTAAAATATGTGCACCCACCCCCGAATATTTAGAAGCCAACTCACAGGGGCACCGCGGACACTGGACAGTTTGGACAGCATAGCAGTGACACTCAACACCTGTCAGATACTCGACATTTGTCAGATACATGACATCTGTCAGACATTTGACATTTGTTAGATACTCGGCATGTATGAAACCCTTTGCCACACTATCATCAGTCAGAGATTTCAACAGTCAGCACTGTATCAAACACTATCATCAGTCAGAGATTTCATCATTCAGAAAAGGAAAGAAGATTACAACTAGATAAAAGACGAAATTAACAAAGATACTCATCTGATATAAGTGATTTGTACTTGGCGCAAAACTATGACGCTGTACATATGATATGTAGATGCTGACAAAACTGTGAGAGATCTGTACATATGATATGTAGATGCTGACAAAACAATGAGAGATCTGTACATATGATATGTAGATACTGACAATAATGTGGAGATCTGTACATATGATATGTAGATAACTAACAAATATGTGGGAGATCTATACATATAGTTTTAGATCCTCAGGAAACTGTGGGATATCTATACATATAGTTTTACATACTCAAGAAACTTTGGAAGATCTATGCTATAAAAGTGTGACTGCAGCTATAAAAGTATGCTTATTGTATGAGGTGGTTGGCACCTTGTCAGAGTTACAGCCACTGTATGCCTACTTGACTGTTAAAAGAAAAGAACTGCAGTACTACTGTAGTCGTAATGGACACCACATTTCAAACTTGTATCAAAATTCTATTTTACGGAATTAATATTTCAATCATGGCGTGAAGAAACTTTAAGATTTTAACAGTGAAATGATGTTCATTAAATTTGATTTGAACTTTTATGTCTGACGACATGGATGGCTGGTCTGGACGTTGTTGTCAGCGAGGAATTGGATGGTGAGTTGTGCCACATGAGGTCGAGCGTTATCCTGCTGAAAAATCGACCCTTGTGCAGCCAGAAGTGAAAGGACGTGAGAACGAAGAATTTCAGCGACGTATCGTTGAGCATTCAGACGTCCTTCAGTGTGCACCAGGTCATTTCTTCCCATGATCGATCGTCCCCCACACCAGTATACCTCCATCACCATGCAGTTCTGGGCGTAGCGCTCGTGGACTCTGCGGTAAACTTTTCTCCGTCTATCGTGTCGCTGGAGCAGAAAGAATGATTCATCACTAAACCAAACCCTTCTCCAACATTCGCAACGGTCCACTGACGACGCTGGTTCGCCCACTGCAGTCAGTTCTGGCGATGCCGGTCCGTAACGACCTCTGTAGGGTCTTCTAGCCCAAAGACCAGCGTCGTGCAGCCGGTTCCTGGCCGTTGGATCTGAAATTTGATGAGCTGCTGTCATTGACTGGACTATTAAGGACTCTGATGTTAATCGATTCCTGAGGTAACGCAGCCGTATGAAGCGGTCTTCGGCAGGAGTTGTGACTACGGGTCTTCCACTGCGCAGCCGGTCTGCAACTGAGCCAGTTTCTTGAAATTGTCTCCAAAGGCGGCAAATGGTGCTTCTAACCACATAAAATTGTCTGACCACTACACTTTGTGACTGTCCAGTCTGTAAATGTCCAATGATGATGAGTCGTTGTTCTGTAGTGAGATGAGCCATACTTGCGCATTTAAAATTCAAATGAAATGATTGACGAATTGATCTTTTAAAGGCATTCAATAACATGGTCAGTGAGTTTTGTGTTGAGAAAAAGTAATTTTCATAGGATTCTCGTGAACCTGTCAGGAGTTATTGTTAAAAATGTTGTTTTGACTAGTGTCGCTTTTCTGTGCTCATGAATCATCTGCTAGGTATAATTCAGGTCAGCACGTGAAGCTGATGTCCAAGTGAACGTTTCAGGCAATTTGCCCTTATCTGATCAGCAAACTTCAGTTTAAATCGCAACATCGTATTTGTTGCGTTTCTTTTTTTGAACAGCAGTTTATGTTTTTACGTGTACTGTATGATTGTATGTGTACTGTATGAATGTTTGTACATACTGTATTTTTATTTTTCTGACTGCCAGTATGTCCAGCTTCCGGCGCAGATTTCTGGACAGTGTACAATGCCGACGACACATCAAGAGGCGACCTACCGGAAGTCTGTCCCGTTCCTCGCAGACCTACCTCCACAGCGGCCATCACTCGTGCGTCGACACCACGCGCCTCGACACCAGCAACATATACAGCGCGTACAGGTACAGCAGCAGCCCAGCTGAGTGTACACATCCTCTGAAATCTTTCCCCAGCAGCAGGGGCGCTCATGATCTGGACAAAAGTAACGGCATCTTCAGCGCCAGCAGCGACGTCTGAGTGCTGTGTCCAGGAATCCGTGCTGCGTGCAGACACTTGCCAGCACCAAGACAGCCTACTGGTAGATCACTAGGACAAGGAGCAAATCTACACGTGCTTATATAAGAGAAGAAGTAGAGTAACTTACACGTGCTTATATAAGATTAAGAAAAACAATAAACATTTAAATATGCTGTATATAGGTGATCAACCTTTACATAGGCGTGCTGTAAGTAAGAAAACACTTTATGTAGGGGTGCTGTAAGTAAGAAATGCTCTATGTAGGCTTGTGGTAAGAAAACACTTTATGTAGGCGTGCGGTAAGTAAGAAAACACTTTATGTAGGCGTGCGGTAAGTAAGAGAACAGACTTTATGTAGGCGTGCGGTAAGTAAGAGAACAGACTTTATGTAGGCGTGCGGTAAGTAAGAGAACAGACTTTATGTAGGCGTACTGTACGTATGAAAACAGACACTATGTAGGCGTGCTGTAAGTAAAAAAAATGTATGTAGGCGTGCGGTAAGTAAGAAAACAGACTTTATGTAGTCGTACTGTAAGTAAGAGAACAGAATTTATGTAGGGTTACTGTAAGTAAGAAAACAGACTTATTTTTTCGTACTGTAAGTAAGAAAACAGTCTTCTGGGGGAAGTGTTATTAAATACGTAAAAAATATGTTTATAGAAATACTGTACTACAAGACAAGGGAAATACATTGACACAAGGACTGTAAGCAGAAATAGAAGAGCTTATGTCTGTAAGCAGAAATAGAAAAGAGGGTGTCTGTAAGCAGAAATAGAAAAGAGGGTGTCTGTAAGCAGAAATAGAAAAGAGTGTGTCTGTAAGCAGAAATAGAAAAGAGAGTGTCTGTAAGCAGAAATAGAAAAGAGGGTGTCTGTAAGCAGAAATAGAAAAGAGGGTGTCTGTAAGCAGAAATAGAAAAGAGGGTGTCTGTAAGCAGAAATAGAAAAGAGTGTGTCTGTAAGCATAAATAGAAAAGAGGGTGTCTGTAAGCAGACAAGTGTGTGAATATACCGTAATGATATAACATATAAGCAGAAAAGTGTGTGAATATTTAGATGTCTTTATATTGATGTATAACAGATAAATTCGTTTTGCTTTTGTGCCACCAAGACACTACGTAGACTGTTTATCTACATGCTATTCCTACAGGGTGTCCCAAAAGTTTTAAACCAAAGCTGTTATACAAGATTTCTTGACATTTCTGTCTAGTCTAAGGTGACCAGCCGTCCAGAATTTTCCTGGACTGTCCCAGATTTGGGCCACGTTCAAGCTCTTATCCCCCTCCTCCTCCTCCCCCCCCCCCAAAAAAAAGCCTGGCCCTAATGTGTCCAGATTTTAGCTAAATTTTCACGGGCTGCCCTGGTTTGAGAACTTCTAATGACAAAAGGGAAATTTTGAAGGCGGTAAATTTAGAATCCAGATTTTCAGTTTTGATTTCGTCACACAAGGCTCGCTGTGTGTGTTTGTGCGTGCGTGTGTGCGTGCGTGCGTGCGTGTGTGTGTGTGAACCTTTTCTTCTTGTGTATGGATGTGAAAGGCCTTAAGTGTGGGTACACTGTCACGTGGTTCCTTTTCTTTTTTCCTATTATTGTTTTAACTAAGAATGGAAATTTTGCTGAAAGAGAAATAATTTTTCTTTTAAAGAAAAAAGTTTATTAAATAATTTCCATTCCTCACAAGTTTTCTCATTAATCTGTGTTCTATACATCATAGTTTACTTTAGTTACTAACATTGTCTTCACAGTGTCTACACAAAGATGTCACTTGTCTCTGTTCTATACATTATAGTTTACTTTAGTTACTAACATCGTCTTCACAGTGTCTACACAAAGCTGTCACTTGTCTCTGTTTTATACATCATAGTTTACTTTAGTTACTAACATTGTCTTCACAGTGTCTACACAAAGCTGTCATTTGTCTGTGTTCTATACATTATAGTTTACTTTAGTTACTAACATTGTCTTCACAGTGTCTACACAAAGCTGTCATTTGTCTGTGTTCTATACATCATAGTTTACTTTAGTTACTAACATTGTCTTCACAGTGTCTACACAAAGCTGTCATTTGTCTGTGTTCTATACATCATAGTTTACTTTAGTTACTAACATTGTCTTCACAGTGTCTACACAAAGCTGTCATTTGTCTGTGTTCTATACATCATAGTTTACTTTAGTTACTAACACTGTCTTCACAGTGTCTACACAAAGCTGTCACTTGTCTGTGTTCTATACATCATAGTTTACTTTAGTTACTAACATTGTCTTCACAGTGTCTACACAAAGCTGTCACTTGTCTCTGTTCTATACATCATAGTTTACTTTAGTTATTAACATTGTCTTCACAGTGTCTACACAAAGCTGTCACTTGTCTCTGTTCTATACATCATAGTTTACTTTAGTTACTAACATTGTCTTCACAGTGTCTACACCGAGCGATGGTTTTGTCACTGATTCTTCTTCTATTTAGACTGTTGAGGTGAGATCGACAGTCATGTGTCAAGTTTTTCTGCCAGTCATGTGTCAAGTTTTTCTGCCAGTCATAGCGGTCGCGGTGATATTATAGTTGACTTAAAACTGTGACAAACACACAAGACTAGTCTCTGTTTCTGCATCCAGCTCGTTACTAACATTTTGTTTTGTTTTGTTTTTTTTTAATGTGTAAGAAGGAAGAAATAGAAGCCGAAAGTAAAGCTTTTCTCTTTTATCACACAACCACAGTCTATTGTTTGTTCAAAACGTTACTATAGATAACATTACAGTTCAAATTTGCATATGCATGTAACAAAGGAGAAAGCATTATCTTGGTGCATGTAACAAAGGAGAAAGCATTATCTTGGTGCATGTAACAAAGGAGAAAGCATTATCTTGGTGCATGTAACAAAGGAGAAAGCATTATAATGGCGCATGTAATAAAGGAAAAGCTTGATCTTGGTGCACGTAACAAAGGAGAAAGAATTATCTTGAATGTGTTTGCATCTCATGCTTGAATATATATTTGGTTAGCGGGGTAGGGGTAATCCCCCATCAAAGGAGAAGTAAGACGCCTCCTTACCTCCGTCAGTCTACGGGACACCCTTGGACAAGGTGGAGTACCCGTATAGCCCCCCGATCAGGGTGACGTGAGGCCATGGGAGCAGGTGGTGGATGGAATGGGAGAGCAGCTGACAGATAATGTTGGTTATGGTCACCATTCTATGATGGTAGACAGATGATCTCAATGTAGGGACAATGGCTATGATCACTGACTAGTACAGTCACTGCCCGGAAGGAAAGCAATGGTAAACTACCTTCTGGAAACATACCAAGAAACCCAAACAGCAATCATGGAAAGTCAGATAGGAAAAAGATCTGGTGGTGAGTCCCCCAGGCCAGATAGATCTAATTTTAACACTGGGTGAGAGTGTGAGACAGAGGTCAGTACTAGTAATTGTGATGACGGACAAAATCCTGACGGTGTTACTAAGGAAAACCCTGCATAAAACTAAAAAGAAAAATAAGAGTAGGAACATGCAATGTGAGAAGTATGTATGAGGGGAAGTATCAAGTAATAAGTGACGAGATGAAAAGAATCTAATTACAGAACTGGAGCTGAAATATTAGACCTGAAATCGTTGCCCAGTGATGTCAACTGTTATGAGTGATTTTTTTAGTGAAGGTCTAACAGAAAATAATTTATTCAGAAAAGTTGTTGGACTGAGTACAGATAACACAGAGTCTAATTTTGGAGCTGCTAAAAGCAAAGACGAAAAACAAACAAGGGCAGAAAACTGTGGGCTTGGTATGACGAGAGCTGACTGAGCAGATCATATCTTCCACATCGATGTTGTTCCAGCTGCTGCTTATTGCTTGATGATGTAGAAATATCATCATCATCATCATCATCAACATCATCGGCTGCCGAGCCGACTGGCGTTGGGTATTATGCTTCTCCAGAGTACACGATCCTTCATGCAGGCCATCAGTTCAGTTGGTGATCTCCTCTCACACCATCCCGTCAGACTGTCCAGTATCATTTCTCTTGGTCTTCCTCTTGATCTTCTTCCTTCTATTTTTCCTGTTGTTATAATATTTTCAATGCCCCCTCTTCTCATTGCATGTCGTATGAAAGTACATTGTCTCTCTTTTATATTTTTTTTTTACATTTTTTGTCTCTCCAGCTCTTCTCATACATTCTTCATTAGTTATTTTTGCTGTCCAGGGGATTCGCAACATTCTTCTAATAAACCACATTTCTGCTGCTTCCAATGATTTTTGTGTAGACCTGTCTATTGTCCATGATTCACTTCCATAAAACAAGATAGGTTCAATATAGCATTTTAGGACTCGTTTTCTACCATTCATTGATAAAGATGTGTTAGCTAATATGTTTCTCATTCTCTGAAAGGAAATCTTTGCTTCGCCTACTCTGTTCCTAATTTCTGTTCTGCATTTCCCATCTGAAGTTATTACTGCTCCAAGGTATTTGAATTTCTGCACCTGCTTTAGAATAGTTCCGTTTAATTTTATACTGCATGTTGATGGATTCTGTTTCTTAATTATAACCATAGTCTCTGTCTTTTTGATGTTCAAAGTAAGGCTTTTCTGTTCACTTTCTTTGGCCACTTTATCCAAGAGATTTTGCAGGTCATGTTGGTTCTCAGCTAAATATTTATAACCAAAATATATTTGTACTTCAAGTCTTGCAGTCATGTAGACAGACTTTCAGATGGGCACAGTCATGTAGGCAGACCTTCTAATGGGCACAGTCAGATAGACAGACTTTCATATGGACACAGTCAGATAGACAGACTTTCTGATGGGCATAATCAGGTAGACAGACTTTCAGATGGACACAGTCAGGTAGACAGACTTTCTGACGGGCATAGTCAGGTAGACAGACTTTCAAATGGACACAGTCAGGTAGACAGACTTTCAAATGGACACAGTCAGGTAGACAGACTTTCAGATGAGCACAGTCAAGTAGACAGACCTTCAGATGGACACAATCAGGTAGACAGACTTTCAGATGAGCACAGTCAGGTAGACAGACTTTCAGATGAGCACAATCAGATAGACAGACTTTCATATGAACACAGTCATGTAGGCAGAATTTCAGATGGGCACAGTCAGATAGACAGACTTTCAGATGAGCACAGTCAGGTAGACAGACTTTCATATGAACACAGTCATGTAGGCAGAATTTCAGATGGACACAGTCAGATAGACAGAATTTCAGATGGGCACAGTCAGATAGACAGAATTTCAGATGAGCACAATCAGATAGACAGACTTTCATATGAACACAGTCATGTAGGCAGAATTTCAGATGGACACAGTCAGATAGACAGAATTTCAGATGGGCACAGTCAGATAGACAGACTTTCAGATGAGCACAATCAGATAGACAGACTTTCAGATGTGCACAATCAGATAGACAGAGTTTGATATTGTGCTATATTTTGTTGTAGTCTCAGCTTTGTAAAAATCTCTGAGCTCGAAATCGCACTTTCAGTCTCATGAGAAATGGCCATGGCTGCTACTCACGCAATTTCTTTGACAATCTTATGTCTTAATTATGTCTTAATTATGTCTTAATTATGGCTTAATTATGTCTTAATTATGTCTTAATTATGGCTGTGCTTGGTTCACTTCCAGGCCTGGTGTCTGGTAGTAGTAGAGGGACAGCCACATTGTCTGGAGTGATTGACGACGTTGATGGACTTTGATGTCCAAACTTGAAGACTGGGTCCTATCTTCAGCTGTTATGACAAAGCTTGGAAAATTGAAAAGAGAGAAAGAACTACCTCTAGAACAGGTACAAAAGTTTCATGCTCCTCTACTCTCGCTGTGTGAAATAACTTTGAGTTACCTGAAAAAAAAATGAACTGAAACAAGTTTCAAGATCTGGAATCCTACATCTGGGCACTCTTGAACAAAACATCTTCATGGACAAACGTTGAGAGAAGCCATCTCTTGTCATTAAAACCCTACTATCTCTTCAGTTTGATGAGAATGAAATGTTTGATGAGTATGTTTATGTGAAGCAGAACGTGGAAGACAAGTATCTGAAGCAAGTGCCAACAAAACCTTACATCCTTCCCGTACCCTTCAACGTCACATACAGCTCGCAGGGTACTTCGCCAAGCCTTCCTGTTTTTCACGAGCTTTTCAACCTCATCAAGGGATTTTATGCCTGCTAATTTGGCCTCTCTTAACAATGTCTTCTTTAGAGTTTCACGTGGTCAACCTCTTTTTCTTCAGCCTGTTGTACTCCACTTGATAGCTTGTTTAGGTATTCTCTGATTGTTTCTTCTCATCACATGACCGGCATATGTCCATCTAATTTTTCTTATCACCCACGAGACAGGTTGTTGTTTGCTTATCTGTCTTATTTTTGCGTTGTTCTTGAATGTGTTCCACTCTATACTTTTTGTATTTTTCTTAGGCATGTTTTCGAGAGAGTTTAATTTCTTGCCTGTTTCTTGAGTTGTTTTCCAGTTTTCGTAGGCATAAATAAGGGTGGACATTACATTTGACTTGAATAATCTTAGGCTGGTTTTTGTGCTTATAACTTTTGAATTCCACATGTTCTCAAGATTCTTGAAGGTCAATGTGCTTTTGCAATTCTAACTCTAACATCCTTCCTGGTGTCACCATCTTGATCTATGTAACTGCTGAGGTATGTACATATGTGTACTTCTTCAATAGCTGTTCCTTCTACGTATATTTTTCCTTCGTAATTAATGAGAAGTTTCATTATTTTTGTTCTTTCCTTGTTAATTTCAAGTCCTGTTTTACTAGTCAATGAAGACAGGGTATCTGTTTTTCTTGCACTGAGTTCATATTGTCACTGATAAGAGTTATGTCATCTGCAAAATCAAGATCTTCTAGTCGGGTCCCATGTACCCAATCAATACCTGTGTTACCTGTACAGCATTTTTTTCATTATGAAATCTATGCCAGTTCTAAAAAGCAAGGGATATAGTATACATCCTTGTTTCACGGCTGTTTGAATCTGGAACCATTCACTCATTCCTTCTTCTGTATTGACAGCACAAAGATATCCGTTGTAAAGATCCTTAATGATGTTGACAATCTTAGATGGTATTCCATATAGTCTTAATATACTCCACAATGAATATTTTTTAAAGTCAATGAAGTTCAGGATTAACGGTTTTTACTTTTCGATATGTTCTTCAAGTATTATTCTCAGAGTAAAGATCTGGTCGAGACAGTTTCTGCCTCTTCGAAATACTACTTGTTCTTCTCTCATTGCAGTATCCACTATATCTTTAATTCTGTTCAGAATAACATTGCAAAATACTTTTGACAGATCTGAAAGTAAGGTTACTCCTCTCCAATTATTGCAGTCGCTAGGGTTGCCTCTTTTTGGTACTTTATCAATTTTAAGAATGATTCACTTTTTCCATTTAAAAGGGTCCTTTCCTTCTTTCCGTACTGTATTACATATTCTCAGAACTTTACCAGGAACAAAATGGATTGAAACTACCTGGCACTTTCACGTAAGCCATGTTTCTTTCCCAAAGATGCTGAAGTTGGTTGCGTTCCTTTTCTACTTCCTGGAACAATATTATCCAGAAATAAGTTTATATGTTTAATGTATTTTGTGTGTTGCATTATCATTTATTTCCTTTATGTCTGTTTAAAAAGAAAATTGCAAGTGCAGCTTTATTTAAGCAAATGCCATTTCACTACACCACTTTCCCCTACCCCACCCCCCCCCCCCCCCGGTCTCCTTACTTTGTGATGGTCACCTTAACCTATCCACATTAAAGATCAACACAGCAAATGTTGAACATAATCTAGAAACATCAAACACGCACATAGAAAACATTGAACATTATCTAGCAACATCAAACACGCACATAGAAAATATTGAACATAATCTAGAAACATCAAACACGCACATAGAAAACATTGAACATTATCTAGCAACATCAAACACGCACATAGAAAATATTGAACATAATCTAGAAACATCAAACACACACAAAGCAGATGTTGAACATAATCTAGTAACATCAAACATGCACAAAGCAGATGTTGAACATAATCTAGCAACATCAAACATGCACAAAGCAGATGTTGAACATAATCTAGTAACATCTAACATGCACAAAGCAGATGTTGAACATAATCTAGCAACATCAAACATGCACAAAGCAGATGTTGAACATAATCTAGTAACATCAGACACACACAATGCAAATATTGAACACAATCTAGCAATATCAAACACACACAAAACAAATGTTGAACTTAATCTAGCAATATCAAACACGCACATAGAAAATATTGAAAATAATCTAGCAACATCAAACATGCACAAACCAAATGTTGAACTGTTTATGTAACATTTACATAACAACACGTGGTAGAGGCAAACACTGTAATATAGAATAGGATAACACTAACACCACATCACGGAACATGCACAGCTGCTTCATCTGTGCATAATGCCGAGGTTATAAGAATCCTATGTCTATTGATGAGAGATGTGTATAGAGATCATTATACCCGCCTGCATATAGAGATCATTATATCAGCGTGCATATAGAGATCATTATACCCGCCTGCATATAGAGATCATTATATCAGCGTGCATATAGAGATCATTATACCCGCCTGCATATAGAGATCATTATATCAGCGTGCATATAGAGATCATTATACCCGCCTGCATATAGAGATCATTATACCCGCCTGCATACAGAGATCATTATACCCGCCTGCATATAGAGATCATTATACCCGCCTGCATATAGAGATCATTATATCAACGTGCATATAGAGATCATTATACCCGCCTGCATATAGAGATCATTATACCCGCCTGCATACAGAGATCATTATACCCGCCTGCATACAGAGATTATTATATCAGCATCCGTGCTGAGATCATTATACCCGCCTGCCTATTGAATTCATTATACCCGCTAGCATATAGAGATCATTATACCCGCCTAAATACAGCGATCTAAGGAAAATACTCGGCATCAAGTGGAACGAATTTAAGAACAATGCAGAGATAAGACAGATGACTGAACAACAACCAGTCTCATGGGTGATCAGGAAAAGGAGATGGACATATGTTGGTCACTTGATGAGAAGAAATGATCAGAGAATCCCAAAACAAGCTATCAAGTAGAACACAACAGGCCAAAGAAAAAGAGGCAGACCGTGTGAAACTCTGAAGAGGACATTGTTAAGAGAGGCCAAATTAATAGGCATAAATATCCCTTGATGAGGTTGAATAACTCACCGAAGACAGGAAAAATTGGCGAACTACTTTGCGAGCCCTATGTGACGTTTAACGGCATGGGGAGGATATAAGAAGATAAGAGATCATTATACCCGCTAGCATACAGAGATCATTATACCCGCGTGCCAACAAATATGGCAGTGATCCCTGTTGAAGTTAGTCTGATTTACTTCCTGATTTTGTTATACACTATTTTAGATTCCAGACTCGCCCAAACTCTCTCACACTCAAAGATGGCATAACACATATGAATAACGACCAAACAAAGCTATCATAACACATATGAATAACGACCAAACAAAGCTATCATAACACATATGAATAACGACCAAACAAAGCTATCATAACACACATATGAATAACGACCAAACAAAGCTATCATAACACATATGAATAACGACCAAACAAAGCTATCATAACACATATGAATAACGACCAAACAAAGTTATCACAACACACAGGAATAACGACCAAACAAAGTTGGCACAACACACAGGAATAACGACCAAACAAAGTTGGCACAACACATAATAATAATGACCCAACAAAACTGCTGTAACAGCTGATGTTTAGTGGGTGAAAGTAGATGAAATGGAAAATGATACACAAGAAGAAGATATGCCGGAAGGTTTCCCTGCCATATGGTAATCCAACACACGAACCAAACTAACATACCAACCAGGGAACACTAAGAAAACAGTTCTGCAGAATCTTACCAACTAGACCATATGTTTACAACGTTCCAATACAGCACAACTAGACTAGATGTTTACAACAACCCACTACAGCACAAATAGACCAGATGTTTACAACAACCCACTACAGCACAACTAGACCAGACGCTTACAACAAACCACTACAGCACAAACAGACCAGATGTTTACAACAACCCACTACAGCACAAATAGACCAGATGTTTACAACAACCCACAACAACACAACTAGACCAGATGCTTACAATAACCCACTACAGCACAAATAGACCAGATGTTTACAACAACCCACAACAACACAACTAGACCAGATGTTTACAACAACCCACAACAACACAACTAGACCAGATGTTTACAACAACCCACAACAACACAACTAGACCAGATGCTTACAACAACCCACAACACCACAACTAGACCAGATGCTTCAACAACCCACAACAACACAACTAGACCAGATGCTTACAACAACCCACAACAACACAACTAGACCAGATGTTTACAACAACCCACAACAACACAACTAGACCAGATGTTTACAACAACCCACTACAGAACAAATAGACCAGATGTTTAAAACAACCCACAACAACACAACTAGACCAGATGCTTACAACAACCCACAATAACACAACTAGACCAGATGTTTACAACAACCCACAACACCACAACTAGACCAGATGTTTACAACAACCCACAACAACACAACTAGACCAGATGCTTACAACAACCCACAATAACACAACTAGACCAGATGTTTACAACAACCCACAACACCACAACTAGACCAGATGCTTACAACAACCCACAACAACACAACTAGACCAGATGTTTACAACAACCCACAACACCACAACTAGACCAGATGTTTACAACAACCCACTACAGCACAAACAGACCAGATGTTTACAACAACCCACTACAGCACAAATAGACCAGATGTTTACAACACCCACTACAACACAACTAGACCAGATGCTTACAATAACCCACTACAGCACAAATAGACCAGATGTTTACAACAACTCACAACAACACAACTAGACCAGATGTTTACAACAACCCACAACAACAACTAGACCAGATGTTTACAACAACCCACAACAACACAACTAGACCAGATGCTTACAACAACCCACAACACCACAACTAGACCAGATGCTTCAACAACCCACAACAACACAACTAGACCAGATGCTTACAACAACCCAACAACACAACTAGACCAGATGTTTACAACAACCCACAACACACAACTAGACCAGATGTTTACAACAACCCACTACAGAACAAATAGACCAGATGTTTAAAACAACCCACAACAACACACTAGACCAGATGCTTACAACAACCCACAATAACACAACTAGACCAGATGTTTACAACAACCCACAACACCACAACTAGACCAGATGTTTACAACAACCCACAACAACACAACTAGACCAGATGCTTACAACAACCCACAATAACACAACTAGACCAGATGTTTACAACAACCCACAACACCACAACTAGACCAGATGCTTACAACAACCCACAACAACACAACTAGACCAGATGTTTACAACAACCCACAACACCACAACTAGACCAGATGTTTACAACAACCCACAACAACACAACTAGACCAGATGTTTACAACAACCCACAACACCACAACTAGACCAGATGTTTACAACAAACCACAACAACACAACTAGACCAGATGCTTACAACAACCCACAACAACACAACTAGACCAGATGTTTAGAACAACCCACAACAACACAACTAGACCAGATGTTTACAACAACCCACTACAACACAAATAGACCAGATGTTTAAAACAACCCACTACAACACAACTAGACCAGATGTTTACAACAACTCACAACAACACAACTAGACCAGATGCTTACAACAACCCACAATAACACAACTAGACCAGATGTTTACAACAACCCACTACAATACAACTAGAGCAGATGTTTACAACAACCCACAATAACACAACTAGACCAGATGTTTACAACAACCCACAACAACACAACTAGACCAGATGTTTACAACAACCCACAACAACACAACTAGATCAGATACTTACAACAACCCACAACAACCCACAACAGCACAACTAGACCAGATGCTTACAACAACCCACCATAACACAACTAGACCAGATGTTTACAACAACCCACTACAACACAACTAGACCAGATGTTTACAACAACCCACAATAACACAACTAGACTAGATGTTTACAACAACCCACAACAACACAACTAGATCAGATGCTTACAACAACCCACAACAACACAACTAGACCAGATGTTTACAACAACATAACTAGACCAGATGTTTACAACAACACAACTAGACCAGATGTTTACAACAACACAACTAGACCAGATGCTTACAACAACACAACTAGACC
Organism: Achatina immaculata; assembly: GCA_009760885.1. Lineage (NCBI taxonomy): Eukaryota > Metazoa > Mollusca > Gastropoda > Stylommatophora > Achatinidae > Lissachatina > Lissachatina immaculata. The sequence continues at coordinate 63,453,167 of CM019719.1, read as the reverse complement.
AGATGTTTACAACAACACAACTAGACCAGATGTTTACAACAACACAACTAGACCAGATGCTTACAACAACACAACTAGACCAGATGCTTACAACAACCCGCAGCAACACAACTAGACCAGATGTTTACAACAACACAACTAGACCAGATGCTTACAACAACACAACTAGACCAGATGCTTACAACAACACAACTAGACCAGATGCTTACAACAACACAACTAGACCAGATGCTTACAGCAACACAACTAGACCAGATTCTTACAGCAACACAACTACACCAGATGCATACTACAACCCCTACAGCACAACCTCCCATGTCCACAGTAAGGCCAACACTAAACTCACTCTAGAAAAAAAATCACGCTATCACGTGACCCCTCCCCCGTCTCTGAACCCTTAAACCTCCTAGAACCTTTTTGAAAACTGATATCTGAAGTCGAAAAATGACTGCAAGCCAAGGGCCTAAATGCCCCAAAATAAAATACATGATTGCCTTCCATACTGCTATACCATGTTAATTATGTTAATATTTCATCAATCTTTCTTCGGAGTTCAAGGTCTGGAAAAGAATAGATCTCAGATCTAACTAGTTTGATTCAGTTTGGAAAATGGTGTCGATTTCAGAGGTCATATCTAGGAGTTGATGTTGACTGCAGAGATCATATCTAGGAGTTGATGTTGACTGCAGAGATCATATCTAGGAGTTTATGTTGACTACAGAGATCATACCTGGGAGTTTATGTTGACTGCAGAGATCATATCTAGGAGTTTATGTTGACTGCAGAGATCATATCTAGGAGTTTATGTTGACTGCAGAGATCATATCTAGGAGTTTATGTTGACTACAGAGATCATATCTGGGAGTTTATGTTGACTGCAGAGATCATATCTAGGAGTTTATGTTGGTGCACAGGTCATATCTAAGAGTTTATGTTGACTGCAGAGATCATATCTAGGAGTTGATGTTGACTGCAGAGATCATATCTAGGAGTTGATGTTGACTGCAGAGATCATATCTAGGAGTTGATGTTGACTGCAGAGATCATATCTAGGAGTTGATGTTGACTGCAGAGATCATATCTAGGAGTTGATGTTGGATGCAAAGGTCATATCTAGGAGTTGATGTTGGATGCAGAGGTCATATCTTGGAGTTGATGTTGGATGCAGAGGTCATATCTTGGAGTTGATGTTGGATGCAGAGGTCATATCTAGGAGTTGATGTTGGATGCAGAGGTCATATCTTGGAGTTGATGTTGCCGACATAAAACAAACGTGTACTACACCTGCTTATGCACATGGTGATGTTCTAGAGCTTGTGATCTTTGGATGGACTTAGAATGTGGGAAGAAATCAAGACAAAGACTTAGTAAAACAGAAGACACTTAATATTTCACCTTTTTCCTAGTGGCCAGATCTGTTCTGTGTACAAAACTGTTTCCTTTCCCCTGCATGTAGTCTGTGTTCAAAATGTATTAACGAGCATATGTGTAGTGAAGTGCTTGCCGAACTGCCTTCTCAAGACAAAGATTATCGTAAACTCAGCTGCAAATATTGGTACCTGACACGTTTCTGCTAGGCCTGTCTTCTAAACCTTCAGAGAAGGAATGAAAGAGTTTTTGTTTTGAGGAGCGAAAAACTAGACACACAGACCTGGCCGACATTCTTCCCTTCATCTCTTCACTTCAACATTAAGTATCAGCTTAACACACAAATAATATAGTAAACATTCAATATCAGGTTAATACAAATATTATATGGCAAAAGCACAAATGTAATAAGTAAACATTCGAAATCAGGTTAACATAAATATAATTTGCATATAAATAAAAAAAACTGACATATAAACTATTGTTTTCAGTCTCTTACTCATAAATATAACAACATACGAGTAAGAAAACTACAAATATGAGTCAAAAAGTAACCTTAACTTTGCTCTAAAAAGAAATCTACATCTATGTAGATAACACATGTGTTATAATTTCTCTCTCTCTAGATATGTGCTATGTTATGTATTGTTATATGTTATGTTATATATTGTATGCAGAGGCAATTTGGCTATTTTGACATTTTGAAGTCAGCAGAATAAATAAACATAAAAGAAATAAAAGACGTGTGAGAAGAGCAGCCTGAGTTATTTGTTTCTTGATTAGTGAAGGTGAGAAATCTGTAAACTTTGTTGATTAGTGAAGGTGAGAAATCTGTAAACTTGTTGATTAGTGAAGGTGAGAAATCTGTAAACTTTGTTGATTAGTGAAGGTGAGAAATCTGTAAACTTTGTTGATTAGTGAAGGTGAGAAATCTGTAAACTTTGTTAATTAATGTAGGTGAGAAATCTGTAAACTTTGTTGATTAGTGAAGGTGAGAAATCTGTAAACTTTCTTGAATAGTGGAGATGAGAAATCTGTAAACTTTGTTGATTAGTGGAGGTGAGAAATCTGTAAACTTTGTTGATTAGTGAAGGTGAGAAATCTGTAAACTTTGTTGATTAGTGAAGGTGAGAAATCTGTAAACTTTGTTGATTAGTGAAGGTGAGAAATCTGTAAACTTTCTTCGCAGATTAAAGAGGCGGCATGCGGACACGTGTATGTCACTTCAGCAGGTATGTGAGTGGCACAGGAAATGTCAATGTTGGCTGTCAAATATGGCACACACAGGTCGCTCCGGCTGACCTCGCCCTGCCAATAGGTCTGACGCTGAAGTGAAACCAGAGAAAAAAGTGGAGAGCACTTGCGGGTGGCCTAAGACACAGATAGGGTTAAAGAAGGCAAGGAATGAAACCAGTGATAAGTGAAAACCAGGGGACAACAGTCTTATGAGGCTGTAAGAACTCAATCATAGAATATTACATCTCCAAAGAAACAGCTATTCTTCTTCTTCTTCTTCTTCAAACCTCCCTGGAACTAAGAGCTGCTACTCGATGCAGCTGCTGCGGTGAGGATGCTGAGGTACAACATCGTGTCTGGGAGAGCTTAAGGCCGCCATTTTATCAGTCATTGACTGCAGTTAAATCTGCTTTATTTCTTTAGCAGACTCTACAAGCATGAGGACTAGGACGATCCCAACACTATACAGACATGGCGACTAGGACGACCCCTGGACTCTATGGCGACTAGGACGACCCCTGAAATCAGCAATCGTGGAAAATAGGACGATCACTGGAGTCTACAAGAATGCGACTTGTATGATTCACGGACTCTACAGGCATGCCGACTAGTACGATCCCAGGACTCTACAGGTATGGGGACTGCAGAGATCATATCTAGGAGTTGATGTTGACTGCAGAGATCATATCTAGGAGTTGATGTTGACTGCAGAGGTCATATCTAGGAGTTGATGTTGACTGCAGAGGTCATATCTAGGAGTTGATGTTGACTGCAGAGGTCATATCTAGGAGTTGATGTTGGATGCAGAGGTCATATCTAGGAGTTGATGTTGGATGCAGAGGTCATATCTTGGAGTTCATGTTGGATGCAGAGGTCATATCTAGGAGTTGATGTTGGATGCAGAGGTCATATCTAGGAGTTGATGTTGGATGCAGAGGTCATATCTAGGAGTTGATGTTGCCGACATAAAACAAACGTGTACTACACCTGCTTATGCACATGGTGATGTTCTAGAGCTTGTGATCTTTGGATGGACTTAGAATGTGGGAAGAAATCAAGACAAAGACTTAGTAAAACAGAAGACACTTAATATTTCACCTTTTTCCTAGTGGCCAGATCTGTTCTGTGTACAAAACTGTTTCCTTTCCCCTGCATGTAGTCTGTGTTCAAAATGTATTAACGAGCATATGTGTAGTGAAGTGCTTGCCGAACTGCCTTCTCAAGACAAAGATTATCGTAAACTCAGCTGCAAATATTGGTACATGACACGTTTCTGCTAGGCCTGTCTTCTAAACCTTCAGAGAAGGAATGAAAGAGTTTTGTTTTGAGGAGCGAAAAACTAGACACACAGACCTGGCCGACATTCTTCCCTTCATCTCTTCACTTCAACATTAAGTATCAGCTTAACACACAAATAATATAGTAAACATTCAATATCAGGTTAATACAAATATTATATGGCAAAAGCACAAATGTAATAAGTAAACATTCGAAATCAGGTTAACATAAATATAATTTGCATATAAATAAAAAAAACTGACATATAAACTATTGTTTTCAGTCTCTTACTCATAAATATAACAACATACGAGTAAGAAAACTACAAATATGAGTCAAAAAATAACCTTAACTTTGCTCTAAAAAGAAATCTACATCTATGTAGATAACACATGTGTTATAATTTCTCTCTCTCTAGATATGTGCTATGTTATGTATTGTTATATGTTATGTTATATATTGTATGCAGAGGCAATTTGGCTATTTTGACATTTTGAAGTCAGCAGAACAAATAAACATAAAAGAAATAAAAGACGTGTGAGAAGAGCAGCCTGAGTTATTTGTTTCTTGATTAGTGAAGGTGAGAAATCTGTAAACTTTGTTGATTAGTGAAGGTGAGAAATCTGTAAACTTTGTTGATTAGTGAAGGTGAGAAATCTGTAAACTTTGTTGATTAGTGAAGGTGAGAAATCTGTAAACTTTGTTGATTAGTGAAGGTGAGAAATCTGTAAACTTTGTTGATTAGTGGAGGTGAGAAATCTGTAAACTTTGTTGATTAGTGAAGGTGAGAAATCTGTAAACTTTGTTGATTAGTGGAGGTGAGAAATCTGTAAACTTTGTTGATTAGTGGAGGTGAGAAATCTGTAAACTTTGTTGATTAGTGAAGGTGAGAAATCTGTAAACTTTGTTGATTAGTGAAGGTGAGAAATCTGTAAACTTTGTTGATTAGTGGAGGTGAGAAATCTGTAAACTTTCTTCGCAGATTAAAGAGGCGGCATGCGGACACGTGTATGTCACTTCAGCAGGTATGTGAGTGGCACAGGAAATGTCAATGTTGGCTGTCAAATATGGCACACACAGGTCGCTCCGGCTGACCTCGCCCTGCCAATAGGTCTGACGCTGAAGTGAAACCAGAGAAAAAAGTGGAGAGCACTTGCGGGTGGCCTAAGACACAGATAGGGTTAAAGAAGGCAAGGAATGAAACCAGTGATAAGTGAAAACCAGGGGACAACAGTCTTATGAGGCTGTAAGAACTCAATCATAGAATATTACATCTCCAAAGAAACAGCTATTCTTCTTCTTCTTCTTCTTCAAACCTCCCTGGAACTAAGAGCTGCTACTCGATGCAGCTGCTGCGGTGAGGATGCTGAGGTCATATCTTGGAGTTCATGTTGGATGCAGAGGTCATATCTTGGAGTTGATGTTGGATGCAGAGGTCATATCTAGGAGTTGATGTTGGATGCAGAGGTCATATCTTGGAGTTGATGTTGCCGACATAAAACAAACGTGTACTACACCTGCTTATGCACATGGTGATGTTCTAGAGCTTGTGATCTTTGGATGGACTTAGAATGTGGGAAGAAATCAAGACAAAGACTTAGTAAAACAGAAGACACTTAATATTTCACCTTTTTCCTAGTGGCCAGATCTGTTCTGTGTACAAAACTGTTTCCTTTCCCCTGCATGTAGTCTGTGTTCAAAATGTATTAACGAGCATATGTGTAGTGAAGTGCTTGCCGAACTGCCTTCTCAAGACAAAGATTATCGTAAACTCAGCTGCAAATATTGGTACATGACACGTTTCTGCTAGGCCTGTCTTCTAAACCTTCAGAGAAGGAATGAAAGAGTTTTGTTTTGAGGAGCGAAAAACTAGACACACAGACCTGGCCGACATTCTTCCCTTCATCTCTTCACTTCAACATTAAGTATCAGCTTAACACACAAATAATATAGTAAACATTCAATATCAGGTTAATACAAATATTATATGGCAAAAGCACAAATGTAATAAGTAAACATTCAAAATCAGGTTAACATAAATATAATTTGCATATAAATAAAAAAAAACTGACAGATAAACTATTGTTTTCAGTTTCTTACTCATAAATATAACAACATACGAGTAAGAAAACTACAAATATGAGTCAAAAAGTAACCTTAACTTTGCTCTAAAAAGAAATCTACATCTATGTAGATAACACATGTGTTATAATTTCTCTCTCTCTAGATATGTGCTATGTTATGTATTGTTATATGTTATGTTATATATTGTATGCAGAGGCAATTTGGCTATTTTGACATTTTGAAGTCAGCAGAACAAATAAACATAAAAGAAATAAAAGACGTGTGAGAAGAGCAGCCTGAGTTATTTGTTTCTTGATTAGTGAAGGTGAGAAATCTGTAAACTTTGTTGATTAGTGAAGGTGAGAAATCTGTAAACTTTGTTGATTAGTGAAGGTGAGAAATCTGTAAACTTTGTTGATTAGTGAAGGTGAGAAATCTGTAAACTTTGTTGATTAGTGAAGGTGAGAAATCTGTAAACTTTGTTGATTAGTGGAGGTGAGAAATCTGTAAACTTTGTTGATTAGTGAAGGTGAGAAATCTGTAAACTTTGTTGATTAGTGGAGGTGAGAAATCTGTAAACTTTGTTGATTAGTGGAGGTGAGAAATCTGTAAACTTTGTTGATTAGTGAAGGTGAGAAATCTGTAAACTTTGTTGATTAGTGAAGGTGAGAAATCTGTAAACTTTGTTGATTAGTGGAGGTGAGAAATCTGTAAACTTTCTTCGCAGATTAAAGAGGCGGCATGCGGACACGTGTATGTCACTTCAGCAGGTATGTGAGTGGCACAGGAAATGTCAATGTTGGCTGTCAAATATGGCACACACAGGTCGCTCCGGCTGACCTCGCCCTGCCAATAGGTCTGACGCTGAAGTGAAACCAGAGAAAAAAGTGGAGAGCACTTGCGGGTGGCCTAAGACACAGATAGGGTTAAAGAAGGCAAGGAATGAAACCAGTGATAAGTGAAAACCAGGGGACAACAGTCTTATGAGGCTGTAAGAACTCAATCATAGAATATTACATCTCCAAAGAAACAGCTATTCTTCTTCTTCTTCTTCTTCAAACCTCCCTGGAACTAAGAGCTGCTACTCGATGCAGCTGCTGCGGTGAGGATGCTGAGGTACAACATCGTGTCTGGGAGAGCTTAAGGCCGCCATTTTATCAGTCATTGACTGCAGTTAAATCTGCTTTATTTCTTTAGCAGACTCTACAAGCATGAGGACTAGGACGATCCCAACACTATACAGACATGGCGACTAGGACGACCCCTGGACTCTATGGCGACTAGGACGACCCCTGAAATCAGCAATCGTGGAAAATAGGACGATCACTGGAGTCTACAAGAATGCGACTTGTATGATTCACGGACTCTACAGGCATGCCGACTAGTACGATCTCTAGACTCTACAGGTATGGGGGCTAGTATGATCCCAGGACTCTACAGGTATGGGGACTAGTACGATCCCAGGACTCTACAGGTATGGGGACTAGTATGATCCCAGGACTCTACAGGTATGGGGACTAGTATGATCCCAGGACTCTACAGGTATGGGGACTAGTATGATCCCAGGACTCTACAGGTATGGGGAATAGTATGATCCCAGGACTCTACAGGTATGGGGACTAGTACGATCCCAGGACTCTACAGGTATGGGGAATAGTATGATCCCAGGACTCTACAGGTATGGGGAATAGTATGATCCCAGGACTCTACAGGTATGGGGAATAGTATGATCCCAGGACTCTACAGGTATGGGGACTAGTACGATCCCAGGACTCTACAGGTATGGGGACTAGTATGATCCCAGGACTCTACAGGTATGGGGACTAGTATGATCCCAGGACTCTACAGGTATGGGGAATAGTATGATCCCAGGACTCTACAGGTATGGGGACTAGTACGATCCCAGGACTCTACAAGCATGCCGACTAGTACGATCCCAGGACTCTACAAGCATGCCGACTAGTACGATCCCAGGACTCTACAAGCATGCCGACTAGTACGATCCCTAGACTCTACAAGCATGCCGACTAGTACGATCCCTAGACTCTACAAGCATGCCCACTAGTACGATCCCTAGACTCTACAAGCATGCCCACTAGTACGATCACTAGACTCTACAAGCATACCGAATAATACGATCACTAGACTCTACAGGAATGCCCACTACTACGATCCCTAAACTCTACAGGCATGGGAACTACGACGATCCCTGGACTCTGCAGGCATGGGAACTACGACGATCCCTGGACTCTACAGGCATGGGAACTACGACGATCCCTGGACTCTACATGGGAACTACGACGATCCCTGGACTCTGCAGGCATGGGAACTACGACGATCCCTGGACTCTGCAGGCATGGGAACTACGACGATCCCTGGACTCTGCAGGCATGGGAACTACGACGATCCCTGGACTCTACATGGGAACTACGACGATCCCTGGACTCTACAGGCATGCCCACTAGTACGATCCCAGGACTCTACAGTTGTGCCGACTAGTACGATCCCAGGACTCTACAGGAATGCCCACTAGTACGATCCCAGGACTCTACAGGAATTCCCACTAGTACGATCCCTAAACTCTACAAGCATGTCGACTAGTACGATCTCTAGACTCTACAAGCATGCCGACTAGTACGATCTCTAGACTCTACAGGAATGCCCAGTAGTACGATCCCAGGACTCTACAAGCATGCTGACTAGTACGATCCAAGGACTCTACAGGCATGCCGAAACTGTTTTTGGAGTGTCTTCCAGATGCAGCATATTCACACAGACCTAGCTCCATGTGACTGTCATGTGCTTGAGCTTCTTAAGGAGGAGCTAGATGGGAAAAAGTTCAGTACGGGCAAGGAGACAGAAGACACCATACGTAGGGGGTCAGCCAGAAGAAGGAATCCAGGCATCAGGGAGGTGGTGCCAGACGTGGACACAACAGGGCGGGGAATACGTTAAAAACTTATAAGAAAGTTTTATATTTATACATTTCATTCACATAAAAAATTAAGGTTACTTTTTCTTTGACTCTGGAACATCGCGCGGAGTAATTATGTTCACAATTCAGCACATTAATGACAAGCAGGTTTCATAAAATGTTGTTACAATATAAACAGAACTAAACAATATATGTCTGAAGTCTAGAAACAGTCTTGTAAACAGAACTAAGCAAATATTTGTCTGAAGTCTAGAAACAGTCTTGTAAACAGAACTATGAAATATCTGTCTGAAGTCTAGAAACAATCTTATATAATGTACAGGGTTCTCATTGTTGTACACTAAAAGAAAGTCACAAAACACGTACAAGTTTAATTCTATGTACATGTACATAAACTATATCCAAGTTTACACATGGAAACATAAACTATGTCAAGTTTACACATGGAAACATAAACTATGTCAAGTTTACACATGGAAACATAAACTATGTCAAGTTTACACATGGAAACATAAACTATGTCAAGTTTACAAATATCGAAGTTTAAACATGGAAAAACAAGGGAAATATTTTAGTGAGCTTGTGCATTCAGTTTGTATCTCTCTCTCTCTCTTCATCTTCATCTTCCCTTCATAGAACAGGTAACTACACTCACTCACCCGCAATATATTCACATACATATACTCACATACATACACACATGAATTCTCACTTAAGCAGATATACGCATACGTTCATACAGCCAAAGCAACACACTTATAAACCAGCACATACACATATGTGCACACACATAAACACAAGATAACGAGTGTCTGCTGCATTTCTTATTTCTAATAATAATCAGCTACACATTAACATGTAAATATACACTGTAAATATGCAAGATAAAATAAACAAGTTAACTCAGAATGCAAACAACATAGGACTAAAGATCAACGTAGGAAAGACAAAGTTAAAGAAGCAAAATGTGAACAACAGAAATGTACTCAGAGTAGATAACAAGTTAGTGGAGGAGGTCAACGAATTTGTATACCTTGGCAGCAGAGTAGTAGAAAATGGAGACAGCACAGAGGACATCAACAGCAGACTTACTAGAGCAAAACAGGCTTTTGCAATGCTACAGAATATATGGAAATCAAATAAACTAAGCATAAATATGAAAATCAGGATATTTAAGAGTAATGTTCTAAGTGTACTACTCTATGGAAGTGAATGCTGGAAAATCACCAAAACCATAGAAAACAAGTTGAATTCTTTCCAGACTAAATGTTTACGTAGAATTAAAAAAATATTTTGGCCAAACACCATAAGAAATAACATCTTATTGGCAGAAATGCAGATGAAACCACTGACAACAATTATTGAGGAAAGACGCTGGCGATGGTTGGGACATGTGCTCCGAATGACTGACAACTCACTACCAAAAATAGCACTAAGATGGACACCACAGGGGAGCAGAAGTAAGGGTAGACCAAAAGAGACATGGAGAAGAACAACAGAAAGGATGTTGAGCAATAGAGGGCTCACCTGGGCAAGAGCAGAAAAAAAGGCGAAAGACAGGCATTTGTGGAAAACCCTTGCGGAGGCCCCATGTGCCCTGGGCACTTAAGGTTCAGAGAGATACACTGCTTATAGATGTAAGTATACGTGTATATTTTGTGTATATATTCTGTATATACTCTGTTCTAATGTCGTGGGCGTGTGTGAGAGCCATTTTAGCTACATAATCACGTGTAAGCAGTTTCTAAATAGTAGCTTGTATATTTAAATATCTGATTCTACAAGCACACCGAATAGTACGATCCCAGGACTCTACAAGCATGCCGACTAGTACGATCCCTAGACTCTACAAGAATGCCGATTAGAACGATCACTAGACTCTACAAGAATGCCGATTAGAACGATCACTAGACTCTACAAGCATGCTGACTAGTACGATCCCTAGACTCTACAAGCATGCTGACTAGTACGATCCCAGGACTCTACAAGCATGCCGACTACGATCCCAGGACTCTACAAGCATGCCGACTAGTACGATCCCATGACTCCACAGGCATGCCAACTAGTACGATCCCATGACTCCACAGGCATGCCGACTAGTACGATCCCAGGACTCTACAAGCATGTCGACTAGTACGATCCCTAGACTCTACAGGAATGCCCACTAGTACGATCACTAGACTCTACAGGAATGCCCACTAGTACGATCCCTAAACTCTACAGGAATGCCCACTACTACGATCCCTAAACTCTACAGGAATGCCCACTACTACGATCCCTAAACTCTACAGGAATGCCCACTACTACGATCCCTAAACTCTACAGGAATGCCCACTAGTACGATCACTAGACTCTACAGGAATGCCCACTAGTACGATCACTAGACTCTACAGGCATGGGAACTACGACGATCCCTGGACTCTGCAGGCATGGGAACTACGACGATCCCTGGACTCTACAGGCATGGGAACTACGACGATCCCTGGACTCTACATGGGAACTACGACGATCCCTGGACTCTGCAGGCATGGGAACTACGACGATCCCTGGACTCTGCAGGCATGGAAACTACGACGATCCCTTGACTCTGCAGGCATGGGAACTACGACAATTCCTGGACTCTACATGGGAACTAGGAGGATCCCTGTTCTGTTAATCATACTAAGCCTATTTTGTGGGTACTAAGACAGGGTCTTGGTCAGCTACGGTTCGTCATCCCTAACGCTTGCATTTCAGCTATGGATCGTTGATTGTCAAATCAGACAGCGTTTTCGCCCTGTGGAGCCCCTATAGCAGCGGACCATAAAGTGATCTGCTTGAGAAGCGCTCGAGTCAGGTGAATACATCGGAGTTTGTTTAGTTCTTGTGTGTTGTAACAGCATGATGGCGCGCGGCCCTACACGGCACCATGACGAAACTGTTTTTGGAGTGTCTTCCAGATGCAGCATATTCACACAGACCTAGCTCCATGTGACTGTCATGTGCTTGAGCTTCTTAAGGAGGAGCTAGATGGGAAAAAGTTCAGTACGGGCAAGGAGACAGAAGACACCATACGTAGGGGGTCAGCCAGAAGAAGGAATCCAGGCATCAGGGAGGTGGTGCCAGACGTGGACACAACAGGGCGGGGAATACGTTAAAAACTTATAAGAAAGTTTTATATTTATACATTTCATTCACATAAAAAATTAAGGTTACTTTTTCTTTGACTCTGGAACATCGCGCGGAGTAATTATGTTCACAATTCAGCACATTAATGACAAGCAGGTTTCATAAAATGTTGTTACAATATAAACAGAACTAAACAATATATGTCTGAAGTCTAGAAACAGTCTTGTAAACAGAACTAAGCAAATATTTGTCTGAAGTCTAGAAACAGTCTTGTAAACAGAACTATGAAATATCTGTCTGAAGTCTAGAAACAATCTTATATAATGTACAGGGTTCTCATTGTTGTACACTAAAAGAAAGTCACAAAACACGTACAAGTTTAATTCTATGTACATGTACATAAACTATATCCAAGTTTAGACATGGAAACGTAAACAATATCCAAGTGTACACATCGAAACAAAGGATATCCAAGTTTACACATGGAAACATAAACTATGTCAAGTTTACACATGGAAACATAAACTATGTCAAGTTTACAAATATCGAAGTTTAAACATGGAAAAACAAGGGAAATATTTTAGTGAGCTTGTGCATTCAGTTTGTATCTCTCTCTCTCTCTTCATCTTCATCTTCCCTTCATAGAACAGGTAACTACACTCACTCACCCGCAATATATTCACATACATATACTCACATACATACACACATGAATTCTCACTTAAGCAGATATACGCATACGTTCATACAGCCAAAGCAACACACTTATAAACCAGCACATACACATATGTGCACACACATAAACACAAGATAACGAGTGTCTGCTGCATTTCTTATTTCTAATAATAATCAGCTACACATTAACATGTAAATATACACTGTAAATATGCAAGATAAAATAAACAAGTTAACTCAGAATGCAAACAACATAGGACTAAAGATCAACGTAGGAAAGACAAAGTTAAAGAAGCAAAATGTGAACAACAGAAATGTACCAGAAAGAGGACTAGTAAGATCACCGAACTGTACAAGCATGGCAACTAGTACGATTACCCGGACTCTACAAGCACCTGGACTATGACGATCCCCGAACTCTACATGCATCTGGACTATGACGATCCCCGAACTCTACATGCATCTGGACTATGACGATCCCCGAAATCTACAGACATCAGGACCACGACGATACCCGGACTTTACAAGCATAGAGACTATGACGATCAGTGGACACTACTAGCATGGGGATTAGAACGATCCCAGGACTCTACAAGAATGAGGACTAGTACTATCCCCGGACTCTGCATCCTTAGGGACTAGGACGACCCCTGTATTCTACATGTATGGGGACTAGTACGACCCCTGGACCTACAAGCATGGATACTAGGAGGTTTCCCAGACTCTACAGGCATGGGAACTACGACGATCCCTGGACTCTGCGGGCATGGGAACTACGACGATCCCTGGACTCTACAGGCATGGGAACTACGACTATCCCTGGACTCTACATGGGAACTACGACGATCCCTGGACTCTGCAGGCATGGGAACTACGACGATCCCTGGACTCTGCAGGCATGGAAACTACGACGATCCCTTGACTCTGCAGGCATGGGAACTACGACAATTCCTGGACTCTACATGGGAACTAGGAGGATCCCTGTTCTGTTAATCAGACTAAGCCTATTTTGTGGGTACTAAGACAGGGTCTTGGTCAGCTACGGTTCGTCATCCCTAACGCTTGCATTTCAGCTATGGATCGTTGATTGTCAAATCAGACAGCGTTTTCGCCCCGTGGAGCCCCTATAGCAGCGGACCATAAAGTGATCTGCTTGAGAAGCGCTCGAGTCAGGTGAATACATCGGAGTTTGTTTAGTTCTTGTGTGTTGTAACAGCATGATGGCGCGCGGCCCTACACGGCACCATGACGAAACTGTTTTTGGAGTGTCTTCCAGATGCAGCATATTCACACAGACCTAGCTCCATGTGACTGTCATGTGCTTGAGCTTCTTAAGGAGGAGCTAGATGGGAAAAAGTTCAGTACGGGCAAGGAGACAGAAGACACCATACGTAGAGGGTCAGCCAGAAGAAGGAATCCAGGCATCAGGGAGGTGGTGCCAGACGTGGACACAACAGGGCGGGGAATACGTTAAAAACTTATAAGAAAGTTTTATATTTATACATTTCATTCACATAAAAAATTAAGGTTACTTTTTCTTTGACTCTGGAACATCGCGCGGAGTAATTATGTTCACAATTCAGCACATTAATGACAAGCAGGTTTCATAAAATGTTGTTACAATATAAACAGAACTAAACAATATATGTCTGAAGTCTAGAAACAGTCTTGTAAACAGAACTAAGCAAATATTTGTCTGAAGTCTAGAAACAGTCTTGTAAACAGAACTATGAAATATCTGTCTGAAGTCTAGAAACAATCTTATATAATGTACAGGGTTCTCATTGTTGTACACTAAAAGAAAGTCACAAAACACGTACAAGTTTAATTCTATGTACATGTACATAAACTATATCCAAGTTTAGACATGGAAACGTAAACAATATCCAAGTGTACACATCGAAACAAAGGATATCCAAGTTTACACATGGAAACATAAACTATGTCAAGTTTACACATGGAAACATAAACTATGTCAAGTTTACAAATATCGAAGTTTAAACATGGAAAAACAAGGGAAATATTTTAGTGAGCTTGTGCATTCAGTTTGTATCTCTCTCTCTCTCTTCATCTTCATCTTCCCTTCATAGAACAGGTAACTACACTCACTCACCCGCAATATATTCACATACATATACTCACATACATACACACATGAATTCTCACTTAAGCAGATATACGCATACGTTCATACAGCCAAAGCAACACACTTATAAACCAGCACATACACATATGTGCACACACATAAACACAAGATAACGAGTGTCTGCTGCATTTCTTATTTCTAATAATAATCAGCTACACATTAACATGTAAATATACACTGTAAATATGCAAGATAAAATAAACAAGTTAACTCAGAATGCAAACAACATAGGACTAAAGATCAACGTAGGAAAGACAAAGTTAAAGAAGCAAAATGTGAACAACAGAAATGTACTCAGAGTAGATAACAAGTTAGTGGAGGAGGTCAACGAATTTGTATACCTTGGCAGCAGAGTAGTAGAAAATGGAGACAGCACAGAGGACATCAACAGCAGACTTACTAGAGCAAAACAGGCTTTTGCAATGCTACAGAATATATGGAAATCAAATAAACTAAGCATAAATATGAAAATCAGGATATTTAAGAGTAATGTTCTAAGTGTACTACTCTATGGAAGTGAATGCTGGAAAATCACCAAAACCATAGAAAACAAGTTGAATTCTTTCCAGACTAAATGTTTACGTAGAATTAAAAAAATATTTTGGCCAAACACCATAAGAAATAACATCTTATTGGCAGAAATGCAGATGAAACCACTGACAACAATTATTGAGGAAAGACGCTGGCGATGGTTGGGACATGTGCTCCGAATGACTGACAACTCACTACCAAAAATAGCACTAAGATGGACACCACAGGGGAGCAGAAGTAAGGGTAGACCAAAAGAGACATGGAGAAGAACAACAGAAAGGATGTTGAGCAATAGAGGGCTCACCTGGGCAAGAGCAGAAAAAAAGGCGAAAGACAGGCATTTGTGGAAAACCCTTGCGGAGGCCCCATGTGCCCTGGGCACTTAAGGTTCAGAGAGATACACTGCTTATAGATGTAAGTATACGTGTATATTTTGTGTATATATTCTGTATATACTCTGTTCTAATGTCGTGGGCGTGTGTGAGAGCCATTTTAGCTACATAATCACGTGTAAGCAGTTTCTAAATAGTAGCTTGTATATTTAAATATCTGTTCATTGCCACTGGAGGTCCATATGTGGTTGTAGTATCTGTAGTAAGTAATGATAGTTTATGTGTGGTTGTAGTATCTACAGTAAGATCACCGAACTGTACAAGCATGGCAACTAGTACGATTACCCGAACTCTACCAGAAAGAGGACTAGTAAGATCACCGAACTCTACAAGCATGGCAACTAGTACGATTACCCGAACTCTACCAGAAAGAGGACTAGTAAGATCACCGAACTGTACAAGCATGGCAACTAGTACGATTACCCGGACTCTACCAGAAAGAGGACTAGTAAGATCACCGAACTGTACAAGCATGGCAACTAGTACGATTACCCGAACTCTACCAGAAAGAGGACTAGTAAGATCACCGAACTGTACAAGCATGGCAACTAGTACGATTACCCGGACTCTACAAGCACCTGGACTATGACGATCCCCGAACTCTACATGCATCTGGACTATGACGATCCCCGAACTCTACATGCATCTGGACTATGACGATCCCCGAAATCTACAGACATCAGGACCACGACGATACCCGGACTTTACAAGCATAGAGACTATGACGATCAGTGGACACTACTAGCATGGGGATTAGAACGATCCCAGGACTCTACAAGAATGAGGACTAGTACTATCCCCGGACTCTGCATCCTTAGGGACTAGGACGACCCCTGTATTCTACATGTATGGGGACTAGTACGACCCCTGGACCTACAAGCATGGATACTAGGAGGTTTCCCAGACTCTACAGGCATGGGAACTACGACGATCCCTGGACTCTGCGGGCATGGGAACTACGACGATCCCTGGACTCTACAGGCATGGGAACTACGACTATCCCTGGACTCTACATGGGAACTACGACGATCCCTGGACTCTGCAGGCATGGGAACTACGACGATCCCTGGACTCTGCAGGCATGGAAACTACGACGATCCCTTGACTCTGCAGGCATGGGAACTACGACAATTCCTGGACTCTACATGGGAACTAGGAGGATCCCTGTTCTGTTAATCAGACTAAGCCTATTTTGTGGGTACTAAGACAGGGTCTTGGTCAGCTACGGTTCGTCATCCCTAACGCTTGCATTTCAGCTATGGATCGTTGATTGTCAAATCAGACAGCGTTTTCGCCCCGTGGAGCCCCTATAGCAGCGGACCATAAAGTGATCTGCTTGAGAAGCGCTCGAGTCAGGTGAATACATCGGAGTTTGTTTAGTTCTTGTGTGTTGTAACAGCATGATGGCGCGCGGCCCTACACGGCACCATGACGAAACTGTTTTTGGAGTGTCTTCCAGATGCAGCATATTCACACAGACCTAGCTCCATGTGACTGTCATGTGCTTGAGCTTCTTAAGGAGGAGCTAGATGGGAAAAAGTTCAGTACGGGCAAGGAGACAGAAGACACCATACGTAGAGGGTCAGCCAGAAGAAGGAATCCAGGCATCAGGGAGGTGGTGCCAGACGTGGACACAACAGGGCGGGGAATACGTTAAAAACTTATAAGAAAGTTTTATATTTATACATTTCATTCACATAAAAATTAAGGTTACTTTTTCTTTGACTCTGGAACATCGCGCGGAGTAATTATGTTCACAATTCAGCACATTAATGACAAGCAGGTTTCATAAAATGCTGTTACAATATAAACAGAACTAAACAATATATGTCTGAAGTCTAGAAACAGTCTTGTAAACAGAACTAAGCAAATATTTGTCTGAAGTCTAGAAACAGTCTTGTAAACAGAACTATGAAATATCTGTCTGAAGTCTAGAAACAATCTTATATAATGTACAGGGTTCTCATTGTTGTACACTAAAAGAAAGTCACAAAACACGTACAAGTTTAATTCTATGTACATGTACATAAACTATATCCAAGTTTAGACATGGAAACGTAAACAGTATCCAAGTGTACAAATCGAAACAAAGTATATCCAAGTTTACACATGGAAACATAAACTATGTCAAGTTTACAAATATCGAAGTTTAAACATGGAAAAACAAGGGAAATATTTTAGTGAGCTTGTGCATTCAGTTTGTATCTCTCTCTCTTCATCTTAATCTTTCCTTCATAGAACAGGTAACTACACTCACTCACCCGCAATATATTCACATACATATACTCACATACATACACACATGAATTCTCACTTAAGCAGATATACGCATACGTTCATACAGCCAAAGCAACACACTTATAAAGCAGCACATACATATATGTGTACACACATAAACACAAGATAACGAGTGTCTGCTGCATTTCTTATTTCTAATAATAATCAGCTACACATTAACATGTAAATATACACTGCTTATAGCTGTAAGTATACGTGTATATTTTGTGTATATATTCTGTATATACTCTGTTCTAATGTCGTGGGCGTGTGTGAGAGCCATTTTTGCTACATAATCACGTGTAAGCAGTTGCTAAATAGTAGCTTGTATATTTAAATATCTGTTCATTGCCACTGGAGGTCCATATGTGGTTGTAGTATCTGTAGTAAGTAATGATAGTTTATGTGTGGTTGTAGTATCTACAGAAAGTAATGGTAGTTTATGTGTGGTTGTAGTATCTGTAGTAAGTAATGATAGCTTATGTGTGGTTGTAGTATCTACAGTAAGTAATGATAGTTTATGTGTGGTTGTAGCTTATACAGTAAGTAATTGTGGCTTATGTGTGGCTGTAGTATCTGTAATAAGTAACAGCAGTACATGTGTGGTTGCAGTATCTGTAGTAAGTAATGGTAGCTTCTGTGTGGTTGCAGTATCTGTAGTAAGTAATGGTAGCTTATGTGTGGTTGTAGTATCTGTAGTAAGTAATGGTAGCTTATGTGTGGTTGTAGTATCTGTATTAAGTAATGATAGTTTATGTGTAGTTGTAGTATCTGTAGTAAGTAATAGTAGCTTATGCGTGGTTGAAGTATCTGTAGTAAGTATTGGTAGCTCGTGTGGTTGCAGTATCTACAGTAAGTAATGGTAGCTGATGTGTGGTTGTAGTATCTGTAGCAAGTAATGGTAGCTTGTGTGGTTGCAGTATCTACAGTAAGTAATGGTAGCTTATGTGTGGTTGCAGTGCCTGTAGTAAATAAGTATGCCCCCTTCTTATCTAAAACTTTAATGTGCGTTTTTCCGATCAGTTTATGTAGAGATCGGATTATTGTAGATTATGTATCGATTACTCCGCGTGGTCAAATGCTGCCTCAATAGAAATATACAACACTTGATATGTATCGCTTAGTATATTATCTATAACACGTCTGCTGCAGTAATCGAATGTTTGCTCAGTGGTTCTCATTTCCTCGTCTTGGTGGAACCAAGAATATAAGAGAGAGAGAGAGAGAGAGAGAGAGAGGGATTCAAACGTAACTTAGAACAAACTAGCAACACAAAACGTTTATTTAGTAAAGGAAAAATAGCGCCTCTATTTCAGTACAGTCTCACAGCTTGACCGTGCGTGTACGCTACCTGTCTACCAGCGCCTGAGTTTTAGTCAGAAAAAAGAAACTTTGTCATGGCTTCTCAGCCGCTGGCGCATCCCGTCGCTTGTGTTCTTCTCAAGGACAGCCGGCGTCGTGTAAGATTGCTGTGCCTGTTTGAACTTCGTAACCTAGTTATAGGCACGAGCTTTGCACATGCACTCATTCCCGCACATCGCAGATATCTCACAGTGTTGTGTCCAAGGTGTTCAGGCCTTTGGCGGACAAGAATGGGATGACAGTGCTTACTTTGGCGGACAAGAATGGGGTGACAGTGCTCACTTTGGCGGACAAGAATGGAGTGACAGTGCTTACTTTGGCGGACAAGAATGGGGTGACAGTGCTCACTTTGGCGGACAAGAATGGGGTGACAGTGCTTACTTTGGCGGACAAGAATGGGGTGACAGTGCTCACTTTGGCGGACAAGAATGGGATGATAGTGCTCAAATTGGCGGACAAGAATGGGATGATAGTGCTCACTTTGGCGGACAAGAACGGGGTGACAGTGCTCACTTCTTCCTGCAGCGTTGTGGCCATCTTGTGGTGAGCTATTCTCGGCTTTTCTGCTTAGCGACTGTGACGTTATCTGCTCACCGACCTCCTTGACCTTCGTGCTAGCAGTATCTGTAGTAAGTAATGATAGTTTATGTGTGGTTGTAGTATCTACAGAAAGTAATGGTAGTTTATGTGTGGTTGTAGTATCTGTAGTAAGTAATGATAGCTTATGTGTGGTTGTAGTATCTACAGTAAGTAATGATAGTTTATGTGTGGTTGTAGCTTATACAGTAAGTAATTGTGGCTTATGTGTGGCTGTAGTATCTGTAATAAGTAACAGCAGTACATGTATGGTTGCAGTATCTGTAGTAAGTAATGGTAGCTTCTGTGTGGTTGCAGTATCTGTAGTAAGTAATGGTAGCTTATGTGTGGTTGTAGTATCTGTAGTAAGTAATGGTAGCTTATGTGTGGTTGTAGTATCTGTATTAAGTAATGATAGTTTATGTGTAGTTGTAGTATCTGTAGTAAGTAATAGTAGCTTATGCGTGGTTGAAGTATCTGTAGTAAGTATTGGTAGCTCGTGTGGTTGCAGTATCTACAGTAAGTAATGGTAGCTGATGTGTGGTTGTAGTATCTGTAGCAAGTAATGGTAGCTTGTGTGGTTGCAGTATCTACAGTAAGTAATGGTAGCTTATGTGTGGTTGCAGTGCCTGTAGTAAGTAAGTATGCCCCCTTCTTATCTAAAACTTTAATGTGCGTTTTTCCGATCAGTTTATGTAGAGATCGGATTATTGTAGATTATGTATCGATTACTCCGCGTGGTTAAATGCTGCCTCAATAGAAATATACAACACTTGATATATATCGCTTAGTATATTATCTATAACACGTCTGCTGCAGTAATCGAATGTTTGCTCAGTGGTTCTCATTTC
The DNA here is from genome assembly GCA_009760885.1 of Achatina immaculata. Lineage (NCBI taxonomy): Eukaryota > Metazoa > Mollusca > Gastropoda > Stylommatophora > Achatinidae > Lissachatina > Lissachatina immaculata. The sequence goes on along the minus strand of CM019719.1, from coordinate 63,432,368 downwards.
CTCGTCTTGGTGGAACCAAGAATATAAGAGAGAGAGAGAGAGAGAGAGAGAGAGAGAGAGGAGAGAGAGAGAGAGAGAGAGAGAGGGATTCAAACGTAACTTAGAACAAACTAGCAACACAAAACGTTTATTTAGTAAAGGAAAAATAGCGCCTCTATTTTTCAGTACAGTCTCACAGCTTGACCGTGTATGTCTACCAGCGCCTGAGTTTTAGTCAGAAAAAAGAAACTTTGTCATGGCTTCTCAGCCGCTGGCGCATCCCGTCGCTTGTGTTCTTCTCAAGGACAGCCGGCGTCGTGTAAGATTGCTGTGCCTGTTTGAACTTCGTAACCTAGTTATAGGCACGAGCTTTGCACATGCACTCATTCCCGCACATCGCAGATATCTCATAGTGTTGTGTCCAAGGTGTTCAGGCCTTTGGCGGATAAGAATGGGGTGACAGTGCTCACTTTGGCGGACAAGAATGGAGTGACAGTGCTTACTTTGGCGGACAAGAATGGGGTGACAGTGCTCACTTTGGCGGACAAGAATGGGGTGACAGTGCTTACTTTGGCGGACAAGAATGGGGTGACAGTGCTCACTTTGGCGGACAAGAATGGGATGATAGTGCTCAAATTGGCGGACAAGAATGGGATGATAGTGCTCACTTTGGCGGACAAGAACGGGGTGACAGTGCTCACTTCTTCCTGCAGCGTTGTGGCCATCTTGTGGTGAGCTATTCTCGGCTTTTCTGCTTAGCGATGGTGACGTTATCTGCTCACCGGCCTCCTTGACCTTCGTGCTAGCAGGAGCTGGGGATCTGCGTCTGTTATATTCGGAAATTTGATGTGCAGTTTCTTCTGTATTTTTGTGAAAGTGTAATTACTGTCAATTTAATCAAGTGAATTTTGGCGTAAGCCTGGCATTGTGTATTTGATATCAAAGTCAGCACTTAATATCTGTTCTTTATGCCAGTCGACGCTATAAAACATTACTGAATATTGAATTTTTAGCAAACTTTTTTCACGTTGGTAGACCAATCAGACTGAAGTAGGAAGCTTTGCTGGAGGATATACAGAGATGTGCATCATGAATTACCATTTTTTTTTTTAATCAGTTTTAATGCTAGCCTACTCTTTTACCAAGTATCTCATCATTGTGATACTGTAAACTTTAACATAGGCTAACATATGTATAGAAATCTATTTATTTTATCTATAATGCTCCACGATATTTCTTCATTTCTTCTAATTGTGTTGTATAGTCGCACTGCAACACAAACTGCCTTACAGGCGAACACAGTTTCAGCAGGAGAAACATTGTGATGGTAATGCCTTAATGTTTAATGTTGTATTTGTTTGTTCTGTGTATTAGTGTCTTAATGTTGATAGTCTGTTTGTTCTATGTAGGAGGAAAAGATGACTGTAGTATAATAATCTGGGGATCATAACCTGTCAAGACCTCTTCCAATGCTGGTTGTAACAGGCTGTCTCGTGCATCTTTAGTCTAGCTGGCTGGGAAAAATCACGTCAGTTCCCGGAGTAGTTCGTTTCTTGGATAAGTTCCAATCTTGGAGTAGTTCGTTTCTTGGATAAGTTCCAGTCTTGGAGTATTTCATTTATTAGGTAAGTTCCAGTCTTGGAGTAGTTCGTTTCTTGGATAAGTTCCAGTCTTGGAGTATTTCATTTATTAGATAAGTTCCAGTCTTGGAGTAGTTCATTTCTCTGATAAGTTCCAGTCTTGGAGTAGTTCATTTCTTGGATAAGTTCCAATCTTGGAGTAGTTCATTTCTTGGATAAGTTCCAGTTTTGGAGTAGTTCGTTTCTTGGATAAGTTCCAGTCTTGGAGTAGTTCATTTCTCTGATAAGTTCCAGTCTTGGAGTAGTTCATTTCTCTGATAAGTTCCAGTCTTGGAGTAGTTCATTTCTTGGATAAATTCCAGTCTTGGAGTAGTTCATTCCTTGGATAAGCTCCACTCTTGGAGTAGTTCGTTTCTTGGATAAGTTCCAGTCTTGGAGTAGTTCGTAACTTGGATAAGTTCCAGTCTTGGAGTAGTTCATTTCTTGAATCTGTTCCAGGACTTCATGCCGGCCACGTTAGTTCCCCCCTCCCTTTATTGTCTATGTTCTTGAACTTCAGATATCGTGGACTTTGCTTAAATGAAAAGTTACTCATATCAAAGAGTGTGTAGACCATATCAAAAGTGCATTTATATTATCAATCCGGCATCTTCTGCAATGAACAAGTTCCAGTTGCTGAAAGATGAGAAAAAAAAAACTTCCAAGAAAATGCTTCGAGCAGGGACTTGTCTAGAATGAGAGTTACCATAAATAAGAGCCACCAGACCACAAAGGAGAACATGATTTACGCTCTAGTGAAAGTTTACCCAAGCGTAACTCTTCGTCTATGCCAAGTTCATCGTAAATTCACCGCATACTACCTTTGTCGAGTCTGTGATGCGTGACGTGAATGACGTCACGTATGTTGTTCTGTTGCATGTGCTTGCTTCTGATTTTTATAAGGCGTGAGCACTCAGAAACTTGAAACATGTGCTCATGGAAAAAAAAATCAGTAAACACTGAATATTGAGCTGTATGCCTTTCACTAAAGGGAACGATATATATTGTCAGCAATACGTTATGTTATGTTTCATTACTTTCAGATGAAATCCTTTCTTGGCTTGAATTATTTCTAGACTAATATTTGAAAAAAAAAAGCTTTTGAAAGTTATTTGAATTCCGGCATTAAATTTACTGGTGTCATAAAAAGCCATGCTCTCTGTTTAGCTTTTTATAACTTGGCTGGTCTGAGTGCGTTCCTTTAACAAAACTCTGAAAGTGCCAGCAAAGGTCACGTTAACCAGCAGTTACCACTAAAATACCGATTAAAAAATTGGCGGGAAAAACCTAAACTTTTGGAAGTCGTCGGTCATGGTAACCGGTTTATATAATAAAAAGCCTTGTAAAATGCAGCCAGCGAAATCGATTGGAGAATAATCAGCCAACAGGTTGATGATGATGATGGTGATGATGCTTAGTTTGCTTGGAGGAGAATCAGCCATTAGGATGATGATGATGCTCAGTTTGTTTGGAGGAGAATCAGCCAGCACAGAATTTGGTTCAGCACTTGAGGATTTTGTATTAAATCTCGCCAGAAACAGGATCTACCACGTAACGTTTAACAGCTCGGGAAGTATGTCAGATGTAAGAAGAAACAGGATCTACCACGTAACGTTTAACAGCACGGGAAGTATGTCAGATGTAAGAAGAAACAGGATCTACCACGTGACGTTTAACAGCACGGGAAGTATGTCAGATGTAAGAAGAAACAGGATCTACCATGTGACGTTTAACAGCACGGGAAGGATGTAAGATGTAAGAAGAAACAGGATCTACCATGTAACGTTTAACAGCACGGGAAGTATGTCAGATGTAAGAAGAAAGAGGATCTACCATGTGACGTTTAACAGCACGGGAAGGATGTAAGATGTAAGAAGAAACAGGATCTACCATGTGACCTTTAACAGCACGGGAAGGATGTAAGATGTAAGAAGAAACAGGATCTACCATGTGACGTTTAACAGCACGGGAAGGATGTAAGATGTAAGAAGAAACAGGATCTACCATGTGACGTTTAACAGCAAGGGAAGGATGTAAGATGTAAGAAGAAACAGGATCTACCACGTAACGTTTAACAGCTCGGGAAGTATGTCAGATGTAAGAAGAAACAGGATCTACCATGTGACGTTTAACAGCTCGGGAAGGATGTAAGATGTAAGAAGAAACAGGATCTACCATGTGACGTTTAACAGCACGGGAAGGATGTAAGATGTAAGAAGAAACAGGATCTACCACGTAACGTTTAACAGCTCGGGAAGTATGTCAGATGTAAGAAGAAACAGGATCTGCCATGTGACGTTTAACAGCACGGGAAGGATGTAAGATGTAAAAAGAAACAGGATCTGCCATGTGACGTTTAACAGCACGGGAAGGATGTAAGATGTAAGAAGAAACAGGATCTGCCATGTGACGTTTAACAGCTCGGGAAGGATGTAAGAAGAAACAAGATCGGAAAAAAACATTTCCCACGAGCATTTACGTCTCGCTGATGTGGGTTCCTGCATGTAAGGTTTGTTTACATGTACATTACAAGAAGTATAAAGTACCGAATACTGTACTGACAAAACCGAGATTTTGGAAAGTACTTCGTGCAAGGCGAAAGACAAGTACAATTATAACGGCTTCGTAAAATCCTTGCGCGATCAACGTGTGACAATTCATACTCCTGTTCTTGTGTATATTTGTGCTATTCTTCTTCTATGCTTTATTTATGTTTATTTATCTTTTTCTCGTTGCTGTTACTAAGATGAATAATTTTGCTGTAAATGTTGACCTCTCAACTATAACATACGTACGCACACTGGTCCCGTCATACCAAGCAAATGAATGATGGACACGTGCCACAGACTGTTCTATACAACCAACAGATGTTCATGAAATACTGAGTGCCCTCAAGCACTGCTCAGAAATATGCGAACGAGACATGAAGATGCTGTACACTGAACACACACAGTGTGAGAACCGCTCTAGGCAAAAACAAGTCCGGTAGTTACCAACTCTTGACCCTGGGGTGGTTGAAGTAAAGGTACATCACTGAAAGCAACAATTACTCTCCATCTAGGGGAGATAATCGAGATGACGGAAATGTTTGAAGGGCAGGTAATTACATTTCATTTCTCCAAACTGCTTAACTTCTTTTTTTGTTGGGGAGGGGGTAGATTATTACTACTATCTGTCACTTGTTATTATCTTTCCCTGCAGGCACACTACAAGAATGTGTGAATGAAACCGTAACAAAACTGAACATAATAAACTAATTGTTTATCATGTTTCAACAGATGATTTTTTTTCACTCTTTCGTGTTTTAGTAAATTAACTGTTTCATTGTTTCCTGTTTCAACAAAATGTTTCCCCCTCCCCCCCTTTTTTTTTTAAAACCCTTTTATTTCCTTTTTTTTGTACCTGTGTATGAAACTGAGAAAAATACTGAATCATGAAACTGAGAAAAATACTGAATCATGAAACTGAGAAAAGTACTGAATCATGAAACTGAGCACCACACAAAACAAATATGTGAGTTTTTTTTTCCAGTGCACCGTCTCTTGTTTTAACAACGCTTCTCGTTTCAACAACATTTCTTGTTTTAACAACTTTTCTTATTTTAACAACCTTTCATTTGAGAAGTCAAAAGCTTCACGTCCTCACAAAGATAACCGGAAAAATGAGGTTTATCACGTTTATGTCAGCATATCAAAGCATGTGTTGCCATATCAAAGCATGTGTTGCCATATCACACCATGTTTTTCTTGTCATATCAATGTATATACGAGAGGTGATTGATAAGTTCTGGGCATAAGGTACAAATACTTGAAACACACGGTTGATATTAGGTACATTTGTAGACTAGGTTAATGTAAGATTAAACACCAAGTTTCAAGAAATTAACTGCAACTAATTTTTTACAAGCTACTGAAGTGGTAAGGGGTGGCAGAAATTTTTTTTAAATGGATACAATTTCTCATCGAGCAGTCATTCGCTACCTCTGCATCAAGAGCTTATTTATCATCGAATGAAATCCATGAGGATATGATAGAGACTCTAGGGGAGAGTGCCCCTTCTTACAGCACAGTGAAGAAATGGGCAGCTCAGTTCAAACATGGAAGGGAGAGTCTGGAAGATGATCCCTGTCCAGGAAGACCAAGAACGGTAACCACCGATGAAACCACTGGCAGAATCCATGACATGATAATGGAGGATCGACGACTAACTGAGCAGTACACTGCTACTGAGTTGGCCATCTCCCAGGAATGTGTTCATGCTATTGTTCACAATGATCTTCAAATGGCAAAGGTCTCTGCTCGATGAGCCCCGAAACTTCTTGGAGATGATCACAGACGACAGCGTCTCAACATGTCAAGAGACAATCTTGGCCATTTTTCTGCAGATCCTGAAAAGTTTCTTCATCAATTTGTGACTATGGATGAGACTTGGGTTCATCATTTTCAATTAGAAACCAAAGAACAGTCAAAGCAGTGGAAACGTCATAGATCCCAACCTCCAAAGAAAGCAAGGATGGTTCTGTCTGCAGGCAAAGTGATGGTTTCCATTTTTTTTTAGATTCAGAAGGTAGACTATCTTCAAAAGGGTAGAACAGTCACCGGGGCCTATTACGCTAATCTTGTGAAGCAACTGCGGGTCAAACTGATGGAAAAACGTCGAGGAAATTGACGAAAGGAGTCATCTTTCAGCAAGACAGTGCACCAGTTCACAAGTCGGCGGTGGCAATGGCTGCCATTCATGAATGCGGCTTCCAGCTTCTTGAACATCCTCCTTTTTCCTTAGATTTGGCTACTTCGGACTATTACCTGTTTACCAAACTAAAAAAGGAGCTCAGTGGTCGCAGATTTGCTTCAGATGATGACATAGACCACTTTCTACTGGCACAAGATGCTGACTTTCACAAAGAAGGGATCCGTATGCTCCAGGATCGCTGGACTAAGTGCATAAACTTGCAAGGAGACTATGTTGAGAAAAAACCCCAAAAAGTTGTCCAAAAATAATCCGTTGTATCTTAGGCCGAGAACTTATCAATCACCCCATGTATATCTGCGTCATATCAAACCATGAGTAACTAAATCACAGAGGGGTCATCCAGACGAGGGGCCATCCAGACGAGAGGTCATCCAGACGAGGGGCCATCCAGACGAAGGGCCATCCAGACAAGGATCACCTGTGTCGATGGCACCAGAACCAGAACACCTGTACATTTATGAAGTGCCAATCATCAGCAGACAACAATAAACGAGAAATAATTCACAGCCACTTGAGTTTATTTACATGATGATGATGATGATGATGGACTGTTTTATCGCTATAGATATAACTAAAACTAGCATCACAACAGATAACAAGACAAATTTATATTAGAACTCAACAGACAATAAGAAAAATCTACGCTACAGCTCAACAGATATTAACACAAATCTATAATACGTCACAACAGGTAAGTAAGAAAAATCTATAATACATCACAACAAGTAAGACAAATCTATAATACAGCACAACAGATAGAAAGACAAATCTATAATACAGCACAACAGACAACAAGACAAAACTATTACAGCAGAAAAGACAGTAAGAAATCTGTGCTGTAATGACAATCTATATGTGAAGCTCTTCAAGTGTTAGGTTATAAATATCACGTGATTTAGGAAGGAAAATATCGTCTGATAACCATGATACACAATTTATTTGAGCTTAAGGGCCAGATAAACCTGTGGTTGCCAAAGACTTTATTTAATTTCCCATGACACCGTAAACAAGATTGCCAGTGTGGGCTATTGCACGTGTTATCAGTGTTTGGCCGCACGGGTTATTATATTTGGTTTGACAATTGAAAGTGTAACTGGCACCAGGGGAAAGTCATGGAAATGGTATAATCTCCTAGTCACGATATCGCCCCTATTCTCCCAGTCTCACTTCCCCCACCCCTCGTCTGGCCCACTTTTCACTAAAAATTTCTCCCTGAGATGTTAACCTCCCCCCCCCCCACACACACACACAAACACCTCTCCCCAGAATACTATCGATAATAGAAAATGTGACCTAATTCCATACTGCTCCAAAGAACGAGACCTTAAAGGCTAGGATAAAGAGAAAGAGAGAAAGAAGAGAGAAAGAAGAGAGAAGAAGAGAGAGAGAAGAAAGGGGGAGAAGTGAGAGAGAAGAGAGAAAGAAAGAGAGAAAGAGAATAGAGAGATGAGGAAGAATGAAGAGAGAGAGAAAGAGAGAGAGAATAGAGAGATGAGGAAGAATGAAGAGAGAGAGAAGACAAGAGAGAGTGAAAGTGAGAGAGAAGATAGAAGAGAGAGAGAAAGAGAAGAGAGAGAGGAGAGAGAAGAGAAGGAGAATAGAGAGAAGATAAGAGAGGGAGAAGAAAGAGAAGAGAAAGAGAGAACAGAGAGTAGAGAAAGAAGAAGGAGAAAAAAGAGATGAGAGGGAGAAAAAAGATGAGAGGAAGAGAAAAGAGAAGAGAGGGAGAAGAAAGAGAAGACAGAGAGAAGAGAGGGAAGAGAAGAAAGAAGAGAGAGAGAAGAGAGAGAGAAGAGAGGGAGAAGAGAGAAGAGAGAGAAGAGAGGGAAGAGAGAGAAGAAAGGGAGAAGAGAGGGAAGAAGGAAGAAGAGAGAGAAGAGATAGAAGAAGAGAAGAGAGAGATTGGAGGGAGTAGAGAGAGAAGAGATAGAAGAAGAGAAGAGAGAGATTGGAGGAAGTAGAGAGAGAAGAGAGGGAGAGGAGAGAGAAAAGAGGGAAGAGAGAGAAGAGAGTGAAGAGAGAGAAGAGAGGAAGAAGGAAGAGAGAGAGAAGAGAGGGAGAAGAGAGGGAAGACAGAGAAGAGAGAGAAGAGAGAGAAGAGAAGAAGAAGAGAGGAGAGAGAGAGAAGAGAGGGAGAAGAGAGGGAAGAGAGGGAAGAGAGAGAAGAGAGGTAAGAGAGGGAGAAGAGATAGAAGAGAGAGAGGAGAGGGAGAAGAGAGAAAAGAGGGGGAGAAGAGAGAGAAGAGAGGGAGAAGAGAGGGAAAAGACAGAGAGAAGAGAGGGAGAAGAGAGAAGAGAGGGAGAAAGAGAGAGAGGAAAGAGAAGAGAGGAAGAGGAGAGAGAAGAGAGGGAGAGGAAAGAGAAGAGAGGGAGAAGAGAGAGAAGAGAGGGAGAAAAAAGAGAAGAGAGGGAGAAGAGAGGAGAAAAAAGAGAAGAGATGCAGAAGAGAGAAAAGAGAGGGAGAAGAGAGAGTAGTGAAAGAGAGAACAGAGAGTAAAGAAAGAAGAGGGACAAGAGAAAGAGGGAGAAGAAAGTGAGAGAGAAGAGAGAGAAGAAGGAGAAGAGAAGAAAGAGACAAGACAGAGAAAAGAGATTTAAGACAGATAGATAAGAGAGAGACAGAGACAAGACCGAGAGAGAGACAAGACAGAAGAGAGAGAGGAGAGAGAGAAGAGAAAACAGAGCGACACGACAGAGACAAGACAGAGAGAAAAGAGAGAGAGACAAGAGAGAGAAAAGAGAGACAAAACAGAGAGAGAAGAGAGAGACAAGTCAGAGAGAGAAGAGAGAGACAAGACAGAGAGAGAAGAAGAGAGAGAGAAGAGAAAAACAAAACAGATAAAGAAGAGAGACAAGACAGAGACAAGATGGATATAGAAGAGAGAGAGAAGAGAGAGACAAGACAGAAAGAGAAGAGAGAGACAAGACGGATAAAGAAACGGGGAGAGAGAGAGAAGAACAAAACAAGACAGACAGAGAAGAGAGAGAGACAAGACGGAGGCAAGACAGCTAGAAAAGAGAGAGAGACGAATAAAACCAGACAGATAGAGAAGATACAAGACAGCTAGAAAAGAGAGAGAGAGAGAGACAAGACAGAGACAAGACAACTAGAAAAGAGAGAGAGACAAGATAGAGACAAGACAGCTAGAAAAGAGAGAGAGAGACAAGACAGAGACAAGACATCTAGAAAAGAGAAGAGAGAAAGACAAGACAGAGACAAGACAGAGAGAAAAAAGAGAGAGAGACAAGACAGAGACAAGACATCTAGAAAAGAGAAGAGAGAGGGACAAGACAGAGAGAAAAGAGAAGAGAGAGAGACAAGACGGATGCAAGACAGCCAGAAAAGAGAAGAGAGAGAGACAAGACAGAGACAAGACAGCTAGGAAAGAGAGAGAGAAGAATTAAATCAGACAGATAGAGAAGAGAGAGAGAGAGACAAGACAGCTAGAAAAGAGAGAGAAACAAGACAGCTAGAAAAGAGAGAGAGACAAGACAGCTAGAAAAGAGAGAGAGAGAGACAAGACAGCTAGAAAAGAGAGAGAGAGAAGAAGAATAAAACCAGACAGATAGAGAAGAGAGAGAGACAAGATAGCTAGAAAAGAGAGAGAAACAAAACAGCTAGAAAAGAGAGAGAGACAAGACAGCTAGAAAAGAGAGAGAGAGAGAAGAAGAATAAAACCAGACAGATAGAGAAGAGAGAGAGACAAGACAGCTAGAAAAGAGAGAGGGACAAAACAGAGACAAGACAGCCAGAAAAGAGAGAGAGAGAGAGAGAATAATAAAACCAGACAGATGGAGAAGAGAGAGACAAGACAGCTAGAAAAGAGAGAGAGAGACAAGACAGAGACAAGGCAGCTAGAAAAAAAGAGAGAGAGAGAAGTATAAAACCAGACAGATAGAGAAGAGAGAGAGATAAGACGGCTAGAAAAGAGAGAGAGACAAGACAGAGACAAGACAGCTATAAGAGAGAGAGAGAGAGACAAGACAGAGGCAAGACATCTAGAAAAGAGAAGAGAGAGAGACAAGACGGAGGCAAGACAGCTAGAAAAAAGAGAGAGACAAGACAGCAAAAAAAAAGAGAAGAGAAAGACAAGAAATCCAGAAAAGAGAAGAGAGGCAAGACAGCTAAAACAAAGAGAGAGAGAGAGAGATAAGACAGCTAGAACAAAGAGAGAGAGAGAGAGAGAGAGACAAGACAGCTAGAACAAAGAGAGAGAGAGAGAGACAAGACAGCTAGAAAAGAGAAAAGACAAGACAGCTAGAACAGAGAAGAGAGAATGAATGAATAATCTTTATTTTTCAAGGGTAGAGAATTGGGCACGCAGGCCCGTCTTACATTCTGCCCTTCATCAATCCATCTTTCATTCTTCCCACACACTTGATTTAGTACAAAAATACAAATTAAATTAGGAAAAACATATCAAAAGAGAAGAGAGAGACAAGACAGCTAGAAAAGAGAAGAGAGATAGACAAGACAGCTAGAAAAGAGAAGAGAGAGAGACAAGACAGCTAGAAAAGAGAGGAGAGAGAGACAAGACAGCTAGAAAAGAGAAGAGAGAGAGACAAGACCGCTAGAAAAGAGAAGAAAGGAAGTGGAACTTGAACAAGCTGAACGAACAGAGAGACTTGCATGAGTGTTTGTGTGTATGAGTGTTTGTGTGTCTGATTGTTTGTGTGTCTGAGTGCTTGTGTGTATGGGTGTTTGTGTGTTTGAGTATTTGTATGTCTGAATGTTTGTGTGTATGAGTGTTTGTGTCTGAGTGTTTGTGTGTCTGAGTGTTTGTGTGTATGATTGTTTATGTCTGAGTGTTTGTGTGTATGTGTGTTTCTGTGTATTAGTGTTTGTGTGTCTGAGTGTTTGTGTGTACGAGTATTTGAGTGTATGAGTGTTTGTGTGCATGAGTGTTTGTTTGAATGAGCATATCAGTGTTTGTGTGTAGGAGCGTTTGTGTGTATGAGCGTAGGAGTATGTGCGTGAGTCTTTGACTTATGAGAGTTTGTTTTATGAGTGTTTCTGTGTATGAGTACACGAATGTTTGTGTTTATGAGTGTATGAGGATTTGTGTGTGTGAGTGTTCATACGTATGAGTATATGAGTGTTTATGAGTCTATTAGTGATTGTATATAGGAGTGTTTGTGTGTATGAGTATTTGTGTGCATGAGTGTTTGACAATATGCATATTTGTGTGTATGAGTATTTGTGTTTATGAGTGTATGAGTGTATGAGTGTTTGTGTGTATGATTGGATAAGTGTTTGTGTATATGAGTGTTTATGTGTATGAGTATGTGTGTACGAGTGCATGATTGTATGAGTGTTTGCGCGTATGAGTGTTTGTGTATATGGGCGTATGAGTATTTGTGTGTGTGAGTATTTGAGTGCATGAGTTTATGAGAGTGTGTATGTATGAGTGTTTATGTGTATGAGCGTTTGTGTGTATGAGTGTTTGTGTGTATGAGTGTTTGTGTGTATGAGTGCATGTATTTTGTGTTTATGATTGTATGAGTGTTTGTGTGTATTAGGGTATGGTTGTTTGTGTGTTTGAGTATTTGTGTGTATGCGTATTTGTGTGTATGAATCTTTGAGTGTATGAGTGCATGAGAGTTTGTCTGGATGAGTGTTTGTGTGTATGAGCACTTGTGAGTATGAGTGTTTATGAGGATGATTGTTTGTGCATGAGTGTATGAGTGTTTGTGTGTATGAGTGTTTGTAAGTATGAGTCCTTGTATGTATGTGATTGTTTCTGTGTATGAGTGTATGATTTTTTATGTGTATGAGTGTTTCTGGTATTGATTGTATGTGTGTTTGTGTATATGAGCGTACTAGTGTTTGTGTGTATGAATGTATGAGTGTTTGTCTGTATGAGTATTTGTGTATATGAGCGTTTGACTATAGGAGTGTTTGGGTGTACGAGTGTAAGATTGTATGAGAGTTTCTATGTATTAGTGTTTATGTGTATGAGTGTTTGTGTGTATGAGTGTTTGTGTGTATGAGTGTTTGTGTGTATGAGTGCATGTATTTTGTGTTTATGATTGTATGAGTGTTTGTGTGTATTAGGGTATGGTTGTTTGTGTGTTTGAGTATTTGTGTGTATGCGTATTGTGTGTATGAATCTTTGAGTGTATGAGTGCATGAGAGTTTGTCTGGATGAGTGTTTGTGTGTATGAGCACTTGTGAGTATGAGTGTTATGAGGATGATTGTTTGTGCATGAGTGTATGAGTGTTTGTGTGTATGAGTGTTTGTAAGTATGAGTCCTTGTATGTATGTGATTGTTTCTGTGTATGAGTGTATGATTTTTTATGTGTATGAGTGTTTCTGGTATTGATTGTATGTGTGTTTGTGTATATGAGCGTACTAGTGTTTGTGTGTATGAATGTATGAGTGTTTGTCTGTATGAGTATTTGTGTATATGAGCGTTTGACTATAGGAGTGTTTGGGTGTACGAGTGTAAGATTGTATGAGAGTTTCTATGTATTAGTGTTTATGTGTATGAGTGTTTGTGTGTATGAGTGTTTGAGTGTAAGAGTATCTGTGTGTATGAGTGTTTGTGTGCATTAGTGTAACAGTGTATAAGTGTATGAGATTTTATGTCTAAAGGTGTTTGTGTGTATTACTGTTTGTGTGTATAGGTGTATACGTGTTTATGTGTATGAGTGTTTGTGTGTATGAGTGTATGAGTTTTTGTGTGCATGAGTGTATGAGTGTTTGTGTGCATGAGTGTGTATGAATGTATGAATGTTTGTGTGCATGAGTGTATGAGTGTTTGTGTAAGTGTTTGTATGAGTGTTTGTGTGAGTGTTTGTGTGCATGCTCGCAGAATGATGCATGTTAGCAGGGCCTCAGTGAGAGTGTTGCGGGGCCTGGCTGAGGCTTTCCCCAGTTTAAAGGGGCTCTATGTAGTTGATGAAAACTGAATGGCTAATCAATCGTATAAAGGGGCCCAAAAATTGTGAACCTCCTCCCCACAAAGCTCCTCTGAGAGACCGTACACATATTTATCTGTAAGTGTGACATTCTCATGTTATGTAAACCTGGAGAACTGCTAACAAGTAACAGGCAAATATGTTAACCAAAGATAATAAGTTTTAACAATTCCACATATATCCTCTGATAGACACAGGTAGGTTCAACTTGACGCTCAGTTCTAGCATTCATTTTGTTAACAAAACTATGTTACACTGGACTGTCATTTGTTTCATGTCATTTATTTCAAGTAAATAATGAATTGTGTTCGTGTACTGCCACTTCAGCACAGGAAGGTTTGAACTTCACTTCATCACAGGAAGGTTTGAACTTCACTTCATCACAGGAAGGTTTGAACTTCGCTTCATCACAGGAAGGTTTGAGCTTCACTTCATCATAGGAAGGTTTGAACTTCACTTCATCATCGGAAGGTTTGAACTTCATTTCATCACAGGAAGGTTTGAACTTCATTTCATCACAAGAAGGTTTGAACTTCACTTCATAACAGGAAGGTTTGAACTTCACTTCATCACAGGAAGGTTTGAACTTCAGCACAGGAAGGTTTGAACTTCACTTCAGCACAGGAAGGTTTTAACTTCAGCACAGGAAGGTTTGAACTTCATCACAGGAAGGTTTGAACTTCATCACAGGAAGGTTTGAACTTCAGCACAGGAAGGTTTGAACTTTATCACAGGAAGGTTTGAATTTCACTTCATCACAGGAAGGTTTGAGCTTCACTTCATCACAGGAAGGTTTGAACTTCAGCACAGGAAGGTTTGAATTTCACTTCAGTACAGGAAGGTTTGCTCAAATAATGAAAGTGTCCTTGACCTCATACACAAGGAAAGAACTGGACAGAAACAATATTATGTATATTTATGTATATGTACCTATATATTAGTGCAGTTTCTGAAAAATATAGCAATATGAGTATGGCATAAACTTGATCTTACAAAGAACATCAACGTTACAAAGAACACCCAACTGCCAGAAATACGAATGGATAATGTTTCTCGTACGAATGTGAAGTATATTGTTAATTTATGATGAAAATATCAGTGTCAGCCTTGGGCATGTGCATACAAATAGGCTACGTACATAAAACTACACTTAGGAGAATAAAACAAAATCTAAATAATTCGTTGATAATGTGTGGAGAAAAAAAGTTGCTCGAGAACAATGAATGAAATCTGGCTTCTCATGTTTATACTTCATCGCTTGCCAGTTTGTCGATAGGGTGCCAAACTAAAATAAGTTCTCCTATGCAATGTTCAGTGACATTAAATATCATCATACAGTTTTGTTTTAATATTATCTAATATAACAATCCTTATTAAATGCTTGATATATATTTAAATGGACGGAGGCACAAGTCTCTTGACTGAGTGTTTTATTTACTAATGATAATTGCATTTTGTCCAAGCAAATAGCTGCAACTCTCATTGATTATAAGAACATGGTAAACTCTCTTACCATCCTGAATTTAAATACAACAGATTTACACTTTTTAGTAGAATTATCAGAAATTTGAATAATTACCTAGTTAAATTCAGTCTTCTCTTTCAAGTAATACTTGTGAACTGAGCAAGCTAATTGATCTGCTTCGATTCTGGCAGATAATGTGACCAGGTTTATTAGCGGCTGCATGCCACAAACAGTAGAAACCAACATAAGCCATTGATTTCTGTGTTTTTGTCAATTAATTGTATTTGGCCACTCTTGTGATTGCTGAAACGCTGCCAGCGCATAGTTCGTTTACAGTCAACAAATCCTCGCCAACAGAATCTGATTGTAAATTCTGATGTTTACCGTTTAAACGCAAATGTAAATTTGATACTGCGATCGGGCGGATTGGATTTCCCCTAGCTCACCGTAAATATGGAATGAATGCGAGATTAGAAGCAGAACCATAGCCTTCGTGTAATTAATTCGTTATCATCAATAAGTGCCATGTCGACATGGACGGACCGTTGTGTTTTTCATGTCGTGTGGTCCTTGTTTTTGACGTTTCCTGCCATTTTCTCTGTCCAACTGTTGACCTTGTACATATTTTTTTTTGTTTCTTCTCGCCTCTTTCATCTTCTGTAGAAAAGATGTGTCAAGGTTTCTGATTGGCTCTGCAAGATACGGGACGATAAGATTAGGACGAAATTTAAAAAAACACTAGCAATCACAGGTTAAAAAAAACACTAACAATATTTGCGATAAGCACCTTCTTTAGTGACAACAGAAAAACAAAACAAAACAACAGTTTTTAAAACCTCTTATCCGTTATTTGTCCGGATTGTGAGGATAAGAGCCATAAGTCGCAGGAAAAACTAAAACAACACGAACCGGAAAAGAGCAGAATTATCCGGGGAAAAGATCAAAGACAGAATTATCCGGGGAAAAGATCAAAGACAGAGATAAAATTCTGAAGAAATAAAAAAAGCTGTAGCTGAATTAATGAGAAAAATAAAAGTTATCTGAGGCTGCTTTCTGTCTTCTCCAGTTCAGCTGTAGGGAACACTGAGATAACATAAACTAGAACACTGAGATAGCATAAACTAGAACACTGAGATAGTATAGACTAGAACACTGAGATAGTATAGACTAGAACACGGAGATAGTATAGACTAGAACACTGAGATTGCATAAACTAGAACACTGAGATAGCATAAACTAGAACACTGAGATAGTATAGACTAGAACACTGAGATAGTATAGACTAGAACATTGAGACAGTATAGGCTATAACATTGAAATAATATATACTGTCTAAAAAAAAGAAAGAAACGTATAACTACTCATGAGCAAATTTTAGCCATAATTTTGATATTCTATAGCTTTTTAAATTGAATGAATAAAATTTCCAAATTGCACATAATAATGCCTAAGGATTTAAACACTCACGTGACAGTTTCTTGCATCTGTGTAACGAGAATTTATTAGTCCCAGGGGTTCTCAAGTTAGTATGGTGTGTGACCTCCGCTTGCATCGATCAGCGACTGGCATCTCCTGGGCATAGATGTGATCAGATGTCTGATGTGCACCTGTGAGATGGCTGCCAAACTCTTCCTGGAGTGCCTGCCACAGATCATGACGATTGGCTGGATAAACTTTTCGGCGACAAACACGTCTTTGCAGCTCATCCCATAGGTGCTCGATCGGATTCATGTCTGGAGACAGGGATGGCCAGGGGAGGGTGAGAATGTTGTTGGCAGTCAGGAACTGTGTGGTGAACCGTGCAGAATGGGGTCTGGCGCTGTCCTGTTGAAACAGAGACCTTTGCGGAGCCAAAAATGGAAGGACATGGGGTGGAAGAATTTCATTTACGTATCATTGCACATTCAAGCCTCCTTGAGTCTGTACCAATGAACTCCTTCCGTTGAAATTGATCATTCCCCATACCATTACACCCCCACCACCGTGCGGCGGAGCTTCATCAACGCAATTTTGGGCAAAACGTTCATTTGGCCTACAGTAGACCCTTCTCCACATATCATGGCGGTGCAACAAAAAGGAAGATTCGTCACTAAACCAGACACGTCTCTACTGATTGTCAGTTGTCCATGGCCGATGCTGGTTGGCCCAAACAAGTCGATTTTGGCGATGGCGTCTCGTTAAGACGGGACCTCGGTGAGGTCGTCGTGCCACCAGTCCAGCTTCATGCAGTCTATTCCGGACAGTTTTATGAGACACACGACGTTCTGCAAGCAATGACTGGGCACTTGAGGAAGCTGTTGAAACCTGTTTCTTTGGTGATGAACCAGAATAAAGCGATCGTCAGCTGCTGTTGTCACCCTGGGTCGTCCACTGCGATGGCGGTCTTCAGCTGAGCCAATAGCTTGGAAACGGTGCCAAAGTCGACTGATGGTATTCTTTTGCATGTTTAAATGCCTGGTAACCTGACTTTGACTTTCGCCTGTTTGCAGGCGACCAATAGCAATGTTTCGTAAATTTTGCGATAGATGCG
Organism: Achatina immaculata; assembly: GCA_009760885.1. Taxonomy (NCBI): domain Eukaryota; kingdom Metazoa; phylum Mollusca; class Gastropoda; order Stylommatophora; family Achatinidae; genus Lissachatina; species Lissachatina immaculata. The sequence continues at coordinate 63,415,101 of CM019719.1, read as the reverse complement.
CCATAATTGTCTGCTTGAAAATTAACTGAATTTGTTTGTGGTACCTCATCCTTTTATAGGGTTCCATTTGCGTGGGAAGTGAGTTGTACTCACCATAAAAATCACGACTTTTCCATAAACACACCATGAGTTATGGTAAAAAAATTGAGAACACTGAGATAGTGTAGATTAGAACATTGAGGCAGTATAGACTATAACATTGCCATAATATAGTATGGTGAGGCTATTCTTCATGAACTCCATCGTGTGCTTTCTATGCTGACCTGCTGGACAACACTGATCTAACATGTTAGCATTTTAGGAAAGATGTGGTCACGTGACACTGTTCTCGCAGTGACTTGAAAGCAAGACAGGCAGGAGTCACAACTATTGACCTTGAAGGGCGGGTTTCAGTCGGTTCTAGTCGTCCGCCTGGGCTGGACTCTGCTTCCTACAGCAACGAGGCCCTACCTGACTGACATGACCTCGGTACAGACCATGTGTCAACGGACACGTTGGTATTTAATTTTGGAACTTATCTTGAGGACATCGTGACCTGATGCTCACTAGCATGCTTGCTGTCAGTATGTAAATCTGTTGTTTCTAGTTCATTACATGTCTTATAGATGGTAAAGCTGTTGTTTCTAGTTCATTACATGCCTTATAAATGGTAAAGCTGTTGTTTCTAGTTCACTATATGCCTTATAAATGGTAAAGCTGTTGTTTCTAGTTCATTACCTGCAAGTATGTAAAGCTGTTGTTTCTAGTTCATTACCTGCAAGTATGTAAAGCTGTTGTTTCTAGTTCATTACGTGCATGTATGTAAAGCTGTTGTTTCTAGTTCATTACCTGCAAGTATGTAAAGCTGTTGTTTCTAGTTCATTACCTGCAAGTATGTAAAGCTGTTGTTTCTAGTTAATTACGTGCATGTATGTAAAGCTGTTGTTTCTAGTTCATTACGTGCATGTATGTAAAGCTGTTGTTTCTAGTTCATTATATGCCTTATAGATGGTAACGCTGTTGTTTCTAGTTCATTACGTGCAAGTATGTAAAGCTGTTGTTTCTAGTTCATTACCTGCAAGTATGTAAAGCTGTTGTTTCTAGTTCATTACGTGCAAGTATGTAAAGCTGTTGTTTCTAGTTCATTACCTGCAAGTATGTAAAGCTGTTGTTTCTAGTTCATTACGTGCAAGTATGTAAAGCTGTTGTTTCTAGTTCATTACGTGCATGTATGTAAAGCTGTTGTTTCTAGTTCATTACGTGCAAGTATGTAAAGCTGTTGTTTCTAGTTCATTACGTGCATGTATGTAAAGCTGTTGTTTCTAGTTCATTACGTGCATGTATGTAAAGCTGTTGTTCTAGTTCATTACGTGCATGTATGTAAAGCTGTTGTTTCTAGTTCATTACGTGCATGTATGTAAGCTGTTGTTTCTAGTTCATTACGTGCAAGTATGTAAAGCTGTTGTTTCTAGTTCATTACGTGCATGTATGTAAAGCTGTTGTTTCTAGTTCATTACGTGCATGTATGTAAAGCTGTTGTTTCTAATTCATTATCTGCAAGTATGTAAAGCTGTTGTTTCTAGTTCATTACATGCAAGTATGTAAGACTATCCCCCGTGTGGTACCCGGGATCTGCAAAGAATAGGACCACTGTACCCTACCACGCATGATCGTAAAAGGCGACTAAGGAGGGTTCGGCATAGGGCCAGCAACCCTATCTGGTAAAAAAACTATCAGACTGCTACAGAAACGGAAGCAAGGGAAAAAAATTAATGCAGGTGGAAGGAGAAATGCGTATCAGGAAACTGAGCCCATGAAGGTTGTGGATGAAAGCCAGCCACTGGAAGTCCCCAGCCCGACTGCAGACCTCCTGGAACCTAAACATAAGGTGCAAATAGGCAGCTGGAATGTAAGAACACTAAACCAGACTGGAAAACTAGCACAAACCATCAAGGAAATGCACAGATACAAACTAGACATACTTGGAATACAAGAAGCAAGATGGACAGGACAAGGCAGAAGGAAATTAACAACACAGCACACAGAAGATACAATAATATGGTCAGGTAAAGAAGATCTTCATGAAGGAGGAGTAGCATTTATTATAACAAAAGAAGCATCAAGAGCATTGCTGAAATAGACCCCAATAAATGAGAGATTATTATATGCACGGTTCAACTCAAGATTCACGAAGCTGTCTATTATAGTTTGTTATGCACCAACAGAAGCAGCTGAAGAGGAATTAAAAGAAGATTTTTACAACAGCCTCCAAGCAACAGTAGAAACAATACCCAAGCATGATATGCTACTCATCTTGGGCGACTTCAATGCAAAAGTAGGTGAAGGAAATGAAGATAGAAGAAGAATCATGGGAAGAGAAGGAATCGGAGAAATAAATGAAAATGGAGAAAGACTGCAGTTTCTGTGAAGAAAACATGATGACCATCGGAGGGACAATTTTCCAACACAAAAACATCCATAAGGTGACTTGGAGGTCACCAGATAAAACCACAGAAAACCAAATTGATCACATACTAATAAACAACAAGTGGAAACGGTCACTATAAGATGTGCGAGCAAGGAAAGGAGCAGATGTAGGAAGTGATCACAACCTTCTGGTAGCAAAAATAAAACTAAAATTAAGGAAAGCCAAAATCGGAGAACACAGAAAGATACATTTTGATACAAGAAAACTTATAGACCAGCAAACAAGAAATGAATTCTCAATAGTACTTAAGAACCGCTTCAGTGTCCTACAAGACGAAGCAGAAATGTCCATATTAGAGTTCAATAAAACACTACAGGAAACAGCAAAAGAGGTGCTAGGATATCGGAAAAGGAGAAAAGAGGAATGGATAAGCGAGACCACATGGGAAAAGATAGAGCAAAGAAAAGAAATCAAGGGAAAATTACTGAACACCAAATCACAACGGCTTAAAGAACGAGTTTTAAGTAATTATGCACAAAAAGACAAAGAAGTGAAGGAATCATGCTGTCAAGATAAACGTCAGTATTATGATAACTTAGCAGAAACAGCAGAGAAAGCAGCATATACAAATGACATGAAAACCATAGATAAAATCACAAAGCAGATGACAGGTAACTTCAACACAAGATGTGAAAGTGCAGTAAGAACACAAAATGGACAACTGGTCAGTGGAGAAAGAGAAAAAATTGAAAGATGCAGGGAACACTTTAACACCCTACTAAACAGAACACAAGCAGCACAAACAATAGACATACCTGAAGCAAAAACGGAACTAAACATCAATACAGGACCAATAACAATAAATGAAGTAAAGGAGGCGATAAAGAAGCTAAAATCAGACAGGGCATCAGTTGAAGATGAAGTGACTGCTGAGATGTTGAAAGCAGAAGAAACAGAAACACCAAAACAACTTTGCCGGATATTACAAAAAATTTGGGATCTAGAAAAAGCCCCAGAGGAGTGGAAAACTGGGCTTATAGTAAAACTACCAAAGAAGGGTGACCTCAGAGATTGCGGGAACTGGAGAGGCATTACCCTACTGCCACTCACCAGTAAAGTATTTTGCAGAATAATCATCAACAGAATTGTACCAACACTTGAGGAAAAACTTCGGAAAGAGCAGGCAGGATTTAGGAAAGGAAGATCATGCATAGACCACATATTTGTACTTAGACAAATATTAGAACAGGCAAATGAGTGGCATAGCACAACATATGCATTATTCATAGATTTTGAGAAAGCCTTTGACAGTGTCAACAGAGATGCACTGTGGAAAATCCTAAGATGGCATGGCCTCCCCCATAAAATAGTTAATGTAATCAAAGCCCTATACGAGGGTTTTCAGTGCAAAGTTATCTGTGGAGAACATACCTCCAGCAGCTTTAGGGTACAAACAGGAGTGAAACAGGGATGTGTACTATCACCAACATTATTTATCTTGGCAGTAGACTGGTTAATGAAGGAGGCAACATCAGACAAACGCAGAGGATTACAATGGACCCTTGACACAGTGCTGGAGGACCTTGACTTTGCGGACGACATTTGCCTATTATCAAGCAGTCACAAAGATATGCAAGATAAAATAAACAAGTTAACCCAGAATGCAAACAACATAGGGACTAAAGATCAATGTAGGAAAGACAAAGTTAATGAAGCAAAATGTGAACAACAGAAATGTACTCAGAGTAGATAACAAGTTAGTGGAGGAGGTCAATGAATTTGTATACCTTGGCAGCAGAGTAGTAGAAAATGGAGACAGCACAGAGGACATCAACAGCAGACTTACTAGAGCAAACCAGGCTTTTGCAATGCTGCAGAATATATGGAAATAAAAAAAAACTAAGCATAAATATGAAAATCAGGATATTTAAGAGTAATGTTCTAAGTGTAATACTCTATGGAAGTGAATGCTGGAAAATCACCAAAACCATAGAAAACAAGTTGAATTCTTTCCAGACTAAATGTTTACGAAGAATTAGAAAAATATTTTGGCCAAACACCATAAGAAATAACATCTTGTTGGCAGAAATGCAGATGAAACCACTGACAGCAATTATTGAGGAAAGACGCTGGCGATGGTTGGGACATGTGCTTCGAATGAGTGACAACTCACTACCAAAAATAGCACTAAGATGGACACCACAGGGGAGCAGAAGTAAGGGTAGACCAAAAGAGACATGGAGAAGAACAACAGAAAGGATGTTGAGCAATAGAGGGCTCACCTGGGCAAGAGCAGAAAAAAAGGCGAAGGACAGGCATTTGTGGAAAACCCTTGCGGAAGCCCCATGTGCCCTGGGCACTTAAGGTTCAGAGAGAGAGAGAGATGTAAGACTGTTGTTTCTAATTCATTACCTGCAAGTATGTAAAGCTGTTGTTTCTAATTCATTACCTGCAAGTATGTAAGGCTGTTGTTTCAAGGTCATTACCTGTAAGTATGTAAGGCTGTTGTTTCAAGGTCATTACCTGCAAGTATGTAAAGTTTTTGTTTCAAGGTCATTACCTGCAAGTATGTAAGTCTGTCGTTTCAAGGTCATTACCTGTAAGTATGTAAGTCGGTTGTTTCAAGGTCATTACCTGTTAGTTTTCAATAATATTGTGTTGATATTCTTGAAAAGAAGAAGATTTCAAAGTTCACTTATAAGATTTATTGTATTTGAAAGTTCACTTATAAGATTTATAGATGCTATTTTAGTTGATGATTGTGTAATGTAAATATACAGTTTCACGCAATTTTGAGAACATCTTGAATGTCAAAGCATATTGAAGGTGTCTCTCCGCATCATACGTATCACTACATATATCTCATATAAAAATATTTTCTTGTGTGTTTTGTTCTTTGTCTCGTTCTCCATATCATGTTAAAATAAATGTATCATCGATTATATGGGATAAACATTTACTTATGTCCATCAGATACGGAGAGAGGGTGATACAGACTTGAGAGGGGGTGACAGATATATAGAGAGAGGGTGACAGATATATGGAGAGAGGGTGATACAGACTTGAGAGGGGGTGACAGATATATGGAGAGGGGGTGATACAGACTTGAGAGGGGGTGACAGATATATGGAGAGAGGGTGATACAGACTTGAGAGGAGGTGACAGATATATGGAGAAGGGGTGATACAGACTTGAGAGGAGGTGACAGATATATGGAGAGGGGGTGATACAGACTTGAGAGGGGGTGACAGATATATGGAGAGGGGGTGACAGATATGGAGAGGGGGTGACAGATATATGGAGAGAGGGTGACAGATATATGGAGAGAGGGTGACAGATATATGGAGAGGGGGTGACAGATATATGGAGATAGGGTGACAGATATATGGAGAGAGGGTGACAGATATATGGAGAGGGGGTGACAGATATATGGAGAGAGGGTGATACAGACTTGAGAGAGGGTGACAGATATATGGAGAGAGGGGGACAGATATATGGTGACAGATATATGGAGAGACGGTGATATATACGGAGAGAGGGTGACAGATATATGGAGAGAGAGAGAGAGTAATAAAGATGTGGAGAGAGTGGATAAATAGTGACAGAGATGTGGAGTGATGTGGATAATTAGTGACAGAGATGAAGAGTGATGTGGATAGATAGTGACAGAGATGTAGAGTGATGTGGATAGATAGTGACAGAGATGTAGAGTGATGTGGATAGATAATGACAGAGATGTAGAGTGATGTGGATGGATAGTGACAGAGATGTAGAGTGATGTGGGTAGATGGTGACAGAGATGTAGCGTGATGTGGATAGATAGTGACAGCGATGTAGAGTGATGTGGATAGATAGTGACAGAGATGTAGAGTGATGTGGATAGATAGTGACAGAGATGTAGAGTGATGTGGGTAGATGGTGACACAAACGTGTGGAGACTCTGACAAAGGTGTGGAAAGATGGTAATAAAAATGTGGAGGAGCTGACAGAAATGTGAAGAGACTGTGACATAAATGTGAAGAGACTGTGACAGAAATGTGAAGAGACTGTGACAGAAATGTGAAGAGACTGTGACAGATATGTGAAGAGACTGTGACAGAAATGTGAAGAGACTGTGACAGAAATGTGAAGAGACTGTGACAGAAATGTGAAGAGACTGTGACAGAAATGTGGTGGAATAGTGGCAAAGATATGAGAAAAGTAACGGAAGAAAAAATGCTCAGTTTCTAAACAATGTTCCATTTTTTTCCCTCCACTTCAGTTCTTTCCATTTCCCAACATTCAGCTAACGACTTGTGTATCAGACCAGTGCCGTGCCGATAGGCCGTCTCCATCTCGCTCGATCTTCCATGTCTCCAGTCAGCTCACGTGTTGTCTTCACACCAAACCACGCAGTCAGCCCATCTGTCTTCTTCGACCTGTCTTTTGCCATTTACCTTTTCAGTCACGGCCAGTTTTCCCGAGATCTTCATGTCCGCTGATCTGTCCGAGAAACTTTTGCGAGATTTCGACCCATAACAAACCAGAGATTATTCAGCGGTGGTTTCCCTTTTGTCTTCCCCCAGATTGTGTGCGAGGCTCTCCCTAGCCTTTGAGAGCCTAACCCACAAGGCAGCAAGGGAAGATGTTACGGCGCCTCATATCACTGAGTTATGAGGTATTTTATAAAGTTAACAGCCCTACTCATGTCACTGTGTTATGATGTATTTTATAAAGTTAACAGCCCCACTCATGTCACTGAGTTATGAGGTATTTTATAAAGTTAACAGTCCCATTCATGTCACTGAGTTATGAGGTAGTTTATAAAGTTAACAGGCCCACTCATATCACCGAGTTATGAGGTATTTCATAAAGTTAACAGCCCCACTCATATCACTGAGTTATGAAGTATTTTATAAAATTAACAGCCCCGGCCATGTCACTGAGTTATGATGTATTTTATAAAGTTAACAGCCCCACATTGTCAACCTCCCCCCCCCCCCCCAATCGATGTGCCCAGCTTTAAACCGTTCTGTGTCCAACATTAAACTGATCTGTATCCAACATTAAACTAACACATATGCCCAACATTAAACTGACACATGTGTCCAACACTAAACTGAGCTATATGTGTTTGAACAAACTCTCTTGTATAGTTTCTAATCTTTCATACAATCTGTATATGTATATATGGATGTATACTTGTGTGTCTATGTTCCAACATCACGCTGGAATGCCTTGAGCAATTTCAGCCAAACTTGGTACACATATGACTTACTATCTGGAAATGTATAATATGGGTGTAAAGCTCCCTTATCTCCCCTAGAGATTGGGGTACAAAGAGGGTGACATACTTTCCACTAAGTTGAAGGAGAACAAAATAATGCTCTAAGGGATATAATCATGAAATAGAACGGTGCTGGTCTAAGAACAGCATTTCTAGCCTCCCATGGCAAGTACAAATAATTCTGATGATCTAAATAATTTTGGTAGTCTCTTTTTTGTTTTGATTATATTTGCAAAAATAAATTTTAACTTTGTTTTTTTCCTTATGTTTATATTAGCTTTTTATTGTATTCTATAGTAGATTTCATTACTTAATGACAGTTTGCTGTTTTATTATTTTTTTCAAATTAGCTTTTCAAATTAAGGAGAGAGGGAGAGGGAGAGAGATAAAGGGAGAGAGAGAGCAGTTGGGAGAGAGGTAGAAGGGGAGAGAGATAGAGATAGAGGGAGAGAAAGTGAGAGGGAGAAGGCAGGAGAGAGAGGTAGAGAGAGATAGAGAGGGGGAGAGAGATAGAGATGGAGAGAGAAAGGGACAGAGAGAGAAGGAGTGAGATAGATTAGAGATCACCATGTTTCTCCCACAGACAACCTTATGTTGCTTGCTCAAGGGTGGGTTCACCCAAGAATTTATTTATTCTTGCTTCTAGAGGTGAGACTAAAAATGTTGTTTATAATCAAGTTTTGAATTAAATTAATATTATAGTGAATTTATAAAAGACTTTACTCTATAATTTGTAGACTGTACTTATACTTGTAAATACCGGTAAATAAAATTACTTTGATATTATTCTAGAGATAGAATTCCTTCCCTTTCCTGTCTAACAGAAGACTGGGATAAATAAATATCTGGGCAACACCGGGTAATCAGTTATGAGAATTTATTTGAAGTACTTCACATGTGACAGCTCATTAAAAAATAAAATCAGAAATGAAAAGTGAAAAGAAATGTAATTGTCAAATTTAATTTTCTTTTGATTTGCTTGAAAAAAAAGCAGGACATTTTTAGAGTTACTTTCCTTGAACACACAGAAAAAAGCTGGCAATGTAATGTTATCAATGAGTTAGAGAGATAACTATGAAACATGAGTTGTAGAAATAAATATGTGACATAAGTTAGAGAGATACGAGATAAGTAATGGTGAGACATGAGTTAGATGATTGTGAGAAATGAGAGAGATGATTGTCATGAAACATGAGTGAGTGACATGATTGTTGTGAAACATGAGACATGATTGTGAGAGATATAAAACTTGTGTGTAGGTCTGGACTGATGTTAAAGCCTGAGACAGCACACCAAACATACACATTTTTTATATAAGACAGTAAACAAAAATACAAAATTGTTATATAAGACAGTAAACAAACACACAAAATGGTTATATAAGACAGTAAACAAACATACACAATTGTTATATAAGACATTAAACAAATATACAAAATTATTGTACCACCCAGTAGAAAAACAAACAAAATTTGCATATAGAGCTGTTGAAAAATTACAAAATTGTTATATGAGACAGTAGAATGAAACAGTAGACAAATATAGAAAATTATTATATAAGACAATAAACAAACTTACAAAATTGTTATATAAAAGACAATAAACAAACTTACAAAATTGTTATATAAGACAATAAACAAACATACAAACATGTTATACACATGTAGATGATGTGCTCAAGGAACTTTACAGAATAACAAAACATGGCTCTTAACTCCTACACAGAAATACTGACTGCTCAAGTTCGTAGTCTTACTCATACCTGATAAATCTCTCATGCACCATGGCATTATATGACCTTGGTCTCTCATGTATCATGATGTTATATGACCTTAATCTGTCATGCATCATAGTGTTATGAGACCTTAATTTCTCATGCATCATAGTGTTATGTGACCTTAATCTCTCATGTATCATGGTGTTATGTGATTTTAATCTCTCATGTATCATGGTGTTATGTTATCTTAATCTCTCATGCACAACAGCATTATATGACTTACTCTCTCATACATCACAGTGTTATCTGACCTTAATCTCTCATGTATCATGGTGTTATGTTATCTTAATCTCTCATGTATCATGATGTTATGCAACTTTAATTTCTCATATATCATAGTGTCATGTGATTTTAATCTCTCATTTATCATGGTGTTATGTGACTTTAATCTCTCATGTATCATGGCATTATGTGACTTTAATCTCTCATGCATCATAGTGTTATGTGACCTTAATCTCTCATGTATCATAATGTTATGTGACCTTAATCTCTCATGCATCATAGTGTTATGTGACCTTAATCTCTCATGCATCATAGTGTTATGTGACCTTAATCTCTCATGCATCACAGTGTTATGTGACCTTAATCTCTCATGCACCATGTCATTATGTGACCTTTATCTGTCATGTATCATGGTTTTATATAAACTTAATCTGTCAAGCATCAATGCATTATATAGAATATTTGTGACTTAATTCTCTTATGCATCATAATGTTATATGGAGCATATCATCTCTCCTGCATCATGAAAAATTTTACAGAACTCGATGCGTCATAAGATCTAAAAATGCTAAACAAAATTATGATATAAGTTGTGACTTACTTTAGTTTCTAAATATGGCCATAAATTTTCAGTCTATATCTGACTTTAGTTTCTAAATATGGCCATAAATTTTCAGTCTGTATGTGACTTACTTTAGTTTCTAAATATGGTCATAAATTTTCAGTCTGTATGTGACTTACTTTAGTTTCTAAATATGGCCATAAATTTTCAATCTATATGTCACTTACTTTAGTTTCTAAATATGACTATAAATTTTCAGTCTATATGTGACTTACTTTGGTTTATAAATATAGCCATAAATTTTCAGTCTATATGTACTTACTTTGGTTTCTAAATACGGCCATAAATTTTCAGTCTATATGTACTTACTTTGGTTTATAAAAATGGCCATAAATTTTCAGTCTATATGTGACTTACTTTGGTTTATAAATATGGCCATAAATTTTCAGTCTATGCCACTACAAAATATATGTTATTTCACACTGATCACCATTAGATTTGCCTGCATAAAACCAAAAAGGACACAAATATCCTTATCAATGAAAACAAGAAAATGCAATAATAAATAAAATATCCATATTTCTTTCCCTTGCAATCTGCAAGCCATAGGCTTAGTTGTTAAGCTTGTTTTAAAGACATACATCAGTATACATATAGAATGTATTTTGTTACATAAGTGATACAGACTTGAAAGTAGAACTGTAATGAGGAACCTGTTAAGATACTGATAATGAGGATGGCAATGATGATGATGATAAAAAAAATCAGCTTCTCAACTTCTACAAATCAATGCCAGGGACAAATGAAAATGTCAAAGTCACAACAAAAATAGCATTATCTTTTAATAGCCGGTAATAATAGGAAGATGAAAGTCAGTTTTTATAGACAATATATAAAAATCATTGGAAAAAATAAATCAATACATCAAATATGTTTTATAAAATGTACAGCAGATAACAACTATAAAGGAAGGCCAGAAGCGACAGAAAAAGAGCAGAAATTAAACAAGTTTTTGTATAAGAAGGAATTTAACAATAACATAATTTAAAAGTTGATCATACAAGAGGATAAGTACAAATGTTTCCCTCTCTGTTATCATACAACAGAAGCTTGTTCTCTCTGCATCCAAATTCCTTAACTAAATAGGGTTGAGCTCATGCAGATTCTTAAGTCAACTGTTAGAAGTTCAAAAGCCCAATATAACACAAACTTCTTCAGTTTCAAGATAAATTCTACAATGTCAGCATCTGTTTCAAGAATGACATCACAATATCAGCTGTCATTTCACTGTATCTGTTTCAAGAATGACATCACAATGTCAGCTGTCAATCCTCCACATCTGTTTCAAGAATGACATCACAATGTCAGCTGTCAATCCTCCACATCTGTTTCAAGAATGACATCACAATGTCAGCTGTCAAAAACTAACATTCAGAGTTGTAAGCACTGGCTTTGTTAATATTCTCTGAGTAATAAATTTAACATTTGTTGAGAATTATAACAAATTCATACTTAGAAATGACTCATTTCTTGTCATTAAATGTATACATTCTTTTCCACACAAAATATTTCATTTTTCACTTTAATATACAGTACAGAAAGTATTGGGGCATAACATCCCAGTTTTTTTCAGTATCACATTTCATATTTCATGTTTTGTAATGATAACACTTGGTAGTTTTGAATTTGTATCACAAACATAAAAATTTCACCAAACAAAAGGATTAATAAATGAACATTCAATCATCATCATCATTATCATCATCATGTGCCCTCTCCCTAGACACATTTGGCTGCAATGGTCCTCAAGCTTGCTCTGTCTTTCATTCTAACACTGCATCAGGACAAATTCAGTCCAGTCCAAGTTTTTTTTTTTTTTGTTGTCCACTATTGACCTCTTGCCTTTTTTCCTTCTATTTTTCCCTCCAGCATAGTTTGCTCACAACATAACAAAACATGACATCAGTCATGACAAAAGCAAACATGAATTTTCACACAGGAAAAGTTACCTCCAATATGTCAACCTAAAATATAAAATTCATTGCCACTCACATTTTTTTCTATAATTTATTGTTGATACCAAAAACTGGCACATGACAATATAAAAATTCTTATCAAGACCGACATACTCGGATCAGGGCTTTTTTTTTTTTATCTCAATCCTCATAGAAGCTGAAGATTCATTTTTATGTTAATGATGATCAAGAATATATTCTATATAATCATACAAAGAAAAGATACAAGATATTAAGAAATCAATGTTCTCTGAACCTTATAAAATCAACATCAATTCTGACCCATATAAAATCATCAACGTAATGTTATGGTTCAATAAGCTGAATATATAGCATATAATAAAGATCTGATGTCACTTAAGCTCTTCTTAAGTTCCAAAAAACTCATTTATTTATGATTATCAAATATTTGCATGCCTAAAATCGTATGTTTATGATCATAAAATTCTTGCATAATAAAACCAAACATCATTGGTATATATATCATTAATTATATATATGTAAAAATGAACAAATATTTCAGATCACAAAAACCTGGCGTGCCTCGTATCAAATATCTGTGTGCCTCGTATCAAATATCTGTGTGTCTCGTATCAAATATCTGTGTGTCTCGTATCAAATATCTGTGTGTCTCGTATCAAATATCTGTGTGCCTCGTATCAAATATCTGTGTGCCTCGTATCAAATATCTGCGTGCCTCATATCAAATATCTGCGTGCCTCGTATCAAATATCTGTGTGTCTCAGATTTGTGTCTGAGAGGCCTGAATCATTAGAAACAATTTCATCTGTGAAACGAGTGACACCTTCATGAACATTCTGCCCCATGCCTGGTATGAACAACAAACCGTACGGTGAAGATGGTGAATGAACACCTCCTCCTCTTCTCTTAACTGTCTCATAAGAGTCATCTTCTTCTTCATTCTCAAATGCTGTGTTGCTGTAAGCATGCAGTACCTGATCCAGAGGAGCACTGTGACTGATGTCATTTGTTAGGACACCATCACTGGAGTCCACGATGTTCATCACCATTTCCTGCTCTTCGTTTGCCTCAGCTGACTTGAAGTCTGTGGCCAATCTGTCCACCTCATTTAAATCCAGTGAGTTATTGCTAAATAAACAGAAAATAATAACTCTGAATTATTTTTTTAAAAAAACACATTTCTGCTCTTTATAACATCAAAATTATTAATGTATAACATAAAAATTATTAATTTATAACATAAAAATTATTAATTTATTCAAGTTTCATTCAAGATATTTGCAGAATGATGATGCAGAATTTAAGATTAGTGAGACTGGAATTCATGGATTAACTGAACAAAACAGAATGACATTGCATAATCTGAGACTGGAATTCATAGATTAACTGAACAAAACAGAATGATGTTGCATAATCTGAGACTGGAATTCATGGATTAACTGAACAAAACAGAATGATGTTGCATAATCTGAGACTGGAATTCATGGATTAACTGAACAAAATAGAATTACGTTGCATAATCTGAGACTGGAATTCATGGATTAACTGAACAAAACAGAATGATGTTGCATAATCTGAGACTGGAATTCATGGATTAACTGAACAAAACAGAATGACGTTGCATAATCTGAGACTGGAATTCATGGATTAACTGAACAAAACAGAATGACGTTGCATAATCTGAGACTGAAATTCATGAATTAACTTTAAAAAAGAAATGAGAAAGTGCAGGTTTTATCTCTAATTTAAAAAAAAGAGGAGAATAAGAAAGAGGTGCAGGCGGCATTTTGAGACTCTGTATTTGTTGTCAACTTATGCATTTCTTGCTTTAGGAATTTTAAAGATGACAAGCTGAAAATGAAGAAAGTTACAAGCATAATCATATACCTTTGGTCATCATCTACATACATGTACCTTGTCTTGTCATCATCTACATACATGTACCTTGTTTTGTCATCATCTACATACATGTACCTTGTCTTGTCATCATCTACATGCATGTACCTTGTCTTGTCATCATCTACATACATGTACCTTGTCTTGTCATCATCTACATACATGTACCTTGTCTTGTCATCATCTACATACATGTACCTTGTCTTGTCATTATCTACATACATGTACCTTGTCTTGTCATCATCTACATACATGTACCTTGTCTTGTCATCATCCACAACAGCTTGCTTGATCTCCTTTCCAAATAAAGGATTTTCCCTATTTGAAGAAAGTAACCAGAATGAAACCCATAAAAAGAAAGACAACAAAAAATAATTAATGCTTAGTCCAAAAGTAAATTCAACTTCACTATGAAGGTTTATTATACCACTTTAAATAATTTAGTCTTCACATTTCACTTGTCAACTGATCTCTTCTCACTTTGCAATGAAAACATGAGAGACATTGAAAATCTGAAAGAAATGAGGACATAATATCAATAAACTGAGATATGCTAATAAACTAGGAGGACATAACATCAATAATCTGAGATATGCTGATAAACTAAGAGGTCATACCATCAATAAACTGATAACACACAGAAAGTGAAAGCAGTCTGCAGAAACTGGTGAACAAGATTGTTGAAGGTAGCAATAAAAGAGGTTCAGAACTAAACAACAACATGGCAGTAACTATGGTAATATCAAATTAAGTAAAAATACTAAAGTGCAATATCACTGGAAATAGAATAGCACTGGCAGAAATAAATTCAGTTACCTTTCAACAACAGTAACAGCTGACAGCAAGTGTACAAATGAAATAAAATCACAAATATGTAAAACAAAAACACCTTTTTTATTACATGATGAAGATACTAACAAATAATATGTCCTTAAAAGTGAGGAAAAGAGTATAACAGTGCTATGTATAACCATTACTGCTATATATGTGTGTATGTTAAATTTCTACAATTAATTGACAAATAAACTGGAAGCAACAGAAATGTGATTTTGGAGAAAGATGACAAATAAACTGGAAGAAACAGAGAAGATGTGGTTTTGGAGAAAGATGACAAATAAACTGGAAGCAACAGAGAAAATGTGGTTTTGGAGAAAGATGACAAAATAAACTAGAAGCAACAGAGAAGATGTGGTTTGGGAGAAAGATGCAACAAATACTCTGGACAGGCAGAAAAACACATGAAGAGGTCCTCAAAGAATTTTCAGAGCAACAAATCTGTTTAAAGGTTATAAGAAAAAGTCAGAAATGACAAAATAGGAAAACTTGGTACTCATCATTAGGTGCCATGCCGACTAGCATTGGCTATTATGCTTCTCCAGAGTACACGATCCTTCATGCAGGCCATCAGCTCAGTTGGTGATCTCCTCTCACACCATCCTGTCAGACTGTCCAGTATCATTTCTCTTGGTCTTCCTCTTGATCTTCTTCCTTCTATTTTTCCTGTTGTTATAATATTTTCAGTGTCCCTTCTTCTCATTGCATGTCCTATGAAAGTACATCGTCTCTCTTATTTTTTTGACAATATTTTTTTGTCTCTCCAGCTCTTCTCATACATTCTTCATTAGTTTTTTTGCTGTCCAGGGAATTCTCAACATTCTTCTAATAAACCACATTTCTGCTGCTTCCAATGATTTTTGTGCACACCTGTCTATTGTCCTTGATTCACTTCCATATAACAAGATAGGTTCAATATAGCATTTTAGGACTCATTTTCTAACATTCACTGATAAGGATGTGTTGGATAATATGTTTCTCACTCTCTGAAATGCAGTCTTTGCTTGGCCTACTCTGTTCCTAATTTCTGCTCTATATTTCTCATCTGAAGTTATTACTGCTCCAAGGTATTTGAATTTCTGTACTTGCTTTAGAGTACTTCTGTTTAATTTTATATTGCATGCTGGTGGATTCTGTTTCTTAGATATAACCATAGTATCTGTCTTTTTGATGTTCAAAGTAAGGCCTTTCTGTTCACTTTCTTTGGTAACTTTATCCAAGAGATTTTGCAGGTCTTGTTGGTTCTCCGCTATCAGTACTGTGTCGTCAGCATACCGAAGGTTGTTAATATTGTATCCTCCAATCTTTATACCTGATTCTGTGATGATTGTTCTTAGAATATTCTCGCTATACAGAGAAAAAAGGTCTGGAGATGGTTTTATAGGTTGATATTTTCCAATTTTATTTTCATCCTGAATTGCTGCTTGTTGCTGCCAGTATAGATGTTTTACAATTCTCCGGTCTTTGCCGTCTATATTGATGTCTTCAAGCATTTTAATAATTTCATTATGTTTCACCTTGTGGAATTCCTTGGTGTAATCAATGAAGCATAAGTAGAGATCTTTCTGTACTTCTAAAGCTCTTTCTGTTAGTGTTCGTAAAGCATAAATGGCATTGTGTGTTCCCTTTCCTTCAACAAATCCAAACTGTTCATCTGCTATTTCCATTTGTATCTTTTTCCTTGTTCTTCTCATAATAATTCTCAGAAGTAGCTTCGTTATGTGACATGAGAGGCTGATAGTCCGGTGGTCATCACATTCCTTTGCACCTGGTTTCTTTGGTAGCGCTATAAACGTGGATTTAAGCAGGTCACTGGGTGTATAACCACTGTTGTAAATGTCATTCAGTAACTTGGTTATTATTTTTATTCCTGTCTCCTCTAGTGCCTCTATTTCTTCTGTTATATTATCAGGCAAAGTCGCTTTTCCTTTCTTCATGTGATTGATGGCATCTATGATTTCATCTTCAAGTATTGGTGGTCCATCACAGTTTTCAGTATCTGGTGTTAATTCTGGTCTTTCTCTTCCATACAGAACACCGATGTACTCTGTTCATCTGTCCACAATGTCTTCTTTTCCCATTAACATTTTACCTTCTTCCGATTTCAGGCACCCTGTGGTATATTCTGAAAACTTGGTAATAACTGGAAAACTCAAAGGAAAAAGAATGAAAGGAAGATATGTGACAAAGCTGACCAAATTTCACAGAGGAAAGAGACCACACAAGCTGGAGATGCCTGATTGGACTTGTCAGGACACAGAATGAATAAATGAACAATTCATTTATGATATCACAGAATTCAAGAATGGGACTGGCTGAATTTATATGAAGGCAACTTCTTGGGCTAATAGCTACAGATTCTGCCCCATATTGCTGCCACTTCCATGTGTCAGGGTTCAGCTGGTGTACATACTGAGACCCTGCTTCACAGAGAGATGCTCGAACACTTTTGACTAGTCTGAAGTGGTCAGCTACCATGAGCTTATAGTTTACATTCACAGAGAGATGCTCGAACACTTTTGACTAGTCTAAATTGGTCAGCTACCAAGAATACAGTTTACATTCACAGAGAGACACAGTTTTAGAATCACTGTCATAGGTGATCAGAAAGAGAAGAGATCTTATAGAAATTATTTCACAAAAAAAAAAAAAAGTAAATATAAAAAACAGGACTATTTTTCTGTCAGAGTGTGGCATATTTTTTGTGAGAAAAAAAATTTTTTTTAAAACGTCAGCATTTGCTAAAGTATCTAACTTCCATTATCTGATTGACTGATTCTTTCTCTGTCTCTCGCTTGCTCACTCACTCACTCACTCACTCACTCACACACACACACACACATACTCACTCACACTTGTATGTGCTGACACATGACAGATAAATGTGTACTCACGCAGCAAAGTACTTGTTAGTGCCTGGATGCTCAAACATGGTCTTCTCTTTGGGGGAGACTGGAACAAAACAATTGGAAATCACAGGAAAATGAATGATGAGAATTATTCTGGGCATAGAAAAATGTTAATTTCAGCTGTTCTAAGACACCAAATTAATTCCATTGTAGGTGTAATATTACACTTTTAGAAAATATAAATTCATCAACTTTTGTCTAAACACATTAAACCTGTTCACTTCGTTCAATAAATTTGTATCGGTAAAAACTTAAAAAACTATCAACAATTTTTAAAAAATAATATTTACTGAATACAGTTCCTATACCTCTTTCTCTCTCTCTCTCTCTCTCTCTCTCTCTCTCTCATACACATTCACATAAATACAAGCATGCTAGCTCATACATCATGTACGCATTCACACACAAAAGTGCACATATTCACACATATGTATAAACCACACATGCATGTAAACACACAAGCCCACACATGCACATATGCATCCACACATACACACACACTCACACAAGCCCACACATGCACATATGCATCCACACATACACACACACTCACACATGCCCACAAATGCATACACACACACACACAAAACCTCAAATAATGACCAAAACTAAAACATAATTATGAGCAAATTTCCCTTTTCTTCCACACCAAAGTCTGATGTTTTCTTCACAGAATCATTTCCGATATTTAAGGAGAAGCAAAACAGAGAACACTTGAAATGTGAATATAATATTTCAGTTTATTCCGTTTCTTTTGCTGCTCCTGTTTTTCTGTAAGTGCTTTACTTTCTAACTAGGTCAAAATAACATGAAACCTTGCTTGTTAACATTTAACACTGAACATTTCAGGAGTTTTGTAAACTTGTTCATGACTCAGCACTTACCGTAAGCCATTGTTGTGGCTGCTCTCAGTCTCCGGCGATATCTGAGTAAATTATCGATATACGAAAAGTAAGAAAAGATAAAAACAAATGATGAACTCTGTGTTCTATTTTCTTACTCATTTGTTCGATCAATAGCAGCTTATTTATCTGCAGATATGAGAGTAATGAGTTTGCACAATATAAAATGTACAATTCAGCTGTTTGGGGAAAAGATGAGAAGAGAGTACAACAAAATGAAAACTTTAAATCTTTTCCTGCTACTATTAAACTTTTCCTATCTTTTTAAAATTAAGACATGATGTTGCTTTCTTTGTACATTTTGTTTCATCTGAATGCATTTTTATAAATCTTCCTTGTACTGACATTTCTGTAAATGAACACAGCCACTAAGAAATGATCAGACCGAATTGTTTGTATTACTTTCATAAATAACACTGTGTGTTTTTCAATTATCCTATTTATGTCAACACTTTGAAATGCAGCTGGAAGATATACATACGTTTCTATCAAAGAAATCTTTGACAAAAGTTAGGAAAGAGCTAACATATACATACATTTCTATCAAAGAAATCTTTGACAAAAGTTAGGAAAGAGCTACCACCCCACAGTATGATATCTCTTACACATTCATTACATGCTGCACCTACACTAGATAATGTCACTGTAGGGACTGAAATGGTGATTGTTAATGTATGAAAGACACATTACAGACATTAAGGGTTCTGCTGAATCATGGTGAACTCTTAACTGGTGAAGTGATTGTATTTAAACATATCAGTTTTAAACATTTTATCTGTATAAAGTTTTCTTTTCTTTGGATGCCACATTATACTCTAACTCAGACGTTGCATCACCATCTGAGACATTGGCATAAGTCTCAATATCTGGAATATGCAGAAAACAACAGACACACAAAAACAATGTTTGATGGCTGCTTGTAGAAAACAATAGACACACAAAAACAATTTTGATGGCTGCTTGCAGAAAACTGGATCTTAAATGTCACTAATGAGGTCACACAGAAAAGAGTGACCTTGAGAAAGTTTGCTGGTGACCAACAGGAGCCAAGTAAACTCTTACTAAAATGCACAGAATCAATCAAACATATCACACATGGCACAGAATAAATCAAACACATCACACATGGCATAGAATCAATCAAACATATCACACATAGCACAGAATCAATCAAACACATCATACTTGTCACACTGCACGTGAGACTGCCTCATTTTGCAATATAATACAGTTCAAATCAAAATAAAAAGAATAAAGAAAACGTATTTTGTTGAATAAACCCAACATTGTTATGCCTCTAAGACTAAAAATACTCACAGTCTGACCAGATGAATCAGCACCAGAAGTAACGCTATTGCAATCACAGACAGTACAGCCACAATAACTGCAAATATCCTCCGCTCTTCCTCACTTTTGTCTTCTACCTTCTCTTCTGTCAGAGGCTACATAAAGTAGAGGAGATAATCCGTGATCTGAATCTTATTACTATGGCAAGATCAGCCTAAGTTACAGCGAAAATAAAAATGGAATTTAGAATGTAAAAAAAGACAAGTATATGGCACCCTTACTGGTGTTATTTAGATTTTTTCAGAATTTATTCTGTTTTTTACATAAGAAGAAAAACTTTCATATGCCCAACATAAAACACCAAATCTAGTGACCCTGGACTAGAAAACGATGTGAAAAATGATGTGCAGAGCTTCACAGATGTTGGGCTTTTATATGCTTACACATCAACTGAAATGTGAGTGTTAAGTATTTAGGTTTATATATCAACTGAAGTGTGACTGTCAAATATTTAGTCTTATGTATCAACTGAAATGTGACTACCAAAGTGTCACAGCAGCTGTGACCATGTGGCCTTGAAGTAGGCTTATACCACAGGCATGCTGTCTAAATGAACAATGATTCTTCCCACCTTCTTATCCACTGTGAGATACTGAAGATTTCTTCCATTATTTTGCTCAGTGTGGAGCACTTTCCATCTTGTATTGTTCCATGAAAAGCTACTTTGTTTTTGGTTATTTGTGCTTGCTACAAACTATACTGATCACTTTGTTTTTGGTTATTTGTGCTTGCTACAAACTATACTGATCACTTTGTTTTTGGTTATTTGTGCTTGCTACAAACTATACTGATCACTTTGTTATCGGTTATTTGTGCTTGCTACAAACTATACTGATCACTTTGTTATCGGTTATTTGTGCTTGCTACAAACTATACTGATCCTGATTTAGCCTTTCTTCTGATGAGGAGAGGAGGTAAGAGAAGAAAAAAAATGAGTGGATATTTTTTGACT
The DNA here is from genome assembly GCA_009760885.1 of Achatina immaculata. Taxonomy (NCBI): domain Eukaryota; kingdom Metazoa; phylum Mollusca; class Gastropoda; order Stylommatophora; family Achatinidae; genus Lissachatina; species Lissachatina immaculata. The sequence goes on along the minus strand of CM019719.1, from coordinate 63,394,030 downwards.
CATGTAAAAATTTTGGCTTGCATGTTTCTGCTGATTTTTTATCTCATTCAGTTTCCTACATTTTGTCCCACCTGCTTGGTGTACTCTGTGACGTGTGAGACTGTGGCCTACATAAAACTAACAGAAGCCACACAGCTCGGAAGTTTTCACAGCTACAAGAAACTATTTCACGACTGGGATCACTGCCATCTTTTGTGAAACTTTTTTAAGTCAGATTTTTATTACAAAACATAAATATGAGAAACTAGGAATATTTAGCAACAAGTACACTGCTGGGGCACCTGGGTGGAGGAGTGATTGGTGCACTGCCCTCTCTTGGCAAAGACTGAGGGTTTGAATCCTGCTAGAGATACCCCAGTCTTGGCAAAGATTGATGGTTTTAATCCTGCTAGAGATATCCCAGTTATGGCAAAGACTGATGGTTTGAATCCTGCTAGACACCTCCCAGTTCCCCAGCTGTAGAAATGGGTACCTGACTTTCTGCAGCCAGGGAAGGGAAGGCAGTCAGGCATGATGCTGACCACATCATTGTCTAGTGCACTGACGGGCCAAGGAAAACATGGTCACTAACACTATGTGTGTCTCTGTGGCATGGAACAAAATACATGTCACACTGATGCCTCCAATGCTCAAATAATTAAGCTTTTATATGTTAAATTTAAGAGCGAAAATGTCTCACAGAGTAGTGGGACAGCTGTCAGTCAGCAACCCATAGCTAAGTAAGATCATGTCCCATGTCTCACAGAGTAGTGGGACAACTGTCAGTCAGCAACCCATAGCTAAGCAAGATCATGTCCCATGTCTCAGCTGATGCTCCTACTACTAGGATCAGTCTACCAACAAGACAAAGGTCACGATGGTCTCATGATGATGATGGAGTCTGCAGAGAAACTTTTCCTGCTTGTTAGCTTCACCCCAGGCATGCAACCCATTCCAGGTATGCAACCCATTCCAGGTATGCAACCCATTCCACAATGCTTCAGTAAGTTCACTACGTTGACAGTAAAGAACATCCCATTCACACTTCCAGTAAGACAGAACAAGATATTAAATTTAGAAAACAAAAAACGTTGAATGTTTCTTTTACGAACAAAAATAGGCTGTTTCATGAACAGAAGGTCATACCTGGGCAGCAATGACACCATTGACATACAAGAAAGCTCTTGCAGCCTGACTCTTATCAAACATTCTGTCAATAATAGAAATCAAATACAGCAGGAATAACATTTCTGTATTAAATCACTGGGAAACATTACAGTTGTTCAATGTAACTTCAAAGAAGATAAAAAACTCAACCAACTCCACTTAGCAGAAGTAGAAGATGGAATATTAAATTAATACCGCATGTACAAATGAGTCGGTATGAAGGGACACAACTGTTAGCAGTGTCTTAGAGTTAACAATTCTTGGCAATGACACTTTCATTTACTCACTGCATACTCTGCTGGTGGATGTTGCTACCTCTCCAGTTTGTCAGGTCCATGCTCTTGCTGAGCGGATGTTGCCAGTTTTTACTGTCAGGCTAATAAAATATTTCTATCTCTTTTTCCCTATAAGTTTTTCAATGATTGTAAAGTTCTCTATCTTCCTCATCTTGTGACATAAAATTGTGATTGTCTTTCCTTACATTATTAAATATTTCTTGGTGTTCTGTACTTTCTCTGATGACCTGCTTGTTTCTCCAGCCATCCAAGGTTTATGTTATGTTTTTATCCAATACCACATCTCTCCAGCCATCCAAGGTTTATGTTATGTTTTTATCCAATACCACATCTCTCCAGCCATCCAAGGTTTATGTTATGTTTTTATCCAATACCACGTCTCTCCAGCCATCCAAGGTTTATGTTATGTTTTTATCCAATACCACGTCTCTCCGGTCATCCAAGGTTTGTGTTATGTTTTTATCCAATACCACGTCTCTCCGGTCATTCAAGGTTTATGTTATGTTTTTATCCAATACCACGTCTCTCCGGTCATCCAAGGTTTATGTTATGTTTTTATCCAATACCACGTCTCTCCAGTCATCCAAGGTTTATGTTATGTTTTTATCCAATACCACATCTCTCCAGTCATCCAAGGTTTATGTTATGTTTTTATCCAATACCACGTCTCTCCAGCCATCCAAGGTTTATGTTATGTTTTTATCCAATACCACATCTCTCCAGTCATCCAAGGTTTATGTTATGTTTTTATCCAATACCACATTTCTCCAGTCATCCAAGGTTTATGTTATGTTTTTATCCAATACCACATCTCTCCAGCCATCCAAGGTTTATGTTATACTTGTTTGTTTCTCCAATATCACATCTCTCCAGTCATCCAAGGTTTATGTTATGTTTTTATCCAATACCACATCTCTCCAGCTATCCAAGGTTTATGTTATACTTGTATGTTTCTCCAATATTACATCTCTCCAGCCATCCAAGGTTTATGTTGTACTTGTATGTTTCTCCAATATCACATCTCTCCAGACATCCAAGATTTATGTTATACTTGTATGTTTCTCCAATGCCACATCTCTTTTTCTTCCATTTTATGTCTCATCTGTTTTTTACATAGTCCTGCAATATCCTGTTTCTTGCTCTAACAATGTTCTTTTATTTGTTGGTATGTTTTTGGCATAATAAAAACGCTGTTTTTGCCTTTTTTTGTTCTTCACTTCACTTCAGTTGTAAATCTCTTACCACATGTGTACAGTAAACATAAATTTAAAAAAGAAACAATAGCAGATTAAAGCTATTTTATCTTTCTATCATACGCATATTCGGGTATATAATGGAGGCTGCAAGTGGTAATGTGAAATCCTTTGATCTGATTGTCAAGATTTCTGATACTGACTGTCAAGATTTCTGATACTGACTGTCAAGATTTCTGATACTGACTGTCAAGATTTTTTAGCTTCATTATAAAATTCCTCATTTTGAAAGCTCCGATACTTACTGCCATAATTCTGAAGCTGGGACTAACTTTTGAGTTTTACGGTACATCCCATGGATGAAGGCATCAGTTCTGGGGATTCACACATACAAGTACACAAATACAAGTACATAAATACAAGTACATAAATAATCAAATCTCTAGTCTCATGTGAAGAAAGACAGCCACTAAAATTAGGAAGAGCATGATGGAAGATGAGGAAATGTAAATATAACAAAGATGGAAAATGGGAAATGTAAATATAAGAAAGGTGGAACATGGGAAATGTAAAATAACAAAGATAGAACATGAGAAATGTAAAATAACAAAGATAGAACATGGGAAATGTAAAATAACAAAGATAGAACATGGGAAATGTAAAATAACAAAGATAGAACATGGGAAATGTTATATAACAAATATAGAACATGGGAAATGTAAAATAACAAAGATAGAACATGGGAAGTATGTAGCACAATAAAACATGAAAATATCAAAATATTAATAGGCAGAAGACTGCAAGTGTAAAAAATTAAATTTTGAAGCTTGGTGATGTTATGTTGGCTGATGTTATGTTGGCTGATGTTATGTTTGCTGATGTTATGCTTGCTGATGTTATGCTTGCTGGTGTTATGTTTTATTATGTTATGTTCACTGATGTTATGCTTGCCGATGTTCATTATCTTATTTCTCAGTCTTCCTCTGTGTCTAGGGCATCAAAATTTTCTGTTGATAAACAAAGCATTTCCTCTTTACATTTCTAATGTAACTGAGCTGTTATTTTACAAACCATTAAAATTCATCATTTTTCTTAATTGACTTTTCACAATCATTACTCACCTCAGTCACTTATAGCATTCTTGTAACTCTTAACACCTATAGCCATCTATAGCATTCTTGTAACTCTTAACACCTATAGCATTTTTGTAACTCTTAAGATATCATATAGCAATCTTGTATCTCTTAATATCTATAGCATTCTTGTAACTCTTAACATCTATAGCATTCTTGTAACTCTTAACATCTATAGCATTCTTGTAACTCTTAACATCTATAGCATTCTTGTAACTCTTAACATCTATAACACTCTTGTACTCTTAACATCTACAGCATTCTTGTAACTCTTAACATCTATAGCATTCTTGTAACTCTTAACATCTATAGCATTCTTGTAACTCTTAACATCTATAGCATTCTTGTAACTCTTAACATCTATAGCATTCTTGTAACTCTTAACATCTATAGCATTCTTGTAACTCTTAACATCTATAGCATTCTTGTAACTCTTAACATCTATAGCATTCTTGTAACTCTTAACATCTATAGCATTCTTGTAACTCTTAACATCTATAGCATTCTTGTAACTCTTAACATCTATAGTGTTCTTGCAACTCTTAACATCTATAGCACTCTTGTAACTTAACATCTATAGTGTTCTTGTAACTCTTAACATCTTTGCTGTTTGCACTGACCATTTTATCTTTCATTTATATCCAAAAAGTAGCATTCATACAGGCAGATGTAACTTATCAGTGTATCTGAGCCTTAAAAATGTCAGTAAATGTGGATTTTTGTTCTAGAGAAGTCAAAATATGGTTAGTGGAGTATATTTCAAGGTCAAAAATGAAAATGATGAAAAGAAAACTTTGACTGCAGACAGGAAAGACTTCAGTGCCTGGGGAAAAGAAAACTTTGACTGCAGACAGGAAAGACTTCAGTACCTGGGGAAAAGAAAACTTTGACTGCAGACAGGAAAGACTTCAGTACCTGGGGAAAAGAAAACTTTGACTGCAGACAGGAAAGACTTCAGTACCTGGGGAAAGACTGTGTGCTGATGTCAATGTTTGATGGCAAAGCTTAAGAAGATGTAATAAAAGTAGGGCAGAGACCAAACACAGTTTCAGGCAGTCACTAGACAGTAATATATGTAGGGCAGAGACCAAACCACAGTTTCAGGCAGTCACTAGACAGTAATATATGTAGGGCAGAGACCAAACCACAGTTTCAGGCAGTCACTAGACAGTAATATAAGTAGGGCAGAGACCAAACACAGTTTCAGGCAGTCACTAGACAGTAATATAAGTAGGGCAGAGACCAAACACAGTTTCAGGCAGTCACTAGACAGTAATATAAGTAGGGCAGAGACCAAACAGTTTCAGGCAGTCACTGGACAGTAATATATGTAGGGCAGAGACCAAAGTTTCAGGCAGTCACTGGACAGTAATATATGTAGGGCAGAGACCAAACACAGTTTCAGGCAGTCACTAGACAGTAATATAAGTAGGGCAGAGACCAAAGTTTCAGGCAGTCACTGGACAGTAATATATGTAGGGCAGAGACCAAACACAGTTTCAGGCAGTCACTAGACAGTAATATGTAGGGCAGAGACCAAACCACAGTTTCAGGCAGTCACTAGACAGTAATATATGTAGGGCAGAGACCAAACACAGTTTCAGGCAGTCACTAGACAGTAATATATGTAGGGCAGAGACCAAACACAGTTTCAGGCAGTCACTGGACAGTAATATATGTAGGGCAGAGACCAAACCACAGTTTCAGGCAGTCACTAGACAGTAATATAAGTAGGGCAGAGACCAAACCACAGTTTCAGGCAGTCACTGGACAGTAATATAAGTAGGGCAGAGACCAAACCACAGTTTCAGGCAGTCACTGGACAGTAATATAAGTAGGGCAGAGACCAAACACAGTTTCAGGCAGTCACTAGACAGTAATAAAAGTAGGGCAGAGACCAAACACAGTTTCAGGCAGTCACTAGACAGTAATATAAGTAGGGCAGAGACCAAACACAGTTTCAGGCAGTCACTAGACAGTAATAAAAGTAGGGCAGAGACCAAACACAGTTTCAGGCAGTCACTAGACAGTAATAAAAGTAGGGCAGAGACCAAACACAGTTTCAGGCAGTCACTAGACAGTAATAAAAGTAGGGCAGAGACCAAACACAGTTTCAGGCAGTCACTAGACAGTAATATATGTAGGGCAGAGACCAAACAGTTTCAGGCAGTCACTAGACAGTAATATATGTAGGGCAGAGACCAAACACAGTTTCAGGCAGTCACTAGACAGTAATATATGTAGGGCAGAGACCAAACAGTTTCAGGCAGTCACTAGACAGTAATATATGTAGGGCAGAGACCAAACACAGTTTCAGGCAGTCACTAGACAGTAATACAGATTATTTCTCACTGTAGCTAAATCTCACTTTGGAATATAAACAAAACTATGATACTTCTTTACTCTAAAGAGAGTTCTCATTCAAAAATGATGATGTAAGAAAATAATTTAACTTTGATATAAAAGGTACAATGTGTCTTTAATGTTCTTTATATTAAAAAAAAAAAAGAAATAATTTTATTGCGTTACCAGTCATACAGATGTACATTTTTTCAAAGAACATAACAAGTTATAGCAATCCTTATAAGAATGCCAATATTATTATTAGTTCAAAAATTGATGAAAGATTTACTTGCTAGGATCACGTGTTCCATCAGGGTTTGTGTGACTCTGGATTTTGTTGATCACAAGGTCAATGTTAAGAATGTCAGACAGACTTCTGTGTTTTAAATAGATAAAAATGTCATCAGAGTTAAAATTTTATTGTCATTAAATAAATGGTAAAAATTACTTAAAATTTTAACTAGCATACACATATGGGTGATATATTTAAATGATCAAGATTGTGTGTGATAAAATTTAAAGTTTAATCAAAATATGGAAATAAATTTCCTCTACTTACCTGTTTTCATAAAACTACACCATACACCTTTATCTCACTCTAATCATTTAACAAAACTGTGTCAGATGCTACACACTCTGGAATATGCTCACTGTACTATCACAGAAGTACTTGGTGATGAGTTCATTTGCATGGCTCATTATTTAACTTAGAATGGTTTAGAGCCAAGATTAAAACAGTTAAAGCACTGACCAGCACCCTGGTCTCATAATGAGGCCATTCTGCAGTCTCAGACTAACAGTGTGACCAAAGAGTGGTAACTCATGGGTGGTAACTATGACAAAGACAGTTTTTCTTGGACAAGACATACCCACACCAGTCAGTCTAACACTGAATAAAAATCTGCTTGGAATAAAAAGACAGGTTCGCGTAGATCCAAGATAGATCAAGAAATCCAATACAGAAACCCTCACTACGTCCAAAGGTGACCATTATCAAGAAAAACTAATAATAATAATACAAACACTTTTCATCTCAGAAGACAAGTTTTTAGGCAAGCAGATGGAGTGCTCAAGTCCTATTTTGCTAGCCGGTGAAGACAGGCTATCTGTTTTTTGTTGCATGGAATTCACATTGTTACTTATAAGAGTTATGTCATCAGCAAAATCAATATCTTCTAGTTGGGTCCCATGTAACCAGTCAATATCTGTGTTACCTGTGCAGCATTTTATCATTATGAAGTCTATTGTAATCCCAAAAAGTAAAAGAGACAGTATACATCCTTGTTTCACACCTGTTTCAATCTGGAACCATTCATTCATCCCTTCTTCTGTCTTGACTGCACAACCATATCCATTGTATAAGTCCTTAATGATGTTGACAGTTTTAGATGGTATCCATATAGACACAAAATTCTCCATAATGAATCTCTGTGTATGCTATCAAATGCCTTTTTAAAATCTATGATGTTCAGTATTAATGGTTTCTTCTTTTCAATATGTTCTTCAAGTATCTGAGAGTAAAGATCTGGTCGAGACAGCTTCTCCCTTTTCGAAATCCTGCTTGTTCTTCTCTCATTGCAGTATCCACTATATCTTTAAGTCTATTCAAAATGACCTTGCAAAATACTTTTAACACAACTGATAGTAAGGTTACTCCTCTCCAGTTACTGCAATTGCTAAGGTTGCCTTTTTTTTTTTGGTATTTTAACAATTATTCATTTTTTCCATTTAGAAGGGACCTTTTCTTCTTTCCAAATCTTGTTAAACATTCTCTGTAGTTGTCTCATGTTGTCACTATTGATAGCTTTTAGCATCTCGGCTGTTATTTCATCTTCACCTGCAGCTTTGTTGTTAGCCATTAGATTCACTGCTGTTTCAATTTCATGCAATTTAATTTCATCTAGGTTGACATTTAGCTGTGGGGGTGGTAAGTCGGTTTCAAGGTTTAACAATTCTTTTGGGTGTGGTCGATTAAGTATTTCTTGGAAGTGTTCACCCCATCTTTGCTTTTGGTCTTTATTTGATGTTAATAGGGTTCCAGTTTTGCTAAGGATTTTTCTTTCTTTAGATGTAATAGTACCTGTTAGTCTCTTTTGTAAAGTTTTGCGGTCTCCTGTTTTTGCTGTTTTCTCTTCCTCTTTCGCCATATTGTCTATGTATTCTCTTTTATCCCATCTAGCTGAACTTTCTACTTTCTTGTCTATTTCTTTGTATGTTGCTTTCGCCAGATCTTTTCCAAGATCTGTCTTTACATTCAACATGTCTAATTTGGCTGCTTGTCTTTCATGTATGTACTTCCATGTGTTTTCTGATATCCATGCTTTTTTATTTGTTTTTTTCAGTCCAGCACTTGCTTTTGCTGCTGTGATTATGGCTGTCCTGTAAGAATTCCATAATTCATCTATACCTATCTCCTCTACTTCACTGGGTGTTGTGGAACGATTGGCAAGTTCCTGATTGAAATTAATATTAGTATTCTCTTCTTGTAGGCTGTGGCTGTTTATCTTTCTGTGTACTGATTTCTTGTGTTGGCTTTTCAATTTTAGTTTTATTTTCCCTATGCACAGGTTGTGATCACTATTGACATCTGCACCCCAATAAGCCCTTACATCTATCAGAGATGTTCTCTATTGCTTTCTAATACAAAAGTGATCTATCTGGTTTCTAGTTCTATCATCTGGAGATATCCACGCTGTTTTATGTATCTCTTTGCGTGGGAATATTGTGCCTCCAATGACCATGCCCTCTGTTAGACACATTTCAATTAATCTTTCTCTGTTCTGATTAACCATGTCAATTCCTTCTTCCATGCAAGAAAAAACAGATAGCCTGTCTTCAATGGCTAGCAAAATAGGACTTGAAATTAACAAGGACAAAACAAAAGTAATGAAAATTACCCTCAATCAAAATGGAAAAATACACATAGAAGAGACAGATATTGAAGAAGTCAATCAATTTGCACACATAGACCAGGATGGTGACACTAGAAAGGAAGTTAGGATCAGAATTGTAAAAGCAGCATCAATCTTCAAGAATCTTGAGAACATATGGAATTCAAAAGATATAAGCACAAAAACCAAGTTAAGATTATTCAATTCAAATGTAATATCCACCCTCATTTATGCATGTGAAAGCTGGAAAACAACTAAAGAAATAGACAAGAAATTAGACTCTTTTGAAAACAAATGCCTAAAGAAAATACCCGGCATCAAGTGGAATGAATTCAAGAACAATGCAGAGATAAGACAGATGACTGAACAACAACCAATCTCACGGGTGATCAGGAAAAGGAGATGGACATATGTTGGTCACTTGATGAGAAGAAATGATCAGAGAATCCCAAAACAAGCTATCAAGTGGAACACAACAGGCTGAAAAAAAAAGGCAGACCGCATGAAACTCTGAAGAGGACATTATTAAGAGAGGCCAAATTTTTTTTTTTCTTTCTTTCTTTTTTTTTCTCTTCTTAGCTGTCTGTGTTTTTTTTTTAAATCAGACTCAGTGACTGGTCTGTCAAGACCTTACACTGTGCAAACTGGGCAACTCGTGTGAGTGGTCCCTGTTGCTGTCATCATGTTGTTCCCTTCTTTTTTTTTTTTTCCTTTTGTTTTTTTTTAACCGGGAACTTTTTTTTTTTAAACAAAATTCAAATGAAAAGGGGTTTTAATATTTCTCTAATTGTCAGAGATTCTTTTTATACTCTCTCTCTCCCTTTTTCACTCACTCTCTCCCATAGTCATCTTTCTCTCTGTTGATGTACATAATCCTTTCTTGGCAAAGCCTTCTCTTTCACTCTTGGGATGTACATGAGTTTTTGAATTTAAACTTTTACTCTCTCTTACTTCTTTCTTTCTCCTTCTCTCTCATTCCATTATTTTGCTCGCTCTTTGCTGGACCAGTCCCGAAAAAGTGGCAGGACCAAACGTGCAGAAATGAAAACGAGCCATATTCCTGCACGTCCACACCAAATACCTGAAATCCGCGAGCAGGACCAGTAACTTGGTGTGTGTGTCCGCCTGAGTTTTAGGGATTGTGTTCAACATTATGGCTCTATAGATGTCTGCTTGTTGTGCCGTGTATGTTTCTATTGTATTCTGTATTGTTCTTATGGTGGTTGCCACTGTTTTGCATTCGTACAAAATGTGTTCTTCTGTTTCTAGTACGTTCCTCCTGCACATGTAACATCGTCTTTTGTTTCTGTGTTTTTCTCCGTTTCTCGTGGGTGTCATATTGTATATGAGCCTGAAAGTGATTTCTCGAGCTTTTGGCATAATGTTTTTGAGATGGAGGTTTTTGAAAGTGTCGGTGTAGTCTAATATGGGGTATCTAAGTCCTCTCTTGATCCTAAGGTGTAATGGTGGTGCTTGCTCTCTGACCAAATGTTTGTATATGTGGTTAGTTTTGTGTTGGATGAGTATCTCGTGTCCTTGAATTGCTTGTATGCAATTTTTGTAGAATGGTGGTAGTGTGCCAAAATGGTGTGCCTGCGAGTTGTTTGGTCTGACTAGGTTTGATAGTCTCAGTCCTATGTAGTAGTGAGCTAGCGGGTGTTGGTTTGGGTGTTTGATGATGCGGCCTACGTGGCTTATTCTGAGTGCTTGTATTTTTGTCTGTATGTCTTGCAAGGCAATCCCTCCATGTATTTTATCCTGTATGAGGGTTTTATGTTGTATGCTGTGTATAGTGTTTGTGAAGATAAAGTTCCTGATTTGTTTGTTTATTTCTCTGACTGTCCGCTTCGGAAGTTCTAGTACTGTGGCGGTGTATATTATTTTTGGTATTATGTATGTGTTTACTATGATGCTTCTTCCAAAAATCGTTGCTGTTTTGTATTTATATCTTTGCAAACTGTTTGTAATGTTCGTTTTTAGGTTGTCCCATGTGGGTTTGTGTATTTTATTTGGGTGTGATAGGAAAGTAATGCCATAAACGTGGATGTTGTCTGTGCATGTGAGACGAAAGGGGAAGTCCCTTTTATCTCGCCATTTGCCTAAGCCCATGACGACTGATTTTTGTATGTTGAGTTTTGCTCCGCTACCTTTGCCGAAATCTGCGAAGGTGTCTAAAATGTGGGTTATTGATCTGTCTGTTGTTGGAAGGAAGATCGTGTCGTCCGCATATGCGAGCAACTTCCTCTCTCCCTGCCAGGTACGAAAGTTCCCTTTATTGTTGTGTCTTGTCTGATTTTCTCTAGAAGTGGTTCTAGAGTGAGTATGTACAGTAAAGGAGAGAGGGGGCAGCCCTGTCTCACTGATCTGGTTAGCCTGAAAGTCTCTGTAAGCGTATGGTTTACTAAGACTTTGCTCTCAGGTTTGGAGTAGAGAATGTAAATCCAGTCTCTGAAATAATCCCCTATATTGCAGTGGAGTAATGTCTTATGTAGGTATTCGTGTGACACTCTATCAAATGCTTTCTCCTGATCTAAGGAAAGAACTGACGACTGGCAGTTCTTTTGGTGTGTGTAATATATGATATCTCGTATGAAATGTGTGTGCTGGTGTATGTTTCTACCCTTTACACTGCATTGTTGGTCTTCATGTATGAGTTTGTGCATGAATGGTTTGAGTTTGTTTGTAAGCGCTTTTGTGAGGATTTTGTAATCTACATTTAGCAGCGATATGGGTCTGTAGTTTTTGAGTTGTGTTCTGTCTGCGTTGCTCTTAGGTATGAGAGTGATGTATGATAGGTTTTGACTGGGCGGGAGTTGTTTGTTTTGGAAAGCTTCTGTGAAGACTTGTAAGAGAAGAGGACCTAAGAGTGGAAAAAAGTGTTTGTAGAATTCTGCTGTGAGGCCGTCTGGCCCTGGTGACTTGTTTTCTTTCATTGTTTGTAGTGCCTGCATCAGGTTGTCTAGTGTTAGTGGTGTGTCTAGTGTTTTTTTGTCCGAGTCCGTGAGTTGTTTAGTGTACTGCATGTATTTATCCTGTATGTGTGTTTGTGTTTCTTCCTCGGTGTACAGTTGTTTATAGTATTCTCTAATGGCTTGTACTATGTTTGTACTATCTGTTTGTCTGTTCCCTGTGGTATCTATTATCTCTCTTATCTGTCTGCTTCGTTGTATATTTTGCTCTATGCTCAAGTACTGCTTGGTAGGTATTTCTTGTGTAATGATATTGAGTCTTGTTCGTAGGAGTGCGCCTTGAAATCTGTGTTGTCTGTGTTTATCCAGTTCTTCTTGTAGCGTGAGTAAATGTGGTGAGGTTTTGTCCATCTGTTTTGTTAGTTTGATTGCCTCTTCTAATATTTTCTCTTGTCTCAGCCTTTCTCTGTGTATTTGTGTTGAGAGCATTTGTGCTTTGTCTTTTATTGCATGTTTTAAATTCTCCCAGTGTTGTTGGATGTTGTGTGTGGGTGTGTTGTTCGTGAAGGTGTGTATCAGCTGCGCCATGTTTTCCATAAATTGTTTATTTTGGAGGAGTGTGTTGTTAAATTTCCAGTGTGCTGATCGTTTTGAAGGTGTAGCTGTAGGTATTGTGTTCATTGTTGCTATGACTGCCTTATGGTCTGTGAAAGCTAAAGTACTATGGAGATGTCTGGCCTGTGCTATGTAGCATGTACTTGGTGCATAAATTCTGTCCAACCTATATCCTCTGTTGTGTCCGTGGTTCTCATGAGTGATCTCTCTGCCTTGAGGGTGTGTGTATCTGTATGCATCTACTAAATCATATGTGTTTATTATGTCTTGTAAACCATTCAGATGATGTAAATCATATGTGGTGGTTTTAGTTAGACTTCCTATAGTGTCTAACTCTGATGTTATACCATTGAAATCTCCTCCTAAGATAATGTTGTGTCCTCTGTGTCTGTGGCTGAGTAGAGATTCTAAGTCCTCATAGAAGTCGGGCTGATGATTGCGGTTGGGTGGTGCATGTATGTTAACTATAGTGTATGTGTGTGAGTTGTTTTTAACCTCACATATCGCAATTTTCCTTCTACTATCTCTATTCGTTTTAGATACCTCCCACCTGTCTGAGAGGCCAAATTAACAGGCATAAAGTCCTTTGATGAGGTTGAAAGACTCGCCGAAGACAGGAAAATTGGCGAACTACTTTGCGAGCCCTATGTGACGTTTAACGGCACGGGAAGGATATAAGATATAAGATAAGATGGAGTGCATCTTGTCAACCATCAGTTTGTTGAGAAGCTTTTATTGATTTGTATAATCAGTTGCAGTAACAGCAAGCAATATTTATGTTGTAAGATCCAAGATCCTTTCACTTGTATCTTATGTTTTCAATTCTGACCCATTTTTGTTGCTTCAAATGTTGTGTCCCTTTAGGCAGAGTTATTGCCCATGTGTTACAGTCCGTAACCTCTGCTTGTCAGTTCTTATGGCTGATAGAGAAAATCTTTCCTAATGGTAAACTGTAAAAAAAATATGAAATAAATAATCTAAAACATAATAGGTTATTTAAACAGTTTAACATATGATACAGAATATTTTGTTATTATTTTATTAACAACAAAACTTAATCAAATTTTATTAACCTGATCGCTTTTTTGTGTGGCACTTTCCACACTTACATGAAACTGACCAACAACTGAGAAATAGTAACACTAGCTAAGTAACTGAAAACTTACTTCACAAAAGCATTCTTGATCTCTTCCACTTGATTTGGTAGAAGATTAAACACCAACTTTACTCGCTGCAGATTGGCAATCAGGTACACCTAAAAGCAAAATAAATTATCACATTTTGGACTGTGAGCATGCAGTGAATTAATCCTTCAAATAACTGGCTTAACACTGAACTTTGTGCCAAGCTGTATACTTTATCTTTTCCTCCTTATTCCAGGGTATGATCACATTTTTATAATATATAGATTGACGATAATATCAAGTTTATTTCTGTATAAACATTGAAATTTTCTTTAATTTTTTTTTTTAGATTCGATAATATTTCATTATCCTTCTCTGCCCAAAATGCCAACATGCATCTTATCTTTCACACACAAAAAAAACTTTACTGAGATACATAATTTTGTTGTTGAAGAACTACTAGTTTTCCTTTTCAAGTTTTAAGACAATATTTTCATCATTATATTGTGCTGCTTTGACAGTAAATTTTAGCTACAGTAGATATGCAGTTTGTTCATTTTTTAAAAAATAAAATTCCAGATCAAACTGGTTGATGTCTTCTTGATTTTGTCCATCTCTTGATGTCAAAATTATGTTTAAAAAACATAAAATTTCTGACATTTATCAACTGCATTGTTATTAAATATTTTGTGGAACTGAGAGGAGAGCATCAGCTGACTGTGAAATAAGATAAACAAAGGTCATGTTATGAATAGCTGTTTTTTGTTATATTTTTACACTGTTAATGTCCTCTTCTGGATGTACCAGCAGCAAGGCCTACAGGAGAGCTGTTAGGGAGGCAAAGTTCCGCAAGGGACATGCAAATGACCGAATGTCCTCTTCATGAGACAGAACAAGATGAGCAAAGCCGTGTTGGAGGAAAGTCAAAATGTGCTGCATTGAAGCCATGAATTCCAGATATGAGAGAGAACAGAGATGATGTAGCAGTATTCGAATACCGCATTGGTTAGCTTAGATTGTTTCTATCAAAGGGAAGGAATCGAGTAGAAAATTTAAACTTTGGAATGTTTTTACTCAAAAATCAGTTATGACATGTTTACTTGAGTTTTGATTGTCTAGATAGGCTAAATTTAGTAACAGAAAGTACAAACCAAAGGTCAGCAGACAGACAATCAGACGAGGGTTAGACGTCACATGAGATAAGCTTCCAGAATATTCTATGTAAAATTGTAGCATATATTTAAGCTTGAGCAACTTGGGGAAAGAGGAAACAATTGAAGTTTTAGTTCCGTCAGAGTAGATGCTTGTCTGTGACAAAATATAGTTTTGTGCTGTGTCTAGTTAGTGTAGAGCTGTTAGAAATGTAGCTAGAATTTCTGATGGCAGTGATGTCTATGGATGGCTGTAACTGCCGGGAATTTATTCTACATGTTGTCACCAATCCTATCTGCTACACTGTCTCCCACTGAAATGTTTGGCATCTCCGCATGTTCATTGTGGCTCGCTTTCTGTCTGGAGCGAGACTTATTTAACTGACGAAATTCTTGAAGGAACATACAGTGCTGCTGCAACAACCTGATCTATGTAGGGTCCTCCCCGTACTAACGAACATGGGTGCACAACAAATTATCCAGGGGTAGCCAAGGGGGCCTGCCATATAAAAAGAAGGGAGACACCCCAGTACTTTCATTCACGTTCATACGTATGACCCCCAGTGCCACTGGCAAGAACACATCCCACATCTGTGGAATCGCGTGCACATGCTTCGACAAAATGTCAATGAGGGTGTTGATGTTGGCATGATTGACAGTGCATGCATATCCAAAAACTCATGACAGAACAAATCTTCACTCAGACAACATGTAGAATAAATTCCCGGCAGTTACAGCCGTCCGCAGATGTCATTGCCATCAGAACTTCTAGTTACATTTCTAACAGTTCTACACTAACTAGACACAGCACTCTGTCACAGACAAATTAACCTAACCTACTCTGACGGAACTAAAACTTCAACTGTTTCTTCTTTCCCCAAGTTGCTCAAGCTTAAATATATGCCACAATTTTACATAGAACCTTCTGGAAGCTTATCTCATGTGACGTCTGACCCTCATCTGATTGTCTCTCTGCTGATCTTTGGTTTTTACTTTCTGTTACTAAATTTAGCCTATCTAGACAATCAAGAAGTGACTCCAGATGGGGAAAAAAAGAACTCACTGTGAAAACTCGCAGAGAAACAACTGAGCATCAGGGATGCCAACTCCGAAGAGCTCGTTCGCCACAGACATGTGACAAAGATTGGATTCTGGAATGTAAGAACGATGGCAGTGCCAACAAAAATTACCCAGGTCATCAGAGAAATGAGGTGGCCAGAAGCAGGTAAAAGATCGGTGGAAAATGGTAAGTTAATAGTACATTCAGGCAGAGACGACGGGAGATATCAAGAGGGGGTAGGTATAATTATGTCAAATGTAGCAGCAAAAAGCCTTGTAGAATGGGAACCAGTGTACAGTTGTATAATAAGAGCATGATACAACCTAAAACACAGAAGAATGATAACAATACAGTGTTATGCAGCATGAATGATGCAGATGATGAAGTGAAAGACGACTACTATCACCAATTACAACAACTCATCAACAAAGTCCCTAAACATGACATCCTAATTGCTATGGGGAATTCAACGCTAAGGTAAGGAAAGATAACACCGATGTTGAAAAATTAATGGGGAAAGAAGGAATTGACATGGTTAATCAGAATGGAGAAAGATTAACTGAAATATGTCTAACAGAGGGCATGGTCATTGGAGGCACAATATTCCCACACAAAGAGATACATAAAACAGCGTGGATATCTCCAGATGATAGAACTAGAAACCAGATAGATCACTTTTGTATTAGAAAGCAATACAGAACATCTCTGACAGATATAAGGGCTTATAGGGGTGCAGATGTTAACAGTGATCACAACCTGTGTATAGGGAAAATAAAACTAAAACTGAAAACCCAACACAAGAAATCAATACACTGAAAGATAAACAGCCACAGCCTACAAGAAGAGAATACTAACAGTAATTTCAATCAGGAACTTGCCAATCGTTCCACAACACCCAGTGAAGTAGAGGAGATAGGTATAGATGAATTATGGAATTCTTACAGGACAGCCATAATCACAGCAGCAAAAGCAAGTGCTGGACTGAAAAAAACAAATAAAAAAGCATGGATATCAGAAAACACATGGAAGTACATACATGAAAGACAAGCAGCCAAATTAGACATGTTGAATGTAAAGACAGATCTTGGAAAAGATCTGGCGAAAGCAACATACAAAGAAATAGACAAGAAAGTAGAAAGTTCAGCTAGATGGGATAAAAGAGAATACATAGACAATATGGCGAAAGAGGAAGAGAAAACAGCAAAAACAGGAGACCGCAAAACTTTACAAAAGAGACTAACAGGTACTATTACATCTAAAGAAAGACCAATCCTTAGCAAAACTGGAACCCTATTAACATCAAATAAAGACCAAAATCAAAGATGGGCTGATCACTTCTAAGAAATACTTAATCGACCACACCCAAAAGAATTGTTAAACCTTGAAACTGACTTACCATCCCCACAACTAAATGTCAACCTAGATGAAATTAAATTGCATGAAATTGAAACAGCAGTGAATTTAATGGCTAACAACAAAGCTGCAGGTGAAGATGAAATAACTCCCGAAATGTTAAAAGCTATCAATAGTGACAACATGAGACAACTACAGAGAATGTTTAACAAGATTTGGAAAGAAGAAAAGGTCCCTTCTAAATGGAAAAAATGAATAATTGTTAAAATACCAAAAAAAAAAAGGCAACCTTAGCAATTGCAGTAACTGGAGAGGAGTAACCTTACTATCAGTTGTGTTAAAAGTATTTTGCAAGGTCATTTTGAATAGACTTAAAGATATAGTGGATACTGCAATGAGAGAAGAACAAGCAGGATTTCGAAAAGGGAGAAGCTGTCTTGACCAGATCTTTACTCTCAGAATAATACTTGAAGAACATATTGAAAAGCAGAAACCATTAATACTGAACATCATAGACTTTAAAAGGGCATTTGATAGCATATACAGAGATTCAATGTAGAGAATTTTATGTCTATATGGAATACCATCTAAAATTGTCAACATCATTAAGGACTTATACAATGGATATGTTTGTGCAGTCAAAACAGAAGAAGGGATGAGCGAATGGTTCCAGATTGAAACAGGTGTGAAACAAGGATGTATACTGTCTCTTTTACTTTTTGGAATTGCAATAGACTTCATAATGAAAAAATGCTGCACAGGTAACACAGGTATTGATTGAGTACATGGGACTCAACTAGAAGATCTTGATTTTGCTGATGACATAACTCTTATAAGTAACAATGTGAATTCCATGCAAGAAAAAACAGATAGCCTGTCTTCACTGGCTAGCAAAATAGGACTTGAAATTAACAAGGACAAAACAAAAATAATTAAACTTCCCATGAATCAAAATGGAAAAATACACATAGAATGGACAGATATTGAAGAAGTCAACCAGTTTGCTTACCTTGGCAGCTACATAGACCAGGATGATGACACTAGAAAGGAAGTTAGAATTGCAAAAGAAGCATCGATCTTCAAAAATTTTGAGAACATATGGCATTCAAAAGTTAGAAACACAAAAACCAAGTTAAGATTATTCAAAAGTAATATCCACCCTCATTTATGCATGTGAAAGCTGGAAAACAACTAAAGAAACAGACAATAAATTAGACTCTTTTGAAAACAAGTGCCTAAGGAAATTACTATGTATAAAGTTGAATGAATTCAAGAACAATGCAGAGATAAGACAGATGACTGAACAACAACCAGTCTCATGGGTGATCAGGAAAAGGAGATGGACATATGTTGGTCACATGAAGAGAAGAAACAGTCAGAGAATCCTAAAACAAGCTATCACGTGGAACACAACAGACCAAAGAAAAAGAGGACACTGTTAAGAGAGGCCAAATTAATAGGCATAAAATCCCTTGATGAGGTTGAAAAGCTCACCAAAAACAGGAAAAATTAGCCTTGTGAGCCCTATGTGACATTTAACGGCATGGGAAGAATATAAGATAAGACAATCAAAACTCAAGTAAACATTTAATAACTGACCTTGAGTAAAAACATTCCAAAGTTTACATTTTCTACTAGAATCTTTCCCTTTGTTAGAAACAATCTATGCGGTATTTGAATACTGTTACAATGCTGAAGGAGGGGAAGTAACCACTAGAATGTATTGAATGTAAATGAGCAGGTATTATTATCAAAACTGTAGAAAAATATTTTTGGGACTTGATTTTGACTCTTCCAATCCCTAGGTTTACAAGTTTTCACTCTTTTTTCCTTGTGCCAGATAATGAAACGTACAGGTCCTCTTCAGCTGTTCTATATCTCCATACAGAATGTTGGTCATTGAGGAGTTTGGTGGTATCAGGTTCTTCCGAAGGTCCTTCAATGCACTGCAGTCCAGCTGGTGGTGTTTAACAGTTTCTTCTTCTTGTCTGCTGCAGTACATGCAGTATGAGGTGTGTGGTCAGCAGTCACTCTGTGTAAGTGCTTATTGAGGGTAATGTGTCCTGTTTTCATCCTGAAAATTGTACACTGGTCTCTATGACATAAGCTGTTGATGTGGTCTCTGGGGTTAGGCTTTGGCAGGTGTGTATATAGGGATCTTCCAGTTGGATTACTAGCCCAGCTGTCCATCCACTGCTGCTTGCAGTTGTTGTGTATAATGTGTTCTCATGTTGGTGGAGATGTGGGGCTGTGACATGGAATACCATCTAAAACTGTCAACATCATTAAGGACTTCTACAATGGATATGTTTGTGCAGTCAAAACAGAAGAAGGGATGAGTGAATGGTTCCAGATTGAAACAGGTATGAAACAAGGATGTATACTGTCTCCTTTACTTTTTGGAATTGCAATAGACTTCATAATGAAAAAATGCTGCACAGGTAACACAGGTATTGACTGAGTACATGGTACTCAACTAGAAGATATTGATTTTGCTGATGACATAACTCTTATAAGTAACAATGTGAATTCCATGCAAGAAAAAACAGATAGCCTGTCTTCACTGGCTAGCAAAATAGGACTTGAAATTAACAAGGACAAAACAAAAATAATTAAACTTCCCATGAATCAAAATGGAAAAATACACATAGAAGGGACAGATATTGAAGAAGTCAACCAGTTTGCTTACCTTGGCAGCTACATAGACCAGGATGATGACACTAGAAAGGAAGTTAGAATTGCAAAAGAAGCATTGATCTTCAAAAGTTTTGAGAACATATGGCATTCAAAAGTTAGAAACACAAAAACCAAGTTAAGATTATTCAAAAGTAATATCCACCCTCATTTATGCATGTGAAAGCTGGAAAACAACTAAAGAAACAGACAATAAATTAGACTCTTTTGAAAACAAGTGCCTAAGGAAATTACTATGTATAAAGTTGAATGAATTCAAGAACAATGCAGAGATAAGACAGATGACTGAACAACAACCAGTCTCATGGGTGATCAGGAAAAGGAGATGGACATATGTTGGTCACATGAAGAGAAGAAACAGTCAGAGAATCCTAAAACAAGCTATCACGTGGAACACAACAGACCAAAGAAAAAGAGGACACTGTTAAGAGAGGCCAAATTAATAGGCATAAAATCCCTTGATGAGGTTGAAAAGCTCACCAAAAACAGGAAAAATTAGCCTTGTGAGCCCTATGTGACATTTAACGGCATGGGAAGAATATAAGATAAGACAATCAAAACTCAAGTAAACATTTAATAACTGACCTTGAGTAAAAACATTCCAAAGTTTACATTTTCTACTAGAATCTTTCCCTTTGTTAGAAACAATCTATGCGGTATTTGAATACTGTTACAATGCTGAAGGAGGGGAAGTAACCACTAGAATGTATTGAATGTAAATGAGCAGGTATTATTATCAAAACTGTAGAAAAATATTTTTGGGACTTGATTTTGACTCTTCCAATCCCTAGGTTTACAAGTTTTCACTCTTTTTTCCTTGTGCCAGATAATGAAACGTACAGGTCCTCTTCAGCTGTTCTATATCTCCATACAGAATGTTGGTCATTGAAGAGTTTGGTGGTATCAGGTTCTTCTGATGGTCCTTCAATGCACTGCAGTCCAGCTGGTGGTGTTTAACAGTTTCTTCTTCTTGTCTGCTGCAGTACATGCAGTATGAGGTGTGTGGTCAGCAGTCACTCTGTGTAAGTGCTTATTGAGGGTAATGTGTCCTGTTTTCATCCTGAAAATTGTACACTGGTCTCTATGACATAAGCTGTTGATGTGGTCTCTGGGGTTAGGCTTTGGCAGGTGTGTATACAGGGATCTTCCAGTTGGATTACTGGCCCAGCTGTCCATCCACTGCTGCTTGCAGTTGTTGTGTATAATGTGTTCTCATGTTGGTGGAGATGTGGGGCTGTGACATGGTGGGTCCACTCTTTGCCAGTCTGTCAGCATGTTGCCAGACAAGTGCTCCACCCACTATGCTAGCCAGTCCCCATCGTTGTCTTGTTACTGAAAGTAAAATTTATTCTTAAAATTATGTGGATACCAGGGCACATAGACATAAGAGGAAATGAACATGCTGACAAACTGGCAAAGAGTGGAGAGGACCTGTATGTTTCATTATCTGGCACAAGGAAAAAGAATGTTGAGATGAGGGTGAAGATGAGGGTGGAGATGAGGATGAAGATAAGGATGAAGCTGAGGGTGGAGATGAGGGTGAAGATAAGGATGAAGCTGAGGGTAGAGATGAGGATGAAGATAAGGATGAAGCTGAGGGTGGAGATGAGGGTGAAAATAAGGATGAAGCTGAGGGTAGAGATGAGGGTGAAGATAAGGATGAAGCTGAGGGTGGAGATGAGGGTGAAGATAAGGATGAAGTTGAGGGTAGAGATGAGGGTGAAGATAAAGATGAAGCTGAGTGGAGATGAGGGTGAAGATAAGGATGAAGCTGAGAGTGGAGATGAGGGTGAAGATGAGGATGAACCTGAGAGTGGAGATGAGGGTGAAGATGAGGATGAACCTGAGAGTGGAGATGAGGGTGAAGATGAGGATGAACCTGAGAGTGGAGATGAGGGTGAAGATGAGGATGAACCTGAGAGTGGAGATGAGGGTGAAGATGAGGGTGAAGCTGAGGGTGGAGATGAGGGTGAAGCTGAGGGTGGAGATGAGGGTGAAGATGAGGGTGAACCTGAGAGTGGAGATGAGGGTGAAGATGAGGGTGAAGATGAGGGTGAAGATGAGGGTGGAGATGAGGGTGAAGCTGAGGGTGGAGATGAGGGTGAAGATGAGGGTGAAGATGAGGGTGAAGATGAGGGTGAAGATGAGGGTGAAGATGATGTCTGATTGAGAGACAACTAGCTGTAGCTGACAATGGTGACCTATAGGCAGTCAAGACTCTGTCCCATCTCTTTCTTAGTATCCCCTTTAACAGACCTAGACTGGCTAACAGGGAAGTGGACTCTGTTAAAGAAGTACCACATGAACCTTCTTTTTAGCTCTGCTCAGGAACTGAAAAACAACTACCACAACCTGCTCCCTATCCTACAATCTGCTCCCTATCCTACAAGATGCCACAACATGCTCCCTACAATCTGTTCCCTATCCTACAAGATGCCACAACCTGCTCCCTACAATCTTCTCCCTATCCTACAAGATGACACAACCTGCTCCCTACAATCTTCTCCCTATCCTACAAGATGCCACAGCCTGCTCCCTACAATCTACTCCCTATCCTACAAGGTGCTACAACCTGTTCTCTACAATCTGCTCCCTATCCTACAATATATGCTTTGCCCCAACATCTTCACTGCGCTGGCCGCAAAGAGCACCTTCTCTCAGTTCCAGTTAGATTAGTAGAAGAAGAAGAAGAAGAAAAAGAAGATGAGGAGGAGAAGGTGGAAGAGTAAGTACTTATGCCAACCTTCACATTTTCTGAAACATCAGCTGCGTCAGCTGTAATATAAAAATTGTATTTTGACATATTTTTAAAACATTTACCCTGACATCTGCAGTGTCGTTCATTCCATCAGCATCATAGGCCATCACCTTCAGCAAGAAGTATCCGAGTAAGTTTGGCCGGAAGTGGATGTTTGTACTGATACTCCCATTTACTGACACTAAAAATGGCTCTCTAGTGGTGTCGAGGCCTTCTCCATTTTCCAAGACTGGCGTGACTGACAGACTTTTAAACATGTTCTTGCGATGAACTGGGGTATCCTTGTCAGTGATACTCATCTGTAAGAGAAAGATATTGTTTCTGTATCAGTTATGCTGATTTCTAAGAGAAAAATATCATGAATAATAATTTTCATAATCATGTATCATGATAAAGAACATGACTTATTTTCACTGACAATAAACATCAGTGAGACTGGTTGTACAACACAGCACAACCACATCAAACACTATCACACATCACACACTATCACACATCAAACGCTATCACACATCAAACACTATCACACATCAAACACTATTACACATCACACACTGTCACACATCAAACACTATCACACATCACACACTGTCACACATCACACACTGTCACACATCAAACACTATCACACATCACACACTATCACACACTATCACACATCAAACACTATCACACATCAAACACTGTCATGATGAACTGAAATCCCTTGTATCACCAGACAGGTTCAACTATCCTGGATCTGCAGTTATGGTAGCCATCCCTCTAAGTGAAGAAATGAGCTACCACAAGGACAGAGAGAAGTAGATTGTTGTCTCTCTGTAATGGTGGACTTTAAGCTCGTCAGCTTAAGCTGAGGTGTAGAACATGTGTAGTGAGAAACATTTCAAAGCCAGAGAGAGAGTTAGAGAGACAGAGAGAGTTAGAGAGAGACAATGAGAGAGTTAGAGAGAGACAGTGACAGTTAGAGAGATTCAGAGAGAGTTAGAGAAAGACAGAGAGAGTTAGAGAGACAGAGAGAGAGAGAGTTAGAGAGAGACAGAGAGAGTTAGAGAGACAGAGAGAGAGATAGAGCTGAGTAAGTTCCAGCACTCTAAAGTACAAGCTCATCCTTGACCTCCAGGCCAAACTTTAGTCCCAGAAGAGTCTGTTTACCTGGGGCACCATTTGGGGGTGGAATAAGATCATTACCAGCTTCAGTTTATCATTTCTATCACAAATATCTTTGTTATGGGCCCTAATAATAGTATCATTTCTATCACAAACATCTTTGCTATCAGTATTATTCTATCAACAATTGTTATCTCTGCAACATAAACAAAGATTGTACTTGCAACAATTTATCTAATACACCCAGTGACTCACAATCATTGTTACTTTCTTCTTGCATTTTCTACAACAAAATAAAGACTACTTTTTTTTCCTGAACAAGAACTCCAGCTGTAGCATTTAATTCTGTCAACCAACATGACAGTTGTAACATTTAATTCTATCAACTGACATGACAGGTGGAACATTTAATTCTATCAACTGACATGACAGGTGGAACATTTAATTCTATCAACTGACATGACAGCTGTAACATTTAATTCTATTAACCAACATGACAGTTGTAACATTTAATTCTATTAACCAACATGACAGTTGTAACATTTAATTCTATCAACTGACATGACAGTTGTAACATTTAATTCTATCAACCAACATGACAGCTGTAACATTTAATTCTATCAACCAACACGACAGCTGTAACATTTAATTCTATCAACCGACATGACAGCTGTAACATTTAATTCTATCAACCAACATGACAGCTGTAACATTTAATTCTATCAACCGACATGACAGCTGTAACATTTAATTCTATCAACCAACATGACAGCTGTAACATTTAATTCTATCAACCAACATGACAGCTGTAACATTTAATTCTATCAACCAACATGACAGCTGTAACATTTAATTCTATCAACCAACATGACAGGTGGAACATTTAATTCTATCAACCAACATGACAGCTGTAACATTTAATTCTATCAACCAACATGACAGCTGTAACATTTAATTCTATCAACCGACATGACAGCTGTAACATTTAATTCTATCAACCAACATGACAGGTGGAACATTTAATTCTATCAGCCAACATGACAAGTGAGGTATGGTATCACTCCGCCAAAGTACCCAAAAAAATATCTAAAAATAAACACAAGCTTACTCACAGCTAGAGACAAGACCTCTGTCTCAATGTCTACATCAAATATGACACTTGCTGAAAATTCACGATAAATAAAATGAGGTGGATTGTCATTTATGTCATCTATCTTGACCTCCACCCACAGCAGAGAGTCATCAGAAGAGTTGTAATCCAGTGGAGCATTTTTTAAAGGAGAAGGTTCAGCCACAAAAGATTTATTTTGATTGAAGATGTAGAAATCACTGGCCAGGCTGCAGTTCTCGGATGCTTTGATGACCAGATCTAACGTGTCTATAACTTCTCTGTCAACCTTCTTAATCAGAGACAAGTTTCCAGTCATCTTGTCAAGATACAAGCCAGATACATCTCCTGAACCTGTTTTTGTTTTGTTGGTTGAAAAGATGGTGTAAAAAAAAAATTTATGTTAAATCTGTCATAGAAAATATCTTCAGAAATATGAAATATGGGCTTCTATTGCTGGAAAATAATTTAAAAGTCTACATTTCAAATTTTAAGGGCCCATATTATCTACAAGATTTTATACATATACAAACACACTCAAATTTAGTACCTCTCCTCAGATAAGTAATTTGGGCCTTTAAACTTCTGATGCTCCATAAGGGATAAGCCTCTATAGGTTATAACTCCCGGAGGTCTGTGAATTGATGGTGTATAAGACAAGCCTCTATAGATCTTAACTTCCAGAGGTCTGTGAATTGATGGTGTATAAGATATGACTTTATAGGTCATAACTCCCAGAGGTCTGTGAGTTGATGGTGTATAAGATATGACTTTATAGGTCATAACTCCCAGAGGTCTGTGAGTTGATGGTGTATAAGGCAAGCCTCTATAGATCTTAACTTCCAGAGGTCTGTGAATTGATGGTGTATAAGATATGACTTTATAGGTCATAACTCCCAGAGGTCTGTGAGTTGATGGTGTATAAGATATGACTTTATAGGTCATAACTCCCAGAGGTCTGTGAGTTGATGGTGTATAAGGCAAGCCTCTATAGATCATAACTCCCAGAGGTCTGTGAGTTGATGGTGTATAAGATATGACTTTATAGGTCATAACTCCCAGAGGTCTGTGAGTTGATGGTGTATAAGATATGACTTTATAGGTCATAACTCCCAGAGGTCTGTGCTTTGATGGTACATGAGACAAGGCTCTATAGGTCATAACTCTCACAGGTCTGTGAGTTGATGGTACATGAGACAAGGCTCTATAGGTCATAACTCTCACAGGTCTGTGAGTGATGGTGTAAGGCAAGCCTCTATAGGTCATAACTCTCACAGGTCTGTGAGTTGATGGTGTAAGGCAAGCCTCTATAGGTCATAACTCCCAGAGGTCTGTGAGTTGATGGTGTAAGACAAGCCTCTATAGGTCATAACTCTCACAGGTCTGTGAGTTGATGGTGTAAGACAAGCCTCTATAGGTCATAACTCTCACAGGTCTGTGGTTTGATGGTGTATGAGACAAGCCTCTATAGGTCATAACTCCCAGAGGTCTGTGAGTTGATGGTGTAAGACAAGCCTCTATAGGTCATAACTCCCAGAGGTCTGTGAGTTGATGGTGTAAACGTGCTTCATGAGGCTGAAGACTTCAGTCTAATGTTCACAGCTTCTTCAAGTTTAGCACTGACCTCCTCCTCAGATGATGCTGTGCCCTTGTCAAGGTCGCTCTCTGCAAGTTCTTCCCAGACCTTGCGGCTGATAGAAAAATCTCTCATTGATCACTTCCAGTTATCTTTACATCTCAGCTTAGATTTATCACGTGGTCTCCTTCATGCTCTAGTCCCTGGCTGGGAATATGGCTGCCATCCATTTTAAATGTCTCAGTCATTTCAATCTTCTGTTGCTTAGTGTTGTCATCCTTAGTGGAAGTTTAGCACACAGCAGAAGCTCAGAGTTGATTATTTTATTTTGCCACTTGATGTTCACTATTCTGTGAATGCAATGAAGATGGAAATTATTAAGCTTTTTGTTACATGCCCTGTATATGATGTCCACATTTCAGATCTGCATAAAAGTGCTAAGTGCATAGACCTGATAAATCAGAATCTTTGTCTTCAGTATTAATCTTCTCTTGTTCCATGCCCTTTTCCTGAATTTGACAAAATTCGTAGCTGCCTTTCCTATTTGTGTATTGATTTTTGGTGTCTGCCTGCCTGTCTCTCTTTGTAAAGAACTGCATGTTAACAAAATGCTTATGAGATTGTACATAATGAGACATGATTAGAAATACTATGAGAGATTGTACATAAAGATACATGATTAGAAATACAAACATCAACCATCACAGATGTTTTTTTCATTTTTTTAAATCATAATCATACCAATGAGTTCTGTAAGATTTTACTATAGATAACCTTAAGAGTTCAATGATATTACAGAAATCTTACTATGATTAGAAATTAATAATAAATGTAACACTGGCTTACCATAAAAATAGTAGCAAGACTTGTTATAAGGATCCAAATCTGGGTCAAATGCTGGTTCTATCTGACCAATGTAAATGTTGCTTCTCTCCTCTAGTACATGCAGAACTTGAGGCATCTGGAAACTTTTGTAGCTGGGTTCATTGTCATTGATGTCCATCAGCCTGATCTTGATCGTCATTATCGTAGAAAGTGCAGCAGGCTTTCCATTGTCCTCTGCCCGTATTTGAATCTGTCAGATTTGAAACTTTAATATAATTAAAAAAAACACTTGAACATAAAACAACACACAAGAAAAACTTGAATATAATATAAAATACTTCAACATGAGAAAACTTAACTGTAAAATAAGAACATTTCAATTTAATACAGTCCAGAGACACTTGAACATTATACATAACACACTACAAGAAAACTTTAATATTGTAGATAACATACTATAAGAACATTTGAACATATCCTATACATATAATATACTACAAGAAAACTTGAACATGTCTTATACATATGATACACTACAAGAAAACTTGAACATGTCTTATACATATGATACACTACAAGAAAACTTGAACATATCCTATACATATAAGATACTACAAGAAAACTTAAACATATCCTATACATATGATACACTACAAGAAAACTTGAACATATCCTATACATATAAGATATTACAAGAAAACTTGAACTAATATCATAACTATTAGTAAAGACTCCCAAAATTGACAGTGTAAAAAAAAAAAAAGAAGTAAAATCAGTTTTGTTTACTTTATTCTGTGCAGTTTTTACACTTTCAGAAAAGATACTTTAACTGAAACTATAACAAAAAATAACATGACACAGACATGCTTGTGAAATATAAAAGATAAAGGTAATCCTGTCATGCCATAGAGGCACATAGGGATATGGTGTTAGTGCCCATATTTTCCTTAAAATAGAGGTATCTAAATCTCAGTTTTATGTTAATTTTTTTTTTCATCCAGCACCAGCAAATCTAGAACATTTTCTGCATGCTAAGCTCTGTGACGAATTACTCTTTCAGAAAAAAGTTGGTGCTAACTAAACAACTTTCTATAGTAGACAGTTTCCCAGCAAAGATAGTAGACAGTTTCCCAGCACAGATAGTAGACAGTTTCCCAGCAAAGATAGTAGACAGTTTCCCAGCAAAGATAGTAGACAGTTTCCCAGCAAAGATAGTAGACAGTTTCCCAGCAAAGATAGTAGACAGTTGATGGTATATGAGACAAGCCTCTATAGGTCATAACTCCCAGAGGTCTGTGCTTTGATGGTGCATGAGACAAGCCTCTATAGATCTTAACTTCTAGAGGTCTGTGGTTTGATGGTGTATGAGACAAGCTTCTATAGGTCATAACTCTCACAGGTCTGTGAGTTGATGGTGTAAGACAAGCCTCTATAGATCATAACTCCCAGAGGTCTGTGAGTTGATGGTGTAAACGTGCTTCATGAGGCTGAAGACTTCAGTCTAATGTTCACAGCTTCTTCAAGTTTAGCACTGACCTCCTCCTCAGATGATGCTGTGCCCTTGTCAAGGTCGCTCTCTGCAAGTTCTTCCCAGACCTTGCGGCTGATAGAAAAATCTCTCATTGATCACTTCCAGTTATCTTTACATCTCAGCTTAGATTTATCACGTGGTCTCCTTCATGCTCTAGTCCCTGGCTGGGAATATGGCTGCCATCTATTTTACATGTCTCAGTCATTTCAATCTTCTGTTGCTTAGTGTTGTCATCCTTAGTGTTGTCATCCTTAGTGGAAGTTTAGCACACAGCAGAAGCTCAGAGTTGATTATTTTATCTTGCCACTTGATGTTCACTATTCTGTGAATGCAATGAAGATGGAAATTATTAAGCTTTTTGTTACATGCCCTGTATATGATGTCCACATTTCAGATCTGCATAAAAGTGCTAAGTGCATAGACCTGATAAATCAGAATCTTTGTCTTCAGTGTTAATCTTCTCTTGTTCCATGCCCTTTTCCTGAATTTGACAAAATTCGTAGCTGCCTTTCCTATTTGTGTATTGATTTTTGGTGTCTGCCTGCCTGTCTCTCTTTGTAAAGAACTGCATGTTAACAAAATGCTTATGAGATTGTACATAATGAGACATGATTAGAAATACTACGAGAGATTGTACATAAAGATACATGATTAGAAATACAAACATCAACCATCACAGATGTTTTTTTCATTTTTTAAAATCATAATCATACCAATGAGTTCTGTAAGCTTTTACTATAGATAACCTTAAGAGTTCAATGATATTACAGAAATCTTAATATGATTAGAAATTAATAATAAATGTAACACTGGCTTACCATAAAAATAGTAGCAAGACTTGTTATAAGGATCCAAATCTGGGTCAAATGCTGGTTCTATCTGACCAATGTAAATGTTGCTTCTCTCCTCTAGTACATGCAGAACTTGAGGCATCTGGAAACTTTTGTAGCTGGGTTCATTGTCATTGATGTCCATCAGCCTGATCTTGATCGTCATTATCGTAGAAAGTGCAGCAGGCTTTCCATTGTCCTCTGCCCGTATTTGAATCTGTCAGATTTGAAACTTTAATATAATTAAAAAAAACACTTGAACATAAAACAACACACAAGAAAAACTTGAATATAATATAAAATACTTCAACATGAGAAAACTTAACTGTAAAATAAGAACATTTCAATTTAATACAGTCCAGAGACACTTGAACATTATACATAACACACTACAAGAAAACTTTAATATTGTAGATTACATACTATAAGAAAATTTGAACATATCCTATACATATAATATACTACAAGAAAACTTGAACATGTCTTATACATATGATACACTACAAGAAAACTTGAACATATCCTATACATATAAGATACTACAAGAAAACTTAAACATATCCTATACATATGATACACTACAAGAAAACTTGAACATATCCTATACATATAAGATATTACAAGAAAACTTGAACTAATATCATACTATTAGTAAAGACTCCCAAAATTGACAGTGTAAAAAAAAAAAAAGAAGTAAAATCAGTTTTGTTTACTTTATTCTGTGCAGTTTTTACACTTTCAGAAAAGATACTTTAACTGAAACTATAACAAAAAATAACATGACACAGACATGCTTGTGAAATATAAAAGGTAAAGGTAACCCTGTCATGCCATAGAGGCACATAGGGATATGGTGTTAGTGCCCATATTTTCCTTAAAATAATTTGAATAAAAATGATGCCATCTCTTGGAAGACAAGATGCAGCAAGATAGATAACACTGTCTGAGATCTCCAGATCTAGATCTGATTGTGCTGAGGTATCTAAATCTCAGTTTTATGTTAATTTTTTTTTTCATCCAGCACCAGCAAATCTAGAACATTTTCTGCATGCTAAGCTCTGTGACGAATTACTCTTTCAGAAAAAAGTTGATGCTAACTAAACAACTTTCTATAGTAGACAGTTTCCCAGCAAAGATAGTAGACAGTTTCCCAGCAAAAATAGTAGACAGTTTCCCAGCACAGATAGTAGACAGTTTCCCAGCAAAGATTCAATTCTTTCATGTTTTCTGATAAGGAAACAGCAAGCTTTTGTTTTATTAGAATGTATTTGTTGACAGTGGCCAAACCTCAAAAACATCTTTGCTTTCTCTGTCCAGCCTCCGAGTTGAATGCAGTGTCCCATCCCTAGGTATCCTGAAGTAATCATAGTCCCCACTGGTTGGAGGGTTCAAGTAGTACTCAACTCTTCCATTCTCTCCTTCATCATGATCAATGGCTAAAAGTGTGTACAGAGCTGTGCCCACAGGTTGTTCCTGGCAAGTACAGTGTGTGGTTGTAAGTACAATGTGTTGTTTTAAGTACAGTGCGTGGTTGTAAGTATAGTGCGTGGTTGTAAGTACAGTGCGATACAAGAAGTGCAGTGTATGTTTGTAAATAATGTGGCATGACACTTGCAGTGTGTGATTGCAAGTAATATAGTACAACATGTGCAGTGTTGTTGTTGTAAGTAATGTAGTACAACATGTGCAGTGTTGTTGTTGTAAGTAATGTAGTACAACATGTGCGGTGTTGTTGTTGTAAGTAATGTAGTACAACACATGCAGTGTGCTGTAAGAAATGTGGTACAATAAATGCAGTTTGTAGCTGTAGGTAATGTGTACAACATGTGCAGTGTGCAAGTAATGTAGTACAAGTGCAGTATGTTGTTGTAACTAATGTAGTACAAAAGGTGCAGTGTGTGGTTGTAACTAATGTAGTACAATATGTGGAGTATATGGTTGTAAGTAGTGTAATGTGATACAGAACTAACAAAATTTTAGTCAGAATGTAACCACTATCATCAGACAATACATCTCTCTTCCCTTGATAATGTCAAATTTTGCAGATATACTACACAACATTTCAAATGATCATTATCTTATCAAAGTTTTAAAATGTCACATAAGAAAACAAAACCTGCTTAAGAAAACCTAGATAAATTTCAACATGTTCTATTTGTTTTGTTCTGTTTAGTTTGCCATAACAAGTTGCATGAAACACATACTTGAGTTATAACTTAAAATAAAAAAATTTTAAAAATCAAGACCAGTGTGACCTGTCAGGTTCTGAGTTGAACCCACAAGAAGAATGAGAACATCGAAGAACAAAGATGACATGAAGGAAAGAAGTAATAATAATAACCAGAACAAAGATGACATCAAGGAAAGAAGTAATAATAATAACAAGAACAAAGATGACATGAAGGAAAGAAGTAATAATAATAACCAGAACAAAGATGACATGAAAGAAAGAAGTAATAATAATAACCAGAACAAAGATGACATGAAAGAAAGAAGTAGTAATAATAACAAGAACAAAGATGACATGAAAGAAAGAAGTAATAATAATAACAAGAACAAAGATGACATGAAAGGAAGAAGTAGTTATAATAACGAGAACAAAGATGATGTGAAGGAAAGAAGTAATAATAATAATAATGGCAATTTTCATCTAAGAAGATGATTCTGAAGCAGGCGGATATCAGCAGTTTTTGCAGAGCAATATCTTGCTGGCCAGCTTCTTTCAACAAATTGATGCAGACATTTATGTTTACACATGCAAACAAATACACAGACATTTATGTTTACACATGCAAACAAATACACAGACATTTATGTTTACACATGCAAACAAATACACAGACATTTATGTTTACACATGCAAACAAATACACAGACATTTATGTTTACACATGGAAACAAATACACAGACATTTATATATTTACACATAGAAACACATACACAGACATACATGTTTACACACAAAAACACATACACAGACATTTGTTTACACATGAAAACATACACAAACATTTATGTTTACACATGAAAACACATACACAGACACAAACAGAACTGAGCACTCACACAAACACATCACATGCCCCACAAAAAAATGTGTGCCTGCTGACTTGATGACTCTCACCTCTTCTACCCATATCTCTGGGATTTTTTCTGTTTCATAAATAGTCTGATTAGGTTGAACAAATATGGGTTTGTGTTGGTTTTCATCAATAACAAAAACAGACAAATCATATGAACTATTCAAAGGTGGTGTCCCTTTGTCTGTGGCTACCACTTGGACAAGGCGGAGCCCAGTGTTGTCAATCAGTTTTTGCTTCACTCTGATCACAGCTACGTCGTTATTGGTTACGACTTCAAATAGATCAGAACCATTTGTGCCAGGACCAATTGAATACTCAATCTGAAAGTCAAAGAAAAGAAATTCTCACTTAGTAGGACATTTTTTTCTGCTTCAAGCAATGAGCAGCAAATATTTTTTTTCAAATATGGCAATTCTTTGCCTATCCTGGAAGACTTTCATACTTGTACAGTATCAAACAATGGTACAAGTTCAATGATTGGTTACTTTATAAATCTTGATTTCAGATATATTACAAATGATTACATACATGAAATAATGCTGATATCAAGTTCAAATATAACAGTTATAGCAAAATTTCATTTTGTTCTAAAAATTTCCTTGTTTTAATGATCTTTCATGTTTCTTCTCATGTATCTTCTGTCTTCTCATTGCTTTATCTTCTGTCTTTTCCTTGTTGTATCTCCTGTCTTATATATGCTCTATAGTCTGATTTATAATTGTGCATATTCTGTCTTCTGATTGCTTTATCTTCTGTCTTCTCATTGCTGTATTATCTCTGTTCTAATTGTGTAACCTGTGTCTTCTCATTGTTGTATCATATGTCTTCTGACTCTTGTACTGTCTGTCTTCTAGTGTATCTTCTCTCTTCTCCCTCTGTACCTTCCGTTTTCTCCACATGTACCTTCATTATGATTCAAAGCAACAATCAGATTTTGTGGCCCACATGGAACATGCCTTGCTGATCTTGTTGATAATATATTATATTCTCCTTTCTGGGTCTTTATTTTGCTATTAATCAAACAAAAATTAAAGAGAATAAAATTAAAAGATAACAAATAAAATAGAAAGCAAATATTTATATATATTTTTTTTAATGGACTTGATTTTTCTGTACATTTTACCTGGGCATTAAGACCTTCATCCAAGTCAGTGGCTTTCATTTCTGTTATGTTTGTGCCCACAGAAGTTGTCTCAAGTACACTGATATAAGGAATGACCTGTGTCCACATGGGATAGTGATCATTAACATCTAAGACAAGTATCTGGAAGCGACGTGTTGTCCTCCTGCGCTGATTTTCAGGGGCTGAAGGATTATCTTCCGCCACTACGGCAAGAGAATACGCCGAGCGAGTTTCTCTGTCCAGCTGTTTAGCCACCTGAATCTGACCCTACAAAGACATAACAGCATGAGTCAGGCTGTTGTCACACTGCAGGACATCGTCATGCATGTGCCAAGCAAATACTAAAATAATAAGCTAAATCAATGCAGCCAAGATGGAACATTCTTTATTGCCCTTCATTTAATGGTTTTTATTTACTGCCCAATATAAATACAAAAATAAATATAGAAAATAATGTTACAACTGTACTTTTTCTTACTGAACACTATGTTCTTCATGTTTCAGTGATTTTAGTAAAATGTACGTTTAAGTTTCATATTAATATCTTACATCATACATCCTTTCCATGCCTTTAAACATCACACATGGCTCTCATTGTAGTTTGCCATGTTTTTCTGTTTTCAGCAAGTTTTTCAACCTCTTTCAACAGTGTTCTCTTTTCATTTGGTTGACTGCTTTTTCTTTGTCCTGTTGTGTCCCACATGATAGCTTGTTTTAGGATTCTCTGTTTCTTCTCGTCACATGTCCATCTCCTTTTATTGATCACTGATGAGACAGCTGTGTGCTCATCTTCCTTATCTCTGCATTGGTCTTGAATTTGTTCCACTGCATACATAATATTTTCCTCAGACATTTGTTTTCAAACATGTCTGATTTGTTTTCTATTTCTTTACTTCTTTTCACAGCTTTCGTGTGCATAAATAATGGTGGATATTACAGCTGAATAATCTTAACTGCCATTGTTCTCAAGATTTTTAAATGCCAATGTTGCCTTTGCAATTCTAACTTATTTTCAGGTGTCACCATTCTGGTCTATGTAGCTCCTGAGGTATGCAGATTGGTAGACTTCATCAGCAGCTTTTCTTTCTGCATATTATTTTTCCTTCTTGAGTAATGAGAAATTTCATTATTTTCTTTCTGTCTTTCACATTAATGTAGTTTAGCAGAAACAAAAATCGTCCTTCACCATCAGCAACTTGTCCTTCTGCTTCTCAGTCTGGCAGAAAATAATTATGTCCAGTTTTTTATTTGTTTTGTGCATTATCTTACAACACAAAAAGAAATTTGGTTTTTGCATATTTCCCAATTTATTAATGTAACAGGATAAGCAAGACTTTGAGAAAAGTAGCTCAGGTAAACGTATCCTAACATAAAAGACCAGAAAGTTCACATTATTCTTCGTATTCAGAACCACTAGATAATTCAAACAAAGATCTTTAAACTATCTGGTGATACAAAAATGGTTTTTGGGAATAAGTATATATAAAACTTAAATATACAAATACCGTACATACAAAGCCGCTGCAGTAAAGCTGTGATAACAAAATGTTAAAACTATTTAAAACAAAAGTAGGAACAGCTTCATTAATTAGCAAGCACACAGTTGTAATGTTTCAGTTGACACTTTAAGAAAAAAAGTCCCTGTTTCCATGCCATTAAGGCATATTGGGAATACTGTGAGCTCAGTTGTTTAGTAAGCCTTACAAATTGACTTACACAGCATAAAACTAGGAAACTTGATTCATGTGCTGTGGCATCATGACAGGCATAAAACTAGGAAACTTGATACATGTGCTGTGACATCATGACAGGCATAAAACTAGGAAACTTGATTCATGTGCTGTGACATCATGACAGGCATAAAGCTAGGAAACTTGATACATGTGCTGTGGCATCATGACAGGCATAAAGCTAGGAAACTTGATACATGTGCTGTGACATCATGACAGGCATAAAACTAGGAAACTTGATACATGTGCTGTGACATCATGACAGGCATAAAACTAGGAAACTTGATACATGTGCTGTGACATCATGACAGGCATAAAACTAGGAAACTTGATACATGTGCTGTGGCATCATGACAGGCATAAAACTAGGAAACTTGATACATGTGCTGTGGCATCATGACAGGCATAAAACTAGGAAACTTGATACATGTGCTGTGACATCATGACAGGCATAAAGCTAGGAAACTTGATACATGTGCTATGACATCATAACAGGCATAAAACTAGGAAACTTGATACATGTGCTGTGGCATCATGACAGGCATAAAACTAGGAAACTTGATTCATGTGCTGTGACATACATGTTAATAAAAAGGAGGAATTAGCGGAGGGAATGAAAATGAGAAAAATAAAGATCATAGGAGACTACATTGAATATTGATTGCAAGATGCTAAGCTGCTAATAAAAGAAGCAAAGGTAAAATCATGGCAGGAATACAGTGAAGTATTAAACTCCAATCACAAAGAAGCTACGAAAATCTTTTATAAAAAATATCAGTGCAATGAGAAAGAGAGCAGAGCACTTCGACCCAACAGAGATTGTGAACAATGTTAAAGGTGAACCAAAATGTGAACCAGAGAGGGTACTACAGAGATGGAGATGCCAAACTCATGATAACAACACAGCTAGCCCTGTAGAACTGAAACCAGACATACTACAAGCCGAAATCACAGAAAATATCGGAAAGGCCCCAATGAACAAAGCCCCAGAATGTGATGGAACACCCAATGAGTTATTCAAATGTGCAAAAGTGGTTGGAATAGCTTGACTTCACAGATTCTATAACTTGGTATGGGAAAAACAAGAAACACCACAGGACTGAAGAAATGCTGTGATTATTCCAATATGGAAGAAAAAAGGCAGTAAAAGGGACTGCAACCAATATAGAGGCATCTCACTGCTAAGCCAAACTGGAAAAATGTTCTGCAAGATCCTAGGGAACAGACTGTGATCAGTGATTGAATCACAGTGAAATGAA
Organism: Achatina immaculata; assembly: GCA_009760885.1. NCBI lineage: Eukaryota > Metazoa > Mollusca > Gastropoda > Stylommatophora > Achatinidae > Lissachatina > Lissachatina immaculata. The sequence continues at coordinate 63,357,191 of CM019719.1, read as the reverse complement.
ACTCAGGTAGGATTTAGAAAAAATAGAAAATAGAGGCCTACAGGACTGCTGATAGGGAGGCAAAGTTCTGCAAGGGACATGAAAGTGACTGACTGACTGACTGACTGACTGACTGACTGACTGACTGACTGACTGACTGACATGATTACCACCAGATAGTATATCACAGAAAATATTAACAATAAGATCTGTAGGTAGCAGAAGAATAGGCCTGGCTACATTTTTACTGACATTCAGCTACTTGCATAGGGCTAAGAGTATCAGATGACATTTTAACCATCATTTAACTACCTTCCTGTCTGATCTCCCTCAAACTGTGGGTTTGTGTTCTGTCTCCAGTGGAAGCCATTATGACCTTGATACTCAGACATTATGTGAGGCAACAACTGGGTTACAGTGGTTTGTTTCTGTCCAGGAGTTTGTCTGCAGGCTCCACCACTGTTTAAACCACATCAAGGCCCATATCAGCATTCTGCCATGTTGATCATGAAGAGATGGAGCAGTTATAACAAGCTCTGGTGCCTTACATCTGACACATGCCCCACCCCTCTCCCACTGCTATCTCTTCTTTACTGCTATTTTTAGAACACAAAACTACATTCTCACAGCTTTCAAAACTGGGACTTGAACCCATACCTCTTTACTGATATTGAACTCTCCATTCTGTCCATCTTCTAAGCTGAAAATGATTCTTCCAAATTCACCAGAATCTTTGTCACTGGCTGTCACGTTTCCAATCACATGACCTAAATTAGCATCCTCAGACACATTGAACATGAAAGGCTGCTCTGGAAAGTAAGGGCTGTTATCATTGGTGTCCTCGATATTCACTGTTACAGTAATCTCGGACGAGTTCCTGATATTTGGATTTGAATTGTTTTCTTCAGCAATTAGCTACAAAAGGATACAAAAAAGAATATATGAACTGATGATGTTCTCCAATGATATAAGAAAAAATATGCATATATATTGTAGAATGAAAACATCAGAAAATAAAAGAGACAAATGATACAAACAGAGTATAAAAACACATGTGTAAAAGTGGTTGGAATAGCTTGACTTCACAGATTCTATAACTTGGTATGGGAAAAACAAGAAACACCACAGGACTGAAGAAATGCTGTGATTATTCCAATATGGAAGAAAAAAGGCAGTAAAAGGGACTGCAACCAATATAGAGGCATCTCACTGCTAAGCCAAACTGGAAAAATGTTCTGCAAGATCCTAGGGAACAGACTGTGATCAGTGATTGAATCACAGTGAAATGAAACTCAGGTAGGATTTAGAAAAAATAGAAAATAGAGGCCTACAGGACTGCTGATAGGGAGGCAAAGTTCTGCAAGGGACATGAAAGTGACTGACTGACTGACTGACTGACTGACATGATTACCACCAGATAGTATATCACAGAAAATATTAACAATAAGATCTGTAGGTAGCAGAAGAATAGGCCTGGCTACATTTTTACTGACATTCAGCTACTTGCATAGGGCTAAGAGTATCAGATGACATTTTAACCATCATTTAACTACCTTCCTGTCTGATCTCCCTCAAACTGTGGGTTTGTGTTCTGTCTCCAGTGGAACCCATTATGACCTTGATACTCAGACATTATGTGAGGCAACAACTGGGTTACAGTGGTTTGTTTCTGTCCAGGAGTTTGTCTGCAGGCTCCACCACTGTTTAAACCACATCAAGGCCCATATCAGCATTCTGCCATGTGATCATGAAGAGATGGAGCAGTTATAACAAGCTCTGGTGCCTTACATCTGACACATGCCCCACCCCTCTCCCACTGCTATCTCTTCTTTACTGCTATTTTTAGAACACAAAACTACATTCTCACAGCTTTCAAAACTGGGACTTGAACCCATACCTCTTTACTGATATTGAACTCTCCATTCTGTCCATCTTCTAAGCTGAAAATGATTCTTCCAAATTCACCAGAATCTTTGTCACTGGCTGTCACGTTTCCAATCACATGACCTAAATTAGCATCCTCAGACACATTGAACATGAAAGGCTGCTCTGGAAAGTAAGGGCTGTTATCATTGGTGTCCTCGATATTCACTGTTACAGTAATCTCGGACGAGTTCCTGATATTTGGATTTGAATTGTTTTCTTCAGCAATTAGCTACAAAAGGATACAAAAAAGAATATATGAACTGATGATGTTCTCCAATGATATAAGAAAAAATATGCATATATATTGTAGAATGAAAACATCAGAAAATAAAAGAGACAAATGATACAAACAGAGTATAAAAACACATGTGTAAACAGATCATGTCTAGATATATGATATCAACTGATGGTATTTTTATACATGATATAAACAAATGATTTATAGACAAAATATAAGAAGATGATTTACAAATATTATATGATATAAACAAAGAGTATATAGAAACATAATATGTAGACACATAATATAGATAAATGATATATTTTAATTGATTTAAATTGATATAGTGTAAAACAGATGATAAATATAGACAATGTATATCAATAGGTGATTTAAAGATAGAACATATAAGGAAAAGTAATGCAGCAGGTCGCACTGGTGAAAAAAAGAAACTAGAGACAAATAATCTGAAATGCATACTATAGGTACACACATAGGCCATCAAACATTTAAAAAAAAACAGTCTCAAATACCTTAAAGGAGATTGTCTTTGTTGTCTCATAGTCCAAGACAGAAGTATTAGCAACCATGATTGTCACGGTTGACCTTCCCTGGATAACAGAGTTTTGTTTCGGTAACAGCGCAAAGTCCTGATAAGCAGCGCCATCTTTCTCCAGGTAAATCCAAAACCTGCTGTTGATGCCCTGTTAGCATGTGGCAGATAAATTTTCAATATGATAGACTCATATTTATATATATATACATAATTATAATGCAGTATTTTAGTACTGATTAAATATTTTAAGCTCCGATTAATTACCTTCTTTAAACATAAACTGTTATAGTAAGATACATTTATTATAATTTATAGTTCAGTTAAGCTACATAAGCTTATCAAGTTTTTTTTCTTGCAGCACTCCACCTTATTAGCTTATCAAGTTTTCTCTGGCAGCAGTCCACCTTATTAGCTTATCAAGTTTTCTCTGGCAGCAGTACACCTTATTAGCTTATCAAGTTTTCTCTTGCAGCACTCCACCTTATTAGCTTATCAAGCTTTCTCTGGCAGCAGTCCACCTTATTAGCTTATCAAGTTTTCTCTTGCAGCACTCCACCTTATTAGCTTATCAAGCTTTCTCTGGCAGCAGTACACCTTATTAGCTTATCAAGTTTTCTCTTGCAGCAGTCCATCTTATTAGCTTATTAAGTTTTCTCTGGCAGCAGTCCATCTTATTAGCTTATTAAGTTTTCTCTTGCAGCAGTCCATCTTATTAGCTTATCAAGTTTTCTCTTGCAGCAGTCCATCTTATTAGCTTATCAAGTTTTCTCTTGCAGCAGTCCATCTTATTAGCTTATCAAGTTTTCTCTGGCAGCAGTCCATCTTATTAGCTTATCAAGTTTCTCTGGCAGCAGTCCATCTTATTAGCTTATCAAGTTTTCTCTGGCAGCAGTCCATCTTATTAGCTTATCAAGTTTTCTCTGGCAGCAGTACACCTTATTAGCTTATCAAGTTTTCTCTTGCAGCAGTCCATCTTATTAGCTTATCAAGTTTTCTCTGGCAGCAGTCCATCTTATTAGCTTATCAAGTTTCTCTGGCAGCAGTCCATCTTATTAGCTTATCAAGTTTTCTCTGGCAGCAGTCCATCTTATTAGCTTATCAAGTTTTCTCTGGCAGCAGTCCATCTTATTAGCTTATCAAGTTTTCTCTTGCAGCAGTCCATCTTTTAGCTTATCAAGTTTTCTCTTACAGCAGTCCACCTTATTATATTGCTCTAAACAGTGGAAACTAGAAAAATATGTATGAAAAAAAAGGAAAAATAACTTTTAATTATTTCTGACACATTGTCTATTTCACAAAGTGATTAAAAATGCAACAAAAATCAATTTTCTATCAAATTTTAAATAATTCAAAACTATATATGTCATGTTTGTTATCTGTCATGTCTGAACTCTGTCATATCTGATGTCTGCCATACATGGTCTCTGCCACACCTGGTCTCTGCCACACCTGGTCTCTGTCATACCTGGTCTCTGTCATACCTGGTCTCTGTCATACCTAGTTTCTGTCATACCTGGTCTCTGTCATACCTAGTCTCTGTCATACCTGGTCTCTGCCACACCTGGTCTCTGTCATACCTAGTCTCTGTCATACCTAGTCTCTGTCATACCTGGTCTCTGTCATACCTGGTCTCTGTCATACCTGGTCTCTGTCATACCTGGTCTCTGTCATACCTGGTCTCTGTCATACCTAGTCTCTGTCATACCTGGTCTCTGTCATACCTGGTCTCTGTCATACCTAGTCTTTGTCCTACCTAGTCTCTGTCATACCTGGTCTCTGTCATACCTAGTCTCTGCCACACCTGGTCTCTGTCATACCTGGTCTCTGTCATACCTAGTCTCTGTCATACCTAGTCTCTGCCACACCTGGTCTCTGCCACACCTGGTCTCTGCCACACCTGGTCTCTGCCACACCTGGTCTCTGTCATACCTGGTCTCTGTCATACCTGGTCTCTGTCACACCTGGTCTCTGCCACACCTGGTCTCTGTCATACCTAGTCTCTGTCATACCTGGTCTCTGCCACACCTGGTCTCTGTCATACCTGGTCTCTGTCATACCTGGTCTCTGTCACACCTGGTCTCTGTCACACCTGTTCTCTGTCACACCTGTTCTCTGTCACACCTGGTCTCTGTCACACCTGGTCTCTGTCACACCTGGTCTCTGTCACACCTGGTCTCTGTCACACCTGGTCTCTGTCACACCTGGTCTCTGTCACACCTGGTCTCTGTCACACCTGGTCTCTGTCACACCTGGTCTCTGTCACACCTGTTCTCTGTCACACCTGGTCTCTGTCACACCTAGTCTCTGCCACACCTAGTCTCTGCCACACCTAGTCTCTGCCATACCTGGTCTCTGTCATACCTGGTCTCTGTCATATCTAGTCTCTGTCATACCTGGTCTCTGTCATATCTAGTCTCTGTCATACCTGGTCTCTGTCATATCTAGTCTCTGCCATACCTGGTCTCTGTCATATCTAGTCTCTGCCATACCTGGTCTCTGTCATATCTAGTCTCTGCCATACCTGGTCTCTGTCATATCTAGTCTCTGTCATACCTGATCTCTGTCAAACCTGGTCTCTGTCATATCTAGTCTCTGCCACACCTAGTCTCTGCCACACCTAGTCTCTGTCATACCTGGTCTCTGTCATATCTAGTCTCTGCCATACCTGGTCTCTGTCATATCTGGTCTCTGTCATACCTGGTCTCTGTCATACCTGGTCTCTGTCATACCTGGTCTCTGCCACACCTGGTCTCTGTCATACCTAGTCTCTGTCATACCTAGTCTCTGCCACACCTGATCTCTGTCATACCTGTTCTCTGTCATATCTAGTCTCTGCCATACCTGATCTCTGTCATACCTGTTCTCTGTCATATCTAGTCTCTGCCATACCTGTTCTCTGTCATATCTAGTCTCTGCCATACCTGTTCTCTGTCATATCTAGTCTCTGCCACACCTGATCTCTGTCATACCTGTTCTCTGTCATATCTAGTCTCTGCCACACCTGATCTCTGTCATATCTAGTCTCTGCCATACCTGTTCTCTGTCATATCTAGTCTCTGCCATACCTGTTCTCTGTCATATCTAGTCTCTGCCACACCTGATCTCTGCCATACCTGTTCTCTGTCATACCTAGTCTCTGCCACACCTGATCTCTGTCATACCTGTTCTCTGTCATATCTAGTCTCTGCCATACCTGATCTCTGTCATACCTGTTCTCTGTCATATCTAGTCTCTGCCATACCTGTTCTCTGTCATATTTAGTCTCTGCCATACCTGATCTCTGTCAAAAACTTCAATAACTGAAGACGCTGTAACTGGAACACCTGAAGGTGTGTTCTCTAAGACAGAAGCTGTAAAACTGCTTAATGGTGACCCACTGGCTGTGAACACAGGCGGGTTGTCATTGACATCTGTCACTGTGATTGACACCTGAGTGCTGCTCTGGTTGTTGGGGTTCAGGGTTGGTGCTGAACCAGGTTTTGGAACTTCTGTTGCCTTAGGTAAGAGATTTATTCATATGTCAGTGATCCAAAGTGTTGCTGTTAGATAAGTCAGCATTTTATCTTGTCAGCAGTTCAACAGCAAGTTACACTTGTCATGCAGCTCTGCATTTCTAAATTCTGTTCATTTTCTCCTCATTTCTTTATGATGTTCCCTTTTTCTCCACTTATTCTGAGTTTTTTCCACAAACTACAACTATTATTCTGTGCTGTCAAAGCTATGATGGTCTTATAGTGCAGGCATGATCTAATGTGAGAAGCTGGCCATGGAAGATTGAGGTCTCAGGGTGAACCCCAGAAGAGGGCTTCTTAGAACACTCCACACCAGGGCACCAGTGAAGCATGTCACTTCAAGCACTGTGTAAAGCTTGACAACTCTTGCATGCTGGCCTCGACAAAAGTGCTCTCATTTTAGTCTGCAAAACTTCCAGCAATATTATCTAAAATATGATCTAATCTAGAGAAAAATATTACTCTGCACCAGTAACAAGGTAAAAAAAAACTGTCATTAATAACCATATACTTTATACAGATAGCACACAGGGAGTGAATTAATAACCATATACTTTACACAGATAGTACACAAGGAGTGAATTAATAACCATATACTTTATAAGATAGTACACAGGGAGTGAATTAATAACCATATACTTTATACAGATAGCACACAGGGAGTGAATTAATAACCATATACTTTACACAGATAGTACACAGGGAGTGAATTAATAACCATATACTTTATACAGATAGTACACAGAGAGTGAATTAATAACCATATACTTTATACAGATAGTACACAGAGAGTGAATTAATAACCATATACTTTATACAGATAGCACACAGAGAGTGAATTAATAACCATATACTTTATACAGATAGTACACAGGGAGTGAATTAATAACCATATACTTTATAAGATAGTACACAGGGAGTGAATTAATAACCATATACTTTATAAGATAGTACACAGGGAGTGAATTAATAACCATATACTTTATACAGATAGTACACAGGGAGTGAATTAATAACCATATACTTTATACAGATAGTACACAGGGAGTGAATTAATAACCATATACTTTATACAGATAGCACACAGGGAGTGAATTAATAACCATATACTTTATACAGATAGTACACAGGGAGTGAATTAATAACCATATACTTTATACAGATAGCACACAGGGAGTGAATTAATAACCATATACTTTATACAGATAGTACACAGGGAGTGAATTAATAACCATATACTTTATACAGATAGTACACAGGGAGTGAATTAATAACCATATACTTTATACAGATAGTACACAGGGAGTGAATTAATAACCATATACTTTATACAGATAGCACACAGGGAGTGAAGAGTGGGTCTGTATTGTTATCATGAAGGTCAGATTATTATGTTTCTACATTGCTTGCTTTCATGTACCATCTCTGGTTACATTTATTCCAGCATGACTTGAGTCAGAAGTGACAGTCTGACAGACTGAAGGCAGTGTGACAAGTCAGAAGTGACAGTCTGACAGACTGAAGGCACTGTGACAGCCACCATCACCCTTCAGTTTGCCCAGCTGCACAAAATGGTGTTTGGCAAATTTTGTTGAGGAAAAGTTCTGACAGGTTGAGAGTATTGATTTATACAGCAAGGAACTCTAGACTACATACAGATGACCTTTGGTGGATGAAGGGAAAGAAAGATATTTCAAACACCTTTGTCCCATAAATATGGGACTTTCCTGAGTCAGAGTGGTTGAGCAACAAATATTTCTCTGTATATTTCTTCCTCTCCTGTATTTCTGTTATCTTTTTCTCTGTCATGCAGTTCTCTTCTTGTCAATGAAGAAAAGACTCCAGCAAACAAGTGCTAACAATCACATAATATCAATCAAGTGCCAGGAAACAGGTGCTAACAATCATATATTATCAACTATTTGCCGGCAATCAGACAACAGCAAACAGTTGCCAACTTCCAGATGCAAAAAAGAAAAATGACAAAAACAAAAAACAAAAAAAAGATGTTGGTGATCCCAAAAGTACAACTTATAGTAAAAAAAAAAAAAAACAAACACTGAGACCTCCCCTGTCCCTGAGCACAACTTACAGTTACGGTAAAAACACAGAGACCTCCCCTGTCCCTGATTTCTTCTGCATCTGCATCCAAAATTCCGTTGACGCTTACAGTTCCATCAGACTCACTTATAGTGAAATTGTACAAATCTCCTGTGAAAAGCAAAAATATGGTAAAACTTCACAATAAAAATCACCAAGATCAGGAAATTACCAGCAGCATTATTGATATAGCACATTCAGCCTGGTGGTACATCAAAGCATAAACATCAGTCTATGATAAGTGCTGGTGTAGCAAGGACGAAGCACTCTCCCAACAGGACCAACTCTAGAGTCCTTGGTGCCTCAGTCATTGTTCTTTCTAGAGTTATCTTGTCTGGGCATCATTCACTCCAGTTGTACACCAGTCACTCTAGAGCAATCCCTCACTGAACAACAAACACTCTAGAGCAATCCCTCACTGAACAACAAACACTCTATGTGAATTTAACTGTTAAAATTGTTCATAAGTTAATCCATGATTTTTATGTAGTATGAAAAGTTCACTGTCAATTCAACCCTAAACATGTATGCAGTTTTGTAGGTATTTTTTATGAGTCTCCTAAGTTTTTGCATGAGCGGGGGTTGTAGGCAGTACAGCAGAACCTATGTCTGTGGTTGCCAACCTCAGGTTGCAATCCAAATTAGGGTCTGAGGTAGAGTAAAGCTGGGGCAACCATCCCCATCCCAGCGCGTCACAGATATCGAGGATCCCTGTGAATAAGGATTTACCCAAATAAGCAGGCACGGACCAACTGGCGGTAGACTCAGAGAGCAAGGTGGGGTAGTAGGTGGCTCTACTACTCCTATAAAGTGCCTCAGGTGCTCAGTGAAGGGAATACCAGGTGGCTAAGAGGCGCCTTAAAACCTCTCGCTCCCACTGCCTTGCGGGTAGGACAGAGAGTCCAAAGGCTAGCGGAAAGCCCATACACAAACTGACAGAAGGCAATGGGAAACCACTGTTGTAGCTTTCAAGAACAAGTATGCTTATTCAGAGTAATAGATTTGTCATGAGGAGATCACCAACTGAGCTGATGGCCTGCATGACTGATCGTGTACCCTGGAGAAGCATAACAGCCAACGCCAGTCGGCACTGCACAAGATGATGATGAGATGATGATGATGATGATGATGATGATGATGATGATGATGATAAATGAAGTGACAATTATACATAAGTTTTAATGATTAATAGCATATTTACATAATTTTAAAGGCACCGAAATAGTTAATTTTTATTGAAGTGAAATATTTTTAAACATTTTTTTATGGGTCATGGGTCATAGGTCACTTAAAGTTGTTGGATTAAGGTCACAGGTAACTAGTATCACAGGTCATCTACTATTGCTGGTTTAGGATTGCATTTTAAAAAAAACAATGAGCATTGAAGTTCAAGAACATGCAAAATATGTCAGATGGATAGATGAAAATTACAAAAGCCTGCTAAAGTGTTGTGTCTTAAGACAATAAAGAATCTACAGTGGATGACACCTTCAGCAAAAATGATTCTAATGTGCTTAGTGCATAGGTAACAAAGATTCAAGTCAGCTTTGTCAAGAGTGCTCTGCCCACTACACCAGCACAAGTGTTAGAACTACAGAATGTCAAGACTGTCTGACATACAAGACCGTCTGACGTACAAGACTGTCTGACATACAAGACTGTCTGACGTACAAGACTGTGGGAAAAACAGAACATAGCATTGATGGTGGCTGTGAGAAAATGAGAATCACTGAATTAAAGTCATGGACAAACAAATGGTGTGGAAGTATCAACACAGAGAAATCAAGTACCACTCTGTTCACCCTCTCATCTAAACAGAAAGCAGGTAAGATCTTTGTAAATGAAATACCCTTAAGGATGGACAACCAACCCACTTACTTAGGAGTGACTCTTGACTCAAAACTGACGTGGAAGCAACACATCAACAGTGCAGAAGCAAAAGCCAGAAGAAAACTAGCCATATTAAGAAAATTGAGTGGAACCACATGGGGAGCTAGTGAAAGAATCCTCAAGAATGTATATCAGCAAAAGTATTCTACCACATTTAGAATATGGCTCAACATCTTGGTGCACAGCATCAAACACTACGCTGCATAATCTAGACAAGTTTCAAAATCAGTCACTACGGATTATCACAGGTGCCATAAGGTCCACACCAATAGTAGAAATGCAGAAAATAGTTGGTGTTCAAGCGCTAAAGGAACGTAGAGACACAAAGGTCATGACCATGGGAGAGAAATTCCTTAGCTCTGTAAGCCATCCCCTGAAGGAGAGATTCAATAACTTGGCATTAGGACAGCTTAAAAGAAGCAGCTTCATTCATCAGGCCAAGCGTATGCGTAAGCTGATACCTGACCTTCCAGACTGTCTGACATACAAGACTGTCTGACGTACAAGACTGTGGGAAAAACAGAACATAGCATTGATGGTGGCTGTGAGAAAATGAGAATCACTGAATTAAAGTCATGGACAAACAAATGGTGTGGAAGTATCAACACAGAGAAATCAAGTACCACTCTGTTCACCCTCTCATCTAAACAGAAAGCAGGTAAGATCTTTGTAAATGAAATACCCTTAAGGATGGACAACCAACCCACTTACTTAGGAGTGACTCTTGACTCAAAACTGACGTGGAAGCAACACATCAACAGTGCAGAAGCAAAAGCCAGAAGAAAACTAGCCATATTAAGAAAATTGAGTGGAACCACATGGGGAGCTAGTGAAAGAATCCTCAAGAATGTATATCAGCAAAAGTATTCTACCACATTTAGAATATGGCTCAACATCTTGGTGCACAGCATCAAACACTACGCTGCATAATCTAGACAAGTTTCAAAATCAGTCACTACGGATTATCACAGGTGCCATAAGGTCCACACCAATAGTAGAAATGCAGAAAATAGTTGGTGTTCAAGCGCTAAAGGAACGTAGAGACACAAAGGTCATGACCATGGGAGAGAAATTCCTTAGCTCTGTAAGCCATCCCCTGAAGGAGAGATTCAATAACTTGGCATTAGGACAGCTTAAAAGAAGCAGCTTCATTCATCAGGCCAAGCGTATGCGTAAGCTGATACCTGACCTTCCAACTGTAGTCGCTCCATTATCATCTGTACCAGAGCATACACCATGGAAAGAAGCAGATTATACACAAATAACTATTCAGACTGAAGTGAAAGGTGTGCAGAATGGTGAGATGCAAAGCAGTCTTGTAAGATCAACAGCCACACTTAGTGTTCTGGATGACAAATATCCATGTGACACCTGGATACGTGTGTATACAGATGGATCTGCACATAATGCCATAAAGAATGGAGGGGCAGGAGCATATATTGAATATCCAAACAACACCATTGACAAGATTTCCATACCCACTGGTAAATACTGCAACAACTTTGATGCAGAAGTTAGGGCAATTATTGCTGCAGTTGAAAAACTATCAGACTCCAGAATTGATACATGTCCTGTAGTAATTCTCACAGATGCAAGATCAGTACTGGAAGCTCTTCAGAGCAACAAACTACCAGACCTTAAGGATGCCTTGTCAAAAATTGGCTTACAACATGGAGTCACTTTGCAGTGGATTCCCTCCCACTGTGGGATACCAGGCAATGAGAAAGCTGACCATCTGGCTAAAGAGGGCACTGAAATGGAGCAACCAGACATACCAATCACCTATAATCAGAAGAAAAGCATGATAAAAACCTACAGGAAGCCACAAACACCACCATATGATGACTATCACATGCTAAACAGAAAGGAACAAGTCACCATCTTCTGTCTCCAAACAGGACACAGCCGACTCCGAAGTCATATGTATACAAAGTTTAAGGTTGGTACTACTAATCTGTGTACATGTGCCCAGGTGCCCCAAACTATGGAACATATCCTCCAGAACTGCATCAACTACGAGACACTGAGAAATAATTACTGGCCCAGTGAAACCACTAAAGAAGATAAGCTCTGTGGTTCCATACATGAGTTACAAAAAACTGTGAAATTTATCCAAGAGACAGGACTGCAGGTATAGACAGACAATGAGAACGAAGAAGAAGAAGAAGACTGAATTAAAGTAAGATCTCACATACAAGCACAAGAAAAAAAAACACAAAGTCAAAGTAAAATCTCAGAGTACAAGCAGTAGAAAAAAAAAAAACAAAGTAACATGAGAGGTGACACTACTAACCTCCGGTAAAAGAAAATCTCACATCATTCGGCTCACTTACTCCCCGGTCCCCGTCAGTGGCTATCACTTGAAGAACTGAGTAGCCCTGTACACAAGAGTGAGACAGGCTGTTTTCACTATAACTAAGTTTATGTTTATATATACTGTTCAAAAAAAGAAACGCAATAAATATGATGTTGAAACTGAAGTTTGCTGTTCAGATAAGGGCAAATTGCCTGAAACGTTCATTTAGACATCAAATTCGCGTGCTGACCTGAACTGTACTCATCAGATAATCATGAGCACAGAAAAGCAACACTAGTCAAAACAGCATTTTTGACAATAACTCATGACAGGTTCACGAGAATCCCATGAAACTTACTAAACACAAAACTCATTGATCGTGTTATTGAATGCCTATAAAAGATTGATGCTCATTGAAAAATTCATTTGAAAACTCAATGCGCAAGTATGGCTCATCTCACTACAGAACAATAACTCATCATCACTGAACGTTTACAGACTGGACAGTCACAAAGTGTAGTGGCCAGACAATTTAATGTGGTTAGAAGCACCATTAGTTGGCTTTGGAGACAATTTCAAGAAACTGACTTAGCTGCAGACCGGCCGCGCAGTGGAAGACCTATAGTCACAACTCCTGCCGAAGACCGCTTCATACGGCTGCATCACCTCAGGAATCAATTTGCATCTGTGTCCTCAACAGTCCAGTCAATGACAGCAGCTCGTCGAATTTCAGATCAAACAGTCAGGAACTGGCTGCATGACGCTGGTCTTTGGGCTAGAAGACCCTGCAAATGTCATATTCTTATGGACCGGCATCACCAGAACTGACTGCATTGGGCGAACCAGCATAGTCATTGGACCGTTGCGAATGATTGGAGAAGGGTTTGGTTTAGTAATGAATCATTCTTTCTGCTCCAGTGACACGATAGATGGAGAAGAGTTTACCGCAGAGTCTATGAGCGCTACGCCCAGAACTGCATGGATGAGGCTCCTCTACATTGTTGTGGAGGTGTACTGTGCAGGGGATGATCGACTTCACGTGAAGAAGTGACCTGGTGCAAACTGAAGGACGCCTGAATGCCAAACAATACGCTGTTGAAATTCTTCGTGTTCACGTCTTTCCACTTCTGGCTGCACCAGGGTCGATATTTCAGCAGGATAACGCTCGATCTCACGTGACACAACTCACCACCCAGTTCCTAACTGACAACAATGTCCAGACCATTCCGTGGCCATCCATGTCATCAGACATGAACCCAATAGAACACTGATGGGGTGAACTCAACAGACAAGTCCGCTAGCTAGATGTGGCACCAACCAATCTCAGAAGTTGTCTCTTGCACTGTGGGAAGAGTGGGCAGCCATCCCACAACAACAGATCCAACAGCTAATCGGATCCATGTCATGGAGATGTCGTTCTATGATACAGGCCAGAGGAGACCATACACCTTACTGAAACGGAGCCCTCAGTCGCAAAGAATAAAGGTCCAAACAAATTTAATGAACATCATTTCAATGTCAATGTCTTAAAGTTTCATCATGCCAAGATTGAAACATTAAGTCCGTAAAATAACATTTTGATACAAGTTTGAAATTTGGTGTCCATTACGACTACAGTAGTGTTGCATTTCCTTTTTTTAGCAGTATACAAAATGTTATATTAAATTTGAAACTTTGCAAAATTTTGGGCATTTAGAAATCTTTATTCTGCTCTAACAAATGTTATATCTTTTAAAACTTGCATGATAAAATTTCTCTTACATATTTTGATCTCCTTCCCATATTTCTTTATCTCTCACTCATTATCCTCATCTCAGACTCTCTATCTTAGTTTCTCCATTTTCTCTGCTTCTGCATTATCACAGAGATTAACTGACCAAAAATGAAATTATTAATAAATAGACAGATTGACAGATTTAAGGGCACGCATTTTTCCAATCACAACATATGCCTGTGAGACCTGAACACTTAACAAAACAGCTGAGAAACACATAAATGCCTTTGAATGTAAATGCTACAGAAGAGTTCTTCAAATATCGTGGACACAAAAAAGAAGAAATATATCCATACTACAAGAACTTAATATTGAAGAAGGCTGGCTAGTAAAGAGGATTAAAGAGAGAAAACTTAAATATTTTTGACACATTAAATGTCATGATAATCTAGAGAAAAATGTCTTGGAAGGGTACATAATGGGAAAAAGAAAGAGAGGAAGACCAAGGCGAAGATGGCTGCAAGACACTGTTGATGATCTGCAAATGGATGCATCAGTAGCAGGCCATCTTGCTCACAACCGAGAGGCCTACAGGAGTGCTGTTAGGGAGGCAAAGTTCCACATGGAACATGCAAATGAATGAATGAAAGACAAATTGGACATAAACCAAGATCATTAGATAGACTGAACTTGTAAATTTTCTGTAGTTATTCTCATGTGGAGAAGCCAGAAAACTCAAAGCATGAAGAAGCCATGAAGAAAGCATGAATAAGGCATGAAGAAAGCATGAAGAAGGTATGAAGAAAGCTTGAAGAAGGGATGAAGAAGGCATGAAAAAGCATGAAGAAGGCATGAAGAAAGAATGAAGAAGGCATGAAGAAGGCATGAAGAAAGAATGAAGAAGGCATGAAAAAGCATGAAGAAGGCATGAAGAAGGGATGAAGAAGGCATGAAGAAGGGATGAAGAAGGGATGAAAAAAGCATGAAGAAGGCATGAAGAAAGAATGAAGAAAGAATTAAGAAGGCATGAAGAAGGCATGAAGAAAGCATGAAGAAAGCATGAAAAAGCATTAAGAAGGCATGAAGAAAGAATGAAGAAGGCATGAAAAAGCATGAAGAAGGCATGAAAAAGCATGAAGAAGGTATGAAGAAGGCATGAAAAAGCATGAAGAAGGCATGAAGAAAGAATGAAGAAGGCGTGAAAAAGCATGAAGAAAGCATGAGGAAGGCATGAAGAAAGAATGAAGAAAGCATGCCACGTAAAAAAGGAATAAAATGAAGTTAAAATGAAAACAGATTTAGCAAATGACAGTTGTCTTAGCCACTGTAACAGTCAATGACTTGTGTTAAATAAATTAACCCGTTAGAAAATGAATCTTATGTGTTAAGAATAAAACAAAGATGTAAAAACCACTAACAATTGTCTCATTTTCTGGAACTGATCTTATGTAAGGAAGTCTCTCAAAGATGGGTGGGGTGTCCTGAACATCGATGATTGTGATGAAAAGATCAACAGGTCCAGGGTCACACAGTTCAGGCCTGCCTTGACACAGGCAGGTATCACCTGGACAGGGAGGGTCCCCTTCGTCCTGTGTTGGTAAGAGAATACATGATTAATATATGTTGATGTGGTTGCTTTATCTCCCCTAGCTGCAGGCTTGATGTTCTCTGCCGCCAAGGGAGGTAAATATGTTGAGGCACAGCATCGTGTCAGCTAGAGAGCGGGTTAGTACAGCCATTTTTTGTCAGTCCCTGAGCAGAGATAAAAAGCAGAAGCATGCAATGGTTCTTAAGTAGGCTCCACCACCATCGGGACTATAATGATTCCTGCTCCATTAGTTAGGCTGGGCCTGTTTCTGGAGTACCAACGAAAAGGGGAGGCAAGGACTTGAGCATTCATGTTTCACCAACCCTGGACTAGCATGTCAGCTGACTCTCAAAATCAGACCACACCTTCATCATCATCATGTGCTGATATATATAGGTAACATTTTCTTTTGAAAATCATTTTTTCCATTTTATTTAACTCATAAAACATCACAAAAGAGCAGAACTGAAACAGAAAACATTACCACAGAGCAGAATTTAAACAGAAAACATCACAAAAGAGCAGAATTTAAACAGAGAACATCACCAAAGAGCAGAATTTAAACAGAAAACATCACAAAAGAGCAGAATTTAAACAGAAAACATCACAAAAGAGCAGAATTTAAACAGAAAACATCACCAAAGAGCTGAATTTAAACAGAAAACATCACCAAAGAGCTGAATTTAAACAGAAAACATCACAAAAGAGCAGAATTTAAACAGAAAACATCACCAAAGAGCTGAATTTAAACAGAAAACATCACAAAAGAGCAGAAAGGAAACAGAAAACATTACAAAAGAGCAGGATTTAAACAGAAAACATTACCACAGAGCAGAATTTAAACAGAAAACATCACCAAAGAGCAGAATTGAAACAGAAAACAAACTTTTAGATTAGGAAATCTTAAACTCTTTATGGCATACCCCTCTCGGTATCTTTCAAAATTTGCGAATCTTTAAATTAATTTAAATTAATTTTTTAAATATTTGTACATAAATAAAATTCAAAACTTTTTACCATTCAAATTCACAGATTTCCAAAAATCTATCAATTACCCCAAGAGAGATGTGGAATTTTGGATATGAAAACCAGTAGCAAACTGATTGGGCATTATGATGTTCAAAGTAACATAAAGTGCTTACAGACCAAGCACAATATAAAACATCAGCAACTTAGAGGAGTAACATAATGAAGGAGTGAAAAAATCATACATAAATTTCAGTGGAGTGATATGAATGTTACAGTAGCTTTCATTCTTTCATTATGTCACTCATTTGATACATAACCAATAAAACAGTGGACCAGTTTACACTTTTTATATCCACTTTTCATTCATTAACTTAAATTTATCCAGAGTTACTTTTATGTACATCTCTAAGTTACTTGTGCAATTTCACAACCTGACCAGGTATAAAAGATGTCAAAATTTTGTTACAGCTGTTTGACTCCATTCTAAGTTAATGGTTCACATTTCATTTGTCTTACCATATTAAAGTGATAGAATGATTGTGTCTCATAGCCACTTGGTAAAACTCACCTTGGCCGACACATTAAAATGATAGAATGATTGTGTCTCATAGTCCAGTGGTTTGTAGAGAGATATCACACCATTTACTGCATGAAGAGAAAATGTCTGATTGTAATCTGTAGATGTAGACTGAAAAAAAAAAACAGAGATATTCAAGTTTTCCAGTGTTAATTTCATTAATAATGATTACTTTTTTTTTTTTGGCAGTTAAGATTTTTTCCTATCTAAAATTTTACTTTCTGTTTAGTAGAACTGGACATTTTTAGCCAGATTTATAGAAACCAAAATTTTGGGGACCTTATTCATGGATTAGTTTCTAGAACTGATTCCATGGGTTATCCAAATGACTGCTGAGTATGTCCATGATTTCCTCTTACATTTATTCTTCCAAGAAAGATGCATTACGTGTATGCCTCAAACAAAATCTGACATTATCAGATGCCAGTTTGACAACACTCTTGCTTGTCAGCAAGTGGATCCACTCATATTAGGAACTGATTTGGTTTCTGTTGGGTTTTGCTTAAAACATGAAGATAGCAGAGCTGAATCCTAACATTTTTTCAACTGAAAGCAGTTCACTATAGACTGTATCACATCAGCAGTACCATAAATCTTGGACTACCACATATAGTGACCAGAACCAAGCAGCTATTTCACTCCCAGAAAGAAACAAGACCACTGTAAAATAAAAGGACTGAATTTTGCTGAATAATCTTTTTACAAATTAGACCCCAGAAAATGATACTTTTCATAAATGCAATTTTTTTTTTCAAAATTCACTGCTCAAGACTGTTCTGTGAATGTGAACTTTGGGTTGATTTTTGCATGAACATCTGTACTCTCATAAAGCGCTACAGCTTGTGTGTACAGGTCACTGCAGATTGTGTGTACAGGGCACTGCAGATTGTGTGTACAGGGCACTGCAGATTGTGTGTACAGGGCACTGCAGATTGTGTGTACAGGGCACTGCAGATTGTGTGTACAGGGCACTGCAGATTGTGTGTACAGGGCACTGCAGATTGTGTGTACAGGTCACTGCAGATTGTGTGTACAGGTCACTGCAGATTGTGTGTACAGGTCACTGCAGATTGTGTGTACAGGTCACTGCAGATTGTGTGTACAGGTCACTGCAGATTGTGTGTACAGGGCACTGCAGATTGTGTATACAGGGCACTGCAGATTGTGTGTACAGGGCACTGCAGATTGTGTGTACAGGGCACTGCAGATTGAATCAGCTTTCAGGTGGACATTGTTTGATTTTAAAAGACTAGGACCTGATCTCACTAGCCATGAGACTGAGAGAGATCAAGACATAACTAAGAAAACTTCCCAAGCATTTTGAGGGATTTGAACCCTTGGTCCTCTGCTCTGTAGGTCAGTGGACAGACATCTTATTCTTGATTACCTAGACCACATTTGCAAATTACACTGCCATGTATGATATATCTTTATTGCATATCTTTATCTTCAACTAACAACAGCCCTTAGAGATTTTTTAATTAAAAGAACATAGCAATACAAATCAACATACCAAACACAGAACAACATACCAAACACAGAACAATATAGTAAACATAGAACAATATAGCAAACACAGAACAACATACCAAACACATAACAACATACCAAACACATAACAACATACCAAACACAGAACAATATAGCAAACAGAACAACATACCAAACACAGAACAATATACCAAACACAGAACAGTAAGTGTACAGAATAACATTATAAACACAGAACAACATAGCCAATACAAAACAACATAGCAAACTTAGAACAATTGAGCAAAGCACACACAAATCCCTGACCTTCATGCTGTATAAAATGTTTCCTCCAGGACCGCTGTCTGGGTCAGTAGCTGTCACATTAAATACCCAACTTCCAACTGGCTGATTCTAGTTGTTTTATATATATATATTAATTGATGAGAAAAAGTAGATCAGATTAATAACTTCATTAATGTGTCCATGGTTACATTAAGAAAGATGAATGTTGATAAACAATTATTTTCAGTGGCTGTCTAAGTTCACGTTATTTAACTCACAAAAATACTGAGTTTCAGCTTTTAGTTTCCATGTCAGCTTCTTCTGTTGTTTACATTATTATTTTATCTTTTACATTATTTTTCTTATCCTTGATCTTCCTCATAATGATTTCCCAATCACTTCCTTCCAAATAGTGATTTGCACATAATTTTCTACTCCAGTGCCTTTCAAATATTGATTTTCACATCATTTTATTCTACAGCGCCTTCCAAAAATGAACTCCACATCATTTTCTTCTCTATTTTCAGCAATATGTAATATTCCCTATCATGGTAACGTAACTTTTCACAAAGACATAAAATGATTTTTTTTTAAATTTAAGATATCAAGATACTGCATGCATTTTTCCTCTTATTTCTAGCATGTTAAATACCCATTCTTATCATCTGGTCTACAAATCATGCCATCAGCTATCCACCACAAGTCACCAACAGTAGTCCCAACATGTCATCACAAGTCACCAACAGTAGTCCCAACATGTCACAACAAGTCACCAACAGTAGTCCCAACATGTCATCACAAGTCAACAACTTTAGTCCCAACATGTCACAACAAGTCACCAACTTTAGTCCCAACATGTCACCAACAGTAGTCCCCACATGTCACCAACATAGTCCCCACAATTCACCAACAGTAGTCCCAACAAGTCACCAACAGTAGTCCCAACATGTCATCACAAGTCTCCAACAGTAGTCCCAACATGTCCCCACAAGTCACCAACAGTAGTCCCAACATGTCACCAACAGTAGTCCCCACAATTCACCAACAGTAGTCCCCACAATTCACCAACAGTAGTCCCCACAATTCACCAACAGTAGTCCCCACATGTCACCAACAGTAGTCCCTACATGTCACCAATGGTAGTCCCCACATGTCACCAACAGTAGTCCCAACATGTCACAACAAGTCACCAACAGTAGTTCCAACATGTCACAACAAGTCACCAACAGTAGTCCCCGCAAGTCCACACAAGTTTTGTTTAATGAGACAAGAGTTCAAGATACTTACTTCTGGGATGGATGTTCTGTAAGGAAGATTTGTAAACATCGGAGGGTTGTCATTCACGTCTAGGATAATCATGATAATGTTGATATAGACCTACAAAAACAAGAGTGAGTGAGTGAGTGAGTGAGTGATGAGTGAGTGAGTGAAAGTTGGTGGGTGGTCACAAGTACATTCAAACTGATAGCTCTAACAAGTAGACCCTATGATAGTTTCAACAAGCAATCTCTATGATAGTTCCAACAAAGAGTCACTATGATAGTTCCAAGAAGCAAGCCCAATGATAGTTCCAACAAACAGGCCCTATGATAGTTTCAACAAGAAATCTCTATGATAGTTCCAACAAAGAGGCCCTATGATAGTTCCAAGAAGCAAGCACAATGATAGTTCCAAGAAGCAGGCCCTATGATAGTTTCAACAAGCAATCTCTATGATAGTTCCAACAAAGAGGCACTATGATAGTTCCAAGAAGCAAGCACAATGATAGTTCCAAGAAGCAGGCCCTATGATAGTTTCAACAAGCAATCTCTATGATAGTTCCAACGAAGAGGCACTATGATAGTTCCAAGAAGCAAGCCCAGTGACAGTTCCAACAAACAGGTCCTATGATAGTACCAACAAGCAGGCCCTACGATAGTACCATCAAACAGGTCCTATGATAGTTCCAACAAGCAGGCCCTATGACAGTTCCAACAAGCAGGCCCTACGATAGTACCAACAAGCAGGCCCTATGATAGTTCCAACAAGCAGGCCCTATGATAGTTCCAACAAGCAGGCCCTATGATAGCTCCAACAAGCAGGCCCTATGATAGTTCCAACAAGCAGGCCCTATGATAGTTCCAACAAGCAGGCCCTATGATAGTTCCAACAAGCAGGCCCTATGATAGTACCAACAAGCAGGCCCTATGATAGTACCAACAAGCAGGCCCTATGATAGTTCCAACAAGCAGGCCCTATGATAGTTCCAACAAGCAGGCCCTATGACAGCTCCAGCAAGCAGGCCCTATGACAGTTCCAACAAGCAGGCCCTACGATAGTACCAACAAGCAGGCCCTATGATAGTTCCAAGAAGCAGGCCCTATGACAGTTCCAACAAGCAGGCCCTACAATAGTACCAACAAGCAGGCCCTATGATAGCTCCAACAAGCAGGCCCTATGACAGTTCCAACAGCAGGCCCTATGATAGTACCAACAAGCAGGCCCTATGATAGTTCCAACAAGCAGGCCCTACAAGTGGGAATTCCAGCCGGTGCACTACTTCAGGACCTGGAAGACTCTGGACAGGCTGTAGTTACTCAGCTTCTCTCAGAGGTCTTGCTGACAAGTACTCATCACTCTGTCAGTACTAACATTAAACTTATCACTCTGTCAGTACTAACATTAAACTTATCACTCTGTCAGTACTAACATTAAACTTATCACTCTGTCAGTACTAACATTAAACTTATCACTCTGTCAGTACTAACATTAAACTTATCACTCTGTCAGTACTAACATTAAACTTATCACTCTGTCAGTACTAACATTAAACTTATCACTCTGTCAGTACTAACATTAAACTTATAATTCTGTCAGTACAAACATTAAACTTATCACTCTGTCCATACTAACATTAAACTGATCACTCTGTCAGTACTAACATTAAACTTATAACTCTGTCAGTACTAACATTAAACTTATCACTCTGTCAGTACTAACATTAAACTTATCACTCTGTCAGTACTAACATTAAACTTATAACTCTGTCAGTACTAACATTAAACTTATAACTCTGTCAGTACTAACATTAAACTTATAACTCTGTCAGTACTAACATTAAACTTATCACTCTGTCAGTACTAACATTAAACTTATCACTCTGTCAGTACTAACATTAAACTTATCACTCTGTCAGTACTAACATTAAACTTATCACTCTGTCAGTACTAACATTAAACTTATAACTCTGTCAGTACTAACATTAAACTGATCACTCTGTCAGTACTAACATTAAACTTATCACTCTGTCAGTACAAACATTAAACTTATAACTCTGTTAGTACTAACATTAAACTTATCACTCTGTCAGTACTAACATTAAACTTATAACTCTGTCAGTACTAACATTAAACTTATCACTCTGTCAGTACTAACATTAAACTTATCACTCTGTCAGTACTAACATTAAACTTATCACTCTGTCAGTACTAACATTAAACTGATCACTCTGTCAGTACTAACATTAAACTTATCACTCTGTCAGTACTAACATTAAACTTATCACTCTGTCAGTACTAACATTAAACTTATCACTCTGTCAGTACTAACATTAAACTTATCACTCTGTCAGTACTAACATTAAACTTATCACTCTGTCAGTACTAACATTAAACTTATAACTCTGTCAGTACTAACATTAAACTGATCACTCTGTCAGTACTAACATTAAACTTATCACTCTGTCAGTACAACATTAAACTTATAACTCTGTTAGTACTAACATTAAACTTATCACTCTGTCAGTACTAACATTAAACTTATAACTCTGTCAGTACTAACATTAAACTTATAACTCTGTCAGTACTAACATTAAACTTATAACTCTGTCAGTACTAACATTAAACTTATCACTCTGTCAGTACTAACATTAAACTTATCACTCTGTCAGTACTAACATTAAACTGATCACTCTGTCAGTACTAACATTAAACTTATCACTCTGTCAGTACTAACATTAAACTGATCACTCTGTCAGTACTAACATTAAACTTATCACTCTGTCAGTACTAACATTAAACTTATCACTCTGTCAGTACTAACATTAAACTTATCACTTTGTCAGTGCTAACATTAAACTTATCACTCTGTCAGTACTAACATTAAACTTATCACTCTGTCAGTGCTAACCTTAAACTTATCACTCTGTCAGTACTAACATTAAACTTATCACTCTGCCAGTGCTAACCTTAAACTTATCACTCTGCCAGTACTAACATTAAACGTATCACTCGGTCCATGCTAACATTAAACTTATCACTCTGTCAGTACTAACATTGAACTTATCACTCTGTCAGTACTAACATTAAACTTATCACTCTGTCAGTACTAACATTAAACTTATCACTCTGTCAGTACTAACATTAAACTTATCACTCTGTCAGTGCTAACCTTAAACTTATCACTCTGCCAGTACTAACATTAAACGTATCACTCGGTCCATGCTAACATTAAACTTATCACTCTGTCAACAAAAGATTCTAACAACACATTACAGAAAAATCTGCAAACAGAATAATTCTGAAGACAGTTTCAGGAAGACAGTACAGACAGACAATAATATACTTAACAGTCATAAACCTCACAACCAGAACATGAAGGCAAAAAAAGCACTCATATTTAAAAACAAACAAAATTTAAAAAAAACAACCTACCCTTGACTAACCAAAGAAAAAAACAACCTACCCTTGACTGACAAACGAAAAACATCCTATCCTTAATTAACAAACGAAAAAACAACCTACCCTTGACTGACAAACGAAAAACAACCTATCCTTGACTGACAAATGAAAAGACAACCTACCCTTGAGTGATAAACGAAAAATAACCTATCCTTGACTGACAAATGAAAAAAACAACTTACCCTCGACTGACAAACGAAAAAAACAACCTACCCTCGACTGACAAACGAAAAAAACAACCTACTCTCGACTGATAAACGAAAAAAACAACCTACCCTCGACTGTCCGTCAGTCAGGCTGAAATAAAGCTCTCTGGATGTTGGACTCTGAAAATGTTAAAAAAAACTGAAGTTGCGGGAGAGAGAGTATGCAGAAAGCAGACATACAACAGATTAGTAAAGATGCGAGAGAGAGAGAGAGAGAGAGAGAGAGAGTATGCAGAAAGCAGACATACAACAGATTAGTAAAGATGCGAGAGAGAGAGAGAGAGAGTATGCAGAAAGCAGACATACAACAGATTAGTGAAGATGCGAGAGAGAGAGAGAGAGAGAGTATGCAGAAAGCAGACATACAACAGATTAGTGAAGATGCGAGAGAGAGAAAGAGAGAGAGAGTATGCAGAAAGCAGACATACAACAGATTAATGAAGATGCGGGAGAGAGTATGCAGAAAGCAGACATACAACAGATTAGTGAAGATGTGGGAGAGAGTATGCAGAAAGCAGACATGAAGATTAGTGAAGATGCGGGAGAGAGTATGCTGAAAGCAGACATGAAGATTAGTGAAGATGCGGGAGTGAGTATGCAGAAAGCAGACATAGAACAGATTAGTGAAGATGCGGGAGAGAGTATGCAGAAAGCAGACATACAACAGATTAGTGAAGATGCGGGAGAGAGTATGCAGAAAGCAGACATACAACAGATTAGTGAAGATGCGGGAGAGAGTATGCAGAAAGCAGACATACAACAGATTAGTGAAGATGCGGGAGAGAGTATGCAGAAAGCAGACATACAACAGATTAGTGAAGATGCGGAAGAGAGTATGCAGAAAGCAGACATGAAGATTAGCGAAGATGCGGGAGAGAGTATGCAGAAAGCAGACATACAACAGATTAGTGAAGATGCAGGAGAGAGTATGCAGAAAGCAGACATACAACAGATTAGTGAAGATGCAGGAGAGAGTATGCAGAAAGCAGACATACAACAGATTAGTGAAGATGCGGAAGAGAGTATGCAGAAAGCAGACATACAACAGATTAGTGAAGATGCGAGAGAGAGAGAGAGAGTATGCTGAAAGCAGACATACAACAGATTAGTGAAGATGCGAGAGAGAGAGAGAGAGAGAGTATGCTGAAAGCAGACATACAACAGATTAGTGAAGATGCAGGAGAGAGTATGCAGAAAGCAGACATGAAGATTAGTGAAGAAACAAGGATGTAGACCATACCCCCGGCATTCAATGTGCAGGGCAGGCCTCGGGCATCTCGTTTAGTTAAAAAATAACGACGCTTTTATTCATTCAATTTAAACAGCTATAGAAGATCAAAGTTATGGCTAATATTGGGTCATGAGTAAAACTTTTCTGTAGCATTTACATTCAAAGGCATTAATGTGTTTCTCAGCTGTTTTCTCAGCGTATTATCATATTATTATTAATTTGGTGAGATTATCATATCATTATTAATTTGGTGAGATTATCATATCATTATTAATTTGGTGAGATTATCATATCATTATTAATTTGGTCAGTAATGTCTTTTCTTTCATCCTTCTCTCCCCTGTTCCCACAAACAGTTTTTAACATTACTGTCTTCTCTCCCCTGTTCCCACAAGCAGTTTTTAACATTACTGTCTTCTATCCCCTGTTCCCACAAGCAGTTTTTAACATTACTGTCTTCTCTCCCCTGTTCCCACAAGCAGTTTTTAACATTACTGACCGTGTCTCTGTCCAACAAGGCATTGAGGAAGACTTTACAAGCCCACTGGTTGAGTGAAGTGTTGAAGGTTGTAGAACTCAGACTGACTAGCGTTGTTGTGTCTGAAGTGGAAGTCCTGAACAGGTGCAACATAGATCAGGTATGGAGGCAACTTCAGGATTAGTTACATGAAACTTATACAAGGAACTAAAGTCAGTGTGAACTTTATATATGGGTCAAAGATCAATGTGAAACTTATACAAGGATCAAAGGTCAATATGAACATTTTACATGGATCAAAGATCAATTTGAAAGTTATGCAGGGATCAAAGGTCAATGTGATGTTACAAATAAGTTGAAGGTCACTGTGAGCCCATAGATCAAGGTTACATGTTTCGTGTAAGAAGATGTATTTACTAAATATATGTTGAAGAATATCGAAGGTTTTGTGTGAACATGAGAAAATGATCCTTCATGGAAACAAAATGCTGTTCACATATTTAGAACATTAAATAAAGAAGAAATATTCAGATAATCTGTGTTCTTTCATGCCAGAGTAACTGAATGTTGAACAATAGTTTGAACATTACTGTTATAGAACATCAGTACCTGAATATGATTGTCACATACCATTAATACCTGAACATTATTACATCAGTACTTCAACATTATCACATTACATCAATATCTGAACGTTATTGTCATGTACATTAACACCTGAATATTGTTACATAAGTATTTCAACACTATTGTCACGGTAAATCAATATCTGAAAATGATTGCCACAGTAATTCAATATCTGAACATTATTGTCACAGTACATCAATACCAGAACACTACTGTCACAATACATTAATGCCAGAACACTACTGTCACACTACATTGATACCAGAACACTACTGTCACAATACATTGATACCAGAACACTACTGTCACAATACATTGATACCAGAACACTACTGTCACAATACATTGATACCAGAACACTACTGTCACAATACACTGATATCAGAACACTACTGTCACAATACATTGATACCAGAACACTACTGTCACAATACATTGATACCAGAACACTACTGTCACAATACACTGATATCAGAACACTACTGTCACAATACATTGATACCAGAACACTACTGTCACAATACATTGATACCAGAACACTACTGTCACAATACATTGATATCAGAACACTATTGTCACAATACATTGATATCAGAACACTACTGTCACAATACATTGATATCAGAACACTACTGTCACAATACATTGATATCAGAACACTACTGTCACAATACATTGATATCAGAACACTACTGTCACAATAAATTGATACCTGAAAGTGAGCACATCGTGTGGGTCAGGATCTGTAGCTCTGAGTAAGAATATTTCTGTTCCTGTTTGAGAAAACATCACAAACTCACATTCACACTTGAAGTGAAGAAAAAGAATATGGCGATCATTTTATATACACATACAGTCTTGTTTTCATGACAATTATATATAGTGGTTATTGTGGTTATAGTGGTTATAGTCTACTGAATTTTGATTCTTCTTTTGTCTCTGTCTCTGAATTCCTCTCTGTCTTTTCATTCTTTCCTTGTCACTATCGCTTTCTCTCTCTCTCTCTCTCCCTCTCTCTCTCGCCCTCCCTCTTCCTCTGTCTTTCCATTCTTTCCTTGTCACTCTTTCACTCTCTCTCTCCCCTCTCTCCTTCTGTCTTTCTCTCAGCTTTTCTTTTCTCCCGATTTTCTTCCATACTTCCTTCCTCTTTCTTTCCGTGCTTCTCTTTCTCTTTCTCTCAACAGTCTGGAATGGCTGCTCAGTGTCAAATACAAAGAGGCTTTGCTCTCTCCAAAAGCGAGCAGTAAAGCTTATTAGTGACAAAGATCAAGCACAAACAACTAACCAGCACAAACTTATCAAAATACTGCCTCTTAAGAACAGGTTCCTCTTCAACAAAGCCAAGTTAGTACATCAAATTCTTTCACGGCATGCCCCGCCTTATCTATGGAACCTGTTTAAATTTAGCCCAAAAGGCAGCCAACGCTTAAATAACATATGTCTTCCAGAACCCAGACTTGATCTTTACAAGAAAAGCTTTAGTTATTCTGCTGCTCATCTTTGGAATACCCTCCTATCCTATATAAAAAATATAAATTATACTCCTTCCTACAACTAAAAGCTTTCCTAATATCTATTTGATGTCGACTACATGCCTCCATGAATTATAAAACTTAAAAGTTATCTTAAACTGCTTTTACAGACATCGAATACAATTAATTGTTTTCTGAATAGTCCCGAAAATTTGGTTTAGTAGATAATCATTTATATATGTATGTAGTTACTTCTGTACTGAGTGAATGTTTAAGAGCGAAACGTAAATGTTTTATTTTATATCTCTCAGCTTCAATGTTAGTTATGTTTGTTATATGAACAGCATATTTGTAGAATGTCTGGAATAGAGTGAAAGATGTATGATAAAGGGCAGAATGTCAGACGGGCCTGCGTGCCCAATTCTTAACCCTTTTGAAATAAAGATCAATCAATCAATATCTTTCTGCTTTTATCTGTCTCTCTATCTTTTTATCTTTTTCTCTCTCTGTCTCTCTATCCCAGTCAGTCTTTTCATCCTTCTCTCTGTCTCTTCCTCCATCTCTTTATGTTTCTCTCTCTCTCTCTGCTGTCTCCTCGGCCTTCCTTATATCTCCCCTACTCTCTCTCTCTATCTATGTCTCCCAACCCTCCTTCTCTATCTTTCTATCTCTCTGTCTCCCAACCCTCCTTCTCTATCTTTCTATTTCTCTGTCTCCCAACCCTCCTTCTCTATCTTTCTATCCCTCTGTCTCCCAACCCTCCTTCTCTATCTTTCCATCTCTCTGTCTCCCCAACCCTCCTTCTCTGACTTTCTATCTCTCTGTCTCCCAACCCTCCTTCTCTGCCTTTCCATCTCTCTGTCTCCTAATCCTCCTTCTCTGTCTTTTCATCTCTCTGTCTCCCAACCCTCCTTCTCTATCTTTCTATCTATTTATCTCCCAACCCTCCTTCTCTGTCTTTCCATCTCTCTGTCTCCCAACCCTCCTTCTCTATCTTTCCATCTCTCTATCTCTCAACCCTCCTCCTCTATCGTTCCATCTCTCTATCTCCCAACCCTCCTTCTCTATCTTTCCATCTCTCTGTCTCACAACCCTCCTTCTCTATCTTTCCATCTCTCTGTCTCACAAGCCTCTTCTCTCTCTCTCTTTCTCTTTCTCTTTCTCTCCGAATGTGTCTCCGTTTCCCCCTACCCTCTCAGTTCAGAAACACTTCTATAAGTTCTCCTCTACGACCTAGACAGTCACCAACACACGCGGTCATCAGCTGTCATTATCTAAATAAAATATTATCAGCAAACATGATGTACTTCCCATCTGTAAACATAATCTTCTTTGCCACACACAAACACACACACACACACACACACAGCGTTTATCTATCACATCAGATCAATGGCGTCCCGATCTTCATCTCGCTAGATCTTCATCTCGCTAGATCTTCATCTCGCTAGATCTTCATCTCGCTAGATCTTCATCTCGCTAGATCTTCCGTGTCTTGAATCAACTCAGTTGTTGTCTTCACACCAAACCACGCAGTCTGGCCATCTAGGAATGTCTTGTGTTCTTTGCCCTCTCTGTCTTTTGCCATTTATCTTTCCAGCCGTGACAAATGTTTCGAGGCCTTCATGTCTGCTGATGTGTCAGAGAAACTTTGAGTGTCTTTTTCTTATGTATGGCACTAGTTTGGGATAATCTTTAGCCTGCTCTAATACCTCTTCATTTGTCTATCTGGCTGTCCATGGTATATGAAGCATTCTTCTTAGGAACCACATTTCTGTTGCCATTATTCTTTGTTCTAACTATTTATTTATGGTCCATGGTTAAATTAGAATATGTTCTATATATCATCTTGGAACTCTCTTGTTTCCAATGACAGTTTTTGATTTGTTAATATGTTCTTCATTTTTCCAAAAGCTGTCTTTGCCATTGCTATCCTGTTTCTGATTTCTTCGGTGCACCCGCACACAGGTGTCTATGCAAAGGAAAATAGACGTAAATTATTGTATCGTAAATTATAATAAATATTACGATGCCATAACAGTTGGAGGTTATGAAATACCAGAGATTAGATATGCTGATGACACAGTATTGCTGTCCACAACACAAGAAGGAATGGAAAAACTAATTATGTCAGTCCGCAAGAACAGCGAAGAGCAGAACCTCTATCTTAATGCAAAGAAAACTAAAGTGATGACAACTGACAAAACAAACAAGGCAACTGAAATATGTATCAGTGAGGAAAAACTGGAAGAAGTGGAGAGTTTTGAATATCTTGGATCACTACTAACTAATAATGGAGATACAATGAGGGAAATTAAAAGGAGGACATCTATTGCTCTTCAGAAAGTAAAACAAATAAAGAATCTGTGGAGAGGAGCAGACAACCACAAAAATAAGATTTTTAAGGGCATGCATCTTTCCCATCGCAACATATGCCTGTGAGACCTGGACACTTAACAAAACAGCTGAGAAGCACATAAATGCCTTTGAATGTAAATGCTATAGAAGAGTTCTCCAAATATCGTGGACACAAAAAAGAACAAATATATCTATACTACAAGAGCTTAATATTGAAGAAGGCTGGCTAGTAAAGAGGATTAAAGAGAGAAAACTTAAATATTTTGGCCACATTAAACGTCATGATAATTTAGAGAAGACCGTATTGGAAGGATACATAATGGGAAAAAGAAAAAGAGGAAGACCGAAACGAAGATGGCTGCAAGACATCGTTGATGATCTGGAAATGGATGCAGCAGCAGCAGGCCATCTTGCTCACAACCGAGAGGCCTACAGGAGTGTTGTTTGGGAGGCAAAGTTCCGCAAGGGACATGCAAAGGAATGAAATGAATGAAATTATAATACAGGTAGATAGAGGTGTATGGTTCTAGTAATACAGGTAGATACATGTGTATGGTTCTAGTAATACAGGTAGATAGAGTTGTATGGTTCTAGTAATACAGGTAGATAGAGGTGTATGGTTCTAGTAATACAGGTAGATAGAGGTGTATGGTTCTAGTAATACAGGTAGATAGAGGTGTATGGTTCTAGTAATACAGGTAGATAGAGGTGTATGGTTCTAGTAATACAGGTAGATACAGGTATATAGTACAGTTTTACAAAGCGATAGAGAGAATGAGAAAAGTGAGGAAAAAACACACAAAATGAAAAACATACAACATCCAATATTCCGTGGTTAGCCTTTTTCTAGGATTACATTAAAAAACACAACATAAAAGAAGAAAAATTATGAAAATGAAGAACGTAGCTTTGTGGCATCCTTCCTTGTACATGTTACAACAGAATGCGCCCTAAAGGCAAGGCTGGGAGACAACAAAGGTGCGCCCTAAAGACAAGGCAGGGAGACAACAAAGGTGCGCCCTAAAGACAAGGCTGGGAGACAACAAAGGTGCGCCCTAAAGACAAGGCTGGGAGACAACAAAGGTGCGCCCTAAAGACAAGGGAGACCACGGAGGAAAACAAACTGAGCCAATCGGATGTTAGCGGCGGTGAAAGGGAGAGAACGATGCGGGCGCGTGGGTGTGTGTGTGGTGGGGGTGGCGGCTCTGGAAAGAGATCAAGAGGCAATTAATACCTCTAGGCCGCTAGAGAAGGTTGGGGGGGGGGATAAAGAAGGGAACCTGGGAGATAACGTGAAACTGATGAAGAAATGTAGCGAAATGCGTAGCGGGGGGGGGGGGGGGGCGCAAGAAAGTAGAGTAAAAACAGCAGAAAATAGGTGGAAATCTAAAGAAGTTTAAGGGAAGGTGAATATATTGTTCATTCCCGCTAGGTAGAGCCAGCCGGCCTAGAAAACAAGGTGCTTTTCTAGAGCCTTCCGAGATCGTACATCAGAAGAACAGGAGCGGATTGCACTAACAGAGACGTCCTGTTTTCCCCCTGTGGTTTCTTTGACAAAAGTGTTTTGCCACAGGAGTCCATGTCCTCTTGGAAATATCGTTAAGATATTGACGAAAACGGTCTACTAAGCGTTAACCGGTCTCCCTATATATACTTCATATCGCAACGTTTGCACATAATGGCATAAATGACAATGCGTGAAGTGCAGGTGAAGCCCTCCTGAATTGATAACGTGGACTTAGGGAATGAGATCAGGCTAGCCTCAATAACAAACGAATCATTCCCTCTATTGCTTTGTAAAACTGTACCATACACCACTATCTACCTGTATTACTAGAACCAGTTTTACCGAAGTCGTTATCTCTTTTATCTGTCATAAATCAATTAAGTCCCCTTTATTAACCCGAACTGTTTCTGAAGATAAACTCACGCACGTTTTCTTTAGCTTGGCGGTCAGCGAGACCCTGCTGTTTTGTGTGCACTTGTGTAACAAGGTAAAGGCGTATGTCATGCATAAAGCTCCCAGAAAATTCTTATGGCCACATACAGTAGAAGTTTAACAAAATCATATTTTATAATATCCTCTTCTGTGACGAGTCATCACATATAAAAAAGTTGATATTACTGACGATAGAACAATAGTGATGAACACAAAGAAGAATACTTTAGAAACAAGATACATACTCACCTAGGGGAGTATTTTCTAGCAGTGAGAAATAGGTCGGCATGTCACTCGGGATACTTGGCGGGTTAAACTGACATCTGACAGTCACGAGTTCTGGTGACAGAAAACACGGACGAACATGGGTTAATACTGGGTCAGGAGTTCTGATGTTAGAAAACACGGGCGAGCATGGGTTAATTACTGATTGTGTTTCTTCTTTTAACTAAACATAGGGACCAGGTGCACGATCAGATTTAGCTGGGCAGGGGAAGCATAACGACTTTCTTGTCTGAAAAAAAATTAATAACAGAATACAAAACAAACATCCCTGCCTTCCAATAAAACAGTGAATCCCAGCCTTACAGGTTAGTTGCTGCCATAGATGAAGATTTCTCTTGGTGCCAACTTACAAAACTAACTATAAGCAGCATATACAACATCACATCCTTCATCTGGAACTTTAGAACCACCACGTCTGATCCAGTTATCGGCAATATTATAACATTATAATATTATAACAGTATTATATTATAGCAATCAGCAGGCCCGTGGCTAGAAGCCCGCAAAGGCAGGTTTTGATGAAAGTTATATTTTGAAAGAACAATGTATGTATAAAATATTGATATAATGCTGACATGGCTTTTATCCTCTCGCCTTATCTTGTTATTAGTAATTCTAAAGTAAATCATTTATGTAGCTCCATCTATTTCTACCACATGCTGTTATTATTACCAAATTTTGTTGTTAAAAAGATTCTTCTATGGCGAAAAAACTGAGCGAAGAAAGTGAGAGAATCCATTCATGAAACCATTTGACAGGGAACTTAAGGGAGATTATACTGACTGTATAGACTTGGCTGGAGATTATACTGACTGTATAGTCTTGGCTGGAGATTATACTGACTGTATAGACTTGGCTGGAGATTATACTGACTGTATAGACTTGGCTGGAGATTATACTGACTGTATAGACTTGGCTTAAATTCTCCAAGTTGTAATGTTTGAACATCAAGGGACAATGATTATGGCAGACATGTTTGTACAGTATTTGTGAAGATTCTCTTTATTTATTTTTTGGCGCTAAAATATTACTCATTACCTTAGAGTATGAGTGTATGTGTTCATGTGTCTATGTTTTTCCTTATGTGTGGTGCTGTGTGCGTGTGTGGGTGTATGTATTGTTTAAATATGTGTACGTGTATGGATGCTTATGTCTATATATGTGTACACGTGTGAATATATGAGTATATCCTTGTGTGTGCTTATGTGTGTGTGTGTGTTAATGATTCAGAAACCTGTCTAGAAATCAACTGACCTTGTAGGACGAAGAAAGTCCACACTAAAGCACGCTTGATGTCCATCTTCTTCTTCGTACTTTCTGACCCACACACAGTCTTTCCAGGTGAGTCCTTACATCAATGTCCAGCAGGTTAACTTGTCACTTCCAGCTCTGCTTAAACACAAACATGGATGTTAATCAAACAACTCTCAAACAGTGAATAATATTTTCAATTCTGGTAGTGGTCATTTTTATCTTCGCAACAAAACAGAAAAACTTTATTAACCGGAACTGTTTCTGAAGATAAACTCACGCACGTTTTCTTTAGCTTGGCGGTCAGCGAGACCCTGCTGTTTTGTGTGCACTTGTGAAACAAGGTAAAGGCGTATGTTATGCATAAAGCTCCCGGAAAATTCTTATGGCCACATACAGTAGAAGTTTAACAAAATCATATTTTATAATATCCTCTTCTGTGACGAGTCATCACATATAAAAAAAGTTGATATTACTGACGATAGAACAATAGTGATTGACACAAAGAATACTTTAGAAACAAGATACATACTCACCTAGGGGAGTATTTTCTAGCAGTGAGAAATAGGTCGGCATGTCACTCGGGATACTTGGCGGGTTAAACTGACATCTGACAGTCACGAGTTCTGGTGACAGAAAACACGGACGAACATGGGTTAATACTGGGTCAGGAGTTCTGATGTTAGAAAACGCGGGCGAGCATGGGTTAATTACTGATTGTGTTTCTTCTTTTAACTAAACATAGGAACCAGGTGCACGATCAGATTTAGCTGGGCAGGGGAAACATAACGACTCTCTTGTCTGAAAAAAAAAATTAATAACAGAATACAAAACAAACATCCCTGCCTTCCAATAAAACAGTGAATCCCAGCCTTACAGGTTAGTTGCTGCCATAGATGAAGATTTCTCTTGGTGCCAACTTACAAAACTAACTATAAGCAGCATATACAACATCACATCCTTCATCTGGAACTTTAGAACCACCACGTCTGATCCAGTTATCGGCAATATTATAACATTATAATATTATAACAGTATTATATTATAGCAATCAGCAGGCCCGTGGCTAGAAGCCCGCAAAGGCAGGTTTTGATGAAAGTTATATTTTGAAAGAACAATGTATGTATAAAATATTGATATAATGCTGACATGGCTTTTATCCTCTCGCCTTATCTTGTTATTAGTAATTCTAAAGTAAATCATTTATGTAGCTCCATCTATTTCTACCACATGCTGTTATTATTACCAAATTTTGTTGTTAAAAAGATTCTTCTATGGCGAAAAAACTGAGCGAAGAAAGTGAGAGAATCCATTCATGAAACCATTTGACAGGGAACTTAAGGGAGATTATACTGACTGTATAGACTTGGCTGGAGATTATACTGACTGTATAGACTTGGCTGGAGATTATACTGACTGTATAGACTTGGCTGGAGATTATACTGACTGTATAGACTTGGCTGGAGATTATACTGACTGTATAGACTTGGCTTAAATTCTCCAAGTTGTAATGTTTGAACATCAAGGGACAATGATTATGGCAGACATGTTTGTACAGTATTTGTGAAGATTCTCTTTATTTATTTTTTGGCGCTAAAATATTACTCATTACCTTAGAGTATGAGTGTATGTGTTCATGTGTCTATGTTTTTCCTTATGTGTGGTGCTGTGTGCGTGTGTGGGTGTATGTATTGTTTAAATATGTGTACGTGTATGGATGCTTATGTCTATATATGTGTACACGTGTGAATATATGAGTATATCCTTGTGTGTGCTTATGTGTGTGTGTGTGTTAATGATTCAGAAACCTGTCTAGAAATCAACTGACCTTGTAGGACGAAGAAAGTCCACACTAAAGCACGCTTGATGTCCATCTTCTTCTTCGTACTTTCTGACCCACACACAGTCTTTCCAGGTGAGTCCTTACATCAATGTCCAGCAGGTTAACTTGTCACTTCCAGCTCTGCTTAAACACAAACATGGATGTTAATCAAACAACTCTCAAACAGTGAATAATATTTTCAATTCTGGTAGTGGTCATTTTTATCTTCGCAACAAAACAGAAAAACTTTATACTATAAGCGTGTGAACAAACTTTATACTACAAGCGTGTGAACAAACTTTATACTATAAGCGTGTGAACAAACTTTATACTACAAGCGTGTGAACAAACTTTATACTATAAGCGTGTGAACAAACTTTATACTACAAGCGTGTGAACAAACTTTATACTATAAGCGTGTGAACAAACTTTATACTACAAGCGTGTGAACAAACTTTATACTATAAGCGTGTGAACAAACTTTATACTATAAGCGTGTGAACAAACTTTATACTACAAGCGTGTGAACAAACTTTATACTACAAGCGTGTGAACAAACTTTATACTACAAGCGTGTGAACGAACTTTATACTACAAGCGTGTGAACAAACTTTATACTACAAGCGTGTGAACAAACTTTATACTACAAGCGTGTGAACAAACTTTATACTACAAGCGTGTGAACGAACTTTATACTATAAGCGTGTGAACAAACTTTATACTACAAGCGTGTGAACAAACTTTATACTACAAGCGTGTGAACGAACTTTATACTACAAGCGTGTGAACGAACTTTATACTACAAGCGTGTGAACAAACTTTATACTACAAGCGTGTGAACAAACTTTATACTACAAGCGTGTGAACAAACTTTATACTACAAGCGTGTGAACGCCGGTCTACAAAATTCAGATAAATCTTGTAACTTGGATTATCTGTCGGCTTTAGTTGTTGCTAGAACCTGGCGCTCACCCCGGTCTGAGCTGTAGAGAGAGTGATAGATCAAGTGAAGACTTTCTTTACGGTCTGACCAAGTGACGGAGGAAAAGAAAGGCAATCGATCTATGAAGACATGCCAAGGATCGTAGAAAATGGAGAAAGTTATGAGGCTAACGACTATCGGCACTGCACCTGAAGAATAAATGTGAAAAATAGTAAACAATAAAAAGTTCAGTTCACGCTTTTAAAAAGTCTCATTCTGTTTTATGTCGAAACAAGAATATCTCTTTCTCTCTCTTTACCCCTTAAAAATAAAGATTATTCATTCATTCATTCATTCTGTGTGTGTGTGTGTCTCTCTCTCTCTCTCTCTCTCTCTCTCTCTCTCTCTCTCTCTCTCTCTCTCTCTCTCTGTGCCTGTCTCTCTCTGTCTCTTTAGAAAAACTCTGACCTCACTGTCATCTACACAATGTGTCATGCGCACTAGAACCTTAGTTTCCTGATATGGCCGATCAGGTGTCGGCATACCTGCAGCAGAGACTGACAGACTTGTCCCTTACACAAGCTACAAGACACAGCACGTCACTACAGAGATCGCTTGAACACGCACGCTGGGGATCGTAAGTTGACGTGACTGGAGGAAAACTAACGAATTTGGAAATTTACTGCTTCAGTTTTTAGTACAAACATGTTTCCATTAACTTGAGAACTCGTGCTCACTGACTCGCGTCCAAGTTCCCGAGAGTCAGAGTTGTTGTCCAGAGTCTGTGGAGAATCTTTCTTTCTGTAGCTTTTCTTTATTGCTTGTGTCTTTAGTCTCGGTCACTGTTCATTTATTCTCTCATCAACCTTTCATTTATTCTCTCATCAACCTTTCATTTATTCTCTCATACTCTCATCAACCTTTCATTTATTCTCTCATCAACCTTTCATTTATTCTCTCATCAACCTTTCATTTATTCTCTCATCAACCTTTCATGTATTCTCTCATCAACTTTTCACATTTCGATCTTTGTTCACCATCGATTCCTATCAAGACTCAAGGTTGGTCTGTTTTTTGTCCTGTAAGTGTGTACTATACGTCGTATATGTACTGTAGTCATGTGTGTACTATACGTCGTATATGTACTGTAGTCATGTGTGTACTATACGTCGTATATGTACTGTAGTCATGTGTGTACTATACGTCGTATATGTACTGTAGTCATGTGTATACTATATGTCGTATATGTACTGTAGTCATGTGTGTACTATATGTCGTATATGTACTGTAGTCGTATGTGTACTATACGTCGTGCTAAGCATAGAATATGTACACGTGTCCATATGAAAATATTTTACACTATGAGTCGATTACTACATGTGCAATATGAGTGCATTATGTTTGTTTTAAACATATTCACTGTGTCTGCAATTAGTTTATTGTGAGAAATATTTTCATTACAAACTGTCTCCTACACTCTATCATGTAACCATATTTGTACAGTCTCTTAATCTCTACCATGCTACAAGATTTCTACTCTCTCCTACACTCTGCCATGCTACAAGATTTCTACTGTCTCTTGCTCTCTAAAATGATACAAGATTTCTACTGTCTCTTGCTCTCTAACATGATACAAGATTTCTACTGTCTCTTGCTCTCTAACATGATACAAGATTTCTACTGTCTCTTGCTCTCTAACATGGTACAAGATTTCTACTGTCTCTTGCTCTCTAACATGATACAATATTTCTACTGTCTCCTACTCTCTACCATGATACAAGATTTCTACTCTCTCTACTCTCTAACATGATACAATATTTCTACTGTCTCCTACTCTCTACCATGTTACAAGATTTCTACTCTCTCCTAAACATATAGCTCTACTAGGTTATGATACAAGACACTATAGCTCTACTAGGTCATGATACAAGACACTTATAGCTCTACTAGGTCATGATGCAAGACACATATAGCTCTACTAGGTCATGATGCAGGACACATATAGCTCTACTAGGTCATGATGCAAGACACATATAGCTCTACTAGGTCATGATGCAAGACACATATAGCTCTACTAAGTCATGATGCAAGACACATATAGCTCTACTAAGTCATGATACAAGACACATATAGCTCTACTAGGTCATGATACAAGACACATATAGCTCTACTAGGTCATGATGCAAGACACATATAGCTCTACTAGGTCATGATACAAGACACATATAGCTCTAGCTTTTCTCTCCCTCACATCCCACCCCCACCACTCCCTTCTAGCAGATTTTGTAAGATTTGTTGGAACTGAAGAAACTTGAGCAAACGTGAACAAACGTGATTATGGCTGAAATATTTTGTGATACTATTCTCTCAGTCTTAATCAAGTCACAAACGTCCAGATAAATCACGTGATGTTATCATGACTATATACCAGAATCAGGGACACACTGCAAGGAGTCACCCCCCCCCCCCCCACACACACACACACAAATTATTGACAGCGATGTTATCTACCAGTCTTTAAAATGTTACAAGATTTCTACTGTCTCTTGCTCTCTAACATGATACAAGATTTCTACTGTCTCTTGCTCTCTAACATGATACAAGATTTCTACTGTCTCTTGCTCTCTAACATGGTACAAGATTTCTACTGTCTCTTGCTCTCTAACATGATACAATATTTCTACTGTCTCCTACTCTCTACCATGATACAAGATTTCTACTCTCTCTACTCTCTAACATGATACAATATTTCTACTGTCTCCTACTCTCTACCATGTTACAAGATTTCTACTCTCTCCTAAACATATAGCTCTACTAGGTTATGATACAAGACACATATAGCTCTACTAGGTCATGATACAAGACACTTATAGCTCTACTAGGTCATGATGCAAGACACATATAGCTCTACTAGGTCATGATGCAGGACACATATAGCTCTACTAGGTCATGATGCAAGACACATATAGCTCTACTAGGTCATGATGCAAGACACATATAGCTCTACTAAGTCATGATGCAAGACACATATAGCTCTACTAAGTCATGATACAAGACACATATAGCTCTACTAGGTCATGATACAAGACACATATAGCTCTACTAGGTCATGATGCAAGACACATATAGCTCTACTAGGTCATGATACAAGACACATATAGCTCTAGCTTTTCTCTCCCTCACATCCCACCCCCACCACTCCCTTCTAGCAGATTTTGTAAGATTTGTTGGAACTGAAGAAACTTGAGCAAACGTGAACAAACGTGATTATGGCTGAAATATTTTGTGATACTATTCTCTCAGTCTTAATCAAGTCACAAACGTCCAGATAAATCACGTGATGTTATCATGACTATATACCAGAATCAGGGACACACTGCAAGGAGTCACCCCCCCCCCCCCCACACACACACACACAAATTATTGACAGCGATGTTATCTACCAGTCTTTAAAATGTTGACTGAGTGGGTTGTAAACTTGGTCAAATATAGACACTACAACACGCAAGTCTTACTTCTGGCGTCGCCCAGCAACGTTTAGTCTAGAAGAAGAAGAAGAAGAAGAACTCTATGAGGACAACAAAAGAGAAATAGATATACGAAATAATAGTGAAGGGCCTCACATATTAAAAGCAGAAGTGGAAGAAGCGGTCAAACACATGAAGAACAACAAAGCACCAGGACAAGATAAAATCACCAAGGAAGAATTGGAAGCATTAGGAGAGCTTGGCATAGAAATAATTACCAGATTGCTGAATGACATATATAACTGTTATTATGTCCCATCAGACCTTTTGCAATCAGTTTTCGTTTGCCATATCAAAGAAACAAGGTGCAGTTGAATGTGAAGACCATCGAACCATTAGTCTTATGCGCCATGTTAACAAAATCCTGCTTCGCATTGTCATGAAAAGAGTCAGGGGCAAAATAAAACCAGAAATCCCTGAAGAACAGTGTGGCTTCATCGAAAGAATAGATACAAGTAATGCCACATATATATATATATATATATATATATATATATATATATATATATATACTCCCAATCACGCATGCCTGTCCCACTGGAGCATCACTTTACGTGTTTAAACTTATCCATGACTTGGTCATACATGATATATATATATAATATATATATATAACGAGGACATCGATGGAGAGATCAAGAGAAGTAGAGACGGATCTACACTTATGCTTTATATACTACTGTAAAGCATTCGATAAAGTGAGACACACAGGAATTATAAGACTGCTAGAAGACATCAACACAGATTGGAAATATTTGAAACTCATCAACAGCATATATTGGCAGCAATCAGCAGCAATGAGGGTTGAGAACCAAATAGGAGCACTGGGAGTGAGACAAGGATGTGTTCTATCTCTTGACCTCTTCTCCTTGTACAGCGAAAACCTAATGAGAAATATAGAGAACATGCCAGGAATACTAATTGGCGGGTACAACCGTAACAATTTAAGATATGCAGACGGCACAGTTCTGATTGCTACAAGTGAAGGGGAGCTACAGGCTCTTCTGGACGTCGTGGTTCGTGAAAGTAGAAATAAAGGTCTCAGCCAGAACAAAAAGAAGACTGAAGTGATGTAAGAAAAGAATACCAACAAAATGTAGCATTACCATCGATGACACAAATCTGAAACAAGTTGATAGATTCAAGTACTTAGGAACAATTATAACAGCAGATGGAAAATGTCACAATGAAATAAAAAGCAGACGTGCTCAGGCCAAGTCAGCATTCCAGAAAATGAGAAACATCTTATGCAACAGATTCATATCAATGGAAACAAGATTCCGAGTTCTTAAATGTTACATCGAGCCAATTTTGTTTTATGAGTGTGAAGTATAGTCCATGAATAAGAGAGTACAGGGAGAAATGGAGGCTATGGAAATGTGATTCATAAGAAGGATGTTGAAGGTACCAGGGACAGCCAAGAAAACCAACGAAAAATTCTTAAGAGAGGCTGGAGTTAAAAGGCAAATTACAGCAAAGATGAGAGGAAGACAAGCGAGAATTATAGGACATTTTCTGAGAAGAGGAAAATTGGAACACACTGTGACGACTGGAAAAATTGAGGGAAGAAGAGACAGAGGAAGACAGAGAGAGAAGTTACTGGATGGGCTGTCAGTGTGGATAGGAAGAAAGTCACCGGCAGATCTCATAATCAAGTCTAAAGACAGGGAATTGTGGAGAGAAATGATCGCCTACGCCACTCGGCACGGCACTTGATTGACTGAACGAACTAACCTGGCCCTACACTACACTCCCAATCACGCATGCCTGTCCCACTGGAGCATCACTTTACGTCTTTAAACTTATCCATGACTTGGTCATACATGATTTACTTACAGCATCACTTTACGTCTTTAAATTTATCCATGACTTGGTCATACATGATTTACTTACAGCATCACTTTACGTCTTTAAATTTATCCACGACTTGGTCATACATGATTTACTTACAGCATCACTTTACGTCTTTAATCTTATCCATGACTTGGTCATACATGATTTACTTACAACATCACTTTACGTCTTTAATCTTATCCATGACTTGGTCATACATGATTTACTTACAGCATCACTTTACGTCTTTAATCTTATCCATGACTTGGTCATACATGATTTACTTACAGCATCACTTTACGTCTTTAATCTTATCCATAGCTTTTTCATACATGATTTACTTACAGCATCACTTTACGCCTTTAATCTTATCCATGACTTGATCATACATGATTTACTTACAGCATCACTTTACGCATTTAATCTTATCCATGACTTGATCATACATGATTTACTTACAGCATCACTTTACGCCTTTAATCTTATCCATGACTTGGTCATACATGATTTACTTACAACATCACTTTACGCCTTTAATCTTATCCATGACTTGCTCATACATGATTTACTTACAACATCACTTTACGCCTTTAATCTTATCCATGACTTTGTCATACCTGGTTTACTTACAGCATCACTTTACGCCTTTAATCTTATCCATGACTTGCTCATACATGATTTACTTACAGCATCACTTTACGTCTTTAAACTTATCCATGACTCGGTTATACATGATTTACTTACAGCATCACTTTACGTCTTTAAACTTATCCATGACTCGGTTATACATGATTTACTTACAGCATCACTTTACGCCTTTAAACTTATCCATGACTCGGTTATACATGATTTACTTACAGCATCACTTTACGTCTTTAAACTTATCCATGACTTGCTCATACATGATTTACTTACAGCATCACTTTATGCCTTTAATCTTATCCATGACTTTGTCATACATGATTTACTTACAGCATCACTTTACGTCTTTAATCTTATCCATGACTTTGTCATACATGATTTACTTACAGCATAATTTTACGCCTTTAAACTTATCCATGACTTGGTCATACATGATTTACTTACA
This sequence comes from Achatina immaculata, assembly GCA_009760885.1. NCBI lineage: Eukaryota > Metazoa > Mollusca > Gastropoda > Stylommatophora > Achatinidae > Lissachatina > Lissachatina immaculata. Next base: position 63,314,353 of record CM019719.1, on the reverse strand, counting down.
GCATCACTTTACGCATTTAATCTTATCCATGACTTGCTCATACATGATTTACTTACAGAATGATAGGACAGCTGTGATCTTCTTTCCTAGCTTTTGTCCGGGGAGATTAACCTGCAAGGCAGGAGGTACCTGTTTTAGTCTGCTGCTTTTATTTCAATATTAACAGCTTGACTTCTACATCTAAAGGTATTTTCAAATTCCAGCACCTGGTATCAGAAGGTCTGGTCTTTCCTTTCTCATATAGTTTTGTTTATTTGTTTGTTTGTTTGTTTGTTTGTTTGTTTGTTTGTTTGTTTGTTTGTTTTTGTGCGTGTGTGCGTCTCAGAATATGATTCACTTAAATTTTTTTTTAAAAAACGAAAAAAGGACGTCGAGACTAAAACATGCTGATCAAGTGGCACAAGAAAAAAAGGCTGTAGAACTGACTGGAAGTATGAAGGAACTGAGATGCTTGATCGCCAACCTCTACCAGTAAGTACATAATGAAAGAACTAAAACTATAAAACTCAGAACTATAAAACTCAGAACTAAAACACAGAACTAAAACTCGTGTGCAACCATGGTCTAAATACTTGTAATGTTAACTTCTACCTGTCTGTTTCACCTCTGTGTGTGTGAATATGAAGCTATCAGCCAGGCATTGACGTGGTATTAAATAATCTTCCCTACATGCTACAGTTGTACATATCACAAGTACTCAGCTTGCTTCAACATCAAGTATTTCTGTCAACAAATTTGAGAGCCCTGCTTGTAATTTCTAAACGAGTGCCAGGTTTTGGTTGGTGCAGGCTGACACAGCAGGGCTGACATAAATAACTGCACACAATAACCACACACTCTAAAAACAAAGCACGCCTGCTAACATGATTTATAAGGCCACTCTGTGACGGATTTAATAACAGAAAGCACTATAATATGATTCTACCAAGTAACTTCCTGTTGTGCTGCAGAGGTTGAAAGATCAAACCCGCCCGCATTTGTTTCGTGTCCTTTTGTTCTGTCTTGTCTGAGAGTAGCTAGCAAGTACGAAATGGGAAGTCGGAGATGGTAAATGACGTGCTGTTTGGTACAAACACGGCACGGATGCAGAAGTTGAAACCATGGGATATTGTCGTCAATATGTTTGTCATAACTGTTGTAATTCAGATATTCTTCTCAGCATATTTGTCATGGCTGTGGTCGTGATTTAAACATTGATTTAGACACTGCATATAGATCTTGTCGTCTTCTTCTATTTGCTCTCTGATATTAATAAATGAAATTCCAGTCAAGGACATAAGGACGCATACCAAAAAATTAATGTACGTCTCCTAGACGTCAAGACTATTAGCAGAAAGTTAATGTACGTCTTCAAGACATACAACACTATTAGCAGAAGGTTAATGTACGTCTCCAAGACATCAAGGCTAGTAGCAGAAAGTTAATGTAAGTCTTCAAGACATACAAGACTATTAGCAGAAAGTTCATGTACGTCTCCAAGACATCAAGACCAGTAGCAGAAAATTACTGTATGTCTCCAAGACATCAAGACTAGTAGAAGAAGGTTAATGTACGTCTCAAAGATGTACAAGACTATTAACAGAAAGTTAATGTACGTCTCAGATACATACAAGACTATTAGCAGAAAGTTAATGTATGTCTCCAAGACATACAAGACTATTACCAAAAAGTTAATATACGTCTCCAAGACATCAAGACTATTAGCAGAAAGTTAATATACGTCTCCAAGACATCAAGACTATTAGCAGAAAGTTAATGTACGTCTCCAAGACATCAATACTATTACCAGAAAGTTAATGTACGTTTTCAACACATACAAGACTATTAGCAGAAAGTTAATGTACGTTTTCAACACATACAAGACTATTAGCAGAAAGTTATTGTACGTTTCCAAGAAATCAAAACTATTAGCAGAAAGTTATTGTACGTCTCAAAGATGTACAAGACTATTAGTAGACATTTAATGTACGTCTCAAGACATCAAGACAAGTAGAAGAAACTTAATGTACGTCTCAAAGATGTACAAGACTATTAGCAGAAAGTTAATGTACGTCTCTAAGACATCACGACTATTACCAGAACGTTAATGTACGTCACCAAGACATCAAGACTATTAGCAGAAAGTTAATGTACGTCTCCAAGACATGCTCATACATGATTTACTTACAGAATGATAGGACAGCTGTGATCTTCTTTCCTAGCTTTTGTCCGGGGAGATTAACCTGCAAGGCAGGAGGTACCTGTTTTAGTCTGCTGCTTTTATTTCAATATTAACAGCTTGACTTCTACATCTAAAGGTATTTTCAAATTCCAGCACCTGGTATCAGAAGGTCTGGTCTTTCCTTTCTCATATAGTTTTGTTTATTTGTTTGTTTGTTTGTTTGTTTGTTTGTTTGTTTGTTTGTTTGTTTGTTTTTGTGCGTGTGTGCGTCTCAGAATATGATTCACTTAAATTTTTTTTTAAAAAACGAAAAAAGGACGTCGAGACTAAAACATGCTGATCAAGTGGCACAAGAAAAAAAGGCTGTAGAACTGACTGGAAGTATGAAGGAACTGAGATGCTTGATCGCCAACCTCTACCAGTAAGTACATAATGAAAGAACTAAAACTATAAAACTCAGAACTATAAAACTCAGAACTAAAACACAGAACTAAAACTCGTGTGCAACCATGGTCTAAATACTTGTAATGTTAACTTCTACCTGTCTGTTTCACCTCTGTGTGTGTGAATATGAAGCTATCAGCCAGGCATTGACGTGGTATTAAATAATCTTCCCTACATGCTACAGTTGTACATATCACAAGTACTCAGCTTGCTTCAACATCAAGTATTTCTGTCAACAAATTTGAGAGCCCTGCTTGTAATTTCTAAACGAGTGCCAGGTTTTGGTTGGTGCAGGCTGACACAGCAGGGCTGACATAAATAACTGCACACAATAACCACACACTCTAAAAACAAAGCACGCCTGCTAACATGATTTATAAGGCCACTCTGTGACGGATTTAATAACAGAAAGCACTATAATATGATTCTACCAAGTAACTTCCTGTTGTGCTGCAGAGGTTGAAAGATCAAACCCGCCCGCATTTGTTTCGTGTCCTTTTGTTCTGTCTTGTCTGAGAGTAGCTAGCAAGTACGAAATGGGAAGTCGGAGATGGTAAATGACGTGCTGTTTGGTACAAACACGGCACGGATGCAGAAGTTGAAACCATGGGATATTGTCGTCAATATGTTTGTCATAACTGTTGTAATTCAGATATTCTTCTCAGCATATTTGTCATGGCTGTGGTCGTGATTTAAACATTGATTTAGACACTGCATATAGATCTTGTCGTCTTCTTCTATTTGCTCTCTGATATTAATAAATGAAATTCCAGTCAAGGACATAAGGACGCATACCAAAAAATTAATGTACGTCTCCTAGACGTCAAGACTATTAGCAGAAAGTTAATGTATGTCTCCAAAACATCAAGACTCTTAGCAGAAAGTTAATGTACTTCTCAAAGACATCAAAACTATTAGCAGAAAGTTAATGTACGTCTTCAAGACATCACGACTAGAAGCAGAAAGTCTACGTCACTAAGACATCAAGACTATTAGCAGAAAGTTACTCTATGTCTCCAAGACATCAGCACTAGCAGAAGAAGGTTATTGTACTTCTCAGAGATGTACAAGACTATTAGCAGAAAGTTAATGTACGTCTCCAGGACATACAAGACTATTAGCAGAAAGTTTATGTCTCCAAGACATCAAGACTATTAGCAAAATGTTAATGTACGTCTCCAAGACATCAAGACTATTACCAGAACATTAATGGACGTTTCCAAGACATACAAGACTATTACCAGAAAGTTAATGTACGTCTCCAAGACATCAAGAATATTAGCAAAACGTTAATGTACGTCTCACAGATGTACAAGACTATTAGCAGAAAGTTAATGTACGTCTCCAAGATATCAAGACTATTAGCAGAAAGTTAATGTACGTCTTCAAGACATCAAGACCATTAGCAGAATGTTAATGTACGTCTCCAAGACATCAAGACTATTAGCAGAAAGTTAATGTACATCTCAAAGATGTACAAGACTATTAGCAGAAAGTTAATGTACGTCTCCAGGACATACAAGACTATTAGCAGAACGTTTATGACTCCAAGACATCAAGACTATTACCAGAACATTAATGTACGTCTCCAAGACATCAAGACTATTAGCAGAAAAGTAATGTACGTCTGCAAAATATCAAGACTATTAACAGAATGTTAATGTACGTCTCAAGACATTAAGGCTAGTTGAAGAAAGTTATTGTACGTCTCAAAGATGTACAAGACTATTAGCAGACATTTAATGTATGTCTCCAAGACATCAAGACTAATAGCAGAAAGTTAATGTACGTTTCCAAAACATACAAGACTATTAGCAGAAAGTTATTGTACGTCTTCAAGACATACAAGACTATTAGCAGAAAGTTAATGTACGTCTCCAAGACACCAGGACTATTAGCAGAAAGTTAAGTACGTCTCCAAGACATCAAGACTATTAGTAGAATGTTAATGTACATCTCAAAGATGTACACGACTATTAGCAGAAAGTTAATGTACGTCTCAAAGATGTACAAGACTATTAGCAGAAAGTTAATACACGTCTCCAAGACATCAAGACTATTAGCAGAAAGTTAATATACGTCTCACAGATGTACAAGACTATTAGCAAAAAGTTCATGTACGTCTCCAAGATATCAAGACCATTAGCAGAATGTTAATGTACGTCTCCAAGACATCAAGACTATTAGCAGAAAGTTAATGTACGTCTCAAATATGTACAAGACTATTAGCAGAAAGTTAATGTACGTCTGCAAGACATCAAGACTATTAACAGAATGTTAATGTACGTCTCAACACATTAAAGCTAGTTGAAGAAATTTATTGTACGTCTCAAAGATGTACAAGACTATTAGCAAAAAGTTAATGTACGTCTCCAAGACATCAAGACTATTAGCAGAATGTTAATGTACGTCTCAACACATTAAAGCTAGTTGAAGAAATTTATTGTACGTCTCAAAGATGTACAAGACTATTAGCAAAAAGTTAATGTACGTCTCCAAGACATCAAGACTATTAGCAGAAAGTTAATGTACGTCTCCAAGACATCAAGACTAATAGCAGAAAGTTAATGTACGTCTCCAAGACATCAAGACTATTAGCAGAAAGTTCATGTACATCTCAAAGATGTAAAAGACTATTTGAAGAAAGATAATATACGTCTCACAGACATACAAGACTAGTAGAGGAAAGTTAATGTACGTTTCCAAAACATACAAGACTATTAGCAGAAAGTTATTGTACGTCTCCAAGACATAAAAGACTATGAGCAGAAAGTTAATGTACATCTCCAAGCCATCAAGACTATTAGCAGAAAGTTAATGTACATCTCCAAGACATCAAGACTATTAGCAGAAAGTTAATATACGTCTCCAAGACATCAAGACTATTAACAGAATGTTAATGTACGTCTCAAGACATTAAGACTAGTAGAAGAAAGTTATTGTACGTCTCAAATATGTACAAGACTATTAGCAGACATTTAATGTACGTCTCCAAGACATCAAGACTATTAGCAGAAAGTTAATGTACGTCTCCAAGATGTACAAGACTATTAGCAGGAAGTTAATGTACGTCTCCAAGACATACAAGACTAGTAGAAGAAAGCAGAAACCATTAATACTGAATTTCATAGATTTTAAGAAGGCATTTGATAGCATACACAGAGATTCATTATGGAGAATTTTATGTCTATATGGAATACCATCTAAAATTGTCAACATCATTAAGGACTTATACAATGGATATGGTTGTGCAGTCAAGACAGAAGAAGGGATGAGTGAATGGTTCCAGATTGAAACAGGCGTGAAACAAGGATGTATACTGTCTCCTTTACTTTTTGGGATTACAATAGACTTCATAATGACAAAATGCTGCACAGGTAACACAGGTATTGACTGGGTACATGGGACCCAACTAGAAGATCTTGATTTTGCTGATGACATAACTCTTATCAGTAATAATGTGAATTCCATGCAAGAAAAAACAGATAGCCTATCTTCACTGGCTAGCAAAATAGGACTTGAAATTAACAAGGACAAAACAAAAATAATGAAAATTCCCATCAATCAAAATGGAAAAATACACATAGAAGGGACAGATATTGAAGAAGTCAATCAATTTGCATACCTTGGCAGCTACATAGACCAGGATGGTGACACTAGAAAGGAAGTTAGGATCAGAATTGCAAAAGCAGCATCAATCTTCAAGAATCTTGAGAACATATGGAATTCAAAAGTTATAAGCACAAAAACCAAGTTAAGACTATTCAATTCAAATGTAATATCTACCCTCATTTATGCATGCGAAAGCTGGAAAACAACTAAAGAAATAGAAAAGAAATTAGACTCTTTTGAAAACAAATGCCTAAGGAAAATACTCGGCATCAAGTGGAATGAATTCAAGAACAATGCAGAGATAAGACAGATGACTGAACAACAACCAGTCTCACGGGTGATCAGGAAAAGGAGATGGACATATGTTGGTCACTTGATGAGAAGAAATGATCAGAGAATCCCAAAACAAGCTATCAAGTGGAACACAACAGGCCGAAGAAAAAGGGGCAGACCGCGTGAAACTCTGAAGAGGACATTATTAAGAGAGGCCAAGTTAACAGGCATAAAATCCTTTGTTGAGGTTGAAAGACTCGCCGAAGACAGGAAAAATTGGCGAACTACTTTGCGAGCCCTATGTGACGTCTAACGGCACGGGAAGGATATAAGATATAAGATAAGATAAGAAGAAAGCTAATGTACGTCTCAAAGATGTACAAGACTATTAGCAGAAAGTTATTGTACGTCTCAAGACATTAAGACTAGTAGAATAAAGTTATTGTACGTCTCAAAGATGTACAAGACTATTAGCAGAAAGTTAATGTACGTCTCCAAGACATCAAGACTATTAGCAGAAAGTTACTGTATGTCTCCATGACATCAAGACTACCAGAAGAAGGTTACTTTACGTCTCAAAGATGTACAAAACTATTAGCAGAAAGTTAATGTACGTCTTCAAGACATATAAGACTATTAGCAGAAAGTTATTGTATGTCTCAAAGATATACAAGACTATTAGCAGAAAGTTAATGTACGTCTTCAAGACATCAAGACTATTAGTAGAAGGTTAATGTACGTCACCAAGACATCAAGACTATTAGCAGAAAGTTAATGTACTTCTCCAAGACATCAAGACTTTTAGCAGAAAGTTAATGTACGTCTCCAAGACATCAAGAGTATTAGCAGAAAGTTAATGTACGTCTCAAGACATTAAGACTAGTAGAAGAAAGTTAATGTACGTCTCACAGATGTACAAGATTATTAGCAGAAAGTTAATGTACGTCTCCAAGACATCAAGACTATTAGCAGAAAGTTAATATACGTCACCAAGACATCGAGACTATTAGCAGAAAGTTAATGTACTTCTCCAAGACATCAATACTATGAGCAGAAAGTTAATATACGTCTCCAAGACATACAAGACTAGTAGAAGAAAGTTAATGTACGTCTCAAAGATGTACAATTCTATGAGCAGAAAGTTAATGTACGTCTCAAAAATGTACAAGACTATTAGCAGAAAGTTGATGTACGTCTCCAAGACATCAAGACTATTAACAGAATGTTAATGTACGTCTCAAGACATTAAGGCTAGTTGAAGAAAGTTATTGTACGTCTCAAAGATGTACAAGACTATTAGCAGAAAGTTAATGTACGTCTCCAAGATATCAAAAATAGCATCAGAAAGTTAATGTACACGTTACTAATTTTTTAGTGAAGAATGTCCAGATACCATCTTGTGTGCGATCTGAACTCTAGAAAATAAAAATGGCAGCTCTTTAGAGAAGATTCTTGATTTTGTTAACAAGATATTCGATTCTCTGAACGAGATATGTCAATTTTTGTTAACAAGATATTTTAATTTTGCTAACAAACTGTTTTATTTTTTTTTAAAAACACAATTTTTATTGTGTTAAGAAATCACATTGAAAGTGTTAAAACACCATCTTGATTTTGCTAACAAATTACTTTGATCGAGCTAACAAATCATCTTAAGTTTGTTAACCACATTTCTTAGTTTTAACGACCACATGACTGGCAATGACCTCTTCCCCTGACAGATTCTCACACATCACCTGTGAAAGCAAAACTCTCTGCGTCCAACTTTTAAAGATCCCGGATTTGGACTGTTTTCGGTGCAAGTTTTGACAATTTTTGTCAAGTTTTTCTTATAAAATTATGTCCACGAGAAACAAGTGACTGTCTTATCATAGTTTCTTACAGGTAAATCACAGAGACCATCTAGGTTGGGTTAAAAATAAAAAACAAATACGTGACAAATGATAAGATTATACATAATTCATATATATATCCACTTGGACATCTCTCTGACAACCAGACAGACCTAAACACTCGTCTGACAACCAGATCAATATATTGACCACATGATAACAAAAGCTCCAAGGTTTATCGGCAGTGAAGGTCATGGCAGCTGCCAACACTGAGCAGAAGCTACTAATATTTCTGTACCAGGGGCTGGTCCTTGCACCCATCAAGTACACCTCCCCCCCCCCCCCCCCATTCTATCTGTTAGCCCTGCTCAGATCGGAAACATTGAAAAGATGCAAAATGAAGGCATGCAGATTATCTTGGGATGTACGAGAGACACTTCCTGTGTAACGATGAGATACCTTCTTGATCTCCCAACCATGAATCACAGGATCAGGATCTGGAGGGCACGTGCCTACCTCAAGGTAAGTGCAGACAAAGAGCACACCTTGCACCAAGAACTCCTTATAGAAAAGACTGACAGGTTAAAGACGGGGCAGATCATGGGTGGGTGGAGCAGAAGTTGACATCAAGCAGGTCTGTGAACATCAACCCAGGCGAGGGGTGGGTACCTGTGCCTCCAGCGGTCAGAGGCACAGTCTCTTGCACTGACAGGTTTGACAGGAGAAGCTGGGAGCAGAATCCACTTGCTGTGAATGCTGAGATCAACACTCTCATCAGTGAAAACTCTAATCAGGCTGATGTTGTTATTTACACAGATGTTTTGTTGCACGACATCAGAGGAGTGCATGGACATTCACGGGGCACTCAGCGGGCAGAACATTCCAGGAAACCAGCGGCACTTTGACCACAAGCAGTATGACGATGGAGGTGATGGCGGTAATGAAAGTATTAGAATGACTAGAGTTACAAAACTACGCCCGTGTCTGTTACTAAGTGATTGAGTTTGATCCGGAAGGTTGAGGCAGGTTCTGTACGTAGGCTGTGGCTGGAAGGTCGAGGCAGGTTCTGTACGCAGGCTGTGGCTGGAAGGTTGAGGCAGGTTCTGTACGCAGGCTGTGGCTGGAAGGTTGAGGCAAGTTCTGTACGCAGGCTGTGGCTGGAAGGTCGAGGCAGGTTCTGTACGCAGGCTGTGGCTGGAAGGTTGAGGCAAGTTCTGTACGCAGGCTGTGGCTGGAAGGTTGAGGCAAGTTCTGTACGCAGGCTGTGGCTGGAAGGTCGAGGCAGGTTCTGTACGCAGGCTGTGGCTGGAAGGTCGAGGCAGGTTATGTACGCAGGTTGTGGCTGGAAGGTTGAGGCAAGTTCTGTACTCAGGCTGTGGCTTGAGTCAGTGCAGAGATCAACGATTCGCAGAGTCACCTTCATCTATGTTCCTGGGCACGTGGACAGACAGAGAAATGAGAGAGCTGATAGACTGGCTGGCTCTGTCATCATCGCAGACGGACAATCACTGGACCGAGCTGACATTGTTAACGAGCTCAGGGAGATAGACAGAGTGGAGGACTTGGAGGACAGCTACATCGTTGCTTAGACTGTGAGAGATAGGCAGAGTGGAGGACTTGGAGGACAGCTACATCGTTGCTTAGACTGTGAGAGATAGACAGAGTGGAGGACTTGGAGGACAGCTACATCGTTGCTTAGACTGAGAGAGAGAGCTGGGAGTACAGACTGGCACGGCCAGGAACGAGAGGCATACTGGATATGCGAGGGGATTTATCAACCAACACAGGCCAGGCACTGTCAGTCAACCAACACAGGCCAGGCACTATCAGTCAGCCAACACAGGCCAGGAACTGTCAATCAACCAACACAGGCCAGGAACTGTCAATCAACCAACACAGGCCAGGAACTGTCAATCAACCAACACAGGCCAGGCACTATCAGTCAGCCAACACAGGCCAGGAACTGTCAATCAACCAACACAGGCCAGGAACTGTCAATCAACCAACACAAGCCAGGAACTGTCAATCAACCAACACAGGCTAGGAACTGTCAGTCAACCAACACAGGCCAGGAACTGTCAATCAACCAACACAGGCCAGGAACTGTCAATCAACCAACACAGGCCAGGAACTGTCAGTCAACCAACACAAGCCAGGAACTGTCAGTCAACCAACACAGGTCAAGAACTGTCAATCAACCAACACAGGCCAGGAACTATCAGTCAATCAACACAAGCCAGGAACTGTCAATCAACCAACACAGGCCAGGAACTGTCAGTCAACCAACACAAGCCAGGAACTGTCAGTCAACCAACACAGGCCAAGAACTGTCAATCAACCAACACAGGCCAGGAACTATCAGTCAATCAACACAAGCCAGGAACTGTCAATCAACCAACACAGGCCAGGAACTGTCAGTCAACCAACACAGGCCAGGAACTGTCAGCCGAGGGACCCTGATGTGGGGGAGGGGGAGGAATAAGAGCACATGCGGACACTGATGACCCAGACCATAAACCAGATCACCTAGACACTTCTCTGGCTATCACATCACCTGGACACTTCTCCGACTATCACATCACCTGAACACTTCTCTCTGACTATCACATCACCTGGACACTTCTCTGACTATTACATCACCTGAACACTTCTCTGACTATCACATCACCTGAACACTTCTCTGACTATCACATCACCTGGACACTTCTCTGACTATCACATCACCTGGACACTTCTCTTACTATCACATCACCTGGACACTTCTCTGACTATCACATCACCTGGACACTTCTCTGACTATCACATCACCTGAACACTTCTCTGACTATCACATCACCTGGACACTTCTCTGACTATCACATCACCTGAACACTTCTCTCTGACTATCACATCACCTGGACACTTCTCTGACTATCACATCACCTGGACACTTCTCTGACTATCACATCACCTGAACACTTCTCTGACTATCACATCACCTGAACACGTCTCTGGTGAGACCACTTGCACTTCTGACAATCAGTTAACTACCAGTGATCTTTGGTTTCGACTTGACTGTGTCGAAATACCTGGAGCTATTTAAACACACGCTCGCTTACAGAGAGGAAAGTAATTCTTTGTTGTAGTGTACGATTCTGGCATCTCATCGTGTTAGAGACTGACAGAAAGTCATGTCCGTGTCAAACAGAATAAATACACACAGAGAAATGACTTTTTTTTAGTGCAAGTTATGTTTTGATTGGAAACGACTAGAATGAAAATAAAAAATAAATAAAATAAAATTGTTTGACTGGCGTTCGCATAAAGTATGCATTAATCAAGAGGAAATTAAGTTCATTGTCACTGTCTGGGTAGAACTGTTTGGGTAGAACATAACTGTTTGGATAGAACATAACTGTTTGGATAGAACATAACTGTTTGGGTAGAACATAACTGTTTGGATAGAACATAACTGTTTGGATAGAATATAACTGTTTGGGTAGAACATAACTGAACTGTCAGATAACAAAAATATGTACGTACCTATATCCTGTATGTCAGTGTGTTGTATCACTTTTACTGTTATGTTTCTCCCAGAAATCGTCACTATACTTAAATGCCTGGAGTTAATTTCTTCAAAATATGTCAGACTGTAGCCATCGGAAAGTGTGCTTCTTCAAAGCTACTGTCAAGTGTTATTTATTTATTTATTCATGGAAAGAAAGAAAGAAAAGAAAGAAAGAAAGAAAGAAAGAAGAAAGAAAGAAAGAAAGAAAGAAAGAATCATCTTAACAAGACGCTGTTATTTAGTCTGTACAACACAGAATGAGGATGAAGAACTTGAATGTTTGCTCTGTTTATTGATTTTGTTGTTGTTGTTCTTGTGCCACACTTTGGTAGGGTTGAGAAGAGCTTCGTACATGTTTTATTCAGCGAGATCTGGACAGACGAGATCAATCAAGTCCCACTCATACCAGAGATGTTTAAACAGCGAGCTGAAAAGTTTGTCCACGCCGATACTTTTAGCTGTTTCTTGTACTAGAGAGGTACTTTTATCTGTTTCTTGTACTAGAGAGGTACTTTTAGCTGTTTCTTGTACTAGAGAGGTACTTTTAGCTATTTCTTGCACCAGAGAGACACTTTTAGTTGTTTCTTGTACCAGACAGGGTATCATTCGCATCTTTACCAGCAGAGAAAAATATGTGCTTGTGAGAGTGATATAGTGACTGTGAATGTAATACAGTGATTGTGAAAGTAATACAGTGATTGTGAAGGTTGCAGAAGCTGGTGCAGTATGAGATGCAGAAATGATTAGGGATGAACGAAACTATAGAACTGATTTAACCTGGGTCTTCCGTCCAGGCCATGCGGCTGTCCATGGAAACGAGTGGCTGACAGGGTGGCTGGACAGGCTGATATATGAGGCTGCTTGAGAACGAAAAGGACATTGCGAAGGCCATAGTAGACAGCCTAGGAGAGGACGAAGAGAGGGAGTTGATGGACAATGTGCATGTACAGAGACGCGTGAAGCTGGGACAGAGCAAGTGCGCTGGCGGGAAATCTGAACTAAGTAGGAGAAAATCTGAACTAAGTAGGAGAAAATCTGAACTAAGTAGGAGAAAATCTGAACTAAGTAGGAGAAAATCTGAACTAAGTAGGAGAAAATCTGAACTAAGTAGGAGAAAATCTGAACTAGGTAGGAGAAAATCTGAACTAAGTAGGAGAAAATCTGAACTAAGTAGGAGAAAATCTGAACTAGGTAGGAGAAAATGTGAACTAAGTAGGAGAAAATGTGAACTAAGTAGGAGAAAATCTGAACTAAGTAGGAGAAAATCTGAACTAAGTAGGAGAAAATCTGAACTAAGTAGGAGAAAATCTGAACTAGGTAGGAGAAAATCTGAACTAAGTAGGAGAAAATCTGAACTAAGTAGGAGAAAATCTGAACTAAGTAGGAGAAAATCTGAACTAAGTAGGAGAAAATCTGAACTAGGTAGGAGAAAATCTGAACTAAGTAGGAGAAAATCTGAACTAAGTAGGAGAAAATCTGAACTAGGTAGGAGAAAATGTGAACTAAGTAGGAGAAAATGTGAACTAAGTAGGAGAAAATCTGAACTAAGTAGGAGAAAATCTGAACTAAGTAGGAGAAAATCTGAACTAGGTAGGAGAAAATTTGAGCTAGGTAGGAGAAAATCTGAGCTAGGTAGGAGAAAATCTGAACTAGGTAGGAGAAAATCTGAACTAGGTAGGAGAAAATCTGAACTAAGTAGGAGAAAATCTGAACTAGGTAGGAGAAAATCTAAACTAAGTAGGAGAAAATCTGAACTAAGTAGGAGAAAATCTGAACTAGGTAGGAGAAAATGTGAACTAAGTAGGAGAAAATCTGAACTAAGAAGGAGGAAATCTGAGCTAGGTAGGAGAAAATCTGAACTAGGTAGGATAAAACGTTTAACAAGCAAACAACACGTGACGGAAATTATTACTAAAGAGACGGTGGATGTTGGAGTATGAGGCGGAGCGTGTATGGGAATGTTCAGAATGTGATGGCGACAGATTCTGACATCTGATTTAACAACAAGAATAATGTGAGGTTGTGTAGTGCACACACGACTTTTATACACGATAACAGATTTAAAGAGTGACTGGTTAGTTATCACAGTACAAGAACAAGTTATAGAAACTGGCGGGGGGGGGGGGGGAACTATATGATTATGGCACATGTATTATCTCCACTAGCAATAATAGAGTGTTGGTGATATGATTACAACACATGCATTACTATCGCAAGCAATAACAGAATGCTGGTAATATGATTATAATATATGCATTGCTACTTTACAAAACACCAAAATGGTTGTCGTATGGTGATATAGTTATAACACGTACACAATACTATCACACGTGATAACAAACACCTGGTGCTATAACACACACATTACTATCGCATGTGATAAGAAACTGCTGGTGATACAACACACATTACTATCACATGTGATAACAAACTGTTGGTGATACAACACACATTACTATCACATGTGATAACAAATTGTTGGTGATACAACACACACACACATTATTATCGCATGCGATATGAAACTGCTGGTGATATAACACACATATTACTATCACATGTAATAACAAACTGCTGGTGATATAGTTAAATATTGACCACAGCAACTGTAACATTAGATTCAGCGAGTATTGTTTGTAACATTTCTTGAAGTTGGTGACTGGATTTAGGCATGGCCAAAGAGAAACACAGAGAACGCTCATTTTTCAAAGATAACAGATTTCTAGATAATCAAACAGATAATTTGGAAGACGTTTACCGCTTTAAAAAAAAGTTAAGAACAATGTAGACTGCTCAAGAGATAAATAGTGGACTGGGTCTTATATTTTTTCAGCTAACTTATATCATCATCATCATCATCATCATCATCATCATTAGGTGCTGTGCCAGCAGACTTTGGCAGTCAAGTTCCTCCACAGATCCCTGCTCTTTATATTTCTCATCAGCTCACATTGGTTCTTTGTACCACAGTGTCATCTTTATATTTCCCATCAGCTCAAGTTGGTGCTTTGTACCACAGTGTCATCTTTATATTTCCCATCAGCTCAAGTTGGTGCTTTGTACCACAGTGTCATCTTTATATTTCCCATCAGCTCAAATTGGTTCTTTGTACCACAGGGTCATCTTTATATTTCCAATCAGCTCAAGTTGGTGCTTTGTACCATTGGGGTCATCTTTATATTTCCAATCAGCTCAAGTTGGTGCTTTGTGCCACATACTGTTTGGCACTTTTGTTATCTTGGCCTTCCCCTGCCTTTTTTCCATTTATCTTCCCGGTTGTTATGATATTTTCAGTCCCTCCCCTTCTCATGTCCGGTGAATGATGACTGTAGTTTTCTTATGGACTTAATCTGGTTTATTCTTAATCTGGTTTATTCTTAATCTGGTTTATTCTTAATCTGGTTTGGTTAGACTTTCCCTTTTTGTTATCTTAGCTGTCCTTGGTATTGTTAACAATCTTCTACGTAACCACATCTCTGTTGCCTCTAGTGATCTCTGCCGATCTGTCAACTGTCCATTGTCTATGACTCACTCCCACAAAGTAGGACGGTCTCAGTGTAGAACTTTAGAACTATCTTTCTGATGGTCAGTGGCAGAGATGTTTCTGATGGTCAGTGGCAGAGATGTTTCTGATGGTCAGTGGCAGAGATGTTTCTGATGGTCAGTGGCAGAGATGTTTCTGATGGTCAGTGGCAGAGATGTTTCTGATGGTCAGTGGCAGAGATGTTTTTGATGGTCAGTGGCAGAGATGTTTCTGATTTGTCTGGAAGCTGTCCTGGCTTGGCATATTCTGATGTTGATCTCACAGAGGCATTCCCCATCTGATGTTACTCGAGTACCCAGATATCCAGGCACTTGTCTCAGACTTCTTCCTTCTACTTTAACATTGCATTTATTGAGTTTTTCCTCCGTGATGTCATTGCTTCTTCTCTCTTAAATATGTCAGAATAAAGGTTCTGTCAGAAGACGGCACTGGCGCCTCATAAAATGTTACACAATCGAGGACTCTGATCAGGGAACAAGACATAACTGTTACACAACATAACGTTTTGTCTGATCGAATGAAATTATTGATTTTAATATTTCCTCTGTCTGTTTGTTCACATCAGTTTCGGCATAAAATCGAAAGTTTTCGCTCTGCTGTCGGGCAGGGAGGGGCTAGAGCGGGTCAGTGGTACTTTTTGTTGTTGATTTCTCACGTAGATCGCGTACATACAGAGATTAGTATCAGACCATATATACCTATTTAAACATATTACATATCAAACCACGCCTACTCGTATATTACATATTACACTATGAACAATATCTATATAAATATATTTCACAAAAAGCATATGACCTTAGTATGATATGATACATCACAATACGGCAGGAAGGTTTCTCGTCACTTCGCTGTCCAGAGTTCTTGAAATGAGAACAAATCCTTGGTCATTTCAGTTTAAGAACGAGGTTCCATGTTCACAAAATAGAAAATGTTCACAAGAAGTAAATCATTTACCAGTCTGAATATTTCCCCATACACCATGTTTTCTTTAGCATATTCTTGTTTCATAATGATAAGTTTCTACGAAAAGTCCAAGTTTGTGACTTGTTAGAATGGCGGGTAAGCAAATATCGATGTGATGGATTAAAACACATTTTTGCTGCGCGCGTGTACAGAACATCACACACACTTACCATGTTATAGCTTACTTGTACAGGAGTGACTCGTGAAGATAAACAAACAGTGATAACTTCGTTTATCCCCTGAGTTTACAGTTATGAGTCTCCACATGAACCGAGAAATGACGACTTCTAACCAGGATCTTGCTCTCTCTCTTCCTTGACGTCTGGGGAATCACGACGAGGTGTGGGCCTCTCAAACAAGTCCCTTATTGTCGTTCAGAATTTGATACCTGTGTGCTTGTCTCGTTGCTACTGAGACTTATTGTAGTTTTACACCAGAAATAAATGTCAGGGAAAGTATCATAGCTATACACCAGAAATAAATGTCAGGGAAAGTATCATAGCTATACACCAGAAATAAATGTCAGGGAAAGTATCATAGCTACACACCAGAAATAAACGTCAGGGAAAGTATCATAGCTACAAACCAGAAGTAAACGTTAGGGAAAGTATCATAGCTACAAACCAGAAATAAACGTCAGGGAAAGTATCATAGCTATACACCAGAAATAAACGTCAGGGAAAGTATCATAGCTATACACCAGAAATAAACGTCAGGGAAAGTATCATAGCTATACACCAGAAATAAACGTCAGGGAAAGTATCATAGCTATACACCAGAAATAAACGTCAAGAAAAGTGTCATAGCTACAAACCAGAAATAAACGTCAGGGAAAGTATCATAGCTACAAACCAGAAATAAACGTCAGGGAAAGTATCATAGCTACAAACCAGAAGTAAACGTTAGGGAAAGTATCATAGATATATACCAGAAATAAACGTCAAGAAAAGTGTCATAGCTACAAACCAGAAATAAACGTCAGGGAAAGTATCATAGCTACAAACCAGAAGTAAACGTTAGGGAAAGTATCATAGATATATACCAGAAATAAACGTCAAGAAAAGTGTCATAGCTACAAACCAGAAATAAATGTCAGGGAAAGTATCATAGCTATACACCAGAAATAAATGTCAGGGAAAGTATCATAGCTACAAACCAGAAATAAATGTCAGGGAAAGTATCATAGCTATACACCAGAAATAATCTTCTAATTTGGTCTAATGTTGACTAAACCTTTATAAGGCCAAGCAATTTGCACGCCGGGTAAATATCACCATTTCTTTCAGTACAGCTTTCTAAAAAGTCACTCCGAGTACAATACTTTATTTTGCAATACTTTTAATGAAACTATGATTCCTAGTAATTTGTTTTTCTGCAGCAGGACAGCAAATATATTGTCACAACATGACACAAAGAATGAAGTTTTTTTTTTTCATGAACTTTTGTTTCTTTAACAAGCGATGACAGAACGGAACTAACACAGAAATATATCAACACGAACATGATAAACAGAACAGAAGCTATCCAGATAAAAGAATGTGTAGTCATTAACTTCAATTTCGACTTTTGATTAATTAGACAAGAAAAACGTCAAATAAGACATCTTTAATAGTAGCGTATCGTGAACCAAATTTCCTCTGTGCTGGTCATGAAAATGTTTTAATGATGCACTGCAAGATTTTCTTCCGTGTACGCGTGTACAAGAAACCGAGACAGAGGTAGAGGGATGTGACAGAAGTTTCTAGAATTCAAGTCGACGAAAAAGGAAGCAAATAATGGGCAGGTAAAGATGTGACTGTCTTGCAGAAGAGGCCATAAATCGAGTTGAAACTGGCTCGTTCTGTTGACAAACCCTGGTCACAACAAACAGAGAGAAATAATAGAGGGCCACATTGTCCAGGCGCGGTCAATCAGTTCTGTATCCTCTTAACTTGCCGCTGACACTAGAGTAAACCAATCATCTGGGCAAGATGACAACATTGACAGAGGAGACAAAAACCTGGACAATGTGGCAGTGTTGACAGAGGAGACAAAAGCTGAAGATCACTTGGACAAAGCGTCGACATTTAAATATTATTATTATTATTGCCTAAAAATAGCTCACTCAACATCACCGCCACATCTCTAGACAAATTTCTGCTCGTGTGCTTACATTGTAGCTTTTCTACATTATTTACATTCACATTTTTCTCTGCTACGTGGATATCATCCACCTCTGGATGATCTACCAGTTCATGAGATTTTGTTTAAACAGTTTCGTATTTCTACAGGAAAACAGGAAAATTCAGAGTCACATACATGGAATAGCACACGTAAACATAAGACAGGCGAGAGGAGAGAGGAGAGAGAGAGAGAGAGAGAGATGAAAGAAGAGAGAGATAAGAGAGATGAGAGAGTGTGAGAGAGATATGAGAGAGATGAGAAAAAAGAGAGAGGTGAGAGTGAGATGAGAGAAGAGAGAAGAGAGAGATGAGAGACAAGGGATGAGAGAAAGAGTGAGAGAGAGGGGGGATGAGAGAGAGGGGGATGAGAGATAGAGAGAGAAGGGAGGGGATGAGATGAGATGAGATTTGAGAGATATGAAAGATCAGAGAGAAAAGAGAACATCTATGCCATCTCTTACCTCATGTTTTCTACAAGCAGCTGCATAAATATGTCACAACTTTGTATGTCCATGCAAACCTTGACAGATTCTTTGAGCTCATTCCCTCATGCAAATCTTGACAGATTCTTTGAGCTCATTCCCTCATGCAAATCTTGACAGATTCTTTGAGCTCATTCCCTCAGGCAAATCTTGACAGATTCTTTGAGCTCCTTCCCTCATGCAAATCTTGGCAGCTTCCTTGGGCTCATTCCCTCATTCAAAATCCAGTGTAAAAAAAAAGAGCGAAAAAAACATGAACATTTATAGCGTCCTGTCCGCCACGGAGCAGCCTCAAGATTCACCACTGCCCAGCCTCACGACTCATTAGTTCTCAGACTCACGACCCACTAGTTCTCAGCCTCACGACTCGCTATTTCTCAGCCTCACGACTCACTATTTCTCAGCCTCACGACTCACTATTTCTCAGCCTCACGACTCACTAGTTCTCAGACTCACGACCCACTAGTTCTCAGCCTCACGACTCGCTATTTCTCAGCCTCACGACTCACTATTTCTCAGCCTCACGACTCACTATTTCTCAGCCTCACGACTCACTATTTCTCAGCCTCAGGACCCGCTATTTCTCAGCCTCACAACTCGCTAGTTCTCAGCCTCACGACTCACTAGTTCTCAGCTTCACGACCCACTAGTTCTCAGCCTCACGACTCGCTATTTCTCAGCCTCACGACTCACTATTTCTCAGCCTCACGACTCACTATTTCTCAGCCTCACGACTCACTATTTCTCAGCCTCAGGACCCGCTATTTCTCAGCCTCACGACTCGCTAGTTCTCAGCCTCACGACTCACTAGTTCTCAGCTTCACGACTCACTAGTTCTCAGCCTCACGACTCACTAATTCTCAGCCTCACGACTCAGCACTGTTAAACAACATCATTATAGGAAAGACACATTTTTAAAAATATGAAGAAATGTTTGAACAACGAGTAACTTTATCAAAGAATGTTGGAGCATAAAACATCCTACTCTATATTAGAAAACTTTCATCAAAAGTGACTCTGTGCACGCCTCACCTCATCAAATATATTTACACAACGCCTCACCTCATCAAATATATTTACACAACGCCTCACCTCATCAAACATATCTACACAACGCCTCACCTCACCAAACATATCTACACAATGACTCACCTCATCAACGCCGCATCGATCCAGTTAATCACTGAGATAACCTAGAGAAAAACCAGGCACAGATGTTGCAAAAAACGTTCGATCGCCACAAAACTTGGACACTGGTAGTTTACGATACGCACACAGTCACGGCGCCCCTCACCACGCCCTCGTATAGATCACGATCACAATCTTAACCAACAGCTAGACAGCTGCTGTGAAAACATACATTCATAAACATAGGGTTAATTGCCCAGAGCCAGGTTGTGTGTGTTGTCTGGCCACCTTAGTTTTACCTACAGTGATTGTTAATATCTTGCTTTGTTTCGCGTAAAGTTGAAGAAATCAACAGAATTTTTGATTGGAGAGACTCATCTGTTATTTAATACACAAATATAACAGTTCTGACCTAGCGGGACCTAGGGAAAGCTAATTAATGTTGCTCTGCTCATTATTTGTTAATGTAAAGATGCCTTATTTACTACTCATCTCACAGTTAGTATTCCTTGATAAGAACACGGACATGTCCAAGAAACTTTTTTTTTAATCTAAATCCTAAAAACTAAAGAAACAAGGACTTGTACCCTGGCTGTCCACGTTGTGTGGGGGACGATGCTGTCCACGTTGTGTGTGTGGAGGGACGATGCTGTCCACGTTGTGTGTGTGTGTGTGGGGGATGATGCTGTTCACATTGTGTGCATGGGGGGACGATGCTGTCCACGTTCTCTGTGTGTGGGGGACGATGCTGTCCACGTTGTGTGTGAGGGGACGATGCTGTCCACGTTGTGTGGGGGTGACGATGCTGTCCACGTTGTGTGGGGGTGATGATGCTGTCCATGCTGTGTGTGAGGGTGACGATGCTGTCCACGTTGTGTGTATGTGGGGGGACGATGCTGTCCACGTTGTGTGTGGGGGGAACTATGCTGTCCACGTTGTGTGTGTGGGGGGACGATGCTGTCCACGTTGTGTGGGGGTGACGATGCTGTCCACGTTGTGTGGGGTGATGATGCTGTCCATGCTGTGTGTGAGGGTGACGATGCTGTCCA
Source organism: Achatina immaculata (assembly GCA_009760885.1). NCBI lineage: Eukaryota > Metazoa > Mollusca > Gastropoda > Stylommatophora > Achatinidae > Lissachatina > Lissachatina immaculata. Next base: position 63,293,153 of record CM019719.1, on the reverse strand, counting down.
CGTTGTGTGTGGGGGGGAAGGATGCTGTCCAAGCCGTGTGGGGGTTACGATGCTGTCCACGCTGTGTGGGGGAACGATGCTGTCCACGTTGTGTGTGTGGGAGGACGATGCTGTCCACATTGTGTGTGTGGGGACGATGCTGTCCACGCTGTGTGGGGGTGACGATGCTGTCCACGTTGTGTGTGTGGGGGTGACGATGATGTCCATGTTGTGTGGGCGTAAGGATGCTGTCCACGTTGTGTGTGTGGGGGACGATGCTGTCCACGTTGTGTGGGGGTGACGATGCTGTCCACGTTGTGTGTGGGGGGGACGATGCTGTCCACGTTGTGTGTGTGGGGGTGACGATGCTGTCCACGTTGTGTGTGTGTGTGTGTGGGGGGTGACGATGCTGTCCACGTTGTGCCGGGGTGACGATGCTGTTCACGTTGTGTGTGTGTGGGGGACGATACTGTCCACGTTGTGTGTGGGGGGTGACGATGGTGTCCACCTTGTGTGTGTGAGGGGGTGACGATGCTGTCCACGTTGTGTGGGGGTGACGATGCTGTCCACGTTGTGTGTGCGGGGGGACGATGCTGTCCACGTTGTGTGGGGTGACAATGCTGTAAACGTTGTGTGTGTGGGGTGACAATATTGTCCACGTTGTATGTGTGGGGGACGATGCTGTCCACATTGTGTGTGTAGGGTGACGACGGTGTCCACCTTGTGTGTGTGGGGGGTTACGATGCTGTCCACTTTGTGTGTGTGTGTGGGGGTGACGATGCTGTCCACGTTGTGTGTGTGTCTGGGGGTGACGATGCTGTCCACGTTGTGTGTGTGGGGTGACGATGCTGTCCACCTTCTATGTGTGTGGGGGTGACGATGCTGTTCACGTTGTGTGTGTGTGGGTGGTGACGATACTGTCCACGTTGTGTGTGTGTGGGGGCGACGATGCTGTCCACGTTGTGTGTGTATGTGGGGGTGACGATGCTGTCCACGTTGTGTGTGTGGGGTGACGATGCTGTCCACCTAGTGTGTGTGTGGGGGTGACGATGCTGTCCACCGTGTGTGTGTGTGTGGGGGTGACGACGCTGTCCACGTTGTGTGTGTGGGGGTGACGATGCTGTCCACGTTGTGTGTGTGTGGGGGTGACGATGCTGTCCACGTTGTGTGTGTGGGGGGCGGTGCTGTTTACTTTGTGTGTGGGGGATGACGATGCTGTCCACGTTGTGTGGGGGTGACGATGCTGTCCACGTTGTGTGGGTGTGTCGATGCTGTCCACGTTGTGTGTGTGGGGGGACGATGCTGTCCACGTTGTGTGTGTGTGTGTGTGGGGGATGATGCTGTTCACATTGTGTGCATGGGGGGACGATGCTGTCCACGTTCTCTGTGTGTGGGGGGACGATGCTGTCCACGTTGTGTGTGAGGGGACGATGCTGTCCACGTTGTGTGGGGGTGACGATGCTGTCCACGTTGTGTGGGGGTGATGATGCTGTCCATGCTGTGTGTGAGGGTGACGATGCTGTCCACGTTGTGTGTATGTGGGGGGACGATGCTGTCCACGTTGTGTGTGGGGGGAACTATGCTGTCCACGTTGTGTGTGTGGGGGGACGATGCTGTCCACGTTGTGTGGGGGTGACGATGCTGTCCACGTTGTGTGGGGGGTGATGATGCTGTCCATGCTGTGTGTGAGGGTGACGATGCTGTCCACGTTGTGTGTGGGGGGGAAGGATGCTGTCCAAGCCGTGTGGGGGGTTACGATGCTGTCCACGCTGTGGGGGAACGATGCTGTCCACGTTGTGTGTGTGGAGGACGATGCTGTCCACATTGTGTGTGTGTGGGGGACGATGCTGTCCACGCTGTGTGGGGGTGACGATGCTGTCCACGTTGTGTGTGTGTGGGGGTGACGATGCTGTCCATGTTGTGTGGGCGTAAGGATGCTGTCCACGTTGTGTGTGGGGGACGATGCTGTCCACGTTGTGTGGGGGTGACGATGCTGTCCACGTTGTGTGTGGGGGGGGACGATGCTGTCCACGTTGTTGTGTGGTGTGGGGGGTGAAGATGGTGTCCACGTTCTGTGTGTGTTTGTGTGGGGGGTGACGATGCTGTCCACGTTGTGCCGGGGTGACGATGCTGTTCACGTTGTGTGTGTGGGGGACGATACTGTCCACGTTGTATGTGTGGGGGGTGACGATGGTGTCCACCTTGTGTGTGTGAGGGGGTGACGATGCTGTCCACGTTGTGTGGGGGTGACGATGCTGTCCACGTTGTGTGTGCGGGGGGACGATGCTGTCCACGTTGTGTGGGGTGACAATGCTGTAAACGTTGTGTGTGTGTGGGGTGACAATATTGTCCACGTTGTATGTGTGGGGGACGATGCTGTCCACATTGTGTGTGTAGGGTGACGACGGTGTCCACCTTGTGTGTGTGGGGGTGACGATGCTGTCCACTTTGTGTGTGTGTGTGGGGGTGACGATGCTGTCCACGTTGTGTGTGTGTCGGGGGTGACGATGCTGTCCACGTTGTGTGTGTGGGGGTGACGATGCTGTCCACCTTCTATGTGTGTGGGGGTGACGATGCTGTTCACGTTGTGTGTGTGTGGGTGGTGACGATACTGTCCACGTTGTGTGTGTGTGGGGGCGACGATGCTGTCCACGTTGTGTGTGTATGTGGGGGTGACGATGCTGTCCACGTTGGTGTGTGGGGGTGACGATGCTGTCCACCTAGTGTGTGTGTGGGGGTGACGATGCTGTCCACCGTGTGTGTGTGTGGGGGTGACGACGCTGTCCACGTTGTGTGTGTGTGGGGGTGACGATGCTGTCCACGTTGTGTGTGTGTGGGGGTGACGATGCTGTCCACGTTGTGTGTGGGGGGCGGTGCTGTTTACTTTGTGTGTGTGGGGATGACGATGCTGTCCACGTTGTGTGGGGGTGACGATGCTGTCCACGTTGTGTGGGTGTGTCGATGCTGTCCACGTGTGTGTGTGGGGGACGATGCTGTCCACGTTATGTGTGTGGGGGACGATGCTGTCCACGTTGTGTGTGTGTGGGGATGACGATGCTGTCCATGTTGTGTGTGGGGGACGATGCTGTCCACGTTGTGTGTGTGGGGATGACGATGCTGTCCATGTTGTGTGTCTGGGGTGACGATGCTGTCCACGTTGTGTGTGTGTGTGTGGGGGACGATGCTGTCCACGTTGTGTGTGTGTGTGGGGGACGATGCTGTCCACGTTGTGTGTGTGTGGGAGTGACGATGCTGTCCACGTTGTGTGGGGGTGACGATGCTGTCCACGTTGTGTGGGGGTGACGATGCTGTCCACGTTGTGTGGGGGTGACGATGCTGTCCACGTTGTGTGTGGGGTGACGATGCTGTCCACGTTGTGTGAGGGGACGATGCTCTCCACGTTGTGTGGGGGTGACGATGCTGTCCACGTGTGTGTGTGGGGGACGATGCTGTCCACGTTGTGGGGGTGACGATGCTGTCCACTATGTGTGTGTTGGGGGATGCTGTCCACGTTGTGTGTGTGGGGGGATGCTGTCCACGTTGTGTGGGGGTGACGATGCTGTACACGTTGTGTGGGGGTGACGATGCTGTCCACGTTGTGTGGGGGTGACGATGCTGTCCATGTTGTGTGGGGGTGACGATGTTGTCCACGCTGTGTGTGTGTGGGGAGACGATGCTGTCCACGTTGTGTGTGTGGGGGGATGCTGTCCACGTTGTGTGGGGGTGACGATGCTGTCCACGTTGTGTGTGTGTCGGAGGGGAGGATGCTGTCCACGTTGTGTGTGTGTGGGGTGACGATGCTGTCCACGTTGTGTGTGTGTGGGGGACGATGCTGTCCACGTTGTGCGTGTGTGTGGGAGGGGAGGATGCTGTCCATGCTGTGTGGAGAAAATGTCCACGCTGTTGGGGGAGGGGAGGGTGTTTGCGAAGATGCTTTCTTATAAAACACGTGACAACCAAGTAAACTTATTTGCCTGCCAGACACTATCCCAAGTCTGCTTACATTAAATGGAGAAAAAAATGGCGACCTGTAAAAAATGTGACGTATAAAAGATTCAACATCACGTGCGTAGGAAGTAGATTTTAGTTTCCTCACTCCCCACGGGGATAACTGGAACCTGTAGAAAGGTCGCTGTCATAATTAAATATCAGAATATAGACTGTTCAAAACATCAAACTATAGACTGTTCAAAACATCAAACTAGATTATTCGACGAGGGCTGCCTTAGTGGAAGATTACGTTCAGTCTCAGCTGAAGTAGATTAATATCATGGATACACTGAAGTAGATTAATATCATGGATACACTGAAGTAGATTAATATCATGGATACACTGAAGTAGATTAATATCATGGATACACTGAAGTAGGTTAGCATCATGGATACACTGAAGTAGATTAGTATCACTGATACACTGACGTAGATTAATATCATGGATACACTGAGGTAGATTAGTATCATGGATACACTGAATAATTAGATGGATTGAGAATGACGAGATGTTGATGATGACATGTAGATGACGACATGTAATAGAGATGATTATGAAGATGATAATGATGATTGTCGTAAGTTGCAACAGGTAAGGAAGCATTACAGATTAAACAATTAAAGCAGATAAACTCAGATAACAATGCAAATGGAGATAATAAAGTTGAGAAATGAATGAAGATAAAGCATAACTGATTTTAACCTCAGAAAATTAGGATATGTGAAAGAAAAGAAGGAACAAAATAACAACGACAAGCAATGAAGAAAGAAGAATATGATTGAGAGACAAAAACAAATGTGCCAGAAAGTTCACAGATTCGTCAGTTTGTCAAAGTACTAACATGAACAGTGCACATCGATTGAATGAGACTCGTCAGTTTGTCAAAGTACTAACATGAACAGTACACATCGATTGAGTGGCTGCACGTGTATTCAAGCGGTGAAGAATAAATATTTTCCCACGACCAAAAACAAACGCCAATTATTACAAAGAATAAACAGAAGAGAAAGCTGACAGAGTTAAATTACTGGAAAACAGAATTCACCTTGACCTACAGAACTAAACGAACACTGTTGTGTGAAGAACTGGTAATCTAAATGAGTTACGTGTGTGGCAATTGGGTCAGTTTACCATTCAAATGAAAATGTTCGTTGCCAGAAATTTCTTTTTATGCAACTATGCCTAGTTTAATTTTTAATGGGAACATTTTATTGAGAGAGAAAATGTCAGACAGTTCAAATGTGTGGCTGATATCTGGAATGTTCCGTTCCTGACAGCGTCAAATGTGTGGCTGATATCTGGAATGTTCCATTCCTGGCAACGTCAAATGCGTGGCCGATATTTGGAATGTTCCATTCCTGGCAGCGTCAAATATGTGGCTTATATTTGGAATGTTCCATTCCTGGCAGAGTCAAATGTGTGACTGATATTTGGAATGTTCCATTCCTGGCAGCGTCAAATGTGTAGCTGATATTTGAAATGTTCCATTCCTGGCAGCGTCATATGTGTGACTGATATTTGAAATGTTCCATTCCTGGCAGCGTCAAATGTGTGGCTGATATTTGAAATGTTCCATTCCTGGCAGCATCAAATGTGTGACTGATATTTGGAATGTTCCATTCCTGGCAGCGTCAAATGTGTGGCTGATATTTGAAATGTTCCATTCCTGGCAGCATCAAATGTGTGACTGATATTTGGAATTTTCCATTCCTGGCAGCGTCAAATGTGTGGCTTATATTCAGAAAGTCATATTCATGGTTTATTTACACTGCTACTCGAAAAATTCAGGGGTTTTTTCTTTTTTTCCCTTATATTGTCAAATATTTATATGTTTAGTAGTAGTCAAAATGTCCAATGTTTGATGGTCAACATGTCCAAGATTTGATGGTCAACATGTCCAGTATGTGACCGCCAAAGTATTCATTATTTGACAGTCAAGATGTCCAGTATTTGATGGTTAAGATGTCCAACATTTTACAGTCAAGATGTCCAGTATTTGATGGTTAATAATCCAATATTTGACGGTCAAGATGTCTAATATTTGACGGTCAAGATGTCTAATATTTGATGGTCAAGATGTCTAATATTTGACGGTCAAGATGTCTAATATTTGATGGTCAAGACGTTCAATATTTGATAGCTGATGTCCAAAATTTGATTGTAAAGATATCCAAGATTTTATAGTCAAGATGTCCAATATTTTATGGCCACGTTGTCCAGTACTTGGTGGTCATGGTGTCCAATATTTGATGGTCAAGATGTGAAACATTTGATAGTCAAGATGTCTAATACTTGGAGGTCAAGATGTCCAGTATTTGATGGTCAAGGTGTCCAATATTTTATAGTCAAGATGTCCAATATTTGATAGTCACTATGTGAAATATTTGATTGTCAAGATGTCCAGTATTTGATGTTTAAGATGACTAATATTTGATGGTCAAGATTTCCAGTATTTGATGGTCATGATATCCAATATTTGATACTCAAGATGTCCATAATTTGGTGGTCAAGATGTGCAGTATTTGAGCTGTGTATGTGTTAAACTGATTCTGGAATGTATTTGGGGGAGGGAGAAAGAGGGAAGGGGGCATGTGAAGTCTGAATGCTCTAATTTTGACAATGTCAAATGTATAACTGTTACTCTGAATATCATATTTTTTGCCATTGTCATACGTGTGATTGTTACTCTGAATATCCTATTTTTGACATTGTCATATGTGTGATTGTTACTCTGAATGTCCTATTTTTGACAGTGCCAAGTGTGTGATTGTTACTCTGAATGTCCTATTTTTGACAGTGCCACGTGTATGATTGTTACTCTGAATGACCTATTTTTGACAGTGCCACGTGTATGATTGTTACTCTGAATGCCCTATTTTTGACAGTGCCAAGTGTATGATTGTTACTCTGAATGACCTATTTTAGAGTGGCAGGTGTAAGCTGATAATGGGATGTTCGTGGCAGAAACAAACTAGAATTGTTCTCATAGATTAGTTCATGGAAAAAAAATGTTCCAAACTTTGTAAAATGCTAACCTATGATCTGTAAGTTAGGCATGTTCTGTGAATTAACAGGGGAAATTAAAGTATATTAATCATCATCATCATCATCACCATCATCATCATCATCATCATCTGTATCCTGTCCACTCTCATATGTTATCTTCTCATCTACTTCTCTGTCTAACTCTCACTTTTGCCTTCCACCTTTCCTTCTAGTATAGTCTTCATTATATATTATTGTGTCTTTTGATATGGCCAAAGTTTCCTTCTAGTATAGTCTTCATTATATATTATTGTGTCTTTTGATATGGCCAAAGTTTCCTGCTAGTATAGTCTTTATTGTGTCTTTTGATATGGCCAAAGTATTTTGTCTTATTGATCATTATTTCTCTGAGAACTTCACGCTGCATTTGTAGTTGTTCTAATATTTGTTCTTTTAATTTTCCAGGATATATGACCTACTTTCCTGCAGAACAACGTGTCTGCAGCATTTAACACTCTCCAACTTTTTACTTGGAGATTTATGCTCCAAACAGTGGTACAGGCCAGACACCGTAGTACAGACCAGACACCGTAGTACAGACCAGACAGTAGTACAGGGCAGACAGTAGTACAGGGCAGACAGTAGTACAGGGCAGACACAGTAGTACAGGCCAGACACCGTAGTACAGGCCAGACACCGTAGTACAGACCAGACACCGTAGTACAGGGCAGACACAGTAGTACAGGCCAGACACAGTAGTACAGGCCAGACACCGTAGTACAGACCAGACACCGTAGTACAGACCAGACAGTAGTACAGACCAGACAGTAGTACAGGGCAGACAGTAGTACAGGGCAGACACAGTAGTACAGACCAGACACCGTAGTACAGGCCAGACACCGTAGTACAGACCATACAGTAGTACAGGGCAGACAGTAGTACAGGGCAGACAGTAGTACAGGCCAGACACCGTAGTACAGACCAGACACAGTAGTACAGACCAGACAGTAGTACAGGGCAGACAGTAGTACAGGGCAGACACAGTAGTACAGACCAGACAGTAGTACAGACCAGACACAGTAGTACAGACCAGACAGTAGTACAGACCAGACAGTAGTACAGGGCAGACACAGTAGTACAGACCAGACAGTAGTACAGACCAGACAGTAGTACAGGGCAGACACAGTAGTACAGACCAGACAGTAGTACAGGGCAGACACAGTAGTACAGACCAGACAGTAGTACAGACCAGACAGTAGTACAGACCAGACAGTAGTACAGAGCAGACAGTAGTACAGACCAGACAGTAGTACAGAGCAGACAGTAGTACAGAGCAGACACAGTAGTACAGACCAGACAGTAGTACAGGGCAGACACAGTAGTACAGACCAGACAGTAGTACAGGGCAGACAGTAGTACAGAGCAGACAGTAGTACAGACCAGACAGTAGTACAGACCAGACAGTAGTACAGAGCAGACAGAGCAAGTTACAAATCTCATTTTTGTTTTATGGACAGATTCCCGGATAACAGCGCCGTCTTCGTGGTGTTCAATGTATGTCTTACCATTGAAGTTCTCTTTATCTCCATCTCACATCTTTCATCCACATAACATTAATCACATAATGTATATGTTGTCAGTAAAGCGCCCACAGCATATATCTAAGAAGAGAGAGAGAGGTGGAGAGGTAGAGAGAGAGGTGGAGAGGAGAGGTAGAGAAAGAGAGAGGTGGAGAGGGAGAGAGAGAGGTGGAGAGGGAGAGGTAGAGAGAGGGAGAAGTAGAGAAAGAGAGAGGTGGAGAGATAGAGAGAGAGGTGGAGAGGTAGAGAGAGGGAGAAGTAGAGAAAGAGAGAGGTGGAGAGGTAGAGAGAGAGGTGGAGAGGGAGAGGTAGAGAGAGGGAGAAGTAGAGAAAGAGAGAGGTGGAGAGGGAGAGATAGAGAGAGAGGGAGGGGTAGAGAAAGAGAGAGGTGGAGGAGAGATAGAGGGAGGGGTAGAGAGAGAGGGAGAAGTAGAGAAAGAGAGAGATGGAGAGGGAGAGATAGAGGGAGAGATAGAAAGAGAGGGAGGGGTAGAGAGAAAGGAAGAAGTAGAAAGAGAATGTCCACATGCATTTCATGATTCAGCTGGCCCTGCCTTAAACTTCTGTCAAAGACTGACAAGGAACAAGCTGTGAGCTGGCAAGCTGGCCCCGCCTTAAACCTCTGTCAAAGACTGACAAGGAACAAGCTGGGACCTGGCAAGCTGGCCCCGGCTTAAACCTCTGTCAGAGACTGACAAGGAACAAGCTGGGACCTGGCAAGCTGGCCCCGGCTTAAACCTCTGTCAAAGACTGACAAGGAACAAGCTGGGACCTGGCAAGCTGGCCTTCAATTGCACGGACTAGGAGGGGTGGGGTAAGGGGGAGGGGGGATTGTTGGAGAATAAATGACAAAAACGGAAACAGAAACTAAATCCCCCCCCCCCAAAAAAAAAACAAACTCTCGTTCTGAAAGATTTATGCGGCTAAAGTTAATGTTGAACTTCACTTTGTATCAAGAGAAAACCTACAGAATATTGTCATCGTAGCAGTATGGGAGATAATTGGGTTTTTTCTCCACAGAAAGGGCACTTCTCGCCTTAGAAGTCTTTCTTTTGAACGTCCGGGCACGGGCCGAGATCCGTCCAGGAGGTCACGTGGTTTGTGAGTCCCGTCACTGGGGATAGTGGGACAAAAAGTTGAGTGAGTTAGTCTTGGTTTGGGTGTGTACCTGAGAGTATGGTTTGGGTGTGTAGCTGAGAGTATGGTTTGGATGTGTAGCTGAGAGTATGGTTTGGATGTGTACCTGAGAGTATGGTTTGGGTGTGTACCTGAGAGAATGGTTTGGGTGTGTAGCTGAGAGTATGGTTTGGATGTGTACCTGAGAGTATGGTTTGGATGTGTACCTGAGAGAATGGTTTGGGTGTGTACCTGAGAGGATGGTTTGGATGTGTACCTGAGAGAATGGTTTGGATGTGTACCTGAGAGAATGGTTTGGATGTGTACCTGAGAGAATGGTTTGGATGTGTACCTGAGAGGATGGTTTGGATGTGTACCTGAGAGAATGGTTTGGATGTGTACCTGAGAGGATGGTTTGGATGTGTACCTGAGAGGATGGTTTGGATGTGTACCTGAGAGGATGGTTTGGATGTGTACCTGAGAGGATGGTTTGGATGTGTAGCTGAGAGAATGGTTTGGATGTGTACCTGAGAGGATGGTTTGGATGTGTACCTGAGAGGATCGTTTTCGTGATGTCCGTGGAGAAAATGGACGTTTATATCTGTTCTGGAGGTTTGCAAGTATGGACTCGCCATGTAGCAGGGCAGACCTGCCGGCGGTCAGATTATCGTCATCGCCATCTGCATCTTCAAACATTCCATCGATCCATCCTCGTGTCAAGTGTTAAGCTGGACTGGCTTGACTTCCGCTTCAATGTGTCGCCAACCTGAGGTTTGAAAGAGTGTGGACACGTGGGTCAGGGGCGTACAACCTTGACCGGGATGTCTCGTCCACAAGATATCCAGGCAGTTGCATGGCATACATAATTATAGGATCTATAAAATACCGAGGAATGCCTGGCGGAAGTTAGAGATCAGACAAGCTGAGGCGGGCAAGTACGATTCCTCTGTGCTTCTGAGTATCGAAATGTCTTATCCCTAACAACCTTCACACTGTGTATATATGTACTGTGTATCATAATGTGCTGTGGAGTGTGTCATTATCGATCATATTATCATTTCTAATTGATTCATGGATTATCGTCATATCTGGATGGGCACCTATCAAGGTCCGTCAGTACCTTCATTTGCACGGATAATTTATGTGTCGGTGTGGTATCAGGAGATACATGGCCAGGCTGCAGAGCTGAGATATCAACAATGTGCGTGAGCATCGAATCTGGTGGAGAGGGGGAGAGAACTCGATGGCGGATTGTCGTGAGATTTGTTAGTACGTTAGTACATCTGGATATCATGGATTTTGGGAGTGAGATAATAGTAGGTTAGTACATCTAGATTTCATGTGCTGGGGGAGTGAGATGAATAGTGCGGTAGCACACAGGGACTTAAGGAATTTGCGGAGGAGAGTTACAGGCAGGTTAGCCGTGAGACGAATAAGTGCAGTTGGCACATGGAGATAACTCAGAAAGGGATTGTGGTGTAGTTTCACAGAAGGGCTGCAGATTCATAAGCGTACTGGCACAATCTAGATATATAACTGAGATAAAGGGATATTGCTTAGTAGGACCAGAAGAGCCCAAGCCATCCGGACACATATGTTTCAGTTATATATTAGAGAGTTATGCATTTTATATTATGTCATATGTGTTCCATTTATGATGATATACGTTGTCGTCCTATGAATGCAAGTCTGTTGTGGCGTTAAAATGGCGTGTCTGGTGTGTATAATAAAATGTTGATTGATTTAAATGATTGACTTTGTAATGTGTAAATGCATGCCATGTAGTTTGTATGAATGTATGTGATTTGCTGCATAACTGGCATACACTATCCTTGGAGGGGAAATCCTGGGTTGAAGGTTAGATGGGTTTGAGCCTGGCCACCCAGCATGGTAGTACGCAGGCCATGGAATCTGAGGGTGCAGCTGGGCTTTTGGTCCTGTCCCTCCCTTAATTGTTCCCAAATTGTGAACCTAGCAGCCCGCCAAGTCTACAAGAGCCTGGAAGTGGAGAACGGCTGGTGTCAGTGATTAACTAATCCAGAAACGTGAATCTGGCGGCTGGAGTCAGCGATAACTAATCCAGAAACGTGAATCTGACGGCTGGAGTCAGCGATAACTAATCCAGAAACGTGAATCTAACGACTGAAGTCAGCGATAACTAATCCAGAAACGTGAATCTGACGGCTGGAGTCAGCGATAACTAATCCAGAAACGTGAATCTGACGGCTGGAGTCAGCGATAACTAATCCAGAAACGTGAATCTGGCGGCTGGAGTCAGTGATAACTAATCCAGTAGCACTCAATAAAAACTGCTTCAAGATCATGTGCAAATGACAATCATCGTGCGCATCAAGGCAGCACACCGGCTTAACTAATGCCCCAGTAACACAGTCAAGACTAAACAAAAGGTCAGCCTGACAGAAAGACACGTTGTGGCAGAATCTTCATATGTTGGTAAACTTCGGGTTCCAAATCTGACTAGAGTAACACCTGGAGCAGGGAGAGACAAGCTGTCCTGACTTAGTTATCTGCCCTGACATACAGACATAGCTCTAGTCTGTCCAGTTTAACAGACAGCAAAACCTGGAGTCCCCTACCAACGGTACTTTAGACTAGTTTAACAGACACCAAAGCCATAATCACGCCAGCAAAAGCACGTGCTGGACTGCAATCAACAAGAAGAAAAGCATGGATATCATATAACACATGAAAGAAGAGCAGCCAAATTAACCATGCTGAATGTAAAGACAGATCTTGGAAAAGTTTTGGCAAAGGCAACGTGCAAATAACTAGACAATAAAGTAAAAAGTTCAGCTAGAAGAGACAAAAGAAAATATATGGACGATATGGCAAAAGAAGCAGAAAATGCAGCAAAAACAGGAGTTATCAAAACTCTATATAACATACAAAAGAAGCTAACAGGTTCTATTACCTCTAGAGAAAGACTAGTCTTTATCAAAACAAGCAGCCTACTAACATCAAGTAAAGACCAAAAGCAAAGAGAGGCCGGACACTTCCAAGAAATACTTAATCAATCACGCCCAAATGAATTAATAAATCTTGAAACCGATCGATTTACCAGTCCCACAACTAAATGTCAGCTTAGATGAAGTTACACTGAATGAAACTGAAACAGCAGTGAATCTAATGGCTAACAACAAAGCTGCATGTGAAGATGAAATAACAGTTGAAATGTTAAAAGCTATTAACAATGACAACATGAGCCAACTACAAAGAATGTTTAATAGAATTTAGATAGGAGAAAAAGTCCCTTCTAAATAGAAAAGGGGCATCACCGCTAAAATGCTCGAAAAAAGGCAACCTCAGTGACTGCAATAACTGGAGTACCTTACTATCAGTTGTGTCAAAGGTGTTTTGTAAAGTGATTCTGAATAGAATTAAGGATGTAGTGGATACTTTAATGAGAGAAGAACAGGCAGGATTTAGAAAATGGAGAAACTGTCTCGACCAGATCTTTACTCTAAGAATAATACTTGAAGAACATACTGAAAAGCAGAAACCACTAATCCTGAACTTCACAGACTTTTAAAAAGCATTTGATAGTATACACAGAGATTCATTGTGGAGAATTTTAAGAATATGTGGAATATCATCTAAAATTGTCATCATCATTAGAGATCTCTACAATGGATATGTTTGTGCAGTCAAGACAGAAGAAGGAATAAGTGAATGGTTCCAGATTGAAACAGGCGTGAAACAAGGATGTATATTATCTCCTTTGCTTTTGGAATTGCCATAGACTTTATAATGAAAAGATGCTGTACAGGTAAAACTAGCACTGATTGGGTATATGTGGTCCAAATAGAAGATCTTGATTTTGCAGATGACATAACTCTGACAATGTGAAATCGATGCAGGAAAAAAACAGATTCCCTGTCTTCCTTGGCTAGCAAAATAGGTCTTGAAATTAACAAAGACAAAATAAAAATAATGAAACTTCTCATTAATCAAGAAGGAAAAATATACGTAGGAGAAACAGTTGTTGATGAAGTAAACCAATTTCCATATCTTGGCAGCTACATAGACCAAGATGGTGACACCAGGAAGGAAGTTAGAATTCGAATTGCAAAAGCAGCATCGTCCTTCAAAAATCTTGAGAACATGTGGAATTCAAAAGTTATAAGCATAAAAACCAAGTTAAGATTATTCAGTTTAAATGTGATATCCACCCTCATTTATGCATGCGAAAGCTGGAAAACAACCAAAGAAGTAGACAAGAAATTAGACTTGAAAACAAATGCCTAAGGAAAATACTTGGTATAAAGTGGACCGAATTCAAGAACAACGCAGAGATACGACAGATGAGCAAACAACAACCTGTCTCATGGGTGATCAGAAAAAGAAGATGGACACATGTAGGCCATGTGATGAGAAGAAACAATCAGAGAATACCAAAACAAGCTATCAAGTGGAGCACAACAGGCTGAAGAGAAAGAGGTCGACCACGTGAAACTCTAAAGAGGACACTGCTAAGAGAAGCCAGTTTAGTGGGCATAACATCCCTTGATGAAGTTGAAAGCCTCTCAGAGAACAGGAAAACTTGGCAAACAACTATGCGAGCCCTGTGTGACGTTTAGCGGCACGGGAAGGATGTAAGAAGAAAGCCTGGAGACCCCCACCAACGATACTTTAGACTAGCTTAACAGAAAGTTGTAAACAATCAACTTTCCCTATTGCGGTGACTCTTTGGCCACATCATATCAGTATTATGAGGAGTTGTTGCTTGCTACATTTCTGCTAGCAATATGAGTATTATTATGAGTTGTTGCTTGCTACATTTCTGCTAGCAATATCGGTATTATGAGGAGTTGTTGCTTGCTACATTTCTACTAGCAATATCAGTATTATGAGGAGTTGTTGCTTGCTTCATTTCTACTAGCAATATCAGTATTATGAGGAGTTGTTGCTTGCTACATTTCTACTAGCAATATCAGTATTATGAGGAGTTGTTGCTTGTTACATTTCTACTAGCAATATGAGTATTATGAGGAGTTTTTGCTTGCTACATTTCTACTAGCAATAGTCATCTTTACAGAATTAAACTAGCTACCACTTTAGCAGTAGTGTATGTGTGTGTGTTTGTGTGTGTATGTGTGTGTGTGTGCGTGTATGTGTGTGCGTGCGTGCTTGCGCGCGCGAGCCCGTTTTAGTGTGTATTTTTTCACTGGTGATGATGGGTTAAATAAAAAAAAATTTAAAAAGGACATCAAAACACTGAGAGTATGAAACATGTTTCTGTTTCTAGCTTCTTTGTAGTGTCTCTCTTCCATCTTGGCAGCTTAAATCTGTGACTAAAATTGTCTTATCTTTCACGAAAGTATTCAACAAACAATATTAGAGATTGAAAAAAAATTCTGCCATGTGCTATAAACTGCATCTTATTTTCAAATTTCTCTATAGCAGCCTCACTGGTGTGGTCTTGCTGACTGTTAGATTCACGGAGTACACCCATCTTCTTATCTCTAGGCCTGACTGTATTAAATTAAGGAAGAAGAAGAGGCAGCAGATCACTTGTTATCCGGGCATGCTGTTAAAGCTGTAAGGCTGTCAACGATCCTCACACAGCGCTGTAATCCTAACACAAGGATTGAAGGATGTCAGTATTTGACCTTCACCCTTCCTGACATAAGGCTTGAAGGATGTCAGTATTTGACCTTCACCCTTCCTGACATAAGGCTTGAAGGATGTCAGTATTTGACCTTCACCCTTCCTGACATAAGACTTGAAGGACGTCATTATTTGACCTTCACTCTTCCAGACAGACAGATGAGAGAATTCTGTCCCACACATTTCCTGAACCTCCACAGAATGACCAAGGCTTACTCGGCGGCTGTCTGTGAGCGCCTCATCAAACACGCCTCACACAATCCATAATCAGTGGGTGCCGCGCCCAGCATACACAGCTTTGTAAGGTCGATTGTGAGATTCTCAGGTAAAGTTGAAACCCGTGTGAACCACTCATTCACTCCTCCGTTCTGTGATACATTCACACAGTAACACTTTCACTTTTGTTGGTTCTCACTCAACTTTCTTCTTACATTCACATTTGTTTTTCTTTTGCTTCTGTTATAAGGTGACATTTTGCAGGTATTTTGATGTTGGTATTTTATCTAAAACACGATGTGGCACAACATATTGCTACACTCATGTTCCTTAAGATGTTGGGTACTCCCTCGATCGATCTTCTCCTGTGCTGTCCCCTTTGTCTGGTTGCTGACAATGATAAGTGGTAGCTAGAATTTATTCTAGTCGGCTGCCCAGACAAGATCTGTCCTTCAGTGTACTGTATCACTGTTGCTGTGATGTACACGATGTCCAGGTTTCTCACCTTGTCTTTCTTAAGTATCTCGCTCCACAAGTGATACTTCTTCTCCAAGTTTTTAAAACGTTTCCAAGTTTGGTATTGATAACAGAGTGAATGTGTGAATATTAGTAACAGAGTGAATGTTGGTATAAGAGTGAATGTGTGAATACTGGTAACAGAGCGAATGTGTGAATATTGGTAACAGTATGAATGTGTGGTACCAGAGTGAATGTGTGAATATTTGTAACAGAGTGAATGTTGGTAACAGTGAATGTGTGAATACTGGTAACAGAGTGAATGTGTGAATATTTGTAACAGTGTGTGAATGTTGGTAACAGTGAATGTATGAATATTGGTAACAGAGTGAATGTGTGAATGTTGGTACCAGAGTGAATATTGGCAACAGTAAATGTGTGAATGTTGGTAACAGAGTGAATGTTGATAACAGAGTGAATATTGGTAACAGTAAATGTGTGAATGTTGGTAACAGAGTGAATGTGTGAATATTGGTAACAGTGAATGTGTAATTGTTGGTAACAGAGTGAATATGCGAATATTGGTAATAGAGTGAATGTGTGAATATTGGTAACAGAGTGAATGTGTAATTGTTGGTAACAGAGTGAATGTGTGAATATTGGTAACAGAGTGAATGGGTGAGAGTGAATGTGTGAATGTTGGTAACAGAGTGAATGTTGGTACCAGAGTGAATGTGTGAATGTTCACTCCGTTAACTGCTTCTTCAGCTCTGGACATTTGGATGCATCAGGATTATGGTAATTAGATAAGCTAATTTATTTCCTTCTCTCTCTCTTCTCTTTTCTCTCTTCTCTTTTCTCTCTTCTCTTCTCTCTCTTCTCTGTTCTCTTTTCTCTCTCTTCTCTCTCTCTCTCTCTCTCTCTCTCCTTTCTTCCTAAAAAAGTAAACACACCAGCATGACATATGAACTCATTAACCTGTTTTAATTGTACACAGAAAGCACAAGAAAATGCAGAGAAGAAGCTGAACATTTTAGTCATGGATACAAAATTATAGTGGTCTCATTGTCATCACAGATAAATGTGTCAGTTATTGACAGACATCTTCTTATATATGTAAGGTGCAACCAGGCAGAAAGACATCTTCACATATGTGTAAGGTGCACACAGGCAGAAAGACATCTTCACATATATGTAAGGTGCACACAGGCAGAAAGACATCTTCACATAAATGTAAGGTGCACATAGGCAGAAAGACATCTTCACAAATATGTAAGGTGCACACAGGCAGAAAGACATCTTCACATATACATACTTACAGTGAAAAACTGGGTAATAAACACTATTCAAATCTATACATATCTTTGATGAACACATTACACCAGTTTACCTATTACAATGATTGAATCATAATTAAATGAAACTTGGATGAGATTTAGGAAAAACAAAAGTTGCACAAATACCATCTTCTCCCTAAGACAACTAACATAAAAGTCAGATACTGCACATAGCTTGCGTAGATCAAGAAAAAGGATTTGATATAACAGACTGAAATAAATTGTGGGAAATCTTACAGCATTACAGAGTTAGTACACATTTGATCAACCTATGCAAAAACTTATATGAAAACAGTCAGCGTACAGTCAGAACAAATGCGGACACTCTGAACCATTCATCATAGATTCTGGAGTGAGCCAAGGCTGTGTACTATCTCCCTTACTTTTTATACTGTACACTGACATGATCCACAAAGAATCCTAAAACTGCATAGTAACAATTTCAACACAAAACTACCTGACAGCCCAACTCCAGAAATGATAAACTCAAACACCCTTCACACAACATATCCAATAGGTATAATTACAAATACATCACAACTGAAACAAAAAGAGCACTGTACAACAATTTTTCTCCCAACTCTATACTATCAACGTCAAACATGGACACTAACAGCCAAGAACAAAAGAAAAATCATCACGACAGAAATGAAATGTTTAAGGAGAGTACTCAATGTGACAAGAAGAAACCAAATAAGAAATGGCACCATCAGGGCAAAGGTTGGAGTAACACCAGTATTACACTATATCCAGAAACAGTAAGTCAAATGGTTTGGCCATGTTACACGGTTACCACCAGACAGTATATCAAAGACAACATTAACACTAAGATTTGTAGGTAACAGAGGAAGAGGCCGCCCATGCAAGGGATGGAAATTATATAAGGTAACTTCGTGAATGCTGTCAAGATGTCTGTTTGTCCAGTCAATGCTGAAAGCTACATGAGCAAGAAGACAAGACTGGAAACTTTGCTCAACAAACATTACCAAGGAATATTCATAAATGAATAAGTTAATGTAATACATCTTTATTTTGAGACAAAATTTCCATCTAGGACAGCCCCCATCTAGGAAATTTTCCAGACATTTCTAACAGATTTTTTTAAACAATAATCTTGTGAGTAATAATATCTTATTTAGTTTTCAGTATAAATAAAATAAAAAAGAAATCCATCATCATTTCATTAGATTCAGGAAAACATGTTTAGTGTTGAGTAATCTTTGGTGTGTACAGTCATATTTGCAGTCACTCTCTTATAAAGTCACGTCCACGGCTTGTCTGGACATCTCTATGGCAATCTCTCATAATTTGTATATTGAGTTTTCTAGTGATTGTAAATTTCTCCAACATTTCCCACGCGTGTTCATAGAATTATCACTGCAATGCAAGTCCACACAAAACATCATCATCTCCATACAAGTCCACAGAATATATCATCTCTGCAGAAGATGACAGAAAGCATGGCCTACTCAGGACAGACAATGTCTAAAACTACCAACAATTCTGGCCAAGCCTGCATGTTCTGAAGTATAGAAAAATAACTTATAACCTGAAAACTCAGAATGAAATACCAAGCTTGAAGTTGTATGTTTCTACAGAACAGAACACAGTACACAGTAAGTCAAATGTCAAACAAAATCAATATACTCTATGGTTTCATTCATCATCACTAAACAAATACCAGCGGCTTGTTCACTGTTTGTGTGGCTTACTTAAAATTCAACATTTTTTCCTTAAGATAAAGTGTAGCTTGCTGAAATGTTTCTCTTTATATTAAGTGTAGAGCTGTAAGTATGACACTAAATTCTATTTTGTCAGTCAAGTCACTGGATCATTACAGATTACCAAGATTGGATAATGTCTAAGTCACTGGATTACTACAGATTACCAAGTCTGGATAATGTCTAAGTCAAGTACAAAGTTAAAAAAACAAAACCAGTATTCCGCAGGCAGATATTGCACATCTGAGAGAGAGAGAGCTGTAAGAGGAAACTTCATCTTTTCTCCAGGGCTTTGAACTTATTTTCTGGGACAAAAGAAAAAAACATGCCATAAAAACATTCTGTTACATCAGGGAGAAAGTATTTTCTTTCTTAAAATGATAGAAAAATGTTGCAATGTTGTTGATGTTTGAGCTGACATGATGTATTTTAAAGTCATGATGGATATGTTGCTCTACTGACATCACACTAGAAGGGTAGAGAGCTCTAGGTTGCCTTTAATTTCTGCAGGTTTCTCAACAAGTTCCACCACCACATACATCAATCTTCTTTCTTTCTGTCACTGAGAGAATTTTTTACTAGTAGAATACAAACTACAGAACAGTTGCCCTGATTAGTCTTGCCAGTAAAACTATTAAAAATCATAATGGGTAGACTTTGTAAGAAAATAGAAGAAGTCAATACGGTCCAAGCTGGTTTTACACAGGGAAGAGGATCAAGAGATCATATACTCAATATAATATTAATAATAGAGAAATGCAGAAAGTTTAATGTGAATCTATATTTATCATTTGTAGACTATTCAATGGCATCTGACTGTGTACAACACCAGAAACTTTGGGAAATAATGGAAAAAATGGGATTTCCAACACATTTGATAAATTAACATCACTGCTGTATCTAGATCAACAGGCAGCAGTAAGAATAAATGGTGAAACAACAACTTGGTTTGACATAAAACAAGGGGTCCGTCAGGGGTGCATATTGTCACCGTACTTATTTAACTTGTATACTGAAAATATAATGAGGAATGTTAGAGAAGATGTAGACAAAGAATATTACGATGCCATAACAATTGAAGGTTATGAAATACCAGAGATTAGATATGCTGATGACACAGTATTACTGTCCACAACACAAAAAGAAATGGAGAAACTAATTATGTCAGTCCGTAAGAACAGCGAAGAGCAAAATCTCTATCTTTATGCAAAGAAAACTAAATTGATGACAACTGACAAAACAAATAAGGCAGCTGAAATATGCATCAATGAGGAAAAATTGGAAGAGGTAGAGAGTTTTGAATATCTTGGATCATTACTAACTAATAATGGAGATACAATGAGGGAAATTAAAAGGAAGACATCTACTGCTCTTCAGAAAGTAAAACAACTAAAGAATCTGTGGAGAGGAACAGACAGAACTACAAAAATAAGATTTTTAGGGGCATGCATCTTTCCCATCACAACATATGCCTGTGAGACCTGGACACTTAACAAAACAGCTGAAAACACATAAATGCCTTTGAATGTAAATATCAAGGGACACAGAAAAGAACAAATATATTCATACTACAAGAATTTAATATTGAAGAAGGCTGGCTAGTAAAGAGGATTAAACTGAGAAAACTTAAACATTTTGGACACATTAAACGTCATGAGAATTTAGAGAAGACCGTCTTGGAAGGGTACATAATGGGAAAAAGAAAGAGAGGAAGACCAAGCCAAAGATGGCTGCAAGACATCATTGAAAATAGATGCAAGTCATCACTGGAAAAGAGGAAGAACAAGGCAAAGATGGCTGCAAGACATCGTTGGAAATAGATGCAAGACATCATTGGAAAAGAGGAAGAACAAGGCAAAGATGGCTGCAAGACATCACTGAAAATAGATGCAAGACATCATTGGAAATAGATGCATCAGCAGCAGGGCATCTTGCTCACAACCGAGAGGCCTACAGGAGAATTGTTAGAGAGGCAAAGTTCTGGAAGGGACATGCAAGTGACTGATAATAATTCTATACTTCCATTGAGATAACTGCTTACTAGTATAATAGTCCTTACTTCCACTGAGAGAATTGCTTACTAGTAGAATAATGCTTACTTCCACTGAGAGAAATGCTTACTAGTAGAATAGTACTTACTTCCACTGAGAGAAATGCTTACTAGTAGAATAGTACTTTTCCACTGAGAGAAATGCTTACTAGTAGAATATAGGTCCTACTGCCTATGATCTAGTAACTTGTGATGACTGAGCATTTCTCCATCATGATTTCTTTCATTCCACATTGCATTCTGTTGAAGGGTTTGGTGACCTAAATACTGTCTGGTTCTGTAGTTTGTTTTACCTATTACTTTCCTCACCTTAACAGAATTCACACATACAATTTTATCAGTTTTGATAAATTTAGTTTCATCCATTCACCTTCCATAATATTCACTCGACTTTCTGAGCACTGGTCCAAGCTATATACTCACTCAAAACTTCTCAAGTACTGGTCCAAGCTATATGCTCACTCAAAACTTCTCAAGTACTGGTCCAAGCTATATGCTCACTCAAAACTTCTCAAGTACTGGTCCAAGCTATATGCTCATCCAAACTTTTAGAGTACTGGTTCAAGCTATATACTCACCCAAACTTTTAGAGTACTGGTCCAAGCTATATGCTCACTCAAAACTTCTCAAGTACTGGTCCAAGCTATATGCTCATCCAAACTTTTAGAGTACTGGTTCAAGCTATATACTCACCCAAACTTTTAGAGTACTGGTCCAAGCTATATGCTCACTCAAAACTTCTCAAGTACTGGTCCAAGCTATATGCTCATCCAAACTTTTAGAGTACTGGTTCAAGCTATATACTCACCCAAACTTTTAGAGTACTGGTTCAAGCTATATACTCACCCAAACTTTTAGAGTATTGGTCCAAGCTATAGGCTATTTGTTCTAAAGTTGTAACACTCTCCTCAATCTGGTCAATTTGTTCTAGGTAAGGCTGGAGGCTTTTATCTGCACAACATTATACAAGAAATTTTGATATAAAACAAGAAAAAAAAGACACATGAAAGACATAAAAAAAAAAGACAAAAGAAGTTCAAAGTTCAAAATTCAGACTCCGGCTTCACTGCATTCAGGACAGCCCCCATATCTGCTCAGCCGGATGCGGCATCATCCATCTAAGAGTACGTCTGCTAATAGTTCCTGTCAGGTGTTGGTTGTTTACGATGCGTTTTCTGCCAGACAGTTCGGATGTACCTGCTAGCACCTTTAATCTGTCCTAGGTCCAGCAATCTCTTCACAGCTACATTGTTCCTCCATTCCCACTCTTCATTTTCCCACATTCTGTCCAGTACAGCCTTAGCAATGTCCCCCTTGTCCGTTGTCAGTCTACCATTTATTTAGTCTGTCCAGCAAGTCTATCTGCCACATCACTGCCATGTATTCCTGCATGTCCTGGACAGTAAAGCCACAGTTGACTGGCTTCACAGATGAACCCATTCTTTACAAAGCAATTTCTTCTCAATCTTACAATGCACACACTGTGAATCCATCACAATGACACCATTAACCGCATCATGAGCAACTAACCACTCCACTGCTGCCGACACAGCCTCATTTTCCACTCACACGCTTGAAGTGCTGACTTCAAAGCCTCCCAAACAGTGTGCCACTACTCTTCCATTTTGGTAGGCAACAAAACCCCAACCACTTCTGCTGTTCCGAGACACTGAACCATCTGCATATATATTACAGTGTGGGAAGACCCACAGTGATGCTGGAAGACCCGCAGTGATGCTGGAAGACCCACAGTGATGCTGGAAGACCCACAGTGATGCTGGAAGACCCACAGTGATGCTGGAAGACCCACAGTGATGCTGGGTGAGACCTTGAACCCAGAGTTCAGCTGCCTCCTTGCGTCCGCTCAACATTCACGGCCACGGCCTTTCCGTATAATAAGCTTTGTTAGCTGAGCTTGGTCCTGAACCTGTAACCACTCAACATTCACGGCCACGGCCTTTCCGTATAATAAGCTTTGTTAGCTGAGCTCGGTCCTGAACCTGTAACCAGTCATCACCTTTAGGCACCTCGTATAGATTACAAAGTGACTTTATTGTATTCTCTGCCTCAACCATCCAGGATCTGCCTCATTTGATGCTTCTTCCTTTTATCTTTATGGAGAGGATGGTCCTTCATGCCAGCAACCCTAAAGTGCACCTTTACCCGAGCATGCTTGTATTTAGACCTTACACTCAGCATATCAAGCAGAAAGCTCATGGCTGCCACCAGAGCATGCTTGTATTTAGACCTTACACTCAGCGTATCAAGCAGAAAGCTCATGGCTGCCACCAGAGCATGCTTGTATTTAGACCTTACACTCAGCATATCAAGCAGAAAGCTCATGGCTGCCACCAGAGCATGCTTGTATTTAGACCTTACACTCAGCATATCAAGCAGAAAGCTCATGGCTGCCACCAGAGCATGCTTGTATTTAGACCTTACACTCAGCGTATCAAGCAGAAAGCTCATAGCTGCCACCAGAGCATGCTTGTATTTAGACCTTACACTCAGCGTATCAAGCAGAAAGCTCATGGCCTCCACCAGACCATCCCTGGTGCAATCCAAGGCCACTCTCATTGCCGACAAAAGAAGAGAAAAAATAAAAGTGAAAATAATGATTAGGCTTTTGAAATGAGACTAAAAACAAGGAAGAGAAGATGTTCACATTTAAACATGACAGTAATAAAATGTGATATTTCAAGATGAGAAAAAAGAGCTTCAGTGATAAGCAGGTGGAGAATCACCACAAGCTAAAGAAGGGATGAAGAAATTTATCTCATTTTCACACAAGAAACTGGACAAGCAGATTAATGTTGTTATAAACATTCAATATCTTTTTACTACATAATAAAGAGTAGAAGTAAAACTAAGATACTCCCATATACTGGTCCTATTATCCCAATGTTTAACCTGGCAGACTTACTATCTACACACATAATTATTTTCTGATTCCCACAAATCAAGCAAGGATAAAAACAGCTTAGACTGAATAAAAACTTTACAGTACAAGACACAATTAAATGTAACTGTAAAGCTCAGAGCCTCACTGAACTGAAGGTACAGAAAATTTTTTCAGAGAAGACAAATAATTCAAAATAAAATAATTCAAATAATTTTTTTCTTAAATTATTGTAAAAGTGAAGCCAGTGAAAGAAGATGATAGAAGCTGAAAGAAACTATGAGATGGCTGGCTCAGGGTCTAATCATGAAAACTTGAAGATACTCACATTTGTTATTAAGCTCTTTCAGAGCGCTGCTGATGCTGAGAGCAATGTGTTTCATCTCAGAGTATTTGGTAGTGGTTAACTGGTTCATTTTCTCCAGCAACTTGTAGTCTTCAATTGTGCCTGAATTATAACAACTTGTTATATTTTACTGCATGCAATCTGCTATATAACAACTTGTTATAGTTTGCTGTATGAAAATTATAATATAACAACTTTTATCTTACTGTGTCTAAATTATAATACAATAACTTGTAATATTTTAGTACTGTCTAAATTATAACTGTATCTCCAATGAGCTTACATTAGAACACAACAGCCCTCATGATTAAAAAAGAAATGATACTTTATTCCAAAAAACCAGATTTAATAAAACACTTCGTAGCTTCTTTACTTGTTCTTAATTTGTAAAACTTCTGTATAGAAAATGTTCATGAGCAAACTTATTGTGAAAAATCTAGCTCACCAAGTTTTCCTGTCCTCAGCGAGCTTATCAACCTCATCAAGGGATTTTATGCCTACTAATCTGGCCTCTTTTAACAAAGTCCTCTTTAAAGTTTCATGTGGCCAACCTCTTTTTCTTCAGCCTGTTGTGTTCCACCTGACAGCTTGTTTTGGGATTCTCTGACTGTTTCTTGTTATCATGTGACTGACATATGTCCATCTCCTTTTTCTGATCACCCATGAGACAGGTTGTTGTTTGCTCATTTGCCTTATCTCTGCGTTGTTCTTGAATTCATTCCACTTTATAGTCGTACCAAGTATGTTACTTAAGCATTTGTTTTCAAAATAGTCCCATTTTTTTATTTTATTTTTTAAGTTGTTGTCCAGCTTTTGCATGCATAAATGAGGGTGGATATTACATTTGAATTGAACAATCCTAACTTAGTTTTTGTGCTTACAACTTTTGAGTGCCATGTGTTCTCAAGATTCTTGAAGGTCAGTGCTGCTTTTGCAATTCTAATTCTAACTTCCTTTCTGATGTCACCATCCTGGTCTATGTAGCTGCCAAGGTATGCAAATTAGTTGACTTCTTCAACAGCTGTCCTTTCTATGCATATTTTTCCTGTTTGATTAATAGGAAGTTTTATTATTCTTGTTTTTTCCTTGTCAATTTAAAGTCCTTTTTTTGCTCGCCAATGAAGACAGGGTATCTGTTCTTTCTTGCATGGAATTCACATTGTCACTGATAAGAATTATGTCATCAGCAAAATCAGGATCTTCTATTTGGGTCCCATGTACTCAATCAATGCCTGTTTTACCTGTGCAATATGTTTGCATTATGAACTCTATGGCAATTCCAAAAACCAAAGGAGATAGTATTCTTGTTTCAATCTGGAACCATTCACTCATTCCTTCTTCTGTCTTGACTGCATAAACACATCCGTTGTAGAGATCCTTAATGATGTTGACAATTTTTTATGGTATTCCACATATTCTTAAAATTCACAAGGAATCTCTGAGTATGCTATCAAATGCCTTTTTAAAGTCTATGTAGTTTAGGATTAATGGTTTTTGCTTTTCAATATGTTCTTCAAGTATTATTCTTAGAGTAAAGATCTGGTCGAGACAGCTTCTCTCTTTTCGAAATCCTGCTCATTCTTCTCTCATTGTAGTATCCACTATATCTTTGAGTCTATTCAGAATGACTTTGCACAATACTTTTGATGCAACTGATAGTAAGGTTACTCCTCTCCAATTATTGCAGTTGCTAAGGTTGCCTTTTTTTTTTTTTTTTTTTGGTATTTTAACAATTATTCCATTTAGAAGGGATCTTTTCTTCTTTCCAAATTTTATTAAACATTCTCTGTAGTTGTCTCATGTTGTCACTGCTGATAGCTTTTAACATTTCGGGTGTTATTTCATCTTCACTTGTAGCTTTTTTGTTAGCCATTAGATTCACTGCTGTTTCAATTTCATGCAATTTAATTTCATCTAGGTTAACATTTAGTTGTGGGACTGATAAGTCAGTTTCAAAGTTTATCAATTCTTTTAGGTGTGGTCGATTAAGTATTTCTTGGAAGTGTTCAGCCCATCTTTGCTTTTGGTCTTTACTTGATGTTAATAGGGTTCCAGTTTTGTAAAGCATTGGCCTTTCTTTAGATGTAATAGTACCTGTTAGTCTCTTTTGTATGTTATATAAAGTTTTGCTGTCTCCTGTTTTTGCCACTTTCTCTGCCTCTTTCACTATACTGTCTATCTATTCTCTTTTATCCTTCTAGCTGAATTTTTTACTTTATTGTGATTTCCGATATCCATGCTTTTCTATTTGTTTTCTGCAGTCCAGCGCTTGCTTTTGCTGCTGTGATTATGGCTGTGCTCTAAGAATTCTATATTTCATCTATTTCTATCTCCTCTGGCAATGATGATGGTGGTTATATATATTTCAAATCTTTCTCACTGAGTGTTGTGAAATGATTGGTAAGTTCCAGATTGAATTACTGTTAGTATTTTCTTCCTGTAGGCTGTGGGTGTGTATCTTTATGGGTACTGATTTCTTCTGTTGGCTTTTCAGTTTTAGTCTTAGTTTCCTTATACACAGGGGAAAAAAAACACAAATAAAAGCAAAAAATGTATTTTTGTGTAGATTTTTTGTCATTTAAAATATGTCACATGTGTCTTGTTGGATTTTCTAAGACTTTGTGTTCATATACAGTAAGGGAGTCTGTCTGTGCTGTACTGAAGTGTTGTGATTAGTAATGGGTATTACTGCAGAATGTCTGTTTCTATACAGAATGTCTAGTCTTACACAAAATGTCTGGTTCTACACAGAATGTCTAGTCTTACACAAAATGTTTGGTTCTACACAGAATGTCTAGTCTTACACAAAATGTTTGGTTCTACACAATGTCTAATTTTGTGTAAAATGTCTAGACTTACAAAGGTTAAACTTTCATGTCCATGCTCTCTGTGTCTTACTGACAGAACAAACAAAATGTGATTAAAATGACCAACAAAAAAAATCCCTCAAGCCTTCACCTTCAACAAAATACAGCAGAAAAAAAACCTTGAACTTAGTATGGGTATAACGTTATGATAGTCATCTATGTATGAGAATTTAAAACAGGAATTTTTAAAAATTACCATCTAATTCTCCACGCAAATACTGTGCAGTTTTCTGGAATGCTTGCTTGCAGAGATCCACCACCTCTGATGGTGGTGCTACTGGGGCACCATCACTAGTTGTTTCATTTTGTTTTTCTGCTGAAACATTTGACATAAAGTAATGAAATATGTCATCAACTGTAAGCCTCTTTATGACACAAGAGACAGAACAGTCACATCAGTAACTAATTGATGATATCACTGTGATGTATTAATGGTTTTTGCTTTTCAATATGTTCTTCAAGTATTATTCTTAGAGTAAAGATCTGGTCGAGACAGCTTCTCTCTTTTCGAAATCCTGCTCATTCTTCTCTCATTGTAGTATCCACTATATCTTTGAGTCTATTCAGAATGACTTTGCACAATACTTTTGATGCAACTGATAGTAAGGTTACTCCTCTCCAATTATTGCAGTTGCTAAGGTTGCCTTTTTTTTTTTTTTTTTTTGGTATTTTAACAATTATTCCATTTAGAAGGGATCTTTTCTTCTTTCCAAATTTTATTAAACATTCTCTGTAGTTGTCTCATGTTGTCACTGCTGATAGCTTTTAACATTTCGGGTGTTATTTCATCTTCACTTGTAGCTTTTTTGTTAGCCATTAGATTCACTGCTGTTTCAATTTCATGCAATTTAATTTCATCTAGGTTAACATTTAGTTGTGGGACTGATAAGTCAGTTTCAAAGTTTATCAATTCTTTTAGGTGTGGTCGATTAAGTATTTCTTGGAAGTGTTCAGCCCATCTTTGCTTTTGGTCTTTACTTGATGTTAATAGGGTTCCAGTTTTGTAAAGCATTGGCCTTTCTTTAGATGTAATAGTACCTGTTAGTCTCTTTTGTATGTTATATAAAGTTTTGCTGTCTCCTGTTTTTGCCACTTTCTCTGCCTCTTTCACTATACTGTCTATCTATTCTCTTTTATCCTTCTAGCTGAATTTTTTACTTTATTGTGATTTCCGATATCCATGCTTTTCTATTTGTTTTCTGCAGTCCAGCGCTTGCTTTTGCTGCTGTGATTATGGCTGTGCTCTAAGAATTCTATATTTCATCTATTTCTATCTCCTCTGGCAATGATGATGGTGGTTATATATATTTCAAATCTTTCTCACTGAGTGTTGTGAAATGATTGGTAAGTTCCAGATTGAAATTACTGTTAGTATTTTCTTCCTGTAGGCTGTGGGTGTGTATCTTTATGGGTACTGATTTCTTCTGTTGGCTTTTCAGTTTTAGTCTTAGTTTCCTTATACACAGGGGAAAAAAAAAACACAAATAAAAGCAAAAAATGTATTTTTGTGTAGATTTTTTGTCATTTAAAATATGTCACATGTGTCTTGTTGGATTTTCTAAGACTTTGTGTTCATATACAGTAAGGGAGTCTGTCTGTGCTGTACTGAAGTGTTGTGATTAGTAATGGGTATTACTGCAGAATGTCTGTTTCTATACAGAATGTCTATTCTTACACAAAATGTTTGGTTCTACACAGAATGTCTAGTCTTACACAAAATGTTTGGTTCTACACAGAATGTCTAGTCTTACACAAAATGTTTGGTTCTACACAATGTCTAATTTTGTGTAAAATGTCTAGACTTACAAAGGTTAAACTTTCATGTCCATGCTCTCTGTGTCTTACTGACAGAACAAACAAAATGTGATTAAAATGACCAACAAAAAAAATCCCTCAAGCCTTCACCTTCAACAAAATACAGCAGAAAAAAAACCTTGAACTTAGTATGGGTATAACGTTATGATAGTCATCTATGTATGAGAATTTAAAACAGGAATTTTTAAAAATTACCATCTAATTCTCCACGCAAATACTGTGCAGTTTTCTGGAATGCTTGCTTGCAGAGATCCACCACCTCTGATGGTGGTGCTACTGGGGCACCATCACTAGTTGTTTCATTTTGTTTTTCTGCTGAAACATTTGACATAAAGTAATGAAATATGTCATCAACTGTAAGCCTCTTTATGACACAAGAGACAGAACAGTCACATCAGTAACTAATTGATGATATCACTGTGATGTATTACATCATGATGTACAGACAGGAACATGTTATCAAATAGGTGAATGCTAGTAATATTGTCCATACAGCTATCAAACAGGTGAATGCTAGTAATATTGTCCATACAGCTATCAAACAGGTGAATGCTAGTAATATTGTCCATACAGCTATCAAATAGGTGAATCAAACAGGTTGGTACACCAACGTTTATACTCCTATCTCCTCTACACGCAATCACAAGTAGGCATCACACATGCCTTCGTTTACGTCATAATAACGGAAACACGGTGAGATATCTTGTCAATCGGCAAGAGTTCTGACTTGATTTGTTGATAAAACGAAGAAGCATCAGTTACTGTTACTATGAAGTGAAAAATTCTCAGCCAAGGTAGCATTTTGTTAATGAGTAAAACACAACATAAATCTTCACAGTGATAGTAGGATAGCTTCAGAAAATAATTAACTCATACAGTGTTATAAATCAGGAACCAAAAAGTCAGCGAACTATCAGAACTATACCTCTAGACTCTACTTCTGTGTCTGATTCTGACTTGTCCAAAGGGGAGAGATCATCTTGTGACTCGGCCATTTTTGTTGACAGCAGACGTGTTTCTGAGAGTAGACTCCCTTGTCGCTTTTTTTTCCTCTTATTTTCTTCAATTTTTTTTTCTTTATTTATTTATCGAACAAATATTGAAAGTGATGAGATAGGCGTGCTCATAAAATCATATTTATTTACAAGATTATGCTTTTAACTTTAACAATATATCGACAAGAAACAGGAGAAGATTACTTGTCATTTAAACAAAATAATTCATTGTTACGTCCCTTGCAGTTCGGCGCCAGTTTTGTTGCAGACGTCAAGAGCAGAATTGTTGGGGGTGAGTGAGACAGTTCTTTTTTGCTTTCTTGTCGCTTTCTTTATAAACAAATATTGTTTTGTGTTAGCAAGTTGTGCAAGCATCTGACAAAATATCAGTAAATTGTAGAATAAAACAAATGATACTGAAACTGGCGAAATCAAAACAGTTTTTGTAAAAGAAAGTCGTCTAGATCACAAGAAGTTGCAAAGGTATGCCGCGTTTTAATTAATGACGCTGATTCTTGTGTAGTTTAATTCTAACTTTGAAATTAGTTTATTTATGAAACTGGTGAAATATACTCAAGTGTAGAGCAATTGCTTTTGCAGGAAAGTTTATGACAAACTTGAAGAGTTCGCCATTTGTGTTTGAAGTCCTGCGAAGCAAAGAATGTTAAGCAATTACTGGTCAGTGACGTGGCTCGGAGAGACAAGATTCTTCCATAATTATTAGAACAAAACTGTCATGATGGTCTACATGTCGTGTTCTGACTTCACTGTGGGCAGTGAAGCACTTGCTGGGTACCAGACTGGAGAATTTTTTTTCTTTTAAATCTAAGCACTTCTCACATGAATCTTTCATTCAGAATCGTGCACTTGACTTGGTTCATGTTTCAGATCTTACCAAGAACTGCCTGTTGTTACACCTGATGTTATAATGTCGTCACTCTTTACCCCAAAGCCAGACCTTGGACAGATACAGGTGTGTACATCATGTCAGGCAATGTTTATATATATATATAATAAGTGAAAATGTTCAGTTTTGAACTTTTTTTTTTTCAACTGTGGTACAAGGAAAGAGTCCCCAGGGAACAACTGTGTTAAGAGCACACTTATCTTAACATAGTGTTTGTAGGATCGCTTCAGAAAATAATTAACTCATACAGTGTTATAAATCAGGTACAAAAAAGTCAGCGAACTATCAGAACTATACCTCTAGACTCTACTTCTGTGTCTGATTCTGACTTGTCCAAAGGGGAGAGATCATCTTGTGACTCGGCCATTTTTGTTGACAGCAGACGTGTTTCTGAGAGTAGACTCCCTTGTCGCTTTTTTTCCCTCTTATTTTCTTCAATTTTTTTTTCTTTATTTATTTATCGAACAAATATTGAAAGTGATGAGATAGGCGTGCTCATAAAATCATATTTATTTATAAGATTATGCTTTTAACTTTAACAATATATCGACAAGAAACAGGAGAAGATTACTTGTCATTTAAACAAAATAATTCATTGTTACGTCCCTTGCAGTTCGGCGCCAGTTTTGTTGCAGACGTCAAGAGCAGAATTGTTGGGGGTGAGTGAGACAGTTCTTTTTTGCTTTCTTGTCGCTTTCTTTATAAATAAATGTTGTTCTGTGTTAGCAAGTTGTGCAAGCATCTGACAAAATATCAGTAAATCTTAGAATAAAACAAATGATTCTGAAACTGGCGAAATCAAAACAGTTTTTGTAAAAGAAAGTCGTCTAGATCACAAGAAGTTACAAAGGTATGCCGCGTTTTAATTAATGACGCTGATTCTTGTGTAGTTTAATTCTAACTTTGAAATTAGTTTATTTATGAAACTGGTGAAATATACTCAAGTGTAGAGCAATTGCTTTTGCAGGAAAGTTTATGACAAACTTGAAGAGTTCGCCATTTGTGTTTGAAGTCCTGCGAAGCAAAGAATGTTAAGCAATTACTGGTCAGTGACGTGGCTCGGAGAGACAAGATTCTTCCATAATTATTAGAACAAAACTGTCATGATGGTCTACATGTCGTGTTCTGACTTCACTGTGGGCAGTGAAGCACTTGCTGGGTACCAGACTGGAGAATTTTTTTTCTTTTAAATCTAAGCACTTCTCACATGAATCTTTCATTCAGAATCGTGCACTTGACTTGGTTCATGTTTCAGATCTTACCAAGAACTGCCTGTTGTTACACCTGATGTTATAATGTCGTCACTCTTTACCCCAAAGCCAGACCTTGGACAGATACAGGTGTGTACATCATGTCAGGCAATGTTTATATATATATATAATAAGTGAAAATGTTCAGTTTTGAACTTTTTTTTTTTTTTACTGTGGTACAAGGAAAGAGTCCCCAGGGAACAACTGTGTTAAGAGCACACTTATCTTAACATAGTGTTTGTGAGACAGGGAACATAGATTTGTTTGCTTAAAAACTCTGACCTACCTCTGTTAGCCCAGAAACTTGTAGCAATCAACACTAATTGTAATTGTTATTTTTGTAAAATGTAATGTCAGGTTGGTGGACGGATGGGGACATGGAGATCTCTGGCGGGGATGAGGGAAGCTGGTGTGAAACCAATGAATCCAGGACGTGACAAGCCTATGGGTCTTTACAACAATGGCTATCAGAATTATGTAAACAAAACAGAGCCAGCAGACTATGGGTGGCGGGGAATGGATATTGTTGAAGCACTCATCAGATTCCTCATCTCAAAGTCAGAGTGTCTTTGTGGAACTGTCTCCAAACCATCTGACACGGAGAAGGGACTTACATACAGCCACCAGAGGCTGGAAAACAGTTTTGGCCAGGCCAGCCACTGTCTTCATGGCAGTCCGAGCAAGACCACAGTCTGCCCTAGCAAGGAAAGGTGCTGAAGTCGGTGTTACCCAGCCAAAAGGCGCATCGCAAAAATCAGGGTAACACGCATTATCGCTAATGAAATTTCTCTATCTGCAGTTTTCAAACATGGTGCTCGCCCTGTGAAGACTAAAAAGGCAGGTGCAGTGCCGGGACCCCTGCCTCGAAAGGGTCCACCCAATGCTACTGGAGGTCCTCTCAGTTCATCTTGTGGAGTCAGGAGACATCAGAGTAGAGCTACTGGCCAAAAAATACAACAGAAGAAAACAGCCAAAAAGCAAGAACTTAAAATAATGCAGTGGAATGCTGAGGGTGTCAGCAGTGTTAGAGATGGCTATAGCAAAAAGGTGGAACTAGAGAACATACTTTTGCAGGAAAGTTTATGACAAACTTGAAGAGTTCGCCATTTGTGTTTGAAGTCCTGCGAAGCAAAGAATGTTAAGCAATTACTGGTCAGTGACGTGGCTCGGAGAGACAAGATTCTTCCATAATTATTAGAACAAAACTGTCATGATGGTCTACATGTCGTGTTCTGACTTCACTGTGGGCAGTGAAGCACTTGCTGGGTACCAGACTGGAGAATTTTTTTTCTTTTAAATCTAAGCACTTCTCACATGAATCTTTCATTCAGAATCGTGCACTTGACTTGGTTCATGTTTCAGATCTTACCAAGAACTGCCTGTTGTTACACCTGATGTTATAATGTCGTCACTCTTTACCCCAAAGCCAGACCTTGGACAGATACAGGTGTGTACATCATGTCAGGCAATGTTATATATATATAATAAGTGAAAATGTTCAGTTTTGAACTTTTTTTTTTTTTTACTGTGGTACAAGGAAAGAGTCCCCAGGGAACAACTGTGTTAAGAGCACACTTATCTTAACATAGTGTTTGTGAGACAGGGAACATAGATTTGTTTGCTTAAAAACTCTGACCTACCTCTGTAGCCCAGAAACTTGTAGCAATCAACACTAATTGTAATTGTTATTTTTGTAAAATGTAATGTCAGGTTGGTGGACGGATGGGGACATGGAGATCTCTGGCGGGGATGAGGGAAGCCTGGTGTGAAACCAATGAATCCAGGACGTGACAAGCCTATGGGTCTTTACAACAATGGCTATCAGAATTATGTAAACAAAACAGAGCCAGCAGACTATGGGTGGCGGGGAATGGATATTGTTGAAGCACTCATCAGATTCCTCATCTCAAAGTCAGAGTGTCTTTGTGGAACTGTCTCCAAACCATCTGACACGGAGAAGGGACTTACATACAGCCACCAGAGGCTGGAAAACAGTTTTGGCCAGGCCAGCCACACTGTCTTCATGGCAGTCCGAGCAAGACCACAGTCTGCCCTAGCAAGGAAAGGTGCTGAAGTCGGTGTTACCCAGCCAAAAGGCGCATCGCAAAAATCAGGGTAACACGCATTATCGCTAATGAAATTTCTCTATCTGCAGTTTTCAAACATGGTGCTCGCCCTGTGAAGACTAAAAAGGCAGGTGCAGTGCCGGGACCCCTGCCTCGAAAGGGTCCACCCAATGCTACTGGAGGTCCTCTCAGTTCATCTTGTGGAGTCAGGAGACATCAGAGTAGAGCTACTGGCCAAAAAATACAACAGAAGAAAACAGCCAAAAAGCAAGAACTTAAAATAATGCAGTGGAATGCTGAGGGTGTCAGCAGTGTTAGAGATGGCTATAGCAAAAAGGTGGAACTAGAGAACATACATTTTGCAGAGCAGGTAAGTATATGCTGCATACAGGAGACACACCTAACCAAAGATGCCACCTTTAAAATCAGAGGCTACCAGTGTTTTAGATCAGACCGACAGGACAGAAGAAAAGGAGGAGTACTCACACTTGTTAAGAATAACATCAGCGCATGTCAGGTGGGAGTGTTCATGGAAGGAGCCGAATATCAGATGATCCATCTAAAAAGTAGTAATACAGACTTCCACCTCCTTAACTATTACTGTCCTAATGACCGCCCAGTTGCTTTAGAAACAATCCCACACAAAGAGAGACTGATGGTCTGTGGCGATTTTAACAGCCATTCCCAGAGCTGGGGCTATGACCACATAGACAAGAGAGGAGAGGAAGTTGAGAGCTGGCAGGATGATAATGGACTTCTCCTGATCAACCAGCCAATGGATCCCCCAACATTTTACTCAAGGGCTTGGCGTACAACCTCAACACCAGATCTGGCATTCCACTCTCCAGATCTGAAGTGGAACATTACACGTGAAGTTGGAAAACAACTTGGAGGTAGCGACCATCGACCAGTCTTCCTGACAATAGAAAATGAACTCCTTAACACCAGTAGCCCTCTCCCCAGATGGAACTATAAAAAAGCAAACTGGACAATGTACAGACATCGTACAGGTATCCTGGTGGGACAGCTGTCCACAGAAGGTAAGGATATTAACAGCATAGTGAAGGAATTCAATGCTTGTATCCTTCAGGCCGCTCGTGAAACCATTCCCAGAGGAGCTCGCAGGGACTATAAACCATACTGGTCTAGTGAGCTGGGAAAACTCCATGATGATGTGGAAGCAGCTCGAAAGCAAGCAGAAAATAGACCATGCCAAGAACACCACAATAATTACCAACATTCTAAGGCCAAATTTCAGAGAGCCAAGCTGCAAGCCAGACGGGAAAGTTGGAGAGAGAAAACAGAGTCCCTAAACTTTGAAAAGGATGGAAGGGAACTGTGGAAACTAATCAAACAGTTAAATGATGAGAGTACTGGAAGAAGTACAAAGATTACACTAATAGAGGATGGGAAAACTCTTACAGGTAAGCAGGTAGCAGATGACTTTGCTCGCATGTTTGCACGGGACTGCAACATTGATATCCATCCAGAGAAAGAGCGTGCAGTGCGCATTGACCCACAGAAAGAAGAGGAACAAGTCAGAAAAGTGGAGGTCATGGATGCACCAATCACACGCAGCGAGTTAGACCTAGCAGTCAGTAAACTGAAACCAAGGAAATCACCAGGACTAGATGGAATGTCCAATGAAATGATCAAGAACCTTGGAATGGCAGCAATGGGAAAGCTGTTGGATATTTTCAATATGTGCTGGAGCACAGGTAAGTTACCTCAAATCTGGAAGGAAGCAAGCATGGTACCACTGCTAAAGCCAGGGAAAAACAGTGATACTGCCTCCAGCTACAGGCCAATCAGTCTCACTAGCTGCCTATGCAAAACGATGGAACGCATCATTGACCTGAGGCTAAAATGGTACCTAGAAAGTGAAAACCTTCTCGTTCCACAACAAGCAGGATTTAGGCAGTACTACAGTACGGAAGATCAAGTGACCTATCTCTCTCAAGAGATTGAGGATGCATTCCAAGAGAAAAACCTTGTACTAGCAGCGTGGATAGACCTAAAGGAAGCCTTTGATAAAGTATGGAAAAAGGGTCTGCTGTGGAAACTAAGAAACTGCAATGTGAATGGAAGACTGTACAACTGGATAAAGTCCTATTTACACAATAGGAGAGCTAGAGTAGTAATAGATGGACACAAAAGCCAGAAAGTACTTCTGCGACACGGTGTACCACAAGGAGGAGTCCTTTCGCCTACACTATTCCTTGTATTCATTAATGACCTGGTCAAGGAACCTCCCTATGGAATCAAAGCGGCACTGTATGCAGATGATCTGGTCATGTGGTGTACAGATGAATATGCGACAGTTGCTACACGAGACTCCAAAGAGCAGCGACATCTTGACATCATGGACAAACAAATGGTGTGTAAGTATCAACACAGAGAAATCAAGTACCACTCTGTTCACTCTCTCATCTAAACAGAAAGCAGGTAAGATCTTTGTAAATGAAATATCCTTAAGGATGGACAACCAACCCACTTACTTAGGAGTGACTCTTGACTCAAAACTGACTTGGAAGCAACACATCAACAGTGCAGAAGCAAAAGCCAGAAGAAAACTAGCCATATTAAGAAAACTGAGTGGAACCACATGGGGAGCTAGTGAAAGAATCCTCAAGAATGTATATCAGCAAAGTATTCTACCACATTTAGAATATGGCTCAACATCTTGGTGCACAGCATCAAACACTACGCTGCATAATCTAGACAAAGTTCAAAATCAGTCACTACGGATTATCACAGGTGCCATGAGGTCCACACCAATAGTAGAAATGCAGAAAATAGTTGGTGTTCAAGCGCTAAAGGAACGTAGAGACACAAAGGTCATGACCATGGGAGAGAAATTCCTTAGCTCTGTAAGCCATCCCCTGAAGGAGAGATTCAATAACTTGGCATTAAGCCGGCTTAAAAGAAGCAGCTTCATTCACCAGGCCAAGCGTATGCGTAAGCTGATACCTGACCTTCCAACTGTAGTCGCTCCATTATCATCTGTACCAGAGCATACACCATGGAAAGAAGCAGATTATACACAAATAACTATTCAGACTGAAGTGAAAGGTGTGCAGAATGGTGAGATGCAAAGCAGCCTTGTAAGATCAACAGCCACACTTAGTGTGCTAGATGACAAATATCCATGTGACACCTGGATATGTGTGTATACAGATGGATCTGCACACAATGCCATAAAGAATGGAGGGGCAGGAGCACATATTGAGTATCCAAACAACACTACTGACAAGATTTCCATACCCACTGGAAAATACTGCAACAACTTTGATCCAGAACTTAGGGCAATTATTGCTGCAGTTGAAAAACTATCAGACTCCAGAATTGATACATGTCCTGTAGTAATTCTCACAGATGCAAGATCAGTACTGGAAGCTCTTCAGTGCAACAAACTACCAGACCTTAAGGATGCCTTGTCAAAAATTGGCTTACAACATGGAGTCACTTTGCAATGGATTCCCTCTCACTGTGGGATACCAGGCAATGAGAAAGCTGACCATCTGGCCAAAGAGGGCACTGAAATGGAGCAACCAGACATACCAGTCACCTATAATTAGAAGAAAAGCATGATAAAAACCTACAGGAAGCCACAAACACCACCACATGATGACTATCACATGCTAAACAGAAAGGAACAAGTCACCATCTTCTGTCTCCGAACAGGACACAGCTGACTCCGAAGTCATATGTATACAAAGTTTAAGGTTGGTACTACTAATCTATGTACATGTGCCCAGGTGCCCCAAACTGTGGAACATATCCTCCAGAACTGCACCAACTCAGAGACACTGAGAAATAATTACTGGCCCAGTGAAACTACTAAAGAAGATAAGCTCTACGGTTCCATACATGAATTACTAAAAAAAACAGTGAAATTTGTCCAAGAGACAGGACTGCAGATATAGACAGACAATGCGAACGAAGAAGAAGAAGAAGACAAGGAAAGAGAATGTTCATTGTCAATTCATGGCTTATGATAAGTGGTAGCTAGATTGTTTGTCCATATGTTTGTTGTTGTCAAAACAATGTTCCAATTTGTATGCTTGACTTCAAATTTGACTATTTCATATTCCTAAACTAGATACAGAGTATATTACACAAGCATATTATGTTGGTTTATATTACTGTGTATGTTTTTGTTGTTTATTATGTATAAACATGTTTTAGACAATATTTTTGTTGTTTATTATGTGTAACCATGTTTTAGACAATGTTTTTGTGGTCATGTAAAGGGTCCTACTACTGACACTAAGTCTCACTTAAGCTAGCATAAGATAAACTTAACTTGGTCGATATAGTGACACTTCTGGTGTCCCGAAGCTACCGTATGGTCATTATAGTGACAATTATTTGTTTCATTAAAACAAGCGGTGTAACATTTAGATTGTACATATTTCGTCCGCGATTCCGGTGACACTTTCAAAATGCCGAAAGAGTGCCTAGTTATGAGCGATGCCAAGCGAGAAAGAGGACAAGAAGCATGGAAATTTTTCAATTTTTGATGATGTAGATAGGGGTATGGACATAGCCTATGGCCACCCCGCTGCTCTTGAATGTTTTCTAAGTAGATCTAGACATATTTAGATGACTGGAGAAGTAGTTAGGAGGTTAGTTCAGACATTCATTCAGCGAGAATGCAATACAGAATCACAATACGAGATCGACAAGTAGATCTACACATCTCAGATGGTAAGTAGTGGTAAGTAGCGTGGATCTAGACCTAGCCGATGGTGAGCTGGCCACAATCAGTGTCTAAAAACATCACATTACTTCTTTTTTCCTAAAAAACTCTGCATTTATGAAATTTTCATTCATTTAGCTATACTTTGAAACATATTAAGTATACGGAAGTACATGGAACTACTGTTTTCCATTCCATTTTACAACTAGACCCCCTTACAGACCAAGACCCGCGTTTTTACTCCCGCACTCCACGACACGTCCATGTTTCTTCCTCCAGCACGGAAAGAGTTAAGATAGTTCTGTGATACACAGTACTAGACAAGTATGAGTGTATGATCTCTATCTGTACTAGATGGGAGTGTAGGTAGAATGTAGTATCAAAATTTGTACTAGACAGGTGTGTAGGTAAAGTGTATGATCAGTATCTTTATTAACCCTGACAGCCATTGTAAACAGTCAACTTCCTCTGTTTTATGAACATCTTGTGTTTTATCACTTTAGAATCTAGGTTTTGTTGTTTTTTTTTTTTTAAACTTGGTGACTAAAGAATTTGCACGCATGATCTTCTCTATCCCCAGATTATATTTGGCCCAATGTTTTCTGGCAAGACGTAAGTCATTTTATCTTCTTCATTTTCCTCTGTAAATTCCATGAGTATTATTGGCAGCATGATCTGTATAAAATGCTAAATCAAGAAAAGGCATTTATTTATGGTACTGAATGAAAAAAATGTGTATTTTTCTTCTTCTTCTTCTTCTTCTGAAATTTACTTTTGCTTTCTCTCCTTTTGAGGAAGTCTTAAAAAAAAAACATAAAATTAACTTTCATCTTATCAGTTTGAAGATGTTCCTGAGATGAAACTTCAGCATTATCTTGTAGTGATTTTGTTTTAGATATTTATATTCAGTGTTATTTAATGGTGATTTGTTACAGAAATTTAGATTTAGTGTTATCATGTGGTGCTTTGTTACAGAAATTTAACCACATTTTGTGCTACGGTTAAAAAATTTAGCATCTAAAATGATTGTTTAATATTTGCTGTTCCAAGACAAAAAATGTATCATTATTTTGTCATAACAAATCTTGTGACTGATCACACAGTTCAGTGTTTTCATATGACTGATCACACAATTCAGTGTTTTAATGTGACTGATCACACAGTTCAATGTTTTCTTATGACTCATCACACAGTTCAGTGTTTTAATATGACTCATCACACAGTTCAGTGTTTTCATGACTCATCACACAATTCACTGTTTTCATATAATAAAGGTAAGTAGAGGTGTATGGTGCAGTTTTACAAGGCAGCAGAAGGAGTGAGTAAGTGAGAAAAAAATGATTAGAAAGTATGAGAGTAAGATGAGAATGTATACATGAAAAACATACAACATCCAGTATTTCGGCATGAGCCTTTTTTGAGGATTACATACACAAACAAGATACGACATAACTAACCGAAAATGAAAAACTTATCTTAGTGACATCCTCCTACGGAGGAAACACAAGAATGCGTTTCCCATTGACGAGGCATAGAGACCACTGGGGGGCCACAAAGCATAGCAGATAAAGCCAATCGGAAATAAGAGGCAGGGGGAGGGAGGGGAATAAACACCTGTAGGCCGCTAGAGAAGCAGGTGTTGGGGAGGGGAAGCAGAGAGATAATGAATGAAGAACTGCAGGAACAAACAGAAGGGGCCATAAACACCTATAGACCGCTAAAGACGCACAGAAATGTGGAGGGAGAGTAGAGACAAGCCTAACAATGACTAATCACACAGTTCAGTGTTTTCATGTGACTAATCACACATTTTAGTGTTTTCATATGGCTAGTCGGACAGTTCAGTGTTTTCATATGACTGATCACACAGTTCAGTGTTTTCATGTGACTAATCACACAGTTCAGTGTTTTCATGTGACTAATCACACAGTTCAGTGTTTTCATGTGACTAATCACACAGTTCAGTGTTTTCATTTGACTAATCACGCAGTTTAGTGTTTTAATATGACTCATCACACAGTTCAGTGTTTTCATGACTCATCACACAATTCACTGTTTTCATATAATAAAGGTAAGTAGAGGTGTATGGTGCAGTTTTACAAGGCAGCAGAAGGAGTGAGTAAGTGAGAAAAAAATGATTAGAAAGTATGAGAGTAAGATGAGAATGTATACATGAAAAACATACAACATCCAGTATTTCGGCATGAGCCTTTTTTGAGGATTACATACACAAACAAGATACGACATAACTAACCGAAAATGAAAAACTTATCTTAGTGACATCCTCCTACGGAGGAAACACAAGAATGCGTTTCCCATTGACGAGGCATAGAGACCACTGGGGGGCCACAAAGCATAGCAGATAAAGCCAATCGGAAATAAGAGGCAGGGGGAGGGAGGGGAATAAACACCTGTAGGCCGCTAGAGAAGCAGGTGTCGGGGAGGGGAAGCAGAGAGATAATGAATGAAGAACTGCAGGAACACACAGAAGGGGCCATAAACGCCTGTAGACCGCTAAAGACGCAAGGAAATGTGGAGGGAGAGTAGAGACAAGCCTAGCAATGACTAATCACACAATTCCGTGTTTTCATATGATTAATCACACAATTTAGTGTTTTCATATGGCTAGTCGGACAGTTCAGTGTTTTCATGTGACTAATCACACAGTTCAGTGTTTTCATGTGACTAATCACATACTTCAGTGTTTTCATGTGACTAATCACACAGTTCAGTGTTTTCATGTGACTAATCACACTGTTCAGTGTTTTCGTGTGACTAATCACGCAGTTTAGTGTTTTCATACGGCTAGTCGCACAGTTCAGTATTTTCATGTGACTAATCACACAGTTCAGTGTTTTCGTTTGATTGATCACACAGTTCAGTGTTTTCATGTGACTAATCACACAGTTCAGTGTTTTCATGTGACTAATCACACTGTTCAGTGTTTTCGTGTGACTAATCACACAGTTTAGTGTTTTCATACGGCTAGTCGCACAGTTCAGTGTTTTCATGTGACTAATCACACAGTTCAGTGTTTTCATGTGACTAATCACACAGTTCAGTTTTTTCATGTGACTAATAACACAGTTCAATGTTTTCATTTGATTGATCACACAGTTCAGTTTTTTCATATGCTTGATCACGCAGTTCCGTGTTTTCATATAATTAATCACACAGTTCAGTGTTTTCAAATTGATCACGCAGTTCACTGTTTTCATGTGATTGATCACACAGTTCAGTGTTTTCATGTGATTGATCACACAGTTCAGTGTTTTCATGTGACTAATCACACATTTCAGTGTTTTCATACGGCTAATCGCACAGTTCAGTGTTTTCATGTGACTAATCACACAGTTCAGTGTTTTCATATGATTGATCACACAGTTCAGTGTTTTCATGTGACTAATCACACAGTTCAGTGTTTTCATGTCACACAGTTCAGTGTTTTCATGTGACTAATCACACAGTTCAGTTTTTCATATGATTGATCACACAGTTCAGTGTTTTCATATAATTGATCACGCAGTTCAGTGTTTTCATGTGATTAATCACACAGTTCAGTGTTTTCAAATTGATCACGCAGTTCAGTGTTTTCATGTGATTGATCACACAGTTCAGTGTTTTCATGTGATTAATCACACAGTTCAGTGTTTTCATGTGATTGATCACACAGTTCAGTGTTTTCATGTGATTGATCACACAGTTCAGTGTTTTCATATGGCTAGTTACACAGTTCAGTGTTTTCATGTGACTAATCACACAATTTGTGTTTTCATGTGATTTTTCACAGTTCAGTGTTTTCATATTAATGATCACACAGATCAGTGTTTTCATATAACTAATCACACAGTTCAGTGTTTTAACAACTTTTATAACTGAACACAATGTTGCTCTCATTTATAGAACAGAATTGATGAGGAGGTTGAAGAGATACCAAATTGCCAACTATCATTGTCTTGTCATCAAATATGCTAAAGATGTTCGTTATGATTCAACTGGTATTGCTACTCATGATCAGTAAGTGATTTTACCCAGTTTTCATCGTATCTTGCGAACTTCATATGTCAGGCTGTTTGCAACATCACAGTGCAGTGACTGCTACAGATGTTAACTCATCACGTGCCATAGTCGCTATAGTGATAACTTCCGGTTACTGAGTTGCGTGCCATAGTCGTTATAGTGACAGTTCATTTATTTCAATAAAACAACCAGTGTAATATTTAGATTATATATATTTCGTCCGCGTTTCAGGTAACACTTTTCACA
Organism: Achatina immaculata; assembly: GCA_009760885.1. Classification (NCBI taxonomy): domain Eukaryota; kingdom Metazoa; phylum Mollusca; class Gastropoda; order Stylommatophora; family Achatinidae; genus Lissachatina; species Lissachatina immaculata. Next base: position 63,249,981 of record CM019719.1, on the reverse strand, counting down.
ATGATGAAAGAGTCCTTAGTTACGAGTGATGCCGAGCGAGAAAAAGGAAGAGAAACATAGAAAATTTTCAGTTTTTGATGTTGTAGATATGGGTGTGGACATGGCCTGTGACCACCCCACTGCTCTTGAATGTATCCCAAGTAGATCTAAATATATTAGACGACTGGAGAAGTAGGTAGGAGGTTATTTCAGACATTAATTTAGTGAGAATGCAACATAGAATCACAATACGAGATCGACAAGTAGATCTAGACATCTCAGATGGTAAGTAGTGTAGATCTAGACCTAGCCGATGGTGAGCTGGGCACAATCATTGTCTAAAAACATCACATTACTTCTTTTTTCCTAAAAAACTCTGCATTTATGAAATTTTCATACATTTAGTTATACTTTGAAACATAAAAAGTACACAGAAGTACATGGAAATACTGTTTTCCATTCCACTTTACAACTATACCCCCTAACATATCAAGACCCACGCTTTTACTCTGGCAAGTAACTGAACGTCCGCTTTTTTTTTTCTGGGCACAGGAAGAGTTAATGACAGAAATAGTTAACATTGTGTCAAGAATGTCATAGAGTTGGCCAGTGAACTTTCATTGCTAACATATTCAAGTGAGAGATACTACCAGAAAGCTCAAGTGAGAGATACTACCAGAAAGCTGAATCTCAACTGTTTTTGGAAGCATAAGTAATGACAGATGCATTTATCAAGAAGTAGAGCACAGTCAATGTGCCTGAAATCTAGGAATAATGCAGATGTTAATTAAGAATGAAGACAGCAGCAATTTATGAGATTTTCACACTGTCACTGTCAGTATTGAAGAATGTAAATGTTTGTGCTATAAATAGAACTTATTGAAATGTGAAACATGGGCAGCCAGTGACAGTTAATGGAGATGTGGTTGTCAAGAAAAATTCAGTAATGTCTGGTAGAGATCTGGTCTGTACTTGTTCCATGAAACTGCTTGTGTTCCTGTGCTGTAGAGTGCTTGGAGCTGATTAGTTAACAGAAGTTAGGATCTCAGTCATTAATTTGTACTAGTGTGTTTTCTCCTAGATAGTTCACAGCCTAACGACCTGACATCTTTGCCAGCATAATTGAAAGCTTCAATGGACACAACTGACCCAGTATAATAATGATAACTTACTGTTGCTCACTTTCTGGCTGTATATTTTGTTTTATATCGGGATTTGGGTGAATTTTTTTTTCTTCTTCTTTTCATGAAATTTTCTCTAAGATACAGATATTGTAGCATTTCTGGCCTGGTTTTAGTTTGTTGACTGTGGGATTTGTCAGTCATAAAAAGTTAATTTTTCATTTACAGACAGGTGTTGCCTGCAGTAAGCACAGAAAGATTGACAGATCTGCAGTCAGAAGCCCTTAAACATGATGTTATTGGCATTGATGAAGGACAGTTTGTAAGCAGCTTCTAGTTTTGTTTTTTTTTAACCACAATTTGTCTGATGACTTTATCTTTAAAATTTTTTTATGCATACTTAATCTGGTTTTTAAAAAAAATTCCAGCTAACTGTTTTAATAACTTTCAGAACTGAACAAATTGTTGCTCTCATTTATAGAACAGAATTGATGAGGAGGTTGAAGAGATACCAAATTGCCAACTATCATTGTCTTGTCATCAAATATGCTAAAGATGTTCGTTATGATTCAACTGGTATTGCTACTCATGATCAGTAATGGGTTTTACCCAGTTTTCATTGTATCTTGCAAACTTCATATGTCAGGCTGTTTGCAACACCACAGTGCAGTGACTGCTACAGATGTTAACTCATCACGTGCCATAGCGCTATAGTGATAACTTCCGGTTACTGAGTTGCGTGCCATAGTCGTTATAGTGACAGTTCATTTATTTCAATAAAACAACCAGTGTAATATTTAGATTATATATATTTCGTCCGCGTTTCAGGTAACACTTTTCACAATGATGAAAGAGTCCTTAGTTACGAGTGATGCCGAGCGAGAAAAAGGAAGAGAAACATAGAAAATTTTCAGTTTTTGATGTTGTAGATATGGGTGTGGACATGGCCTGTGACCACCCCACTGCTCTTGAATGTATCCCAAGTAGATCTAAATATATTAGACGACTGGAGAAGTAGGTAGGAGGTTATTTCAGACATTAATTTAGTGAGAATGCAACATAGAATCACAATACGAGATCGACAAGTAGATCTAGACATCTCAGATGGTAAGTAGTGTAGATCTAGACCTAGCCGATGGTGAGCTGGGCACAATCATTGTCTAAAAACATCACATTACTTCTTTTTTCCTAAAAAACTCTGCATTTATGAAATTTTCATACATTTAGTTATACTTTGAAACATAAAAAGTACACAGAAGTACATGGAAATACTGTTTTCCATTCCACTTTACAACTATACCCCCTAACATATCAAGACCCACGCTTTTACTCTGGCAAGTAACTGAACGTCCGCTTTTTTTTTTCTGGGCACAGGAAGAGTTAATGACAGAAATAGTTAACATTGTGTCAAGAATGTCATAGAGTTGGCCAGTGAACTTTCATTGCTAACATATTCAAGTGAGAGATACTACCAGAAAGCTCAAGTGAGAGATACTACCAGAAAGCTGAATCTCAACTGTTTTTGGAAGCATAAGTAATGACAGATGCATTTATCAAGAAGTAGAGCACAGTCAATGTGCCTGAAATCTAGGAATAATGCAGATGTTAATTAAGAATGAAGACAGCAGCAATTTATGAGATTTTCACACTGTCACTGTCAGTATTGAAGAATGTAAATGTTTGTGCTATAAATAGAACTTATTGAAATGTGAAACATGGGCAGCCAGTGACAGTTAATGGAGATGTGGTTGTCAAGAAAAATTCAGTAATGTCTGGTAGAGATCTGGTCTGTACTTGTTCCATGAAACTGCTTGTGTTCCTGTGCTGTAGAGTGCTTGGAGCTGATTAGTTAACAGAAGTTAGGATCTCAGTCATTAATTTGTACTAGTGTGTTTTCTCCTAGATAGTTCACAGCCTAACGACCTGACATCTTTGCCAGCATAATTGAAAGCTTCAATGGACACAACTGACCCAGTATAATAATGATAACTTACTGTTGCTCACTTTCTGGCTGTATTTTGTTTTATATCGGGATTTGGGTGAATTTTTTTTTCTTCTTCTTTTCATGAAATTTTCTCTAAGATACAGATATTGTAGCATTTCTGGCCTGGTTTTAGTTTGTTGACTGTGGGATTTGTCAGTCATAAAAAGTTAATTTTTCATTTACAGACAGGTGTTGCCTGCAGTAAGCACAGAGTTCAGTGTTTTCATTTGACTAATCACACAGTTCAGTGTTTTAATAACTTTCAGAACTGAACAAATTGTTGCTCTCATTTATAGAACAGAATTGATGAGGAGGTTGAAGAGATACCAAATTGCCAACTATCATTGTCTTGTCATCAAATATGCTAAAGATGTTCGTTATGATTCAACTGGTATTGCTACTCATGATCAGTAATGGGTTTTACCCAGTTTTCATTGTATCTTGCAAACTTCATATGTCAGGCTGTTTGCAACACCACAGTGCAGTGACTGCTACAGATGTTAACTCATCCCGTGCCATAGTCGCTATAGTGATAACTTCCGGTTACTGAGTTGTGTGCCATAGTCGTTATAGTGACAATTCATTTGTTTCAAAAAAACAACTAGTGTAATATTTAGATTATACATATTTCGTCTGCATTTCCGGTGACACTTTTCACAATGATGAAAGAGTCCTTAGTTACGAGCGATGCCGAGCGAGAAAAAGGAAGAGAAACATAGAAAATGTTCAATTTTTTATGTTGTAGATAGGGGTGTGGACATGGCCTATGACCACCCCACTGCTCTTGAATGTATCCCAAGTAGATCTAAATATATTAGACAACTGGAGAAGTAGGTAGGAGGTTATTTCAGACATTAATTTAGTGAGAATGCAACATAGAATCACAATATGAGATCGACAAGTAGATCTGGACATCTCAGATGGTAAGTACTAGACCTAGCCGATGGTGAGCTGGGCACACTCATTGTCTAAAAACATCACATTACTTTTTTTCCTAAAAAACTCTGCATTTATGAAATTTTCATACATTTAGTTATACTTTGAAACATAAGTGCACGGAAGTACATGGAAATACTGTTTTCCATTCCACTTTACAACTATACCCCCTAACATATCAAGACCCATGGCAAGTAACTGAACGTCCGCATTTTTTTTTCCGGGCACAGGAAGAGTTAATGTCAGAATGACAGAAATAGTTAACATTATGTCAAGAATGTCATAGAGTTGGCCAGTGAACTTTCATTGTTAACATATTCAGGTGAGAGATACTACCAGAAAGCTGAATCTCAACTGTTTGTGGAAGCATAAGTAATGACAAATACGTTTATCAAGAAGTAGAGCACAGTCAATGTGCCTGAAATCTAGGAATAATGCAGACATTATTTCAGAAATTAAGAATGAAGACAGCAGCAATTTATGAGATTTTCACACTGTCACTGTCAGTATTGAAGAATGTAAATGTTTGTGCTATAAATAGAACTTATTGAAATGTGAAACATGGGCAGCCAGTGACAGTTAATGGAGATGTGGTTGTCAATAAAAATACAGTAATGTCTGGTAGAGATCTGGTCTGTACTTGTTCCATGAAACTGCTTGTGTTCCTGTACTGTAGAGTGCTTGGAGCTGATTAGTTAACAGAAGTTAGGATCTCAGTCATTAATTTGTACTAGTGTGTTTTCTCCTAGATAGTTCACAGCCTAACGACCTGACATCTTTGCCAGCATAATTGAAAGCTTCAGTGGACACAACTGACCCAGTATAATAATAATGATAACTTACTGTTGCTCACTTTCTGGCTGTATATTTTGTTTTATATCGGGATTTGGGTGAATTTTTTTTTTCTTCTTCTTTTCATGAAATTTTCTCTAAGATGCAGATATTGTAGCATTTCTGGCCTGGTTTTAGTTTGTTGACTGTGGGGTTTGTCAGTCATAAAAAGTTAATTTTTCATTTACAGACAAGTGTTGCCTGCAGTAAGCACAGAAAGATTGACAGATCTGCAGTCAGAAGCCCTTAAACATGATGTTATTGGCATTGATGAAGGACAGTTTGTAAGCAGCTTCTAGTTGTTTTTGTTTTTTTTTTAACCACAATTTGTCTGATGACTTTATCTTTAAAATTTACCTTCTGAGTAATCTGGTTTAAAAAAAAAATTACAGCTAACTGTAATACTTTCTTTGTGTTAAGCATTTGGTTTTTCTACATAGCATTTTAGCCTACAGTGTTATGTCTGGTTTGGGTAATGTATGATGTGAGTGATGAGGCATACTTAACTTTTCTGACTTTGATGTGAGTGATGAGGCATACTTAACTTTTCTGACTTTGATGTGAGTGATGAGGCATACTTAACTTTTCTGACTTGCAGTTCCCTGATATTGTTCCATTCTGTGATACAATGGCAAACCAGGGCAAAATAGTGATTGTAGCAGCTCTTGATGGAACCTTCCAGAAACAGGTGAGCTTTCTTGCAGAAGTGAACATTACACAAGGATGAACAGTTTAAGGGACGACTATTATATATTATCATAATAATCATAGTTTAGTTTGTCTGTTATTTGGAAGAAAATTTCTACACTTTAGTTTCTTTGTCATGTGGAATAAATGTTGTTTCTGGTCTGTGGCTGAGCAAGGTGTCACACGTGTGTTGATCCTTGTGTGGCTGAGCAAGGTGCCACACATGTGTTGATCCTTGTGTGGATGAGCAAGGTGCCATGCATATGATGATGCTCATGTGGATGAGCAAGGTGTCACATGTGTGTTGATGCTTATGTAGATGAGCAAGGTGCCACGCATGTGTTGATGCTCGTGTGGCTGAACAAGGTGCCACGTGTGTGTTGATGCTCATGTGGCTGAGCAAGGTGCCACGCGTATGTTGATGCTCATGTGGCTGAGCAAGGTGTTACATGTGTGTTGATGCTTATGTAGATGAGCAAGGTGCCATGCGTGTGTTGATGCTTATGTAGATCAGCAGGGTGCCAAGCATGTGTTGATGCTCGTGTGGATGAGCAAAGTGTTGCATGTGTGTTGATGCTCATGTGGATGAGCAAGGTGTTACATGTGTGTTGATGCTCTGTGCATGAGCAAGGTCTTACATGTGTGTTGATGCTCGTGTAGATGAGCAAAGTGTCATGCATGTGTTGATGCTCATGTAGATGAGCAAAGTGCCATGCGTGTGTTGATGCTCATGTAGATTAGCAAAGTGCCATGCGTGTGTTGATGCTCGTGTATATGAGCAAAGTGTCACGCGTGTGTTGATGCTCATGTAGATGAGCAAGGTGCCACGTGTGTGTTGATGCTCATGTGGCTGAGCAAGGTGCCACGCGTATGTTGATGCTCATGTGGCTGAGCAAGGTGTTACATGTGTGTTGATGCTTATGTAGATGAGCAAGGTGCCATGCGTGTGTTGATGCTTATGTAGATCAGCAGGGTGCCAAGCATGTGTTGATGCTCGTGTGGATGAGCAAAGTGTTGCATGTGTGTTGATGCTCGTGTGGATGAGCAAGGTGTTACATGTGTGTTGATGCTCATGTATATGAGCAAGGTGCCACGCGTATGTTGATGCTCGTGTAGATGAGCAAGGTGCCATGCGTGTGTTGATGCTCGTGTGGATGAGCAAGGTGCCACGTGTGTGTTGATGCTCGTGTGGATCAGCAAAGTGCCACGCATGTGTTGATGCTCGTGTGGATCAGCAAGGTGCCACACGTGTTGATGCTCGTGTAGATGAGCAAGGTGTTACTTGTGTGTTGATGCTCGTGTAGATCAGCAAAGTGCCACGCATGTGTTAATGCTTGTTGTAAACATTTCTGTGAGCAGCTTACTTAGACCAGAGTTCTTCTGTGGGAGCTGCTCCAGATTTCTGAGGCTATATCGTGACGAAACAGAAAACGTTTCTTTGTGATAACAGTTAGGAAAGACAATCATCCGTGCAGTTTGGAAACGTCCGTATGTGCTCTGATCTCTTCTTTAGAAATACAGTTCAGTGTACAGTAACTGTTTACAACTGTTCTTTGTTGTTGACCGCCAACTCCTTCATTCTTGACACTGACATTCATAGTGTTCAACCAGCTTCTCTTATAGCGTGGATCATGTCAGCTCAGTCCGTTTCCTGCCCTTCCTCCATGACGACTGAGTTGGCCAGCTGGTCTTGTGTTGCATTTCCCCTCACGCTGGCGTGGACTGGTATAGAAGTGAAGTTCAATTGATGCATCTGTGACATCTGCAGGGATTTAAGCCATTGTCACCTTCAAGTGTTGGCCTGAATTTTCTTTAGCATGTCCAGCAAGCGGCTGAAGCTGCCTGCTTGACTGTAGTCTTGTGACTGGAGCCAGCTCAGAGCTTTTGTCATAGCTAGGGTTTCCACTGATCCTGCTTGTTGGTGCAGTAAAAGCACAGCTTGCTTCTTTCACTGTTCTGCCATGTGAGTTGATGGTAAAGACCCAGGTACAGGTATGTGACATTGCCGTCTCTGATGTTTTCACTAACTGGTGCTTTGACCTCAGTATCTAGTGCAGCTGGAATGTGTAATATGAACAGACAGTGCCACTTCGAAGTTTGCTGGTGTGGGTACATATTCCTGTCAAGGATCAATATTCTGAGGAAGGGGGTAAGGCACACCTCATGTATTACATCATCTGTGATAATAGTGCTGGTACATCATCTGTGATAATAGTCCTGGCACATCATCTGTGTTAATAGTGCTGGTACATCATCTGTGTTAATAGTGCTGGTACATTAACTGTGATAATAGTGCTGGTACATCATCTGTGACCTGGTACATCATCTGTGTTAATAGTGCTGGTACATCATCTGTGTTAATAGTGCTGGTACATCATCTGTGTTAATAGTGCTGGTACATTAACTGTGATAATAGTGCTGGTACATTAACTGTGATAATAGTGCTGGTACATCATCTGTGTTAATAGTGCTGGTACATTAACTGTGATAATAGTGCTGGTACATTAACTGTGATAATAGTGCTGGTACATCAACTGTGATAATAGTACTGGTACATTAACTGTGATAATAGTACTGGTACATCAACTGTGATAATAGTGCTGGTACATCAGCTGTGATAATAGTACTGGTACATCAACTGTGATAATAGTGCTGGTACATTAACTGTGATAATAGTGCTGGTACATCAACTGTGATAATAGTGCTGGTACATTAACTGTGATAATAGTGCTGGTACATCAACTGTGATAATAGTGCTGGTACATCAACTGTGATAATAGTGCTGGTACATCAACTGTGATAATAGTGCTGGTACATTAACTGTGATAATAGTGCTGGTACATCAACTGTGATTGTTGATACGATGAGTGATTAATAAGTTCCCGGCATAAGGTACAAACACACAGTTGATATTAGGTGCATTTGTAGATCAGGTTAATGGAAGATTTAAACACCAGGTTTCAAGAAATTAACTGCAACCAATTTTTACATATAAGCTACTGAAGTTGTAAGGGGGTGGCAGAAGTTGAGAAAATGGATACAGTTTCTCATCAAGCAGTCATTTGCTACCTCTGCATCAAGGGCTTATCATCGAAGGAGATCCATGAGGATATGGTAGACACTCTAGGGGAGAGTGCCCCTTCTTACAGCACAGTGAAGAAATGGGCAGCTCAATTCAAACATGGAAGGGACAGTCTGGAAGATGATCCTCATCCAGGAAGACCAAGAATGGTAACCACTGATGAAACCACCAGCAGAATCCATGACATGATAATGGAGGATCGACGACTAACTGAGCGGTACATTGCTACTGAGTTGGGCATCTCCCAAGAACATGTTCATGCCATTATTCACAATGATCTTCAAATGACAAAGGTCTCTGCTCAATGGGTCCCGAAACTTCTTGGAGCTGATCACAAACGACACCGTCTCAACATGTCAAGAAACAATCTTGGCCATTTTTCTGCAGATCCTGAAAAGTTTCTTCAGCAATTTGTGACTATGGATGAGACTTGGGTTCATCATTTTCAACCAGAAACCAAAGAACAGTCAAAGCAGTAGAAACATCATGGATCCCCACCTCCAAAAAAAGCAAGGATGGTTCTGTCTGCAGGCAAAGTGATGGCTTCCATTTTTTGGGATTCAGAAGGTATGCTGTTCGTGGACTATCTTTAAAAGGGCAGAACAACCACCAGGGCCTATTACACTAATCTTGTTGAGCAACTGTGGGTCAAATTGAAGGAAAAGCGTCGAGGGAAATTGACGAGAGGAGTCATCTTTCAGCAAGACAATGCTCCAGCTCACAAGTCGGCGGTTGCAATGGCTGCCATTCATGAATGCTGCTTCCAGCTTCTTGAACATCCTCCTTATTCCCCAGATTTGGCCACTTTGGACTATTACCTGTTTACCAAACTCAAAAAAGGATCTCAGTGGTCTCAAATTTGCTTCAGAAGATGATGTCATTCATGCTGTAGACCACTTTCTACTGGCACAAGATGCTGACTTTTACAAAGAAGGGATCCATGTGCTCCAGGATCGCTGGACTAAGTGCATAAACTTGCTAGGGGACTATGTTGAGAAATAACCTGAAAAAGTTCTCCACATGAAAAGAACTTATCAATCAGCCCTGGTACATTGTCTGGGATAATAGTGCTGGAAGAGAACTGCATGAAAAAAAAATTAGGGCTGAAAGAAGGTTGAGAAACATTGTCCTAACCCTAACTTATAAGTCAACATTCCCTCGGTTTGCCTCGTGGTAGTGGACTTTCTGGCCAATTTTACTTTCTTTGGGGTTAAAATCTTGTGAGTATAATGGCTTACAGATTACCTTGATTGTGTCTTGTTACTATAAAGATATAGTGATGGAGAGCAGGAACATCCCTGAAGCCACAAAAAATTGTTTCTCAAATATGAGTGTGCTGAATGTTTCAGTTTTTGCTGTCTCTGTCATTCAGGTTCACAAGAGAATGCTGTGTTTACATAACTGTCATACTGCACATGAACTAAACATAGTGGAGCTGTATGTAAGCATATGTGGTAACCACCTTCATTTATATCTCCTCCACATGTGGTTAAGTCAGACCAGTCCGAGCGCCAGTGTTCCTCACGTGTATCTAGTGTAGGAGCTTCATTGACTTGATGACTCGGCCTACAACACGGCTTGGACTTATTTAAATCTTAGTTCTCTTGAGCATGATTGGTCTTTGTCCTTCACCTTGTCTTGTTTAGAAACATTTTTTAATCAGGGCCGTGGAGTCACGGCAGTTTGGCTGGAGTAGAAGAAGTGTACTGTTTATGAAGATGTTGGAGCTGAGAGTTGGACAGGAAAGTAGTGGAATCAGTAGGAATGGTTTGACATACCAGCTCCAGAACTTTTTTTGTGAACCAAAGTTCTTCTTTTCCACTGAAGATAACTTCACACAACTAAATGTGATAGGTTTCCTTCTGGTTCAAATAACAGGGATTTGGAGAGATCTTGAATCTAGTTCCCCTGGCTGAACATGTGATGAAGCTGACCGCTGTCTGCTCAAGCTGCTTCAAGGAGGCCTCATTCACCAAGCGTAAAGGATCAGAAACAGAGGTCTGTGACAACTTGCAAGTTTCTTCATGTTTTGCTTCAATCATTGTTCTCATATTTCATTCTGGTGTCTTCATTTCAAAATTATAAAATAGTATATATATTGTTTTACATGTGTACATAGTTCTGTTACTAATAACTTTTTAAAAATTGTGCACTGGTTTTAATGTTTAAAAGGAAACATTTACTGTTTGACATGGATGTGCACATTTTGTGTATGAGAAATTCCATCTTTACAAGGATTAAGAGAAAGCTTCATACAGATTCTGTCATGTGAAAAAGGAATGTCAAAATAGCATGATGTTTCATCCCCTGCTCATGTGTGATTCTTCTCATGACTGTAAATGTACATTTCAGGTTGAGGTGATTGGAGGAGCTGAAAAGTACCTTGCAACATGTAGACAGTGTTTTACCTCACCTGTCAAGTCAAGGTCACCACTCAAGGCCATGAATGTAAACAGAGAATCAGCTGATGTGATATCTGCTAGCAAGCAGTTATTTGTTCATAAAAATCATTAGATAGAATATGCAGCAAGAATATCTTTACAAAGTTTTGCTCACTTGTGTTTGTCATCTCTAGTATTTTCCTCTACCTACAAATATAATCTTCAAACCAGTATATAATTTTTTTTTTTTTTAATGACACTTTACCAAGAGAACATTTAATTTCTGAGGTGTTGTCTGCATGTTTTATATATCTCTGTTGAGAAACATTGTGCCACTTTGACTCTCAGTTCATCAGGTTTTAACATGTCATGTACAGGACAGTTTTGACATAAATACTTAAGAACATGACTTTCTGTTCATCAGGTTTTAACAAGTCATGTTTGGGACAATTTTGACATAAATACTTAGACAGAACATATTTTTCAGAATGGCTTCATAAGCTGTATCACTTTTTTTTATCTATTGTTTGGATGTTTTACAAGTTTCAGAGTTGAAATGTCCGTGTGCTGTTTTATCTTCTACACCTAGTAAATATTTATATTGTTTTGCTGTTGTCATTTTTATTGCCTTTAGTGAAGTTCTGTTCAGTGTTTTATGTTAAATTGTAAATAAAGGAAGATTGAATGTTGGCTTTTGTCTTTGCCCTCATTGATCTCTATACTGGGGCTGTCTGTGGTAGTGGTGGTCACATTGATCTGTATACTGGGGCTGTCTGTGGTAGTGGTGGTCACATTGATCTCTATACTGGGGCTGTCTGTGGTAGTGGTGGTCACATTGATCTGTATACTGGGGCTGTCTGTGGTAGTGGTGGTCACATTGATCTGTATACTGGGGCTGTCTGTGGTAGTGGTGGTCACATTGATCTGTATACTGGGGCTGTCTGTGGTAGTGGTGGTCACATTGATCTCTATACTGGGGCTGTCTGTGGTAGTGGTGGTTACATTGATCTCTATACTGGGGCTGTCTGTGGTAGTGGTGGTCACATTGATCTGTATACTGGGGCTGTCTGTGGTAGTGGTGGTCACATTGATCTGTATACTGGGGCTGTCTGTGGTAGTGGTGGTCACATTGATCTGTATACTGGGGCTGTCTGTGGTAGTGGTGGTCACATTGATCTCTATACTGGGGCTGTCTGTGGTAGTGGTGGTCACATTGATCTGTATACTGGGGCTGTCTGTGGTAGTGGTGGTCACATTGATCTCTATAGTGGGCCTGACTGTGGCAGTGGTGGTCACAGAAAGTGCTAGGAGTGCTCAGTCTTAAGTGCCAGTTTTTCAGTGCTCCACTGAAGCTCTGGCTCTGTCAGGCAGATTTAACATATTTTTTTTCTCTTTCACTGTGTGACAGAGAATCTGTAATTAGGACTGCTACATTTTTTAAAATATACTGGTTTTATTGAATGTTCATATTACTGGTGTAACATATTTTATCAGGGTTCCAGCATGGATCTTTTTCTAGTGCAAGGGCTCCTTAGGTCTAGATAGTTTGGGAACCTATTTTGAAGTTTTCAGTTCTTGATGCAGTCTGTCAAAATGATTTAATCTGAAAAGCATAGTTGAAAGTTAGTGTGTACTTGCAGGTCATTGGCCCAGCAGAGCAGCATGTTAAATGTCTGGCTGAATGTGGAGACAGTTTTGTGTATCTTGCACAAATGTCAAGTAGAAATATGGCATGAAATAAGTTTGGGAACATAATAGAGTTCCACAAATCCAGCAACAACAATCAAAATAGTCTACATTATTCTACAGCAACAACAATCAAAATAGTCTACATTATTTCACAGCATCAACATTATTCTCCAGCGGTTAAAAAAAAACAAGGCAGAGTACCTAGAATGTGGAAATACATAAAAATTGACAAGAGAAAAAAGGTTGGAAGTATTGGAGCGGTTGCAGTGAAGATGGTGAGAAATTTCACAGTTAAACATCTAAATCTTTGGATAAACCCAGAAAAAAAAAAAGATCTAATAAACCAGAAGCCATTTTTGTGGAAAATCCAAGATTTAAAAAAAAAAAAAGTAAACAGTGGCACATATTCATGGCCATTAACAAGAGAGAAGGCATTATTTTGTTTATCATCATGGCTGACAGACTGGCAAAGAGTGGAGCCACCATGTCACAGCCCCACATCTCCACCAATGTGAGAACACATTATACACAACTGCAAGCAGCAGTGGAAGGACAGCTAGGCCAGTAATCCAACTGGATGATCCCAATATACACACCTGCCAAAGCCTGCAGCTTATGTCATAAAGACCAATGTACAATTTTCAAGATGAAAGCAAGACGCATTACCCTCAAGCACTTACACATAGTGACCACTGACCACACACCATACTGCATGCACTGCAACAGACAAGAAGAAGAAACTGTTAAACACCATCTGCTGGACTGCAGTGCATTGAAGGACCTTCGGAAGAACATGATACCACCAAACTCCTCAATCACCGACATTCTGTATGGAGATGTAGAACAGTTGAAGAGGACCTGTACGTTTCATTATCTGGCACAAGGAAAAAAGAGTGAAAATTTATCAACTCTGGGATCGGAAAAAAGTCAAGTTTATCATCATGACAAGACATTGTGTCTTGGTTTAATCATGACAACTGAGGATATTCCCTCCTCCTCCTCCTCCTCATAGAGTGAGGCCATCTTCAAAGTTCACTGGTCACCATCTTGACATGGCTCCACTCTGGTAGTGGTGGTCACATTGATCTGTATACTGGGGCTGTCTGTGGTAGTGGTGGTCACATTGATCTGTATACTGGGGCTGTCTGTGGTAGTGGTGGTCACATTGATCTGTATACTGGGGCTGTCTGTGGTAGTGGTGGTCACATTGATCTCTATACTGGGGCTGTCTGTGGTAGTGGTGGTCACATTGATCTGTATACTGGGGCTGTCTGTGGTAGTGGTGGTCACATTGATCTCTATAGTGGGCCTGACTGTGGTAGTGGTGGTCACAGAAAGTGCTAGGAGTGCTCAGTCTTAAGTGCCAGTTTTTCAGTGCTCCACTGAAGCTCTGGCTCTGTCAGGCAGATTTAACATATTTTTTTTTCTCTTTCACTGTGTGACAGAGAATCTGTAATTAGGACTGCTACATTTTTTAAAATATACTGGTTTTATTGAATGTTCATATTACTGGTGTAACATATTTTATCAGGGTTCCAGCATGGATCTTTTTCTAGTGCAAGGGCTCCTTAGGTCTAGATAGTTTGGGAACCTATTTTGAAGTTTTCAGTTCTTGATGCAGTCTGTCAAAATGATTTAATCTGAAAAGCATAGTTGAAAGTTAGTGTGTACTTGCAGGTCATTGGCCCAGCAGAGCAGCATGTTAAATGTCTGGCTGAATGTAGAGACAGTTTTGTGTATCTTGCACAAATGTCAAGTAGAAATATGGCATGAAATAAGTTTGGGAACATAATAGAGTTCCACAAATCCAGCAACAACAATCAAAATAGTCTACATTATTCTACAGCAACAACAATCAAAATAGTCTACATTATTTCACAGCATCAACATTATTCTCCAGCGGTTAAAAAAAAACAAGGCAGAGTACCTAGAATGTGGAAATACATAAAAATTGACAAGAGAAAAAAGGTTGGAAGTATTGGAGCGGTTGCAGTGAAGATGGTGAGAAATTTCACAGTTAAACATCTAAATCTTTGGATAAACCCAGAAAAAAAAAAAGATCTAATAAACCAGAAGCCATTTTTGTGGAAAATCCAAGATTTAAAAAAAAAAAAAAAAGTAAACAGTGGCACATATTCATGGCCATTAACAAGAGAGAAGGCATTATTTTGTTTATCATCATGGCTGACAGACTGGCAAAGAGTGGAGCCACCATGTCACAGCCCCACATCTCCACCAATGTGAGAACACATTATACACAACTGCAAGCAGCAGTGGAAGGACAGCTAGGCCAGTAATCCAACTGGATGATCCCAATATACACACCTGCCAAAGCCTGCAGCTTATGTCATAAAGACCAATGTACAATTTTCAAGATGAAAGCAAGACGCATTACCCTCAAGCACTTACACATAGTGACCACTGACCACACACCATACTGCATGCACTGCAACAGACAAGAAGAAGAAACTGTTAAACACCATCTGCTGGACTGCAGTGCATTGAAGGACCTTCGGAAGAACATGATACCACCAAACTCCTCAATCACCGACATTCTGTATGGAGATGTAGAACAGTTGAAGAGGACCTGTACGTTTCATTATCTGGCACAAGGAAAAAAGAGTGAAAATTTATCAACTCTGGGATCGGAAAAAGTCAAGTTTATCATCATGACAAGACAAGACAAGACATTGTGTCTTGGTTTAATCATGACAACTGAGGATATTCCCTCCTCCTCCTCCTCCTCATAGAGTGAGGCCATCTTCAAAGTTCACTGGTCACCATCTTGACATGGCTCCACTCTCCAGGTCAGTACAGACGTCCAGGGCAGCAGAATAACAGATAGGCTGAGAGGAAAGGTAAAGATCCAGGGCAGCAGAATAACAGATAGGCTGGGAGGAAAGATAGAGATCCAGGGCAGCAGAATAACAGATAGGCTGGGAGGAAAGGCAGAGATCCAGGGCAGCAGAATAACAGATAGGCTGGGAGGAAAGATAGAGATCCAGGGCAGCAGAATAACAGGCTGGGAGGAAAGGCAACGATCCAGGGCAGCAGAATAACAGGCTGGGAGGAAAGGCAACGATCCAGGGCAGCAGAATAACAGATAGGCTGGGAGGAAAGATATAGATCCAGGGCAGCAGAATAACAGATAGGCTGGGAGGAAAGATATAGATCCAGGGCAGCAGAATAACAGATAGGCTGGGAGGAAAGGCAACGATCCAGGGCAGCAGAATAACAGATAGGCTGGGAGGAAAGATATAGATCCAGGGCAGCAGAATAACAGGCTGGGAGGAAAGATATAGATCCAGGGCAGCAGAATAACAGGCTGGGAGGAAAGATATAGATCCAGGGCAGCAGAATAACAGATAGGCTGGGAGGAAAGGCAACGATCCAGGGCAGCAGAATAACGGAAAGGCAGAGATCCAGGGCACTTTTGAGAATGGTTAAGGAGACATTGTGAGGCTGGCATGGACAATTTGTACATGCAAGAGGACAGTTAAAGCATTAAGTGAATTTTAGAGCTTGGAAAAGAAAAGAGAAGTTGCGACATCCAGTCTGCTGGGGGGGGGGGCATGCATCATCCACAACTCTTTACATGACCAGAACAGTCAGTCAGCACACACTTTGATGGATGCTGGAACAGAAAGTCCAACAAGTTTATGGGAGTGTCACAAGTGCGATGCCATCAGTTCTCATTATGGATTGTTTCAGTTTATCATTGCAAGAGACTGAACTGGAAATCTATGATATCCACTAACAACAGGAAGTGAAAATCACACTTAAGAGAAGGTGACTAAGGTCATGAAAGAAGTTTAAGTGTGAAAGTTTGGGGGGGGGGGGGGGAGTGTGTGCTAGAAGTGATTACATGAATAAGTTCTGGAAATATAAACTTGAATATACATATGATATCTGTATTGTAGTAAAATCACTTGGATGCCTTTATCTACATACTTGATTCTCTACTTTCTTCTTTCATACAGCTAAAACTGAAGATCTGCATGAAATTCCATTAGGGATTTGTAAAGTGTCCCACCTAGTTCTTTTAATTATCATTTCTGTCCACGAAGTTTTTCTAACGTTCACATCTGTTCACTGAATTCTTTTAACATGTGTGTCAACAGAGTTCTCTAACATTCACATCTGTCCACCGAGTTCTGTCACTTCTTTGCTACAGTTCACTCAAAAGTGTTCTAATATGGTAGACAATATTTTATATGCAACTGGAAACTTGGAATTTGGATCAGTAATCAACTCCCTTAACAGAGTTGACTCTATAATCAATTCTATCCACAGATTTGGCTCTATAATCAACTGCACCTACATATTTGGCTTTATATAATCAATTCTACCCACAGAGTTGGCCCTACAATAACAGCCACTGACAAGTGCATAAACAAGTGCAGCCAGAGTTAGGCACAGGGAATTTCATTCTCTCAGTGCTGCTGCCAGAACCTGAATCACAAGGGGACAGAACCGGCGGACAACACGGGAAACACCAGCTCCCACATAATATCAATCTGTACAATAGCCCGAGGCAGTCCACAAAAGCTGGTACAGAATGCACTGATGAAACGTCTATGCTGGTCCGCCTAGTATATGGGAGAAAACGTGTGATATTAGCGACATATTTGTTTACTGTGGACAGGGGAAATAACCCATGATCATAGATTCATGTTTGTTTACACTCGGTAGCGTTTGTCTGCAAACATCACTTGAAAGTCTGAGTTTGTAATAAAGTATTTCAGCATATAAAAACCATTCTCACTCTCTGCTCCTGGATAGTAAGAAATCATACTTGGGAACTCCTGCCAGTTTTGCTACAGTTCACTGCAAACAAAGCCAGAGCACGTGTCTGTAATGATTTATCTTCTTTGTCTGGTCCCAATGTATTTTCTTCACAGAACAATATATTTAACTACCAAGCAGTGACAGCTTCGCAGAGAACCAAACACAGACAGTGTGAAGTGCATGCTCCTATTACTAAACACAGACAGTGTGAAGTGCATGCTCCTAGAACTAAACACAGACAGTGTGAAGTGCATGCTCCTTGGACTAAACACAGACAATGTGAAGTGCATGCTCCTAGAACTAAACACAGACAGTGTGAAGTGCATGCTCCTATTACTAAACACAGACAATGTGAAGTGCATGCTCCTAGAACTAAACACAGACAGTGTGAAGTGCATTCTCTTAGAACTAAACACAGTGTGAGGTGCACACTCCTAGAACTAAACACAGACAGTGTGAGGTGCACGCTCCTAGAACTAAACACAGACAGTGTGAAGTGCATGCTCCTAGAACTAAACACAATGTGAAGTGCACTCTCCTAGACCTAACAAACAATGTGACGTGCACTCTCCTAGACCTAACAAACAATGTGAAGTGCACTCTCCTAGACCTAACAAACAATGTGAAGTGCATGCTCCTAGACCTAACAGACAATGTGACATGCACGCTCCTAGACCTAACAGACAATGTGACGTCCACACTCCTAGACCTAACAGACAATGTAAAGTGCACGCTCCTAGATCTAACAAACAATGTGACGTCCATGCTCCTAGAACTAAACAGACAATATGACGTCCACGCTCCTAGAACTAAACAGATAATGTGACGTCCACGCTCCTAGAACTAAACAGACAATATGACGTGCACGCTCCTAGAGCTAAACAGACAATATGACGTCCATGCTCCTAGAACCAAACAGACAATATGACGTGCACGCTCCTAGACCTAACAGACAATTTGACGTGCACGCTCCTAGAACCAAACAGACAATATGACGTCCACGCTCCTAGAACTAAACAGACAATGTGACATGCACGCTCCTAGAGCTAAACAGACAATGTGACGTCCACGCTCCTGGAACTAAACAGACAATATGACGTCCACGCTCCTAGAACTAAATAGACAATATGACGTCCACGCTCCTAGAACTAAACAGACAATATGACGTCCACGCTCCTAGAACTAAACAGACAATATGACGTCCACGCTCCTAGAACTAAACAGACAATATGACGTCCACGCTCCTAGAACTAAACAGACAATATGACGTCCACGCTCCTAGAACTAAACAGACAATATGACGTCCACGCTCCTAGAACTAAACAGACAATATGACGTGCACGCTCCTAGACCTAACAGACAATTTGACGTGCACGCTCCTAGAACCAAACAGACAATATGACGTCCACGCTCCTAGAACTAAACAGACAATGTGACATGCACGCTCCTAGAGCTAAACAGACAATGTGACGTCCACGCTCCTGGAACTAAACAGACAATATGACGTCCACGCTCCTAGAACTAAATAGACAATATGACGTCCACGCTCCTAGAACTAAACAGACAATATGACGTCCACGCTCCTAGAACTAAACAGACAATATGACGTCCACGCTCCTAGAACTAAACAGACAATATGACGTCCACGCTCCTAGAACTAAACAGACAATATGACGTCCACGCTCCTAGAACTAAACAGACAATATGACGTCCACGCTCCTAGAACTAAACACAATATGACGTCCACGCTCCTAGAACTAAACAGACAATGTGACGTGCACGCTCCTAGACCTAACAGACAATGTGACGTGCACGCTCCTAGACCTAACAGACAATATGACGTGCACGCTCCTAGAACTAAACAGACAATGTGACGTCCACGCTCCTAGAGCTAAACAATGTGACGTCCACGCTCCTAGAACTAAACAACGTGACGTGCACACTCCGTGAACTAAACAATGTGACGTGGACTAAACTATGTGACGTCACCGCTCCGTGAACTAAACAATGTGACGTCCACGCTCCTAGAACTAAACAATGTGACGTCCACACTCCTTATTCTAAACACAGAGAATGTGACATGCACGCTTCTACAACTAAATACAGAGAATGTGACATGCACGCTTCTACAACTAAATACAGAGAATGTGACGTGCACGCTTCTAGCGCTAAACAGAGTATGTGACGTGCACACTCCTAGAGCTAAACATATAGAATGTGACATACCCGCATCTAGCGCCTAACAGAGTATGTGACGTGCACACTCCTAGAGCTAAACATATAGAATGTTACATGCCCGCTTCTACAATTAAATACAGAGAATGTGACATTCAATCTCCTTCAACTAAACACAGAATGTGACATGCACGCTACTAGAGCTATACAGAGAATGTGACATTCACGCTCCTACAACTAAACACAATTAATATAACATGCACGCTTCTACAACTGAATACAGAGAATGTGACATTCATGCTCCTTCAACTAAACACACAGAATGTGACATACACGTTCCTACAACTAAATGCAGAGAATGTGACATGCACGCTCATACAACTAAATACGGAGAATGTGACATGCACGCTCATACAACTAAATACAGAAAATGTGACATGCACGCTCATACAACTAAATACAGAGAATGTGACATGCACGCTCATACAACTAAATACAGAAAATGTGACATGCACGCTCATACAACTAAATACAGAGAATGTGACAAGCATACAGCTAGGAGCACACATAAAAGAAATGTTTGAACGCAGTATTGGCTGATTAGTCTCAGGAAGTACAAAACACTTTATACACGTGAGGTAAAGAAAAACAGATTCGAACCACGATCTCCAGTAAGACGGAGCAACCAGTTAGAGAGAATTACTCAGCCATCTCTTGTGGGTCAAGGTCACCCATACTTCTTTTTTCTCTAACCTGTAAAGTGTTTTACATTTTTGGAAGGATTTTTACAGGCACTGTTCTTTATCACTTTACAATATGAAAGCCTCGTCGCTTCCTCTCTCTCTCTCTCTCTCTCTCTCTCTCTCTCTCTCTCTCTCTCTCTGAACCTTAAGTGCCCAGGGCACATGGGGCTTCCGCAAGGGTTTTCCACAAATGCCTGTCCTTCGCCTTTTTTCTGCTCTTGCCCAGGTGAGCCCTCTATTGCTCAACATCCTTTCTGTTGTTCTTCTCCATGTCTCTTTTGGTCTACCCTTACTTCTGTTCCCCTGTGGTGTCCATCTTAGTGCTATTTTTGGTAGTGAGTTATTAGTCATTCGGAGCACATGTCCCAACTATCGCCAGCGTCTTTCCTCAATAATTGTTGTCAGTGGTTTCATCTGCATTTCTGCTAATAAGATGTTATTTCTTATGGTGTTTGGCCAAAATATTTTTCTAATTCTTCGTAAACATTTAGTCTGGAAAAAATTCAACTTGTTTTCTATTGTTTTGGTGATTTTCCAGCATTCACTTCCACAGAGTAGTACACTTAGAACATTACTCTTAAATATCCTGATTTTCATATTTATGCTTAGTTTTTTTTATTTCCATATAGTCTGCAGCATTGCAAAAGCCTGGTTTGCTCTAGTAAGTCTGCTGTTGATGTCCTCTGTGCTGTCTCCATTTTCTACTACTCTGCTGCCAAGGTATACAAATTCGTTGACCTCCTCCACTAACTTGTTATCTACTCTGAGTACATTTCTGTTGTTCACATTTTGCTTCATTAACTTTGTCTTTCCTACGTTGATCTTTAGTCCTATGTTGTTTGCATTCTGAGTTAGCTTGTTTATTTTATCTTGCATATCTTTGTGACTGCTTGATAATAGACAAATGTCGTCCGCAAAGTCAAGGTCCTCCAGCACTGTGTCAAGGGTCCACTGTAATCCTCTGCGTTTGTCTGATGTTGCCTCCTTCATTAACCAGTCTACTGCCAAGATAAATAATGTTGGTGATAGTACACATCCCTGTTTCACTCCTGTTTGTACCCTAAAGCTGCTGGAGGTATGTTCTCCACAGATAACTTTGCACTGAAAACCCTCGTATAGGGCTTTGATTACATTAACTATCTTATGGGGGAGGCCATGCCATCTTAGGATTTTCCACAGTGCATCTCTGTTGACATTGTCAAAGGCTTTCTCAAAATCTATGAATAATGCATATGTTGTGCTATGCCACTCATTTGCCTGTTCTAATATTTGTCTAAGTACAAATATGTGGTCTATGCATGATCTTCCTTTCCTAAATCCTACCTGCTCGTCGTTTCCTACTTCACAGATAATATATATACAGATATATAGGTATATGCAGATATATATAGAGTTATATACAGATATATAGGTATATGCAGATATATATAGAGTTATATACAGATATATAGGTATATGCATATATATATAGAGTTATATACAGATATATAGGTATATGAAGATATATATAGAGTTATATACAGATATATAGGTATATGCAGATATATATAGAGTTATATGCAGATATAGGTATATGCAGATATATAGAGTTATATGCAGATATATAGGTATATGCAGATATATGTAGAGTTATATACAGATATATAGGTATATGCAGATATATATAGAGTTATATACAGATATATAGGTATATGCAGATATATATAGAGTTATATACAGATATATAGGTATATGCAGATATATGTAGAGTTATATACAGATATATAGGTATATGCAGATATATATATATAGTTATATACAGATATATAGGTATATGCAGATATATATATAGTTATATACAGATATATAGGTATATGCAGATATATATAGAGTTATATACAGATATATATGCATATATATGCAGATATATGTATAGATGTATATACATATACATATGGATAGATGTATATACATATACATATGTGTATATATATATATATATGCAACCAAACACAAGGAACTATATACAAAAAAGTGACAGCCACACATATAACTATGTATGAAAAAATGACAACTACGCATAGAACTATATACAAAAATGTGACAACCACACATATAACTATGTATGAAAAGTGACAGCCACACACATGAGACTATACACAAGAAATAACAACCACTAGAGAAAATATACTAAACAGTGAGAGATACTACCAAAATAAAAGACAAGCAAACATCACAGACAACACTGTAATAAACAAACATCACAGACAACACTTTAATAAACAAGCATCACAGACAACACTTTAATAAACAAACATCACAGACAACACTTTAATAAACAAGCATCACAGAAAACACCGTAACAAACAAACATCACAGACAACACCGTAACAAACAAACATCACAGACAACACCGTAACAAACAAACATCACAGACAACACCGTAACAAACAAACATCACAGACAACACCGTAACAAACAAACATCACAGACAACACCGTAACAAACAAACATCACAGACAACACCGTAACAAACAAACATCACAGACAACACCGTAACAAACAAACATCACAGACAACACCGTAACAAACAAACATCACAGACAACATCGTAACAAACAAACATCACAGACAACACCGTAACAAACAAACATCACAGACAACACCGTAACAAACAAACATCACAGACAACATCGTAACAAACAAACATCACAGACAACACCGTAACAAACAAACATCACAGACAACATCGTAACAAACAAACATCACAGACAACACTGTAATAAACAAGCATCACAGACAACACTGTAATAAACAAACATCACAGACAACACTGTAATAAACAAGCATCACAGACAACACTGTAATAAACAAACATCACAGACAACACTATAACAAACAAACATCACAGACAACACTGTAACAAACAAACATCACAGACAACACTGTAACAAACAAACATCACAGACAACACTGTAACAAACAAACATCACAGACAACACTGTAATAGCAGGCATGGACACACGGTAAACTACAAACACCATTAATTCTACACAAAGCTGTAAACATAATACTTCTAAAATAGACTCAGAACTATGGAACAAATGGAAAACTATTCATGAACAAAATCTATGAACACTGCAACAAACATTTAATTACTGCTTTAAAATCAATTGATTCCTACTCTCACGCGCCTGTAACATCAAGTTTCTGTGGCAACTAATACATGTATTACAATCATTGTAAGAGACAATCTGTATAAACAATCATAGTAAGAGACAACATGTATAAACAATCATAGTAAGAGACAACATGTATAAACAACAGTAACAAGAGAAACATGTATAAACAATCATAGTAAGAGATAACATGTATGAACAATCATAGTAAAAGACAACATGTATAAACAATCATAGTAAAAGACAACATGTATAAACAACCATAGTAAGAGACAACATGTATAAACAATAGTAACAAGAGAAACATGTATAAACACTGACAACTACAATCATAGCAAAAGAGTACTTGTTTAATTTAAACACTGACACCTACAATCATAGCAAAAGAGTACTTGTTTAATTTAAACACTGACAACTACAATCATAACAAAAGAGTACTTGTTTAATTTAAACACTGACAACTACAATCATAACAAAAGAGTACTTGTTTAATTTAAACACTGACAACTAGTCATAGCAAAAGAGTACTTGTTTAATTTAAACACTGACAACTAGTCATAGCAAAAGGAAACACTGACAGCTAGGTACCACGATTCATAAACTGACATAAACCAAACCTTGCAATTCTAATACTTTTATAACTAAACTGTTACAGCCTCATCCATAACCACTGTTACAGTCTCATCCATAACCATTGTTATAGGGGATAACCACTGTTACAGCCTCATCCATTACCATTGTTACAGGGGATAACCACTGTTACAGCCTCATCCATAACCATTGTTACAGGGGATAACCACTGTTACAGCCTCATCCATAACCATTGTTACAGGGGATAACCACTGTTACAGCCTCATCCATAACCATTGTTATAGGGGATAACCACTGTTACAGCCTAATCCGTAACCATTGTTATAGGGGATAACCACTGTTACAGCCTCATCCATAACCATTGTTACAGTGGATAACCACTGTTACAGCCTCATCCATAACCATTGCTACAGGGGATAACCACTGTTACGCACAGACGATAACCAGTGGTACACACACACGCACACACATATATAAAACAGTTATCTTCTTGAGGAATGAAAGAGAAGATGTAGACAAAGAATATTACAATGCCATAACAATTGGAAGTTATGAAATACCAGAGATTAGATATGCTGATGACACAGTATTACTGTCCACAACACGAAATGGAAAAACTAATTATGTCAGTCCGTTAGAATAGTGAAGAGCAAAACCTTTATCTTAAAGCGAAGAAAAGTAAATTGATGACAACTGACAAAACAAACAAGGTGGCTGATATATGTATCAATGAGGAAAAACTGGAAGAGGTGGAGAGTTTTGAATATCTTGGATCACTACTAACTAATAATCGAGATACAATGGGGGAGATTAAAATGAGGACATCTATCGCTCTTCAGAAAGTAAAAGAACTAAAGAATCTGTGGAGAGGAACAGACAGAACTACAAAAATAATATTTTTAAGGGCATGCATCTTTCCCATCGCAACATATGCTTGTGAGACCTGGACACTGAACAAAACAGCTGAGAAACATATAAATGTATTTGAATGTAAATGCTACAGAAGAATTCTTCAAATATCATGGACACAAAAAAGAACAAATATATCCATACTACAAGAACTTAATATTGAAGAAAGATGGCTAGTAAAGAGGATTAAACAGAGAACAATTAAATATTCTGGACACATTAAACGTCATGATAATCTAGAGAAGACTGCTTTGGGAGGGTACATAATGGGAAATAGGAAGAGAGGAAGACCAAGGCGAAGATGGCTGCAAGACATCGTGGATTATCTGCAAATGGATGCATCAGCAGCAAGGCATCTTGCTTACAACAGAGGCCTACATGAGAGCTGTTAGGGAGCCAAAGTTCTGCAAGGGACATACAAATGACTGACTGACTGAGAGTCCTTGCCATTTCCGTCTCATAACTGACGTGCTCTGTACGTTGTCGGCTATTCTCTGACCGAACTCTCATAGCTAGGCTAATCTCACGTAAGAGAGTAAACAGACGAGAAAATTACGTCATATATTTTTGGCAAGCTGTCAGCTTTCACACTTCTACATTCTTTAACAGCAAACTCTGTGTTTTCCGATTTATGGCTAGTTCTGTCACTGAAGGTCAGTCCAAAGTTTTATGCGACAGACAGTGACCTTCATTTCACAAGGTTAACTGTTCCAGTTTTTTGTTGTCACTGACGCTAGATTTTTCGTCATTTCACCTCATTTACATATGTATATTTAGTGCCAAGTTGTGGCGTACAGAAGGTAAAGCATGGACATTATAAACGGAATTGATACAGAACTTTGTTGATAATGATGGAATCTAAGAGTTAACAAACGGTTGGTTGGTAACAGAACTGCCTCAACAGCCTGCGAGACTTGAAAACCGGGTTAATTTTGTTTACTTTTTGTTACCTTAATAAGTGGCTGTTAAATTGCAAAAATATTACAGTCTGACATTTTTAGTATCTTCTTTCTGACTTTGACGTGAGTTGTTAGTTTCTGACTTAGATGGGAGTGTTATGATGTTTCTATATTGTTAGTTTCTGACTTTGATGTGAGTGTTAGGATGTTTCTATATTGTTAGATTCTGACTTTGATGTGAGTGTTAGTTTCTGATTTAGATGGGAGTGTTATGATGTTTCTTTATTGTTAGTTTCTGACTTTGATGTGAGTGTTATGATGTTTCTATGTTGTTAGTTTATAACTTGGACATGAGTTAGGATGTTTCTATATTGTTAGTTTATAACTTGGACATGAGTTAGGATGTTTCTTTATTGTTAGTTTCTGACTTTGACGTGAGTTATAATGTTTCTATGTTGTTAGTTTATAACTTGGACATGAGTTAGGATGTTTCTATATTGTTAGTGTCTGACCTTGACGTGAGTTAGGATATTTCTAATTTGTTAGTTTCTGACCTTGATGTGAGAGTTAGGATGTTTCTATGTTGTTAGTTTCTGACTTTGATGTGAGAGTTAGGATGTTTCTATGTTGTTAGTTTCTGACTTTGACGTGAGAGAGTTTGTACCTTTAGACAATAACTAACGATATTTCAGAGACTGTCTGTCACTTCAGGATGGTATTTCTTCACTTGAAAACATTCATGAGGGACTAATCTGTTTCAAATGAGTCGTAAGAGATATCAAAATAGTGGCACATATCAACATTTATAGCTGTGTCTTGTGGCTTAAAAAACGTTATTTAAATCCCTGCTGTGCCCTGCAAGTCGGAAAAGTTAGAGAAGTACATTTTGTATACGTCTGCTGTTATAAGCGTCTGCTGTTGTATACGCATGTTTTTATATACGTCTGCTTTTATATACGTCTGCTATCATATGTATTTTCCTGGATAAACTTGTCATTTAACCCCTTTTACTTGCAGTTTGCGATTTATCGATTCCAGAAACCAGAACATTGGCAGGCGGCAAAATAATCACTCTCCGCCAAAACTTGTTCGTCTGCCAGCGTGTCACGGGTCGTCTATTTCAGAACTTCACGGATCAGTGAATGAAACGAAATTGGCATCATCGGAAGTTTTAAGCGCTGGAATTTGTCCTTCCCAGCAAGTGAAAGCAATGACAGCACATCGAACTGTGAAAACTGAACACTTTAAGTATGCTACGTACTTATAGCCAGTGTTAGCCTGACTGTAAATAGATCATTCTTAAACCATCGTGTTCTCAAATCACTGGAGGATAAACAAGGATATGACCAATGTGAGGATATGAAGTCAGTGCCTGGTATCTGTCTGACTGAGCAGTAATTTAACATTTTATTATATTGTTATTATGATTTATACTATAGCTGCTAGTGATTTTACTATTATTACTAGTAGTGATGCTACATTTGTTATTGCTGCTACTACTACTACTGCTGCTATAATTACTACTACTAATATTATAAATGCTGCTGCTACTACTACTACTACTACTACTACTACTACTACTACTACTACTACTACTACTACTAATGCATTGTTTACTACTATGATGTTGTTAGTACTACCGCTTTCACTACAAAGAGACAGCAAGTTTTTTTTTTCTGCTGTCAGTTACACAAACTAAATACTAAAGATGAAATAGTTAGATAAATGACATTTATATTCACTGTTGATTGATTCAGTTGTGGTTACATTGTCTCTGTAGCCACGGAAGCTAGCTTGGTACAGAAATGATGGTTCATGTATTTTATCTTCCGATTTCCGTTTTTTCTTCTCAAACACAAAAGTTATGTTACAGATAGCAAAATATTTATACACAACGAAAACACATTTTGCTATAAACCGTAGGTCACACTTTCGTCACTTTATGGTTCTCTATCTCTCAAATTTTACTGCGTAATTTTTGTGCGCAAAATAATCTGTACAGCAAAATATGAATCACATTGGTATGTAATTATTTATTGTTTATACTTTCAGCAATATGCCTGGCCAGGGATGACAGCTGTCAGTTTATCTGTGACATGTAAACTTTAATTATCGCTATGATCAGGGCAAATAATGATAAGACAAAGGGATGTAACCGGTGTATTAAAAAGCTTTGCGTTGGAAATGTGAGGTACAATACTGGCACTGCGATGATAGTGTTTGGCATTCCTTTGCTGATTCCTGGCATTACACTGACCACTGTGGCCTTCCATGACGAGACCGGATTCGCCAGGTACAGCGCTCTTCACGTGCTGGGCATGATTCTGCTAGCTCTGGCCATCTTGTTTATTCTGGCTGGTGTTCTGCTCAGAGTGAGGTCCACTTACAAGGTTAGTTTTTCTAGAGCAACCACTGTGTTTGTTTAGTTTTTCTAGAGCACTCAGTGTGTTTGTTTAGTTTTTTTAGAGCAACCACTGTGTTTGTTTAGTTTTTCTAGAGCAACCACTGTGTTTGTTTAGTTTTTCTAGAGCAACCACTGTGTTTGTTTAGTTTTTCTAGAGCACTCAGTGTGTTTGTTTAGTTTTTTTAGAGCAACCACTGTGTTTGTTTAGTTTTTCTAGAGCAACCACTGTGTTTGTTTAGTTTTTCTAGAGCACTCAGTGTGTTTGTTTAGGTTTTTTTAGAGCAACCAGTGTGTTTGTTTAGAGTAGTTTTTCTGTAGCAACCAATGTGTTTGTTTAGTTTTTCTAGAGTAAATAATGTGTTTGTTTAGTTTTTCTAGAGTAAATAATGTGTTTGTTTAGTTTTTCTAGAGTAAATAATGTGTTTGTTTAGTTTTTCTAGAGTAAATAATGTGTTTGTTTAGTTTTTCTAGAGTAAATAATGTGTTTGTTTAGTTTTTCCAGATCAGCCAATGTGTTTGTTTAGTTTTTCCAGATCAGACAATGTGTTTGTTTAGTTTTTCCAGATCAGCCAATGTGTTTGTTATGTTTAGTTTTTAGAGCAACAAATGTGTTTATGTTTAGTTTTTATAGAGCAACAAATGTGTTTATGTTTAGTTTTTCTTGAGCAACAAATGTGTTTATGTTTAGTTTTTAGAGCAACAAATGTGTTTATGTTTAGTTTTTATAGAGCAACAAATGTGTTTGTATGTTTAGTTTTTCTTGAGCAACAAATGTTTTTGTTATGTTTAGTTTTTCTGAAGCAACAAATGTGTTTCTATCCTTAGTTTTTCTAAAGCAACAAATATGTTTGTTATGTTTAGTTTTTCTAGAACAACCAATGTGTTTGCATGTTTAGTTTTTCTAGGGGAAACATTGTGTTTGTTATGTTTAGTTTCTTATGAGTAGCTGGTTTGTTTATTTATTATATGGAAGTTTTCTTCAGTATCTAATGTGTTTATTTGTTATATGGAAGTTTTCTTCAAAATCTAATGTGTTTGTTGGTCATGTTTTCTTTTTCTAGAACAGCCTGTACGTTCGCCTGTCAAGATTTAATGTTTTATGTCAAGGTCAATACATATTTTATTTTCCCAGTTTTCTCCCCCACCCCACCCCCAGATTGACTGAGTATAACTCGAGAAGTTTCTCTGCTAAGAAGCGCATCTGTCAAATGTTCTTACTGCTGATTATTTGTTTTCTTCGTTTCAGATATTTCATCATCATTATCGTCATTATTTTCTGCCTTATCATCATCTTATTACAGAGGTCCATTAAGTAGACACAAACTCTCCATCTAACCTGGTCTTGAGCTTTACCTTTTTTTACTCTTGTTTTTACTGAATCTCTAAATTCTGCATGAAACGTTTGTCTTTATGTGTCTGTGTGTGCTGACATTTATGTGTCTGTGTGTGCTGACATTTATGTGTCTGTGTGTGCTTGCGTGTCAGTGTTCCTGACATTGTGGAGTCCAGACAGTGTCTGACCTTGTCACATGCAGAACACGCCCAAGATATGACCTCGTTTGTTTTATCGCAGATTGTTGTCTTTTCTTTCACTTAAACTAAATTCTGTAATAGTTTTTTTTTACAGTAAACATCAGAGTTAAGTAACGAGATGTTCTATATGTATTTATATTTGTTCCACAGTTAAGTAATGAAATGTTCCATATATATTTATATTTTGTTCCACAGTTAAATAATGGGATATTCTATATATATCATCATCATCATGTGCCGTGCCGACTGGCGTTGGCTATTATGCTTCTCCAGAGTATCCGATCCTTCATGCAGGCCATCAGTTCAGTTGGTGATCTCCTCTCACACCATCCCGTCAGACTGTCCAGTATCATTTCTCTTGGTCTTCCTCTTGATCTTCTTCCTTCTATTTTTCCTGTTTTTATAATATTTTCAGTGCCCCCTCTTCTCATTGCATGTCATATGAAAGTACATTGTCTCTCTCTCTTATCTTTTTGACAAGGTTTTTTGTCTCTCCAGCTCTTCTCAAACATTCTTCATTAGTTATTGTTGCTGTCCAGGGGATTCGCAACATTCTTCTAATAAACCACATTTCTGCTGCTTCCAATGATTTTTGTGCAGACTTGCCTATTGTCCATGATTCACTTCCATATAACAAGATAGGTTCAATATAGCATTTTAGGACTCGTTTTCTAACATTCATTCTATATATATGTTTTATATTTTGTTCCACAGTTAAGTAATGAAATGTTCCATATATATTTATATTTTGTTCCACAGTTAAATAATGAGATGTTCTATATGTTTTGTTCAACTTTCAGATAGATCTTGACGACCGTGTCCACATGGTATCCACGCATGACAAGATACAAGAACGTGTTGTCATGGATACAGGCGTAGCATCAAGTACCAGAGAATATCGTTACCCGGATATAAATCGGTCCACGAACTTCAGTCCCGATACCGCCCATGTGAACTACATGACTGTAGAGGAGTCGAGTACAACCACCTGCGACTTATTTGTCAGTTACCCAGCAGAATCAGCTTCCACCTCGTACACGAGCAAACGAAAGTTTCAGATTCCACCACATCCAAGCAGAGGTCGCGCCAGCTCCTCTTCTTCTGATGACACTTCAGATTCCGACGAATGTTCGTCACGATATGACGCCATGATGGCTACCGATGTTGCTGATGGCAGACAAAATCTGCGACCTCGGCCAGAACTCCCTGACATTCACAAAGACTCGGCGTCCACGAGATCTCGGCCAGTCTTTTCCTTTAGGGATTTTATGATGTCCAGGTCTCAGTCAGAAGAGGTGAACTTAAACAATTTTTTCTATCACCCAGCCAAGATTACTGAGGTGGTCGAAGTACCTGATCACACAGGCAAGTGTAGCCCACATAATACTCCGCCCCTGCAACATCGTTTTGAAAGTGAAAAGAGCGAAGGCAGTTCCTTTAGCAAGGATACCGGAGTGTTTCTAGTTCAAACATCACACCTCCAGGAAACGTATCCCTCGCAGGCGCCTACAGACAGTGTTGCTGAAGTACGCCATAACCAAAATGAAAGTTACACAGACGCAAGTCATGTACATTCAGAGACTAATCTTGTACACACAGACACAAATCATGTACACTCAGACATAAATCATGTACACGTAGGCACAAATCATATACACCTAGACACAAACCATGTACACTCAGGCACAAGTCGTGCACACGTAGACACAAATCTTGTACATTCCGACACAACTCTTGTACACTCTAACACAAATCTTGTACATTCCGACACAACTCTTGTATACTCTAACACAATTCACGAACAGTCTGAAACAACAGTCTCTCTCTTATCTTTTTGACAAGGTTTTTTGTCTCTCCAGCTCTTCTCAAACATTCTTCATTAGTTATTGTTGCTGTCCAGGGGATTCGCAACATTCTTCTAATAAACCACATTTCTGCTGCTTCCAATGATTTTTGTGCAGACTTGCCTATTGTCCATGATTCACTTCCATATAACAAGATAGGTTCAATATAGCATTTTAGGACTCGTTTTCTAACATTCATTCTATATATATGTTTTATATTTTGTTCCACAGTTAAGTAATGAAATGTTCCATATATATTTATATTTTGTTCCACAGTTAAGTAATGAAATGTTCCATATATATTTATATTTTGTTCCACAGTTAAATAATGGGATATTCTATATATATCATCATCATCATGTGCCGTGCCGACTGGCGTTGGCTATTATGCTTCTCCAGAGTATCCGATCCTTCATGCAGGCCATCAGTTCAGTTGGTGATCTCCTCTCACACCATCCCGTCAGACTGTCCAGTATCATTTCTCTTGGTCTTCCTCTTGATCTTCTTCCTTCTATTTTTCCTGTTTTTATAATATTTTCAGTGCCCCCTCTTCTCATTGCATGTCATATGAAAGTACATTGTCTCTCTCTCTTATCTTTTTGACAAGGTTTTTTGTCTCTCCAGCTCTTCTCAAACATTCTTCATTAGTTATTGTTGCTGTCCAGGGGATTCGCAACATTCTTCTAATAAACCACATTTCTGCTGCTTCCAATGATTTTTGTGCAGACTTGCCTATTGTCCATGATTCACTTCCATATAACAAGATAGGTTCAATATAGCATTTTAGGACTTGTTTTCTAACATTCATTCTATATATATGTTTTATATTTTGTTCCACAGTTAAGTAATGAAATGTTCCATATATATTTATATTTTGTTCCACAGTTAAATAATGAGATGTTCTATATGTTTTGTTCAACTTTCAGATAGATCTTGACGACCGTGTCCACATGGTATCCACGCATGACAAGATACAAGAACGTGTTGTCATGGATACAGGCGTAGCATCAAGTACCAGAGAATATCGTTACCCGGATATAAATCGGTCCACGAACTTCAGTCCCGATACCGCCCATGTGAACTACATGACTGTAGAGGAGTCGAGTACAACCACCTGCGACTTATTTGTCAGTTACCCAGCAGAATCAGCTTCCACCTCGTACACGAGCAAACGAAAGTTTCAGATTCCACCACATCCAAGCAGAGGTCGCGCCAGCTCCTCTTCTTCTGATGACACTTCAGATTCCGACGAATGTTCGTCACGATATGACGCCATGATGGCTACCGATGTTGCTGATGGCAGACAAAATCTGCGACCTCGGCCAGAACTCCCTGACATTCACAAAGACTCGGCGTCCACGAGATCTCGGCCAGTCTTTTCCTTTAGGGATTTTATGATGTCCAGGTCTCAGTCAGAAGAGGTGAACTTAAACAATTTTTTCTATCACCCAGCCAAGATTACTGAGGTGGTCGAAGTACCTGATCACACAGGCAAGTGTAGCCCACATAATACTCCGCCCCTGCAACATCGTTTTGAAAGTGAAAAGAGCGAAGGCAGTTCCTTTAGCAAGGATACCGGAGTGTTTCTAGTTCAAACATCACACCTCCAGGAAACGTATCCCTCGCAGGCGCCTACAGACAGTGTTGCTGAAGTACGCCATAACCAAAATGAAAGTTACACAGACGCAAGTCATGTACATTCAGAGACTAATCTTGTACACACAGACACAAATCATGTACACTCAGACATAAATCATGTACACGTAGGCACAAATCATATACACCTAGACACAAACCATGTACACTCAGGCACAAGTCGTGCACACGTAGACACAAATCTTGTACATTCCGACACAACTCTTGTACACTCTAACACAAATCTTGTACATTCCGACACAACTCTTGTATACTCTAACACAATTCACGAACAGTCTGAAACAACAGTCTCTTCTACTAGAAAGTTGGCAGACATGTATGTACATAAAGAAGATAAGACAAGAAAAGATTTAAGACAGAATAACATTAGTAAGAGAAACATCAACATCACACACAACAACAACAACACAGACAAGAACTGGAGTTCTTCACCTTATGCGTCACCTTCACCTCGACCCAAAATGTCAAGGTCACCTGCTCGTATATTTAAAAAACAAGCCTCGGGCAGAAAACAACCAACCAGGTCAGTTACGTTACAAAGTTCATATATCCAGATTAGTTAGGTTTTCTAACAATGTTCATATATACAGGTTAATTACATGTCTAATAAAGTTCATATATCCACGTCAGTTACGTTTTCTAACAAAGTTCAAACATCCAGGTTATTCATTCATAGAGTGTGGTTTTATGAGTTTGTTCATTCATTAAATGTGGCTTTATGAGTTTGTTCATTCATTAAATGTGGCTTTATGAGTTTGTTCATTCATTAAATGTGGCTTTATGAGTTTGTTCATTCATTAAATGTGGCTTTGTGAGTTTGTTCATTTATTAAATGTGGTTTTATGCATTTGTTCACTCTTTAAATGTGGCTTTATGAGTTTGTTCATTCATTAAATGTGGTCTTGTGGTTTCAAGAAGATTTACAGAGCTTAGTGCTATCTTGTCACTATGTTAGTTGTAACATGCATATCTGATAAACACAAAACTCTCTCCTCTCTCTCTCTCTCTCTCTCTCTCTCTCTCTCTCTCTCTCTCTCTGTATCTCTTTCTCTGTGTGTTTGTGCGTGTGTGTTTGGGGAGGGGGTGGTTCATATATCTTTTTATTAAAAAAATAATTACAGAGCTTCCAAACTTGCCTTTCTCTCCCCTCCCACCCTCACAACTTTAGTTTTGGCTTATCTTATTAAAAGTACAGACTTGTTGTTCTCGAAGCTTATCTGTATATCTTATTATAAGTACAGATTTGTTCTTGAAAGCTGATCTGTATATCTTATTATAAGTACAGACTTGTTCTTGAAAGCTTATCTGTATATCTTATTGAAAGTACAGACTTGTTCTTGAAAGCTTATCTGTTTTCATTCTTCACATAATTTTCTCATTTTCCCGTGTATTCATATTTTGTTTCAGAGTCCCGGAGACAGCGTTTCCACGTAAAGGTCAGTATGCCGGGACACTTTCATATTTTATTATTCTTGAAAGTGTGTAAATTACTTGTTAAAAAAACATAGTAAAGTGATTTAGAGCAGTTCTGTAAGGGTAATATTTTAAAGCAGTTGAAAAGCATTATTTAGAGAAATAAAACTGACAAGAAAATTACCTGGGACTTGAACCACGCACTCTGGCAGAGCCAGCAGCCTCCTAGTAGTAAGAAACAGCTTACTATCCACTCGGCCATCTTAAACCAGCTGACAATCAAGCGAAAAGCGAAGAGAAAACTTCCTCGTTTCTCATTTCAAAAACTAAAAGAAACCAAAAGTCATTGTTGTCAACAACTGAAACATACACCAAGTTAGAACTGAAACATACACCAAGTTAGAACTGAAACATACACAAAGTTAGAACTGAAACATACACAAAGTTAGAACCGAAACATACACAAAGTTAGAACTGAAACATACACAAAGTTAGAACTGAAACATACACAGAGTTAGAACTGAAACATACACCAAGTTAGAACTGAAACATACACCAAGTTAGAACTGAAACATACACCAAGTTAGAACTGAAACATACACAAAGTTAGAACTGAAACATACACAAAGTTAGAACTGAAAATGATGAGCTTATACACGGAGCTGAGAGCGTTAATGTCGATATTTCCTTACACTGGAACTTTAAGAGCTGATCATTTTCAGTCTTATGGGTTACTTTGTTAAAGGATATTTCTACATGGAAGTTTGGTAAATAGATCTCACCTGATTGACATGTTTCATTTTTCGTATTACATGTCACAAATGTTTGTACACATAAATCACACTCGTATGTATGTGTTGACATGACTTTATAAATTATGTTCTCTTTCTCTCTCTCTCTCTCTCTCTCACACACACACACACACACACACACACACCACACAAGCAGATACACCGCGTACACTACACAACATATAACTACTACATTCACTTCTACATCTGAAACTAACCGTTTCTGAATGTTATCAAGTCTAAAGTTTCTTGTCAGCTCAGTTTTCCTAATTCTTTATCTGCTAAAGATGTTCATCTTTTAGTTATACGGATTTCTTGCAGGGACTTTGTCCGAAAGTTTGTGTTTGTGTTTGTGTTTGTCTACCACGTCAGACACAACAATCGCCATGTTTGTTATTGTTTGTTATTACGTCTGCTCTTGTTGCTGTTATTCTTATTAATGGTGTTAGTATAACTGTTTTTATTGTTCCTTTTGTACTTACTGTGATTTTACTGTTGTTGTTGTTGTTGTCATTGTTGACGCTGCTGTTATTGTTGTTATTGATATTATTGTTGCTGTTGTGGTTACTGCTGTTGTGGTTGGTGCTGTTGCTGCTCCTGTTGTAGTTGTTCCGTTGCTGCTGTTGTGGTTGGTGCTTTTGCTGCTATTGCTGCTGTTGTGGTTGTTGTGTTGCTGCTCTTATGGTTGTTGCTGTTGCTGGTGTTGTGGTTGTTGTTGCTGCTGTTGTGATTGCTGCTGTTGTGGTTGTTGCTGTTGCTGCTGTTATGGTTGCTGATGTTACTGGTGTTGTGGCTGTGTTGTTGTGATTGCTCCTGTTGCTGCTTTTGTGGTTGTTGCTGTTACTGTTGTTGTGGTTGCTGCTGTTTCTGTGCTGCTGTTGTGCTTGATGCTGCTATTGCTGCTGTTGAAGTTGCCGCTGTTGCTGTTGTGATTGCTCCTGTTGCTGTTACTGCTGTTGTGGTTGCTGCTTTTATGACTGCTGTTGCTGTTGTTACTGTTGTTGCTGTTGTGGTTGTTGCTGTTGCTGCTATTGTTGTTGCTAGGTTGCTGCTGCTGCTGTTGTGTTGCTGGTGTTTCTGATGGTGCTGTTGTGGTTGCTTGTGCTGCTGTTGTGGTTGCTGGTGTTGTGGTTGTTGCAATTGCTGTTGCTGGTGGTAGCCAAGTACATAGAATCGAGTATGTTGTAGATATAAATGCAAGTACTTAGAATCGAGTATGTTGTAGATATAAATGCAAGTAAATAGAATCTAGTGTGTTGTAGATATAAACACAAGTACATAGAATGTAATGTGTTGTAGATATAAACACAAGTACAAAGAATCTAATTTATTGTAGATATAAACACAAGTACAAAGAATCTAATTTATTGTAGATATAAACACAAGTACATAGAATATAGTGTGTTGTAGATATAAAACACAAGTACATAGAATCTAGTGTGTTGTAAATATAAACACAAATACATAGAGTCTAGTGTGTTGTTGATATAAATGGAAGTATATACAAAAGTAAGCGCTGGATTGGAAAAACCAAATAGAAAAGCATGGATATCAGATAAAACATGGAAGTATATACATGAAAGACGAGCACTCAAATTAGACATGTTGAATACAAAAGCAGATCATGAAAGAGATTTGGCAAAAGCAAAATACAAAGAAATAGACAAGAAAGTAAAAAGTTCAGCTAGAAGGGATAAAAGAGAATACATAGACAATATGGCGAAAGAGGCAGAAAAAGCAGCAAAAACAGGAGACAGCAAAACTTTATATAACATACAAAAGAGGCTAACAGGTACTATTACATCTAAAGAAAGACCAATCCTTAGCAAAACTGGAACACTATTAACATCAAATAAAGACCAAAAGCAAAGATGGGCTGAACACTTCCAAGAAATACTCAATCGACCACACCCAAAAGAATTGTTAAACCTTGAAACTGAATTACCAGCCCCACAACTAAATGTCAACCTAGATGAAATTAAATTGCATGAAATTGAAGCAGCAGTGAATTTAATGGCTAACAACAAAGCTGCAGGTGAAGATGAAATAACAGCCGAGATGCTAAAAGCTATCAATAGTGACAACATGAGACAACTACAGAGAATGTTTAACAAGATTTGGAAAGAAGAAAAGGTCCCTTCTAATTAGAAGAAAGGAATCATTGTTAAAATACCAAAAAAGGGCAACCTTAGTGACTGTAACAACTGGAGAGGAGTAACCTTAATATCAGTTGTGTCAAAAGTATTTTGCAAGGTCATTTTGAATAGACTCAAAGATATAGTGGATACTGCAATGAGAGAAGAACAAGCAGGATTTCGAAAAGGGAGAAGCTGTCTCGACCAGATCTTTGCTCTCAGAATAATACTTGAAGAACATATTGAAAAGCAAAAACCATTAATACTGAACTTCATAGATTTTAAAAAGGCATTTGATATCATACACAGAGATTCATTATGGAGAATTTTATGTCTATATGGAATACCATCTAAAATTGTCAACATCATTAATGACTTATACAATGGATATGGTTGTGCAGTCAAGACAGAAGAAGGGTTGAGTGAATGGTTCCAGATTGAAACAGGCGTGAAACAAG
This sequence comes from Achatina immaculata, assembly GCA_009760885.1. Lineage (NCBI taxonomy): Eukaryota > Metazoa > Mollusca > Gastropoda > Stylommatophora > Achatinidae > Lissachatina > Lissachatina immaculata. The sequence goes on along the minus strand of CM019719.1, from coordinate 63,211,794 downwards.
GATGTATACTGTCTCCTTTACTTTTTGGGATTACAATAGACTTCATAATGAAAAAATGCTGCACAGGTAACACAGGTATTGACTGGGTACATGGGACCCAACTAGAAGATCTTGATTTTGCTGATGACATAACTCTTATCAGTAATAATGTGAATTCCATGCAAGAAAAAACAGATAGCCTGTCTTCACTGGCTAACAAAATAGGACTTGAAATTAACAAGAACAAAACAAAAATAATGAAAATTCCCATCAATCAAAATGGAAAAATACACATAGAAGGGACAGATATTGAAGAAGTCAATCAATTTGCATACCTTGGCAGCTACATAGACCAGGATGGTGACACTAGAAAGGAAGTTAGGATCAGAATTGCAAAAGCAGCATCAATCTTCAAGAATCTTGAGAACATATGGAATTCAAAAGTTATAAGCACAAAAACCAAGTTAAGACTATTCAATTCAAATGTAATATCCACCCTCATTTATGCATGCGAAAGCTGGAAAACAACTAAAGAAATAGAAAAGAAATTAGACTCTTTTGAAAACAAATGCCTAAGGAAAATACTCGGCATCAAGTGGAATGAATTCAAGAACAATGCAGAGATAAGACAGATGAGTGAACAACAACCAGTCTCATGGGTGATCAGGAAAAGGAGAAACGATCAGAGAATCCCAAAACAAGCTATCAAGTGGAACACAACAGGCCGAAGAAAAAGGGGCAGACCGCGGGAAACTCTGAAGAGGACATTATTAAGAGAGGCCAAATTAACAGGCATAAAATCCTTTGATGAGGTTGAAAGACTCGCCAAAGACATGAAAAATTGGCAAACTACTTTGCGAGCCCTATGTGACGTTTAACTGCACGGGAAGGATATAAGATATAAGATAAGATATAGAATCTAGTATGTTGTAGACGTAAATACACGTACATAGAATCTAGTGCGTTGTAGATATAAACACAAGAACATAGAAGCTAATGTGTTGTAGATATAAACACAAGAACATAGAAGCTAATGTGTTGTAGATATAAACACAAGAACATAGAAGCTAATGTGTTGTAGATATAAACACAAGAACATAGAAGCTAATGTGTTGTAGATATAAACACAAGAACATAGAAGCTAATGTGTTGTAGATATAAACACAAGAACATAGAAGCTAATGTGTTGTAGATATAAACACAAGAACATAGAAGCTAATGTGTTGTAGATATAAACATAAGTACATGGAATCAAGGGTGTTGCAGATATAAATACAAGTACAAAGAATCTAATTTGTTGTAGATATAAACACAAGTATATAGAATCTAATTTGCTGTGGATATAAATACAAGTGCATAGAATCTATGTTGTAGATATAAACACAAAAGTACATAGAATCTAATTTGCTGTGGATATAAATACAAGTGCATAGAATCTAATTTCTTATACATGTTTTCTTACTTAATTAATTGATCACTGATAGAGCTTTTTTTGTATACGATGCACGCTAGACATAATATTTGTTGTTGTGTCACGATATTATTTGTTGTTATGTCACGATACTATTTGTTGCTATGTCACGATGTGTTTGTTCTTATGTCACGATATTATTTGTTGTTATGTCACATTATTTGCTGGTGTGTCACGATACTGTTTGTTCTTATGTCACGATATTATTTGTTGTTATGTCACATTATTTGCTGGTGTGTCACGATACTGTTTGTTCTTATGTCACTATATTATTCGTTGTGTCACGATACTATTTGTTGGTATGCCATGATACTGTTTGTTGTTGTGTCACGATACTATTTGTTGGTATGCCATGATACTGTTTGTTGTTGTGTCACGTTACTGTTTGTTGTTATGTCACGGTACTGTTTGTTATTATGTCAGAATATTATTTGTTGTTATGTCACGACCTCTCTATTGTTATCACGGTACTGTTTGTTGCTATGTCAGGATATTATTTGTTGTTATGCCATGAGATTGTTGTTATGTAGAGGTACTGTTATTGTTATCTCACGATATTATTTGTTATTACGTCACAATATTCTTTGTTGTTGTCGCGGTACTGTCTTTTGCTATGTCACGGTACTGTTTATTGATCTGCCATGGTACTTTTTGTTGTTATGTCACGATACAGTTTGTTGTTGTGTCACGATACAGTTTGTTGTTGTGTCACGATACTGTTTGTTGTTATGTCACGATACTGTTTGTTGTTGTGTCACGATACTGTTTATTGTTATGTCACGATACTGTTTGTTGTTATGTCACGATACAGTTTATTGTTATGTCACGATTCTGTTTGTTCTTACTTTCAGATGATTCACGTATCAAGGTTGCTATTGTTCGGCCACAACATCGAACCACGTGACACCTTACACCGGTCCTTGGCCTAATCTTCTACATATTTACACTAGGGAAACGCAGTGTTCAAGAAATAAAATGGCGCTCCATGTTGCTCAGGGGTATGCCAGAGTCCCTGGGAAAAAATGGCAGAATCAGATAAAAATTTGGGCACCATTATGTGAGGTTTGCAGTGTCTGTGACATACATTCGTGGACACTAGAAACTGTGATATGTGGAAATATCATGATAATCTAAACATACTCTTGGCAGCGTATTTTCTATCATACAGTATATCATGCAACATCCTCAAAGAAATCTGGAGCTGCAGTATTTGTTGCAATTTAGCCCTGCAGCCTTGAGTCATGCCTATATGTTATCTCTGCATAATTCACATGGCATGGTACTTTACAGACACCACATGCCTTAAACTGAAGGCAGTATCGTCGTGATCCATCACAAACTGAAACCTTCAACCCGCAATGTCAAAAAAGAATTATTACTCAGCAAGACATAGTGACTGATATCTTCATTCTTACGTTTATTTAGAATTCTTTACGTTTTATTATTACATTTTATTTCTTGCCCCTTTTCTTTTGTATCTATTTTTCTAATTCTTGTCAACTTTCTATAGGTCCTTGCAGTTTGTGAGTTGTATCTGTTTGTGTGTGAGAACTATATACTTAATTACTCAACTTGTTAGTGAATTTACATATTTCAGCGTTTAATTATTCAGTAGTTAGACGCGTCTCTCTTTCAGCTTCTAATTATTTCAGCTGGTGAGTTGTGTACCAGTTGAAAGTTTAATATACAGAGTGTGTCTCTGTGTAGTATTTAAAAGTTTATTTACTTCAGTATGATACTTAATACTGAAGTAAATAAACTTTTTTAGTATTAAGTATTAGTATTTTTTAGTATTAAGTATCATAAAACTAAAGAAAGCAGGCAAAAAAGTGAGAAACATCAAACTGAATATAGAACTTCTTAAAAATGACCAAGAGCTGCGAGAACAATACAAAGTTATTATAACAAATAGATACAATGCAATAGCAAAGATAAATAGTATAGATGAACAATGGGAAATGTTAAGAGATTCTATCCACCAAACTGTTAAGGAGATAATACCACCAAATAAAGAAGCCCCTAAAAATAAATGGATGACAGACGACATCTTAGGACTGATGGACAAGAGGAGGAGGAGTAAAAATAACGATAAAAAATAACAAGATAAATAAAGAAATAAGACGCAAATGCAGAGAAGCAAAAGAAGTGTGGTTAAATGAGCAGTGCAGACAGATAGAGGACTCTCATAATAAAGACAGCAAAAACATGCACAAAAGAATTAGTGAACTCGCAGGCAGGAAAACAAAATATACCACAGGATGCCTGAAATCGAAAGAAGGTAAAATGTTAATGGGAAAAAAAGACATTGTGGACAGGTGGACAGAGTATATCGGTGAGCTATATGGAGGAGAAAGACCAGAATTAACACCAGATACTGAAAACTGTGATGAACTGCCAATACTTGAAGATGAAATCATAGATGCCATCAAACACATGAAGAAAGGAAAAGCGACTGGGCCTGATAATATAATGATAGAAGAAATAGAGGCGCTAGAGGAGACAGGAATAAAAATAATAACCAAGTTACTGAATGACATTTACAACAGTGGTTATATTCCCCTGACCTGATTAAATCCACGTTTATAGCACTACCAAAGAAACCAGGTGCAAAGGAATGTGACGACCACCGGACTATCAGCCTCTCATGTCACATAACGAAGCTACTTCTGAGAATCATTATGAGAAGAACAAGGAAAAAGATAAAAATAGCAGATAAACAGTTTGGATTTGTTGAAGGAAAGGGAACACACAATGCCATTTATGCTTTACGAACACTAACAGAAAGAGCTTTAGAAGTACAGAAAGATCTCTACTTATGCTTCATTGATTACACCAAGGCATTTGACAAGGTGAAACATAATGAAATTATTAAAATGCTTGAAGACATCAATATAGACGGCAAAGACCTGAGGATTGTAAAACATCTATACTGGCAGCAAGAAGCAGCAGTTCGAGTTGAAAATAGAATTGGAAAATATCAACCTATAAAACAAGGGGTGCGACAATGATGTGTACTATCTCCAGACCTTTTTTCTCTGTATAGCGAGAATATTCTAAGAACAATCATCACAGAACCAGGCATAAAAATTGGAGGATACAATATTAACAACCTTCGGTATGCTGACGACACAGTACTGATAACTGAGAACCAACAAGACCTGCAAAATCTCTTGGATAAAGTGGCCAAAGAAAGTGAACAGAAAGGCTTTACTTTGAACATCAAAAAGACAGAGACTATGGTTATATCTAAGAAACAGAATCCACCAGCACGCAGTATAAAATTAAATGGAACTATTCTAAAGCAGGTGCAGAAATTCAAATACCTTGGAGCAGTAATAACTTCAGATGGGAAATGCAGAAATTAGGAACAGAATAGGCCAACCAAAGACTGCATTTCAGAGAATGAGAAACATATTAACCAACACATCCTTATCAATGAATGTTAGAAAACGAGTCCTAAAATGCTATATTGAACCTATCTTGTTATATGGAAGTGAATCATGGACAATAGGCAAGTCTGCACAAAAATCATTGGAAGCAGCAGAAATATGGTTTATTAGAAGAATGTTTGCGAATCCCCTGGACAGCAAAAATAACTAATGAAGAATGTTTGAGAAGAGCTGGAGAGACAAAAAACCTTGTCAAAAAGATAAGAGAAAGACAATGCACTTTCATAGGACATGCAATGAGAAGAGGGGCCATTGAAAATATTATAACAACAGGAAAAATAGAAGGAAGAAGATCAAGAGGAAGACCAAGAGAAATGATACTGGACAGTCTGACGGGATGGTGTGAGAGGAGATCACCAACTGAGCTGATGGCCTGCATGAAGGATCGGATACTCTGGAGAAGCATAATAGCCAACGCCAGTCGGCACGGCACATGATGATGATATTAAGTATCATAATAGGAATTATTTTCAAACCAGTAACAGGAGACAGGAAAATAAAATGACCCCACCTACCGAAAAATGGTTACATAAGGAAGGAGTTCGATTAGGCCATCTGAATGTATATCACCTATTAGGTAAAATTCCTGAAGTAACACATATATTACATCAAAATTTCCACATTTTTGGCTTCTCTGAAAGCCGTTTAAATAGGAACATAACCGATGAAGATATTAGAATTAACGATTTTAACCTGATCCGGCGTGACCCAACCAGGAAACTAGAAACAGGTCTAGTAATGTATGTCTCCACAACTATTCAGTTTAGTCGTAGAGAAGACCTCGAATTATCAGAGGTAGAGTGTATTTGGGTGGAAGTTAAAATGCCAAACCAGAGTCCATTAATTATTGGACTTTTGTACCGTAATCCAAATGCATCATCTCTGTGGCACGATCACTTCACGACTATGATGGATGAGGTTTCAACCTTTAGGTTCAAAGATATTATCATTCTTGGAGATTTCAACATAGATCTAACACAGTCAAATCTGACTTGGAGCAATATTATATTATCCTATAATCTTTGCCAAATTGTCACCAAACCTACCAGAGTAACAGAAGTATCATCCACATTATTAGATCATATATATGTAACCCAACCAGAAAACATCATAGAACGTAACATCTCTCATACTTCGTTAAGCGATCATTACCCAGTCTGCTGTACGTGGACAAGAAAGGGGTATAAACTTCCTAAACACAATCACACCAGTATGAAATTTAGAAGCTTCAGAAAATTTAACCTAGAATTATTCCTTAATGGTTTGCAAGAATCTTCACTTACACACGTGTACCAACTAACTGACCCTGATGAGGCAATAGAATATTGGCTAAAGATCTTCAGAGATATATTAGACAAACATGTTCCCATGAAAGAGGTGAGAGTAAAACACCAGACGAAGTCACCTTGGATAACACCTGAAATACTACAATCCATGAGAGAACGTGACCGGGCGCACAAAATCAAGGACTTTATGACCTACCGTTCACTCAGAAACAAAGTTCAATACTTAATAAGACAAGAGAAAAAAAATTACTTCAGGAACCTAATACAGAATAAATCAGACAGTAAATCAATTTGGAAAGCCATAAATACCCTATCAAATAAAAGAAAAGAATTTGATTCTCAAGCCATCAATCGTGTATACACTAGCGCACATATCAGTACACATTTCAGAGAAGAAATCAACGTTCCTAAATCATCAATATCAGCTCCTGTATATGCGACTTACATGAACTACAAACATTCTTGGACAGCAGATGTACTGATTTTAAACAGTTACACATTCCATTCTTAACAGTCAGTGAAGTTCACAGTTATCTCTTAACCTTAAAAAACAACAATACAGCTGGGCTTGATGATATTAATAATAAGATCTTACGTTATGCTGCACCTGTCATTTCACATAAACTAACATACATTTACAACCAGTGCATTGCAAAATGTTATTTCCCTGAGGCTTTTAAAACTGCTAAGGTGTATCCTCGCTTTAAATCTGGCTCATCCAACGATCTTACCAACTATAGACCAATATCCATGTTATCGTCATTATCAAAACCACTCGAAAAACACATACACAAAATAACTCTACGACACATGCAAGAGAACAATTTACTCATAGACAGTCAGTCAGGCTTTAGACCCAATCATTCCTGCCACACAGCTCTTACCAAAATGACAGAAAACTGGTTAGTAAACATAAATGACGACAGACTATGTGGTGCCATCTTTGTCGACTTTAAAAAGGCATTTGATATGATTGACCACGATATTCTTGTAAGAAAAATAAAGACTTATAAATTGCACCCTAACCTAATAAAATTAATTGCATCGTTTCTTTCAGACAGACAACAATTCTTGTCTTCAACAATTCTCTATCAAATTCTGCTACAGTTGACACTGGTGTTCCGCAAGGTTCTATTCTAGGCCCGTTGCTCTTTGCTATCTATATCAATGATCTTCCACTTCATCTTAAACACTCTTCTTGTGACCTTTTTGCCGATGATTGCACAGTCTACACCAGTGACTACGATTGTGTTAATCTAGAATCAACTCTTCAGGTCGAGTTATACAATGTAATTACATGGAGCAAAAATAATGGCATGATTATAAACACCGATAAAACAAAATCAATGCTCATAACAACAAGACAGAAACTACAAAACGCAACAAAAACAACACTTCGGCTCTGTACAGAAACATCACCGATAGAAAACGTTAGCGAGCACAAAACACTAGGTCTTATTATTGACCAACATCTGACCTGGAACTCTCATGTGTAATGTCTAACAAAACTCATCGCACAAAAAGTATACCAATTAGCTCAAATTAAGCACTTCATCGATCAAGACACTAGGAAGACATACTACATATCTCATATACAAACACATTTAGACTATTGCTCAACAGTTTGGGATGGTTGCTCAGTGTCAAATACAAAGAGGCTTTGCTCACTCCAGAAGCGAGCAGTAAAACTTATTAGTGACAAAGATCAAGAACAAACAGCTAACCAGCACAAACGTATCAAAATACTGCCTCTTAAGAACAAAGCCAAGTTAGTACATCAAATTCTTTCACGGCATGCCCTGCCTTATCTATAGAACCTGTTTAAATTTAGCCCAAAGTGCAGCCAACGCTTGAACAACATATGTCTTCCAAAACCTAGACTTGATCTTTACAAGAAAAGCTTTAGTTATTCTGCTGCTCATCTTTGGAATACCCTCCCATCCTATATAAAAAAATATAAATTATACTCCTTCCTACAACTACAAGCTTTCCCAGTATCTATTTGATGTCGACTACATGCCTCCGTGAATTATAAAACTTAAAAGTTATCTTAAGCTGCTCTTACAGACACCGAATACAATTAATTGTTTTCTGAATAGTCCCGAAAATTTTGTTTAGTAGATAGTCATTTATAATCTATGTAGTTACTTCTGTACTGAGTGAATGTTTAAGAGCGAAACGTAAATGTTATATTTTATTTTATGTCTCTCAGCTTCAATGTTAATTATGTTTGTTATATGAACAGCATATTTGTAGAATGTCTGGAATAGAGTGAAAGATGTATGATAAAGGGCAGAATGTCAGACGTATAAAATTGGAAAAAAGTAGGAGCAGCTTTATTACTTAACGATTACAAAGTTGTGACGTTTCGGCGTGAGCCTTAATCATACAAAAACATACAGGACGAAGAAATAGGGAGAGGAGATAAAGTATAGATTTACATGAATACTATTAAATATTAATAGTAATGTATTAAATAATATTAATGTTAGACGGGCCTGCGTGCCCAATTCTTAACCCTTTTGAAATAAAGATCAATCAATCTCCCTCCCCCTCTCACTCTCTCTCACTCTCTCTCACTCTCTCTCAGTCACTCTCTCTCACACTCTCTCTCTCACACTCTCTCTCAGACTCTCTCTCTCACTCTCTCTCTCACACTCTCTCTCACTCTCTCTCACACTCTCTCACACTCTCTCTCTCACACTCTCTCTCAGACTCTCTCTCTCACTCTCTCTCTCACACTCTCTCTCTCACACTCTCTCACACTCTCTCTCACACTCTCTCTCACACTCTCTCACACTCTCTCTCACTCTCTCTCTCACTCTCTCTCACACTCTCTCTCACACTCTCTCTCACTCTCTCTCACACTCTCTCTCTCACTCTCTCTCTCACACTCATTCTCTCTCTCACACTCTCTCTCTCACACTCTCTCTCACACTCATTCTCTCTCTCACACTCTCTCTCTCACACTCTCTCTCAGACTCTCTCTCACTCTCTCTCTCTCATACAAACAGAACTCCACATCAAAAACGAGGCGTGCCATAATCTCAGAATGAATGAATTAAGTTGAACAGCAAAGATCAAACAAAACAAATCATCTTTCATAGTTGCAGGAAACTGATAATTAAAAGCTGAAAAAGAAAGGACTAGCAGAACAGGCATGAGAATAACTACACTAAGCTACACACAAGATAACAAGCAACAACAAATATCAGTCCACACTTTTTACCCCCAAAATAAGCAGACCTTCACTGGTTACACCTGCAATGTTACAAAAGATGGCAGTTCTGCTGTAACACACTGCCCCCCCCCCCCCCCCCCCGAACAAGATATATATAAATAAAATTATAGAAAAAAACTTCACACAGTTAAAAACCACAGCAATGTCCCTTTCTCGACTTAGAAATGTGGAGATCCCCACAAAAGTAAAGAAATCTGAACTATTTTATCGGACGGTTCACTGTAAGAAGTAAACATACGAGACAAATGTCGCCGTGCCAGTCAACAAAAACCTACCAGCACAGAAAAACTTAATGTGGCTCGCACGTCGGTCGAAGCCTTTTCACTATCGGTAACCATAAACCACAACCATACACATTTGCCAGGGAGCACATCACAGAGCACTTCCTTGTTGACCTGCATAGTTTACCACGTGTACTCCCAGCACAGCTTACTTTAAGTCTGGGTCTTGACAAGATCATTGCTCTAAACTCTTGCCTCACTTACCACAAACTCCTGCCTCACTTAAACTCTTGCCTCACTTACCACAGACTCCTGCCTCACTTACCACAAACTCCTGCCTCACTTACCACAGCACAGACGTGTTATATTTTTTCTTATACCATTCACAAAATCCATGAAGCAAAAACATTTCCTTTCATTCAAGAACTCTCCTATCATGCTGGCCCCGACTATACTATCCAGTCCTTGGGCCCGACTTCACTATCCGGTCCTTGGGCCCCGACTTCACTATCCAGTCCTTGGGCCCCGACTTCACTATCCAGTCCTTGAGCCCGACTTCACCATTCAGTCCTTGGACCCCAGTTTCACTATTCAGGCCTTGGGGCCCCACTTCACTATCCAGGCCTTGGGGCCCGACTTCACTATCCAGGCCTTGGGGCCCGACTTCACTATCCAGGCCTTGGGGCCCGACTTCACTATCCAGGCCTTGGGCCGCGAGTGAACTACCCGAAGCCTACAAGTTTCTCACAGCATACCAGCTGCTCAGTCTGACACGTTGTACACTCACAGCATACCAGTGTGGTAATATGTCACTTTGGCTCTAGATTTGTAGCATAGCCTTGTAAGTAATGATTATAGTTATTATAATTATTATTATTATTATTATTATTATTAGTGACATGATCAGGAATAAAGAATGTATTGGGGGGCAGAGAAGTTATAGTTAGAGGAGCGAGGAACGGATACTCGGTACTTCAAAGACCTGATCAAAGGTAAACCGAATCGACATGGGTACGCCGATAGATCGTAACATTGCGACTTCACGCACACCTGCAGTAGCCGAGGGGGAACAATTGACCAGTAGATCAAAGACTGAACAGAGAACGGACTAGGTCCCGAAGCAGATAACATGAAAGAGATGGTGCGACTGGTTTTGGGCAACAAAGGATGACCCAATGACCCAATGACCGATACAACAATTGGAGGCGTGGTCTATGGAACGGAATTTACGAATATAAAAGGAGAGGTAGACAGGTGGAAAAAAAGAGGGCCGGCGAAGAGCAGATAGGGGTTCTGATAGAGAGAGGAGAGCAGAGAGGAGGAGAGAGAGAGACGCAGAGAGGAGGGGAAGAGGCATTCAGCAAGAGAAATGTAGAGATAGAGACATAGTGTTAGATTGAACTAGTGTAGCAAGAGATCGCACAGTAATTGTTACCAAGAGCTTTTGTAGAACTGAATATTGTGAACGCTGCTTAAATACTGCTTGTAGAATTATGAGAATTATGAGAATTATGATATTGTGATTTTGTGAGATTTCGTGCTACTATGATGAAAATAATGAAATGTGTATAATCTTGCCTATGCCTATTATTACAAGTGAGTTATCAGCTATACGTATTGATCATATTGATATTATTTGTCAAATTAAAATGAATCAGTGAAATGTTTTATGAGGCCTCCTCTATTGCCATGTATGTGAAACTTCGACGTGTGATGTACCAAGGTGAGATGTGATGATAATAGAACATTCAATAAGAACAATAATAAGGAACAATAAATGAACAATACAAAATAGAAAAGAAAAAAAAACATTGTTATAATGGTGCCCGTGCCTATTCCCGACATTTGGGAGGAGACGACCTGGCGTATAAGCGGCCACAATGCGAAGTATTAGCTATTAACGATCACGTGCAAGACTGTTGAACTGATGTGATTTAGGCGAAGAACAATTGTTTATCATAGCTACAATAGATCGTATGCTAAATGATTTTGCTTATTCAGAGCTATGGCCACTTTAAGAAAAACGAGAAATGTACTGAGCAGATGAAATTTCAGAATAAGAAATATAACAAAGATGAAACGACAGAGTAAAATGATCATTAATATTCTTTTTACTGATGTGAGGAATCAAGAGGATGTGTGATTTCTTTTTATTTACCATAAGGGTTTATTAACTTTACGTCTTATAAATGCTGGTAGGTTGACGGAAGCACAATTACGAGGTTGCTACATTTTTTGCGGGATGCAAAGGTTTCAAACTGATGTACATACAGGTATACATATCTTGAGGATAATGTGACTTAATTTTTTTATGTTTATGAGACGAGACTAATATGGCTCGCATTGATGATGTAATGCTCAGAAATTGAGAGTGTTAGTAGTATAACACTCTATGTATCTTTTGTATGGTGAATAATAATGTAATATTGCATATTTTTGTATGATGAATGAAGTGCCTACACATTTTTTTGAGATATGGAAACAAACTTATCAAGAAGAGTAGGGTGAGATGTTTGGGTGTTGCCAGATTGTTTAGTGGAACCGAGAAGGTTGTGTTGTGATTATCAATACGAGGATACCCTCACCACTAAAAATGGTTGGCATAGAGGGATGGAGACCCAAGAGTTATCATGATAGAGGAGTACTTGGGGGGTAAAATAATTGAAGTCAGTGGAACAAATTTCGTGAGAATACGATGGGAGTATTCTGGTCTTTCAGGAACCAGTACATCACATTTCACACTGAGTATGTATCAGGGAATGTGTATGAGATATCCTATGGTTGCCGCTGATGATGAGAAACGGGAGGTTTGTCGACTGAAAATTCATCATAAGGGCAATAAGTGATTCGTTTGAGGTTGGGCCTCAAATGTAATGACAGTATTTTTGGTCATTTGAAAGAATGTATGTTTTTATTTTTCTTGAGTATGTATGGGAATACACTTTGATGCAGAATATGTATAATCTAAAGAAGAAGAATGAATTTATGTTTTATGGGCATGTGTAACAAGATGTAACTATTATTTTACATATTTTTCTATGATGGTTCAGAGTTATTGAGAGAATGTAACTACCAGTTAATTGCTTAAAGCAGTCGATATAGCTGACAGTTAACATTCTGACTTAAACAAGGGGAGGTGACCGCAAAGTGATTTTGTTGGTACTGTGGTCCACATGGAAATATATTTTGGTAGCTCATTACTTACAAGGCACTTTGCTAGTTTTTTTGTGTGTAGTCATAATGTTAACAATATGACTTAAACGAGGGGAGGTATGTAGCATAGCCTTGTAAGTAATGATTATAGTTATTATAATTATTATTATTATTATTATTATTATTAGTGACATGATCAGGAATAAAGAATGTATTGGGGGGCAGAGAAGTTATAGTTAGAGGAGCGAGGAACGGATACTCGGTACTTCAAAGACCTGATCAAAGGTAAACCGAATCGACATGGGTACGCCGATAGATCGTAACATTGCGACTTCACGCACACCTGCAGTAGCCGAGGGGGAACAATTGACCAGTAGATCAAAGACTGAACAGAGAACGGACTAGGTCCCGAAGCAGATAACATGAAAGAGATGGTGCGACTGGTTTTGGGCAACAAAGGATGACCCAATGACCCAATGACCGATACAACAATTGGAGGCGTGGTCTATGGAACGGAATTTACGAATATAAAAGGAGAGGTAGACAGGTGGAAAAAAAGAGGGCCGGCGAAGAGCAGATAGGGGTTCTGATAGAGAGAGGAGAGCAGAGAGGAGGAGAGAGAGAGACGCAGAGAGGAGGGGAAGAGGCATTCAGCAAGAGAAATGTAGAGATAGAGACATAGTGTTAGATTGAACTAGTGTAGCAAGAGATCGTACAGTAATTGTTACCAAGAGCTTTTGTAGAACTGAATATTGTGAACGCTGCTTAAATACTGCTTGTAGAATTATGAGAATTATGAGAATTATGATATTGTGATTTTGTGAGATTTCGTGCTACTATGATGAAAATAATGAAATGTGTATAATCTTGCCTATGCCTATTATTACAAGTGAGTTATCAGCTATACGTATTGATCATATTGATATTATTTGTCAAATTAAAATGAATCAGTGAAATGTTTTATGAGGCCTCCTCTATTGCCATGTATGTGAAACTTCGACGTGTGATGTACCAAGGTGAGATGTGATGATAATAGAACATTCAATAATAACAATAATAATTGAACAATATAAACTAGAACTAAAACATTGTTATAGATTGATGTGAATTATTATTTCAATCTTTTATATTTGTCTGGCCGTCGTTGTGCTGAGTGGTGGAAGGATGACCTTACCATACGTTCACACCTTACATATGAAATAACAGGAATACGAAAACAATCCTTTTTATAAAATCACGATTCTTGTATTTTACAAAACTCTGATCCATAAAGCATCACAAATCACAAATCCGATGCACATGATGTCCATATAATTCTAACGGGCGTTACTAAAAAATATATTAAACAAATAAAATTTCCTTGAATAATATGAGTTCAATACTGCTTACACAGGCGCACAAACTAAAATACACACGCCAGCCTCCGTCTCTCGGAAACTGACCATCTTCGTCCACGACTGGTCGCTACCTTCGCGAGCTCAACTTCCCCCTTTATACTTCTCCCTTTTGTCTTATATACCTGGTCATCGCCGGACCGGACGCCTGGGGATTTTCCATTCACACGTGGCCGTCTCTGGCCAATGGGATTTCCAATCAAAACCGGGTCACTGCTTGCTTACTTTTTTCCCTCCTTACACCAGCTGCTCAGTCTGACACGTTGTACACTCATAGTTCCTGGACTAGTTACAGGTCTCTACCAGTGGGAGCTCTACAAACGTGAGCCAAACATTAAGGACATCCTCGTCCACAGCCACTTGAAGCAGAGCCTTACATATGTTGGCACCAGAAAATGTAGCCTCCCCCGCTGCGTTACCTGTCCGGTAGTCTGGGAAACGAAAACAATCACCTTTCCCAAAACTGTCCTCAATCTTCATGAGGGATTCACATGCGAGTCCCATAATGTGATATATGTCATCGTTTGCAACAGATGCAGAATAACATATATTAGTGAGACTGGCCTCAGATTAGGGGACCGCATGCAAAAACATCTGTACGACATCGCCCAGCATGCTTCGAAACCAGTCCCAAATCATTTCAATGGCCCCAACCACAGAGGCAAATCTGATTTTCTAGTAACAGCCATCAAACAATGTCACGCAAATGACGCAAGCCGCCTGGCGCTTGAGAACTGCTGCATTCAAAATTATGGGATGCTGGAACCACATGGGTTAAACTCGCTGTTTAGCTACACGTAACATTCTCTTCAATCGTTATAGTACCTCTCCACTAAGTCCACCCCTTCTTACTTTTCAAACTTCCTCACAATATCACTCTACATCCCTTCTTCCCCAATCATCTGTTTCAACTTCTCCCAGCTAGGTCAATATTGTATCACTCTCTCTCCCCTCCCCGGTTCCCCATCCACCACCCCCAGTTACAACCCACAAACCACATATCACACGTCTCCACGTTCTGCTAAATCCATTCCGGACAAGCCACACCTTGCAATTTACAGCTAAGTACTCCTTAAAAAAAAATTTTTTTTAAACAGTATTCATGTGAATCTATACTTTATCTCCTCTCCCTATTTCTTCGTCCTGTATGTTTTTGTATGATTAAGGCTCACGCCGAAACGTCACAACTTTGTAATCGTTAAGTAATAAAGCTCCTCCTACTTTTTTCCAATTTTATACATTCTACCAGTGAGGGGGGGGGGACTTTAAGAAAGTAATCATTTGAGTGAGAGACCTTGAGACACGCTTTGAGGCACTTTGAGACACAGAGTGAACGGTGCATGACTGACTTCTGAAGATGGCTGACAGGAGTATGTTGTGATTATGGCTGTATGTTGTGATGGTGGCTGTACGTTGTGATGGTGGCTGTATGTTGTGATGGTGGCTGTATGTTGTGATGGTGGCTGTATGTTGTGATTATGGCTGTATGTTGTGATGGTGGCTGTATGTTGTGATGGTGGCTGTATGTTGTGATGGTGGCTGTATGTTGTGATGGTGGCTGTATGTTGTGATGGTGGCTGTATGTTGTGATGGAAGCAGGGCATACCTGAAGGAAGTATCATCTCCCACCACTGCTGTGTTATCATTTTTCGTGAGAACTTTCTTATCGTCAGCGTTCATGGTCCTTTCATTCAACACTTGCACGTGTTCTAACCAACCATTGTTCTTACCAGCTTTTGTGTGTTCTAACCAACTATTGTTATTACCAGCTTTTGTGTGTTCTAACCAACTGTTGTTATTACCAGCTTTTGTGTGTTCTAACCAACTGTTGTTATTACCAGCTTTTGTGTGTCCTAACCAACTGTTGTTATTACCAGCTTTTGTGTGTTCTAACCAACTGTTGTTATTACCAGCTTTTGTGTGTTCTAACCAACTGTTGTTATTACCAGCTTTTGTGTGTTCTAACCAACTGTTGTTATTACCAGCTTTTGTGTGTTCTAACCAACTATTGTTATTACCAGCTTTTGTGTGTTCTAACCAACTGTTGTTATTACCAGCTTTTGTGTGTTCTAACCAACTGTTGTTATTACCAGCTTTTGTGTCCTATGGAGGCTGTTACTACAGTGGTCACATGCGTGACAGCAACTGAAGGAGGACTTTACTTCATGCTTTACTATCCGGTCATTTACACATACACACACACGTGTAGTCAGCCAAGGTCACCTGGAGTCATAGGGAGGGGCTTATTATAGGTCGTGGAAAGTCCAGGTGCTGACAGACTATCACTGTCAACAAAAATTATTTTAAAATCTAAATTAGTGAAAGATTTTAATCGTCAGTCATTATTGTCGAACATCTGACTGACAGTGACGTGCATCTTGACTGACCGCGACGCTTGACTTACTGACACTTATCTTGACTAACTGTGACAGTTGACTGGCTGACACTTATCATGACTAACTGTGACAGTTGACTGGCTGACACTTATCTTGACTAACTGTGACAGTTGACTGACTGACACTTATCTTGACTAATTGTGACAGTTGACTGACTGACACTTATCTTGACTAACTGTGACAGTTGACTGGCTGACACTTATCTTGACTAACTGTGACAGTTGACTGGCTGACACTTATCTTGACTAACTGTGACAGTTGACTGGCTGACACTTATCTTGACTAACTGTGACAGTTGACTGACTGACACTTATCTTGACTAACTGTGACAGTTGACTGGCTGACACTTATCTTGACTAACTGTGACAGTTGACTGGCTGACACTTATCTTGACTAACTGTGACAGTTGACTGACTGTGAAGTTTCTGAACACAAGTGTGTTATGTACCGTTTTTTAACACGTGGGTCTACATATGTCTCAGTACGGGGCTGCTAACACAACCTTCTCATAACAAAACATTCCACTATTGACTGCACTATCCTATCTCCCATTGTCACATCCTGTCAAAACAAGTCGTGACAATAAAATGAGAACTTTCTGACATATGTGCAATGTCAAGACAGATTTTTCTTGAACATATTATCACAGTTGCTTCCCAGGTAGTAGTAATTGTCATCTTCATTTGATAATTCCACTTATCACATCACTACATCACCAAATAGCTAGATCACCACATCGCTACATCATCAAATAGCTATATCACCACATCACTACATCACTTCATCTCTACATCACTACATCACTACATTTCTATATCACCACATCACTGCATCTCCACATCACTACATCTCTACATCACTACATCTCTACAACACTACATCACCACATCACTACATCTCTACATCACCGCATCACTACATCAGCAAGATCTGTTTCTCAATATAAATTCTAACCTTTGAAACGAATTGGAAAACAAAGATATCGCTAGCTATGCTTACATACACACCGAATCCAATTCTTCCACCAGGTATCGATATATAAACAAGAAGGAACAATATCGACTCTGTTTATGGTTGCTAAGTATCGTAGCTACAACCGATCGAATTCATAACAATGTGGCAACTGTTCTTTAACGATTCTCAACTCTTTGAGAACAGAAATTTCAAGTGCCGGACTAGCCATATGTCACAAGTGTCTGACGTCTTTCCTTGATTTATGAAGGCATACCAGAAGACATTTTTTACAGAAACTTGTTTACAAGTAGGAAAACAGCAAAGAATAGCGGCAGTCCATCTAAAAGATACACCTTGCTTCCAGTGTAACCTACGATTTTCACTGTTTTTGGTAGCGAATTGTTGTGTGCTTCCCGATGAGTTCATGCAGGTAAATTAGGGCCCTTCTACAATCAGCAGGGACAGATAACACTACAGTTTCCCAAGACTCGGAAAAGAATTTGGATTAAAATTTTATACAGCTGCAAATAAAAAAAAAACTAGACTAATTTCATTAATGAAAAAGAAAAGACTTGAGTTTGCTAAGCGTCATCAATGCTGAGAATTGGAGTCAACTTCTTTTCTCTGCTGAATCAACTCTACGGCAGTTTGTCTCATGTGCATCACAAGTTCAACAAGAACAGGTCAAAGATTTCATGACAAAACATCGCAAGCGCCCTGAGACAACCTCAGGGGCGGGTGATACGGGGCGCAAAACTCCGGTACTGCTTCCTTAGACTTTTTGCTGAAGGGAACAACGATGACTGGTCCTTGTTAGGTAGAAATGTTAAAACACAATCTGTTAGCTCATATCCTCAGTTTTCATGCATGATAGCGCCCCATGCTACAGATCCTCAGTTTTCATGCATGATAGCGCCCCATGCTACAGATCCTCAGTTTTCATGCATGATAGCGCCCCATGTCGCAGATCCTCAGTTTTTATGCATGATGGCGCCCCGCGCTACAGATCCTCAGTTTTCATGCATGATAGCGCCCCATGCTACAGATCCTCAGTTTTCATGCATGATAGCGCCCCATGCTACAGATCCTCAGTTTTCATGCATGATGGCGCCCCATGCTACAGATCCTCAGTTTTCATGCATGATAGCGTCCTATGCCGCAGATCCTCAGTTTTCATGCATGATAGCGCCCCATGCCGCAGATCCTCAGTTTTCATGCATGATGGCGCCCCATGCTACAGATCCTCAGTTTTCATGCATGATAGCGCCCCATGCTACAGATCCTCAGTTTTCATGCATGATAGCGCCCCATGCCGCAGATCCTCAGTTTTCATGCATGATAGCGCCCCGCGCTACACATCCAGGGCTGTGGCGCCATAACCGTGCATTAAGATGTTGTTAGAGCAGGAATATGATACACAGTCAGTCAAGATAAGCGTCACGGTCAGTCAAGATAAGCGTCACGGTCAGTCAAGATAAGTGCCACGGTCAGTCAAGATAAGAGTCACGGTCAGTCAAGATAAGCGCCACGGTCAGTCAAGATAAGTGCCACGGTCAGTCAAGATAAGTGCCACGGTCAGTCAAGATAAGTGCCACGGTCAGTCAAGATAAGTGCCACGATCAGTCAAGATAAGTGCCACGGTCAGTCAAGATAAGTGCCACGATCAGTCAAGATAAGTGCCACGGTCAGTCAAGATAAGTGCCACGATCAGTCAAGATAAGTGCCACGGTCAGTCAAGATAAGTGCCACGGTCAGTCAAGATAAGTGCCACGATCAGTCAAGATAAGTGCCACGATCAGTCAAGATAAGTGCCACGATCAGTCAAGATAAGTGCCACGGTCAGTCAAGATAAGTGCCACGATCAGTCAAGATAAGTGCCACGGTCAGTCAAGGTAAGCGTCACGGTCAGTCAAGATAAGCGCCACGGTCAGTCAAGATAAGGAGCACAATGAATGTGTCTGACTGGCCAGGTAACAATCCCAATCTAAAGCCGACTGAGAATGTGTAGACCCTTTTAAAGGAAAAGGTTGCAGAAAAATAGCCATCAAATTCCAACGTTTTGAGTGAAACAATAAAGTAGGTGGCTGCAGTATCTTTTCATGTGACCACTGCATACTCCTAACTGACAGTATGTCACATCCTATTCTGGCTGTAATAATAAAAAAAACAAAGCTGGCCAAATAAAATGCTGATACCAGAGGTTTTTGTAGAAAAGAGTGTAAATATTCGTCCCCCGTTTCGTTTTTTTTTTCCAAATACCTTCAGAATTACTTGTTTCTGTACAATGAGAGGTGGTCTTAAACTTTTATATTATAGTTCATTTTCTGTTTATGTTAGGCAATATGTGTTGTGTATACGTTCCAGTTCATGTATTGTGTACATGTTACAGTCTATTTCTATGTGTTGTAGTTTACTTATTGTATATATCCTACTTTTTATGTACTGTGTATATGTTATAGTTTAAGCACTGTGTACATGTTACAGTTTAATTATAGTATGTGCAACATTTTATGTATTTATATGTCGTATAAAAGTACATTAAATAAGGGATAAAACTGCGTAATACATTCCACTTGATAGAAATTCATGAGTTACATCTCTTCATCTGGTCACTAGTTTACTGACCTACGAAGCTAGCAAAAGTGAAGCGTGATGAAGAAATTAAAATTATCGTAGGTCGCTGGCTATCGCCGAAGTTTATCTTTGCTCGCGGTTTTTTTTTTCAAATCATAACCAAGGTGTTTCTTATCTTTGCTCTAGGTGTTTCTTATCTTTGCTCTAGGTGCTTCTTATCTTTGCTCTAGGTGTTTGTTATCTTTACTTGCGGTGTCTCTTATCTTTGTCGCAGTGTTCGTTATCTTTGTTCGCGATTTTTTTTTATCTTTGCTCACGATGCTCGTGCTGTTTGTTATCTCTGTTCGTGGTGTCTTTTATCTTTGCTCGCTGAGCTCACGGTGTCTCTTATCTTTGCCAGCAGTACCTTTTATCTTTGCTGGCGGTGGTCGCGGTGTCTTCTGTCTTTGCTCGCAGTGTCTTTTATCTTTATGTATAAACTAGGGAAAATGTAGGAACAGCTTTATTACTTAACAATTACAAAGTTGTGACGTTTCGGCGTGAGCCTTAATAATACAAAAACTTACGGGACGAAGAATTAGAGAGAAGAGATAAAATATAGATTCACATGAATACTATTAAAAAGAAAAAATTTAAAATTGAATAGAGTACTTAGCTGTAAATTGTAGGGTGTGGCTTGTTCGGCAGTGTGTGTCAGGAATGGATTTAGTTGAATGTGGAGACTGTTTTAATGTCTTTTATCTTTGTTCACAGTGGTTGCGGTGTCTTTTTATCTTTGTTCACAGTGGTTGCGGTGTCTTTTTATCTTTGCTCGCAGTGTCTTTTATTGTTATTCACAGTCGTCGCGGTGTTTTTTTTTTACATTTATTCGCAGTATATATTATCTTTGCTCGCAATATCTTTTATCTTTGTTGCCAGTGTGTGCTGTTTTATAGAATCATAGAATAGAATTATAGAAATTAGTCCTGTCACTGATGTTGTTGTTGTTGTTGTTGTTGTAAAAACTGAGTGTATATTAGCATTCTCTGATATGACTGAAACATGGGGCCATTATCTTCAACACCGATTAATTAGACAACAGACAATTTTATCCCAGATGTTCTTCAACATGAACAATCTTATCTCAGTTCTTCAACAGGAACAATCTTATCTCAGTTCTTCAACAGGAACAATCTTATCTCAGTTCTTCAACAGGAACAATCTTATCTCAGTTCTTCAACAGGAACAATCTTATCTCAGTTCTTCAACAGGAACAATCTTATCTCGCTTGTTCTCCAGCTGATGACTGTGGCCAAAATTTGAAATAATTAACGAAAACTATGGTCGCTGTGGTTGCTATCTGTCACAGAAGTATAACTTTAGCAAGGTATAACTTAAGCAAGACATAACTTTAGCAAGATATAATTTTAGCTTAATCTAAGTTCTTTTTGTTTGTTTGTGTGTGTGTGTGCGTCTCCCCCCCCCCCCCCCCCCCCCAATCTCTCTCTCTGCGTCAGGGTACAATGTAAATAGTTTTTTACTTGTTTTTCTCTCCCTGTATCAGAGTTTCTCAAAGTCTGCTTTGTTTTCACCTTTTCCTGTCATTTAACTGGCAAGAACGGAAGCATTACAAGCACTTCCTGTTACATCGGTTACCACTGTTTGGATGTACAGTTTGTTACAGAGACATTGCACAGATGAATGTATTGTTACAGAGACATTGCACAGATGTATGTATTGTTATAGAGACATTGGACAGATGTATGTATTGTTATAGAGACATTGGACAGATGTATGTATTGTTATAGAGACATTGGACAGATGTATGTATTGTTATTGAGACATTGGACAGATGTATGTATTGTTACAGAGACATTGGATAGATGTATGTATTGTTACAGAGACATTGGACAGATGTATGTATTGTTAAGGAGACAGATATATGTATTGTTACAGAGACATTGGACAGATGTATATATTGTTAAGGAGACAGATATATGTATTGTTACAGAGACATTGGACAGATGTATGTATTGTTAAGGAGACAGATATATGTATTGTTACAGAGACATTGGACAGATGTATGTATTGTTAAGGAGACAGATATATGTATTGTTACAGAGACATTGGACAGATGTATGTATTGTTACAGAGACACTCCACAGATGTATGTATTGTTACATAGACACTCCACAGATGTATATATTGTTACAGAGACACTGCAAGGATGTATGTTTTGTTACTGTAAAAGTAAATTCAACCACTTTCCAGCCGGCACTTGAAAGATGGATATGGAGCGGGAGTTGTAGCGCTTGCTTGACACGACATAATCGAAGGCGAACTTTAATAAACCACGTCTTTAGGCATTCAGAAGATGGTCAGAAGGACTTTTTATAACAGCAACATGAGGAAAACGGATAATTGTACAGTTCTGGTATGCGTGTTATTAATATATTCACCTACATCACAGCTCCTTGTAGGTATGAGCATGTGTGTTCAGTACAGTCAGTGACTGGAAACTGACTGCAGGACTGAAGTAATGTCGAATGATAAATATCTAAATATGGCATGAACAAATCTTTACTCTGATGCTAAATCTGAGCTTAATTATGTTCATAAACTCACTGCACCGAACATTTATTCCAGACACAAAGTCTGAACGTTTCTCCAACACTTCGGGCTAGTTCTTTGATCCTGACGTTGCCATGGTTTCACACGGAAGTCCTGTCCTGTAAGGATATCTCTACGTAAATAATAGGAACGAAGAAATGAAAAATTCAGTGTACAAGCAAACAGCCGGGTAA
This sequence comes from Achatina immaculata, assembly GCA_009760885.1. NCBI lineage: Eukaryota > Metazoa > Mollusca > Gastropoda > Stylommatophora > Achatinidae > Lissachatina > Lissachatina immaculata. Next base: position 63,188,893 of record CM019719.1, on the reverse strand, counting down.
ATAGCCAGACGGATGTCAGCTTGTGAGTATGTACGGAACTGTAGACAGGAGATGTAACCATCTAGACCAGGGAAAGAAGAAATATCTCCCTCTCTCTCTCCCTCTCTCTCTCCCTCTCTCTCCTCTCTCTCTCCTCTCTCTCCTCTCCCTCTCTCTCTCCTCTCTCGCTCTCTCTCCCTCTCTCTCCCCCTTTCTCTCTTCTCTCTCCCTCTCTCTCTTCTCTCACTCACTCACACACACACGCATATGCACGCACACACATACAAGCTGCTAAATGCCTCACATAATTACCTTGTCCCTACACTTTGTTCTGCTCTGACGCTGTTAATGTCGCTTACAGTTAAGTAACTGTAGATGTCGCTCTCATTTCTCAGATAAATCACATATAATAATAAATCACATATAATAATAAATCACATATAATAATAAATCACATATAATAATAAATCACATTTTATGTTTACTGCATTGGTCGCACATATTTATATGTTAGAATGATCACAGAAGAATAACATGAACAAGTCAGTCAGATATTTGAGCGTCCCTTGCGGAACTTTGCCTCCCTAACAGCTCTCCTGTAGGCCTCTCGGTTGTGAGCAAGATGGCCTGCTGCTGATGCATCCATTTGCAGATTATCATCAATGTCTTGCAGCCATCTTCGCCTTGGTCTTCCTCTCTTTCTTTTTCCTCTTTCTTTTTGTATTTGTTATGTGAGCACATATTTGTAGAATGTCTGGAACAGAGTGAAAGTTGTATGATAAAGGGCAGAATGTCAGACGGGCCTGTGTGCCAAATTCTTAACCCTTTTGAAATAAAGATCAAGCAGTCAATCCCATTATGTACCCTTCCAAGAAGGTTTTCTCTTAATTCTCATGGCTTTCAATGTGTCCAAAATATTTAAGTTTTCTCTCTTTAATCCTCTTTACTAGCCAGCCTTCTTCAATATTAAGTTCTTGTAGTATAGATATATTCGTTCTTTGAACAAGACTGAGTCAAAAAGTAACAGCATATCCTTTGACTTGCCCGCGTATATTGCAATGGATACACGTACATTTACCCCTACATACGTTTACTCTTATATACACTTACACACAATTTTCATTACATACAATTACACTTATATAATTTACACTTACATAGATTTACCTGTACATACATTTACCCTTACATACAATTACACTTCCACACATTTACTCCTGCATACAGTTACCTTTTACATACAATTACACTTACATACATTTAATATTGCATGCAATTAACTGTATATACAATTGCACTTACACACATTTACCCTTACATACAATTACCCTTACATACATTTACACTTACATACAATTACTCTTACATACAGTTACCCCTACATACAATTAGGGTTACATACATTTACCATTACATGCAATTACACTTACGTACAATTACACTTACATACATGTACTCTTACATACAATTACATTTACATGCATTTGCCCTGACACACAATTACACTTACATAAATTACAACTGCATTCAATTACACTTACATACATTTACACTTACATACAATTACACTTATATACATTTACACTTACATACACTTACCCTTACATATACTTACACTTACATACAATTATACTTACATAACCTCATAGTTCTATTTCATCTTTGACCCCTCTAAAACAAAAGCAAAAAAGAATGACATTGTTATGAAGCTTGGACATCATGTCGGATGAGGAGCGGGTAATAACGAACTACTTGACCCTGGACTATGTACCGAGAAAAAGCAGGCTTCTGTACAAACTAGACCTCCACAGAGCGCCAGGCGTTTAATATAAGCAGAGCCCATTCACTGCGGGAGATATCTGCATGAACATTTTATCTTTTCAGCTTTGCACCCAGAAGCTCAAGACATCCATTATCTGTGTTCATAGTAAACATCAACTATCTGTGTTCAGAGTGAACATCAAATATCTTTATTCAGAGTAAACATCAAATATCTGTGATCAGAGTAAACATCAACTATCTGTGATCAGAGTAAACATCAACTATCTGTGATCAGAGTAAACATCAACTATCTGTGATCAGAGTGTAACTATCTGTGTTCAGAGTGAACATCAACTATCTGTGTTCAGAGTGAACATCAACTATCTGTGTTCAGAGTAAACATCAACTATCTGTGTTCAGAGTAAACATCAACTATCTGTGTTCAGAGTGAACATTAACTATCTGTGTTCATAGTAAACATCAACTGTTTGTGTTCAGAGTGAACATTAACTATCTTTATTCAGAGTAAACATCAAATATCTGTGATCAGAGTAAACATCAACTATCTGTGATCAGAGTAAACAATTCTCTCCCTCTCTCCCCCTTTCTTTCCTCTCTCTCCCTCTCTCTCTCTCTCTCTCAGAATAAACATCAACTATCTGTGATCAGAGTAAACAATTCTCTCCCTCTCTCCCCCTTTCTTTCCTCTCTCTCCCTCTCTCTCTCTCTCGGAATAAACATCAACTATCTGTGATCAGAGTAAACATCAACTATCTGTGTTCAGAGTGAACATTAACTATCTTTATTCAGAGTAAACATCAAATATCTGTGTTCAGAGTAAACATCAACTGTTTGTGTTCAGAGTGAGCATCAACTATCTGTATTGGTCACTAGCTTTGTGAGTCAAATCTTTCAAGTTGACTGTTCCTTCACATTCTAGAACTTCCTTGCTCATTTCTGTATCAAAATTCTCTTTCTCTTCCGATCCACCAACTTTTATCTCTGTCTGTTGTTCAGAGTTCACCACATAAGTTTTTAAAAAGTTCCTCACACAAAAGTTCAAAGGTCACCAAACAAAAGTTCAAAGTTCACTACATAATGAACATAATTACCTTATTAGAGGAAGAAACAAGATGGATTCTCCATGTTATACAGCCATGGTTTGTCGGACAAAGACTGGTCAAATGTTTTAGAAAAATGCTCGTGCAGCCGGCTCAGCAAAACTGACAGCAGGGTTTGGAATGACCTCAAACTTCTGTTTATCCGGACAGGACAAATATTTTATTCCGGTAAATACAATGAACAGAAAACAGAGAAGGACGAATGAAGATGTCCTAGAGAGAGGAGACTTGTGAAACTGACTTGTTGCTTGCCTGCAAGATAGGTGAGGTCGACTGGTTGACTGGAGGATTTTAACTGAAAAAATTAATGGTTGACTGGAGGATTTTAACTGAAAAAATTAATGGTTGACTGGATGATTTTAACTGAAAAAATTAATGGTTGACTGGATGATTTTAACTGAAAAAATTAATGGTTGGCTGGATGATTTTAACGGTAAAACTGAATGCTTGATTGTCGTACTCAGGTCTCATGTTGAGGTTGAGGGTGTTCTATAAGGTTGTATTAACCGGCAGCTTTCTTACAATAGGGACAGTAACTTTCTTATAATAGGGACAGCAGCTTTTTACAATATGGACAACAAATTTCTTACACTAGGAACGACAGATTTCTTGCAATAGGGACAATAAATTTCTTACACTAGGGGCAGCAACTTTTTTTACAAAAGGGACCGCAACTTTCTTACAATAGGGGTAGCAATTTCTCACAGTACGGATAACAACTTTCTTACAATAGGGGCAGGAACTTTCTTACACTAGGGACAACAACTTTTTAAAAATAGGGACAGTAACTTTTTACAATATTGACCAAGAGCTTTCCTACACTAAAGCTAACAGACGTGTTACAATAAGAACAATAACTTTCTTATAATAGAGACAATAATTTTCTTACAATAAGAGCAAAAACTTTCTTACAATAGGGATAATAACGTTCTTACAATAGAGACAACAACCTTATTACAATAAGGACAACAACTTCTTACAATAGGGATAATAACGTTCTTACAATAGGGACAACAACCTTATTACAATAAGGATAATAACGTTCTTACAATAGGAACAACAACAATCTTATTACAATAAGGACAACAACTTCTTACAATAGGGACAACAACAATCTTATTACAATAAGGACAACAACTTCTTACAATAGGGACAACAACCTTATTACAATACTGATAAGAACTTTCTTACAGTAGGGACAGCAACTTTATTACACTAAAGACAACAACTTCTTACAATAGTGACAACAACCTTATTACAGTAAGAACAACAACTTCTTACAATAGTGATAACAACTTTATTACAGTGAGGACAACAACTTTCTTACGCTGAGACTAACAACTGTCTTACAACAAGCAGAAGAAGAAGAAGAAGAAGAAGAAGACAAGACAAACACGCCTAAATTGTTTCCTAATGGCAGACAGTTAACAACAGCGCAGAATCCGTCAAGATTTATCTGTCTCTTGAGTGCAACAGATAACTGGGAAGTCATGGAGGTTCTCACATGCGTACATGTGATCCAGGAACAATGGGATCCAAACAGGCAGAGTGATCCAGGAACAGTGGGATCCAAGCAGACAGAGTGATCCAGGAATAATGGGATCCAAGCAGACAGAGTGATCCAGGAATAATGGGATCCAAGCAGACAGAGTGATCCAGGCATAATGGGATCCAAGCAGACAGAGTGATCCAGGCATAATGGGATCCAAGCAGACAGAGTGATCCAGGCATAATGGGATCCAAGCAGACAGAGTGATCCAGGCATAATGGGATCCAAGCAGACACAGAGACTGGTGTTCGTGATGGTTATTGTGTCATTTCCCCAGTAGAACTACAACAAGATAGCAGAAAGTTCTAACACACCAGAGATAAAGAGCAGATCTATGCGTGGAGCAGAAAGTTCTAACACACCAGAGATAAAGAGCAAATCTATGAGTGGAGCAGAAAGTTCTAACATACCAGAGATAAAGAGCAAATCTATGAGTGGAGCAGAAAGTTCTAACACACCAGAGATAAAGAGCAAATCTATGAGTGGAGCAGAAAGTTCTAACACACCAGAGATAAAGAGCAAATCTATGAGTGGAGCAGAAAGTTCTAACACACCAGAGATAAAGAGCAAATCTATGAGTGGAGCAGAAAGTTCTAACACACCAGAGATAAAGAGCAGATCTATGAGTGGAGCAGAAAGTTCTAACACACCAGAGATAAAGAGCAAATCTATGAGTGGAGCAGAAAGTTCTAACACACCAGATATAAAGCTTTGTTAACAAACGTTTTCCACATTATGTTACATAAAGAACAAGCACAGGAATCGGCTTGATGTTGATCCAGATTTGAGATGTATAAAAAAAGGAAATACTGAACTAGATGTGGAAGCGATTGTTCAGAATAAAAGGAGCCATGATTTATCTCGTCATATGTGGGTTGGTTAGCTGTCACACATTTCATATTCTCTTAGTTTTTCAGAACAAGTGGGAATCTTAATTGTTGCCTGTGTTTTCCTAACTACATTATTGTCATTCTGAACATTTGCCACGTTTTAAATGTGTTTTTCAGTTTAGTCTAGCGTTTACTCACTAAAGAGTACTCAGTCTTGTTTGTATGTAATACACTGATAGAACAGCAGCACACTTTCATGTGGACGAATTTGGCCTGTTATTTACAATGTTAGTCTTGTATGGCAGAAGTTCTGAGGATCGTGCAAAGTTAAGTGACTGGAGGTAAACAAAAGTTAAGTGACTGGAGGTAAACCAAGGTTAAGTGATTGGAGGTAAACAAAAGTTAAGTGACTGGAGGTCAACAAAAGTTAAGTGACTGGCGGTAAACAAAAGTTAAGTGGCTGGAGGTAAACAAAGGTTAAGTGACTGGAGGTAAACAAAAGTTAAGTGACTGGAGGTAACCAAGGTTAAGTGACTGGAGGTAAACAAAAGTTAAGTGACTGGAGGTAAACAAAGGTTAAGTGACTGGCAGTAAACAAAAGTTAAGTGGCTGGAGGTAAACAAAGGTTAAGTGACTGGAGGTAAACAAAAGTTAAGTGACTGGAGATAAACCAAGGTTAAGTGACTAAAGGCAAACAAATGTTAAGTGACTGGAGGCAAACAAAAGTTAAGTGACTGGAGGTAAACCAAGGTTAAGTGAATGGAGGTAAACCAAGGTTAAGTGACTGGAGGCAAACAAAAGTTAAGTGACTGGAAGTAAACCAAGGTTAAGTGGCTGAAGGCAAACAAAGGTTAAGTGACTGGAGGTAAACAAAAGTTAAGTGACTGGAGGTAAGTCAAGGTTAAGTGACTGGAGATAAACCAAGGTTAAGTGACTGAAGGCAAACAAAGGTTAAGTGACTGGAGGCAAACAAAAGTTAAGTGACTGGAGGTAAGCCAAGGTTAAGTGACTGGAGGTAAACAAAAGTTAAGTGATTGGAGCTAAACCACGGTTAAGTGAATGGAGGTAAGCCAAGGTTCTCTCGAAACTCTACTGAGAACAGTTTCCATGTGTACAAATACTCATCAGTTAAGACTGAAGAAGTTCCTTGTACAAGTTTTTTTTAATAAACCCAACTTTCAGCATAGAACGCAACTTTCAGCATAGAACGCAACTTTCAGCATAGACCGCAACTTTCAGCATAGACCGCAACTTTCAGCATATAATACAACTTTCAGCATAGAACGCAACTTTCAGCATAGAACGCAACTTTCAGCATAGAAGGCAACTTTCAGCATAGAACGCAACTTTCAGCATAGAAGCAACTTTCAGCATAGAAGGCAACTTTCAGCATAGTTTTACTGACAAGAAATTCATATCTTGTCCAGTGATCCTCCATCTTTCATGGCGGGAAAACAAGCAGGCGAATAACAATCTAACCATCAAGAAGTGGATCTTTCCAACATGCAATCAACACAGCGGCCTTGTAAATTCCTGTGCTCTGTAAGGCTGATAAAACTATCTTAATGCGATCACAAAGTGGAACGGCTAATCTCTCCGACAATCATGGCCTGGGGCATGCCTAGATCTGAGGTTACATTAATCTGTAACGACGCTGGATGTCAGAACTTATTGTCTCAACTTTTCTGTGTATGTGTATGTCTCCTTCCATACACATATGTGTAAAAATGTTTCAGATCATACATATATGTGTTTAAGAATGTCTCAGACCATACATATATGTATAAGTACGCACGAAAGATGTGTACATGTGTACATGAATACACGAACGTAAGAGTTTTAGATGTAAGTGCGTGGTGTGTGAACAAATTTATGTTTCTGTACCAGTCTGGGTTATGTGTTAGAATATGTGGATGTACCAGTCTGGGTTATGTGTTAGAATATGTGGATGTACCAGTCTGGGTTATGTGTTAAAATATGTGGATGTACCAGTCTGGGTTATGTGTTAAAATATGTGGATGTACCAGTCTGGGTTATGTGTTAAAATATGTGGATGTACCAGTCTGGGTTATGTGTTAAAATATGTGGATGTACCAGTCTGGGTTATGTGTTAAAATATGTGGATGTACCAGTCTGGGTTATGTGTTAAAATATGTGGATGTACCAGTCTGGGTTATGTGTTAAAATATGTGGATGTACCAGTCTGGGTTATGTGTTAAAATATGTGGATGTACCAGTCAGGGTTAAGTGTTTCTGCTCTTGCCCAGGTGAGCCCTCTTCACTTCTATACCGTATTGTTCTGGTATATTTGTAAGATCAAAGCGGAGTGGTCTTGATCCCGTAACTATCTTTTTTATCTTTTTCTTCGTGTCTGCTAATAATAACTCATGGTCCGTGTCACAATCAGAACCTGGTAAAGTTTTTGCTGATGTTATACTTGATCTCCACCTTCTTTGCACTAAAATGTAATCTATTTGATTCCTGGTTTTACCATCAGGTGATGTCCATGTGTAAAGTCTTCTTGGATGTTGTTTAAAAAGTGTGTTAGCAATCATTAGCTCATTTTCCATGCAAAACGCCATTAGATTGTCATCTGCCTCATTTCTATGTCCTATGCTAAATTTCCCTACAACATGTCCTTCGTCTTCTGCTCTTTCTGTACTAATTTTTGCATTAAAATCACCCATTATGCTTTCTGTACAGTTTTTAAACTGTATAATTCATGCATAATGTCTCTCTCTGAACCTTAAGTGCCCAGGGCACATGGGGCTTCCGCAAGGGTTTTCCACAAATGCCTGTCCTTCGCCTTTTTTTCTGCTCTTGCCCAAGTGAGCACTCTATTGCTCAACATCCTTTCTGTTGTTCTTCTCCATGTCTCTTTTGGTCTACCCTTACTTCTGTTCCCCTGTGGTGTCCATCTTAGTGCTATTTTTGGTAGTGAGTTGTCAGTCATTCGGAGCACATGTCCCAACCATCGCCAGCGTCTTTCCTCAATAATTGTTGTCAGTGGCTTCATCTGCATTTCTGCCAATAAGATGTTATTTCTTATAGTGTTTGGCCAAAATATTTTTCTAATTCTTCGTAAACATTTAGTCTGTAAAGAATTCAACTTGTTTTCTATGGTTTTGGTGATTTTCCAGCATTCACTTCCATAGAGTAGTACACTTAAAACATTACTCTTAAATATCCTGATTTTTGTCTTTTGTGCTTAGTTTTTTAGATTTCCATACAGTCTGCAGCATTGTAAAAGCCTGGTTTGCTCTAGTAAGTCTGCTGTTGATGTCCTCCATACTGTCTACATTTTCTACTAATCTACTGCCAAGGTATACAAATTCATTGACTTCCTCCACTAACTTGCTATCTACTCTGAGTACATTTCTGTTGTTCACATTTTGCTTCATTAACTTTGTCTTTCCTACGTTGATCTTTAGTCCCTATGTTGTTTGCATTCTGAGTTAGCTTGTTTATTTTATCTTGCATTTCTTTGTGACTGCTTGATAGTAGACAAATGTCGTCCGCAAAGTCAAGGTCCTCCAGCACTGTGTCAAGGGTCCATTGTAATCCTCTGCGTTTGTCTGATGTTGCCTCCTTCATTAACCAGTCTACTGCCAAGATAAATAATGTTGGTGATAGTACACATCCCTGTTTCACTCCTGTTTGTACCCTAAAGGTGCTGGAGGTATGTTCTCCACAGATCACTTTGCACTGAAAACCCTTGTATAGGGCTTTGATTACATTTACTATCTTATGGGGGAGGCCATGCCATCTTAGGATTTTCCACAGTGCATCTCTGTTGACGCTGTCAAAGGCTTTCTCAAAATCTATAAACAATGCATATGTTGTGCTATGCCACTCATTTGCCTGTTCTAATATTTGTCTAAGTACAAATATGTGGTTTATGCATGATCTTCCTTTCCTAAATCCTGCCTGCTCTTTCCGAAGTTTTCCCTCAAGTGCTGATACAATTCTGTTGATGATTATTCTGCAAAATACTTTACTGGTGAGTGGCAGTAGGGTAATGCCTCTCCAGTTCCCGCAATCTCTGAGGTCACCCTTTTTTTGGTAGTTTTACTATAAGACCAGTTTTCCACTCCTCTAGAGCTTTTTCTAGATCCCAAATTTGTTGCAGTATCCGACAGAGTTGTTTTGGTGTTTCTGTTTCTTCTGCTTTCAACATCTCAGCAGTCACTTCATCTGCACCTTTAGCTCTTTATTGCCTCCTTTACTTCACTTATTGTTATTGGTCCTGTATTGATGTTTAGCCCTATTTTTGCTTCAGGTATGTCTATTGTTTGTGCTGCTTTTGTTCTGTTTAGTAGGGTGTTAAAAGTGTTCCCTCCATCTTTCAATTTTTTTCTCTTTCTCCACTGACCAGTTGTCCCTTATGTGTCTTTACTGCACTCTCACATCTTGTGCTGAAGTTACCTGTCATCTGCTTTGTGATTTTGTATATGGTTTTCATGTCATTTGCATATACTGCTTTCTCTGCTGCTTCTGCTAAGTTGTCATAATATTGACGTTTATCTTGACGGCATGATTCCTTCACTTCTTTGTCTTTTTGTGCATAATTACTTAAAACTTGTTCTTTTAGCCTTTGTGATTTGGTGTTCAGTAATTTTTTTCTTGATTTCTTTCCTTTGCTCTATCTTTTCCCATGTGATCTTGGTTATCCATTCCTCTTTTCTCCGTTTCAGATATCCCAGCACCTCTTTTGCTGTTTCCTGTAGTGTTTTATTGAGCTCTAGTATGGACATTTCTGCTTCGTCTTGTAGGACACTGAAGCGGTTCTTAAGTACTATTGAGAATTCTTTCCTTGTTTGCTGGTCTTTCAGTTTTCCTGTATCAAAATGTATCTTTCTGTGTTCTCCGATTTTGGATTACTTAATTTTAGTTTTATTTTTGCTACCTTCTTCTTCTTCTTCGTTCGCACTGTCTGTCTATACCTGCAGTCCTGTCTCTTGGATAAATTTCACTGTTTTTTGTAATTCATGTATGGAACCATAGAGCTTATCTTCTTTAGTGGTTTCACTGGGCCAGTAATTATTTCTCAGTGTCTCGTAGTTGGTGCAGTTCTGGAGGATATGTTCCACAGTTTGGGGCACCTGGGCACATGTACATAGATTAGTAGTACCAACCTTAAACTTTGTATACATATGACTTCGGAGTCGGCTGTGTCCTGTTCGGAGACGGAAGATGGTGACTTGTTCCTTTCTGTTTAGCATGTGATAGTCATCATGTGGTGGTGTTTGTGGCTTCATGTAGGTTTTTATCATGCTTTTCTTCTGATTATAAGTGATTGGTATGTCTGGTTGCTCCATTTCAGTGCCCTCTTTGGCCAGTTGGTCAGCTTTCTCATTGCCTGGTATCCCACAGTGGGAGGGAATCCATTGCAAAGTGACTCCATGTTGTAAGCCAATTTTTGACAAGGCATCCTTAAGGTCTGGTAGTTTGTTGCACTGAAGAGCCTCCAGTACTGATCTTATTTTTGCTACCAGAAGGTTGTGATCACTTCCTACATCTGCTCCTTTCCTTGCTCGCACATCTTGTAGTGACCGTTCCCACTTGTTGTTTATTAGTATGTGATCGATTTGGTTTTCTGTGGTTTTATCTGGAGACCTCCAAGTTACTTTATGAATGTTTTTATGCTGGAAAGTCGTCCCTCCGATATTCATCATGTTTTCTTCACAGAAGCTGCACAGTTTTTCTCCATTTTCATTTATTTCTCCGATTCCTTCTTTTCCCATGATTCTTCTTCTATCTTCATTTCCCTCACCTACTTTTGCATTGAAGTTGCCCAAGATGAGTAGCATATCATGCTTGGGTATTGTTTCTACTGTGGCTTGGAGGCTGTTGTAACAATCTTCTTTTAATTCCTCTTCAGCTGCTTCTGTTGGTGCATAACAAACTATAATAGACAGCTTCGTGAATCTTGAGTTGAACCGTGCATATAATAATCTCTCATTTATTGGGGTCTATTTCAGCAATGCTCTTGATGCTTCTTTTGTTATAATCAATGCTACTCCTCCTTCATGATGATCTTCTTTACCTGAACATATTATTGTATCTTCTGTGTGCTGTGTTGTTAATTTCCTTCTGCCTTGTCCTGTCCATCTTGCTTCTTGTATTCCTAGTATGTATAATTTGTTTCTGTGCATTTCCTTGATGGTTTGTGCTAGTTTTCCAGTCTGGTTTAGTGTTCTTACATTCCAGCTGCCTATTTGCATCTTGTGTTTAGGTTCCAGGAGGTCTGCAGTCGGGCTGGGGACTTCCAGTGGCTGGCTTTCATCCACAACCTTCATGGGCTCAGTTTCCTGATACGCATTTCTCCTTCCACCTGCATTTGTTTTTTCCCTTGCTTCTGTTTCTGTAGCAGTCTGGTGGTTTTTTTACCAGATAGGGTTGCTGGCCCTATGCTGAACCCTCCTTAGTCATTTTTTATTATCATGCGAGGTAGGGTACAGTGGTCCTATTCTTTGCAGATCCCGGGTACCACATGGGGGCTTCTGCTGTTTAAAAAATGCATATTTTGTACCTGGTTACTGTATTTTTGGCGTACACAACCTGACAGTGTTCATATTGTTTAATTCGTGTCAAGTGCATATGTATATATCGTGTATAGTTAGTGTATACTGTTTAATCTTCATATATTTGTAGTTTGTAAATTTGTGCATGAATTATTCTAAACTACGTTGTTTGAGTATGACCTATACCTACTTTATACCGTATAGTTCATGAGCCCTGCACATTTAATACATGTTTTGTAATATTGTATATTTTACTACAAATCTACATGGTATAGTCCATTCCTACTGCATAGCTATTCTATACTCTATGGCCTGTGTATATTCTTTAGTCAATCATAGTTTGTTTATTCTTTATACTTTGTACTTCATATCTATAAACATGGAATATGTAGTGCATATTCTAGACCGTATCATATACCCAAATATTCCCTCACAAGTATGCAGTTATAAAGTACAAGTGAGCAATGCAGTGTGTACAGTTTATAAAGCGTACGTGAACATGAATCTTGAATCTAGGAATTAGCATCATGGAACTCGGGACACAGCCATACAAGCTCTGCGCTCTGTCTTAGCAACCAGCGAGAGAAATAAACACTAGTGTGGTAATATTTGCGTATATTATACTGTCCAGTTTATGCACACATTCAAATTAATTAATCAGCAATGTATATTTTGTGTATATTGTATAGTTTTGTACATTTTTCAGAACATGTGTACTGCATACGTCGTTATAATGTATACTCTATGTGTGCGATACGGCACAGTTAATTTCACTAAATAGTTCGTCTGTATGCTTCCTGTCATTCATTCATTTGCATGTCCCTTGCGGAACTTTGCCTCCCAAACAGCACTCCTATAGGCCTCTCCGTTCTGAGCAAGATGGCCTGCTGCTGATGCATCCATTTGCAGATCGTCAACGATTTCTTGCAGCCATCTTCGTTTTGGTCTTCCTCTTTTTCTTTTTCCCATTATGTATCCTTCCAATACGGTTTTTTCTAAATTATCATGACGTTTAATGTGTCCAAAATATTTCAGTTTTCTCTCTTTAATCCTCTTTACTAGCCAGCCTTCTTCAATATTAAGCTCTTGTAGTATAGATATATTTGTTCTTTTTTGTGTTCACGATATTTGAAGAACTCTTCTGTAGCATTTACATTCAAAGGCATTTATGTGTTTCTCAGCTGTTTTGTTAAGTGTCCAGGTCTCACAGGCATATGTTGCGATGGGAAAGATGCATGCCCTTAAAAATCTTATTTTTGTAGTTCTGTCTGTTCCTCTTCACAGATTCTTTATTTGTTTTACTTTCTGAAGAGCAATAGATGTCCTCCTTTTAATTTCCCTCATTGTATCTCCATTATTAGTTAGCAGTGATCCAAGATATTCAAAACTCTCCACTTCTTCCAATTTTTCCTCATTGATATATATTTCAGCTGCCTTGTTTGTTTTGTCAGTTGTCATCAATTTAGTTTTCTTTGCATTAAGATAGAGGTTCTGCTCTTCGCTGTTCTTACAGACTGACATCATTAGTTTTTCCATTCCTTCTTGTGTTGTGGACAGCAATACTGTGTCATCAGCATACCTAATCTCTGCTATTTCATAACCTCCAATTGTTATGGCATCGTAATATTCTTTGTCTACATCTTCTCTAACATTCCTCATTATATTTTCAGTATACACGTTAAATAAGTAAGGCGACAATATGCACCCCTGACGGACCCCTTGTTTTATGTCAAACCAAGTTGTTGTTTCACCATTTATTCTTACTGCTGCTTGTTGGTCTAGATACAACAGTGATGTTAATTGTATCAAATGTGTTGGAAATCCCTTTTTTTCCATTATTTCCCAAAGTTTCTGGTGTTGTGCACAATCAAATGCCTTTGAGTAGTCTATAAAGGATAAATATAGATTCACATTAAACTCTCTGCATTTCTCTATTATTAATCTTAGATTGAATATATGATCTCTTGATCCTCTTCCTTGCCTGAAACCAGCTTGGACCATATTGACTTCTTCTTCTATTTTCTTACGAAATCTACCCATTATGATTTTTAACATAATTTTACTGGCATGACTAATCAGGGCAACAGTTCTGTAGTTTGTGCATAGTTTCAGGTTACCCTTTTTTGGCAGTGGTATGAATACAGTTCTTTTCCATTCTTTTGGCCAGATACCTGAATGCCATATCTTTTTGCACATTGCATGATAGATTGTTGCACACTCATTTCCTCCTGCTTTAATAAATTCAGTTGTTATCTCATCACATCCTGGTGATTTACCATTTTTTCAGATTCTTTATTGCCCATAAAACTTCTTCTATTGTCGGTTCGGGTTCTTTCTCCTCCAATAATAATTCACACTGTTGATTTCTGTTTCCACAGTCGGTTGTTTCATACATTCCTTTGCAATATTCCTTCCGTCTTTCTAGAATTTCCTCTGTCTCTGTCAAGGTATTCCCCATCTCATCACAAATTACATGAGCTTAGGTGTGACATTTCTCGTCAATGTCTTCATTTCTTTAAACATTTCACTATCTCTTCCACACTTCTGATGTTCTTCTATTCTTTCATAACAATCTTGTATGTATTTTTTTTTTGGGTCTTTTCTTATGTTTCTTCGTACTTTGTTTGTTAAAGTTTTATATTCCTCTTTGTTGTTGTTTGTCACTTTCCATTGCGTCTTCATTTCTCTACGTTGTTTTATCAGTTCTAGTGTACCTGCTGTAATCCATCCATTCGTATGTGTTTTCTTTACTGGAACCATGTCTTTAGCTGTTGTTATTAAGATATCTTTGGCCTTGCGTAGCCAATTCATCTGGTGTCATCTCCTCCTGTACAGCCATCAGGATTTCGAAACGGTTCTTCACTTCTATACCGTATTGTTCTGGTATATTTGTAAGATCAAAGCGGAGTGGTCTTGATCCCGTAACTGTCTTTTTTATCTTTATCTTCATGTCTGCTATTAATATCTCATGGTCTGTGTCACAATCAGCACCTGGTAAAGTTTTTGCTGATGTTATACTTGATCTCCACTTTCTTTGCACTAAAATGTAATCTATTTGATTCTTGGTTTTCCCATCAGGTGATGTCCATGTGTAAAGTCTTCTTGAATATTGTTTAAAAAGTGTGTTAGCGATCATTAGCTCATTTTCCATGCAAAACGCCATTATATTGTATTCTGTCTCATTTCTATGTCCTATACTAAATTTCCCTACAACATGTCCTTCGTCTTCTGCTCTTTCTGTACCAATTTTTGCATTAAAATCACCCATTATGCTTTCTGTACTGTACAGTTTTTTAAACTGTATAATTCATGCATAATGTAAGCTTCATATATTAAGCAAAGCTAACGTACACACTACAGATAGTTTTACCAGAACACTTGTGTGGCACGATGTTTTATTTAAAAGCCGGAACAAGTTTTTAAAAAACACGCTTGTAGAAAGTACATAAACATATGACATACATTGCATATCACAAAGATCAGACCATATTACAGAATTTTGTAACAATAGTTACAGAAAAAAAAAATGTTTCATAATACATAAGAAAATATGTAATGTAACAATAATAAATATAACAATAATAATATCTGTGTACACAGAGATGTTTGGACACTCTTTTTTGTAACATGTTGTTCATACTTGGAAATGTAAGTGTTTATTTTTCTTACCGCTCAAGGGAAAAAGTTAACAGAATTTTAGTTGTTTTTTTTTTATTTTAATTATTACTTCAATTTATAACGTTACCATAAATTAATATCAGATTTATGCACTGAAAAGTAAGCATTAAAGATTAGATGTATGCATTGAAGATAAGATGGAAGATAAGATTAAGCACTAAAAATAAGATGTAAGCACTGAAAATAAGATTTACGCATGATTTAAGCACTGAAGATAAGATTTAAGCACTGAAGATAAGATTTATGCACTGAAGATAAGATTCATGCACTGAAGACAAGATTTGAGCACTGAAAATAAGATTTAAGCACTGAAGATAAGATTTATGGCTTAAATGACTGTGCTTTTATGAAAAAAATTAATGGTAATACAAGAAGTGAAGACTGGGACTACATTAATGGGGGGGGGGGGGGGAATGTAACAAAATCTACCCATTATGATTTTTAACAGAATTTTACTGGCATGACTAATCAGGGCAACAGTTCTGTAGTTTGTGCATAATTTCAGGTTACCCTTTTTTGGCAGTGGAATGAATACAGTTCTTTTCCATTCTTTTGGCCAAATACCTGAATGCCATATCTTTTTACATAGTGCATGATAGATTGTTGCACATTCCTTTCCTCCTGCTTTAATAAATTCAGCTGTTATCTCATCACATCCTGGTGATTTACCATTTTTCAGATTCTTTACTGCCCATAAAACTTCTATTGTCGGTTCGGGTTCTTTCTCTTCCAATAATAATTCACACTGTTGATTTCTGTTTCCACAGTCGGTTGTTTCATACATTCCTTTGCAATATTCCTTCCGTCTTTCTGGAATTTCCTCTGTCTCTGTCAAGGTATTCCCCATCTCATCACAAATTACATTTAGCTTAGGTGTGACATTTCTCGTCAATGTCTTCATTTCTTTAAACATTTCACTATCTCTTCCACACTTCTGATGTTCTTCTATTCTTTCATAACAATCTTGTATGTATTGTTTTTTTGTGTCTTTTCTTATGTTTCTTCATACTTCTTTTGTTAAAGTTTTATATTTCTCTTTGTTGTTGTTTGTCACTTTCCATTGCGTCTTCATTTCTCTACGTTGTTTTATCAGTTCTAGTGTACCTGCTGTAATCCATCCATTCTTTTGTGTCTTCTTTACTGGAACCACGTCTTTAGCTGTTGTTATTAAGATATCTTTGGCCTTGCGTAGCCAATTCATCTGGTGTCATCTCCTCCTGTACAGCCATCAGGATTTCGAAACGGTTCTTCACTTCTATACCGTATTGTTCTGGTATATTTGTAAGATCAAAGCGGAGTGATCTTGATCCCGTAACTGTCTTTTTTATCTTTATCTTCATGTCTGCTATTAATAACTCATGGTCCATGTCACAATCAGCACCTGGTAAAGTTTTTGCTGATGTTATACTTGACCTCCACCTTCTTTGCACTAAAATGTAATCTATTTGATTCCTGGTTTTACCATCAGGTGATGTCCATGTGTAAAGTCTTCTTGGATGTTGTTTAAAAAGTGTGTTAGCGATCATTTGCTAATTTTCCATGCAAAACGCCATTAGATTGTCTCCTGCCTCATTTCTATGTCCTATACTAAATTTCCCTACAACATGTCCTTCGTCTTCTGCTCTTTCTGTACCAATTTTTGCATTAAAATCACCCATTATGCTTTCTGTACAGTTTTTTAAACTGTATAATTCATGCATAATGTAAGCTTCATATATTAAGCAAAGCTAACGTACACACTACAGATAGTTTTACCAGAACACTTGTGTGGCACGATGTTTTATTTAAAAGCCGGAACAAGTTTTTTAAAAACACGCTTGTAGAAAGTACATAAACATATGACATACATTGCATATCACAAAGATCAGACCATATTACAGAATTTTGTAACAATAGTTACAGAAAAAAAACTGTTCCATAATACATAAGAAAGTATGTAATGTAACAATAATAAATATAGCAATAATAATATCTGTGTACACAGAGATGTTTGGACACTCTTTTTTGTAACATGTTGTTCATACTTGTAAATGTTTATTTTTCTTACCGCTCAAGGGAAAAAGTTAACAGAATTTTAGTTGTTTGTTTTTTATTTTAATTATTACTTCAATTTATAACGTTACCATAAATTAATATCAGATTTATGCACTGAAAAGTAAGCATTAAAGATTAGATGTATGCATTGAAGATAACATGGAAGATAAGATTAAGCACTAAAAATAAGATGTAAGCACTGAAAATAAGATTTACGCATGATTTAAGCACTGAAGATAAGATTTAAGCACTGAAGATAAGATTTATGCACTGAAGATAAGATTCATGCACTGAAGACAAGATTTGAGCACTGAAAATAAGATTTAAGCACTGAAGATAAGATTTCTGGCTTAAATGACTGTGCTTTTATGAAAAAAATTAATGGTAATACAAGAAGTGAAGACTGGGACTACATTAATGGGGGGAGGGGGGGAATGTAACATAGTGCCTTGTAAGTTATGATTGTAGTATTATTATAGTCTTATAAGTTATGATTGTAGTATTATTAAAGCCTTGTAAGTTATGATTGTAGTATTATTAAAGCCTTGTAAGTTATGATTGTAGTATTATTATAGCCTTGTAAGTTATGATTGTAGTATTATAATAGCCTTGTAAGTTATGATCGTAGTATTATTAAAGCCTTGTAAGTTATGATTGTAGTATTATTAAAGCCTTGTAAGTTATGATTGTAGTATTATTAAAGCATTGTAAGTTATGATTGTAGTATTATTAAAGCCTTGTAAGTTATGATTGTAGTATTATTATATTCTTGTAAATTAGAATGGTATTATTACTAGCCTTTTTATTATAATTATGATTATTATTGATAAGTAGAAAGTAGGTAAGAAACGATGGAAAATTTGAGAACCGGTGGGAGAGGAACAGTCCCATCGTATTAGTATTAATACCATAGAATTAATTAGATACTTTGAAATACTAGACATAACGAAGATGAGGGAAAGGCAGATTAGAGACATACACCCAGATTATAATAGTCCCTACACGATTAGCTGAATGTTTAAATCAACAACTCGGAGACAGACAGACGGACGCTGTGTAAACAGATATCCTCTACACGTATCGCAAACACTTGATACTGGATAAGAAGAGTTTACCCGCGCCAGAAAATTGAATAAACGCATTTGAAGCTACAGATTTACTGACAGGTGAGGCATATTTGCTAATATTATGACGCAATCTGCACACATGAATAATCCAGTGGACCAATAAGATGACCAAAAGGAGTGAACCCACTCATCCCGAAGTTCAACCAGTATGTATTCAACCAGCTGACCAATAGAATGATCTAGAGGTGTGTCCTACTGGACAACTGACTTACAATATATAAGCCAAGCACTGCAGTTTAGGAAGACAAAGATAGGACAGAAAAAAAAAGAATAGAATGAGATATAAGACAGCAAAGACAGATAGAACAGATGGACAGGTATAGCAATAGATATTCAGGAGATAGAGAAGCAGTTTAGAGCCAGAAGTAGTTTAGGACTGACAGAAGGTAGCATTTCAATGTGAAAAGTGATTATTAGTACTGCGTGAGAAATGTAGCAGATTTTTGGTTGTTTTTTTTTTTAACTTTGTGTAAAATGTTTTCGCAGATGTCTCAATTTGATACTTGTGAGTTTTGTTTGATGAACATTAAAAGTGAACCATAATTTGATTCAGGAACGAACCATCTGAATTTTATAGTGACTATGCGTGTTAAGATTTCAATCTTGTGGTGAACCATATAGTATCACGTTTAGTGGCATTCTCAACTTGTAAAGTGAACAGAAAGAAGAAGTTGTAGTGTATATTAATAACTTAAAGTGACAAGGAATATCAAATGTTGCCGTGGCCACAGCCTAAAATACAGGGCGTTCCATAAGTAACTGTGCACTAACCCAGTATCGATTCTGGTATCGTAGTGTTATCTTAATGTGTCTGCGGTATCTAACCACATCTACCTGCCGCAGTCATTAAGATATCACTACGATACCAGAATCTATACTGGGCTAGTGCACAGTCATTTTCCGAACTCACTGTAGAAGTGAGAGAAAGCCAAGCTAACGATCATATAAAAGAACAATAAAGACTACAGAAAACTCAA
The DNA here is from genome assembly GCA_009760885.1 of Achatina immaculata. Lineage (NCBI taxonomy): Eukaryota > Metazoa > Mollusca > Gastropoda > Stylommatophora > Achatinidae > Lissachatina > Lissachatina immaculata. The sequence continues at coordinate 63,169,313 of CM019719.1, read as the reverse complement.
CAGATAACTCTTCGTCATCAGTATAATAATAATTCAGAACCCTTTAATATTATAGTAATACACAAAGTTTTTGACCAATGTACTGCTTATTTACGTTAATTTGCAACTGAGGAATAAATTCTGCTATTTATTATGTTGTTGTTACATTCACAAACATATACTTTCTTGACAATCATTATATCATACTTGTTTATGCATCATTACTTTTGTTTCAGAGTTCAAGGAGATCCATTGTCTCAGAGATTTAGAAGTCTCATTGTCTCAGAGATCTAGAAGACTCAGTGTCTCAGAGATCTATAATACACGGTATCTCAAGAGTCTAGAAGACTGTCTCAGAGTACTATGAGACTCATTGTCTCAGAGTTCTAGAAGACTCATTGTCTCAGAGTTCTAGAAGACTCATTATCTCAGAGTTCTAGAAGACTCATTATCTCAGAGTTCTAGAAGACTCATTGTCTCAGATTTCTAGAAGACAGCTCCAAAAGATTCATTGTCTCAGAGTTCTAGAAGACTCATTGTCTCAGAGTTCTAGAGGACTCATTGTCTCAGAGTTCTAGAGGACTCATTGTCTCAGAGTTCTAGAAGACTCATTGTCTCAGAGTTCTAGAAGACTCATTGTCTCAGAGTTCTAGAAGACTCATTGTCTCAGAGTTCTAGAAGACTCATTGTCTCAGAGTTCTAGAAGACTCATTGTCTCAGAGATCTAGAGGACTCATTGTCTCAGAGTTCTAGAAGACTCATTGTCTCAGAGTTCTAGAGGACTCATTGTCTCGGAGTTCTAGAAGACTCATTGTCTCAGAGTTCTAGAAGACTCATTGTCTCAGAGTTATTAATTTACCTGTTTTATATGTATCAGAATTTATAATTGTTTATTACATGCGTGTGTGGCTTTCATCAACTTTATTATCACTTGTGTGAGTCTCATCAACTTTATCATCACATGTGTGTGGCTTTCATCACCTTTATCATCACATGTGTGTGTGCAGCTTTCATCAACTTTATTATCACGTGTGTGTTGCTTTCATCAACTTTATCATCACATGTATGTGTTGCTTTCATCAGCTTTATCACCACGTGAATAAGCCTCATCAACTTTATCACCACGTGTATGAGTCTCATCAACTTTATCATCACATGTGTGAGGTTTTCATCAATTTTATCATCAAGTGTGTGAGACTTTCATCAACTTTATCATCACGTGTGTGTCTCATTAATTTTATTATTACATGTGTGTGTGGCTTTCATCAACTTTATTATCACTTGTGTGAGTCTCATCAACTTTATCATCACATGTGTGAGACTTTCATCAACTTTGTAACACAACAAAATTGATTTACGAGGTTTGATTGATAAGTTCTCGGCCTAAGGTACAACGGATTATTTGTGGACAACTTTTTTTGGTTATTTTTCAACATAGCCCCTTTGCAAGTTTATGCACTTAGTCCAGCGATCCTGGAGCATACGGATCCCTTCTTTGTAAAAGTCAGCATATTGTGCTAGTAGAAAGTGGTCTACAGCATGAATGACGTCATCATCTGAAGCAAATTTGCCATCACTGAGCTATTTTTTTTAGTTTGGTAAACAGGTAATAGTCAGAAGGGGACAAGTCTTGGGAATATGGAGGATTTTCAAAAAGCTGGAAGCCGCATTCATGAATGGCAGCCATTGCCACCGCCTACTTGTGAACTGGAGCATTGTCTTGCTGAAAGATGGCTCCTCTCTTCAATTTCCCTTGACGCTTTTTCTTCAGTTTGACCTGCAGTTGCTTCACAAGATTAGCGTAATAGGTCCCGGTGACCGTTCTACCCTTTTGAAGATAGTCTACCAATAGCACACCTTTTTGAAGATAGTCTACCAATAGCACACCTTCTGAATCCCAAAAGATGGAAGCCATCACTTTTCTGCAGACAGAACCACCTTTGCTTTCTTTGGAGGTGGGAATCCATGATGTTTCCACTGCTTTGACTGTTCTTTGGTTTCTGGTTGAAAATGATGAACCCAAGTCTCATCCATAGTCACAAATTGCTGAAGAAACTTTTCAGAATCTGCAGAAAAATGGCCAAGATTGTCTCTTGACATGTTGAGACACTGTCGTTTGTGATCAGCTCCAAAAAGTTTCGGGACCCATTGAGCAGAGACCTCTGTTATTTAAAGATCAATATGAATAATAGCATGAACACGTTCCTGTGAGATGCCCAGCTCAGTAGTAATGTACCGCTCAGTTAGTCGTCGATCCTCCATTATCATGTCATGGATTCTGCCGGTGGTTTCATCAGTGGTTACCGTTCTTGGTCTTTCTAGATGGGGATCATCTTCCAGACTCTCCCTTCCATGTTTGAATTGAGCTGCCCATTTCTTCAGTGTGCTAGAGTGTCTACCATATCCTCGTGGATCTTCTTCGATGATAAGTCCTTGATGTGGAGGTAGCGAATGACTGCTTAATGAGAAATTTTCTCAATTTTCTCAATTTCTGCCACCCCTTACCACTTCAGTAGCCTTTTAAAAAAATTGGTTGCCGTTAATTTCTTGAAATTTGGTGTTTAATCTTCCATTAACCTGATCTACAAATGCACCTAATATCAACAGTGTGTTTCAAGTAGTTGTACCTTATGCCGAGAATTTATCAATCACCCCTCGTATCTCTTCTACAAAAGAACTCCAGAAAGACCAGTATAATGGTGTTCAGCAGGAAAGACCAAAAGCGACAAATGGAAGCCACCATCAACAACTAGAAACTAGAACAAGTGGCAAACTACAACTACCTGGGGCACGTAAAAACAGATGCATGTCACATAACACAAAACTTGTCCTTAAAAAAAAATTAAGATGCATGTCACATAACACAAAACTTGTCCTTAAAAAAATTAAGATGCATGTCACAAAACACAAAACTTGTCCTTAAAAAAATTAAGATGCATGTCACAAAACACAGCATCTGCTCTGACTTCACGTACGCATTTTATTTCTATGATGTTCTTGCTTGTTACAGAGCAGTAGACTGTTCTTTAACTTGTGTTGTCGCAGAACGTGACACGAATGACAGGATTATAGATAAGTTACTGATAAGATGTGATAGAACAAATGTGTCAGTGTTATTAATTTACCTGTTTTATATGTATCAGAATTTATAATTGTTTATTACATGCGTGTGTGGCTTTCATCAACTTTATTATCACTTGTGTGAGTCTCATCAACTTTATCATCACATGTGTGTGGCTTTCATCACCTTTATCATCACATGTGTGTGTGCAGCTTTCATCAACTTTATTATCACGTGTGTGTTGCTTTCATCAACTTTATCATCACATGTATGTGTTGCTTTCATCAGCTTTATCACCACGTGAATAAGCCTCATCAACTTTATCACCACGTGTATGAGTCTCATCAACTTTATCATCACATGTGTGAGGTTTTCATCAATTTTATCATCAAGTGTGTGAGACTTTCATCAACTTTATCATCACGTGTGTGTCTCATTAATTTTATTATTACATGTGTGTGTGGCTTTCATCAACTTTATTATCACTTGTGTGAGTCTCATCAACTTTATCATCACATGTGTGAGACTTTCATCAACTTTGTAACACAACAAAATTGATTTACGAGGTTTGATTGATAAGTTCTCGGCCTAAGGTACAACGGATTATTTGTGGACAACTTTTTTTGGTTATTTTTCAACATAGCCCCTTTGCAAGTTTATGCACTTAGTCCAGCGATCCTGGAGCATACGGATCCCTTCTTTGTAAAAGTCAGCATATTGTGCTAGTAGAAAGTGGTCTACAGCATGAATGACGTCATCATCTGAAGCAAATTTGCCATCACTGAGCTATTTTTTTTTAGTTTGGTAAACAGGTATAGTCAGAAGGGGACAAGTCTTGGGAATATGGAGGATTTTCAAAAAGCTGGAAGCCGCATTCATGAATGGCAGCCATTGCCACCGCCTACTTGTGAACTGGAGCATTGTCTTGCTGAAAGATGGCTCCTCTCTTCAATTTCCCTTGACGCTTTTTCTTCAGTTTGACCTGCAGTTGCTTCACAAGATTAGCGTAATAGGTCCCGGTGACCGTTCTACCCTTTTGAAGATAGTCTACCAATAGCACACCTTTTTGAAGATAGTCTACCAATAGCATGCCTTCTGAATCCCAAAAGATGGAAGCCATCACTTTTCTGCAGACAGAACCACCTTTGCTTTCTTTGGAGGTGGGAATCCATGATGTTTCCACTGCTTTGACTGTTCTTTGGTTTCTGGTTGAAAATGATGAACCCAAGTCTCATCCATAGTCATAAATTGCTGAAGAAACTTTTCAGAATCTGCAGAAAAATGGCCAAGATTGTCTCTTGACATGTTGAGACACTGTCGTTTGTGATCAGCTCCAAGAAGTTTCGGGACCCATTGAGCAGAGACCTCTGTTATTTAAAGATCAATATGAATAATAGCATGAACACGTTCCTGTGAGATGCCCAGCTCAGTAGTAATGTACTGCTCAGTTAGTCGTCGATCCTCCATTATCATGTCATGGATTCTGCCGGTGGTTTCATCAGTGGTTACCGTTCTTGGTCTTTCTGGATGGGGATCATCTTCCAGACTCTCCCTTCCATGTTTGAACTGAGCTGCCCATTTCTTCACTGTGCTGTAAGAAGGGGCACTCTCCCCTAGAGTGTCTACCATATCCTCGTGGATCTTCTTCGATGATAAGTCCTTGATGTGGAGGTAGCGAATGACTGCTTAATGAGAAATTTTCTCAATTTTCTCAATTTCTGCCACCCCTTACCACTTCAGTAGCCTTTTAAAAAAATTGGTTGCCGTTAATTTCTTGAAATTTGGTGTTTAATCTTCCATTAACCTGATCTACAAATGCACCTAATATCAACAGTGTGTTTCAAGTAGTTGTACCTTATGCCGAGCGTGAACTTCTCAAAGACATAACGATGAAGAAAACAAAATACTTTGACCATATCAAAAGATATATCAATATACTGTAAGATCATACTAGAAGGAAAGATGGAAGGAAAAAGAGCGAGAGGAAGACAGAGATGTAGATGAGAAGATAACATACGAGAATGGACAGGACACAGCCTGATTGAGTGTACCAACAAGGCCAGGGAGCGAGCGAACTGGAGATTTACTACCGCCAACCTTCATACCGAAGACGGCACACGATGATGATGATGATGATGATGATGATGATGATGATGATGATGATGAAAGCACTTCTGTGGACTCCATACTGATTTAAGCACTGAACAGCAAGCAAGAAATGAATCCATTAATTAGTTACCCGGAACAAATTATACAGCCAGTTTTACTTGTCCTTTAAATATTGGTTAGTGCACTGGTCTCTCATGGCGAAGGTTGGGGGTTCGAATCCGACCGGAGGCGCCCCAGTCACCCAGCTGTAGAAATGGGTACCCGGCTTCTTCTGGAGTTGGGGAAGGAAAGGCAGCCAGACGTGATACTGACCATATCACCCTCTAGTGCGCTGACAGGTCAAGGAAAATATGGGCACTAACACCATATCCCTGTGTGTCTCTAAGGCATGACAGAATTACCTTTTTTATATTCTATTTCATTAATTTCTATGACATTAGATGTTCTATAATGATATTAGATGCTCTATAAGGATAATAGTTGTTCTATAATGATGTCAGATCTTCTATAAAGACATTAAATATTTTACAATGACATTAGATGTCCTATAGTGATATTAGATTATATTCTACGGCATCAGATATTTTATAATGGCATCAGATGTTCTATGATGACATTATATGTTCTATAATGACCTTGGATGTTCTATAATGATTTCTATCAGTCTGTCTAAATTATTGGTCAATGATCGACTAAGCAATCACTACCCAGTATGCCTTGTGGCAGCAAGAAATTCTCTCCACTTCTCGCGGTCTGTGGCCAACTGTGTTGTAAACTGACAACACTATCAGTACACGATATAACTGACAACACTATCAGTACAAGATATAACTGACAACACTTTCAGTACAAGATATAACTGACAACACTATCAGTACAAGATATAACTGACAACACTATCAGTACAAGATAAAACTAACAACACTGTTAGTACAAGATATAACTAACAACACTATCAGTACAAGATAAAACTGACAACACTATCAGTACAAGATAAAACTAACAACACTATCAGTACAAGATAAAACTAACAACACTATCAGTACAAGATAAAACTAACAACACTATCAGTACAAGATAAAACTAACAACACTATCAGTACAAGATAAAACTGACAACACTATCAGTACAAGATAAAACTGACAACATTACTAGTACAAGATATAACTAACAACATTATCAGTACAAGACATAACTGACAACATTACTAGTACAAGATATTACTGACAACACTAACTTTCTCAACCAGTTTTTAATGAGGATACTGAGATCATGAAAGTAATGTAAATAGTGAGATCATGAACATAATGTGAATAGTGAGATCGTGAAAGTAATGTAAATAGTGAGATCATGAACGTAATGTGAATAGTGAGATCATGAAAGTAATATAAATAGTGGGATTATGAAAGTAATGTAAACGGTGAGATCATGAAAGTAATATACATAGCGAGATCATGAAAGTAATATACATAGCGAGATCATGAAGGTAATGTAAACAGTGAGTGATATCATGAAAGTAATGTAAACAGTGATATCATGAAAGTAATGTAAACAGTGATATCATGAAAGTAATGTAAACAGTGATATCATGAAAGTAATGTAAAAAGTGAGATCATGAAAGTAATGTAAACAGTGAGATCATGAAAGTAATGCAAGTCAGACGTTCATATCACATGACACAATTCATGAAGTATGACATGACAGTACATAAGACAAGAAATGTGTGACATGAAGTCTACACAACAGGAATTTTTGTTTTAAAAACCACATGAGGTTGCCATGGACAACCGTATAATCACTTCCTGTTTACCTGAGGTTGCCATGGACAACCAGATAAATGCTTTCCGTTTACTTGAGGTCGCCATGGACACCAGATAAGCGCTTCCTGTTTACCTGAGGTAGTTATGGGTGAAAGATCATGACAGATCTCCAGTTCATGGCTTGTGCTCCAGGTGAGAGAATGAAAGATCATGACAGATCTCCAGTTCATGGCTTGTGCTCCAGGTGAGAGAATGAAAGATCATGACAGATCTCCAGTTCATGGCTTGTGCTCCAGGTGAGAGAATGAAAGATCATGACAGATCTCCAGTTCATGGCTTGTGCTCCAGGTGAGAGAATGAAAGATCATGACAGATCTCCAGTTCATGGCTTGTGCTCCAGGTGAGAGAATGAAAGATCATGACAGATCTCCAGTTCATGGCTTGTGCTCCAGGTGAGAGAATGAAAGATCATGACAGATCTCCAGTTCATGGCTTGTGCTCCAGGTTGAACTTTCTCATCTGAGTCCCCGAAACTTTCTACAAAGTTTTCAAGAATTTTTTTTTAAGTGAAGAAGCTCTTAGTCAGAAAACACAACACTCGGTCCCTGGGGACCACCTCCCAACACAAAACGCTGTCCCTGGGGAAGACCTCCCAACACAAAACGCTGTCCCTGGGGACGACGTCCCAACACAAAACGCTGTCCCTGGGAATAATCTTCCAGTTTCTGGCTTCTAAACAAGCAAAAACAAAACGTGGTCTGAGAATGTTAGTTATTATATTGTAATAACATTTAACAAAATATGGTAGGAAAATTATAGTTATTATACTATAATAACATTTAACAAAATGTATAACAAAGATGGAAACTTATTTCCTCCATCCGTAAAATGAAACAAATCTTTGGACTGGAAACAAACTATATCCATCTTTGTTATCTCCAAAATTTTAGGCAACGGTTCAATGTTTATGTTCAGTGTTTATGTTCAGTGTTTATGTTCAATGTTTATGTTCAATGTTTATGTTCAATGTTTATGTTCAGTGTTTATGTTCAATGTTTATGTTCAATGTTTATGTTCAATGTTTATGTTCAATGTTTATGTTCAATGTTTATGTTCAATGTTTATGTTCAATGTTTATGTTCAGTGTTTATGTTCAATGTTTATGTTTACTGTTCAGGCTTCAGGTCACCGAAATGGCGAAATAAGACAAACAATCACGCCAGACATTTCCTGTCAGACAATGGGGCTCTGGGATAGAATGTCAGGGTTGTGGAGACATATGGTCTACTTGCTAATCTGTTCCTACCATGAAGGTGAAGGTCGCGCCACGTGAGTACAGTTCTAGCTCCTAGACTCAGGGAGCTGGTTACGTGAGAGAAGAACTATCGAGGCTTTGTTTGATGAGACGAGCAAAAACAAAAATGTTTCAGATTTTCTTCATGAAAATTTTAGTTCAAGGGAAGACCTACTTGAGCAGCAGGACAGCAGATTGTGAAAGAGGACTGTAAGCCAAGCTCCATCAACGAATACGTTCGTGAAAAATTCAGCGTAAATAAAAATACTTCAAGACATAAGAGGGTGTGTTAAAACATGATAACAACGATAACAATGATGATAATGATGATTACATCTTTTGTTTCTGTAAAGAAGAAGATCGCAACCAACATGAGAAAATGTTTGGCCTAGAAATACCACTATCCCCCCCCCCCCCAACCCATATTATCAACATCTTTATTGGATATCCCAGAACACACTACAATCACAATCCATAGGCGTTATACATCGGTATAACTGTTATAGACAAACACTTCATGTTAAAAAAAACAACTGACAACATTCCAGCAATATTCAAGGAGAATGGCTGATGTATTTGTTTTTGCAGAAAGAAAATGTTCTCGTTCTCGAGCCAACTGTTACATCTGTCAACAACTTTCATTGACTAATCAACCCACCAATGAATGGTAGTGGGCGGGACTTAAATATCTTTAAGTCTTGTTTGGTTGGTTAATGCCGCAGCAGAGCTAAATATTTGAATATTAAAAGTAAAAGGACATCCAGATGTTAGAAATAAGAAACCTGTCACTCAAAATATGAAAAGCTTAACAACCAGAAGTTCATGTCTTAAAACACACTGAGGCTTCTTCTTGTGTAGCTTGACAGGCAGACAAGGCGTCACGACCAACCAGACCGTACAAGAAAGCGTGTCACTCTATAATCATAGTAGTTGGCATGTTGTCCTTCAGGTAGCGACACACAGCCGAGTTAGCACCTGGGCAGTTGGTCACTTCTAGTTCCTGCAGTCTCTGCAGGTGGCGCAGGCCGTACAGTCCGTTGCTGGTCAGTCGCCGACAACCTGCGGTGTGCAAGATGAGGACTTGATGAGCTGTTATGTTATATAACTGATCACGTGATGAAATGTTATGTTATATGAATGATCACATGATGAAATGTTATGTTGTATGAATGATCATATGATGAAATGTTATGATATATGAATTATCATATGATGAAATGTTATGATATATGAATTATCATATGATGAAATGTTATGTTGTATGAATGATCATATGATGAAATGTTATGTTGTATGAATTATCATATGATGAAATATTATGTTCTTTAACTGATCACTTGATGACCTCATTTCTTCAATAACTGGTTATTTCACTGAATGAGAGATGCATACCATAAATATCTGCTGTAGCATTTTTAGCTTGAAATTATACAAACCACACGTGTGTGTGTGGATGTGTGTGGGTGTGTGCGTGTATGTAAACTGCCACGCTATTCTTCTTTTTTTTTACTGTATTTCTAATTATCCGCTCCCATCAAATGTTTGATGCAAACTTTCTTGTCCTGTGTCTGCGTGTTTCTTCTTGTCTGTGTCTGCGTGTTTCTTCTTGTCTGTGTCTGCGTGTTTCTTCTTGTCTGTGTCTGCGTGTTTCTTCTTGTCCTATCTTTGCATTGAAATCCCCTAGTATTATCAGTATATCATGTTTCTATGTCTTTTCTATTACTCTTTCTCTCTCTCTCTCTCTCTCTCTCTCTCTCTCACGCGTTGTAAAATTTCTTTGACTTCATCCATGATAGTGGATGGAGAATAATAAATATGACTGAAGCTTATGGATTGAGAGTAAGCAGCACACGTTTTCAAAATAAGAACATCCATAAACAAACATGGAAATCCCCAGATAATCTAACATGCAACCAGACAGACCATGTTTTAATTGATACCAAGCACACAACAAACATACTTCAGATCAGAAGTTACAGAGGGACTGAAATGCAGCACCGACCATTATCTTGTGGGAGCTAAACTAAAATTCAGACTGAAGAAAATTGTTATAGTAAATTAAATAAAAGCTCAGTAATAAATAGAGATGCTCTGAAAAGAGAACACGATAAAGAAAAGTTCAGAAATGAGCTAAAACATAAGATAAACACAAGAGGGAATGAAGAAAATAAAAGCATTGATGATAGATGGGAGGATATAAAAATCAATATAAAGAACACAGCGGAAGAATGCGTTAGAGTCAAGACCATAAATAAAAGAAAGAACTAGTTCATGAAGTCTGCAGAGAGGCAGCCATAAAGAAAAGAACAGCAAGACAAATGTAGTTGAATGACATCAAAAACAAAACAAATGAGGAGAAGTACCACACGCAATGTAAAGAAACTAAAAAAGTTATTCGTCAACAAAAACGACAATATATGAAAGACATGGTAAGTGAGATGCAGACACGCCATCAGAATAAGAAAAGCAGAGAATTCTATCTATAAAGAACTGCGAACAGTAAAGCAAGGGTACAAACAACCTCTGCAGAGCTTGAAGGATAATAATGGAAACATGATAAATAATGAAGAGAAAATCTGTACCAGATGGAAAGAATATTTTGAAAAACTACTTAACAGTGAAGAGCCTATAAGCACATTACCATGGGAAGAAATACAGGCTTGTGAACCTGAAATAGAGGAACCAGACTTAGAAGAAGTCATCTACAGTATCATGTTTCTACAAAACAACAAAGCAACTGGTTCAGATGGAATTGCTGCAGAACCGATTAAGAAAGTAGGTCTAAATCTACATGAACATGTGCACTGATACAACAAATGTGAAGAGAATAAAAACTCCCTAGTTAATGGAGAGAATCATCACTGATCCCAGTATTTAAAAAAGACGACAAGAGCAAGTGTGAAAACTAAAGAGGAATATCCAAGCTACAAAATACTTTCTATTTTAAATAGATTAAAACCATACAGCGAGAACATACTGGGAGACTATCAAGAAGGTTTTAAGAAGAACAAATCAACCGTAGAGTAGACCAAATATTTTATCTGTGTCAAAGAGCAGAAAACTACTGGGAATATGGAAAAGAAGTACATCATATCTTCACTGACTTGAAGAAAGCTTATGACAGCATAGATAAGAGCAGCTTATGGAAAATTATGAAAGAATTTGAGATACCTAATAAATTAATCAGTTTTACCAGAATATGTACGGAAGATGCACAAAATATAGTAATATATAAAGGAAGAAAGTCAGAACCCTTCTATATAAGTTCAACGTTCAAAATTCAGACTCCGGCTTCACTGCATTTGGAACAACGCCATATATACTCCACCAAATGCCGCAGCATCCATGCAAGAGTGTGTCTGTTGATAGTTCCTGTCAAGTGTTGCTTGTTTACGATGAGTTTTCTGCCACACAGTTCAGATGTCCTGCCAGCACCTTTAATTTGTCCTAGCTCCAGCAGTCTCCTCATAGCTACATTGTTCGTCCATTCTCGCTCTTCATTTCCCCGCAGTCTGTCCAGTATAGTACAAGCAATGTCTTCCTTTTCCATTGACAGTCTGCCGTTTATTTCAGCCTGTCCAGCAAGTCTGTCTGCCACATCATTGTCATGTACTCTGCATGCCCTGGACAGTAAAGCCACGTTAGGTTTGTCACAGTTGATTGGCTTAATAGATGAGCCCAGTCTTGGCGAAGCAATTTCTTCTCAGTCTTACGAAGCATGCTCTATGAATCAGTCACAATGACACCACTAACCATGTCATGGCCAACTAACCATTCTATTGCTGCCGACACAGCCTAAATTTCTATTCACATGCTTGATGAGTTGACTTCAAAGGCTCCTGAACCCTGTGCCACTACTCTTCCATTTCGGTAGGCAACAAACCCCAACCACTTCTGCTGTTCCGAGTGACACAGCCAACTGTAGATATTACATTATCATTGGAAAAAAACTTGTGTAAAGCTAGATAAATGCATAATGGAAGATATTATATCACTCGGAATTAAAAGATCTAGACTGATTGTAACATGCTGAAAACTTCCACAGAAAAAACGCCCCAAAGCAAAAGAAGAATCAGAAGAGCAAGTATACAAGCAACAAGATCTAAGGTGAAAAGGTTGGGACAGAAGAATTCATCATATCAGCTGCTGGAACTGCAGAAGCGCCAAGCATCGCCGGCCAAAACTAGGAAGCTTAATAAATGACTCTGATGTAGCGTCAATGCCAGATCACTGGCACCACAGGTACCTTCAACCCATAGCTCAAACCGGAAAGAATAAAACTCTAACCCAAGTCCAGAACCGTGTGTTCCAAGTGGCCCATGAACAGATCTGCACTTCACGCAATGTTATTTATGCTGTTATGTGCAAACGTTTTGGTATGAAGTACATAGGGGAGACTGGTTTACGCTTAGGAGATCGTTTTCGCCAACATCTTAATGATATTTCTAAGAGGACCTGGACACCTGTGACTAAACATTTTTGCCTTAGCAACCACAGGGGCAGACAGGACATTTCTGTTAGTGCGATCCGCTCTTGTTCTGCTGATGTACGATCTCGGAGGGTCCTAGAACAGCGCCTTATTTTCCAGACTGGCTGTCTCCACCCAGCTGTAATTAACAATGTTTTCAGTTTTCTGTAACTTCTTTAGTTTTTCACTCCCTCCTCCTTTTTTTTATTTTTGATTTATACTCTACTTTCTTGTTTCTTTCTCCTAGTTCCACTCCATATCGCCACCTTCTCTTCTTCTCTGGCGACCTATAGATGTATAGGGTCTTTTCCTATTCTCCAGTTTCACATTTTCTCCCTGCAGATGTTCATGTTCTTCATTCATTATCTCTCCGCTTCCCTTTCTCCTCCCCCCCCCCCCCCCCGACAACTTCTTCTCTAGCGGCTATCATCTTTCTATTGCCCTTCCTCCCCCTTCAGCCACCTGTTTTCCTCCTTTTCTCCATCTCTTCTTTACGACTGGCTCTATCGGGTTATCCTTTGTGTGGCCCCGCGTGGTCTCTATGCCTCGTCTAGTGGACACGCATTTCTCTGTTTCCTACATCTGGATGTTGACACATTAAGATAAGTTTTTCGTTTAGTTATATTTTTATTGTTTCGTTTGTGTATGTAATCCTCGAAAAAGGCTCACGTCGAAATTTCGGATGTTGTAAGTTTTTCATTTATACATTCTCATCTCGCTCTCATACTTTCTATTCGCTTTTTCTCACTTTACTCACTCCCTCTGCCACCTTATAAAACTGCAACATACACCTCTATCTACCTTTATTATTAGAACCAGTTTTACTGCAGTCGCCATCCCTTTTATCTTCTATATAAGAACTGATTTAAAACAATGTGATACATTATCCCCATTACTATTCAACGTAGTATGAGAAAAGTGAAAGAAGAAAGCAGTACAGAAGAATAAGCTAAAATATTAGAATACGCTGATGACATCGACCTGGTGGGGGAAACTATGCAAGAAGTCATCAATACCTGCATACACTTGAGAGATGTAGCACTAAAAGTGGGCTTGACCATTAACCAAGATAAGACAGAGTATATTGATCAATAAAGCTGATTCATCTTCACAACTCTTGGAGAAGTTATGTAAGACAACATCTCCACTTCGCCTGGTTCCCAGCCAGTTTCTCTGTGTGTAAATCCAATAGATAGATCAAGACTCAGACTCTACTACTTGCTCTTCTGCAGGCCACTTTTAGGGATTATTTTCTCTGCTTTCTTCCCCAGAAAAACATCCGCGTAGTTTCATTGTATCGTTGTGCCAAAAGCTTACCTGTTGTCTTTCCTGTATCAGAGACGTTTGTTTATGGTGGCGATGTTCTGTGCTTGAAAATTCTGATATAAAAGTAATATCTGTCTCGGAATTATGTCAGTTTTATAAAGCTCTATATAGTATTTTCTATACATCAGTTAATGTTCTGTATTGGCTATGTCAGCGTTGTTATTGTCCCCGTCAGTGTGATAGATCCCTACATTTACCAGAAACATCCTTCACACGCTCTTCTCCCACAATGCTCGCCAGTTCCCAAGGCTGTCTGCTCCACAAAGGATGACCAAGTGCCAGGTCTGGATTCATTTATTTCAAACAGCTTGTGTGAAAATGTCCTGCATCCTATTTACATTCATTGTTCCTGGCCGTCTGTTGGAAGGATTTCTCTACATACAAGTATGGGACAGTGAAAGAATAAAAGAAATTCTGCATATGGCCACACGACAGCCATTTCTCATACTAGTTTTCGGTAGTGATGGTTATCAAGAAGAAGAAGAGGAAGAAGAAGAAGAAGAGGAAGTAGAAGAGGAGGAGGAGGAAAAATAAGAAGAAAAGGAGGAGGAATATGAGGAAGAGGAGAAAGAGAAAGAAGAAGATGAGGAGGATGAAGAGGAGGAGGAGGAGGAAAAGAAGAGAAGGAAGAAGACGAAGAAGAGTAGGAGGAAGAAGAGGACGAGGAAGAAGAGGAAGAAGAAGAAGAGGAAGGGGAGAAAGAGGAGGAGGAAGAGGAGAATGAGATGAAGCAGGAGGATTAGGAGAAGAAGGAGGAAGAGCAAGAAGAAGAAGAAGAAGAATGACAGGAGAAAAATGTTATCGTGAGTGAGTCAGTCATTTGCATATCCCTTGCGGAGCTTTGCCTCCCTAACCGCACTCCTGTAGGCCTCTCGGTTGTACGAAAGATGCCCTGCCGCTGATGCATCCATTTGTTATCGTGAGCGTCAAAGGGAAAGAAAAAACACTTCCAGAAATTAAAGATACTTCCATCTTATTATAGGAAAACGTAGAAGAAATTAAAGACACTTCCATCTTACGAGTATTATAAGAAAATTCAGAAGAACTTAAAGACAGCTCCTTCTTATTATAGGAAAATTTTGAAGAAATGAAAGACAACTCCAATTTATTATAGGAAAACTTAGAAGAAATTAAAGAGAGTTCCGTCTTATTATACGAAAACTTAGAAGAAATTCGTTTAGTTATATTTTTATTGTTTCGTTTGTGTATGTAATCCTCGAAAAAGGCTCACGTCGAAATTTCGGATGTTGTAAGTTTTTCATTTATACATTCTCATCTCGCTCTCATACTTTCTATTCGCTTTTTCTCACTTTACTCACTCCCTCTGCCACCTTATAAAACTGCAACATACACCTCTATCTACCTTTATTATTAGAACCAGTTTTACTGCAGTCGCCATCCCTTTTATCTTCTATATAAGAACTGATTTAAAACAATGTGATACATTATCCCCATTACTATTCAACGTAGTATGAGAAAAGTGAAAGAAGAAAGCAGTACAGAAGAATAAGCTAAAATATTAGAATACGCTGATGACATCGACCTGGTGGGGGAAACTATGCAAGAAGTCATCAATACCTGCATACACTTGAGAGATGTAGCACTAAAAGTGGGCTTGACCATTAACCAAGATAAGACAGAGTATATTGATCAATAAAGCTGATTCATCTTCACAACTCTTGGAGAAGTTATGTAAGACAACATCTCCACTTCGCCTGGTTCCCAGCCAGTTTCTCTGTGTGTAAATCCAATAGATAGATCAAGACTCAGACTCTACTACTTGCTCTTCTGCAGGCCACTTTTAGGGATTATTTTCTCTGCTTTCTTCCCCAGAAAAACATCCTCGTAGTTTCATTGTATCGTTGTGCCAAAAGCTTACCTGTTGTCTTGCCTGTATCAGAGACGTTTGTTTATGGTGGCGATGTTCTGTGCTTGAAAATTCTGGTATAAAAGTAATATCTGTCTCGGAATTATGTCAGTTTTATAAAGCTCTAAATAGTATTTTCTATACATCAGTTAATGTTCTGTATTGGCTATGTCGGCGTTGTTAACGTCCCCGTCAGTGTGATAGATCCCTACATTTACCAGAAACATCCTTCACACGCTCTTCTCCACAATGCTCGCCAGTTCCCAAGGCTGTCTGCTTCACAAAGGATGTCCAAGTGCCAGGACTGGATTCATTTATTTCAAACAGCTTGTGTGAAAATGTCCTGCATCCTATTTACATTCATTGTTCCTGGCCGTCTGTTGGAAGGATTTCTCTACATACAAGAATGGGACAGTGAAAGAATAAAAGAAATTCTGCATATGGCCACACGACAGCCATTTCTCATACTAGTTTTCGGTAGTGATTGTTATCAAGAAGAAGAAGAGGAAGAAGAAGAGGAAGTAGAAGAGGAGGAGGAGGAAAAATAAGAAGAAAAGGAGGAGGAATATGAGGAAGAGGAGAAAGAGAAAGAAGAAGATGAGGAGGATGAAGAGGAGGAGGAGGAGGAAAAGAAGAGAAGAAAGAAGACGAAGAAGAGTAGGAGGAAGAAGAGGACGAGGAAGAAGAGGAAGAAGAAGAAGAGGAAGGGGAGAAAGAGGAGGAGGAAGAGGAGAATGAGATGAAGCAGGAGGATTAGGAGAAGAAGGAGGAAGAGCAAGAAGAAGAAGAAGAAGAATGACAGGAGAAAAATGTTATCGTGAGTGAGTCAGTCATTTGCATGTCCCTTGCGGAGCTTTGCCTCCCTAACTGCACTCCTGTAGGCCTCTCGGTTGTACGAAAGATGCCCTGCCGCTGATGCATCCATTTGTTATCGTGAGTGTCAAAGGGAAAGAAAAAACACTTCCAGAAATTAAAGATACTTCCATCTTATTATAGGAAAACGTAGAAGAAATTAAAGACACTTCCATCTTACGAGTATTATAAGAAAATTCAGAAGAACTTAAAGACAGCTCCTTCTTATTATAGGAAAATTTTGAAGAAATGAAAGACAACTCCAATTTATTATAGGAAAACTTAGAATATATGAAAGACAGTTCCATCTTATTATACGAAAACTTAGAAGAAATGAAAGACAACTCCAATTTATTATAGGAAAACTTAGAAGAAATTAAAGAGAGTTCCGTCTTATTGTAGGAAAACTTAGAAGAAATTAAAGACAGTCCCTTCTTATTATGGGAAAACGTAGAAGAAATTAAACACAGTTTCTTTTTATTATAGGAAAACTTAGAAGAAGTTAAAGACACTTCCGTCTTATTGTAGGAAAACTTAAAAGAAATGAAAGTCAGTTCCGTCTTATTATAGGAAAACTTAGAAGAAATTAAATACAGTTCCGTCTTATTATAGGAAAACTTAGAAGAAATTAAATACACTTCCGTCTTATTATAGGAAAACTTAGAAGAAATGAAAGACAGTTCCGTCTTATTATAGGAAAACTTAGAAGAAATTAAATACACTTCCGTCTTATTATAGGAAAACTTAGAAGAAATGAAAGACAGTTCCGTCTTATTATAGGAAAACTTAGAAGAAATTAAATACAGTTCCGTCTTATTATAGGAAAACTTAGAAGAAATTAAATACACTTCCGTCTTATTATAGGAAAACTTAGAAGAAATGAAAGACAGTTCCGTCTTATTATAGGAAAACTTAGAAGAAATTAAATACAGTTCCGTCTTATTGTAGGAAAACTTAGAAGAAATTAAATACAGCTTCGTCTTATTATAGGAAAACTTAAAAGAAATTAAAGACAGTTCCGTCTTATTATAGGAAAACTTAGAAGAAATTAAAGACAGTTCCGTCTTATTATAGGAAAACTTAGAAGAAATGAAAGACAGTTCCGTCTTATTATAGGAAAACTTAGAAAAAATGAAAGACAGTTCCGTCTTATTCTAGGAAAACTTAGAAGAAATGAAAGACAGTTCCGTCTTATTATAGGAAAACTTAGAAGAAATGAAAGACAGTTCCGTCTTATTATAGGAAAACTTAGAAGAAATTAAAGACAGTTCCGTCTTATTATAGGAAAACTTAGAAGAAATTAAAGACAGCTTCGTCTTATTATAGGAAAACTTAAAAGAAATTAAAGACAGTTCCGTCTTATTATAGGAAAACTTAAAAGAAATTAAAGACAGTTCCGTCTTATTATAGGAAAACTTAGAAGAAATGAAAGACAGTTCCGTCTTATTATAGGAAAACTTAGAAAAAATGAAAGACAGTTCCGTCTTATTCTAGGAAAACTTAGAAGAAATGAAAGACAGTTCCGTCTTATTATAGGAAAACTTAGAAGAAATGAAAGACAGTTCCGTCTTATTATAGGAAAACTTAGAAGAAATTAAAGACAGTTCCGTCTTATTATAGGAAAACTTAGAAGAAATTAAAGACAGTTCCGTCTTATTGTAGGAAAACTTAGAAGAAATTAAATACAGCTTCGTCTTATTATAGGAAAACTTAAAAGAAATTAAAGACAGTTCCGTCTTATTATAGGAAAACTTAAAAGAAATTAAAGACAGTTCCGTCTTATTGTAGGAAAACTTAAAAGAAATGAAAGTCAGTTCTGTCTTATTATAGGAAAACTTAGAAGAAATGAACCGTGGTTATAGAACTGGGTGTAGATGGGGGAGGACGAAGAGAGAGAGGAGGAGAGAAAAGGAAGAGATAGAGGGGAGAGAGAGGGAGAGAGAGAGAAGGAAGAGAGAGAGGAGAGAAAGAGGGAGAGAGAAGGAAGAGAAAGAGGGGAGAGAGAAGAAAGAGGGAGAGGAGAGAGAGGGAGAGAGAGAAGAGAGAGGGAGAGGAGAGAGAGGGAGAGAGAGAAGGAAGGGAGAGGGGTAGAGAAGGAGAGAGAAATAGAGAGAGAGAGGGGGAGAAACAGGAAGAGAGAGAGGAAGAGAGAGAGAGAAGGAGAGAGGAGAGAGAAGGGGAGAGAAGGGGAGAGCGAGAATGATAAAATTTATGGAGATCGTACAAAAAGCAAAAAACAGGATCATGTAATAGTTGGACATGACTTGATGTTTATCATGATAAAAGTAGTATTCAGCGCCATGTTTGGTCATGGACTTGACTTGATGTTTATCATGATAAAAGTAGTATTCAGTGCCACGGTTGATCATGGACTTGACTTGATGTTTATCATGATAAAAGTAGTATTCAGCGCCATGTTTGGTCATGGACTTGACAGTGTCTACGTCATACAAAATATGGAAAAAAAATGGTCATTTCATTCCGGAATGTACCGGACACCTGACAACAAGCAGCAGATTATGATTTCAACTTTTTTCTGGATAAAATGTACCCGGTACATCTTTACAGGAAGATCATTTTCGTTTATCTGTGTCAGGATGTCCAAAACCAAACCAAGTTTATCCTCTCTCCCACCTCCCTCTCAGCCAACCCACCCACACATACGATTCGAGTTGCCACAGGTAGGTAGGCAGGCAGGCAGGTAGGCAGGCAGGCAAGCAGGCAGGTAGGTAGGTAGGTAGACAGGCAGGCAGGTAGGTAGGTAGCTAGGTAGGTAGGCAGGCAGGTAGGTAGGTAGATAGGTAGGCAGGTAGGCAGGCAGGCAGGTAGGTAAGCAGACAGGCAGGTAGGTAGGTAGGTAGGTAGGTAGGCAGGCAGGCAGGTAGGTAGGTAGATAGGTAGGTAGGTAGGTAGGTAGGTAGTTAGATAGGTAGATAGGTATGTAGGTAGGTAGTTAGGTAGGTAGTTAAGTAGGTAGGTAGGTAGGTAGGTAGGTAGGTAGGTAACTGAGATAAAGTAAGCTAATATTTGTCTTAGTACAGAATAAATGAGACCAGGTCAAAAAGTAACATTAATTTTCCTTTACGTCTAGAAGCAGGCAGATGTAGTGGTGTTAAATATGCTATGCCATCCCTCTCTGCGTGTCTGTGTGTGGGGACACGTTGGCCATTCTTAGATATGACGTCAGCAGAACTGGATCAAAGATGGCTACTTCATTGGAAGCACACACGAAAGAGAAAAAACATGGGTCAAGTATTCGTTCCTGTGGTAGTGAAGGTGAGAAACTTGCAGATATTCATCGCAGACTGCGAAGACTGTGTGAAGACACGTGGAAGCATATTCAGCAGGTATACGAATAACATAAAAAGTTTAAAAACTGGGTGCGAAGTTTGGTGGATGAAGCTCCTCCGGTCTGCCTCACACTGCGATTAGGCCAGACGCTAACACTGAAGTGGAAAGAATGATACGAGAAAACAGGCTGGTATAATCGATGAGATGACTCGAGGACCGACGATTAATATTGGCTCGCCTCATCACATCATTTACGAAGTGCAGCAGAACCGACAAGTCTCCTCCATGTGGATACCAAAAACAACTCACCTCCCAAAGAAAGTCAAGAGGATGTTTTGTGAGACTTTTTTAGAACGTTCTGAAGCTTAAACAGGTGATTTTCTACGACCTATAGTAACGTGAGACAAATACTTGGTATATTATTTAAAACCAGAGATAAATTAAGTCAGCAAGTAGTGGCCACATTCTTCCTTCCTAAAACCAGAGATAAATTAATCCAGCAAATAGTGGCCACATTCTTCCTTCCTAAAACTAGAGATAAATTAATCCAGCAAGTAGTGGCCACATTCTTCCTTCCTAAAACCAGAGATAAATTAAGTCAGCAAGTAGTGGCCACATTCTTCCTTCCTAAAACCAGAGATAAATTAATCCAGCAAGTAGTGGCCACATTCTTCCTTCCTAAAACCAGAGATAAATTAATCCAGCAAGTAGTGGCCACATTCTTCCTTCCTAAAACCAGAGATAAATTAAGTCAGCAAGTAGTGGCCACATTCTTCCATCCTAAAACCAGAGATAAATTAAACCAGCAAGTATTGCTCACATTCTTCCTTCCTAAAACCAGAGATAAATTAAGCGCCATGTTTGGTCATGGACTTGACAGTGTCTACGTCATACAAAATATGGAAAAAAAATGGTCATTTCATTCCGGAATGTACCGGACACCTGACAACAAGCAGCAGATTATGATTTCAACTTTTTCTGGATAAAATATACCCGGTACATCTTTACAGGAAGATCATTTTCGTTTATCTGTGTCAGGATGTCCAAAACCAAACCAAGTTTATCCTCTCTCACCTCCCTCTCAGCCAACCCACCCACACATACGATTTGAGTTGCCACAGGTAGGTAGGCAGGCAGGCAGGTAGGCAGGCAGGCAAGCAGGCAGGTAGGTAGGTAGGTAGACAGGCAGGCAGGTAGGTAGGTAGGTAGGTAGGCAGGCAGGTAGGTAGGTAGATAGGTAGGCAGGTAGGCAGGCAGGCAGGTAGGTAAGCAGGCAGGCAGGTAGGTAGGTAGGTAGGTAGGTAGGCAGGCAGGCAGGTAGGTAGGTAGATAGGTAGGTAGGTAGGTAGGTAGGTAGGTAGGTAGGTAGTTAGATAGGTAGATAGGTATGTAGGTAGGTAGTTAGGTAGGTAGGTAGGTAGGTAGGTAGGTAGGTAGGTAGGTAGGTAGGTAACTGAGATAAAGTAAGCTAATATTTGTCTTAGTACAGAATAAATGAGACCAGGTCAAAAAGTAACATTAATTTTCCTTTACGTCTAGAAGCAGGCAGATGTAGTGGTGTTAAATATGCTATGCCATCCCTCTCTGCGTGTCTGTGTGTGGGGACACGTTGGCCATTCTTAGATATGACGTCAGCAGAACTGGATCAAAGATGGCTACTTCATTGGAAGCACACACGAAAGAGAAAAAAACATGGGTCAAGTATTCGTTCCTGTGGTAGTGAAGGTGAGAAACTTGCAGATATTCATCGCAGACTGCGAAGACTGTGTGAAGACACGTGGAAGCATATTCAGCAGGTATACGAATAACATAAAAAGTTTAAAAACTGGGTGCGAAGTTTGGTGGATGAAGCTCCTCCGGTCTGCCTCACACTGCGATTAGGCCAGACGCTAACACTGAAGTGGAAAGAATGATACGAGAAAACAGGCTGGTATAATCGATGAGATGACTCGAGGACCGACGATTAATATTGGCTCGCCTCATCACATCATTTACGAAGTGCAGCAGAACCGACAAGTCTCCTCCATGTGGATACCAAAAACAACTCACCTCCCAAAGAAAGTCAAGAGGATGTTTTGTGAGACTTTTTTAGAACGTTCTGAAGCTTAAACAGGTGATTTTCTACGACCTATAGTAACGTGAGACAAATACTTGGTATATTATTTAAAACCAGAGATAAATTAAGTCAGCAAGTAGTGGCCACATTCTTCCTTCCTAAAACCAGAGATAAATTAATCCAGCAAATAGTGGCCACATTCTTCCTTCCTAAAACCAGAGATAAATTAATCCAGCAAGTAGTGGCCACATTCTTCCTTCCTAAAACCAGAGATAAATTAAGTCAGCAAGTAGTGGCCACATTCTTCCTTCCTAAAACCAGAGATAAATTAATCCAGCAAGTAGTGGCCACATTCTTCCTTCCTAAAACCAGAGATAAATTAATTCAGCAAGTAGTGGCCACATTCTTCCTTCCTAAAACCAGAGATAAATTAAGTCAGCAAGTAGTGGCCACATTCTTCCATCCTAAAACCAGAGATAAATTAAACCAGCAAGTATTGCTCACATTCTTTCTTCCTAAAACCAGAGATAAATTAAGCCAGCAGGTAGTGGCCACATTCTTCCTTCCTAAAATAAGATTATCGAACAACTCCATCGCTTGGAAGATGGCAGTGCAAGAGCTGGCTATTCTAAAGATGGCGACGTCAGAATACATGCTGGTTAATTTCAATAAAGAATTAAGGTTACTTTATGACTCATTCTCGTATTTTGTGATGGTACTAGCAAAAACCGACTTAATTTTGTGCGTTGGTGAAAGCCAAACAGAGATAGTCAAGTAAATAGGTAGGTAAGTAGCTATATAGGTAGACAGGTAGTAGGTAGGTAGTAGGAAGTAGGTAGATAAGTAGGTAGTATGCAAGTAGGTAGATAGGTAGGTAGTATGCAAGTAGGTAGATAGGTAGGTAGTATGCAAGTAGGTAGATAGGTAGGTAGTAGGAAGTAGGTAGATAGGTAGGTAGTATGCAAGTAGGTAGTAGGTAGGTAGTAGGAAGTAGGTAGATAGGTAGGTAGTAGGAAGTAGGTAGTAGGTAGGTAGTAGGAAGTAGGTAGTAGGTAGGTAGTATGCAAGTAGGTAGATAGGTAGGTAGTAGGAAGTAGGTAGATAGGTAGGTAGTAGGAAGTAGGTAGTAGGTAGGTAGTAGGAAGTAGGTAGATAGGTAGGTAGTATGCAAGTAGGTAGATAGGTAGGTAGTATGCAAGTAGGTAGATAGGTAGGTAGTATGCAAGTAGGTAGATAGGTAGGTAGTAGGAAGTAGGTAGATAGGTAGGTAGTAGGAAGTAGGTAGATAGGTAGGTAGTAGGAAGTAGGTAGATAGGTAGGTAGTAGGAAGTAGGTAGATAGGTAGGTAGTATGCAAGTAGGTAGTAGGTAGGTAGTAGGAAGTAGGTAGTAGGTAGGTAGTATGCAAGTAGGTAGATAGGTAGGTAGTAGGAAGTAGGTAGATAGGTAGGTAGTAGGAAGTAGGTAGATAGGTAGGTAGTATGCAAGTAGGTAGTAGGTAGGTAGTAGGAAGTAGGTAGTAGGTAGGTAGTATGCAAGTAGGTAGATAGGTAGGTAGTAGGAAGTAGGTAGATAGGTAGGTAGTATGCAAGTAGGTAGATAGGTAGGTAGTAGGAAGTAGGTAGATAGGTAGGTAGTAGGAAGTAGGTAGATAGGTAGGTAGTATGCAAGTAGGTAGTAGGTAGGTAGTAGGAAGTAGGTAGATAGGTAGGTAGTATGCAAGTAGGTAGTAGGTAGGTAGTAGGAAGTAGGTAGATAGGTAGGTAGTATGCAAGTAGGTAGATAGGTAGGTAGTATGCAAGTAGGTAGATAGGTAGGTAGTAGGAAGTAGGTAGATAGGTAGGTAGTATGCAAGTAGGTAGATAGGTAGGTAGTATGCAAGTAGGTAGGTAGGTAGTATGCAAGTAGGTAGTAGGTAGGTAGTATGCAAGTAGGTAGTAGGTAGGTAGTATGCAAGTAGGTAGTAGGTAGGTAGTATGCAAGTAGGTAGTAGGTAGGTAGTATGCAAGTAGGTAGTAGGTAGGTAGTATGCAAGTAGGTAGGTAGGTAGTATGCAAGTAGGTAGTAGGTAGGTAGTATGCAAGTAGGTAGTAGGTAGGTAGTATGCAAGTAGGTAGTAGGTAGGTAGTATGCAAGTAGGTAGTAGGTAGGTAGTATGCAAGTAGGTAGTAGGTAGGTAGTATGCAAGTAGGTTAGGTAGTAGGTAGTATGCAAGTAGGTAGTAGGTAGGTAGTATGCAAGTAGGTAGTAGGTAGGTATATGCAAGTAGGTAGATAGGTAGGTAGTAGGAAGTAGGTAGATAGGTAGGTAGTAGGAAGTAGGTAGATAGGTAGGTAGTATGCAAGTAGGTAGTAGGTAGGTAGTAGGAGTAGGTAGATAGGTAGGTAGTATGCAAGTAGGTAGATAGTAGGTAGTAGGAAGTAGGTAGATAGGTAGGTAGTATGCAAGTAGGTAGTAGGTAGGTAGTAGGAAGTATGCAGATAGGTAGGTAGTATGCAAGTAGGTAGGTAGGTAGGTAGTAGGAAGTATGCAGATAGGTAGGTAGTATGCAAGTAGGTAGATAGGTAGGTAGTATGCAAGTAGGTAGATAGGTAGGTAGTATGCAAGTAGGTAGATAGGTAGGTAGTATGCAAGTAGGTAGATAGGTAGGTAGTATGCAAGTAGGTAGTAGGTAGGTAGTATGCAAGTAGGTAGTAGGTAGGTAGTATGCAAGTAGGTAGTAGTAGGTAGTATGCAAGTAGGTAGATAGGTAGGTAGTATGCAAGTAGGTAGTAGGTAGGTAGTATGCAAGTAGGTAGTAGGTAGGTAGTATGCAAGTAGGTAGTAGGTAGGTAGTATGCAAGTAGGTAGTAGGTAGGTAGTATGCAAGTAGGTAGTAGGTAGGTAGTATGCAAGTAGGTAGATAGGTAGGTAGTATGCAAGTAGGTAGTAGGTAGGTAGTATGCAAGTAGGTAGGTATTAGGTATGTAGGTGGGTGGGGTGGGTGGATAGGCAGGCAGGCAGGCTGGTACCTAGTATGTGATTTAGCTTGTTTATTTTATTTAAACAAAACAATGCTGTCAAAAACATTTAATCTTTGCTTTATCCAGACTTTCAATTATCCACAACCTGGATTCTCCTAATAATAAACTTTTTTATTAAGTTCACGGCTTTAGAACTTGGCTGACTGAACAGAAAACAAAAAGTTAACTGAGTGGCAGGCAAATCAAGAGAAAAGAGTTCCCTTCTTTTATTCCATGTCTGTGAAGTAGCTGGAAGATTGGAGCCCAACTTCCCGGAGGTAACGGGCAATTGTGTAATGGCTTTTTAGAAAACCACAAGCCAAGTATAAACATTGTCAAGCTTTGTCGTCTCCACTGACTTTGACTTTGCCTTTTCCGATCGCCGGGTTGGTAAGTTTTCACTCTTGTCTCCCTTGTGCCAGATCATGAAACGTACAGGTCCTCTTCAGTTGTTCTACATCTCCGTACAGAATGTTGGTGACTGAGGAGTTTGGTGTATCAGGTTCTTCCGAAGGTCCCTCATTGGACTACTGTCCAGCAGATGGTGTTTAACAGTTTCTTCTTCTTGTTTGTTGCAGTGCATGCAATATAGTGTGTGGTCAGCGGTCACTCTGCGTAAGTGCTTACTGAGGGTGATGTGACCTGTTCTCACCTGAAAATTATGCACTGGTCTCTAAGACATAATCTGTTGATGTGGTCTCCGAGGTTAGGCTTTGGCAGGTGTGTATATAGGGATCTTCCAGTTGGATTACTCGCCCAGCCGTCCATCCACTGCTGCTTGCAGTTGTTGTGTATAATGTGTTCTCATGTTGGTGGAGATGTGGGGCTGTGACATGGTGGCTCCACTCTTTGCCAGTCTGTCAGCACGTTCATTTCCTCTGATATCTATGTGCCCTGGTATCCACTGTAGGGTGGTCTTGATATCATAGGAGGTGAGTTGGTTTATTGCACTGAGTATGTCAGTTGTAATGTGATCAGCTGATGGTATCCAGTTTTCAAAGGCCTGAAGAGCAGACTGGGAGTCTGAGAAAATAACAAAGTTTTTTGGGTGGGAGGCAGTGTTTTTGTATTTGGTGGTGGCTGCCAGGGCTGTTAATATTGCCTGCATCTCTGCATCATAACTGGAGCAGCGAGATCCACAAGGAGCGGAAATGTGGCTTGTTGTCTTGTCTGGAAACATTATGAGTATTATCCTGCATTGTCTGTTTCCTTGGATGCTGATCCATCAGTGTATGCATGGATCCAGTCCTTGGGGTAGGATTCTATGGTCTTCAGTGCACACATCTTTAAGGTGTTGGGATCTGATGATTTGTTCACTAATTTGTTCTTGAGTCTGGTGTTAGTTTGAGGAAGTGTGTAGTTTGTGTTTGGTGGGATGTCTGGTACTTCTGTAAGTTGTTCTCTGTCTTCAGGAAGTTTGTGTCTTGTGTTCTACTATGTGCACTGGAGTTTTCAGTTTCAGTCTATTATTATGCTTCCATTTATCAACCACTGTTCTGTTAGGATGGTCTGGGGTCACGCGTTTATATCTTTCTACTGCCTCAATGGTTGACTTTTCACACCTTATATCTAATGGCTCTATATTTGCATCAATTTCACACGCAGCTGTGGGTGTTGATCTCATTGCCTCACAAATGAAATGAACAGCATGGTTCTGGATTCTGTCTGCTTGTGTACGAGAGCTCTCTGATGCTGTGTCCTGTAGGGGGAGGTTGTAATCTATTATAGATCTAACATATCCTGTGTACAGTTGTCTGACTGTAGGGGGAGGTTGTAATCTATTATATGTCTAACATATCCTGTGTACAGTTGTCTGAGTGTAGGGGGAGGTTGTAATCTATTATATGTCTAACATATCCTGTGTACAGTTGTCTGAGTGTTGCTTTGTCAGCTCCCCAGGATGTACTTGCAAGTCACTTGAGTAAGTTTAGTCTTCTGGATGCTTTTTCTGCTAGTACATCCATGAACTCTTTAAAGTTAAATTTTCTGTCTATTTTCACACCAAGGTATGTTGGATTTTTTCTTTCATGATTTGAGCATCATCAAGAGTTACTTTCAGTTCAATCTTTGCTAGTTTGTTTCTATGAGTGAAGACTGTATATGTAGTTTTACTAACACTGATCTTCAACTTCCAGAAATTGCAATAGGCTGATATGGTGAGATGGGCTCTATTAAGTCTCTCAGCATCCAGCTGCAGGTCTGTTCCACTAGTCCATATGACAAGGTCATCGGCAAACATGGCTTTGTGGGTGTTCAATAGGCCGGGGAGGTCATTTGTAAAGATTAGGAACAAAGTGTAGCTAAGAGCAAAACCTTGTGGCAGACCTTTCTCCAGAGTGCATTTGTTTGACAGTCTGTTATCGACCTGAGTGTGTATGGTCCTGTTACTCAAGTAGTTTTTAACCCATTGATACATTTTTCCATATATTCCCATGTTTTGCATCTCAATAGGCCTTTTGCCAGACCCTGTCATATGCCTGCTGGAAGCCTACAAAGACAGCTACAGAGTTTCTCTTGTGTAAGAAACTGTCTTTTACACTCTGAGTGAGGAGAAATAGCTGGTCTTCGGTTCTTGATCCTTTGCGGAAGCCTGCCTGGAAGTTACTGAGAGACAACGAGGATTCCAATCACCAGTACTGCTTATAGTTAAGCATTCATTCTGCTAGCTTACCAATGTTGGAAGTCAGTGAGATTGGTCTAAAGCTTTTTAGGTCATCTTCTGGCTTTACTTTTTTCAGGATAGGCCTAACTATAGCTGACTTTCAAGATTTTGGTAGTACTCCACTTTGCCAGGTTTTGTTAATGAAGTTGAGCAATGTGGACTTTCCTACAGGACCCAGGTGAATGATCATTTCATTTGATATTTTGTCTGGTCCTGGTGCTTTTCTTAGCTGTAGCTTACCCATAGCACTCTGGAGGTCATAGATGGTAAAGTTTTCCTCAAAAAGTGAAATGTTTGCCAAGCTAGATTTCTCTTTACTTCTCAGAACTTTTCCCAGCGCCTTGTCAAGTACTTTCCTGTTGGAGGATTTGTTGGTGGCAGCAAAGAATTTGCTAAAAGTACTGGCTTTGTCTGAGTCACTTGAGAGGACTCGACCAGAGATTCACATTAGCTTATGGTTAGTTTGTTTGTTTTTTCCTGACATGTTATCTAAGAGTTTCCAAGATTTCTTTCTTTCAGTTCTGAGGTTGAGATTGCTGCATGTTCTTAACCATTTCTCTTTCTCTGTTTGTTTGTTTTTTTTAGTTTCGAGTCTTACCTTAGCTGTTAGTTTACTCTATTCTGTTTTCTAGAGTAGGGTTTTTCTCTGCATTCTTCCTGGTTGCTCTTCTTTTTTTTTTAACTAAGTCTTCCAGAGATTTTGTCCAGAAGGGGCTATATTTCTTTCTGCATCCTCGGGGAACTGTTTTGTAGGCTACTCCAAGTATGGCTTGGATTATGTTGATGTAGAGTGTGTCAATGGTTGTGTTGTCATTTAATTTTGGTAGGTTTTCATCTGTTTGTGTTCTGAATTTTTCCCAATCTGCTTTTCTATAATTCCAGCGAGGGGGGTTTGTTTGGTCTTTGGTTTCGTGTGTGAGAGATTTGTAGAGGAATCGACCCTATGGTCGCTTCCTATGTCATCAAGCATTCTCAGAGTACAATTGTTGTGGATGTCTGCTGAGACAATGGTGAGGTCAGGTCTGTATGTGCATCCAGTGGCTCTGTGGAGGAGTGCTGGCGGGGGAGGGGGGAGGAGTCTTACAATATCATCATGTTGCTGGTGCTGCATAGCTCTTCAATGTTTTTTCCCATAGGGTTTCAGTCTTTGTATCCTAGTGATGGTAGATGTGCTTTAAAATCTCATGCAGTGATAGTTTTCTGCATGTCTGTGCTGTGTATGTTGATTTGACTTTTAGAATTTGGAGGAAAATAAACATTATACAAAGTGTACCACAGTCCATCATGCCATGCTGTTATCTCTTGGATTTTATTCTCACTGCACTTTCTATTTTTAACTTCTCCTTGGATGTCATTTCTCAAGAGTGTGGTACTATCCCTGCATTCACCACATTCACATTTGTACATGGTGTATCCAGGCACTGAGTGATCTTTTCCATACAGAAGGGTTTCTTGTATGATCGCAATATGGAGGCTGACTATTTCTAGCTGTCTGCTTATTTCTGAGGCCTTTGGCCTAAGTCCAGAAATGTTGATTTGAAGAATGTTTAGTGCCCCCCCCCCCGTAGCAGATTTTTCGCTCAGGGTAGCTGGGGGGTGGGGGGCGAACCTTTTACGAGGCAACGTCCGGGCTCGTATGGTTTTCTTTTTCTTTCTGACATTTTCATATTTTGGGGGTTGTGTCCCAAGTCTTTCTTTCATACCCAGGAGATCTTTCCAGTGAGAAGCTGAGATCAGGTCCAGAGTGCAACACCGGCCTGTCCGACGGCTTTGAGACAGTTTCACAGAGACACTCTGACTTTGGGATGAGGGATCTGATGGTGTTTCAACGATGTCCATTCCCCGCCACCTACAGCCTGCCGGCTGCTGTGTTTGCTTTATTCAGACAGCCATTGCTGTAGAGACCCACAAGCTTGTCACGTCCTGGACTCATTGATTTCCATCAGACTTTCCCCATCCCCGCGGGTGATCTCTGTGTCCCCATCCATCCACCATCCCGAACAACCCAGCGCTGCCCCAGGCCAAGATCTCAGCTCCACCTATTGACGGGTGTGCAATGTCAAAACCTGGAGGGCCTTCTATCCTAGAAGGGGGGGGCCTTCTATCCTAGGGGCTTCTATCCTAGGAGGGGGCCTTCTTATCCTAGGGGGGCTTCTATCCTAGGAGGGGGCCTTCTATCCTAGGAGGGGGGCTTGCTATCCTAGGAGGGGGCCTTCTATCCTAGGAGGGGGGCTTCTATCCTAGGAGGCGGGGCCTTCTATCCTAGGAGGCGGGGCCTTCTATCCTAGGAGGGGGCCTTCTATCCTAGGAGGGGGCCTTCTATCCTAGGAGGGGGAGCTTCTATCCTAGGAGGGGGCCTTCTATCCTAGGAGGGGGGAGGACCTTCTATCCTAGGAGGGGGGAGGACCTTCTATCCTAGGAGGGGGAGGACCTTCTATCCTAGGAGGGGGGAGGACCTTCTATCCTAGGAGGGGAGGACCGTCTATCCTAGGAGGGGGGAGGACCTTCTATCCTAGGAGGGGGGAGGACCTTCTATCCTAGGAGGGGGGAGGACCTTCTATCCTAGGAGGGGAGGACCGTCTATCCTAGGAGGGGGGAGGACCTTCTATCCTAGGAGGGGGGAGGATCTTCTATCCTAGGAGGGGGGAGGACCTTCTATCCTATTAGGGGGAGGACCTTCTATCCTAGGAGGGGGAGGACCGTCTATCCTAGGAGGGGGAGGACCTTCTATCCTAGGAGGGGGGAGGACCTTCTATCCTAGGACGGGGGAGGACCTTCTATCCTAGGAGGGGGAGGACCTTCTATCCTAGGAGGGGGAGGACCTTCTATCCTAGGAGGGGGGAGGACCGTCTATCCTAGGAGGGAGGACCGTCTATCCTAGGAGGGGGGAGGACCTTCTATCCTAGGAGGAGGGAGGACCTTCTATCCTAGGAGGGGGGAGGACCTTCTATCCTAGGAGGGAGGACCTTCTATCCTAGGAGGAGGGAGGACCTTCTATCCTAGGAGGAGGGAGGACCTTCTATCCTAGGAGGAGGGAGGACCTTCTATCCTAGGAGGGGGGAGGACCTTCTATCCTAGGAGGGGGAGGACCGTCTATCCTAGGAGGGGTATTTGTGCTTGTCATTTTCCCTACAGGTGAGTGGGTTCTCTTAGCTTACATGACATTTTGTCTGAGTTATCTGATACTTCTATAATAAACAAGAAGCTATTAGTTCTATGTTCCCTCTTTCTTGTACAGAAAGTTCTGTTCCCTAAAAATTCTGCCTTATAAGAGGGTGACATTTTATTTTATAACAATAACAAATAGTGTTGGTTGCTACAGGAGTAGGTCAGTTTTTTTAAGCAATCTGATCTGATGTTCCCTGTCTGACAAAGACTATGTTAAGATAAGTGTGTTCTTAACACAGCTGTTCCCAGGGTGGTCGTCTCTGTTAAGTAGAACAAGAAACCGGCACTGAAAATATTTTGTACAAACATGCGGTACCATGTGATCTGTGGTTTAGAATGCACACAACAGACAGAACCTTACGTAGAAAACTTAGATTATAGAAAGCATACATCAGACTGTGCTCTATGTTCTAAACGTAATTTAGAATAAATTAGTGGAGCCGAGATAAATAAAGTGAGATATTTGTTGGCAAAATAAGACATGCCGGTGAGATGAAAGCAACATTAACACATACAAGAAAAACACCTTGTTTCTGTGAGAACTAAAATTACGCTGTGACAGCACAGTGTATGAAGCAACACATAGTGAGGAGAGAGGGTATGGAGAACCATATAGGGAGGAGAGAGTGTATAGAGAATCATATAATGAGGAGAGAGTGCATGGAGAACCATATAGTGAGGAGAGAGTGTATGGAGAACCATATAATGAGGAGAGAGTGTATGAACCATATAATGAGGAGAGAGTGTATAAACCATATAGTGAGGAGAGAGTGTATAGAGAATCATATAATGAGGAGAGAGTGCATGGAGAACCATATAGTGAGGAGAGAGTGTATGGAGAACCATATAATGAGGAGAGAGTGTATAAACCATATAGTGAGGAGAGAGTGTATAGAGAATCATATAATGAGGAGAGAGTGCATGGAGAACCATATAGTGAGGAGAGAGTGTATGGAGAACCATATAATGAGGAGAGAGTGTGTATAAACCATATAATGAAGAGAGAGTGTATGGAGAACCATATAATGAGGAGAGAGTGTATGGAGAACCATATAATGAGGAGAGAGTGTATGGAAAACCATATAATGAGGAGAGAGTGTATAAACCATATAGTGAGGAGAGAGTGTGTATAAACCATATAATGAGAGAGAGTGCATGGAGAACCATATAGTGAGGAGAGAGTGTATGGAGAACCATATAATGAGGAGAGAGTGTGTATAAACCATATAGTGAGAGAGAGAGTGTATAGAGAATCATATAATGAGAGAGAGAGTGTATGGAGAACCATATAGTGAGGAGAGAGTGTATGGAGAACCATATATGAGGAGAGAGTGTGTATAAACCATATAATGAAGAGAGAGTGTATGGAGAACCATATAATGAGGAGAGAGTGTATGGAGAACCATATAATGAGGAGAGAGTGTATAAACCATATAATGAGGAGAGAGTGTATGGAGAACCATATAATGAAGAGAGAGTGTATGGAGAACCATATAATGAGGAGAGAGTGCATGGAGAACCATATAGGTGAAGAGAGAGTGTATGGAGAACCATATAATGAGGAGAGAGTGTATAAACCATATAATGAGGAGAGAGTGTATCATTATCATCATCATGTGCCGTGCCGACTGCCGTTGGCTATTATGCTTCTCCAGAGTACGATCCTTCAAGCAGGCCATCAGTTCAGTTGGTGATCTCCTCTCACACCATCCCGTCAGACTGTCCAGTATCATTTCTCTTGGTCTTCCTCTTGATCTTCTTCCCTCTGCTTTTCCCGTTGTTATAATATTTTCAATGCCCCTTCTTCTCATTGCATGTCCTGTGAAAGTACATTGTCTCTCTCTTATCTTTCTGACAAGGTTTTTTTGTCTCTCCAGCTCTTCTCATACATTCTTCATTAGTTATTTTTGCTGTCCAGGGGATTCACAGTGTATGGAAAACCATATAATGAGGAGAGAGTTATGGAGAACCATATAATGAGGGGAGAGTGTATGGAGAACCATATAGTGAGGACTGAATGTATGGCGAATCATATAATAAGGAGATAGTGGATGAGTGAGGACAGAAATAGTAACAGTATGTGATGAACTATACATCAACAAAAGGATATGATGAACTAAAAGTTTTGATGAACTATGCAGTAAGAGATGAACTGTACGTTAACAGAAGACGGTTTGATGAACAATACAGTGAGAACAGAGTCCAAGAATGGAATCCTGGTCACACAAAGTTGTTTTACAGTTTGCTTTGTGACTCGTCACACAAACTTATTGTACATTCTACTTTGTGAACTTGGAAGTGAAGAAAATTAGTGAGAGAGGAAAGAAAAGAAAAACAGAACTTTTGTGTTGACACACTCTGTTAGCTGTAGCCTTGTGGTGGCGGTGTAAGACTTTAACAACGCTTTCTGGTTCTACACAAGATGGCGGTGTAAGACTTTAACAACGCTTTCTGGTTCTACACAAAGATGGCGGTGTAAGACTTTAACAACGCTTTCTGGTTCTACACAAAGATGGCGGTGTAAGACTTTAACAACGCTTGCTGGTTCTACACAAAGATGGCGGTGTAAGACTTTAACAACGCTTTCTGGTTCTACACAAAGATGGCGGTGTAAGACTTAAACAACGCTTGCTGGTTTTTCGTTTCAAAGAATACACAAGAAGAAAAATCTCTGCCAGTCAGTTTCAATATTTATTTGTGCTGCCACTTGGCAACTCCAGGGGCGATACCATGTCAAGAGAAGCACGTTCACGTATACCAGCTCTTGATGTACTTTGAAATATTTTAAGTGGAAGAGCTGGAGAGAGACCTGGCTAATGGATGCGTTAACGACTGGAAAATTAGACGTAATAACGTCAAGAGTCTGCCCGATGTCTGTAAGTCTGAGTATATTTTCTTGTCTGCTTTATTAGATGCATTTTTATTATCTGTCTTCTTTATTAGCTGTCTATTTACTATGTGTCTTCGTTAGTTTTAGTCTTTTTAGTATTTATTTTATTTTTTTATCTGTCTTCTTTATTCTTAGTTTATTTTATTTTATTTTTATATGTCTTCTTTATTCTTAGTTTTTTTATTATTTTATTTTTATCTGTCCTCTTTGTGCCCATTCTTTTTTCTTATTTCGTTCTTTCTTCCTTTCTTCCTTTTTTTTCTTTCTTTCTGTTTTTCTTTCTTTCTTTCTTCCAAAGAAATGCGGCCTGAAACGTGTTAAAGAAATAATCACTGGCCAAACTAGCGCACGGAGTGGGGCATCCTACTTCATAACACTTGCCACATTTTTTTAACTGTAGTGCAGGTTTTTCTACATTAAAGTTGTGGAATATAACAGGAAAGACTGATTTAAAAAATTAACAACTTCAGACGTGGGAGACTTAACGAGAATACTTGGGAAATGAACCCTGGACTCCTGCAAGGCGAGCGGCCGCCTAGCCACGAGAGAACACTGCACTCTCAGCTTTGTCAGATGGCTGGGCCCCATCTTATATTTTCTCAACTTTCTAGCCATGAAAGGGAAAGTTTTGATTCTAGTCATGAAAGGGAGAGTTATGATTCTAGCCATGAAAGAGAGAGTTATGATTCTAGCCATGAAAGAGACAGAGTTATGATTCTAGCCATGAAAGGGAGAGTTATGATTCTAGCCAAGAAAGGGAGAGTTATGATTCTAGCCATGAAAGAGACAGAGTTATGATTCTAGCCAAGAAAGGGAGAGTTATGATTCTAGCCATGAAAGAGACAGAGTTATGATTCTAGCCATGAAAGGGAGAGTTATGATTCTAGCCATGAAAGAGACAGTTATGATTCTAGCCATGAAAGGGAGAGTTATGATTCTAGTCATGAAAGGGACAGTTATGATTCTAGCCATGAAAAGGAGAGTTATGATTCTAGCCATGAAAGAAAGAGTTATGATTCTAGCCATGAAAGAAAGAGTTAAGATTCTAGCCATGAAAAGGAGAGTTATGATTCTAGCCATGAAAGGGAGAGTTATGATTCTAGAAGTGAAAGAGAGAGTTGTGATTCTGGCCATGAAAGATAGAGTTATGATTTTAGCCGTGAAAGAGAGAGTTATGATTCTAGCCGTGAAAGGGAAAGTTATGATTCTAGCCATGAAAGAGAGATTTATGATTCTAGCCATGAAAGTCAAGAGCTATGATTCTAGCAACGAAAAAAAGAGTTATGATTCTAGTCATGAAAGAAAGAATTATAATTCTAGAAGTGAAAGAGAGATTTATGATTCTAGCCATGAAAGTCAGAGAGTTATGATTCTATCCATGAAAGAGAGAGTTATGATTCTAGCCATGAAAGAGAGAGGGTTATGATTCTAGCCATGAAAGTCAGAGAGTTATGATAGATACAACCGAGATATTACCCGCTATAGATAAGAACGTCAGAGAGTTATGAGAATTCAACCTGGAATTTACCTGCTATAGCTAAGAACGACATAGAATTATGATAGATACGACGTACTCGCTACAGATAAAAACGTCATAGACACGACTGAGATATTACCTGTATAGTTAAGAACGTCAGAGAGTTATGACAGACCATTTGCATGTCCCTTGTGGAACTTTGCCTCCCTAACAGCACTCATGTAGGCCTCTCGGTTGTAAGCAAGATGGCCTGCTGCTGATGCATCCATATGTAGATCATCAACGATGTCTTGCAGCCATCTTCGCCTTCGTCTTCTACTCTTTTTCCCATTGTGTACCCTTCCAAGATTCATCATCATCATCAGGTGCGGTGCCGACTGCCGTTGGCTATTATGCTTCTCCAGAGTACACGATCATTCATGCAGGCCATCAGCTCAGTTGGTAATCTCCTCTCACACCATCCCGTCAGACTGTCCAGTATCATTTACTCTTGGTCTTCCTCTTGATCTTCTTCCTTCTATTTTTCCTGTTGTTATAATATTGTCAATGCCCCCTCTTCTCATTGCATGTCCTATGAAAGTACATTGTCTCTCTCTTATCTTTTTGACAAGATTTTTTGTCTCTCCAGCTCTTCTCCTACATTCTTCATTAGTTATTTTTGCTGTCCAGGGTATTCTCAACATTCTTATAATAAACCACATTTCTGCTGCTTCCAATGATTTTTGTGCAGACTTGCCTATTGTCCATGATTCACTTCCATATAACAAGATAGGTTCAATATAGCATTTTTCGTTTTCTAACATTCATTGATAAGGATGTGTTGCATAATATGTTTCTCATTCTCTGAAATGCAGTATTTGTATCAGTGAGGAAAAACTGGAAGAAGCGGAGAGTGTTAATATCTTGGATCACTACTAACTAATAATGGAGATACAATGAAGGAAATTAACAGGACATCTATGGCTCATCAGAAAGTAAAACAACTAAAGAATATGTGGATAGGAACAGACAGAATTACAAAAAATAAGATTTTTATCTTTCCCATCGCAACATATGCCTGTGAGACCTGGACACTTAACAAAACAGCTGAGAAACACATAAATGCCTTTGAATGTAAATGCTACAGAAGAGTTCTTAAAATATCATGGACAAAAAGAACAAATATATCATACTACAAGAACTTAATATTGAAGAAGGCTGGCTAGTAAAGAGGATTAAAGAGAGAAAACTTAAATATTTTGGACACATTAAACGTCATGATAATTTAGAGAAGACCGTCTTGGAAGGGTACATAATGGGAAAAAGAAAGAGATGAAGACCACGGCGAAGATAGCTCCAAGACACCGTTGTTGATCTGCATATAGATGCATCAGCAGCAGGCCATCTTGCTCACAACCGAAAGGCCTACAGGAGAGCTGTTAGGGAGGCAAAGTTCCGCAAGGGACATGCAAATGAATGAATGAGATAAGAACGTCAGAGAGTTCTGAAAAATAAGACTGAGATATTACCTGCAATAGATAATAACGTCAGAGAGTTATGATAGATAGGACTGAGATATTACCTGCAATAGATAATAACGTCAGAGAGTTATGATAGATAGGACTGAGATATTACCTGCAATAGATAATAACGTCAGAGAGTTATGATAGATAGGACTAAGATACTATCTGCTATAGATAACAAAGTTAGAGAGTTATGACATTTAGGACTGAGATCTTCTCCTTCTTCTTCTTCTTCGTTCGCACTGTCTGTCTATATCTGCAGTCCTGTCTCTTGGATAAATTTCACTGTTTTTTGTAATTCATGTATGGAACCATAGAGCTTATCTTCTTTAGTGGTTTCACTGGGCCAGTAATTATTTCTCAGTGACTCGTAGTTGATGCAGTTCTGGAGGATATGTTCCACAGTTTGGGGCACCTGGGCACATGTACACAGATTAGTAGTACCAACCTTAAACTTTGTATACATATGACTTCGGAGTCGGCTGTGTCCTGTTCGGAGACGGAAGATGGTGACTTGTTCCTTTCTGTTTAGCATGTGATAGTCATCATGTGGTGGTGTTTGTGGCTTCCTGTAGGTTTTTATCATGCTTTTCTTGTGATTATAAGTGATTGGTATGTCTGGTTGCTCCATTTCAGTGCCCTCTTTGGCCAGTTGGTCAGCTTTCTCATTGCCTGGTATCCCACAGTGGGAGGGAATCCATTGCAAAGTGACTCCATGTTGTAAGCCAATTTTTGACAAGGCATCCTTAAGGTCTGGTAGTTTGTTGCACTGAAGAGCCTCCAGTACTGATCTTGCATCTGTGAGAATTACTACAGGACATGTATCAATTCTGGAGTCTGATAGTTTTTCAACTGCAGCAATAATTGCCCTAACTTCTGCATCAAAGTTGTTGCAGTATTTACCAGTGGGTATGGAAATCTTGTCAATGGTGTTGTTTGGATATTCAATATATGCTCCTGCCCCTCCATTCTTTATGGCATTATGTGCAGATCCATCTGTATACACACGTATCCAGGTGTCACATGGATATTTGTCATCTAGAACACTAAGTGTGGCTGTTGATCTTACAAGACTGCTCTGCATCTCACCATTCTGCACACCTTTCACTTCAGTCTGAATAGATATTTGTGTATAATCTGCTTCTTTCCATGGTGTATGCTCTGGTACAGATGATAATGGAGCGACTACAGTTGGAAGGTCAGGTATCAGCTTACGCATACGCTTGGCCTGATGAATGAAGCTGCTTCTTTTAAGCCGTCCTAATGCCAAGTTACTGAATCTCTCCTTCAGGGGATGGCTTACAGAACTAAGGAATTTTTCTCCCATGGTCATGACCTTTGTGTCTCTACGTTCCTTTAGCGCTTGAACACCAACTATTTTCTGCATTTCTACTATTGGTGTGGACCTCATGGCACCTGTGATAATCCGTAGTGACTGATTTTGAACCTTGTCTAGATTATGCAGCGTAGTGTTTGATGCTGTGCACCAAGATGTTGAGCCATATTCTAAATGTGGTAGAATACTTTGCTGATATACATTCTTGAGGATTCTTTCACTAGCTCCCCATGTGGTTCCACTCAATTTTCTTAATATGGCTAGTTTTCTTCTGGCTTTTGCTTCTGCACTGTTGATGTGTTGCTTCCACGTCAGTTTTGAGTCAAGAGTCACTCCTAAGTAAGTGGGTTGGTTGTCCATCCTTAAGGGTATTTCATTTACAAAAATCTTACCTGCTTTCTGTTTAGATGAGAGGGTGAACAGAGTGGTACTTGATTTCTCTGTGTTGATACTTACACACCATTTGTTTGTCCATGATGTCAAGATGTCTGCTGCTCTTTGGAGTCTCTGTGTAGCAACTGTCGCATATTCATATGTACACCACATGACCAGATCATCTGCATGCAGTGCCGCTGTGATTCCATAGGGAAGTTCCTTGACCAGGTCATTAATGAATACCAGGAATAGTGTAGGCGAAAGGACTCCTCCTTGTGGTACACCGTGTCGCAGAAGTACTTTCTGGCTGTTGTGTCCATCCATTACTACTCTAGCTCTTCTATTGTGTAAATAGGACTTTATCCAGTTGTACAGTCTTCCATTCACATTGCAGTTTCTTAGTTTCCACAGCAGACCTTTTTTCCATACTTTATCAAAGGCTTTCTTCAGGTCTATCCACGCTGCTAGTACAAGGTTTTTCTCTTGGAATGCATCCTCAATCTCTTGAGAGAGATAGGTCACTTGATCTTCCGTACTGTAGTAGTGCCTAAATCCTGCTTGTTGTGGAACGAGAAGGTTTTCACTTTCTAGGTACCATTTTAGCCTCAGGTCAATGATGCGTTCCATCGTTTTGCATAGGCAGCTAGTGAGACTGATTGGCCTGTAGCTGGAGGCAGTATCACTGCTTTTCCCTGGTTTTAGCAGTGGTACCATGCTTGCTTCCTTCCAGATTTGAGGTAACTTACCTGTGCTCCAGCACATATTGAAAATATCCAACAACTTTCCCATTGCTGCCATTCCCAGGTTCTTGATCATTTCATTGGACACTCCATCTGGTCCTGGTGATTTCCTTGGTTTCAGTTTACTAACTGCTAGGTCTAACTCACTGAGTGTGATTGGTGCATCCATGACCTCCACTTTTCTGACTTGTTCCTCCTCTTTCTGTGGCTCGATGCGCACTGTACGCTCCTTCTCTGGATGGATATCAATGTTGCAGTCTTGTGCAAACATGCGAGCAAAGTGATCTGCTACCTGCTTACCTGTAAGAGTTTTCCCATCCTCTATTAGTGTAACCTTTGTACTTCTTCCAGTACTCTCATCATTTAACTGTTTGATTAGTTTCCACAGTTTCCTTCCATCCTTTTCAAAGTTTAGGGACTCTGTTTTCTCTCTCCAACTTTCCCGTCTGGCTTGCAGCTTTGCTCTCTGAAATTTGGCCTTAGAATGTTGGTAATTATTGTGGTGTTCTTGGCATGGTCTATTTTCTGCTTGCTTTCGAGCTGCTTCCACGTCATCATGGAGTTTTCCCAGCTCACTAGACCAGTATGGTTTATAGTAGGACTGAGATAATACCTGCTATAGATAACAAAGTTAGAGAGTTATGACAGTTAGGACTGAGATATTACCTGCTATAGATAACAAAGTTAGAGAGTTATGATAGTTAGGACTGAGATATTACCTGCTATGGACAGAACTCGCAAGTTTCTCATGGAGAAGATGTGATGAAGGCCAAAATCTCCCACTTGCACACACCATCGGAGGAAAAGTCGAGTGAGTGACGTCATGGTCGAGATGTAGCCAATACCTACATCTGTCACGTGCGTACATCTGAAAATAAAAATATCAAACATCAAACACGCTTGCTTTAACGCTTTACACTGAAAACCAAACACATCACCAAAGTAATGTGGAATTTGACCGAAAACGACTTCCAAACACGACACATGGTAGATATGTAAAGTAGAATCAGCTTCTTCTAAATGCAGCTGATTGATACTGTCACCCTAATGTAGTTGATTTATACTGTCAGCCTAATGTAGTTGATTTATACTGTCACCCTAATGTAGTTGATTTATACTGTCAGCCTAATGTAGTTGATTTATACTGTCAGCCTAATGTACCTGATTTATACTGTCAGCCTAATGTAGCTGATTGATACTGTCAGCCTAATGTAGTTGATTTATACTGTCAGTCTAATGTAGCTGATTGATACTGTCAGTCTAATGCAGCTGAATGATACCCTTTTGATATAGATGAATGACACCGTTTATTTATAAACTTGAATAACACTGCCTAGTTAATGTAACTACAAGACACTGCAAACTAATTTATTTATATTATCTAATTAACCGAATAACTCTCTGAATAATACTGTCTGGCGTAGACGAAATATAACTGTCACTTTAACTTATCTCAGTCATATTTGTTTCTATCTAATGTCATTAAGGCTGTGTTTATACATTAATTAAATGTGATACTCTGTTCTTGCCGAGAATGTGACACTCTGTTATTGCCGAGAATGTGACACTCTGTTATTGCCGAGAATGTGACACTCTGTTATTGCCGAGAATGTGACACTCTGTTACTGCTGTGCTACTCGCCTAAAACTGGATAAAGAACTCTATGAACAACAAGACTTCACATTTAATGCCACATCAGATCGGACATCAAAGGAGACATAGCAAAACCAAACACGTCAGATCGGACATCAAAGGAGACAAACACACAACAAAGTAAGGACAGGGTATTCATTGTGTAGTGTAAGCGAATAATGTAATAACAATTTAACACAAACAATTTCCAGCGAACTAAACACAAAATATTGTTCGTTTTCTGGTCTTAAATACACGGATTCATTTTAAAGTTAAATTTCTCTTAAAACAGAAGTACTTAAATCAATAAACACTTCACTTCAGGCTAACGAACCTGAATTGTGAATACATCTCAGCATTTTTAGACAAATAAACATGAATCGTGAATATAGCTCAATTTGCTTACAATAATTGAACTAGAATCGTGAATATAGCTGAACTAAACACAGACTGATTTAGAAAATATCTACACAAGAAATCATACCCACAAAAAAAAAAACAAAAAACAAACAAACAATCTATCTTCATAAGAAATTACACACAAAAAAGCAATCTATCTACATAAGAAATTACACACTAAAAACAATCTATATAGGAAATTATACACACACACACACACACACACACACAAACAATCTACCTTCTTAAGAAATTACACACACACACAAAAATAATCTATCTAGATAAGAAATTACTCACATAAAAACAATCTATCTAGATAAGAAATTACATACACAAACAAACAAAAAACACTCTATCTTAATAAGAAATTACAAAAAAAATATATATCTACATAAGAAATTATACACACACAAAAAAAAAAACAATCTATCTAGACAAGAAATTGCACACTAAAAACAAACTATCTATATAAAAAATTACACACTAAAAACAATCTATCTATATAAGAAATTACACACTAAAATCAATCTATCTACATAAGATATTACACACTAAAAGCAGTCTATCTACATAAGAAATTATGCACACAAAGCAGTCTAACTACATAAGAAATTATGCACAAAAAGCAGTCTATCTACATAAGAAATTATGCACAAAAAGCAGTTTATCTACATAAGAAATTATGCACAAAAAACAGTCTATCTACATAAGAAATTATGCACAAAAAGCAGTTTATCTACATAAGAAATTATGCACAAAAAGCAGTCTATCTACATAAGAAATTATGCACAAAAAGCAGTTTATCTACATAAGAAATTATGCACAAAAAACAGTCTATCTACATAAGAAATTATGCACAAAAAGCAGTCTATCTACATAAGAAATTATGCACACCAAAAGCAATCTATCTACATAAGAAATTATACAAAACAAAACAATCTCATCACAACAATTTCAGCACGATAAGTCTCATGTCGTATGATGATGTCGATGATGACGATGACGACGACGACGACGACGATGATGATGATGATGATGATGATGAAAAAACACAGCTTACCGGTCCAGAATGAGTTCCTCCAGAACTGCAAGGTCACAGGCAACATACTCCAAGGACGCGTCTGTCACTCTAGAACACCAGGAGATGTCCAGACTTGTCAGCTTCTTCATGTTCTCAGCGATGACCTCGATCCCATCGTCCGTGACCTTGCTGCACCCCGACAAGCTCAGGACGGTCACGTTAGGCAGGGCGTGTATGATGTTGACCAGGCCGTGGTTGGTGATTTCCCAGCACGATCTCAGTCTCAGTATCCGCAGGGAAGTGTTTAACTTGGAGTCAAACAAAGCCAGGCCATTGTCCGTCACGTGATACGCCTGCAGAGTGAGCTCGTGTAGGGCGGGCAGCAGCTGGGCGATGGCCCCTATTGTATCGTCCGCGATGTGGATACAGTCTGTTATCGTAAGGACGACTATCCTGGGGTTAAGACACGCCCACAGCCCGGAGCCTGTCACTTCGTTGCAGTTTGACAGCTCCAGTTTGCTGACACCTGGCACTTTGCGGATAAGGTTCTCTAGAGCGCCGTCGGACATGTTTGAACAACGAATACTCACAGCTCTGATTGGTTTCTTACTGGCAGGTAAGCTGTTGACGAACTCTGTGATGTCCTTATCTGTGGCACCAACAAGGCACACCTGATCGAAACCCCGACAGTGAAAATTTTCAAAACAAGTTCTACGTTTGGACGCGTCATTTCCCCAGTCTTTGAAATTAATGACAGGCATTACACCGGTCCAGTAGATGTGTTGATATAAGACAGACTTCCACTTCTTACATACCTGACACAGTCTTCGCCTGTCTTCACAGGAGAAGTAGAAGAAGAAGCGGCCGATGAAGCTCTCGTCCATCATAAGCTCGTGAATAGACTCTGGTCGAGAAGCCCATTTCTGGCCCGACATGCTCATGTTCAACTTCCGGATCCGGCATGCTATTCCCGCCTTGGGGGAGCCAATGAGCTTCGTCTGCGTGTGAGCAGCGTCCTTGCAGGAGCGTCTATTTTTGTCGGGGCAAGATGCGTCCCCGTTTTGTCTCTTATCAGAATCGGAAGGGGGATGATTTGTCAGAGCAGATGTTGCCAGTGGTGAGGAGGTTTTTGACAGCGATGAAAGTACCGAGTTGTGTCCCGAGACGAACTTATTTTCAGATGTCTTCAGGCACTCTCTCTTGTTGGTGGGAGGAGATGATGACTTGGCCGGAAACAGACGGGACACCGTGTTGACGGTCACATTCTCCTCTCTACGGGCAACATTT
Organism: Achatina immaculata; assembly: GCA_009760885.1. NCBI lineage: Eukaryota > Metazoa > Mollusca > Gastropoda > Stylommatophora > Achatinidae > Lissachatina > Lissachatina immaculata. The sequence goes on along the minus strand of CM019719.1, from coordinate 63,125,757 downwards.
TTAGAGACCCGAGTAGAAGCTGACTTGCCATCATCTCTGGGACTTGTCTTATTTCCGCTATCGTGCTGTGAGCTGCTCGTGCCAGACTGGTCTCTGTGGAAGCGGAGACCGCGGATGCCGTTGGAAATCTCCATGTACGCTTTCCTTATCGTGGACATGGCCTTGATAATACTGGCGTCGACTAGGAAGAATGAAATCGTGGCCGTGAAGGCAGTCCACTGTGCTCATCAGGCTGCTCCTGGATGCTATATTTTCGCTTCATTTAAAGAAATTATTGACTCTCGTCTCAGATTTAATTGCGAAGGTAAATAAGGACACAATAATTGCTTCTTGTATTGATCAGAATCCAGCTACAGCTGTCAGCTGGCACAGAATGGCACGTCTTGATCAGCATTATCATGAGATTTATCCAACACAAATAAACTCTGAAGATGAAACTAAGGACGGAAAGTTCAGTTTGTGCTAGATCTCTTATGACTTAACACTAGATGCTGGAATGAGTCTGGTCAGAATGTGTCAGTGCTACTTGCTGGACTCTAGGATGTTGAGACTGAGTCAGTGCTACTTGCTGGACTCTAGGATGTTGAGACTGAGTCAGTACTACTTGCTAGACTCTAGATTCTTCAAGTAATTATGACCTGAAATGATCCACGACAGGTGGACGTGTTCTCGCTAGGTTGTCTGGCTGTCTCTGGGGAAGCAACAAAACATGGACATGATTTATGAGCTGCTAAACAAAAAATTTCTGAGAGAAATATAAATACAGAAAATTATTTTAATAATGGGGCACCAGAAAGGTGAAGTGGTCAGAGCACCAGTCTCTCGTACCGCAGGTCAATGGTTCGAACTTCGGCCGGAGGCGCTTCAGTCACACAACACCCGGCTTCTTCTGACGTTGACCAAATCACACTCTAGCGTGCTGACCAAATCACACTCTAGCGTGCTGACCAAATCACACTCTAGCGTGCTGACCAAATCACACTCTATCGTGCTGACCAAATCACACTCTAGCGTGCTGACCAAATCACACTCTAGCGTGCTGACCAAATCACACTCTAGCGTGCTGACCACATCACACTCTAGCGTGCTGATCAAATCACACTCTAGTGTGCTGACCAAATCACACTCTAGTGTGCTGACCAAATCACCAGGTGCCTGTGTGTCTTTCGAGAAGTAAAAAAAAAAGAAAATTAATAACAGAAACAGGCGGAAGTAGGAGCTGATGTAGACAAAAGAGCTAGGAGTTGATGTAGACAAGAGAGCTAGGAGCTGATGTAGACAAGAGAGCTAGGACCTGATGTAGACAAGAGAGCCAGGAGCTGATATAGACAAGAGAGCTAGGAGCTGATGTAGACAAAAGAGCTAGGAGCTGATGTAGACAAAAGAGCTAGGAGTTGATGTAGACAAAAGAGCTAGGAGCTGATGTAGACAAAAGAGCTAGGAGCTGATGTAGACAAAAGAGCTAGGAGCTGATGTAGACAAAAGAGCTAGGAGTTGATGTAGACAAGAGAGCTAGGACCTGATGTAGACAAAAGAGCTAGGAGCTGATGTAGACAAAAGAGCTAGGAGTTGATGTAGACAAAAGAGCTAGGAGTTGATGTAGACAAGTTAGCTAGGACCTGATGTAGACAAGAGAGCTAGGACCTGATGTAGACAAGAGAGCCAGGAGCTGATATAGACAAGAGAGCTAGGAGCTGATGTAGACAAGACAGCTAGGGGCTGATGTAGACAAGAGAGCCAGGGGCTGATGTAGACAAGAGAGTTAGGAACTGATGTAGACAAGAGAGCTACAGGCTGATGTAGACAAGAGAGCTAGGAGCTGATGTAGACAACAGAACTAGGGGCTGATATAGTCAAAAGAGCTAGGGGCTGATGTAGACAAGAGATCTAGGGGCTGATGTAGACAAGAGAGCTAGGGGCTGATGTAGACAAGAGAGCCAGGGGCTAATGTAGACATGAGAGCCAGGGGCTGATGTAGACAAGAGAGTTAGGAGCTGATGTAGACAAGAGAGCTATGGGCTGATGTAGACAAGAGAGCTAGGGGCTGATGTAGACAAGAGAGCTATGGGCTGATGTAGACAAGAGAGCTAGGGGATGATATAGCAAAGTGTTAGAATAGATATCAAATGGAGTTTTCTAACACTGTAAATTAATAAATTAAATCGAGGATGTTAGGTTGTTAATAACATCATGAGAAATATAACAAGTAAATAACACGTTACTGAACACAGGATAACAGAGACATGACAAGTATTATATAAACTCTGTACACGAGAATAAAATCTAGAAAAAAAAGATGAATGATAACAAAAGTGACTAAAATGAAACTGAAGTGACATTTTAAAAAATGAATACAATAATAAGAACACAAAATATAAATATAAATAATATACAAATAATGACAGCAGCATAATCCAGCAATCTAAGCTTTCTTGATTTCCGGTCTAATGTTGTATGTAGGATTTGTTGGTTAGGTTTCTCTGTCTCCCTAGTTCGTTGGGACGTTGAATAGCCGAAATATAAGAGAGAGAGAGAGAGAGAAGATGAGAAAGAGTGAGAAGACAGAGAGAAGATGAGTGAGAGAGAAGATGAGAGAGAGTGAGAAGACAGAGAGAAAAGATAGAGAGAGAGAGAGAAGATAGAGAAAGAAGACAGAGGAGAGAAGATGAGAAAGGGAAGATATGAAGGAGAAAGAGAGAAGGTGAGAGACAGAGAAGATGAGAGAGAACGAACGAACGAACATACTTTATTTTCAAAAAGCTAAAGTATGTTCGTTCGTTCATGAGAGAGAGAGAGAGAAAGAAAAAATGAGAGAGCGAGAGAGATACTCCTCTGGTCAATCACGAGGTTGTGTGTTTGTCTCACTTTTTATACTGTATGTGTATGTTCTCTCTCACACACTCACTCACACACTCTCTCACACACATTTACTTACAGAAAACGTCTCAGCTTCTCACACAGCGAGTAACCAATGGCACAGCTCCCTACAGGCCACCCCTGGGAGAGACTTGAATGAGTTGCAAGTACAAACAGAAACATGCCAGGACTTTGATACGACGTTTGGCGCAGAAAAATCCATTTATCGGCAAAACTGTGTGTAACAGCAGCAGCAGACGTGTCTAAATACAGAGATAAACCTAGGCCAGGCAGTTGGGGTGGGGGTGAAGGTAGGAAGGTGAAACTTGTATTATGTTGTATCCAGCTTCCAGGGTTGTTGGTTTGTGGATAGAAGCGAGATGAGAGCATCAGTATGGACACAAGCTCCGTCAGTAATTGTGATCATGTAGGCATGATTTCGTGCACAAATCTTCAAAGAATTATCGATCAATCTTTGATCATATTCCAGGTATGAAGCACCTAATGGTAACATGTTATCGCACGTGACACAAGGCATGTGGCTCGCCTTTCTATCTCTGATCAATGGACACTTCTGTATTTTACTGAAAACTTCAAGCGAAAATACGGTGCTTGTGATGTTTGACGATGTAGTGAAGAACACTAGGACGATAATTATACATCAACAGGAAGAAATGTGAAACATGCCAATGTTGGGTTTCCGTATAATCACCGTTTAACTCCGTGTACGAGATGAAGAGACAAGAAACACGTTCAAGAAAACCAGAGCGAACACAACAAGAAAACAACTACAGCTACAAGCAATGCCAACTCCCGTACAGCTCACACAGAAGAAGGGTTGCCAACTATCTCGGGTGAAAGCACATTTTTTTTAACTTTACAAAACCAGCACGTTCATAACACTGGCCTTCAAGATCATCATAAAAATTTGTTACAAAAATGACTACAAATAATCACTGCAATCTGACTTGGTCTGACCTACATTTCTTAGTCATGTGACCCGTTATTTATACTCCCATTTTACCTGTGTCAGTGAATGTAAATCATAGAGAAAAGAGAAATGCATTTCTAAATAACAGCGATATCCACAATCTCAGTTCAGCATACCTCAGTACCAACTTGGCATTGGAACCACTAGAGCAACTCAATCAATGGCCCGAACAGAAAAATATCCTTAACAAACCTCCAGCAATCTAAGCTTTCTTGATTTCCGGTCTAATGTTGTATGTAGGATTTGTTGGTTAGGTTTCTCTGTCTCCCTAGTTCGTTGGGACGTTGAATAGCCGAAATATAAGAGAGAGAGAGAGAGAGAAGATGAGAAAGAGTGAGAAGACAGAGAGAAGATGAGTGAGAGAGAAGATGAGAGAGAGTGAGAAGACAGAGAGAAAAGATAGAGAGAGAGAGAGAAGATAGAGAAAGAAGACAGAGGAGAGAAGATGAGAAAGGGAAGATATGAAGGAGAAAGAGAGAAGGTGAGAGACAGAGAAGATGAGAGAGAACGAACGAACGAACATACTTTATTTTCAAAAAGCTAAAGTATGTTCGTTCGTTCATGAGAGAGAGAGAGAGAAAGAAAAAATGAGAGAGCGAGAGAGATACTCCTCTGGTCAATCACGAGGTTGTGTGTTTGTCTCACTTTTTATACTGTATGTGTATGTTCTCTCTCACACACTCACTCACACACTCTCTCACACACATTTACTTACAGAAAACGTCTCAGCTTCTCACACAGCGAGTAACCAATGGCACAGCTCCCTACAGGCCACCCCTGGGAGAGACTTGAATGAGTTGCAAGTACAAACAGAAACATGCCAGGACTTTGATACGACGTTTGGCGCAGAAAAATCCATTTATCGGCAAAACTGTGTGTAACAGCAGCAGCAGACGTGTCTAAATACAGAGATAAACCTAGGCCAGGCAGTTGGGGTGGGGGTGAAGGTAGGAAGGTGAAACTTGTATTATGTTGTATCCAGCTTCCAGGGTTGTTGGTTTGTGGATAGAAGCGAGATGAGAGCATCAGTATGGACACAAGCTCCGTCAGTAATTGTGATCATGTAGGCATGATTTCGTGCATAAATCTTCAAAGAATTATCGATCAATCTTTGATCATATTCCAGGTATGAAGCACCTAATGGTAACATGTTATCGCACGTGACACAAGGCATGTGGCTCGCCTTTCTATCTCTGATCAATGGACACTTCAGTATTTTACTGAAAACTTCAAGCGAAAATACGGTGCTTGTGATGTTTGACGATGTAGTGAAGAACACTAGGACGATAATTATACATCAACAGGAAGAAATGTGAAACATGCCAATGTTGGGTTTCCGTATAATCACCGTTTAACTCCGTGTACGAGATGAAGAGACAAGAAACACGTTCAAGAAAACCAGAGCGAACACAACAAGAAAACAACTACAGCTACAAGCAATGCCAACTCCCGTACAGCTCACACAGAAGAAGGGTTGCCAACTATCTCGGGTGAAAGCACATTTTTTTTAACTTTACAAAACCAGCACGTTCATAACACTGGCCTTCAAGATCATCATAAAAATTTGTTACAAAAATGACTACAAATAATCACTGCAATCTGACTTGGTCTGACCTACATTTCTTAGTCATGTGACCCGTTATTTATACTCCCATTTTACCTGTGTCAGTGAATGTAAATCATAGAGAAAAGAGAAATGCATTTCTAAATAACAGCGATATCCACAATCTCAGTTCAGCATACCTCAGTACCAACTTGGCATTGGAACCACTAGAGCAACTCAATCAATGGCCCGAACAGAAAAATATCCTTAACAAACCTCCAGCACGAACTAACTGGCCTAGAAACGTTATATTGTGGCTGGGGCTCTGTTATTTGACCATCGTCCCCGCTGTGAGACAGAATCTGACCTCGAATCACAACAAAGTATAAGTCAGGTGTGTAGAGACAAACATTTGGATTTAAGAAGTCAGGTGTATAGGGAGAAAGCAGGTGAAGTTAAGAAGACAGGACTATAGAGACAAAACAGGTGGAGTATAGAGACACACCTGAGAGATTTAGGAGGGAAGGTAAGAGCGATATCACGAAATACAGTTATGGAGCAGGAGTCACACTTGAGAGAAAAAGTTCAAGATTCAAGAGTATAAGAGCTATGTCAAGAAATATAGTTCTGTAGCAGGAGTCACACTTGAGAGAAAAAGTTCACGATTCAAGAGTATAAGAGCTATGTCAAGAAATATAGTTCTGGAGCAGGAGTCGCACTTGAAAGAAAAAGTTCAAGATTCAAGATTATAAGCGCTATGTCAAGAAATATAGTTCTGGAGCAGGAGTCACACTTGAGAGAAAAAGTTCAAGATTCAAGAGTATAAGAGCTATGTCAAGAAATATAGTTATGTAGCAGGAGTCACACTTGAAAGAAAAAGTTCAAGATTCAAGAGTATGAGCTATGTCAAGAAATATAGTTATGGAGCAGGAGTCACACTTGAAAGAAAAAGTTCAAGATTCAAGAGTATGAGCTATGTCAAGAAATATAGTTATGGAGCAGGAGTCACACTTGAAAGAAAAAGTTCAAGATTCAAGAGTATGAGCTACGTCAAGAAATATAGTTATGTAGCAGGAGTCACACTTGAGAGAAAAAGTTCAAGATTAAAGGTAAAGAGGACAAAAGCGATGTAAATGTTAAGACAACATCTGGAAATAAACAAAGAATAAGCCATGGTAAGAGACAACCATCCTTCTCTAGGGACATGGGTCATAATGATGATGTATCATTGAGCTGTTTTACCGCAAAGAGAACAAGAAATCTTGGATAGTTCTATGTGTTTCTAGATCATGAGAAAACTAGAGCTCTCTGTCTCCCCTCTCTCTCTTCCTCTCTCTCTCCTCTCTCTCTCTCTCTCCCTCTCTCTCTCTCTCTCTCTCCCTCTCTCTGCATGAAGACAACAGATTCAAGGATGAGCCCATGATCGCGTCCCTTCCCTTGTAAATGATCTGTGGAGACCTTGTTTGTTCGTGACAGGATTTCATGTTGTTTCAGACACTGAGAACTATCAGTTCCTAGTTTTTAATGCCAGTGTGGCTGGATGTGACAAGTCGTGGCCAAACCCCGCATTAAGTAGGTCCTGGCTTTGTACATTCAGCTCAAAGTCCTGAACAGCGTGTTCTGGTATATCGGGGTAGCGCTGACTGAGTACGTTTAGAAAAGATTAGTTCAGAGTAAAATCATAAAGTTTAATTATTTACAGTACAGTTAGAATCTTACGGCTAAGAACATTAAAAAGTAAATGTATGCTGAGTACTGCTTGAAACTACCAACAGGTACAGCTAAGAACAGAAATACAAAGTATGGTTACGTTGAGTACATGTAGAAACATACAGTTGAGAACAACATTTAAAAGTATAGTTACACTGAGTAGAGTTAGAAACTTACAGCTAAGAACAACATCACAGAGTATAGTTACGCTGAGTACAGTTAGAAACATGCAACTAAGAACAACATCACAAAGTATAGTTACACTGAGTACAGTTAGAAACATGCAACTAAGAACAACATCACAAAGTATAGTTACACTGAGTACAGTTAGAAACATGCAACTAAGAACAACATCACAAAGTATAGTTACGCTGAGTACAGTTAGAAACATGCAGCTAAGAACAACATCACAAAGTATAGTTACACTGAGTACAGTTAGAAACATGCAACTAAGAACAACATCACAAAGTATAGTTACACTGAGTACAGTTAGAAACATGCAACTAAGAGCAACATCACAAAGTATAGTTACAGTGAGTACAGTTAGAAACATGCAACTAAGAACAACATCACAAAGTATAGTTACAGTGAGTACAGTTAGAAACATGCAACTAAGAACAACATCACAAAGTATAGTTATACTGAGTACAGTTAGAAACATGCAACTAAGAACAACATCACAAAGTATAGTTACGCTGAGTACAGTTAGAAACATGCAGCTAAGAACAACATCACAAAGTATAGTTACACTGAGTACAGTTAGAAACATGCAACTAAGAACAACATCACAAAGTATAGTTACACTGAGTACAGTTAGAAACATGCAACTAAGAGCAACATCACAAAGTATAGTTACAGTGAGTACAGTTAGAAACATGCAACTAAGAACAACATCACAAAGTATAGTTACAGTGAGTACAGTTAGAAACATGCAACTAAGAACAACATCACAAAGTATAGTTACAGTGAGTACAGTTAGAAACATGCAACTAAGAACAACATCACAAAGTATAGTTACGACATAAACGTTAAGAAGAAGACAAGCTTTACAGGAATCGATATCCAAGACATTTAACCTGACAGACGTATCCGTCTTCTTAAGTCAGTGCTCTACTCAAACCTTTCTGAAGTGCTACAAATCGATCAAACATGAAAGCAGCATCTACCGCGGCCTTGATTCTGCAGGTAAACTCAGGTAGTTTAACATCGTGCTACTCTCTAAACAATGTTACTTGTTTATGAAGTTACTATTTAGTGTCCCGTACATAACTTTGTTACCTGCAGATTTTGTTATTGTGTAGAACAACCGAGTTTCTAGGAATACTTCTTCAAATGCATGTTTGTTATTTCCTGTAGCTGCTAGTCCTATATACACACATCTACGTGTTTTCTTCACATCATTATCATACATATAGACTTTTATTTCTGTATAATTCAAAAAAGATACAATAAATTTTCCTTGTGTGATTTTATAGAGACATAAAGAAAGAGTAAAACGAACCCAGCATCGCCACAGTGTACTTGATGCACATACTGCAGCACGCCTTTCCGTTCTCGACTCCAGAAGAAGCTAGGTACTTGTTTCCACATCTGTGCGACTGAGATTTGAACCACTGACTTTAGTTATTAGACACGTGTGCACTAACCACTGCGCTACCCGAGTGCTCTCTAATTTTCTGTTTTCGCGATTCTAATTTTTTTTTAAAGGTGTTTGCATTATTACCTGAAACATGTTCATGCTATTGCTGTTTTATATGCTTTACAAAATTACAATCAATCACCGTCATCATCATCATCATCATCATCATCACCATCACCATCATCATCATCTTCTTTTTCTTCTTCTTTTCTTCTTCCTCTTCTTCTTCTACGTCTTCTTCCTCTACCTCTTCTTCTTCTACGTCTTCTTCCTCTACCTCTTCTTCTTCTACGTCTTCTTCCTCTACCTCTTCTTCTTCTACGTCTTCTTCCTCTACCTCTTCTTCTTCTGCTTCTTTTTTCTTCCTCCTATTCATCCTCTTCCTCTTATCTTTCTTCTTCTTCTTCTTAATGTGATACTTTAAATAAAAAGGTTAATTTGGCTCCAAAAATTAACTGACATCTTCGACAGTATGTAAATGCTTCTTGTACCAGGCAGTGAACCACACATCATCTGGGAGAGGAAACTGCCGTACTCTTAATAGGTTTTGCTTGTATCTTTTCCTGTTCTTTGTATTATTTTTCTATTCTTCTTCTTACTTTCTGTCTCCATCTCTTCATTTTCTTACTTCTGTCTCCGCCTCTTCATTTTCTTACTTTCTGTCTCCACCTCTTTATTTTCTTACTTTCTGTCTCCACCTCTTCATTTTCTTACTTTCTGTCTCCGCCTCTTCATTTTCTTACTTTCTGTCTCCACCTCTTCATTTTCTTACTTTCTGTCTCCACCTCTTCATTTTCTTACTTTCTGTCTCCACCTCTTCATTTTCTTACTTTCTGTCTCCATCTCTTCATTTTCTTACTTTCTGTCTCCGCCTCTTCATTTTCTTACTTTATGTCTCCGCCTCTTCATTTTCTTACTTTATGTCTCCATCTCTTCATTTTCTTACTTTCTGTCTCCACCTCTTCATTTTATTACTTTCTGTCTCCACCTCTTCATTTTCTTACTTTCTGTCTCCATCTCTTCATTTTCTTACTTTCTGTCTCCACCTCTTTATTTTCTTACTTTCTGTCTCCATCTCTTCATTTTCTTACTTTCTGTCCCCATCACTTCACTTTCTTACTTTATGTCTCCGCTTCTTCATTTTCTTACTTTCTGTCTCCGCCTCTTTATTTTCTTACTTTCTGTCTCCGCCTCTTCATTTCTTTACTTTCTGTCTCGGCTTCTTTATTTTCCTACTTTCTGTCTCCGCTTCTTTATTTTTTTACTTTCTGTCTCCGCCTCTTCATTTCCTTACTTTCTGTCTCGGCTTCTTTATTTTCTTACTTTCTGTCTTCACCTCTTTATTTTCTTACTTTCTGTCTTCACCTCTTTATTTTCTTACTTTCTGTCTTCACCTCTTTATTTTCTTACTTTCTGTCTTCACCTCTTTATTTCCTTACTTTCTGTCTCCGCTTCTTTATTTCCTTACTTTCTGTCTCCACTTCTTTATTTCCTTACTTTCTGTCTCCGCTTCTTTATTTCCTTACTTTCTGTCTCCGCCTCTTTATTTTCTTACTTTCTGTCTCCACCTCTTTATTTTCTTACTTTCTGTCTCCACCTCTTTATTTTCTTACTTTCTGTCTCGGCTTCTTTATTTTCCTACTTTCTGTCTCCGCTTCTTTATTTTCCTACTTTCTGTCCCCGCCTCTTTATTTTCTTACTTTCTGTCTTCACCTCTTTATTTTCTTACTTTCTGTCTCCACCTCTTTATTTTCTTACTTTCTGTCTCGGCTTCTTTATTTTCCTACTTTCTGTCTCCGCTTCTTTATTTTCCTACTTTCTGTCCCCGCCTCTTTATTTTCTTACTTTCTGTCTTCACCTCTTTATTTTCTTACTTTCTGTCTCCACCTCTTTATTTCCTTACTTTCTGTCTTCACCTCTTTATTTTCTTACTTTCTGTCTTCACCTCTTTATTTTCTTACTTTCTGTCTCCACCTCTTTATTTTCTTACTTTCTGTCTCGGCTTCTTTATTTTCTTACTTTCTGTCTCCGCCTCTTTATTTTCTTACTTTCTGTCTTCACCTCTTTATTTTCTTACTTTCTGTCTCCACCTCTTTATTTTCTTACTTTCTGTCTCGGCTTCTTTATTTTCTTACTTTCTGTCTCCGCCTCTTTATTTTCTTACTTTCTGTCTTCACCTCTTTATTTTCTTACTTTCTGTCTCCACCTCTTTATTTTCTTACTTTCTGTCTCGGCTTCTTTATTTTCTTACTTTCTGTCTCCGCCTCTTTATTTTCTTACTTTCTGTCTTCACCTCTTTATTTTCTTACTTTCTGTCTCCACCTCTTTATTTTCTTACTTTCTGTCTCCACCTCTTTATTTTCTTACTTTCTGTCTCCGCCTCTTTATTTTCTTACTTTCTGTCTTCACCTCTTTATTTTCTTACTTTCTATCTCCACCTCTTTATTTTCTTACTTTCTGTCTCGGCTTCTTTATTTTCTTACTTTCTGTCTCCGCCACTTTATTTTCTTACTTTCTGTCTTCACCTCTTTATTTTCTTACTTTCTGTCTCCACCTCTTTATTTTCCTACTTTCAGTCTTTCACTATTTCGGAACTGTGTTTTCACCAGGTCAGTGTTTCTCAAAATGGGCGATAACGCCCCCTGTGTCCGTTGGAAAGGACTCGAGGGCGGTGAAAGAAAAAGGGTAACTAGGTGGGCAGTGTAAGAAAAGAGGGCAGTGGGGGCGGCTTTGAGGGAAAAAGAAGCAGCAGAGACGGGGGCGGCTTTGAGGGAAAACGAAGCAGCAGATTGGGGGGAGGGCGTTGAGGGAAAACGAAGCAGCAGATAGGGGGCGTTGAGGGAAAGCGAAGCAGTAGATTGGGGGGAAGGCGTTGAGGGAAAGCGAAGCAGTAGATTGGGAGGAAGGCGTTGAGGGAAAGCGAAGCAGTAGATTGGGGGGAAGGCGTTGAGGGAAAGCGAAGCAGCAGATTGGGGGGGGGGGGGCGTTGAGGGAAAACGATGAAGCAGATGAGGGGGGAGGTAGTAATATCTACCTTCTTAGCACTTGTCAACCTGAACCTTGTGCTCCTACATGAAACTCATCCATAAAAGTTGAGAAAATAATGGCAGTATGTGAGTTGTAAATATACTCCCTTATACTGTTAAATAAACGGGTTCGCTAGCTGAGGATATTTGTTGTGTAGTACAAATCCTAGTTTCATAAATCAAACTTCGAGTAGTACATGAGCGAAGGGGGTGGGGGCGGGGTGCTCAGGGTGTGGCCTGGGAGAAAGGGAACAAGCCTGGGAAACACTGCACAGGATGATGATGATGATGATGATGATGATGATGATGATGATGATGATGATGATGATGATGATGAAGTTCTGACAGCATAAAGAACTGGCTTGAGTCTTGAGATCAGCTGCTAACCTGTGCTATGCTTGTAGCCCCACTCAATCACCAAAACTACATGAGAGCTGACAAGTTGTTAGCGCAGTTTTGTTGACTCTCTGTATCAAGTTTTTAAAACTTGTCCTTGTATCAGTTTCTTCATATTAAATGTTATCAACCATAAACAAAGTAACAGATATCGCATATAACACACATAACTATACAGAAGAATACGGCGTATCCCACGTACATAAAAGAAAACAAAGACAGAAGTGCTAAACCAGCTAGAAGTGACAAGAGAAATATTAGAAGTGACAAGAGAAATATTAGGAGTGACAAGAGAAATATTAGGAGTGACAAGAGAAATATTAGAAGTGACAAGAGAAATATTAGAAGTGACAAGAGAAATATTAGAAGTGACAAGAGAAATATTAGAAGTGACAAGAGAAATATTAGGAGTGACAAGAGAAATATTAGGAGTGACAAGAGAAATATTATAAGTGACAAGAGAAATATTAGAAGTGACAAGAGAAATATTAGAAGTGACAAGAGAAATATTAGAAGTGACAAGAGAAATATTAGAAGTGACAAGAGAAATATTAGGAGTGACAAGAGAAATATTAGGAGTGACAAGAGAAATATTAGGAGTGACAAGAGAAATATTAGAAGTGACAAGAGAAATATTAGGAGTGACAAGAGAAATATTTAAAATCATAAAAACAAGACAGCTTTGGGCATGTCAAGGGGAGTATTAATGTACTGAAGACACCACTTGAGGGCAAGATCGAAAGGAAGAGAACAAGAGGACGACAGCGACATAGATGGGTGGACAACATCAAGAGATGGACAGCGACATAGATGAGTGGACAACATCAAGAGATGGACAGCGACATAGATGAGTGGACAACATCAAGAGATGGACAGCGACATAGATGAGTGGACAATATCAAGAGACGGACAGCGACATAGATGAGTGGACAACATCAAGAGATGGACAGCGACATAGATGAGTGGACAATATCAAGAGATGGACAGCGACATAGATGAGTGGACAATATCAAGAGATGGACAGCGACATAGATGAGTGGACAATATCAAGAGATGGACAGCGACATCGATGAGTGGACAATATCAAGAGATGGACGGGGACAAGCTTGGCTGTGTGAACTATGAAGACAAGAAACAGACCAGAATGGAGATTCATTGCAGCCAACATTCCGTGGATGATGATAAAATGATGATAGCGTATATCATGTATCATATATCATGTATCATATCTCTGGTCTAGAGACTAATTTCTCAGAGATCACAGATAACATAACATGCAAGTCCTTGTTATATAAGCGTTTATCAGGAGACTTCTCAGATTTCTGCTCCTCTTTCTCTCTGAGTTCTTTCTTTTTCTCGCTGAAATTTTCCTTTCTCCCCGAATTCTTTCTCCTTCTCGCTGAATTGTACCTCTCTCCCTGAATTCCTTCTCTATCTCGCTGAAATGCTCTTCCTTCTCTCTGCATTCTTCCCCTTTTTACTTGAATTCTTCCTCGTTCTCGCTCAATTATCTCTTCTTCTCATCGTATTCTTCCTCTTTTTCGCTGAATTATTTCTCTTTCAAGCTGAACTCTTTCTCGTTATAGCTGAGTTGTTTCTCTTTATCGTTGCATTATCTTTTTCCTGCTTAGTTCTTCCTTTGTGAGGCTGAGTTCCTCCTCTTACTCGCTCGCTGAATTCTTCCTCTTTCATACTGAGTTTTTCCTCTTTCTCGCTGAGTTTTTCCTCGTTTAGTTCTTCCTCTTCATACTGAGTTTTTCCTCTTTCTAACTGAGTATCTTCTCGTTTAGTTCTTCCTCTTTCTCGTTCGCTGTTCTTCCTGAGTTTTTCCTCATTCTCAGTGAGTTTTCCTCTTTCTCACTGAGTTCATCCTTTTTAGTGCTGAGTTCTTCCTCTTTCTCAGCGAATTTTTCCTCTATCTCACCGAGTTATTCCTCTTTCTGGCTGAGTTTTTCCTCTTTCTAGCTGAGTTATTCCTCTTTTTCGCTGAGTTCTTCCTCTTTCTCGCTGAGTTTTTCCTCTTTCTCGCTAATTTATTCATTTTCCTCGCCTAATCGTTGCTCTACCTCGCTGTCTTGTCCTCTGTTTATTAGACTTCTGCACATAGCATTTTTGAGTTAGAGAGTATAAATCAACAACATTTTCATTAGTAAGAGATTATAAATTTAACAATAGTAAGAGATTATAAATCTGAAACATTTCTTGTACAATAAGTTACTGTTTCATTTAACAATATTTAATGCACGTTAAATTTGAAAATCGTCAAATATGAAAAAAAAAATGCCATTACTGAATGCCCAATTATCTGAACTGCCAATTAAACGAAAAGCAGGATAAAAAGGACTTCTTTCACTGACCCAAACCTCGCCCATCCACCCACCCACCCACCCACGGCACGCTTTCATTTCCCCCATGTTGTCAGACGGGGTTGTTTTGTGTAATGTTGTGTTCTGTTTCTTCCTGTCGGCCGTAATTATTTTCAGAGATTCTAGAAGACCCACAATGTGAAGCTTACAAAATACTGCTGCTCTGACAAGAACGGACAAAGCAGAAATAATTAACTGATTTAAACATGACGTCAGAAAATACAATCATTCAAATATTGGTCAGATATTTGTAGAAATTAAAAAGTGATTTTTTTCTTCGTTTCTGTCCGCGATAAAGATGATCCAAGATTTTAAGTTTCCAACACTCTCTTCGTCTTTTCTAATTCATCAACAGACGATTTTTTTTTTAGAAAATATTAGTTCCTTTAATTCAATTAATGGAACTGTCGATTATCCAAATAAAATTTATCATCAAATAATATTGTTATTTTCCTCGTCACATTATTTTTTTTTTAACTTGGCCGTCAGAAATCTGGGCAGATTGTTCTTAACAAGGTTTGGTGGAAGTGTGTGTGTACTGGTGGAAGTGTGTGTTCTGGTGGAAGTGTGTGTGTACTGGTGGAAGTGTGTATGTACTGGTGGAAGTGTGTGTACTGGTGGAAGTGTGTGTGTACTGGTGGAAGTGTGTGTACTGGTGGAAGTGTGTGTGTACTGGTGGAAGTGTGTGTACTGGTGGAAGTGTGTGTGTAATGGTGGAAGTGTGTGTACTGGTGGAAGTGTGTGTGTACTGGTGGAAGTGTGTGTGTAACGATGGAAGTGTGTGTACTGGTGGAAGTGTGTGTGTACTGGAGGAAGTGTGTGTACTGGTGGAAGTGCGTGTACTGGTGGAAGTGTGTGTACTGGTAGAAGTGCGTGTACTGGTGGAAGTGTGTGTACTGGTAGAAAGGCGTGTACTTGTGGAATGACGTGTACTGATGAAAGTGTATGTACTACAGTAGTGGAAGAGAGTGTACTGGTGGAAGTTGTTTGGAAATATGGTAGTCCGGGGTAAGTATTCCTGATGTTGTGATCACGACGGTCGGAGTAACGTGTACGTGTAAACACTGACAGACCTGGTGTCTCGTGTAAACACTGACAGACCTGGTGTCTCGTGTAAACACTGACAGACCTGGTGTCTCGTGTAAACACTGACAGACCTGGTGTCTCGTGTAAACACTGACAGACCTGGTGTCTCGTGTAAACACTGACAGACCTGGTGTCTCGTGTAAACACTGACAGACCTGGTGTCTCGTGTAAACACTGACAGACCTGGTGTCTCGTGTAAACACTGACAGACCTGGTGTCTCGTGTAAACACTGACAGACCTGGTGTCTCGTGTAAACACTGAAAGACCTGCAGTCACATGTAAACATTGAAAGACCTGAAATCACGTGTAAACATTGAACGACCTGGAACCAAGTTTAAACATTGAAAGACCTGGAGTCAGATGTAAACATTGAAAGATCTGAAATCACGTGTAAACAATGAAAGACCTGGAACCACGTTTAAACATCGAAAGACCTGGAACCACGTTTAAACATTGAAAGACCTGGAGTCAGGTGTAAACATTGAAAGACCTGGAGTCAGGTGTAAACATTGAAAGACTGGAACCACGTTTAAACATTAAAAGACTTGGAATGTATGAGAAGAATGTCTGCAATGAGTACGAGCAATAATCTTAACCCTCTGTCTTCAGTTTCACATATAATATGTGAATGTTTTCATCTTTTCTTTCTATCCTGGCGTGCTTGAAATTATTTAACTTACAAATTAAACTGCGTGAAAATCTGCATCACAATTTGTGTGACAGACGGCGCTTTGGCCATATCTAAAGACATAACAATATTCTGAAAACCATACTAGAAGAAAAGGTAGAAAGAAAAAGAGCAAGAGGTAGACAGAAATGTAAATAGGAAGATAATATATGAGAGTGGAGAAGATACAACCTGGCTGAGTGCATCATCAAGGCAAGGGAGCGAGAGAAGTGGAGATTTATTACTTGAGCTTGTAGTTGTTGAAGTGTTCTGACATTTTGATGTGAGAAAATGATTGTTCTTTGAGTGTTACCAAATACCCGAGCCGACCTCGTGTAGCGTTCTTTCTTTGTAAGTTGTTGTAAGTATCTATATTTTGTGAGTTATTGTAAGTTTTTGTTTTGAAGTTTTGTTATGCAGTAACTAGAACTTCTCGTGACTTTGTTACTTAGTAAGAGGTCACAGTGAAGAGAGTGCTAGTGTGGAGAGAGACCGGATGTGCAAGCAATAAGTCGCTGTCAATTTTTTGTGTCCTGTTGTTTCTAATGCAGAGAAATGTAGTTTTCTGTCATGTGTTTCATGAAAATTAATATCAAATAATGTTGTTTTTTTTTTTTTGCTTTGTGTCGAGCTTACAAGAAGCGAGTTGTCCAGTGAGCTCATAAACTTGTGATGTGTCATTTGTGTTTTGTCGTTTTAATTGTCATTTGATGGCACACTGATTTTGTTATATGTGTTAACGACTGTAGAACGTCATAGTGGTCGTCCATGAGTATGGGTGATTAAGTTCTATAAGTAATTGTGTGATATGCATTAATCAAGCTATATGAGTGTTCTTCTGTTTTAGAGCATTTTGCTGTAGAAGAGAGAGTTTGTCGTAGTTAACAACTTGCACGAGTTATTTGCCCTTAGAGCGGCCTTGTTGTTAGGAAAGTCCCACGTGAATGTTTCAAGACGACTTTGATCCCATAGTTCTTGAATTTTCAGTGGCTTCTTTATGTGTTTTATATACTCACGGAAAAAGTAAGTGTGCAGTGGTGTCAAGCGCACCAATTACGTTGTCATGAGTGAAATGAAATCAGATTTGGCATGAAGTTTTGTCTGAGTGTTGTCCACTTCTCAGTGCTGCAGGAAGTTGATGGCACTATTCATGGGGAGATAACCACAGCTCCAGTAAAATCATGTGCAGACCTGGTGTCTCGTGTAAACACTGACAGACCTGGTGTCTCGTGTAAACACTGACAGACCTGGTGTCTCGTGTAAACACTGAAAGACCTGGTGTCTCGTGTAAACACTGACAGACCTGGTGTCTCGTGTAAACACTGACAGACCTGGTGTCTCGTGTAAACACTGAAAGACCTGCAGTCACATGTAAACATTGAAAGACCTGAAATCACGTGTAAACATTGAACGACCTGGAACCAAGTTTAAACATTGAAAGACCTGGAGTCAGATGTAAACATTGAAAGATCTGAAATCACGTGTAAACAATGAAAGACCTGGAACCACGTTTAAACATCGAAAGACCTGGAACCACGTTTAAACATTGAAAGACCTGGAGTCAGGTGTAAACATTGAAAGACCTGGAGTCAGGTGTAAACATTGAAAGACTGGAACCACGTTTAAACATTAAAAGACTTGGAATGTATGAGAAGAATGTCTGCAATGAGTACGAGCAATAATCTTAACCCTCTGTCTTCAGTTTCACATATAATATGTGAATGTTTTCATCTTTTCTTTCTATCCTGGCGTGCTTGAAATTATTTAACTTACAAATTAAACTGCGTGAAAATCTGCATCACAATTTGTGTGACAGACGGCGCTTTGGCCATATCTAAAGACATAACAATATTCTGAAAACCATACTAGAAGAAAAGGTAGAAAGAAAAAGAGCAAGAGGTAGACAGAAATGTAAATAGGAAGATAATATATGAGAGTGGAGAAGATACAACCTGGCTGAGTGCATCATCAAGGCAAGGGAGCGAGAGAAGTGGAGATTTATTACTTGAGCTTGTAGTTGTTGAAGTGTTCTGACATTTTGATGTGAGAAAATGATTGTTCTTTGAGTGTTACCAAATACCCGAGCCGACCTCGTGTAGCGTTCTTTCTTTGTAAGTTGTTGTAAGTATCTATATTTTGTGAGTTATTGTAAGTTTTTGTTTTGAAGTTTTGTTATGCAGTAACTAGAACTTCTCGTGACTTTGTTACTTAGTAAGAGGTCACAGTGAAGAGAGTGCTAGTGTGGAGAGAGACCGGATGTGCAAGCAATAAGTCGCTGTCAATTTTTTGTGTCCTGTTGTTTCTAATGCAGAGAAATGTAGTTTTCTGTCATGTGTTTCATGAAAATTAATATCAAATAATGTTGTTTTTTTTTTTTTGCTTTGTGTCGAGCTTACAAGAAGCGAGTTGTCCAGTGAGCTCATAAACTTGTGATGTGTCATTTGTGTTTTGTCGTTTTAATTGTCATTTGATGGCACACTGATTTTGTTATATGTGTTAACGACTGTAGAACGTCATAGTGGTCGTCCATGAGTATGGGTGATTAAGTTCTATAAGTAATTGTGTGATATGCATTAATCAAGCTATATGAGTGTTCTTCTGTTTTAGAGCATTTTGCTGTAGAAGAGAGAGTTTGTCGTAGTTAACAACTTGCACGAGTTATTTGCCCTTAGAGCGGCCTTGTTGTTAGGAAAGTCCCACGTGAATGTTTCAAGACGACTTTGATCCCATAGTTCTTGAATTTTCAGTGGCTTCTTTATGTGTTTTATATACTCACGGAAAAAGTAAGTGTGCAGTGGTGTCAAGCGCACCAATTACGTTGTCATGAGTGAAATGAAATCAGATTTGGCATGAAGTTTTGTCTGAGTGTTGTCCACTTCTCAGTGCTGCAGGAAGTTGATGGCACTATTCATGGGGAGATAACCACAGCTCCAGTAAAATCATGTGCAGTGATCCATGATTGGTTACTGACCACAGATAAAATGAGGGTAAGTGTGTAATTCTGTTCTCAGAATTCTCTTCACGTAATCGTTGAAGAAAAAAGTAGTGGAATTCCAACATAAACATCTTTTTTCATCATGCCAAGATTGAATGAACATCAGCTAGAAATAGCTGTTGGGATGTTAATTGCTGGATCAACAGTAGCAGCACTATCTCAATATTTTAATCTTCACAGAAACACAATATCACGCCTTCAAAGTCGTTTTAACCAGAATGGTTCCTTTGCTGACCGCCATAGAAGCGGCAGACCACGAGTTACCACCCTTGTATAAGACCACTACATCCACCTCATGCACCTTCGTAACAGGTTTCTCCAGGCAACATGGACTGCCTGCAACATTCCAGGTGTAAGACGTGTGTCATAGTGGGATAAAGATTTGTGGGTGCTGTTTTAGTTTCTGTTTGGTAGGATCTGTACATAGTGGGGTAAAGATTTCTCGCGTTATAGTGAGAGTAATAATTACTGTTATAGTGAGCGTGATAATTAGTATTATAGTCAGCGTGATAATTAGTATTATTGTGAGCGTGATAATTAGTATTATAGTGAGCGTGATAATTAGTGTTATAGTGAGCGTGATAATTAGTCTTATAGTGAGTGTGATAATTAGTATTATAGTGAGTGTGATAATTAGTATTATAGTGAGTGTGATAATTAGTATTATAGTGAGTGTGATAATTAGTATTATAGTGAGCGTGATAATTAGTGTTATAGTGAGCGTGATAATTAGTGTTATAGTGAGCGTGATAATTAGTGTTATAGTGAGCGTGATAATTAGTATTATAGTGAGTGTGATAATTAGTATTATAGTGAGCGTGATAATTAGCATTACAGTTAGCGTGATAATTAGTATTATAGTGAGCGTGATAATTAGTATTATAGTGAGCGTGATAATTAGTATTATTGTGAGCGTGATAATTAGTATTATTGTGAGCGTGATAATTAGTATTATTGTGAGCGTGATAAGTAGTGTTATAGTCAGCGTGATAAGTAGTATTATAGTGAGCGTGATAATTAGTGTTATAGTGAGCTTGATAATTAGTGTTATAGTGAGCGTGATAATTAGTGTTATAGTGAGCGTGATAATTAGTATTATAGTGAGCATGATAATTAGTGTTATAGTGAGCGTCATAATTAGTGTTATAGTGAGCGTGATAATTAGTATTATAGTCAGCATGATAATTAGTGTTATAGTGAGCGTCATAATTAGTGTTATAGTGAGCGTGATAATTAGTGTTATAGTCAGCGTGATAATTAGTGTTATAGTGAGCGTGATAATTAGTATTATTGTGAGGGTGATAATTAGTATTATAGTGAGCATGATAATTAGTGTTATAGTGAGCGTGATAATTAGTATTATAGTGAGCGTGATAATTAGTATTATAGTGAGCGTGATAATTAGTGTTATAGTGGACGTGATAATTATGTTGTAGTGAGCGTGATAATTAGTGTTATAGTGAGCGTGATAATTAGTGTTATAGTGAGCGTGATAATTAGTATTATAGTGAGCGTGATAATTAGTGTTATAGTGAGCGTAACAATTAATTCTACGGTCATTGCAGCCCGTATGTAATCGTAAATTCTCCTTATCTATTAAGTACAAAAACAAAAACTTACTCTAAAATGTAACATAAATAACTTGGAGACGGCATGTTCTAACACACGGCATGTTCTAACATACGGCATGTTCTAACACACGGCATGTTCTAACATACGGCATGTTCTAACACACGGCATGTTCTAACACACGGCATGTTCTAACACACGGCATGTTCTAACATACGGCATGTTCTAACACACGGCATGTTCTAACATACGGCATGTTCTAACACACGGCATGTTCTAACACACGGCATGTTCTAACACACGGCATGTTCTAACACACGGCATGTTCTAACATACGGCATGTTCTAACACACGGCATGTTCTAACACACGGCATGTTCTAACACACGGCATGTTCTAACACACGGCATGTTCTAACATACGGCATGTTCTAACACACGGCATGTTCTAACATACGGCATGTTCTAACACACGGCATGTTCTAACATACGGCATGTTCTAACACACGGCATGTTCTAACACACGGCATGTTCTAACACACGGCATGTTCTAACACACGGCATGTTCTAACACACCGCATATTCTAACATACGGCATGTTCTAACACACCGCATATTCTAACATACGGCATGTTCTAACACACCGCATATTCTAACATACGGCATATTCTAACATACGGCATGTTCTAACACACCGCATATTCTAACATACGGCATGTTCTAACACACCGCATATTCTAACATACGGCATGTTCTAACACACCGCATATTCTAACATACGGCATGTTCTAACATACGGCATGTTCTAACACACGGCATGTTCTAACATACGGCATGTTCTAACACACGGCATGTTCTAACACACGGCATGTTCTAACACACGGCATGTTCTAACACACACTATATGTTTATGAGAACAATGTCAGAACACAACTATTGCCTGGACATTTACCGAAGACGCACAGATATTTTTCTACTTTCCAAGAACTTTGTCTTTTCCTCGTAATTTTTACTTGACGTATCCTGCAGATGTTCTCAGAAAACTACGTCACTCGCTTCTTGGTTGTCGGTCGCAAACATGGCATCTTTCCTGGAAATTATATGGCTGTTTCTCATTCACGCTTTGTTAGTTATAGAAGCTGTGCAGACATATAACAATATTGTCCCTGTTTTAGGGCTTTGTTAGTTGTAGAAGGTGTACAGACATCCGACAATATTGTCTCTGTTTGATACTGTAATACTCTCTTCTCATACCTAACAACAATATTCTCCTGTATCTTAGTATTTTCTTCGTTTTATCTCGGCCGTGCCTGTGTCGTGCACTGACTGAGTGTTTGTTCCAAGGTAAATAAACGATAATCTCTCCTCGTCCATCATTTGACACGAGTAGTCTATCATTTGACACGGGTAGTCCATCATTTGACACGAGTAGTCTATCATTTGATACAGGTAGTCCATCAGTTGACACGGGTAGTCCATCATTTGACACGAGTAGTCTATCATTTGACACGAGTAGTCTATCATTTGACATGGGTAGTTCATCATTTGACACGGGTAGCCCATCATTTGACACGGGTAGTCCATTATTTGACACGGGTAGCCCATCATTTGACACGGGTAGTCCATCATTTGACACGGGTAATCCAAAATATTCAACATATCGCGCACAAAATTCTATGAACATTTTCTTTTTTTACCTGAAATTTCCAGCCTGGCCTGTTCAAATAAACGTTTCCGGCTTTCTCTGGCCCTGCTAGGTCATGCTGTCACACAGAAACGAGAAAGTGAAAAATAAATCCATTGAGAAATGTAGCGGGGTGATGGGGTGTGGGCGGGATGTGAAAACTTAAATAACATTTGGCGGCAATCTTGCTCTGAAATTTGGCCCAGCACGCCATTCCGGTAAAAAAAATCCTGGACACATTTAATGATACAACGCGGCCAGGTTTTTTCAAGTTTGAAATGCAAGTTGGGAACAAGGGAAAATGTTACATTTAAATAGAAATTTTTTTTTCAGAATAAAGCTGAAGTGAGTGAATGTCCAGATTAAGCATCAGCACCTGTGTGCTGCCTCATTTTCTCAGTCTGGTCTATTTGTAGCTTAGTTTAGCAGACTGGCAAACTATGGCCTGCTGACTAAATGCGATCCTCGCCTAAGGTTAATCTGGTTTATCAAACAATTTATCCGACTTTCAAAGCTACAGATTACAACGTGGCCGTTAATTGTACATTCTCTTGCAACATTTGTGTCTTGTTCATATCTCTGAGTCTACAGGAAGTGATAACAGCTGCGGTAAAACTGGTACTAGTAACTCAACAGGGATGGCCACGGAGATGATCTTGATCAATGAGACCGTCGTTATGACAAGTTTACACATCTTGATCCATGAGACTGTCTTTATGACAAGCTTACACATCTTGATCAATGAGACCGTCTTTCTGACAAGTTTACACATCTTGATCCATGAGACTGTCTTTATGACAAGTTTACACATCTTGATCAATGAGACTGTCTTTATGACAAGTTTACACATCTTGATCAATGAGACTGTCTTTATGACAAGTTTACACATCTTGATCAATGAGACTGTCTTTATGACAAGTTTACACATCTTGATCAATGAGACTGTCTTTATGACAAGTTTACACATCTTGATCAATGAGACCGTCTTTCTGACAAGTTTACACATCTTGATCGATGAGACCGTCGTTATGACAAGTTTACACATCTTGATCAATGAGAATGTCGTTATGACAAGTTTACACATCTTGGCCCATGAGACCATCTTTCTGACAAGTTTATATATCTTGATCAATGAGACCGTCTTTCTGACAAGTTTATATATCTTGATCAATGAGACCGTCTTTATGACAAGTTTACACATCTTGATCAATGAGACCGTCTTTATGACAAGTTTACACATTTTGGCCCATGAGACCGTCTTTATGACAAGTTTACACATCTTGGCCCATGAGAATGTCTTTATGACAAGTTTACACATCTTTGCAGTAAATCAAAAATGTCAGTTTGGGAATTTTCTTGACTGATATGGCAAGCAGTAATAACAGAATTTTTGTGTATTCAGTTTTCGAATTCGCGTGAAAAGTAAAAAAAATTTCTACACACATGTTTTGTAAAGAGCAAGGTCTACTGTAAGTATCAGTACCATGTGACTGTGAAACGAAATATTTCACTTTTGCTTTTATTGTTAACGTTATCCTCCAAATTGTGGTGGTATTTTCTTGCAACGTAAATTTTCCCATTCGATTTTGTAGTGCAATTTTACTGTAAACTGAAAATGTCTATTTCTGATGGAGTTGTCTCGTAAATTAGAAATGTCTATTTCTGATGGAGTTGTCTCGTAAATTAGAAATGTCTATTTCTGATGGAGTTGTCTCGTAAATTAGAAATGTCTATTTCTGATGGAGTTGTCTCGTAAATTAGAAATGTCTATTTCTGATGGAGTTGTCTCGTAAATTAGAAATGTCTATTTCTGATGGAGTTGTCTCGTAAATTAGAAATGTCTATTTCTGATGGAGTTGTCTTGTAAATTAGAAATGTCTATTTCTGATGGAGTTGTCTCGTAAATTAGAAATGTCTATTTCTGATGGAGTTGTCTTGTAAATTAGAAATGTCTATTTCTGATGGAGTTGTCTCGTAAATTAGAAATGTCTATTTCTGATGGAGTTGTCTTGTAAATTAGAAATGTCTATTTCTGATGGAGTTGTCTTGTAAATTAGAAATGTCTATTTCTGATGGAGTTGTCTTGTAAATTAGAAATGTCTATTTCTGATGGAGTTGTCTTGTAAATTAGAAATGTCTATTTCTGATGGAGTTGTCTCGTAAATTAGAAATGTCTATTTCTGATGGAGTTGTCTCGTAAATTAGAAATGTCTATTTCTGATGGAGTTGTCTCGTAAATTAGAAATGTCTATTTCTGGTGGAGTTGTCTCGTAAATTAGAAATGTCTATTTCTGATGGAGTTGTCTCGTAAATTAGAAATGTCTATTTCTGATGGAGTTGTCTCGTAAATTAGAAATGTCTATTTCTGGTGCTATTTTTCAGCAAATTTGTTTCTCATTCTTGTCGCTGTTTGTTGCAGTTTTCTCTTAACTCAAATCATTTTTCAGGATTTATAAACAAAATATTCATGGCACACATTGTTAACTTGAAACACACTGTTAACTTGAAACACACTGTTAACTTGAAACACACTGTTAACTTGGTACAATTTAGATGTAGACATCCCCTGGAAGACGTGTTAAGAACACACTTATCCTAACATAGTCTTTGTGAGACAGCGAACATAGATCTGTTTGCTTACAAACTCTGCCCTACTTCTGTAGCCCAGAAACTTGTAGCAATCAACACTAATTGTAATTGTTATTTCTGTAAAATGTAATGTCAGGTTGGTGGACGGATGGGGACATGGAGATCTCTGGCGGAGATGAGGAAAATCTGGTGTGAAACCAATGAATCCAGGACACGACAAGCCTATGTGTCTTTACAACAATGGCTATCAGAATGAGGTAAACAAAACAGAGCCAGTAGACTGTGGGTGGCGGGGAATGGATATCATTGAAGCACTCATCAGACTCCTCATCCTAAAGTAGTCTCTGTGGAACTGTTTCAAAACCGTCTGGCCAGCCGGCGTTGCACGCTGGATCTGACATGGAGAAGGGGCTCAAGTACAGCCATCAGAGGCTGGAAAACAAAGTTTTGGCCAGGCCAGCCTACATCACTGTCTTCATGGCAGTCCGAGCAAGACCACAGTCTGCCCTAGCAAGGAAAGGTGCTAAAGTCGGAGGTGCCCAGCCAAAAGACGCGTCACAAAAATCAGGGTACCACGTATCATCGCCAGTGTGCGTACGAAGAAGAAGAAGAAGAAGGTGTTAACTTTGTACAGTTGATCTGTTAACTTGGTACAGATAAGCTGTTAGTTTTGTACGGGGTAAGTATTCCTGATGTTGTGATCACGACGGTCGGAGTAACGTGTACGTGTAAACACTGACAGACCTGGTGTCTCGTGTAAACACTGACAGACCTGGTGTCTCGTGTAAACACTGACAGACCTGGTGTCTCGTGTAAACACTGACAGACCTGGTGTCTCGTGTAAACACTGACAGACCTGGTGTCTCGTGTAAACACTGACAGACCTGGTGTCTCGTGTAAACACTGACAGACCTGGTGTCTCGTGTAAACACTGACAGACCTGGTGTCTCGTGTAAACACTGACAGACCTGGTGTCTCGTGTAAACACTGAAAGACCTGGTGTCTCGTGTAAACACTGACAGACCTGGTGTCTCGTGTAAACACTGACAGACCTGGTGTCTCGTGTAAACACTGAAAGACCTGCAGTCACATGTAAACATTGAAAGACCTGAAATCACGTGTAAACATTGAACGACCTGGAACCAAGTTTAAACATTGAAAGACCTGGAGTCAGATGTAAACATTGAAAGATCTGAAATCACGTGTAAACAATGAAAGACCTGGAACCACGTTTAAACATCGAAAGACCTGGAACCACGTTTAAACATTGAAAGACCTGGAGTCAGGTGTAAACATTGAAAGACCTGGAGTCAGGTGTAAACATTGAAAGACTGGAACCACGTTTAAACATTAAAAGACTTGGAATGTATGAGAAGAATGTCTGCAATGAGTACGAGCAATAATCTTAACCCTCTGTCTTCAGTTTCACATATAATATGTGAATGTTTTCATCTTTTCTTTCTATCCTGGCGTGCTTGAAATTATTTAACTTACAAATTAAACTGCGTGAAAATCTGCATCACAATTTGTGTGACAGACGGCGCTTTGGCCATATCTAAAGACATAACAATATTCTGAAAACCATACTAGAAGAAAAGGTAGAAAGAAAAAGAGCAAGAGGTAGACAGAAATGTAAATAGGAAGATAATATATGAGAGTGGAGAAGATACAACCTGGCTGAGTGCATCATCAAGGCAAGGGAGCGAGAGAAGTGGAGATTTATTACTTGAGCTTGTAGTTGTTGAAGTGTTCTGACATTTTGATGTGAGAAAATGATTGTTCTTTGAGTGTTACCAAATACCCGAGCCGACCTCGTGTAGCGTTCTTTCTTTGTAAGTTGTTGTAAGTATCTATATTTTGTGAGTTATTGTAAGTTTTTGTTTTGAAGTTTTGTTATGCAGTAACTAGAACTTCTCGTGACTTTGTTACTTAGTAAGAGGTCACAGTGAAGAGAGTGCTAGTGTGGAGAGAGACCGGATGTGCAAGCAATAAGTCGCTGTCAATTTTTTGTGTCCTGTTGTTTCTAATGCAGAGAAATGTAGTTTTCTGTCATGTGTTTCATGAAAATTAATATCAAATAATGTTGTTTTTTTTTTTTTGCTTTGTGTCGAGCTTACAAGAAGCGAGTTGTCCAGTGAGCTCATAAACTTGTGATGTGTCATTTGTGTTTTGTCGTTTTAATTGTCATTTGATGGCACACTGATTTTGTTATATGTGTTAACGACTGTAGAACGTCATAGTGGTCGTCCATGAGTATGGGTGATTAAGTTCTATAAGTAATTGTGTGATATGCATTAATCAAGCTATATGAGTGTTCTTCTGTTTAGAGCATTTTGCTGTAGAAGAGAGAGTTTGTCGTAGTTAACAACTTGCACGAGTTATTTGCCCTTAGAGCGGCCTTGTTGTTAGGAAAGTCCCACGTGAATGTTTCAAGACGACTTTGATCCCATAGTTCTTGAATTTTCAGTGGCTTCTTTATGTGTTTTATATACTCACGGAAAAAGTAAGTGTGCAGTGGTGTCAAGCGCACCAATTACGTTGTCATGAGTGAAATGAAATCAGATTTGGCATGAAGTTTTGTCTGAGTGTTGTCCACTTCTCAGTGCTGCAGGAAGTTGATGGCACTATTCATGGGGAGATAACCACAGCTCCAGTAAAATCATGTGCAGTGATCCATGATTGGTTACTGACCACAGATAAAATGAGGGTAAGTGTGTAATTCTGTTCTCAGAATTCTCTTCACGTAATCGTTGAAGAAAAAAGTAGTGGAATTCCAACATAAACATCTTTTTTCATCATGCCAAGATTGAATGAACATCAGCTAGAAATAGCTGTTGGGATGTTAATTGCTGGATCAACAGTAGCAGCACTATCTCAATATTTTAATCTTCACAGAAACACAATATCACGGCTTCAAAGTCGTTTTAACCAGAATGGTTCCTTTGCTGACCGCCATAGAAGCGGCAGACCACGAGTTACCACCCTTGTATAAGACCACTACATCCACCTCATGCACCTTCGTAACAGGTTTCTCCAGGCAACATGGACTGCCTGCAACATTCCAGGTGTAAGACGTGTGTCATAGTGGGATAAAGATTTGTGGGTGCTGTTTTAGTTTCTGTTTGGTAGGATCTGTACATAGTGGGGTAAAGATTTCTCGCGTTATAGTGAGAGTAATAATTACTGTTATAGTGAGCGTGATAATTAGTATTATAGTCAGCGTGATAATTAGTATTATTGTGAGCGTGATAATTAGTATTATAGTGAGCGTGATAATTAGTGTTATAGTGAGCGTGATAATTAGTCTTATAGTGAGTGTGATAATTAGTATTATAGTGAGTGTGATAATTAGTATTATAGTGAGTGTGATAATTAGTATTATAGTGAGTGTGATAATTAGTATTATAGTGAGCGTGATATTAGTGTTATAGTGAGCGTGATAATTAGTGTTATAGTGAGCGTGATAATTAGTGTATAGTGAGCGTGATAATTAGTATTATAGTGAGTGTGATAATTAGTATTATAGTGAGCGTGATAATTAGCATTACAGTTAGCGTGATAATTAGTATTATAGTGAGCGTGATAATTAGTATTATAGTGAGCGTGATAATTAGTATTATTGTGAGCGTGATAATTAGTATTATTGTGAGCGTGATAATTAGTATTATTGTGAGCGTGATAAGTAGTGTTATAGTGAGCGTGATAAGTAGTATTATAGTGGACGTGATAATTATGTTGTAGTGAGCGTGATAATTAGTGTTATAGTGAGCGTGATAATTAGTGTTATAGTGAGCGTGATAATTAGTATTATAGTGAGCGTGATAATTAGTGTTATAGTGAGCGTAACAATTAATTCTACGGTCATTGCAGCCCGTATGTAATCGTAAATTCTCCTTATCTATTAAGTACAAAAACAAAAACTTACTCTAAAATGTAACATAAATAACTTGGAGACGGCATGTTCTAACACACGGCATGTTCTAACATACGGCATGTTCTAACACACGGCATGTTCTAACATACGGCATGTTCTAACACACGGCATGTTCTAACACACGGCATGTTCTAACACACGGCATGTTCTAACATACGGCATGTTCTAACACACGGCATGTTCTAACATACGGCATGTTCTAACACACGGCATGTTCTAACACACGGCATGTTCTAACACACGGCATGTTCTAACACACGGCATGTTCTAACATACGGCATGTTCTAACACACGGCATGTTCTAACACACGGCATGTTCTAACACACGGCATGTTCTAACACACGGCATGTTCTAACATACGGCATGTTCTAACACGGCATGTTCTAACATACGGCATGTTCTAACACACGGCATGTTCTAACATACGGCATGTTCTAACCACGGCATGTTCTAACACACGGCATGTTCTAACCACGGCATGTTCTAACACACGGCATGTTCTAACACACGGCATGTTCTAACACACGGCATGTTCTAACACACGGCATGTTCTAACACACGGCATGTTCTAACATACGGCATGTTCTAACATACGGCATGTTCTAACACACGGCATGTTCTAACACACGGCATGTTCTAACACACGGCATGTTCTAACATACGGCATGTTCTAACACACGGCATGTTCTAACACACGGCATGTTCTAACATACGGCATATTCTAACACACGGCATGTTCTAACACACGGCATGTTCTAACATACGGCATGTTCTAACACACGGCATGTTCTAACACGGCATGTTCTACACACGGCATGTTCTAACCACGGCATGTTCTAACACACGGCATGTTCTAACATACGGCATATTCTAACACACGGCATGTTCTAACACACGGCATGTTCTAACACACGGCATGTTCTAACACACGGCATGTTCTAACACACGGCATGTTCTAACATACGGCATGTTCTAACACACGGCATGTTCTAACATACGGCATGTTCTAACATACGGCATATTCTAACATACGGCATGTTCTAACATACGGCATGTTCTAACACACCGCATATTCTAACATACGGCATGTTCTAACATACGGCATGTTCTAACACACCGCATATTCTAACATACGGCATGTTCTAACACACCGCATGTTCTAACATACGGCATGTTCTAACACACGGCATGTTCTAACATACGGCATGTTCTAACACACGGCATGTTCTAACATACGGCATGTTCTAACATACGGCATGTTCTAACACACGGCATGTTCTAACATACGGCATGTTCTAACACACGGCATGTTCTAACATACGGCATGTTCTAACATACGGCATATTCTAACATACGGCATGTTCTAACACACCGCATATTCTAACATACGGCATGTTCTAACATACGGCATGTTCTAACACACCGCATATTCTAACATACGGCATGTTCTAACACACGGCATGTTCTAACATACGGCATGTTCTAACATACGGCATATTCTAACATACGGCATGTTCTAACCACGGCATGTTCTAACATACGGCATGTTCTAACACACCGCATATTCTAACATACGGCATGTTCTAACACACCGCATATTCTAACATACGGCATATTCTAACATACGGCATGTTCTAACACACCGCATATTCTAACATACGGCATGTTCTAACACACCGCATATTCTAACATACGGCATGTTCTAACACACCGCATATTCTAACATACGGCATGTTCTAACATACGGCATGTTCTAACACACGGCATGTTCTAACATACGGCATGTTCTAACACACGGCATGTTCTAACACACGGCATGTTCTAACACACGGCATGTTCTAACACACACTATATGTTTATGAGAACAATGTCAGAACACAACTATTGCCTGGACATTTACCGAAGACGCACAGATATTTTTCTACTTTCCAAGAACTTTGTCTTTTCCTCGTAATTTTTACTTGACGTATCCTGCAGATGTTCTCAGAAAACTACGTCACTCGCTTCTTGGTTGTCGGTCGCAAACATGGCATCTTTCCTGGAAATTATATGGCTGTTTCTCATTCACGCTTTGTTAGTTATAGAAGCTGTGCAGACATATAACAATATTGTCCCTGTTTTAGGGCTTTGTTAGTTGTAGAAGGTGTACAGACATCCGACAATATTGTCTCTGTTTGATACTGTAATACTCTCTTCTCATACCTAACAACAATATTCTCCTGTATCTTAGTATTTTCTTCGTTTTATCTCGGCCGTGCCTGTGTCGTGCACTGACTGAGTGTTTGTTCCAAGGTAAATAAACGATAATCTCTCCTCGTCCATCATTTGACACGAGTAGTCTATCATTTGACACGGGTAGTCCATCATTTGACACGAGTAGTCTATCATTTGATACAGGTAGTCCATCAGTTGACACGGGTAGTCCATCATTTGACACGAGTAGTCTATCATTTGACACGAGTAGTCTATCATACGGCATGTTCTAACACACCGCATATTCTAACATACGGCATGTTCTAACACACCGCATATTCTAACATACGGCATGTTCTAACACACCGCATATTCTAACATACGGCATGTTCTAACATACGGCATGTTCTAACACACGGCATGTTCTAACATACGGCATGTTCTAACACACGGCATGTTCTAACACACGGCATGTTCTAACACACGGCATGTTCTAACACACTATATGTTTATGAGAACAATGTCAGAACACAACTATTGCCTGGACATTTACCGAAGACGCACAGATATTTTTCTACTTTCCAAGAACTTTGTCTTTTCCTCGTAATTTTTACTTGACGTATCCTGCAGATGTTCTCAGAAAACTACGTCACTCGCTTCTTGGTTGTCGGTCGCAAACATGGCATCTTTCCTGGAAATTATATGGCTGTTTCTCATTCACGCTTTGTTAGTTATAGAAGCTGTGCAGACATATAACAATATTGTCCCTGTTTTAGGGCTTTGTTAGTTGTAGAAGGTGTACAGACATCCGACAATATTGTCTCTGTTTGATACTGTAATACTCTCTTCTCATACCTAACAACAATATTCTCCTGTATCTTAGTATTTTCTTCGTTTTATCTCGGCCGTGCCTGTGTCGTGCACTGACTGAGTGTTTGTTCCAAGGTAAATAAACGATAATCTCTCCTCGTCCATCATTTGACACGAGTAGTCTATCATTTGACACGGGTAGTCCATCATTTGACACGAGTAGTCTATCATTTGATACAGGTAGTCCATCAGTTGACACGGGTAGTCCATCATTTGACACGAGTAGTCTATCATTTGACACGAGTAGTCTATCATTTGACATGGGTAGTTCATCATTTGACACGGGTAGCCCATCATTTGACACGGGTAGTCCATTATTTGACACGGGTAGCCCATCATTTGACACGGGTAGTCCATCATTTGACACGGGTAATCCAAAATATTCAACATATCGCGCACAAAATTCTATGAACATTTTCTTTTTTTACCTGAAATTTCCAGCCTGGCCTGTTCAAATAAACGTTTCCGGCTTTCTCTGGCCCTGCTAGGTCATGCTGTCACACAGAAACGAGAAAGTGAAAAATAAATCCATTGAGAAATGTAGCGGGGTGATGGGGTGTGGGCGGGATGTGAAAACTTAAATAAACATTTGGCGGCAATCTTGCTCTGAAATTTGGCCCAGCACGCCATTCCGGTAAAAAAAATCCTGGACACATTTAATGATACAACGCGGCCAGGTTTTTTCAAGTTTGAAATGCAAGTTGGGAACAAGGGAAAATGTTACATTTAAATAGAAATTTTTTTTTTCAGAATAAAGCTGAAGTGAGTGAATGTCCAGATTAAGCATCAGCACCTGTGTGCTGCCTCATTTTCTCAGTCTGGTCTATTTGTAGCTTAGTTTAGCAGACTGGCAAACTATGGCCTGCTGACTAAATGCGATCCTCGCCTAAGGTTAATCTGGTTTATCAAACAATTTATCCGACTTTCAAAGCTACAGATTACAACGTGGCCGTTAATTGTACATTCTCTTGCAACATTTGTGTCTTGTTCATATCTCTGAGTCTACAGGAAGTGATAACAGCTGCGGTAAAACTGGTACTAGTAACTCAACAGGGATGGCCACGGAGATGATCTTGATCAATGAGACCGTCGTTATGACAAGTTTACACATCTTGATCCATGAGACTGTCTTTATGACAAGCTTACACATCTTGATCAATGAGACCGTCTTTCTGACAAGTTTACACATCTTGATCCATGAGACTGTCTTATGACAAGTTTACACATCTTGATCAATGAGACTGTCTTTATGACAAGTTTACACATCTTGATCAATGAGACTGTCTTTATGACAAGTTTACACATCTTGATCAATGAGACTGTCTTTATGACAAGTTTACACATCTTGATCAATGAGACTGTCTTTATGACAAGTTTACATCTTGATCAATGAGACCGTCTTTCTGACAAGTTTACACATCTTGATCGATGAGACCGTCGTTATGACAAGTTTACACATCTTGATCAATGAGAATGTCGTTATGACAAGTTTACACATCTTGGCCCATGAGACCATCTTTCTGACAAGTTTATATATCTTGATCAATGAGACCGTCTTTCTGACAAGTTTATATATCTTGATCAATGAGACCGTCTTTATGACAAGTTTACACATCTTGATCAATGAGACCGTCTTTATGACAAGTTTACACATTTTGGCCCATGAGACCGTCTTTATGACAAGTTTACACATCTTGGCCCATGAGAATGTCTTTATGACAAGTTTACACATCTTTGCAGTAAATCAAAAATGTCAGTTTGGGAATTTTCTTGACTGATATGGCAAGCAGTAATAACAGAATTTTTGTGTATTCAGTTTTCGAATTCGCGTGAAAAGTAAAAAAAATTTCTACACACATGTTTTGTAAAGAGCAAGGTCTACTGTAAGTATCAGTACCATGTGACTGTGAAACGAAATATTTCACTTTTGCTTTTATTGTTAACGTTATCCTCCAAATTGTGGTGGTATTTTCTTGCAACGTAAATTTTCCCATTCGATTTTGTAGTGCAATTTTACTGTAAACTGAAAATGTCTATTTCTGATGGAGTTGTCTCGTAAATTAGAAATGTCTATTTCTGATGGAGTTGTCTCGTAAATTAGAAATGTCTATTTCTGATGGAGTTGTCTCGTAAATTAGAAATGTCTATTTCTGATGGAGTTGTCTCGTAAATTAGAAATGTCTATTTCTGATGGAGTTGTCTCGTAAATTAGAAATGTCTATTTCTGATGGAGTTGTCTCGTAAATTAGAAATGTCTATTTCTGATGGAGTTGTCTTGTAAATTAGAAATGTCTATTTCTGATGGAGTTGTCTCGTAAATTAGAAATGTCTATTTCTGATGGAGTTGTCTTGTAAATTAGAAATGTCTATTTCTGATGGAGTTGTCTCGTAAATTAGAAATGTCTATTTCTGATGGAGTTGTCTTGTAAATTAGAAATGTCTATTTCTGATGGAGTTGTCTTGTAAATTAGAAATGTCTATTTCTGATGGAGTTGTCTTGTAAATTAGAAATGTCTATTTCTGATGGAGTTGTCTTGTAAATTAGAATGTCTATTTCTGATGGAGTTGTCTCGTAAATTAGAAATGTCTATTTCTGATGGAGTTGTCTTGTAAATTAGAAATGTCTATTTCTGATGGAGTTGTCTTGTAAATTAGAAATGTCTATTTCTGATGGAGTTGTCTTGTAATTAGAAATGTCTATTTCTGATGGAGTTGTCTTGTAAATTAGAAATGTCTATTTCTGATGGAGTTGTCTCGTAAATTAGAAATGTCTATTTCTGATGGAGTTGTCTCGTAAATTAGAAATGTCTATTTCTGATGGAGTTGTCTCGTAAATTAGAAATGTCTATTTCTGGTGGAGTTGTCTCGTAAATTAGAAATGTCTATTTCTGATGGAGTTGTCTCGTAAATTAGAAATGTCTATTTCTGATGGAGTTGTCTCGTAAATTAGAAATGTCTATTTCTGGTGCTATTTTTCAGCAAATTTGTTTCTCATTCTTGTCGCTGTTTGTTGCAGTTTTCTCTTAACTCAAATCATTTTTCAGGATTTATAAACAAAATATTCATGGCACACATTGTTAACTTGAAACACACTGTTAACTTGAACACACTGTTAACTTGAAACACACTGTTAACTTGGTACAATTTAGATGTAGACATCCCCTGGAAGACGTGTTAAGAACACACTTATCCTAACATAGTCTTTGTGAGACAGCGAACATAGATCTGTTTGCTTACAAACTCTGCCCTACTTCTGTAGCCCAGAAACTTGTAGCAATCAACACTAATTGTAATTGTTATTTCTGTAAAATGTAATGTCAGGTTGGTGGACGGATGGGGACATGGAGATCTCTGGCGGAGATGAGGAAAATCTGGTGTGAAACCAATGAATCCAGGACACGACAAGCCTATGTGTCTTTACAACAATGGCTATCAGAATGAGGTAAACAAAACAGAGCCAGTAGACTGTGGGTGGCGGGGAATGGATATCATTGAAGCACTCATCAGACTCCTCATCCTAAAGTAGTCTCTGTGGAACTGTTTCAAAACCGTCTGGCCAGCCGGCGTTGCACGCTGGATCTGACATGGAGAAGGGGCTCAAGTACAGCCATCAGAGGCTGGAAAACAAAGTTTTGGCCAGGCCAGCCTACATCACTGTCTTCATGGCAGTCCGAGCAAGACCACAGTCTGCCCTAGCAAGGAAAGGTGCTAAAGTCGGAGGTGCCCAGCCAAAAGACGCGTCACAAAAATCAGGGTACCACGTATCATCGCCAGTGTGCGTACGAAGAAGAAGAAGAAGAAGGTGTTAACTTTGTACAGTTGATCTGTTAACTTGGTACAGATAAGCTGTTAGTTTTGTACAGCTGAGCTGTTGAACCGCTAGAGCTTAGTTGTTGATTTGGTACAGCGGAGTTGTTGAGTTGGTGTAGTTGACTTACTGAGATGGTACAGTTGAGTTACTCAGTTGGTGGGGTTGAGTCGCTGAGTTGGTGGGGTTGAGTTATTGAGCTGTGGGGTTGAGTTACTGAGCTGGTGGGGTTGAGTTATTGAGCTGGTATAGTTGAGTTACTGAGCTGGTGGGGTTGAGTTTTTTACCCGGTATATTTGAGTTACTGAGCTGGTGGGGTTGAGTTTTTTACCCGGTATATTTGAGTTACTGAGCTAGCGGGGTTGAGTTTTCGAGCTGGTATAGTTGATTTACTGAGCTGGTGGGGTTGAGGTGTTGAACTGGTACAGCTGAGTTACTGAGATGGTGGGGTTGAGTTACTGAGCTGGTGGGGTTGAGTTTTTTACCTGCTATATTTGAGTTACTGAGCTAGCGGGGTTGAGTTTTTTACTCGGTATATTTGAGTTACTGAGCTGGTGGGGTTGAGTTTTTAACCCGGTATATTTGAGTTACTGAGCTAGCGGGGTTGAGTTTTTTACCCAGTATATTTGAGTTACTGAGCTGGTGGGGTTGAGTTTTTTACCCGGTATATTTGAGTTACTGAGCTGGTGGGGTTGAGTTTTTTACCCGGTATATTTGAGTTACTGAGCTAGCGGGGTTGAGTTATTGAGCTAGCGGGGTTGAGTTATTGAGCTACCGGGGTTGAGTTATTGAGCTGGTATAGTTGAATTCAAGCACTGGACTGAAAAAACCAAATAGAAAAACATGGATATCAGATAAAACATGGAAGTATATACATGAAAGACGAGCAGTCAAATTAGGCATGTTGAATGTAAAGACAGATCTTGGAGAAGATATGGCGAAAGCAACATACAAAGAAATAGACAAGAAAGTAAAAAAACAAATAGAAGAGATAATACATAGACAATATGGCGAAAGAGGCAGAGAAAGCAGCAAAAACAGGAGACTGCAGAACTTTGTATAACATACAAAAGAGGCTAACAGGTACTATTACATCTAAAGAAAGACCAATCCTTAGCAAAACTGGAACACTATTAACATCAAATAAAGACCAAAAGCAAAGATGGGCTGAACACTTCCAAGAAATACTTAATCGACCACACTCAAAAGAATTGTTAAACCTTAAAACCGACTTACCAGACACACAACTAAATGTCAACGTAGATGAAATTACATTGCATGAAACTGAAACAGCAGTGAATTTAATGGCTAACAACAAAGCTGCAGGTGAAGATGAAGTAACACTCGAAATGTTAAAAGCTATCAGTAGTGACAACATGAGAAAACTACAGAGAATGTTTAATATGATTTGAAAAGAAGAAAAGGTCCCTTCTAAACGGAAAAAAGGAATCATCGTTAAAATTTTTAAAAAGGCAACCTTAGTGACTGTAACAACTGGAGAGGAGTAACCTTAATATCAGTTGTGTCAAAAGTATTTAGCAAGGTCATTTTGAATAGATTTAAAGATATAGTGGATTCTGCAATGAGAGAAGAACAAGCAGCATTTCGAAAAGGGAAAAGCTGTCTCGACCAAATCTTTACTCTAAGAATAATACTTGAAGAACATATTGAAAAGCAGAAACCATTAATACTTAACTTCACAGGCTTTAAAAAAGCATTTGATAGCATACACAGAGATTCATTATGGAGAATTTTAAGTCTATATGGAATACCACCTAAAATTGTCAACATCATTAAGGACCTCTATACTGGATATGTTTGTGGAGTCAAAAGAGAAGGAGTGATGAGTGAATGGTTCCACATTGAAACAGGCGTGGGGCAGGGATGTATACTGTGTCCTTTGCTTTTTTGAATTGCCATAGACTTCATAATGAAAAAAATGCAACACAAGTATTGATTGCGTACATGGGACCCAACTGGAATATCTTGATTTTGCTGATGACATGGCTTTTGTCAGTGACAATGTGAATTCCGTGCAGGAGAGGGCATATATCCTGTCTTCATTGGCTGGCAAAGTGGGACTTGAGATTAACAAGAACAAAACAAGAATGATGAGACTTCCCATTGATCGAGATGGAAAAAATACGCGTAGATGGGACGAATATTGAAGAGGTCAATCAATTGCGTGCCTTGGCAGCTACATAGACCAGGATAGTGACACCAGAGGGGAAGCTGGATCTGGAATTGCAAAAGCGGCATCGATCTTCAAGAATCTTCAGAACATGTGGCATTCAAAGGTTGTGGGTTACAAAGACCAAGTTAAGACTATTCAATTCTGTTGTGATATCCACCCTCATTTATGCATGCGAAAGCTGGAAAACAACTAAAGAAATTAGACTCTTTTGAAAACAAATGCCTAAGGAAAATACTCGGCATCACGTGGAACGAATTCAAGAACAATGCAGAGATAAGACAGATGACTGAACAACAACCAGTCTCATGGGTGATCAGGAAAAGGAGATGGACATATGTTGGTCACTTGATTAGAAGAAACAGTCAGAGAATCCCAAAACAAGCTATCAAGTGGAACACAACAGGCCGAAGAAAAAGAGGCTGACCACGTGAAACTCTAAAGAGGACATTGTTAAGAGAGGCCAATTTAATAGGCATAAATTCCCTTGATGAGGTTGAAAGACTCGCCGAAAAACAGGAAAAATTGGCGAACTACCTTGCGAGCCCTATGTGACGTTTAACGGCACAGGAAGGATATAAGATATAAGATAACATAGTAGAATTAATGAGCTGGTTGGGTTGATTTATTGAGCTGGTATAGCTGAGTTACAGAGATAGTGGGATTGAGTTACTGAGCTGGTGGGGTTGGCTTATTGAGTTTGTATAACTGAGTTAATGAGCTAGTGAGATTGAGTTATTGAGCTGGTATAGCTGAGTTACTGAGCAGGTGAGGTTGTTATTTATTTGGTATAGTTGAATTACTGACCTGGTGGGGTTGAGTTATTGAGCTGGTATAATTGAGTTACTGAGCTGGTGGGGTTGACTTATAAGCTTGTATAACTGAGTTACTGAGCTAGTGAGATTGAGTTATTGAGCTGGTATAGCTGCGTTACTGAGTTGGTGAGGTTGAGGTATTGAGCTGGTATAGTTGAGTTACTGAGTTGGTGTGGTTGAGTTACTGAACTGGTCTAGTTGAGTTACTGAGCTGATTCGGTTGAGTTATTGAGCTGGTATAGCTGAGTTACTGAGCTGGATGGGTTGAGTTATTGAGCTACGAGGGGTGATTGATAAGTTCTCGGCATAAGGTACAAACACACAGTTGATATTAGGTGCATTTGTAGATCAGGTTAATGTAAGATTAAACACCAAATTTCAAGAAATTAACTGCAACCAATTTTTACATATAAGCTACTGAAGTGGTAAGAGGTGGCAGAGCTTGAAAAAATGGATACAATTTCTCATCGAGCAGTCATTCGCTACCTCTGCATCAAGGGATTATCATCGAAGGAGATCCATGAGGATGTGGTGGAGATTCTAGGGGAGAGTGCCACTTCCTACAGCACAGTGAAGAAATGAGCAGCTCAGTTCAAACATGGAAGGGAGAGTCTGGAAGATGATCCCTGTCCAGGAAGATCAAGAACGGTAACTACCGATGAAACCACCGGCAGAATCCATGACATGATAATGGAGGATCGACGACTAACTGAGTGGTACGTTGCTACTGAGTTGGGAACGTGTTCATGCTATTATTCACATTGATCTTCAAATGACAAAGAGCTCTGCTCTATGGATCCCGAAACTTCTTGGAGCTGATCACAAACGACAGCGTCTCAACATGTCAAGAGACAATCTTGGCCATTTTTCTGCAGATTCTGAAAAGTTTCTTCAGCAATTTGTGATTATGGATGAGACTTGGGTTCATCATTTTCAACCAGAAACCAAAGAACAGTCAAAGCAGTGGAAACATCATGGATCCCCACCTCCACAGAAAGCAAGGGTGGTTCTGTCTGCAGGCAAAGTTATGGCTTCCATCTTTTGGGATTCAGAAGGTGTGCTATTGGTAGACTATCTTCAAAAGGGCAGAACAGTCACCGGGGTCTATTACACTAATCTTGTGAAGCAACTGCGGGTCGAACTGAAGAAAAAGTGTCGAGGGAAATTGACGAGAGGAGTCATCTTTCATTAAGGCAATGCTCCAGTTCACAAGTCGGCGGTGGCAATGGCTGACATTCATGAATGCGGCTTCCAGCTTCTTGAACATCCTCCTTATTGCCCAGATTTGGCCCCTTCGGACTATCACCTGTTTACCAAACTTAAAAAGGAGCTCAGCGGTCACAAATTTTCTTCAGATGATGACGTCATTCATTCTGTAGACCACTTTCTACTGGCACAAGATGCTGACTTTTACCAAAAAAAGGGATCCATATGCTCCAGGATCGCTGGACTAAAAAACTTGCAAGAGGACTATGTTGAGAAATAACACAATAAAGTTGTCCACAAATAATCCGTTGTACACTATGCCGAGAACTTATCAATCAACCCTCGTAACATAGCTATGTTACTTAGCTGGTGGGGTTGAGTTATTGAGCTGGTGGGGTTGAGTTATTGAAATGGTGAGGTTGAGTTATTGAAATGGTGAGGTTGAGTTATTGAAATGGTGGGTTTGAGTTACCGAGCTGGTGGGGTTGAGTTACCGAGCTGGTGGGGTTGAGTTACTGAGCTGGTGGGGTTGAGTTACTGAGCTAGTGGGGTTGAGTTACTGAGTTGGTGGGTTTGAGTTACTGAGCTGGTGGGGTTGATTTACTGAACTGGTGGGGTTGAGTTATTGAAATGGTGGGGTTGAGTTACTGAACTGGTGGGTTTGAGTTACTGAGCTGGTGGGTTTGAGTTACCGAGCTGGTGGGGTTGAGTTACTGAACTGGTGGGTTTGAGTTACTGAGCTGGTGGGGTTGAGTTATTGAAATGGTGGGTTTGAGTTACTGAGCTGGTGCGGTTGAGTTACTGAGCTGGTGATGTTGAGTTATTGAAATAGTGGGGTTGAGTTACCGAGCTGGTGGGGTTGAGTTACTGAGCTGGTGGGGTTGAGTTATTGAAATGGTATAGTTGATAATGGCTAACAACAAAGCTGCAGGTGAAGATGAAATAACAGCCGAAATGCTAAAAGCTATCAGTAGTGACAACATGAGACAACTACAGAGAATGTTTAACAAGATTTGGAAAGAAGAAAAGGTCCCTTCTAATTGGAAAAAAGGAATCATTGTTAAAATACCAAAAAAAAAAAAGCAATCTTAGTGACTGTAACAACTGGAGAGGAGTAACCTTAATATCAGTTGTGTCAAAAGTATTTTGCAAGGTCATTTTGAGTAGACTTAAAGATATAGTGGATACTGCAATGAGAGAAGAACAAGCAGGATTTCCAAAAGGGAGAAGCTGTCTCGACTAGATCTTTACACTAAGAATAATACTTGAAGAACATATTGAAAAGCAGAAACCATTAATACTGAACTGCATAGATAGCATACACAGAGATTCATTATGGAGAATTTTATGTCTATATGGAATACCATCTAAAATTGTCACCATCATTAAGTACTTATACAATGGATATGTTTGTGCAGTCAAGACAGAAGAAGGGATGAGTGAATGGTTCCAGATTGAAACAGGTGTAAAACAAGGATGTATACTGTCTCCTTTACTTTTTGGAATTAAAATAGATTTCATAATGAAAAAAATGCTGCACAGGTAACACAGGTATTGATTGGGTACATGGGACCGAACTATAAGATCTTGATTTTGCTGATGACATAACTCTTATCAGTAATAATGTAAATTCCATGCAAGAAAAAAAGGTCCCTTCTAATTGGAAAAAAGGAATCATTGTTAAAATACCAAAAAAAAAAAAAGCAATCTTAGTGACTGTAACAACTGGAGAGGAGTAACCTTAATATCAGTTGTGTCAAAAGTATTTTGCAAGGTCATTTTGAGTAGACTTAAAGATATAGTGGATACTGCAATGAGAGAAGAACAAGCAGGATTTCCAAAAGGGAGAAGCTGTCTCGACTAGATCTTTACACTAAGAATAATACTTGAAGAACATATTGAAAAGCAGAAACCATTAATACTGAACTGCATAGATAGCATACACAGAGATTCATTATGGAGAATTTTATGTCTATATGGAATACCATCTAAAATTGTCACCATCATTAAGTACTTATACAATGGATATGTTTGTGCAGTCAAGACAGAAGAAGGGATGAGTGAATGGTTCCAGATTGAAACAGGTGTAAAACAAGGATGTATACTGTCTCCTTTACTTTTTGGAATTAAAATAGATTTCATAATGAAAAAAATGCTGCACAGGTAACACAGGTATTGATTGGGTACATGGGACCGAACTATAAGATCTTGATTTTGCTGATGACATAACTCTTATCAGTAATAATGTAAATTCCATGCAAGAAAAAACAGATAGCCTGTCTTCACTGGCTAGCAAAATAGGACTTGAAATTAACAAGGACAAAACAAAAATAATGAAACTTCCCATCAATCAAAATGGAAAAATTCACATAGAAGGGATAGATATTGAAGAAGTCAATCAATTTGTATATCTTGGCAGCTACATAGACCAGGATGGTGACACTAGAAAGGAAGTTAGGATCAGAATTGCAAAAGCAGCATCAATCTTCAAG
This sequence comes from Achatina immaculata, assembly GCA_009760885.1. NCBI lineage: Eukaryota > Metazoa > Mollusca > Gastropoda > Stylommatophora > Achatinidae > Lissachatina > Lissachatina immaculata. Next base: position 63,083,131 of record CM019719.1, on the reverse strand, counting down.
AATCTTGAGAACATAAGGAATTCAAAAGTTATAAGCACAAAAACCAAGTTAAGACTATTCAATTCAAATGTAATATCCACCCTCATTTATGCATGCCAAAGCTGAAAAACACCTAAAGAAATAGAAAAAAATTAGACTCTTTTGAAAACAAATGCCTAAGGAAAATACCCTGCATCAAGTGGAACGAATTCAAGAACAATGCAGAGATAAGACAGATGACTGAACAACAACCAGTCTCATGGGTGATCAGGAAAAGAAGATGGACATATGTTGGTCACTTGATGAGAAGAAATGATCAGAGAATCCCAAAACAAGCTATCAAGTGGAACACAACAGGCCGAAGAAAAAGAGGCAGATCATGTGAAACTCTAAAGAGGACATTGTTAAGAGAGGCCAAATTAATAGGCATAAAATCCTTTGATGAGGTTGAAAGACTCGCCGAAGACAAGAAAAATTGGCGAACATGACAGCCCTATGTGACGTTTAATGGCACGGGAAAGATATAAGATATAAGATAAGATAGTTGATTTACTGAGCCCGGGGGACTGAGTTATTGAGTTGGTATAGTAAAGTTATTTAGCTTCTAGAATTGATTTATTAAGCTGGTATAGTTGACGTATTGAGCTGGTGGGGTTGAGTTATTGAGCTGTTATAGCTGAGTCATTGAACTGGTATAGTTGAGTTATAGATCTGTTATAGCTGAGATATTGGGCTGGTATAGTTGGGCTATTGAGCTTTTATAGCTGAGTTATTAAGCTGGTGTAGATGAGTTTTTTAGTTGGTACTGTTGAGTTATTGAGCTGGTGGGGTTGAGTTGTTGAGTTGATGGGGTTGAATTGTTGAGCTGGTATAGCTGAATTGTTAAGTTGGTTTATTTGAGAACTGATGTATAGCGTAGTTGTTGAGTTTATACAGAGGAGCCGAAGTAAAGTTTCAGGAATGTGGTAAATGTTTCTTTCAGTCAGAACTGTTGTATTTGGCCACAACATTTTGACATCTTTCATAAACATGTGACTGTGGAGGCAGTTGGTCTGCATGATTTCTGACTTTCCAGATTTTCATAAGACACAGACTGCAACATTCTATTTTCTCCAATCAAACATTTAAATAATGTGTAATAGGTAATATTAGAGCGTCCACTTATCTCGATATGTATCATGTGTTCACTAGAGCGCCATTAATCTCGATATGTATCATGTGTTCACTAGAGCGCCATTAATCTCGATGTGTATCATGTGTTCACTAGAGCGCCATTAATCTCGATATGTATCATGTGTTCACTAGAGCGCCATTAATATCGATGTGTATCATGTGTTCACTAGAGCGCCATTAATCTCGATATGTATCATATGCTCACTAAAGCGCCTATATATCTCAGCATGTATCATATGCTCACTAGAGCGCCTATATATCTCAGCATGTATCATATGCTCACTAGAGCGCCTATCTATTTCGAAAACGTGTTGAATGTTCCCCTATCTTGGTTGACGATGAATTTACCTCAGAGTAGGGACACGCACGACTGCCACCTGTGTCCTGTATGACATGTTGCCACCTGTGTTCTGTAGCACATGTTGCCACCTGTGTTCTGTATGACATGTTGCCACCTGTGTTCTGTATGACATGTTGCCACCTGTGTTCTGTAGCACATGTTGCCACCTGTGTTCTGTAGCACATGTTGCCACCTGTGTCCTGTATGACATGTTGCTACCTGTGTTCTGTAGCACATGTTGCAACTTTCTCCACTATTTCTATCACTGAACCAGCGATTCTTGCCTGGCTCGTGTCCACGGTTCTGAGCAGATCTGTGGTCTGAAACACAGCTCAAGCTTATCTACATTTACTCAATAAGTAAAGGTCAAATCCCTGCTTTTCTGCCACTAACTTCTCTGCCACTAACTTCTCTGCCACTAACTTCTCTGCCACTAACTTCCCTGCCACTAACTTCTCTGCCACTAACTTCCCTGCCACTAACTTCTCTGCCACTAACTTCCCTGCCACTAACTTCCCTGCCACTAACTTCTCTGCCACTAACTTCCCTGCCACTAACTTCTCTGCCACTAACTTCCCTGCCACTAACTTCCCTGCCACTAACTTCCCTGCCACTAACTTCTCTGCCACTAACTTCTCTGCCACTAACTTCTCTGCCACTAACTTCCCTGCCACTAACTTCTCTGCCACTAACTTCCCTGCCACTAACTTCCCTGCCACTAACTTCCCTGCCACTAACTTCCCTGCCACTAACTTCCCTGCCACTAACTTCTCTGCCACTAAGGCATATTTGGGAATAGTGTCAGGCCTGTATTTCGACGACTTTCGGCACATGAAAGTCTGATGTGTTCAGTATCATGCCTGGCCTCTTTACCTTCCCAGATTTCTCTTGTACCCGTTTTTAGAGGCTGGGTCGACCCCGGGGCTTTGTGTGCGTGTGAGTGGGTGTGTGTGTGTGTACTGTGTATATGTGTGTGCACCAGGGGGAAAAACAGTCAATATGTACCCGATAAAAGAAGTAATCGAACCAGTCCACACGGTCACTACTAGAACGATACCATGTCCAAGAATCGATATGTGCAGGCAGTGAAAAGGTCATGACATTGCGAAATCTGATATATTATGAAAGAGTTATAAGCAGCACAGAACAGTCTCCTAAACCACACACGCGAGCCTTAAGACATGTTAGCAGACGGGAAGTGACAGACGTGAGGTGAGAGACATGAAGTGACAGACGTGAAGTGACAGTTTTATAGTAAAAGTGGGGTTGAGTGTAGGCAAGAAGAAGATGTTTTAAGAAAATCACTGATCCGTGCTCACGTTATCAACTGTCCTCATCTTCTTCAGACATTTACTGCTACAGGCATTTACTCATTTACTGCTACAGACATTTACTGCTACAGACATTTACTCATTTACTGCTACAGACATTTACTGCTACAGACATTTACTCATTTACTGCTACAGACATTTACTCATTTACTGCTGCAGACATTTACTCATTTACTGCTACAGACATTTACTCATTTGCTGCTACAGACATTTACTCATTTACTGCTACAGACATTTACTGCTACAGACATTTACTGCTACAGACATTTACTCATTTACTGCTACAGACATTTACTGCTACAGACATTTACTCATTTACTGCTACAGACATTTACTGCTACAGACATTTACTCATTTACTGCTACAGACATTTACTCATTTACTGCTGCAGACATTTACTCATTTACTGCTACAGACATTTACTCATTTGCTGCTACAGACATTTACTCATTTACTGCTACGGACATTTACTGCTACAGACATTTACTCATTTACTGCTACAGACATTTACTCATTTACTGCTACAGACATTTACTGCTACAGACATTTACTCATTTACTGCTACAGAGATTTACTCATTTACTACTACAGACATTTACTCATTTACTGCTACAGACATTTACTCATTTACTGCTACAGACATTTACTCATTTAATGCTACAGACATTTACTCATTTACTGCTACAGACGTTTACTGCTACAGACATTTACTCATTTACTGCTACAGACATTTACTCATTTACTGCTACAGACATTTACTGTTCCAGACATGTAGTACCACTGCAGACATTTATTGCTACAGACATTTACTGCTACAGACATTTACTGCTACAGACATGTACCACTCCAGACATTTACTGTTCCAGACATGTAGTACCACTGCAGACATGTACTGCTACAGACATTTACTGCTACAGACATGTACAACTCTCAGACATGTACAACTCTCAGAAATGTGCAACTCTCAGACACGTACCATTCTCAGACATGTACCACTCTCAGACATGTACCACTCTCAGCCATGTACTGCTATAAAAATGAACTCCAGGCGGTAAATCAATATCTGCTCATTTCTAAACAATCTCTTAAGTGAGTCTACGAAAAAAACAACATAAAGAACACAGAAAAGACTGCTGGTACTAACTACAAAGATCGGAAGAAAGATGTTGTTAATATTGTTTGTATAAGTTGGCGCAAATTCCTTGGAGCTAACAAAAGATACAAATATTATGACTATGTTTTACGTAGCAACCACACTACAAAAACAGAAATGATCTGGTAGACTTCCATCTTTCATCAGCTTTCTATAAATCTTGTTCATCGTTATCAATGTCTTCAGATCTGTTTATCTCAGACACAATGTCTTCAGATCTGTTTATCTCAGACACAGTGTTTTCAGATCTGTTTATCTCAGACACAATGTCTTCATATCTGTTTATCTCAGACACAGTGTTTTCAGATCTGTTTATCTCAGACACAATGTCTTCAGATCTGTTTATCTCAGACACAGTGTCTTCAGATCTGTTTATCTCAGACACAATGTCTTCAGATCTGTTTATCTCAGACACAATGTCTTCAGATCTGTTTATCTCAGACACAATGTCTTCAGATCTGTTTATCTCAGACACAGTGTTTTCAGATCTGTTTATCTCAGACACAGTGTCTTCAGATCTGTTTATCTCAGACACAATGTCTTCAGATCTGTTTATCTTAGACACAATGTCTTCAGATCTGTTTATCTCAGACACAATGTCTTCAGATCTGTTTATCTCAGACACAATGTCTTCAGATCTGTTTATCTCAGACACAGTGTCTTCAGATCTGTTTATCTCAGACACAGTGTCTTCAGATCTGTTTATCTCAGACACAGTGTCCTCGCACCTGTTTATCTTCGTCACTGTCTTTGCGCCTGTTTATCTATGTCACTGTATCTTTACACCTGCCTATCTCTATCAGTGTCCTAAAGTCTGTATCTGTCACAAATAATATAGGGGCTATAATGTCTGGACACAGGTAAAATATCAGTAATAATGTCTGGACACAGGTAAAATACCAGTAATAATGTCTGGACACAGGTAAAATACCAGTAATAATGTCTGGACACAGGTAAAATACCAGTAATAATGTCTGGACACAGGTAAAATATCAGTAATAATGTCTGGACACAGGTAAAATACCAGTAATAATGTCTGGACACAGGTAAAATATCAGTAATAATGTCTGGACACAGGTAAAATATCAGTAATAATGTCTGGACACAGGTAAAATACCAGTAATAATGTCGGTTATCTTCTGCCACGCAAACAATAAAATATTATGGCACCTACGGACAAACGTCACTGACACGTGACGTGAGTTGTGAACTTTGATGCTTGAAAATACCCCCCCCCCCCCCGAGGGACCGAGAAACCCTTGCTAGACTCGGTACGCCGACCTGGAGCTGTTTGTAAGTATGTCAGATTTATCAGGTAGGTCTACTTTCTGAAAAACAAATTTTTAAAAAATTCTTTACAACAGCCCCAAGTCTTCACGTAATAAAATATCTAACCCCCCCCCCTCTCCTTTTTCCCCCAGAACCCCCGCCCCCCAGCCTGACCTACACCTGAGATGGAGAGAAAATGTCAAGTCCTTCTTGAAGACTTCTCATAAGTCTAGAAAGAACAGCCTGTTTTCTCCTGTTCCTTTCTTTCCTTCACTATCAGAAGATAGCAGATCAATGAGTGCAGGCTGTGTAGACACTAGGTCAACGTGACACAGCTAGTAGTGATTATCCTGACAGTGATGGTTATAATGATGTAGACTGATTGTTAGGTCTGAAGACGATGAGAATCAGTGTACACATTCCCTGTCCAATATGAGACATCATTACCACGGCATCAGCCGAGAACATGAAGAAATTGATGTTTAAAAAAAAAGTTGATATTAAATCTCTCGACAAAAGCATTCGTTAGTAATAATAGTAGCACTATCAGCAGCAGCAGCAGCAGCAGCAGCAGCAGTAGTAGTAGTAGTAGTAGTAGTAGTAGTAGTAGTAGTAGTAGTAGTGGTAGTAGTAGTAGTAGTAGTAGTAGTAGTAGTAGTAGTAGTGGTAGTAGTGGTAGTAGTAGTAGTAGTAGTAGTAGTGGTAGTAGTAGTAGTAGTAGTAGTAGTAGTAGTAGTAGTAGTGGTAGTAGTAGTAGTAGTAGTAGTAGTAGTAGTAGTAGTGGTATAGTCACTGTAGTAATAGTAGTAGAGTCTCATTATAGTAGTAGCACTAAGATGGACACCACAGGGGAATAGAAGTAAGGGTAGATCAAAAGAGACATGGAGAAGAACAACAGAAAGGATGTTGAGCAATAGAGGGCTCACCTGGGCAAGAGCAGAAAAAAGACAAAGGACAGGCATTTGTGGAAAACCCTTGCGGAAGCCCCATGTGCCCTGGGCACTTAAGGTTCAGAGAGAGAGAGAGAGATTACAGTAGTAGTAGTAGTAGTAGTAGTAGTAGTAGTAGTAGTAGTAGTAGTAGTAGTAGTAGTAGTAGTAGCGGTATAGTCACTGTAGTAATAGTAGTAGAGTCATTATAGTAGTAGTAGTAGTCACTGAAGTATTAGTACTAGTACAGTACTGCTGTAGTAGTATAATCACTGTTGCAGTAGTAGTACGAGTAGTAGTAGTATCTAACCCTCCCCCTCTTTTTACCCCAGAAATCCCCCCCCCACATTTTTCTCACGAAGGAACCCCCTTTTTATCCCAGAACCCCCCCCCCTCTTTTTCCTCAGAAACCCCCTCTTTTTATCCCAGAAACCCCCCCCCCCCAATTGTTTTCACGAAGGAACCCCCTTTTTATCCAGAAACGCCCCCCCCCTTTTTTCCTCAGAAACCCCCCCCCCTCTTTTTACCCCAGAACCCCCCCCCCCATTTTTTTCACTAAGGACCCTTCCCCCCTTTCTACCCCAGAAATCCCTCTTTTCCCCGAGAACCCCCCCCCCTTTTTTTTTCCCCGAGAACCCCCCCCCCCTTTTTCCCCCAGAAACCTCCCCCTCTTTTTCCCCAAGAACCCCTCCCCCTTTTCTCCCCAAACCCACCCCCCTCTTTTTCCCCCAGAACCCCCGCCTTTTTCCCCCCGGAACCCCCCCTGTTTTTACCCCAGAAACCCCCTCCCCCTTTTTTCCCCAGAACCCCATTCGTAAAAGCCGACTAAGGAGGGTTCAGCATAGGGCCAGCAACCCTATCTGGTAAAAAAAAAACTATCAGACTGCTACAGAAACAGAAGCAAGGGAAAAAACAAATGCAGGTGGAAAGAGAAATGCTTATCAGGAAACTGAGCCCATGAAGGTTGTGGATGAAAGCCAAGCCACTGGAAGTCCCCAGCCCGACTGCAGACCTCCTGGAACCTAAACACAAGATGCAAATAGGCAGCTGGAATGTAAGAACACTTAACCAGACTGGAAAACTACCACAAACCATCAAGGAAATGCACAGATACAAACTAGACATACTAGGAATACAAGAAGCAAGATGGACAGGACAAGGCAGAAGGAAATTAACAACACAGCACACAGAAGATACAGTAATATGGTCAGGTAAAGAAGATCATCATGAAGGAGGAGTAGCATTGATTATAACAAAAGAAGCATCAAGAGCATTGCTGAAATGGACCCCAATAAATGAGAGATTATTATATGCACGCTTCAACTCAAGATTCACAAAGCTGTCTATTATAGTTTGTTATGCACCAACAGAAACAGCTGAAGAGGAATTAAAAGAAGATTTTTACAACAGCCTCCAAGCCACAGTAGAAACAATACCCAAGCATGATATGCTACTCATCTTGGGCGACTTCAATGCAAAAGTAGATGAGGGAAATGAAGATAGAAGAAGAATCATGGAAAGAGAAGAAATTGGAGAAATAAATAAAAATGGACTGTGCAGTTTCTGTGAAGAAAACATGATGACCATCGGAGGGACAATCTTCAAACATAAAATCATCCATAAAGTGACTTGGAGGTCCCCAGATAAAACCACAGAAAACCAAATCGATCACATACTAATAAACAACAAGTGGAAACGGTCACTACAAGATGTGCGAGCAAGGAAAGGAGCAGATGTAGGAAGTGATCACAACCTTCGGTAGCAAAAATAAAATTAAAATTAAAGAAAGCCAAAATCGGAGAACACAGAAAGGCACGTTTTGATACAACAACTGAAAGACCAGCAAACAAGGAATGAATTCTCAATAGTACTTAAGAACCGCTTCAGTATCCTATAAGACGAAGCAGAAATGCCCATACTAGAGTTCAATAAAACACTACAGAAAACAGCAAAAGAGATGCTGGGATATCAGAAACAGAGAAAAGAGAAATGGATAAGCAAGACCACATGGGAAAAGATAGAGCAAAGAAAAGAAATCAAGAAAAAATTACTGAAAACCAAATCACAAAGGCTAAAAGAACAAGTTTTAAGTAACTATCCACAAAAAGACAAAGAAGTGAAGGAATCATGCCGTCAAGATAAACGTCAGTACTATGAGAACTTAGCAGAAGCAGCAGAGAAAGCAGCATATACAAATGACATGAAAACCATATACAAAATCACAAAGCAGATAACAGGTAACTTCAGCACAAGATGTGAGACTGCAGTAATGACACAAAAGGGACAACTGGTCAGTGGAGAAAGAGAAAAAATTGAAAGATGGAGGGAACACTTCTCTTCCCGTGCGGGAGAAGAAACACGGACGTGTCGTTGGGTCCGGGAGTAAAAACGCGGGTCTTGGTCTGTAAGGGGGTCTAGTTGTAAAATGGAATGGAAAACAGTAGTTCCATGTACTTCCGTATACTTAATATGTTTCGAAGTATAGCTAAATGAATGAACATTTCATAAATGCAGAGTTTTTTAGGAAAAAAGAAGTAATGTGATGTTTTTAGACACTGATTGTGGCCAGCTCACCATCGGCTAGGTCTAGATCTGCACTACTTACCATCTGAGATGTGTAGATCTACTTGTCGATCTCGTATTGTGATTCTGTATTGCATTCTCGCTGAATGAATGTCTGAACTAACCTAACTACTCCTAACTACTTCTCCAGTCGTCTAAATATGTCTAGATCTACTTAGAAAACATTCAAGAGCAGCGGGGTGGCCATAGGCTATGTCCATACCCCTATCTACATCGTCAAAAATTGAAAAATTTCCATTTTTCGCGTCCTTGTTCTCGCTCGGCATCGCTCGTAACTAGGCACGCATTCGCCATTTTGAAAGTGTCACAGGAATCGCGGACGAAATATGTACAATGTAAATGTTACACCGCTTGTTTTAATGAAACAAACAATTGTCGAATTTTCGACCATGCGGTAGCTTGGGACCACCGGAAATGTCGAAAATTCGACCATACGCACGGAAAGACACCCTACTAAACAGAACACAAGCAGCACAAAAAATAGACATACCTGAAGCAAAAACAGAACTAAACATCAATACAGGACCAATAACAATAAGTGAAGTAAAGGAGGCAATAAAGAAGCTAAAATTAGACAGGGCACCAGGTAAAGATGAAGTGACTGCTGAGATGTTGAAAGCAGAAGAAACAGAAACACCAAAACAACTCTGCCGGATGCTACAACAAATTTGGGATCTAGAAATAGCTCCAGGGGAGTGGAAAACTGGGCTTATAGTAAAACTACCAAAGAAGGGTGACCTCAGAGATTGTGGAAACTGGAGAGGCATTACCCTACTGCCACTCACAAGTAAAGTATTTTGCAGAATAATCATCAACAGAATTGTACCAGCACTTGAGGGAAAACTTCGGAAAGAGCAGGTAGGATTTAGGAAAGGAAGATCATGCATAGATCACATATTTGTACTTAGACAAATATTAGAACAGGCAAACGAGTGGCATAGCACAACATATGCATTGTTCATAGATTTTAAGAAAGCCTTTGACAGTGTCAACAGAGACGCACTGTGGAAAATCCTGAGATGGCATGGCCTCCTCTATAAGATAGTGAATGTAATCAAAGCCCTATACGAGGGTTTTCAGTGCAAAGTGATCTGTGGAGAACATACCTCCAGCAGCTTTAGGGTACAAACAGGAGTGAAGCAGGGATGTGTACAATCACCAACATTATTTATCTTGGCAGTAGACTGGTTAACGACGGAGGCAACATCAGACGAACGCAGAGAATTACAATGGACCCTTGACACAGTGCTGGAGGACCTTGACTTTGCGGACGACATTTGTCTACTATCAAGCAGCCACAAAGATGTGCAAGATAAAATAAACAAGCTAAATCAGAATGCAAACAACATAGGACTAAAGATCAACGTAGGAAAGACAAAGTTAATGAAGCAAAATGTGAACAACAGAAATGTACTCAGAGTAGATAGCAAGTTAGTGGAGGAGGTCAATGAATTTGTATACCTTGGCAGTAGAGTAGTAGACTACTAGTGCTGTTATGGAGGCAAAGTTCCACAAGGGACATGCAAATAAATAAATGAATGAATGAGAGTAGTAGAAAACTGAGACAGCGCAGAGGACATCAACAGCAGACTTACTAGAGCAAACCAGGCTTTTGCAGTGCTGCAGAATATATGGAAATCTAAAAAACTAAGCACGAAGACGAAAATTAGGATATTTAAGAGTAATGTTCTAAGTGTACTACTCTGTGGAAGTGAATGCTGGAAAATCACCAAAACAATAGAAAACAAGTTGACTTCTTTCCAGACTAAATGTTTATAAAGAATTAGAAAAATATTTTGGCCAAACACCATAATAAATAACACCTTTTTCGCAGAAATGCAGACGAAGCCACTGGCAGCAATTATTGAGGAAAGACGCTGGCGATGGTTGGGACATGTGCTCCGAATGACTGATAACTCACTACCAAAAATAGCACTAATATAGACACCACAGGGGAACAGAAGTAAGGGTAGACCAAAAGAGACATGGAGAAGAACAACAGAGGGAATATTGAGCAATAGAGGGCTCACATGGGCAAGAGCAGAAAAAAAGCAAAGGACAAGCATTTGTAAAAGCCCCATGTGACTTGGGCACTTAAAGTTCAGAGAGAGAGAGAGAGAGAGAGAGAGAGAAAGTGAGAGAGAGAGAGTGGTGGCAGTAGTAGTAGTAGTAGTAGTAGTAGTAGTAGTAGTAATAGTAGAAGTAGTAGTAGTAGTAGTAGTAGTAGTAGTAGTAGTAGTAGTAGTAGTAGTAGTGGTAGTAATAGTAGTGGTAGTTAAAGTAGTAGCAGCAACAGTGGTAGTAGTACTAATGGTAGTAATGATTATGCAGTAATTGAAGTGTTAGTAATTGTGGAAGTGTTCAAAGTAGCCGTGGTAGTAATAGTGGTAGTGATACGTGTAGTGGTCATAATAATAAAAGTATTGTGGTAGTCGTTGTTGTGGTAGGGACAGCAACAGATGATGATACAGTTATTATTGCTGAATAATGAAACACGAACAACAACAACAACAAAAACAACAAACAGGTAAGGCCTAAATGACAAATCCTGTTTTAAACAGCGGACGGCCTGCACTTTGTCCTCGCTTGCAACAAAATCATAGAAATAATCGTTTTGCTACAGGTAAATCTCGTTTACGGAGGTCGATAGATCGATTATTGTGGTCGATTAACTTCGACAAAACAGTTTAACAGGGAACAGCCATTTCTTGTGTAGAAATATTTTTCTCTGGGAGTTTAAACCTTAACATGTCCTCACATAACTGACTCTTTACTTGATCTCACATAACTGACTCTTTACTTGATCTCACATAACTGACTCTTTACTTGATCTCACATAACTGACTCTTTACTTGATCTCACATAACTCACTCTTTACTTGATCTCACATAACTGACTCTTTACTTGATCTCACATAACTGACTCTTTGCTTGATCTCACATAACTGACTCTTTACTTGATCTCACATAACTGACTCTTTACTTGATCTCACATAACTGACTCTTTGCTTGATCTCACATAACTGACTCTTTACTTGATCTCACATAACTGACTCTTTACTTGATCTCACATAACTGACTCTTTGCTTGATCTCATATTGCTTTTTTCCCATTTTTTTGTGTGAATTAAAGGTAGTGATCATATGAAAGTAATCAGAGGGTGCTATAAAGACGTCATGAAAGTAATGATTAGATTACAAAGTGCATATAATGACGTTATGAAAGTAATGATTAGATTACAACGTCCATGTAATGACGTTATGAAAGTATTGATTAAATAAAAGTATTAGAGAATGCATGAAATGATGCTATGAATTTTCTACAAAATGTCATAAACAAATGATATAACAAATATAAAGGTACGAGCTGCTATTGATGAGTAAAATCCCACCTGTATAAAATAAGTTTCTGGTGATATAAAATGATAAAACTGCTATCAAAATGAAACAAATTCATTTCTCTTTCATGCTATGAACTTATTTTCCAACTTAGTTTCCATTTACAGCTATATATTTTTCCAACCTGTGATATCCATTATCCATTGCTCCATTCTGTGGATGAAGAAAGTTCCTGGTTGTTGTCTGATCCACATGAGAACAGCAGCTTCAACTCTGGCATCCGTGAAAAATACTGACCTGTCAACTTCTTCTCCAGGTCAGGGAAAAACCAGAAGTTGGAAGGTGAGGAGGAGGATGTGGAGAAGTTGTGAATTTCAGACTTCTCGCAGTTTCCTTAGTGAGTCACTGAAATGGGTCGGCCTGGACTTTACTGATCAAGACACTCATCTCACCTTTACTACAGCTTTTGGCGCGTAGGACCCACTTGCGGACAGTTTTCACATCCATACAACCATCTACGTAAGTTGATTTCTTACCCATGTGAATTCCAATCAGAGCGCAACCTTCTAGCCCCAGAAAATCTATTACTGATCGTTGCTTTATACCTAACTCGGATGTAGCACTCGTTACTTTACAAACTGACACTATTGCTTAACGGCTTCGAAAAATGAACTAAAATTTGGTATGTTTACAATACACAGTAATGGCTACCTAACGAATGTGCAGACTTTTTTTGTTTTCTATTGTTAGGGATTTGACATGAATGGAAACCTTACTGTATGTTATACAGCTCAGTCAGTAGCTTTATGTATAAACTAGAGAAAAAAGTAGGAACAGCTTTATTACTTAACGACTACAAACTTGTGACGTTTCGGCGTGAGCCTTAATCATACAAAAACTTACAGTTCGAAGAAATAGAGAGAGGAGATAAAGTATAGATTCACGTGAATGATGTGTTAAAAAATGAATGGAACAATTAGTTGTAACTTGTAAGAAGATGTAGCTTGTCCGACGCTTGTTCAGAAATGGGCATGGTGGAGCGTAGAGAATGTTTAAATAGAACCTGTGATGTGTGATAGGTGGGTCGTAACTGAGGGTGATGGGTTGGGAAACCGTGGAGGGGAGAGAGAGTGATACAATATTAACCTAGCCAGGAGAAGGTGAAAGCAGCATAAATCTTCAAGAATCTTCAGAACATATGACATTCAAAAGTTATAAACACAAAAACCAAGTTAAGACCATTCAGTTCAAATGTAATATCCACACTCATTTATGCATGTGAAAGCTGGAAAACAACTAAAGAAATAGAAAAGAAATTAGACTCTTCTGAAAAAAATGCCTAAGGAAAATACTCGCATCAAGTGGAACGAATTCAAGAACAACCCAGAGATAAGACAGATGACTGAACAACAACCAGTCTCATGGGTGATCGGGAAAAGGAGATGGACATATGTTGGTCACGTGATGAGAATAAACGGTCAAAGAATTCCAAAACAAGCTATCAAGTGGAACACAACAGGCCAAAGAAGAAGAGGCAGACCGCGTGAAACTCTGAAGATGACACCGTTAAAAGAGGCCAAATTAGCAGGCATACAATCCCTTGATGTTGAAAGACTCGCAGAAAACAGGAAAAATTGACGAACTCCCTTGCGACCCCTATGTGACGTTTAACGGCACGGGAAAGATATAAGATATAAGATACATTTTGGTATCGCAGCTTTACAGCAGTGCTTCATGTATAGTTGTATACTTATACACTAATTATTGTGTGCTAGCCAGTAGTTTTGTCCCTCTGTATATCTCTGATCATAAATTGTTGTGCTATATTGCACAGTATATAGTTTCTTACAAACACAAACTGTAGATACTATCATTAACCAGAAAATGTCTGTCTGTCTGTCTGTCTGTAGTATTTCACCTTCCAATACAGGCAGTATTTGTTACACATCCAAAGCATATTAACAGTCCGACATATATAATCTTGTAGGTGATTACAATTATTGATAATTATGTTCTCACACGACACAACTATACACGACTTGATTTGAAGTCATAGCCGTACGGGACATGAGTTGGTGACAAGGCGGTACGGGACATGAGTTGGTGACAAGGCGGTACGGGACATGAGTTGGTGACAAGGTGGTACGGGACATGAGTTGGTGACAAGGCGGTACGGGACATGAGTTGGTGACACGGTGGTACGGGACGTGATCTGAAGTATGTCAGATGTAACACTTAAATTTTCTAAGCTGACCTAAAGCTATTTTCACGCCCCGTATTCTCTTCAGAGTTTTGCTTTCGGAGAACTTGGACCTTTCCTCTTTCAGCCCTCGACGACGGCTCCACCACCCACATCCCCCACACCCTCGCGCCACAGCTGGGTCTGACTGAAGGAATAACGCCTTCTTCTTCTTCTGTGACCCTGAAAGTGTAACCCTGATGTTGTGTGCGGCCGGTGTGGTGAAGATGTTGAGACAGCGCTGTACAGAATTTAGGCGGGTTATGGCGGCTACTTTCTCACTCCCTCAGTAGGGCTAAAAAACAAAGGATGTGCAGTACTTCTCTAGCAGACTCCACCACCATCGATCTCTGCTCCGTTAGCCAGATTAGGCCTGTTACTGGGGGCATCAACGGAGACGTGGGAGGCAGGGTCTTGATCAGCTCTGGTTCGCCAACCTGAAGCCAGCATGTCAGTTATGGGCCACTTACTGCTCGTAGAGAATGTTTAAATAGAACCTGTGATGTGTGATAGGTGGGTCGTAACTGAGGGTGATGGGTTGGGAAACCGTGGAGGGGAGAGAGAGTGATACAATATTAACCTAGCCAGGAGAAGGTGAAAGCAGCATAAATCTTCAAGAATCTTCAGAACATATGACATTCAAAAGTTATAAACACAAAAACCAAGTTAAGACCATTCAGTTCAAATGTAATATCCACACTCATTTATGCATGTGAAAGCTGGAAAACAACTAAAGAAATAGAAAAGAAATTAGACTCTTCTGAAAAAAATGCCTAAGGAAAATACTCGCATCAAGTGGAACGAATTCAAGAACAACCCAGAGATAAGACAGATGACTGAACAACAACCAGTCTCATGGGTGATCGGGAAAAGGAGATGGACATATGTTGGTCACGTGATGAGAATAAACGGTCAAAGAATTCCAAAACAAGCTATCAAGTGGAATACAACAGGCCAGAGAAAAAGAGGCAGACCACGTGAAACTCTGAAGATGACACCGTTAAAAGAGGCCAAATTAGCAGGCATACAATCCCTTGATGTTGAAAGACTCGCAGAAAACAGGAAAAATTGACGAACTCCCTTGCGACCCCTATGTGACGTTTAACGGCACGGGAAAGATATAAGATATAAGATACATTTTGGTATCGCAGCTTTACAGCAGTGCTTCATGTATAGTTGTATACTTATACACTAATTATTGTGTGCTAGCCAGTAGTTTTGTCCCTCTGTATATCTCTGATCATAAATTGTTGTGCTATATTGCACAGTATATAGTTTCTTACAAACACAAACTGTAGATACTATCATTAACCAGAAAATGTCTGTCTGTCTGTCTGTCTGTAGTATTTCACCTTCCAATACAGGCAGTATTTGTTACACATCCAAAGCATATTAACAGTCCGACATATATAATCTTGTAGGTGATTACAATTATTGATAATTATGTTCTCACACGACACAACTATACACGACTTGATTTGAAGTCATAGCCGTACGGGACATGAGTTGGTGACAAGGCGGTACGGGACATGAGTTGGTGACAAGGCGGTACGGGACATGAGTTGGTGACAAGGTGGTACGGGACATGAGTTGGTGACAAGGCGGTACGGGACATGAGTTGGTGACACGGTGGTACGGGACGTGATCTGAAGTATGTCAGATGTAACACTTAAATTTTCTAAGCTGACCTAAAGCTATTTTCACGCCCCGTATTCTCTTCAGAGTTTTGCTTTCGGAGAACTTGGACCTTTCCTCTTTCAGCCCTCGACGACGGCTCCACCACCCACATCCCCCACACCCTCGCGCCACAGCTGGGTCTGACTGAAGGAATAACGCCTTCTTCTTCTTCTGTGACCCTGAAAGTGTAACCCTGATGTTGTGTGCGGCCGGTGTGGTGAAGATGTTGAGACAGCGCTGTACAGAATTTAGGCGGGTTATGGCGGCTACTTTCTCACTCCCTCAGTAGGGCTAAAAAACAAAGGATGTGCAGTACTTCTCTAGCAGACTCCACCACCATCGATCTCTGCTCCGTTAGCCAGATTAGGCCTGTTACTGGGGGCATCAACGGAGACGTGGGAGGCAGGGTCTTGATCAGCTCTGGTTCGCCAACCTGAAGCCAGCATGTCAGTTATGGGCCACTTACTGCTCAGATGGACAGAGCCCCCTCCCCCAAACTGGTTTTGTTTATAGGGATATAGTCTGACAGCTCATTCAGGAAATACAAGACATCTGGCAAGACTTGTCAGTCTTTAGAGTCTGAGATTATCGCTGATATAAATTCTAAGATTATCATTGATATAAGATCTAAGATTATCATTGATATAAGATCTAAGATTATCATTGATATAAGATCAAGATTACCACGAACATAAGATCTAAGATTATCAATGATATTCTGAGATTATCACTGATATAAGATCTAAGATTATCATTGATATTCCGATATTATCACACCTGTCTTCTAGTAAGCGACAGCACATTGTTGTAAACAAACAACATGAACATAGAACATAAACATAGAACAGTCTGAGAAAAATGTATCTGTTTGCTTTGACAAGCGCAATTTGTTAGATCACAGATCTGTAAATGGGTTCAGAACACAAATAAACAAGAATAGAACATGTCAGTGTATTCTCCAATGATAACAATATCCAAGATACTGAATCATGTTTGAGATAAATAAACTTATGCCTAAGTAGTATCATGTCTAAATGAGATCACACATCATATTATCTCTAAATGAGATCACACATCATATTATCTCTAAATGAAATCACACACCACATTATCTCTAAATGAAATCATACACAACAATATCATCTCTAAATGAGATCACACACCATATTATCTCTAAATGAAATCACACACCATATTATCTCTAAATGAGATCACACATCATATTATCTCTAAATGAAATCACACACCATATTATCTCTAAATGAGATCACACACTACATTATCTCTAAATAAAATCATACACAACAATATCATCTCTAAATGAAATCACACACCATATTATTTCTAAATGAGATCACACACCATATTATCTCTAAATGAAATCACACACCACATTATCTCTAAATGAAATCACACATCACATTATCTCTAAATGAAATCACACATCACATTATCTCTAAATGAAATCACACACCACATTATCTCTAAATGAAATCACACACCACATTATCTCTAAATGAAATCACACACCACATTATCTCTAAATGAAATATCACACAGCATTATCTCTAAATGAAATCACACACCACATTATCTCTAAATGAAATCACACACCACATTATCTCTAAATGAAATCACACATCACATTATCTCTAAATGAAATCACACACCACATTATCTCTAAATGAAATCACACACCACATTATCTCTAAATAATATCATACACAACATTGTCTCTAAATGAAATCACCCACCATATTATCCCTAAATGAAATCACACACAACATTATATCTAAATGAAATATCACACAGCATTATCTCTAAATGAAATCACACACAACATTATCTCTAAATGAAATCACACACCATATTACCTGCGCCCATCAACAGATACTTGACCAGCTGAGATCCAGGAGAGAGGGAGGGAGAGAGAGAGAGAGGGATGGAGAGAGAGAGAGAGAAAGAGAGAGAGACTATCCGAGCAGTTTGGATGCTGTTGTACGTTTCTCCGAGCAGCGACTTCGCCACAAAGGCTGGTATGAGTGAACTCCAGACCAGACATAGACCACAATAAATTATTTAGCAGCGCTACGCCACCACTGATCGATTGGACGTGTTGCCACTTGGATGTCGGGCATCCTGCAGAAATATTTTATGAACTACGTCCCGCTTTCTGTACAAACAAGCCACTGACTAGTCTGAGAACATACAAACATATGTCGTGATGACACTACGTTGGAGAGGACTAATATTTTGTATAAATACCATACTGTCGCCTTACTTTCATGACTTGTATACTGAAATTATAACGAGGAATGCTAGAGAAGATGTAGACGAAGAATATTACGATGCTATAAGAATTAAAAAGGACACAACAAAAATAATGAAACTTCCCATTAATCAAAATGAAAAAATTCACATAGAAGGGACAGATAGTGAAGAAGTCAATCAATTTGCATACCTTGGCGGCTACATAGACCAGGATGGTGACACTAGAAAGGAAGTTAGGATCAGAATTGCAAAAGCAGCATTGATCTTCAAGAATCTTAACAACATATGGTATTCAAAGGTATAAGCACAAAATCCAAGTTAAGACTATTCAATTCAAATGTAATATCCACCCTCATTTACGCATGCGAAAGCTGGAAAACAACTAAAGAAATAGAAAAGAAATTAGACTCTTTTGAAAAGAAATTCCTAAGGAAAATACTCGGCATCAAGTGGAACAAATTCAAGAACAATGCAGAGATAAAACAGATGATTGAACAACAACCAGTCTCATGGGTGATCAGGAAAAGAAGATGGACATATGTTGGTCACGTGATGAGAAGAAACAATCAGAGAATCCCAAAACAAGATATACAATGGAACACAACAGGCCAAAGAAAAAGAGGCAGACCACGTGAAACTCTAAAGAGGACATTGT
The DNA here is from genome assembly GCA_009760885.1 of Achatina immaculata. NCBI lineage: Eukaryota > Metazoa > Mollusca > Gastropoda > Stylommatophora > Achatinidae > Lissachatina > Lissachatina immaculata. The sequence goes on along the minus strand of CM019719.1, from coordinate 63,064,195 downwards.
TAAGAGAGGCCAAATTAATAGGCATAAAATCCTTTGATGAGGTTGAAAGACTCGCCGAAGACAGGAAAAATTGGCGGACTACCTTGTGAGCCCTATGTGACGTTTAACGACATGGGAAGGATATAACATATAAGAAGATAAGAATTGGAGTTTGTGAAATATCAGAGACCATATGAGTACCCGACGTTGTCCGGGTATTTATTTATCCCAATCACGAAAGTTCTAGTCATTTCCGCAACCTTCCAGACGGTTTTACAACATTCTACTCCTTTCCACAGCCTTCTAGAAGATCATACAGAGGTCTATTCAGTTCTACGGTCTTCCATAAGATTCTACAATGTTCTATTCATTTCCACAACCTTCTAGATGGTTCTACAGAGTCTAGACGGTTTGATTATAAACAACATTTTTAGTTTTAACTCCAGGAGCAAGAATAAATAAATTCTTGGGTGAACCCACCTTTGAGCAAGCAACATAAAGTTTCCGTGGGAGAAACATGGCGATCTCAAATCTATCTCTCTCCCTCTCTCTGACTCTCTCTCCATCTCTCTCTCCCTTGAGCAGGCAACACATAGTTGTCCGTGGGAGAAACATGGCGATCTCAAATCTATCTCTGTCCCTCTCTTTCTGTTCCTCTCTCTCACTCTCTATCTCTCTTCCACTCCCCATCTTTCTCTCTCTCTCTCTTCCTTTCTCTCATAGAATGTCTGGAATAGAGTAAATGATGTATGATAAAGGGCAGATTGTCAGACGGGCCTGCGTGCTCAATTCTTAACCCTTCTGAAATAAAGATCATTTAATCAATCAATCTCTCCCTCTCTCTCTCTCTCTCTCCCTTGAGCAAGCAACATAAGGTTCCCGTGGGAGAATCATGGTGATCTTAAATCTATCTATCTTCTTCTCTGTCGCTATCTCTCTCCTTCTCTCTCCCCCTCTCTCTCTCTCTACCTCACTCTCTCCCTCTCTTTCCCCCTTCTCTCTCTCCCTCTCTCTCCTTCTCCTTCTCTCTCTAATAAAGATTATCCATTTATTCATTCATTCTCCCTCTCTCTCCCTATCTATCTATCTATCTATCTATCTATCTATCTATCTATCTATCTATCTATCTATCTATCATCTATTTCTCGCTCCCTAATTTGAAAAACTGATTTGAAAAAATAAGAAAACGGCCACTGTCACAGAGCAATGCAATCTACTGTAGAATACAATAGAAAGCTAATATAAACATGAGGAGAAAATAAAGTTAAAATTTATTTTTACAAATATAATCACAACAAAAAAGAGACCATCAACTAAAAGAGCGACATGACACTGTCGCATTCCCTGACAGATGATAAACTGGAAGACTTGTCGAATTAGTTTACCTTATATACGACCATCTAAGATTCTGGTGGGTGCTGGAAGTTTCTCGAACATCATGAGACCAAGACCGCAGTCATATCCACAACCTTCTAGAAGATCCCACCCCCCCTAGGGGTACCCCTAGGATCCCACCCCATGTGATTGATAGCTGATCAACCACTGTATGGGCGCTCTCTGTTATGAAATAAAAACTCTGACAATTTTCTAAATGGACGCTGAAGTCAACAACAGTAGGATGTCTTTCGTGAACCAGAAATCTGCTCCGTGTATCATGTTTCTCGTTATCAATGCCAACGGTTCGGCATCTCAGCAGATATAACGTCATAGACTTATGTGTGCTGACCCTTGTCCGTCACAGTCGACAATCCATAGCAGGCATAAATATCACGGGAGTTACTTCCCGTCGTTCAGTGGCGGTATTGTTTGCATCATTCGGTTTCGATCCCACCCCAACCACCCAGGCCCCCTTTAGGGGTCATAGGGATGCTCTAACGCACATGGCGCATTTTCCAGACTGTAAGTCATTTGTGTGCCAAGATTCGTTGAAATTGCTCCAGGTGTTCCAGCGTGATGCTCTAACGTATATACATACACACACGTTCATTTGTATATATATATATATATATATATAGAGAGAGAGAGAGAGAGATAGAGACAGACAGACAGACAGACAGACAGAGATTAGATATGCTGATGACACAGTATTACTGTCCACAACACGAAATGGAAAAACTAATTATGTCCGTCCGTAAGAATAGTGAAGAGCAGAACCTTTATCTTAAAGCGAAGAAAACTAAACTGATGACAACTAACAAAACAAACAAGGCAGATGATATATGTATCAATGAGGAAAAATTGGAAGAACTGGAGAGTTTTGAATATCTTGGATCATTACTAAGTAATAATAGGGATACAATGAGGGAAATTAAAAGGAGGACATCTATCGCTCTTCAGAAAGTAAAACAACTAAAGAATCTGTGGAGAGGAACAGACAGAACTACAAAAATAAGATTTTTAAGGACATGCATCTTTCCCATCACAACATATGCCTGTGAGACCTGGACACTTAACAAAATAGCTGAGAAACACATAAATGCCTTTAAATGCTACAGAAGAATTCTTCAAATATCATGGATACAAAAAGAACAAATATATCCATACTGCAAGAAGTTAATATTGAAGAAGGTTAGGTAGTAAGGAAGATTAAAGAGAGAAAACCTAAATATTTTAGACACATTAAACGTCATGATAATCTAGAGAATACGGTCTTGGAAGGGTACATAATGGGAAGGAACGAACAGACTTTATTTTCCAAGAGTTAAGAATTGAGCACGCAGGCCCGTCTACCATTCTCCCCTTCATCATACAACTTTCATTCAAAAGAAAGAGATGAAGACCAAGGTGAAGATGGCTGCAAGACATCGCTAACAATCTGCAAATGGATGTATTAGCAGCAGGGCATCTTGCTTACAACAAACAGGCCTATATAAGAGCTGTTAGGGAGGCAAAGTTCTGCAAGGAACATGCAAATGACTGACTGACTGAGTGACTGACTGACTGATCTTACTTGTATCTATTCCTGTACAATTCTCCCTCCTCTCCCACGTTTTTCCACGAGACATAAACTTTACTTTCTGCTTGAACTTACTTTCTGTTTGAACTTACTTTCTGCTTGAACTTAACTTTTTCTTTTTCTTCCTTTCATTCCATACTCACAACACAGGTACAGCAACATAACACAGCTCACACTGCTGGTTACATTCAGACCAAAACTGTGATGTAAAAATGAACAAGAAATTTAACACTAAATTTAACAATAAATTTAACACTAAATTAATAAATTTAACACTAAATTTAAAAATAGAACGTTCACTCTTTTCTACGCTGCAGATAATTTTGAAAGTGATATCACAACTTCAGACTACAAAAACAGAATTTACATTTTTTTTTTCTTTAAAATCTGAACTTGTCGAAAGTACAACATTTACAGTGACTGCTGGTTTCCCTTCTGTCTGTCTGTCTGTCTGTCTGTCTGCCTGTCTGTCTCTTCTAGCTCTCTTTCTATTCTCATTCCCTCTAGAATCTACAGTACGCCAGAAATGCGAGTTATCTCCCATAGTTAACCCCCTGAAGCGCCGACCTACTGGGGCTCTGATAGGGGAAGAGCCTTCGCGTCTCTAAACCCATCTTAACTTTCACTCCTGAATTAATTTCCTCGATCTACCAGAATAAATTTTGATGAGAAATTCTGGTAGAAAAACCTGGAAGGAAGTTACTCCATAGTTAAAAAAAAATCATTTGGGTTAGAAATGTGCTGCTTTTCATTTTTTAAACTACTTGAATATCCATCTGAGCACTGTACTGACTCACACAGAAATGCAGGATCTACCAACCGTCACAGTGCTGCTTTGGGGTGAAAGAGTCAAGTCCAGGTTTCCTTCACTTACTCTGAAATCTATAGAATCGCAGACCTGGCCTGCTTTAGAAGATCAAAGATATTTACCTGTTCCCACTTTGACACGCTCTGTCTCTCTCACTCTCTGACTGACTGAAGGCTGTAAGAAGCAGAGAAAGACCTGAAAGATGAAGTACGAGAGAAAGCAAGCACGATTTATTGTGTATTTATCACGCTACAATTAACTTTGTCTGCTCTGTCGTGGTCATGTTATCGGCTATTCCTTTTATCTTCTACAATTTTCTTACTTTTTTTCTGAGTCAGTTTTTACTCTTTCCATGTTTTCATTTTCATTTACACATCTTTCTTTCTTCTCTTGGTCCCTTCAGTCACAAAAAAACATCATCGATTTCTTTCATTTATTAGCATTGTATTTATTCATTTTCCCTCCACTTCTTTGAGATTTTTACCTGTAAAACACCTGTTCAACTCACCTCCACACACCTCTTATTTTTATCCTAATTCTTGTTTGCCCGCACAATATTTTTCCATTCTTGTCTAATTGACGTTCTTATCTTTATTTCTTTACTGAGATTTCCATGTTTAGGTTGAAAAACAAGATTTAAAAATAAAATCTATACAAAGGAATATGTTTTTGTTATAAAAGCAATAATCATTAATCAGCCTTTCCACATCTTGATCACAACAACAGAACCATTAACTAATAGAGGCGGGAATGTTGTTGGAAACACAGCAGACGGTAAGTTTTTTTTTCAGTGGCGTAATTACCGGCATATTTCTTTGTTTCAGTTTTCTTTCATCTTTGCCATGTGTGCTACCGCATAGCTCCTTACCAGTCCTGACATCTCAACACTGTACAGTACTGATATTCTAATACCTCAGCAAGGTACAATACTGATATTCTAATATCTCAACACAGTACAATACTGATATTCTAAAATCTCAACACGGTACAATACTGATATTATACAATCTCAACACGGTACAATACGGATATTCTAAAATCTCAACACGGTACAATACTGATATTCTAAAATCTCAACACGGTACAATACTGATATTCTAAAATCTCAACACGGTACAATACTGACTACATACAAACAGTTAATGTAGACCTGCTTCTAATTCTCCTGTATGAGAAACATAATCAGTGTCAGTTGAACTTAAATAATGTATATCTTAGGTTTCACACACCTTCAGGTGTAACTTTTAAAGTAGGGGGCTCAAAGCTTTATACAGCTTAGGGTCTTACTCTAATTAGGCACTGCAGCTTAGTGCCTACACAAGTCTAAATCAGACACTTTAACTTAGTGCTTACAAAAGTCTAAATCAGACACTTTAACTTAGTGCCTACAAAAGTCTAAATCAGACACTTTAACTTAGTGCTTACAAAAGTCTAAATCAGACACTTTAACTTAGTGCCTCCAAAAGTCTAAATCAGACACTTTAACTTAGTTCCTACACAAGTCTAAATAAAGTGCTGCAGCTTAGTGCCTACACAAGTCTAAATCAGACACTTTAACTTAGTGCCTACACAAGTCTAAATCAGACGCTTTAACTTAGTGCCTACACAAGTCTAAATCAGACACTTTAACTTAGTGCCTCGAAAAGTCTAAATCAGACACTTTAACGGTTCTAAGGACTGCAAACGCGCCTCAAACAGCCTCTGACAGTCAAGTCCAGCTGCCGTGCGTGGAGCGGTGCTCCTCCCGGCCAATGAAGAAATTTGCAAATGAGGTTGCCGCGCAGCATCACTGCGGAAAAGGTGGTAGAAAGGATAAAGCGAAGCAAACAGTCAAATCACGGCACCTCTGTCTGGAGGTCGGCCACGTCCTGAGTGCAGTCATATCGGGTGAAATGCATGAACCGGCTTGTCCCAGAGGTTAAGACACTGCTGGCGAGACTCTTCAAATGCCGCGCGTGGAGTGAAGCTCCTCCCGGTTAAGGAAGTAATGCGGAAATAAAGGTTGCTGTGCGGCGCCGATGGTAGTGGAAAGTAAAATTTAACCTGGTATGTCCAGTAGTATCGCTACGAGAGCTATACCACGGCACCTCTGCTCTAAAGGCCGGCCAAGTCCGAAATACACCTACACTGGTGAAATATGCCTAAACCGGCACACACCAGGGGTGGAACTTGATGGCTAGATATGTCATGACACCTCCGCTCTAGAGGTCGGTAACGCCTGATAAACACCCATACTGGTGAATTTTGCCTAAACCGGCTCATACCAGGGGTGAATCTTGAAGGCTATGCATGTCACAGTACCTCTGTTCTAGAGGTCGGTCACGTCCTAAACACGCCCATACTGGGATAATGCCTAAACCGGCTCAACCCAGGGGTAGAAGTCACTAGTGGCGAGGATTCGTCCTCCTGGACAAAAGCTCCATCCTGGTCACAACTAGGAAGGGTAGCGGCCACGACCGCAAAATGCTGAAGTCGGAGACACTGGACCAGGGCAGTCTAGATAGGCAACCACCTCTCACCCGGCGGGGATGTTTGCGTATCCTAATCACGCTGAGGTTTTCCGGTGAGAAAGTCCAACCCTGGACTGGATGGGCAACCACCTCTCACCCGGCGGTGATACACGGGTATCTCAAAACACGTCGAGGTTTTCCGGTGAGAAAGTCCAACTCTGGCCTGGGTGGGCTACCGCCTCTCACCCAGCGGGGATGCACTGATATCCTAAACACGTCGAGGTCTTCCGGTGGGAAAGTCCAACCCTAGACTAAACTGGTGCAATGAAAACCACGGTGTCACGTAATCCCGCTTCCGAGACCCACGAAGAATACAGGCTAAAGCCCTGTGATACTCTGAACCCCTTGTGGTCCTCTCGTGTGGTCTATTTTGGACCACACAGGGGACCATGGGACCTAACGAGGACCACAGGCGTGAATTCAGTAGGTTCACAGTGCTGTTTTTGGTGGTAGAAGTGAACGAAGAAGAAGAAGAAGAAGACACTTTAACTTAGTGCCTCGAAAAGTCTAAATCAGACACTTTAACTTAGTGCCTACACAAGTCTAAATCAGACGCTTTAACTTAGTGCCTCCACAATTCTAAATCAGACACTTTAACTTAGTGCCTACACAAGTCTAAATCAGACGCTTTAACTTAGTGCCTCCACAAGTCTAAATCAGACACTTTAACTTAGTGCCTACACAAGTCTAAATCAGACGCTTTAACTTAGTGCCTCCACAAGTCTAAATAAAGTGCTGCAGCTTAGTGCCTACACAAGTCTAAATCAGACGCTTTAACTTAGTGCCTACACAAGTCTAAATCAGACACTTTAACTTAGTGCCTACACAAGTCTAAATCAGACACTTTAACTTAGTGCCTACACAAGTCTAAATCAGACACTTTAACTTAGTGCCTACACAAGTCTAAATCAGACACTTTAACTTAGTGCCTACAAAAGTCTAAATCAGACACTTTAACTTAGTGCCTACACAAGTCTAAATCAGACACTTTAACTTAGTGCCTACACAAGTCTAAATCAGACACTTTAACTTAGTGCCTACACAAGTCTAAATCAGACACTTTAACTTAGTGCCTACACAAGTCTAAATCAGACGCTTTAACTTAGTGCCTACACAAGTCTAAATAAAGTGCTGCAGCTTAGTGCCTACACAAGTCTAAATCAGACACTTTAACTTAGTGCCTACACAAGTCTAAATCAGACACTTTAACTTAGTGCTTCCAAAAGTCTAAATCAGGCACTTTAACTTAGTGCCTCTACAAGTCTAAATCAGGCACTGCAGCTAAAGGACCTCCAATGAAATAGTAGACAACAACAAAAATGATTAGAATGTTAGGATGCGAAGAAAGAATAGAAGAAACTGATGAGAAAAAAAGACAATTTAAAGAAAGAAAAACCCAATAACAACATCCAGTTTAAAAAAAAATGCTCAGGTAAAGCAAGCAAAGTTAGTGACTGCTTCCGGTAAACAGGACCTGTGAGCATGTGCATTCAGTTTTCAAAATACTCACAGCTATATCCGTGTGGTCTACTATGTACAGGTCTACTATATGTCTGTATGGCCTACTATATGTCTGTATGGCCTACTATATATCTGTATGGCCTACTATGTACATGTCTACTATATGTCTGTATGGCCTACTATATGTCTGTATGGCCTACTATATGTCTGTATGGTCTACTACATGCAGGTCAATTATATGTCCGTATGGTTTACTATGTGCACGTCTACTGTGTCTGTATGATCTACTATGTGCAGGTTTACCACATGTCTGAATAGTCTCTACTACATATCTGAATAGCCTAGTATATGTCTGAAAAGTATAATATATGTCTGTATAGTCTAGCATATGTCTGCATAGTCTATTATCTGTCGTATAGTCTAGTATATGTCTGTATAGTCTAATATGTGTCTGTATGGTCTAGTATGTGTCTGTATAGTCTAGTATATGTCTGTATAGTCTAGTATGTGTCTGTATAGTCTAGTATATGTCTGTATAGTCTAGTATGTGTCTGTATAGTCTAGTATATGTCTGTATAGTCTAGTATGTGTCTGTATAGTCTAGTATGTGTCTGTATAGTCTAGTATATGTCTGTATAGTCTAGTATGTGTCTGTATAGTCTAGTATATGTCTGTATAGTCTAGTATATGTCTCCGTATTGTGTACTGGATGTATGGGGAGAGGTATGAGTATTCTTGATTCATGGAAATACAAAACTTTTGTAAGCAAGCTCACTTTAAACAAGTGATTTGTGTTTATGATGATTATTATTATCTTCCTCTTCTTCGTCTACTTTCCCCTTCTGTTCCTGTTCATCTTCTTCTTCATTTTCTTCTTCCTGTTCATCTTCTTCTTCTGGTCAGTCTGTAACTGAAGATGATACGTATTTCCTGCTGATGCTGTGAAGACGTCGAAGCATGTCAGGTAAAAAAGTGGATTTTCAATGTTTGTTAGAGGACCTGAAGTGGCTCATATAACCAAGCTGCTTTTGGGTAGGCTCCACCACCACGATGTTCAAGCTGAGGGAGCGAGTTAGCCTATGACAAAGTTTTGACAAGCCCTGCTTCACTGGCCTCAATTTTAAAAAAAACAACAAAATGCAGTCATGCAGAACATCTATCATTTCTCTCATTTGTACTCTCTGTCGACTTTGATGTTGCCGCCACAAGAATACAGGTGTGTACAGGTGTTTCATATTGTGAGTGTCTTGTCAATGCGGGTCTGTGTAGCAAGTTCACTTGCATTAGAACGTCATGGCAGACTGGGAAAATAAGCAAAGTAGTGGAGCCTGCAAAGAAACCCATATGAAACACAAAGTAGTGAGAGAAAAGAAATCCAGAAAAAAAAGTATATTAAATAACAGAAAAAAAATATATATATACATATATAAAGATGATTGAGACTCAAACCTCGGACAGCGGGTAGACGAGCGACCATCTGGCACGCTAGAACACCTCACAAACTGTCTGACCAGCAGACATAAGTATTGCTATTGATACTGCTGTTTTTACTGTAAGCAAACACTGGTGTTTTTTTAACTATACGCAAACATTGCTGTTTTTACTGTAAGCAAATATTGCTGTTTTTTTTAACGATAAGCAAACATTGCTGTTTTCACTATAAGCAAACATTGTTATTTTTACTGTAAGTAAAACATTGATGTTGTTACTGTAAGCAAGCATATCAGCGCACACTTGATTGATCGGTGAGATTTTAAAATCAACTTTTATTCCACCATAACTCCGCAATAAAAGTGTCATTTTGTAGAAATCACGTCTCTTCTTTCCCTATCACGTCTCTTCTTTCCCTATCACGTCTCTTCTTTCCCTATCACTTCTCTTCTTTCCCTATCACGTCTATTCTTTCTCTATCACTTCTCTTCTTTCTCTATCACTTCTCTTCTTTCTCTATCACGTCTCTTCTTTCTCTATCACGTCTCTTCTCTTTCTATCATTTCTCTTCTTTCTCTATCATGTCTTCTTTCTCTATCACGTCTCTTCTTTCTCTATCACGTCTCTTCTCTTTCTATCACTTCTCTTCTTTCTTAATCACTTCTCTTCATTCTCTATCACGTCATCCTGCTTTTGTCTTTCCTATTTTTCCTGCTCCTGGTGTTCAGAAGAAGAAGAAGAAGAGAAACGTCAAACTTCTGTGCTTCTTTCTGTCTTAGTCAGCTGCTACATCTTCTCACAATTATTGCACATGTTTATAACTTAATTATGACATGTTATGACCTGCCTCAAACGTCAGGTCGCGTGCTCTGATCTGCCTCAAACATTACTTCGCGTTTTCTGACCTCGGCCACAGAAAAGAGATCCATCTTCTCTATCTCAGCCATCCTAGGTCACCGAAAAGAGATCCACCTTCTCTATCTCAGTCATACTAGGCCACAGAAAAGAGATCCACCTTCTCTATCTCAGTCATACTAGGCCACAGAAAAGAGATCCACCTTCTCTATCTCAGTCATCCTCGGCCACAGAAAAGAGATCCACCTTCTCTATCTCAGTCATACTAGGCCACAGAAAAGAGATCCACCTTCTCGATCTCAGTCATCCTCGGCCACAGAAAAGAGATCACCTTCTCTATCTCAGTCATACTAGGCCACAGAAAAGAGATCCACCTTCTCTATCTCAGTCATACTAGGCCACAGAAAAGAGATCCACCTTCTCTATCTCAGTCATACTAGGCCACAGAAAAGAGATTCTCAGTCATTCTCCGCCACAGAAAAGATATTCTCAGTCATCCTCCGCCACAGAAAAGAGATTCTCAGTCATTCTCCGCCACAGAAAAGAGATTCTCAGTCATTCTCCGCCACAGAAAAGATATTCTCAGTCATCCTCCGCCACAGAAAAGATATTCTCAGTCATTCTCCGCCACAGAAAAGAGATTCTCAGTCATTCTCCGCCACAGAAAAGAGATTCTCAGTCATTCTCCGCCACAGAAAAGAGATTCTCAGTCATCCTCCGCCACAGAAAAGAGATTCTCAGTCATCCTTCGCCACAGAAAAGAGATCCACCTTCTCTATCTCAGTCATCCTAGGCCACAGAAAAGAGATTCTCAGTCATCCTCCGCCACAGAAAAGAGATTCTCAGTCATCCTTCGCCACAGAAAAGAGATCCACCTTCTCTATCTCAGTCATCCTAGGCCACAGAAAAGAGATTCTCAGTCATCCTCGGCATGGCCGCCATGTTGAAGAAATTTGTCGCCGAAAAAAAGGTAACATCTGCTTGCACTGCTAGGCGTACTGGATTACAGTACATATAAAAGGAACGTAGATTACTACATGTAGCTCAGTCCCGTGATTATGGATCTTCAATTGAGTGAGAGGGACTGAGATGATTAAACACACACACACACACACACACAACACAACACACACTGTACATACAAGTGGAGAATTTTATCTAATCTTTGAAAAACTCTTCCATGAACAACATTTCCCAGAAAGCTCTTCACAACTAATCCCGCCCACTTTCTGCTTCAGGAAATGTTTAACATGAGCTCAAGATCTCTGAATATTTCACGTTTCTTCTCAGAACCGACATGGAGCTTTTCTGAGAGTGAAAGACGTGCAATAACTGAAAGACATTTACCTGAACCCGTCCACTTTGTCTGCATGCATACGTCCTGGCGGGACGTCAGCAGCGCTTGAGAGTGCAGTTTACTTACAGGCTGTCTGCTCTTAACATTCTTGGAATATTGCCGAAATCGATTTACTGAAAGTTATATTGTGCACGAGATATTGGGGAGGGGGGAGATTGAGGTGGGGGGGGGGGTTGAAGAGTGACAGAGGAGAGGGAAAAACTGGAAATGAATGAAAGAATCTGGAAACGATGTGGTGCTGGAATCAATAAGTTCAGATCTAGGCCAGCAGGACGTGTCGTGCCTGGGGCAGAACTTGGGGAATCACAGACACATTAGAAGAACGATGTCGCTGATGATGATGATGATGATGATGACTGTAGCGCGAGTAGAACAGTCGACGATGAGTTGCACTTTCATGCTAAAGGTGTGAGTTGCTGACATTCTAAAGATGCCTTCCAATCGACCCGAAATGTGAGTACCGTACACGCCAGTGTTGGGGAAAACTGCATCTGAAATAGACTATCTGCCTGCAGTGTGAGGTACATCTGATCATATTGTAAGAACAGGTGTCAGTGAGAAAATAAAATATGAAGTTAATGATGTTCCCAGAGATCACGCTGACATGTGCACGTGAGTGAACAGAGACATTAAATGTGAAATAAAATCGAAAATCTCTAACTTAAGTGATACTTACACTCCTGACAGTTCATATCTTCTTAAATTCTAACGGCACCGACATTATAAATAAACTCGCATCATCATCATGCCCCCGTCACGTCAGAAAGTAGGAGCTTGAGAGAGAGAGAGAGAGAGAGAGAGAGAGAGAGAGAGAGAGAGAGAGAGAAAACACTTGATAGAAGCAGAAATCATGAGGCTTCCTTCCAGCTCACGCATAGAAATGTGAGGCTTGTCCAGTTCGTGAGTAAAACTTATTTGTGAGGTTTACATCGGCTTGCATCAGATAAGGATAAAAATGAAAGGAGACGGTGACTGGCAGAAAGTGTGCGGAAACAAAGTTCTAAAAACTTAACTTTCAGCAAGTGTGACAGAGCTCCTGTCTCAAATAGCTACAGAATTTAGATATGGCTGAGGTAAACAGCTACAGAATTTATATATGGTTGAAGTAAATAGATGACTAGCTTAGATGTGGCTGAGATAAATAGCTATAGAGTTTAGATTTGATTGAGGTAAATAACCACAAAATTTAGATATAGTTGAAGTAAACAGATGACCAGCTCAGATGTGGCTGAGATAAACAGCTATAGAGTTTAGATTTGGTTGAGGTAAATAACCACAAAGTTTAGATATAGTTGAGATAAATAGCTACAGATTTTAGATTTAGGTGATGTAAATAGCTACATAGTTTAGATACAGTCGAGGGAAATAACTACAGATTTTAGATTTGGGTGATGTAAATAGGTACAGAGTTTAGATATAGTCGAGGTAAATAAATACAGATTTTAGATTTAAATGATGTAAATAGCTACAGAGTTTAGATATAGTCGAGGTAAATAAATACAGATTTTAGATTTCATTAATTCATTCATTTGCATGTCCCTTGCGGAACTTTGCCTCCCAAACAGCACTCATGTAGGCCTCTCGGTTGTGAGCAAGATCATCAACGATGTCTTGCAGCCATTTTCGCCTTGGTCTTCTTCTTCATTTTTCCCATTATGTACCCTTCCAAGACGGTCTTCTCTAGATTATCATGATGTTTAATGTGTTCAAAATATTTAAGTTTGATTTTAGATTTGGAGTGGATGTGGTCTAAGCAGATATACTTGTTTACAGAAGAGTTTGTTGATGTGATGATGATGATGATGTATAAAGAACTAAGAGAAAGTGATGCATTAGTTCTCTGTGCGAAGAAGATAACAGTCAAGCGATGTGATGATGATGTAGTAACAGACGATCAGCAGAGACAAATGTACCAGCAGAAATAAATGCTGAAACAGTGAACAAACATATAGCAGTAAACAAAAAAATTTAGCAGTAAACAAAAAATTTAGCAGTAAACAAAAAATTTAGCAGTAAACAAATATTTAACAGTGATATGTATTCAACAAATATTTAATAGAGACAAATATTTAACAGTAAACAAATATTTAAAAGAGATAAATATTTAACAGTAAAAAATATATAATAGAGACAAATATTTAACAGTAAACAAATATATAATAGAGACAAATATTTAACAGTAAACAAATATTTACCAGTAAACAAATATTTAATAGAGACAAATATTTAACAGTAAACAAATATTTAACAGAGACAAATATTTAACAGTAAACAAATATTTAACAGAGACAAATATTTAACAATAAACAAATATTTAACAGTATACAAATATTTAACAGTAAACAAATATTTAACAGTAAACAAATATTTAACAGAGACAAATATTTAACAGTAAACAAATATTTAACAGTATACACATATTTAATAGAGACAAATATTTAACAGCAAACAAATTTTTAACAGGAAACAAATATTTAACAGTAAGCAAACATTTAATGAAGATAAACATTTAACATATACTTAATAGGAGAAATATTTAACAGAGACAAATATGTAACAGTAAACAAATATTTAACACAGACAAATATTTAACAGTCATCACATATTTAGCAGTAAGCACAATATTTAATAGAGACAAATATTTAAAATAAACAAACATTTAACAGAGATAAACATTTAACAAATATTTAATAGAGATACATATTTAACAGTTTAAAAAAAAACAAACATTTAAACATTTTTAAAAAAGAGAGAATCATTTAACAAATATTTAACAGAGACAAATATTTATCAAATATTTAACAGAGACAAACATTTAAAAGTAAACAGATATAAACATTTCACAAACATTTAACAGAGACAAATATTTAACTGTAAACAAACATTTAACAGAGATAAACATTTAACAAATTTTAACAGAGACAAATATTTAAGAAAAAACAAAACATATTTCAGAGTCAAATTTCTAATAATCAAGACCAACAAACAAGCAAACATATCTAGTGGATGGAGGCAGTCAAAACAAGAACATATAACTCCAGTAGATAGAGGCAGTCACAACAAGGACATATAACTCCAGAGAAAAAGAATAACTTTGCAAACCTGGCATAATGATAGTAAGAAAACATCTAGGATGAAGAAAGTAAGAAAACATCTGCGATGAAGAAAGTAAAAAAAAACATCTGGGATGAAGAAAGTAAGAAAACATCTGAGATAAAGAAAGTAAGAAAATATCTGAGATAAAGAAAGTAAGAAAACATCTGAGATAAAGAAAGTAGGAAAACATCTGGGATGAAGGAAGTAGAAAAACATCTGAGATAAAGAAAATAAGAAAACATCTGAGATAAAGAAAGTAAGGAAACATCTTGGATGAAGAAAGTAAGAAAACATCTGAGATGAAGAAAGTAAGAAAACATCTGAGATAAAGAAAGTAAGAAAACATCTGAGATAAAGAAAGTAAGAAAACATCTGAGATAAAGAAAGTAGGAAAACATCTGGGATGAAGGAAGTAGAAAAACATCTGAGATAAAGAAAATAAGAAAACATCTGAGATAAAGGAAGTAAGAAAACATCTGGGATGAAGAAAGTAGGAAAACATCTGGGATGGAGAAAATAACAAAACATCTGGGATGAAGAAAATAAGAAAACATCTGGGATGAAGAAAATAAGAAAACATCTGGGATGAAGAAAGTAAGAAAACATCTGGGATGAAGAAAATAAGAAAAGCATCTGGAATGAAGAAAGTAGGAAAATATCTAGGATGAAGAAAGTAGGAAAATATCTGGGATGAAGAAAGTAGGAAAATATCTAGAATGAAGAAAGTAGGAAAATATCTGGGATGAGGAAAGTAAGAAAACATCTGGGACAAAGAAAGTAGGAAAACATCTGGGATGAAGAAAATAAGAAAACAATATTGATAATGAACCTCTTATCTCTCATTAAATAACAAACTCAAACAAAGGAAAAACAAACACAAAACATTTCCCTGTAACTTTGCCTTCTTCTTACAGTATTTAGGATTGTGTTAACACGACAAATATGCCTCGGCCAAGCTTCGTTCGTCCAAAGATTTGTACTCGTGCGTACGTAGATCTACATCCCGCCTCTGCCTACCTTCACAACTTTTTCAATATTTTCTCCTATTCGTCGTTTCGGTGGCTGCATTGATTTCACAATTGGCTTGATTCTGTCTTTTTTCGTCCTCGCTGCATTGATTCTACGAGTCATTAGGCAAAATTTGACCGCTCATTTATCAGCGAAAGAAAAATGTCACGGCTCTCGTGAGAATTACAAGACACAAAAAGTCGTGCCAATAGACGCTGTTATTATTTAACAATGAGATGATAATGAACGCCTGGTTTATTGGCGTGTTGGACAATATTCCTTGCTTCAGTCACTACATATTCCTGGAGGAATAGAAGAGATTACACTTATTCCATGGCTAACATTTTTCTCTGTCTTCTAAGATTCTATCTGTCTCCGTGTCTTGTACACGTGTACACCTGATGTTTGTGTACCCTGATTCTATCTCTCCCCGTGTCTTGTACACTTGTACACCTGATGTTTGTGTACCCTGATTCTATCTCTCGCCGTGTCTTGTACACTTGTACACCTGATGTTTGTGTACCCTGATTCTATCTCTCCCCGTGTCTTGTACACTTGTACACCTGATGTTTGTGTACCCTGATTCTATCTCTCCCCGTGTCTTGTACACTTGTACACCTGATGTTTGTGTACCCTGATTCTATCTCTCCCCGTGTCTTGTACACTTGTACACCTGATGTTTGTGTACCCTGATTCTATCTCTCCCCGTGTCTTGTACACTTGTACACCTGATGTTTGTGTACCCTGATTCTATCTCTCCCCGTGTCTTGTACACTTGTACACCTGATGTTTGTGTACCCTGATTCTATCTGTCTCCGTGTCTTGTACACTTGTACACCTGATGTTTGTGTACCCTGATTCTATCTCTCGCCGTGTCTTGTACACTTGTACACCTGATGTTTGTGTACCCTGATTCTATCTCTCGCCGTGTCTTGTACACTTGTACACCTGATGTTTGTGTACCCTGATTCTATCTCTCCCCGTGTCTTGTACACTTGTACACCTGATGTTTGTGTACCCTGATTCTATCTGTCTCCGTGTCTTGTACACTTGTACACCTGATGTTTGTGTACCCTGATTCTATCTCTCGCCGTGTCTTGTACACTTGTACACCTGATGTTTGTGTACCCTGATTCTATCTCTCGCCGTGTCTTGTACACTTGTACACCTGATGTTTGTGTACTCTTTATATTCTATGTCACACCTCGGCAGTTCTCCATCTGGATTCTGCAGTTGGTTGGGGGGGGGGGGTCTTGGCCAGTCCGTGACCTGAACAAGTTTGATAAGACACACATGTCAACAGCTGCTGGGTGAGGGGGGGGGGGGTTGTAATGAGAAATAGTGTGAATTATTAAAAGGGGGGGGGGGGGTTGTAATAAGAAATAGTATGAATTATTAAAGGGGGGGGGGGTTCTAATGAGAAATAGTGTGAATTATTAAAAAAGGGGGGCGCGGGGAAAGTAGTGAAAAACAGTGAGAATTATAGGGGAATTGCGGGAGGGGGGAGGAGGAAAGGGGGGGTGGTAATATTACTTCTTCCTCTGCTGGGGACCCTTTTATTGATAAGAGATTTTTTTATTTCCACACATTGGACTAATTAATATTCTCTTATAATTCTGTCAGTTGAGTCGACGATTTTGCTGGACTTTGCATGATGACAAATGTCACGTATAGCAGCCCAATGTGGCTGTCTAAATGTTACCAACCTAATGCACTTTCATACAGCCTTGTTAACACGTTGAGATCTTTCATGAGTGTATGTTCTTCATTGATTGCCTGGTGCTGCTAGCTTCCATGAGTGTATGTTCTTCATTGATTGCCTAGTGCTGCTAGCTTCCATGAGTGTATGTTCTTCATTGATTGCCTGGTGCTGCTAGATTCCATGAGTGTATGTTCTTCATTGATTGCCTGGTGCTGCTAGCTTCCATGAGTGTATGTTCTTCATTGATTGCCTGGTGCTGCTAGATTCCATGAGTGTATGTTCTTCATTGATTGCCTGGTGCTGCTAGCTTCCATGAGTGTATGTTCTTCATTGATTGCCTGGCGCTGCTAGCTTCCATGAGTGTATGTTCTTCATTGATTGCCTGGCGCTGCTAGCTTCAATGAGTGTATGTTCTTCATTGATTGCCTGGCACTGCTAGCTTCCATGAGTGTATGTTCTTCATTGATTGCCTGGTGCTGCTAGCTTCAATGAGTGTATGTTCTTCATTGATTGCCCGGTGATTGGGGAAGGACAGTGTGTCTGAGGAAGGACAACGTGTCTTGAAAGACAATATGGCTGGAGAAGGGCAGTGTGTCTGAGGAAGGACAGTGTGTCTGAGATATGACAGTGTGGATGAGGAAGGACAGCGTGCCTTGCCAGATACTGGCCACATTATCCTCTACGGGATGTTTGTAATCCCTCTTCTTCCAGCGCCACAGTTCTCTGTCTTCCAGATCATTTGTGCCCTTTTTAGCTGACGATCCACGACAAATATTTACCATCACATCATTGACATAGACAGCACTTCACTCAGATCTCTCTGTCTATCCATTCATCTCAGTTGGTCATTTATACATTAAGACCATCTCTTCGGTCGGCCATCTGTTCACCCGAATATCTGTCCGACAACCAATGGACCCATGTGACCATATGTCCGGCCGCCAATCTACATACTTGACCATTGCTAGTCAGTTTGTATACTTGTCCGTGTAAGTGATTTTACCATTAAGTCATTGACAGATTGTTTTAACAGTTCAAATCTAAGTTTGCTGAAAGCACAAAGATGATGGGTGAATGTTTTGCAACAGTGAGCACAAAGATGGTAGATGAATGTTCTTATGTTTTGTTACATAGAGCGCAAAGATGATAGATAAATGTTCTGATGTTTTGTTACATAGAGCGCAAAGATGATAGGTGAATATTATGACGTTTTGTAACAGAAAATACAAAGATGATAGATAAATGTTCTGAAGTGTCTCTAAATTTCTCAAAAATTTGAAAAGTGCAGCACTGAAGGCGGTGGTTGACAGACCCTTAACAAACCAGCTGTGAAGAGTTCACTAGAAGTAAAGATTTCGCTAGACGTAAAGATTTCACTAGATGTAAATATTTCACTAACCGTAAAGATTTTAATAGATGTAAAGATTTCACTAGATATGATGATTTCACTAGATGTGATTATTTCACTAGGTGTGATGGTTTCACTAAATGTAAAGATTTCACTAGATATAAAGATTTTATTGAAGAGGAAGGAGAAACTCACTAAGAAAAGCAAATTTCTCAACTGACAGCTAACATATGACATTAGATCTGTTTCAAAAATCTTTTTTTCACCACAAAGAAGGGATGTGTGGGATAAGTAGTTAATCACCCACACTTTTCAGCTACCCATATTCCTCTACAATCCACACTCCCCCACACTCCTCAACAACCCACGCTCCTCTACAATTCACACCCGCCTACTATCCACATTCACCCACAATCCACAACAACCCACACTCCCCTGTGATCTTCACTCCCACACAACCACCAAGTCACAGCTTCCCTGTCAAAATATCACCAGGTACTGCTTTCCATACCAACCATAAAACTGTGACAGTGAACTCACGTGATCGCCCCCGGGGGTCCTACAACCAGTAATCACATTGGCATCGATCTGGGACTCTGCAGGCGACCCACAAAAACGCCATCGATACTAATCACAACACCAGGAAAGAGCGGAGAAAGCGATAGCACATGCAGCAAATATTACTCACTCTTTTATTCTACCAAAAATTGAGATCTGCTCACTGCGGATGAGTAACAGGAAGCCATAAACACGGGGCTGATAGAGTAACTCACATGATGATAACAAATATGATATTGTATTGAAACATCGTTATATCACATGCACACTGAGCGTGCCAGGTAATGTGAGCAATGTTAGCTAGGTTATGAGGAAAGTGAGAAAATGAGAGCAAGATAGGAGACACTTGACACTAGTTGTTGCTCACAGCCAGGTAACTGGTTGTTAGAGTAACTCACACAGCCAGCCACTGGTTATTAGAGTAACTCATGCAGCCGGTCATTGGTTGTTAGAATAACTCATGCAGCCGGTCAACGGTTGTTAGAGTAACTCACACAGCCGGTCAACGGTTGTTACAGTAACTCACACAGCCGGTCACTGGTTATTAGAGTAACTCATGCAGCCGGTCATTGGTTGTTAGAATAACTCATGCAGCCGGTCACTGGTTGTTAGAGTAACTCACACAGCCGGTCACTGGTTATTAGAGTAGCTCACACAGCCGGTCACTGGTTATTAGAGTAGCTCACACAGCCAGCCACTGGTTATTAGAGTAGCTCACACAGCCAGCCACTGGTTATTAGAGTAACTCACACAGCCAGCCACTGGTTGTTAGAGTAACTCACACAGCCAGCCACTGGTTATTAGAGTAACACACAGCCAGCCACTGGTTATTAGAGTAACTCACACAGCCAGCCACTGGTTATTAGAGTAATTCACGTAATTCGCGTAGCAGGTCACTGGCTGTAATTCACATACTAACCACTTTTGACAAAAGACGAAGAAATGATGTGTTAAAAGTTTTTGATGAACTTAAGGGAAGACAGGATAGTGCTAAGACATCAGGTGCTAGCAGTGAGTCAATAAAACTATAATGACTGTGAGAGAAGTGATGTTGTAAAGTGTTGTGAAGTGACGTAGTGAAACGATGTTGTAGAGTGATGTTGTGAATAAGTGCGTGATGGTACCTTCATGTCCCTATTATTACAAAATTGTGAAAGAGCGAAAGAAGAACGCATGACAATCAACATCTCAGGCCTACTTCAGGATGTTGGACGACTCTCATCCACGGTCATCCTTAGAGAGTCAAGACCTTACAACACTGTCAAACAACAACAACAGACAGTCACAACACTGAATATTACAACACTATCGAACAATATCAACAAACAGTCCTGTTTCTTTTCTTTTTTTTAAAATAAAACTACAAATATTACTAATACTACCACTATTACTACAAATATCACTACTACCACCACTATTACTACTACAACCACTATACTGCTACATTTACAACTACTACTACCACTATTACTACTACTGTTATTACTACTACCACTATAACTACTATTACTACTACTACTACCACTATTACTACTACTGCTACCACTATTACTAGTATTACTACTACTGCTACTATTACTACTACCACCACTATTACTACTACTACCACCATTATTGCTTTTACTAACACTAATGCTACTACAGACAATATTACTACAACTATTACTACTACTACTGCCAGCATTACAACTATTACTAATATTATTATTATTACTATCACTACTACTACTACTACCACTATAGCTACTACTACCAATATTACTACAAATATTACTACTACTAACACTATTACTATAAATATTACTACTACTACCACTATAACTATAAACACTAATACTACTACTACTACCACAACCACTATTACTACTACTACCACTATTATTAACACCACTATTACTGCTACTATTACTACTACTACTACCACTTTTACTACTACTACCAATATTACTACTACCATTACTATTACTACCACTATAATTACTACTATTATTACTACTACCAGTATTACTACTACTACCACTATTACTACTACTATAACTACTACTATTATTACTACTACCACTATAACTACTATTACTACTACTACACTATTACTATTGCCACTATTACTACTACTACTACTCCACTATCACTAACACTATTGCTACTACCACTAATGCTACCACTACCAATATTACTACAATTGTTACTGCTACTACCACCATTACCACTATTATTACTACTACCACTACTACTACTACTACTATCACTATAACTGCTAACACCACTATTACTACTACTATTACCTCTACTACTAATACTAACACTGTAACTACTATTACTACCACTACCTTTATAACTACTATTACTACTACTACTACCACTATTACTACCACTACTACCACTGTAGCTACTATTACCACTACTACCACTATAATTACTATAACTACTACTATCACTATTACTACTACTACCACTATTACTACTGTTATTATTACATCTGCTACTACTGCTACCTCTATTGCTAATAGTATTACTACAATTATTATTACTATTATACTACTATTATTACTACTGCTACTGCTATTACTAAACTTATTATTACTACTGCTACCGCTGTTACTATTACTATTACTACAACTATTACTACTACTACTACTACTATTAATACTACTATTACTATTACTACCACTATAACTACTATTACTACCGCTACCACTATTACTATTACTACAACTATTATTACTACTACTGCCACTATCACTACAACTGCCACTATTAATACTATTGCTACTAGTACTACTACGCGATTGCATCTGACATTACGTTACAGATCAAGTGACTAAACAGGTCAAAGGATAAAACTATCTTTAGAAATATTCCTTCAAAACAAAGACACAAAAAATTAGACATTGTCGAAAAAAAAAGATAACCATTTTGAGCTCAAGAGTGGTTGTAGAATATGGAGCGAGATTTGCGTGTTTACAAGGAAACAAAGACACTCACCTACTCTCCTGTAGAAACGCTGCTACAACTCTCTCGAGTGAAGATAACTGAGGAGTGACATTTACTCCTCACTACCCCCCGCCGAACTCTCAGACTTGGAGTACCCGTGGGGCAGAGCACGTGCTGGGAACCTATTTTTCCTGCGCTTGAATTCCATGCATATTTTAGTCCACTATGTACACGCTCAGTGATAACTCCAGAACTACTTTTGGAGGTGCGGCTACCAGGGGATGTAAGCCGGGGTTACTAGACTCTTTGTCTCTATTTAAACACATCTCATTTATCTCCCCCTGCTCACACCTCGCTTATTTCCCTTTCTCCCGCATTATCTAGAAATTTCCTTCTGGTTAGTTTTGCTCCGTATCCAGTTCTGCTGACAGCAGAAGCAGTAAATCGATAAACTAGATATCCCCACACGTTCTGGTCGCCATCCCACCACCAACAGCGGCAGTGACTGATTGTACACTCCACTTCCGCTGATCGGCCCATTCTGTAGGTGGGCGGTTGTGTTCCCTGCATGCGGGACTGTGTCACGTGACTGGGTCGCAGTTTGTGCTGAATTCTAATTTCTTAGTCTAGAAAACAGTATTTGTTGTAAAGAGCTGTAGTGCCATCCACTGAAACATTATTGTATCACGTACGGTACCCAGAGTTTATTCCTGGTGTACAAAATACTGAGATACATTGACGAAAAAAAGTGTGGGGGAAATGACAGCAAGAAGAAATAGAAGGAAATATAGATAAACAGAGAATAAAGCACATGAAAATATGACAAAATACATGTAACAATATCAAAATACATATAATGGTAAAACAACGATAAGATAAAACAATGATAACAAAAAACATTTATAGCATTTAATATAACATAAAAGAAGCCCTACAATACAGAAGTTAAGAATTATTAGAAGAACAAACAGAGATGAAAGAAAAATAAACATTGTACAGCGTCTTATTTTGTCTTTTACTGTCCTGTTTTTGTTTTGTCTTCTCCTGTCCTGCCCTGTCCTAGCTTGTCTTGTCCTGTCCTAGCTTGTCTTGTCCTGTCCTAGCTTGCCCAGCCCTGCCCTAGCTTGTCTTGTCCTGTCCTAGCCTGTCTTGTCCTGTTCTAGCTTGCCCAGCCCTGCCCTAGCTTGTCTTGTCCTGTCCTAGCTTGCCCAGCCCTGTCCTAGCTTGTCTTGTCCTGTCCTAGCCTGTCTTGTCCTGTCCTAGCTTGCCCAGCCCTGCCCTAGCTTGCCTTGTCCTGTTCTGTCCTAACTTATCTTGTCCTGTCCTAGCTTGTCTTGTCCTGTCCTAGCTTGCCTTGTCCTGTTCTCTCCTAGCTTGTCTTGTCCTGTCCTAGCTTGCCTTGTCCTGTCATGTCCTAGCTTGTCCAGTCCTGCCCTAGCTTATCTTGTCCTGTCCTAGCTTGCCTTGTCCAGTCCTGCCCTAGCTTGTCTTGTCCTGTCCTAGCTTGCCTTGTCCTGTCATGTCCTAGCTTGTCCAGTCCTGCCCTAGCTTGTCTTGTCCTGTCCTAGCTTGCCTTGTCCAGTCCTGCCCTAGCTTGTCTTGTCCCGCCTTAGCTTGTCCTGTCCTGGTTTATCTTGTCCTAGCTTGTCCTGTCATGTCCTAGCTTGTCTTGTCCTGTCCTGTCTTAGCTTGCCTTGTCCTGTCCTACCCTAACTTGGCTTTTCCTGTCCTAGCTTATTTTGTCTTGTCTTGTCTTACCCTAACTTACCTTACACTAACAACTGTGGGAAACACACACTAACAACTGTGGGAAACACTCACGCTAACAGCTGTGGGAAACACACACTAAAAACTGTGGGAAACACACACTAACAACTGTGGGAAACACACACTAACAACTGTGGGAAACACACACTAACAACTGTGGGAAACACTCACGCTAACAACTGTGGGAAACACTCACGCTAACAACTGTGGGAAACACTCACGCTAACAACTGTGGGAAACATTCACGCTAAGAGCTGTGGGAAACACTCACACTAACAACTGTGGGAAACACTCACACTAACAACTGTGGGAAACAGAGGGAGATTCCGCCCACACAATGCGGAGGGAGGAAATTGCCTAAACATTGCACGTGGCAGGTCATCGAGACCTATCAAGACGTTTTTTGCCCTCCAACACTTAAATATGAGGAAGAAACCAGGACAAGGGAACTAGAAATTGTACAAACTGAAAAGTGCAGCTGGGCAGAAAAAAAACACCATTCAACTTTGAAGAGATGAGAACTGCACATGATAGTGATGGTTTCTGTTTTTTTCTAAATGATTAACTGAAGAAAGAAAATTCATAGAAATTCCTTTCATAAAAAAAGTTTTGACTGAGGAAGAGAAAGAAAAACTTGCCCAGAGAGTCAAAGGAAGCTCCACTTCTAAGTAAATGTTGTAACCAAAGTGAGCCCGGGTTTTCTGTCCGTCATGTCGGTTACCACATGGATCCACATCATCATCTTCTGTGTCCTCTATGTGGGTAAGCGAACTCAGTGTATATTTAACGTTGATTGACTGTCTGCTTGAAGAAAATAGTGATGATTAAGATGATAAAATGGGGGTGAAAGTCGGTGAAATTCGCTAGAGTCGAGGTTCACTTTCTTGTCTGACATGTCTTAATTATGACAGATAAAAGAGATGACTGGCTGGTCTCTCTGACATGTCTTAATTATGACAGATGAAAGAGATGATGATTGACTGGTCTCTCCGTCACGTCTTAACTATGACAGATGAAAGAGATGACGACTGATTGGTTTCTCTGACACGTCTTAATTATGACAGATGAAAGAGATGACTGGCAAAACTGGTTGTAGTATTAATGGTTGGTAGGTGTATGGTTCAGTTTTACAAAGATACAAAGGAAATGAAGAAACTGAGCAGAAAAACAAATGGCAGAGAATAAGGAAGTAAGATGAGAACATATAAATGAAGAACACACAACATCCAATATTTTGGCATGAGCCTTTTTTACAAAGTTCAAAATTCAGACTCCGGCTTCACTGCATTCGGGACAACCCCATACACGCTCCATCACATCCATCCAAGACTATGTTTGCTAATAGTTGCTGTCAAATGGTTATTTACAACGCATTTTCTGCCACACAGTTCAGGCTTCCTGCCAGAACCACTAATCTGTCCTTGCTTCAGCTTTCTCTTCTCAAACTGTTCGTCCATTCCTTGCCACTGTTCATTTTCCTGCAATCTGTCCAGTACAGACTCGGCAATGTCTGGCTGTACTGCTCTATCTTTACTTCAGACACATTTCCTGAAGACTAGACTCCAGAAGGACAAGTGGCCATCTTGTGACAACACACTATCCCCTGCATGATTTACAGGCATTTGTAAAAGTTTCTAACCAGTTATAGAGAACAGTTAGCAACAACAATTCCCCTATCATTCATACCTACTCTTATTCAGTTATATATACGGTCCAAAAAAAAAAAAGCTTATATATTTCATTTGTTATGTTATGACAAAAATTTGTTTCCCTGTTATCTCAGACCAAACCAAAAATTGTCACAAGATATCAGGTCCATGGTTTAGCGTGAATTTTGCTATTCTCGCGTACAGTCAGAACGCAGTAGCTGCCCTTGCTAACCACGCATTTTTTTTTTACTATAACTCACGGTGCGTTGATGAAAGAGTCGTGATCTTTGTGGTCAGCACAACTCACTTTCCAGGAAAATGAAACCCTTTAAAAGGATGAGATTACACAAATTCAGTTCTTCTTTTTCTTTGTTCTCTTCTACCACCAAGATCGCCCCGTGATCCTACTGAATTTACTTCTGTGGTCTCCGAGAAGGCCGCAAGAGATCCCCGAGAGGACCACACGAGGTTCAGAGTATCGCAGGGCTTGAGCCTGTATTCTCGGTGGTTCGCAGAAGCGGGATTGCGTGACACTGTGGACTTTCTCATCGTAAATAGGATACACATATATCCCCGTCGGGTGAGAGGTGGTTGCCTATATAGACTGCACTGGTCCAGTGTCTCTGACTTCAGCGTTATGTGATCGTGGATGTTACCCTTCCTAGTTGTGACCAGGGTCCAGAACAGACTGTATGAAGCTGAACTGGTGGCACAACGACCTCACAGGTCTTAACGAGACGCCATCGCCAAAAGCAAATTGTCTGGGCCAACCAGCATCGGCCCTGGACAATTGACAATCAATGGAGAGTTGTCTTGTTTAGAGACAAATCTTCCTTTTTTTTTCCACCGCCATAATATGCGGAGAAGGGTCTACCGTAGGCCAAGTAAACGTTTTGACCAAAGTTTCGTTGATGAAGCTCCGCCGCACGGTGGTGGAGGTGTAATGTTTAGAGGAATGATCAATTCCAACGGAAGGAGTCCACTGGTGCAGACTGAAGGAGGCTTGAATGTGCAATGACACGCAAAGGTCAGCGTTTCAACAGGATAGCGCCAGACACCATTCTACAGTTCACGACTGCCAACATCACTCTCATTGTTCCCTGTCTCAAGACATAATTCAATCGAGCACCTATGGGATGAGCTGCAAAGACGTGTTTGTTGCAGAAACATTTCTCCAGCTATCGTCGTGATCTGTGGCAGGCACTCCAGGAAGAGTGGGCAGCCGTCCCACAGGCGCACATCAGACATCTGATCGCATCTATGCCCTGGGGATGCCAGTCGATGATTGATGCAAGCGGAGGCCACACACCATACTAATTTGAGAACCCCTGAGACTAACAAATTCTCGTCACACAGATGCAAGAAACTGTCACGTGAGTTTTAAACTCTCAGGTATTTTTGTGTGCAATTTGAAAAGTTTATTCACTCAATTTAAAAAGCTATAGAATATCAAATTTATGGCTAAAATTGGATCAGCAGCATTGTTTTTTTGGACAGTATATGAGGGTAGGTTGTCAGAGATGTTGCACAAGATACAGGATAACCCAAATGATAAAAAAATGTCACTAAAGGAAGATTAATGATTATAAAATGATTAATATCACTCTAAAACTATAAACACTAACTACATGCACAAAATCTGCATGCCAAGAACAACACTTTGACACATCCTCACTGTATACGTGTATTAAATCGAGTGTGTGGGAAGAATGAAAGATGTATAGATGAAAGGCAAAATGTAAGACAGACCTGCCTGCCCAATTCTTTCATTCATTCAAGTGCCGTGCCGCGTGAAGTAGGCAATCATTTCTCTCCACAATTTCCTGTCTAAGACTAGATTATGAGATTCACCGGTGACTTTCTTCCTAGCCACACCGACAGCCCATCCAGTAACTTCTGTCTTCCTCTGTCTCTTCTTCCCTCAATTTTTCCAGTTGCCACAGTGTGTTCCAATTTTCCTCTTCTCAGAAAATGTCCTATAAATCTCACTTGTCTGCTTCTGATCTTTGCTATAATTCTTCACCCTTTAAAAATAAAGATAATTCATTCATCCTACAGGTCAAAACAACACACATATTAAAAAAGACTTGACAAGTTTCAGCTTTGGTCAAGATGTTTTTACTCTTTAATGTTTTTCTATTCACAAACAGTGTGTATAAACCATCATTTACATACACCAGAATACACTCACATGATGATTATGTTTGAGCTACACGTCACAACGTTCAATACACTTTCACCAAGAACTGTTTCAACCCCACCCTAACTTTATTTTAAAAACAAATGACAAATAGATAAAAACAAAAGATGACATGTGTCATTAGTCAGAATCATCAAATGTTGTCTTCTTTCCCTCAGACTGAACTATTCCTCCCCTAGCTGTGGAAGAGAAATATAAGAAGTTATTCTTGTATTATCTAAACTCATCCATCAGTTATTACTTTACTGTGTGAGCATACAACTTTATATCACTGACACTTTACTGTGTGAGCATATAACTTTATATCAATGGCATTACTGTGTGAGCATATAACTTTATATCACTGACACTTTACTGTATGAGCATATAACTTTATATCACTGACACTTTACTGTGTGAGCATATAACTTTATATCAATGGCATTACTGTGTGAGCATATAACTTTATATCACTGACACTTTACTGTGTGAGCATATAACTTTATATCACTGACACTTTACTGTGTGAGCATATAACTTTATATCACTGACACTTTACTGTGTAAGCATATAACTTTATATCACTGACACTTTACTGTGTGAGCATATAACTTTATATCAATGGCATTACTGTGTGAGCATATAACTTTATATCACTGACACTTTACTGTATGAGCATATAACTTTATATCACTGACACTTTACTGTGTGAGCATACAACTTTATATCAATGGCATTACTGTGTGAGCATATAACTTTATATCACTGACACTTTACTGTGTGAGCATACAACTTTATATCACTGACACTTTACTGTGTGAGCATATAACTTTATATCACTGACACTTTACTGTGTGAGCATATAACTTTATATCACTGACACATTACTGTGTGAGCATATAACTTTATATCACTGACACTTTACTGTGTGAGCATATAACTTTATATCAATGGCATTACTGTGTGAGCATATAACTTTATATCACTGACACTTTACTGTGTGAGCATACAACTTTATATCAATGGCATTACTGTGTGAGCATATAACTTTATATTGACATTACTTCAGGTTAGACTTCCCACTCCTAAATCTTTTTATATATCTTTCCTGCGTTGTTTCTCAAGTCATCTTTCTTCCTCCAAGCCACCTGCCTCCCAACTTTTTTTTTTCATTTTCTTATCACTTTAATTTATATTCCTCTTTCATCAGTCTCTGTAACATTATTTCTTTGTCATCTTAGCTATCTGTGAAACTAACATTCATTCTTTGTCATCATAGGTATCTGTGAAACATACATTCATTCTTTGTCATCATAGGTATCTGTGAAACTAACATTCTTTCTTTGTCATCATAGGTATCTGTGAAACTAACATTCTTTCTTTGTCATCATAGGTATCTGTGAAACTAACATTCTTTCTTTGTCATCATAGGTATCTGTGAAACTAACATTCTTTCTTTGTCATCATAGGTATCTGTGAAACTAACATTCTTTCTTTGTCATCATAGGTATCTGTGAAACTAACATTCTTTCTTTGTCATCATAGGTATCTGTGAAACTAACATTCTTTCTTTGTTATCTTAGCTAACTTCAGCTACTCAAAATGCTCATCAAATCATGTAAATATGTCTGCAGCAACGAGAAATGTCAAGTTACACTCCAGTACCTTTGTTGAACCCTCCTCTACCTCCACCCCTTGGTCCACCACGTCCGCCACCAAAACCTCGACCACGTCCGCCACCAAAACCTCCACCACGTCCGCCACCAAACCCTCTACCTGTAACAGAAAACACACATTCCTTGTAGAGAGACAACACACGAACACTAGCACTGCATTCGAAGACAGAGAAATAATGTGACGATGCTAATAACCTGCACACTCATACAGCTGGAACAGAATGAAGATGCTGTAGGAGCATGCATCTCAGGACAGGGCAAATACTGGTCTTAGGACAGAGCAAACAGGTCTTAGGACAGAGCAAACACACATAGGTCTAAGGACAGAGCAAATATAGGTCTCAGGACAAACCATACTGGGCAAACTGTCATGTAAAATTCCTACAATAGTATTTTCATAAATATTCAACAGGAAACATTTACAATAACAAAATCAGAAACCTGGTACAATCACATATGATAAAAATATAACCTTGATATAAGTGATTTTGTCACTTTTCTGAGCTACAGAAATGATGAACTTGGTAGAACTTAACACTGAAGAAGGCTGGTTAGTAAAGAGGATTAAACAGAGAAAACTTACATATTATAGACACATTAAACATCATGATAATGTAGAGAAGACAGTCTTGGAAGGGTACATAATGGGAAAAAAGAAAGAGAGGAAGACCAAGAAGAAGATGGCTGCAAGACATTGTTGATGATCTGCAAACGGATGCATCAGCAGCAGGGCATCTTGCTCACAACCGAGAGGCCTACAGGAGAGCTGTTAGGGAGGCAAAGTTCCACACGGGACATGCTAATGAATGATCGACAGGTACACACACTTGACAAGAAACAAAGAACATAAACCTGATATAAGCAATCTTGCCATGTTTATCAGCTTAGCAAATGAGGGAAGTTAACTGTAATCTTAATGTGAATTTAAAAAAAAAGAAGAAAAAGATTTCAGACAATCACTTACCTCTACCACCAAAACCTCTGGGACTGAAACCACCACCACCACCACCACCACCACTTCCCTTGTCTGCTGCAAAGTCTAATGAAACTTGCCGCCCATCAATGCTCTGACCATTCATGGAATCAAAGGCTTCAGCTGCATCTTCTGCTGTTTTAAAGTCCACAAATGCAAACCTGGCAAAAACAAAAAACTTTGATAGTATATAAGAATAAGCACAAAGTCACCAAACACTGCAGTGTTAAATGCAGCTACGAGTTGTAAGCTCTGCCACTTCAGAGTCTGTGGACTAAATCTAGCTTGTGTCCCACTGACCCCACAAAGTATGTTAGAAGCCAAAAAATCCCTCAAAATGTATCACTATTCCATCACCAGTTCAAAATTATCACACTTATGTATGTAGACATTCAAGTTTATTAAAAGTTCTTAGCCATATTACACCATAATAATAAACTTGAACATGATATGGGAAATGGCACTTGATATCCAGCATAAATCTTTTGAGCCCAATATCAACTAAGGTTAGCGGGGTAGGGGTATCCCCTATCAAAGGAGAAGTAAGACGCCTCCTTACCTCCGTCAGTCTACGGGACACCCTTGGGCAAGGTGGAGTACCCGTATAGCCCCCCGATCAGGGTGACGTGAAGCCATGGGAGCAGGTGGTGGATGGAATGGGAGAGCAGCTGACAGATAATGTTGGTTATGGTCACCATTCTATGATGGTAGGCAGATGATCTCAATGTAGGGACAATGGCTACGATCACTGACTAGTACAGTCACTGCCCGGAAGGAATGCAATGGTAAACTACCTTCTGGAAACATACCAAGAAACCCAAGCAGCAATCATGGAAAGTCAAATAGGAAAAAGATCTGGTGGTGAGTCCCCCAGGCCAGATAGATCTAATTTTAACACTGGGGAAGAGTGTGAGGCAGAGGTCGGTACTAGTAATTGTGATGACGGACAAAATCCTGACGGTGTTACCAAGGAAAACCCCTGTATCAAACTAAAAAGAAAAATAAGAGTAGGAACATGGAATGTAAGAAGTATGTATGAGGGAAAATATCAAGTAATAAGTGACGAGATGAAAAGAACGCGGATACACATTTTGGGAATCTGCGAACATCGATGGAAAGGATCAGGACACTTTACAGGCGAGAATGATAATATATTTATATATTCTGGCGGAGAAGTAGGAGGAAAGAATGGAGTGGCTTTTTATTTGGACAAATCAACATCAAAAGCATTACTAGGCTACAATCCAGTAAGTGATAGAATCCTAACAATCAGACTTAAGGGCACTCCTAGAAATGTAACAGTCATCCAGGTATATGCACCTACATCAGCAGCAGAAGAAGATGAAGTAGAACATTTTTATAACACACTGCAGACGACAATAGACCAGGTACGGAAAAATGATATTGTATTTATAATGGGTGATTTTAATGCAAAAATTGGTACAGAAAGAGCAGAAGATGAAGGACATGTTGTAGGGAAATTTAGCATAGGACACAGAAATGAGGCAGGTGACAATCTAATGGCGTTTTGTATGGAAAATGAGCTAATGATCGCTAACACACTTTTTAAACAACATCCAAGAAGACTTTACACATGGACATCACCTGATGGAAAAACCAGGAATCAAATAGATTACATTTTAGTGCAGAGAAGGTGGAGGTCAAGCATAACATCAGCAAAAACTTTACCAGGTGCTTATTGTGACACGGACCATGAGTTATTAATAGCAGACATGAAGATAAAGATAAAAAGATAGTTATGGGATCAAGACCACTCCGCTTTGACCTTACAAATATACCAGAACAATAGGGTATAGAAGTGAAGAACCGTTTCGAAATCCTGATGGCTGTACAGGAAGAGATGACACCAGATGAATTGGCTACGCAGGCCAAAGATATCTTAGTAGCAACAGCTAAAGTAAAGAAAACACAAAGGAATAGATGGATCACAGCAGGTACACTAGAACTGATAAAACAATGTAGAGAAATGAAGACGCAATGGAGAGTGACAAACAACAACAAAGATAAATATAAAACTTTAACAAAAGAAGTACGAAGAAACATAAGAAAAGACAAAAAACAATACATACAAGATTGTTGTGAAAGAATAGAAGAACATCAGAGGTGTGGAAGAGATAGTGAAATGTTTAAAGAAATGAAGACATTGACGAGAAATGTCACACCTAAGCTAAATGTAATTTGTGATGAGATGGGGAATACCCTGACAGAGACAGAGGAAATTCTGGAAAGATGGAAGGAATATTGCAAAAGAATGTATGAAACAACCGACTGTGGAAGCAGATATCAACAGTGTGAATTATTATTGGAGGAGAAAGAACCCGAGCCGACAATGGAAGAAGTTTTATGGGCAATAAAGAGTCTGAAAAATGGTAAATTACCAGGATGTGATGAGATAACCGCTGAATTTATTAAAGCAGGAGGAAAGGAGTGTGCAACAATCTATCATGCACTATGTAAAAAGATATGGCATTCAGGTATTTGGCCAAAAGATTGGAAAAGAACTGTATTCATACCACTGCCAAAAAAGGGTAACCTGAAATTATGCACCAAGTACAGTACTGTTGACCTGATTAGTCATGCCAGTAAAATTCTGTTAAAAATCATAATGGGTAGACTTCGAAAGAAAATAGAAGAAGAAGTCAATATGGTCCAAGCTGGCTTCAGGCAAGGACGAGGATCAAGAGATCATATATTCAATCTAAGATTAATAATAGAGAAATGCAGGGAGTTTAATGTGAATCTATATTTATCCTTTATAGACTACTCAAAGGCATTTGATTGTGTACAACACCAGAAACTTTGGAAAATAATGGAAAAAATGGGATTTCCAACACATTTGATACAATTACCATCACTTCTGTATTTAGACCAACAAGCAGCAGTAAGAATAAATGGTGAAACAACAACTTGGTTTGACATAAAACAAGGGGTCCGTCAGGGGTGCATATTGTCACCCTACTTATTTAACTTGTATACTGAAAATATAATGAGGAATGTTAGAGAAGATGTAGACAAAGAATATTACGATGCCATAACAGTTGGAGGTTATGAAATACCAGAGATTAGATATGCTGATGACACAGTATTGCTGTCCACAACACAAGAAGGAATGGAAAAACTAATTATGTCAGTCCGCAAGAACAGCGAAGAGCAGAACCTCTATCTTAATGCAAAGAAAACTAAAGTGATGACAACTGACAAAACAAACAAGGCAACTGAAATATGTATCAATGAGGAAAAACTGTAAGAAGTGGAGAGTTTTGAATATCTTGGATCACTACTAACTAATAATGGAGATACAATGAGGGAAATTAAACGGAGGACATCTATTGCTCTTCAGAAAGTAAAACAAATAAAGAATCTGTGGAGAGGAGCAGACAGAACCACAAAAATAAGATTTTTAAG
The DNA here is from genome assembly GCA_009760885.1 of Achatina immaculata. NCBI lineage: Eukaryota > Metazoa > Mollusca > Gastropoda > Stylommatophora > Achatinidae > Lissachatina > Lissachatina immaculata. Next base: position 63,030,522 of record CM019719.1, on the reverse strand, counting down.
GGCATGCATCTTTCCTATCGCAACATATGCCTGTGAGACCTGGACACTTAACAAAACAGCTGAGAAGCACATAAATGCCTTTGAATGTAAATGCTATAGAAGAGTTCTCCAAATATCGTGGACACAAAAAAGAACAAATATATCTATACTACAAGAGCTTAATATTGAAGAAGGCTGGCTAGTAAAGAGGATTAAAGAGAGAAAACTTAAATATTTTGGCCACATTAGACGTCATGATAATTTAGAGAAGACCGTATTGGAAGGATACATAATGGGAAAAAGAAAAAGAGGAAGACCGAAACGAAGATGGCTGCAAGACATCGTTGATGATCTGGAAATGGATGCAGCAGCAGCAGGCCATCTTGCTCACAACCGAGAGGCCTACAGGAGTGCTGTTTGGGAGGCAAAGTTCCGCAAGGGACATGCAAAGGAATGAATGAATGAATGAATCAACTAAGGCATTCACCAACCAGATAAACTGTTGCTAATGTTTCCCACAATCTTCACTTGTGGAGACTGCAATACTTATCACTACATCTATCACAAAGGGTCTAATATCACATCATCCTGCAGTTAGTGTTGTTTCTGGAAGAACAGAAACACATCAGTGTTAAGTACCTGAACATCAGTGTCTAATGCCTGAGCATTAGATCTACAGATATGGATGGCCCGAATGTGAGAGGGACTTAATGTTTACAATGTTTAAAATGAATGGCAGACAAAACTCAAAAGTGTCAAGGGCCTTCCATTTCTTTGTATTACTGAAAACCCCCCATCAGACCTTGACTGACAAACCTTCACATCTTCATACCTGACATAGTCTGAAAGACCTAAAACATTTCAAGTATAGTGACTCTTCAGACAATAAGCTACCGCCTTGCCACATCTACCTTCCACGTAGGCTAAATAAGGATACACCAAAAGTATCTGACTGTAACCAGTTATAAAAATCCTACATTTGTGCTGGCTGATTGTGACTGCAGCCAGAAATGGTCCACAAGCACATCACATAAAATTCTGCTGTGTGCACTGACAAGTATTAAATATATACCTTCTTTTCTTCCTCTTCTCCCTTCTGTATATAAATATTTGTAAGACTTGGTCAAGTACCTGTATATATCCCCAGATTTCCAGTACTCTTCAACTCCCTCACTGTGTACTCAGAAACTTGACTTACCCTTTAGGTTTGCCGGAGTCTGGGAAGGTTGGAATTCTGGCAGAGACAGCTCCATCAAACACAGCTTTCAGCGAGGACTCATCTGTGTCATAGCTGAGGTTCTTTACAAACAAGACTTTAGATTCACCTCTCACACCTGTCAATGTATGACTAGTTTAGTAGTGATGCAAACCAAATTCTGCAGCAAACTTGAATTTCTGAGCATTGGGACAGTTCATAATCATACACAGAGACTATGCCAACCTGGTGTTGTCTTTGCCTGTTTAGGTAGCTATGTACCATTCTCTTAGTATATTACCTGACTTTATACTCTTCTCACACTCTCCTGTCATCTGAGCTTAACTCTACAGTAAGGACCTCAAGAAGATCATGCTTAAGAAACTGATATGGAAATTGGAGTATGGTAGATATCTTCCAGGCATGTTAGTGTATGACTGGCTCCATCAGCAGGCATGACAACTTCAATGGGTTTTGGAATGAAGGCAGAACATATACAGGAATGTCTGGAGTGCCAGTCTCTGATTACAGTTTACAAGGTGACTCAATATAATTCTACAAATCATACAGATCAACACTCATAGTCATACAAGTCAATACTTATACTACAATTAATATTTATACTTATTTATACTTGTAGAACAAGTGTTGAAATGCATTTCTGTTATAGTTTACTGTGCCAGAAAAAAAAAAAGATCTACCATACCAACCACATATAAACATGTATGTGCTACAAGTTAACAGAAAAAACTTCACCTGAGTTTGATCTCCTCCTGTCACCTCCATCAAAACCTCCCCGGCCTCTTCTGTCCCCACCTCTACCACCTGGACCACCTCTCTTGAAAGAGCTCTTTGCTCCCATGTAATCAAGATATAACTGGTTCCCACTGAGTTCAACTCCTTGCTTCTCTGACATGGCAGCCTCCATACTCTCTTTGTCTTCAAATTCTACAAACCCAAACCTGCAAACATAGCACAGCAGCATGAGACCACGTCAGCAGCAAGAAATGTCCATGTAAAAACATGAATGTTAAACAACAAATATAGTGCAAGACATAAACAAAAACAAAAACACCACAACACTTATCCTACAACATACACTCTTCTCATCGCACTTTGCTGAAAGCACCAACCAATGTTACAAAATCTTTCAGTAACACATCAGGAAAAGAACACCTACCCCTTGTGAACTCCATCTCTCTGTGGGATTCTGACATCTGAAGCTGAGTCAAAGATAGCTCCCAAACTATCCACTGTGGCATCTTCTGGCAGGTTCTTCACAAACAATGTTCGACTTTCTTCTGTACAATGAAAAACCAAACATCACATTTTCATATTTTTTTTTATGGTGTTAACGAAAAAGCTGCCCTATTCTGTGTAAGATATCACCGAACCGCATTCAAGTACCGGAACCTTCACAAACAGTCGCTGAAGCCGACAATGCTTTCAAACAAACCTCAAAACCCTCTTTACATACTTTCTGCTCTACATTATTTCAGTGTTGTTACACTGTTGTGTGGCCTTATGTTAATGTCGTTACACTGTTGTGTGGCCTTATGTTAATGTCGTTACACTGTTGTGTGGCCTTATGTTAGTGTGGTTACACTGTTGTGTGGCCTTATGTTACTGTCGTTACACTGTTGTGTGGCCTTATGTTAGTGTGGTTACACTGTTGTGTGGCCTTATGTTAGTGTGGTTACACTGTTGTGTGGCCTTATGTTAGTGTCGTTACACCGCTGTTGGCGATATTCTTCAGCTGCCGTGTGTGGAGCGGTGCTCCTCCCGGCCAATGAAAAAAGGTGCAAATGGGGTTGCCGCGCAGCATCACTGTGGAAAAAGTGGTAGAAAGGATAAAGCGAAGCAAGCAGTCAAATCATGGCACCTCTGGTCTGGAGGTCGGCCACAACCTGAGTGCAGTCATATCGGGTGAAATGCATGAACTGGCTTGTCGCAGAGGTTAAGACACTGCTGCCGAGACTCTTCGAATGCTGCGCATGGAGTGAAGCTCCTCCCGGTTAAAGAAGAAAATGCGGAAAAGAAACAACGATTGCTGTGGGGCGCTGACGTGAAAAGGTGGTGGAAAGGATAGTATCCAGTAGTATCATTGCGAGAGCTATACATACCATGGCGCCTCTGCTCTAGAGGCCGGCCATGTCCGAAATAAACCTACACTGGTGAAATATGCCTAAACCGGCACACACCAGGGGTGGAACTTGATGGCTAGACATGTCATGCCACCTCCGCTCTAGAGGTCGGTCACGTCCCAAACACACCCGTACTGGGATAATATGCCTAAACCAGCTCAACCCAGGGGTGGAAGTCACTAGTGGCGAGGATTCGTCCTCCTGGACAAAAGCTCCATCCTGGTCACAACTAGGAAGGGTAGCGGCCACAACCACAAAATGCTGAAGTCGGAGATACTGGACCAGGGCAGTCTAGACAGGCAACCACCTCTCACCCGACGGGGATGTTTGCGTATCCTAACCACGCTGAGGTTTTCCGGTGAGGGGCAACCACCTCTCACCCGGCGGTGATACACGGGTATCTCAAAACACGTCGAGGTTTTCCGGTGAGAAGGTCCAACTCTGGCCTGGGTGGGCTACCACCTCTCACCCGGCGATGATACACAGATATCTCAAAACACGTCGAGGTTTTCCGGTGAGAAGGTACAACTCTGGCCTGGGTTGGCTAACGCCTCTCACCCAGCGGGGATGCACTGATATCCCAAACACGTCGAGGTCTTCTGGTGAGAAAGTCCAACTCTAGACTAAACATTTTCTCTGAAGCACCCCTATTGGCATACAAACGTGAGCCAAACCTTAAGGACATCCTCGTCCACAGCCACTTGAAGCAGAGCCTTAAGTATGTTGGCACCAGAAAATGTAACCGCCCCCGCTGCGTTACCTGCCCTGTAGTTTGGGAAACGAAAACAATCACCTTTCCCAAAACTATCCTCACTCTTCATGAGGGATTCACATGCGAGTCCCGAAATGTGATATATGTCATCGTGTGCAAAAGATGCAGGATAACATATATCGGTGAGACTGGCCTCAGATTAGGGGACCGCATGCAAAAACATCTATACGACATCACCCAGCATGCTTCGAAACCAGTCCCAAATCATTTCAATGGCCCCAACCACAGAGGCAAATCTGATTTTCTGGTAACAGCCATTAAACAATGTCACGCAGATGACACAAGCCGCCTGGCACTTGAGAACCGGTGCATTCAAAATTATGGGACGCTGGAACCACATGGGTTAAACTCGCTGTTTAGTTACACGTAACATCATCTTCTTCAATCATTATAGTACCTCTCCACTAAATCCACCCCTTTTTACTTTTCAAACTTCCTCACAGCATCACTCTGCAACCCCGCTATTTTCTCAGCAACCCCTCTTCTCTGCAACATCTCTTCCCCAATCACCTGTTTCAAATTCTCCTAGCTAGGCCAGTAGTGCGTCACTCTCTCTCCCCTCCCCGGTTCCCCATCCACCACTCCCAGTTACAACCCACCGACCACATGTCACAGGTCTCTATTTAAACAATTTCCACGTCCTACCAGATCCATTCCTGACACACACCGCCAGACAAGCCACACCTTATTTACAGCTAAGTACCTTTTTTTTTTTTTTACAGTATTCATGTAAATCTATACTTTATCTCCTCTCCCTATTTCTTCGTCCTGTATGTTTTTGTATGATTAAGGCTCACGCCGAAACGTCACAACTTTGTAATCGTTAAGTAATAAAGCTGCTCCTACTTTTTTCCAATTTTATACATTCTAGACTAAACTGGTGCAACGAAAACCAGTGTCACGCAATCCGCTTCAGAGACCCATCAAGAATACAGACTAAAGCACTGCGACACTCTGAACCCCTTGTGGTCCTCTCGGGTGGTCCTTTCGGGGACCACACAGGAGACCACGGGACCTAACGAGGACCACAGGCGTAAATTCAGTAGGATCACAGTGCAGTTTTGGTGGTATAAGAGAACGAAGAAGAGAATTTCGTTACACTGTTGTGTGGCCTTATGTTAATGTTGTTACGCTGTTGTGTGGCCTTATGTTAATGTTGTTACACTGTTGTGTGGCCTTATGTTAATGTCGTTACACTGTTGTGTGGCCTTATGTTAATGTTGTTACACTGTTGTGTGGCCTTATGTTAATGTCATTACACTGTTGTATGGCCTTATGTTAATGTCATTACACTTGTGCTGCCTTATGTTAGTGTTGTTACACTGTTGTATTGCCTCATGTGAGTGTCGTTACACTGTTGTGTGGTTATTTCACTGATGAAATGTTTGGATTGTTCTAGAAGAAAGCAGGTACACAGGAAAACATTCTCATCTTCTCCCTTATTTCACTGATGAAATGTTTGGATTGTTCTAGAAGAAAGCAGGTACACAGGAAAACATTTATTCTCATCTTCTCCCTTATTTCACTGATGAAATGTTTGGATTGTTCTAGAAGAAAGCAGGTACACAGGAAAACACTTACTCTCATCTTCTCCCTTATTTCACTGATGAAATGTTTGGATTGTTCTAGAAGAAAGCAGGTACATAGGAAAACACTTACTCTCATCTTCTCCCTTATTGAACCTGTCTCCTGGTGAACCAAATGAGCGATTGTTTTGTTCTTTCTGACCTCGAGGTTTAGCTTTCTCTACTGTGATCTCACTCTTCTTTAGCGTGCTGCCACTTAATGCCAGGGCATTCTCCAGCTCACTGCCATCCTCCAGGTCTACAAATGCATTACTGCAAGACACAAAAAACACTGACAAGTTGTTCACAGAAACTGAATAGATAAACTAGCTCTAGTGTGTTTCTGTACTTCTATCCATTAACTCTTCCCGTGCCTTTGGTCACTGTAGCGACCCTTTCGGTTTTCTGATTTGTGCCTATGCCTTGGTTTGTTTCAACAAAACAACCGGTGTAACATTTAGATTGTATATATTTCATCCGCGTTTCCGGTGACACTTTTCAAAATGGTGAAAAAGTGCTTAGTTACGAGCGATGCTGAGCAAGAAAATGGAAAAAGAAAATTTTCAATTTTTGATGATGCAGATAGGGGTATGGACTTGGCCTATGATCACCCCACTGCTCTTGAATGTATCCCAAGTAGATCTAGACATGTTAGACGACTGGAGAAGTAGTTAGGAGGTTATTTCAGACATTAATTTAGTGAGAATGCAACACAGAATCACAATACGAGATCACCAAGTACATCTAGACTCTTAGATGGTAAGTAGTGTAGATCTAGACCTAGCCGATGGTGAGCTGGGCACAATCATTGTCTAAAAACATCACATTACTTCTTTTTTCCTAAAAATCTCTGCATTTATGAAATTTTCATTCATTTAGTTATACTTTGAAACATAAAAAGTACACAGAAGTACATGGAAATACTGTTTTCCAATCCATTTACAACTATACCCCCTATACATTTCAAGACCTGCGCTTTTATTCCGGCATCCAACTGAACGTCCGCATTTCTTCATGTGGCATGGGAAGAGTTAAAGACAGATATTCTGAGAAACACTTTCTGCAACAGCAACAGCTAGTCTAGAGCTTTACAGTTAACCTGTTAGTTTCAAAATGAACTTTGATGTCATCTATATATAATGTTCAACTTCAATTGCATTTTGTACTATTCTGAGTATAACTGTATCCAGAACATTGATTTATCTTCCAACACATGGAAAGCTTACTTGTGATAAGCACTCTAACTGCTGTGCTCAACATCAATTACTTACCTTTTGTTTGGTGGCTTACGAACTGCTGCTACGCTGATGCTGTTTTCACTGAAGAAGTTAGCGATGTCATCTTCCGTTGTGTTCTTACTCAAGTTTCCAACAAAAAGTGTAATCACTTCTCCGTCACCATTTACAGCTGTAGGGTAAAAAATACAAATTAGAAATTGGACATGTTCAGCAGAATGCCAGAACATATACATTATAAACCAGAATGTGTTATGTCATTTTATATTCATATGTTCACATATTCTGCAGGTGCTATGACAAACAAAATGCCAGAGATGTCACATAGTTTATGGACACCTTGACATACTAGAGAACACTACACCACAGACATGTCAAATAAGTTTATATCTCTGGTTAACTATGGGTGTTTTTAATGTAATTTACCTCCAAGTTTTGGCTTCTTAGCATCTGCTTCATCCTTGTTCTTGTCTTTCTTTCTCTTGGTGCTTTCTTGCACTGTAGTCACTTCCTCTTCTTCATCTTCATCTAGGAAAAGAATGACATCCTAATTATTGTCAAAAGTGAAAAATGTATTGTTTGGATCAGATATGTTAAGATAATTATTTTCATGCAATTGTTTCACACCACATACTACTGACCTTAGTTTGGCTTGATCTAACAAACTGTGCAGACAAATACAGATATAGTTTACCTTCTTGTTTCTTTGCTCCCTTCTTGCTATTTTCTTTCTTCTTTTTGGTTTTGATTGCCTTTGTGGTCTCTTCATCATCATCCTCTTCATCTGTCAAAAGAATAAAAATATATGTTATGAGATGTCCAATCACATGCATGTGAGTACCAAATGATGACAAATGCCAGGTCATATGGTACAGTTGTGAATAATTTTATGTAATCAACTCGCCAGGCTAGATGGTACAGTTATGAATAATTTTATGTAATCATCTCGACAGGCTAGATGGTACAGCTATGAATAATTTTATGTAATCATCTCGCCAGGCTAGATGGTACAGTCATGTATAATTTTATGTAATCATCTCGCCAGGCTAGATGGTACAGTCATGTATAATTTTATGTAATCATCTCGCCAGGCTAGATGGTACAGTCATGTATAATTTTATGTAATCATCTCGCCAGGCTAGATGATACAGTCATGAATAATTTTATGTAATCATCACCAGAAAGCTCTCCCTCTTAATGTACATCTAATAAAGCCACTGTTGGTCCACTATTTGTGCAGCCCACCAAATATGTACTATTTTGCTTTTTATCTTTAGCCATCACCCGTCCATCAATTCATACTCTTCAATGAACAAAAACAGAAAGGCACCATCTAAAGCACTATGTGGCACCTAAAACAAGAAACCAACAGTTCTCCTTACTCCTACGACTGAATCCAGTCTTATGACCTTCACTGACCAGTAAATTGTACATCATCTTGGTGTTTTACTGTATGTGTAAATGCATAAAGAACCAGTGAAATATTGTGCAACAAACTGGTGAAAGACTGCGCAAAAGTTTATTACCTTCTACTTTCTGTTTCTTTGATGAAGTTTCTTTCTGGTCTTTCTTTCTTTTGTTGCTTTTTGCCTCCTCCTCCTCCTCATCATCATCATCACTACTGTCATCTTCATCTAGAAAAGGAATCATTTCATTTTAAAGTAAAATAAAGGCACCTGATAACATGTCAGAGACTTTACTGAATACAGCTACACAAATTTTGAGTGTACAGAGAACATATCTCAGACCACAAGGCTGACACTAGTCTAAAGCCTGACCTTCTCCTAGCCACTGAACAACTAGTAGCTGATGCACTACAAGGCAGAGACCATATGTAGACTCACTATAAGGCAGAGACCATATGTAGACTCACTATAAGGCAAAGACCAAATGTAGACTCACTACAAGGCAGAGACCAAATATAGACTCACTATAAGGCAGAGACCAAATGTAGACTCACTACAAGGCAGAGACCAAATTGTAGACTCACTATAAGGCAAAGACCAAATGTAGACTCACTACAAGACAGAGACCAAATGTAGACTCACTACAAGGCAGAGATCAAATGTAGACTCACTACATGGCAGAGACCAAATGTAGACTCACTATAAGGCAAAGACCAAATGTAGACTCACTACAAGACAGAGACCAAATGCAGACTCACTACAAGGCAGAGATCAAATGTAGACTCACTACATGGCAGAGACCAAATGTAGACTCACTATAAGGCAGAGACCAAATGTAGACTCACCACAAGGCAAAGACCAAATGTAGACTCACCACAAGGCAGAGACCAAATGTAGACTCACCATAAGGCAGAGACCAAATGTAGACTCACTACAAGGCAGAGACCAAATGTAGACGCACTACAAGGCAGAGACCAAATCTAGACGCACTACAAGGCAGAGACCAAATGTAGACTCACCACAAGGCAGAGATCAAATGTAGACTCACCACAAGGCAGAGATCAAATGTAGACTCACTATAAGGCAAAGACCAAATGTAGACTCACTACAAGGCAGAGACCAAATGTAGACTCACCACAAGGCAGAGACCAAATGTAGACACACTACAAGACTGCAAGTAGAACTGCTAAAAGACAAAGACAAAATACACTCACTACAAGCAAGGAAAGATCAAACAAAAAAATCAGATTTATCTGTGGTTCAAATTTTATTCCTAATAACTGTCTCATACTTCCCATACATTATGATAACTCTGTTGTACATAGCATATTATTACTTGAACCAACAGCTAACTACAGACATTTTTCTATTTATGAATCATTTGTCTCTGTCTCTGAGAAAAACACAAGAACAGACACACTGATGACATCTAAGAAATCTGTTGCAAAACACACAAGTTCAAAAACAGAAGCTGGAAGAACTATCAACTAGTTTCTATTTTGCCACATCTTTTAGCAAAGTTTTGCCCTTATCAAGTCAAGTTGTAAAGCCCTTTATAATCAAACAGAAAAGAACAGTAACACTACATCTATCACATTAAATATAAAGAAATGTAACACTACATCTATCACATTAAATATAAATAACTGTAACACTACATCTATCACACTAAATATGAATAACTGTAACACTACATCTATCACATTAAATTTAAAGAACTGTAACTCTACATCTAGCACATTAAATATAAAATGTATCACAATGACTTTGTCTAAAATGATAGTTTGAAACTGATGACACCTAGAGATTAACAAAACTAAATTGAAAAACTCACCACTGGACTCTTGTGTCTTGACAGAGTTTTTCTTGTTACCTGCTTTTGTTTCTGAAAACCAGGATGTAAACATCAAGATGATTTTGTTAGTTGTATGAACGTATATGTAGAAGATTGTGCTGGAAAAAAATGCTGAATATATATGTACCAACTAAAGCCATCCATTCTTTTCTTTACACTTAGCTGTGTATGTTATTTAAAACCATTAAACACCACTAAAATGATCCCAAATATACACAAGAATAAGGAATCCAATAAAACTACAGAACTTTTTTACACGAAGTAAAGATAACATTTGCTGGACATATGGTGAAATAGGAAAGCTCTGAACCAACATTTTTTATAAATAAGAAACAACGAGGCTTTCATATGGTAAAGTAAGAGAACACAGTTTTGTAAGATTCATTCATTCATTCATTTGCATGTCCCTTGCGGAACTTTGCCTCCCAAACAGCACTCCTGTAGGCCTCTCGGTTGTGAGCAAGATGGCCTGCTGCTGTTGCATCCATTTCCAGATCGTCAACGATGTCTTGCAGCCATCTTCGTCTTGGTCTTCCTCTTTTTCTTTTTCCCATTATGTATCCTTCCAATACGGTCTTCTCTAAATTATCATGATGTTTAATGTGTCCAAAATATTTCAGTTTTCTCTCTTTAATCCTCTTCACTAGCCAGCCTTCTTCAATATTAAGCTCTTGTAGTATAGATATATTTGTTCTTTTCTGTGTCCACGATATTTGGAGAACTCTTCTGTAGCATTTACATTCAAAAGCATTTATGTGTTTCTCAGCTGTTTTGTTAAGTGTCCAGGTCTCACAGGCATATGTTGCTATGGGAAAGATGCATGCAACATAAGATTAGACCTAAAAAAAAAATCGTAGACAAAACACTTTAGTGAGACGTGATAGAAAGAAAAATCACAAGAGAAGTTCCTGGGATTCGAACACGGACTCAAGTAGGACGAGCAGCCATCTAGCCATGAAAGAACAGAGTACTGACAAACTGAGCTATCTCACACCTCCAGGAAAAAAAAAGGTGTTTTGAAAGCAGAGTCATTAGTAATGTTCAGCCAACATGAGGGATCGTGACACCGGAAAGAAACGAAGCCGTGACAGAAATACCATAGCTTAGATTCAGTCTCTCTAGCAGCTACTAATTTTTTAGACAAACATACACATGGTCTCCTGCCACGCCTGGTGCATACTTGAACAACAACAACAACAACAACAACAACAACAAATGAACGAATACTTTTTAAATGAAGTTAGTTTCAGGTATCTGAATCTAAGCTATGAAATTTCTGAGTCACGACCTCATTTCTTTTCGGGTGTCATGATCCCTTTTGTCGACTAATGAACAGTACTAATGACCGCTTTCAAAACACTTTTTGGAGGTGTGAGATAGCTCAGTTCGTGGCTAGACGGCTGCTCGTCCTACCAGAGTCCATGTTTGAATCCCAGGTAATTCTCTTGTGATTTTTCTTTCTCTCACGCCTCACTAAAGTGTTGTCCATGATTTTTCTGAGGTCTAATCCTACGAAACTGTGTTCTCTTACTGTATCAACGCACTTACAGTTGTAGATTAGGGTCTAGATTATGCCTAGACTTTACCTGGTGCTTTCTTGACTGTAGCAGGCTGTGTCTCCTCATCTGAACTGTCTTCATCGTCGTCATCATCATCATCATCATCATCACTATCTTCAACCTTCTGTGTGACTAGAAGATAAGAAAAGTAGAAGCAGGTACAGATGTACATCAATACACTTATAACAAAGCACAGAACTATTTCATCTTCACTTTTAGCAGACATAATAATTGGCTGAGTTTTATGCCATATTCTATTTTCCCTTCCTATGTTAACTGCTCTTTGTGTGTGGTAAAATCCATTGTGCATCCAGTATAGCTCACACTACTAGCAGCTACCAGAAACAGTTTTTCTCAAACATTTTGAGAAGACAATTCTACATTGCCAGTTTCTGGTTGACAACCACCTTTGTGTTGACAATGACAGAGAACAAAATTAGATAACATGCTGGCTGCACTCACAATCCAGCGAATATTGACACGTACGAGGGGCATACCAAAAGTAAGTTTACAAGGGATGTAACATTCTAAAAGTGATGTCAGACTAATGGCCATGGATGCAGAAATTTCCAGTTATCACTTGGAAGCACCATGTCAGAAGAAAGAACTATACAGCATTTGTCAATTAAAAATGGAGGGTGGACCGCAGCAGAGGTCCAAACAGGAGGTTGCGTTTTGTGCCAGCTGCCGAAGTCCAGAGAGTGTGCGGTGAGTCCACGGCGTGGAGCAAAATGCCGTGCAGCATTTTAAATTGGACCAGCGACAGAGCAGGACAATCTGGCACCAGGTGATTTTCACATTTTCCCAACTCTGAAGGAACATCCTGGTAGCCACAGACTTCAGAGTGATGAGGATGTAGAAACTGTGACTCTATATTCAAGAAACCACATTTTATGAGATCTGCACTGAAGAACAAAAGTCATCATTGCAACTACATGGACAAATAAGGCATCCATTATGGAATGTATAGTGCGTGTATATATATTTTGCTCTGTGAGGTAACAATCTTTGCAATCTTACTTTTAAGACAAGCCACTCTCCCCTACATCATAGTACAAGATGGCAGTGATCCTGCTACTGGAACAGTTAACACTTTCAAACAGGATCTACCACCATCTGTCAATATGACAGTCATTAACCTACTGAACACAATGTTAATGTTTAAAAGACAGGACAATGTTTTCATCAAATAGGAACTGTTGCCCTATGGCAGTCATCCCTCTGTTTCACCTACACAAGGCCATGATGAACATAACATACTGCGTACAGCAGTATTTTACAAACAATAGCAATTCACAACAAATGTAATTGACTGACTTGAATTATGAGAATTATTAGTGAGCACCACATTTGCACCATCAAGCAGGGTCTAATGTAATGGAGACCAGCAACACTAACCTTGCTTCTTTCCTTCTGGTGCTGCTTGTTTTGCTGGCTTTGTTGGTTGTTTTTGTTTTGTTGGTTTCTCTATCACCTCCTCCTCCTCTTCCTCCTCACTGTCAGATTCCTCTGATGAACTTTCTTTGGCTTTGACATTTTTAGCTGGAACTTTTACAGGCTGTGAAGCTGAAAATATTGAAGTCCAGTTCTCACAAAACTGATTAATTGAGATCAAAAACAAATATTTTGTTTACAGTGTGCCTCACTCTACAGGCAGATTCCCACCACATGACATACAAATGAGAAAGACAAATTGTGTCTAAAGAGATACTGATTAAATGCTTGGCCAAGATGTTTCCAATCTACTGCAGGGCAGGCTGTACAAAACAAAATCTAAAAGGCCACCAGACTGACAGAGATGACACAATGTAGGAACAACTAGCCAGTGTAGTCAAGGTGCTGGTAAACAAGCACTTGGAAGGTATATGAACAGAAAACTGGGGCAGTATCTTGGTTACTACTAGCAGTAGCTGTAGGTCCAGCTCCAGGGAGATGTAATGCTTACATAAAGCTGATATAACTATGCACACAACAGGTCATGTCATACAGAAGAAATAAATAAAACTACCTGGTTTCTTGGCTGCAGGAGCTGTCTTCTTCACTGCCTGCTGCTCCTCCTCATCCTCATCACTGTCATCATCTGAAGAGCTCTCATCATCAGCAGGTTTTTTCACAGCTGGAGTTTTCTGCGTCTTGCTCGGTACTGGAGCTGGAACAAATTTAATCCCTTCTTATGTTCACACACAGGGGGCAATTAGTTCAAGAGTTACTTCCCTTCTTATGTTCACACACAGGAGGGTGAATAGTTCAAGAGTTACTTCCCTTCTTATGTTCACACACAGGAGATTGATTAGTTCAAGAGTTACTTCCCTTCTTATGTTCACACACAGGAGGGTGATTAGTTCAAGAGTTACTTCCCTTCTTATGTTCACACACAGGAGGGTGATTAGTTCAAGAGTTACTTCCCTTCTTATGTTCACACACAGGTGGCAATTAGTTCAAGAGTTACTTCTCTTCTTATGTTCACACACAGGTGGCAATTAGTTCAAGAGTTACTTCTCTTCTTATATTCACACACAGAGGGCAATGACTGGCAAGTGGACAGGTAAATGACTGATAAGAGAAAAGGTAAATGACTGATAGGAAAGGTAAATGACTGATAGGAAAGGTGAATAACTGACAAGTGGACAGGTAAATGACTGATAAGAGGAAAGGTGAATGACTGATAAGAGGAAAGGTGAATGACTGACAGGTGAATGACTGATAAGAGGAAAGGTGAATGACTGGCAAGTGGACAAATAAATGACTGGCAAGAGGACAGGTAAATGTCTGGCAGGAGGAGAGGTAAATGACTGGCAAGAGGACAGGTAAATGATCAGCAGGATAGGTCTAAAAACATCACCAACACATACCTGGAGCCTCATCCTCACTGCTGTCTTCTTCTTCACTGCTGCTTTCTGCAGGTTTTGGTGGCTTGGCTTTCTCTACCTTCTTCTTCTGCTGCTTCACTTCAATCTTCTGCCATGGAAAATAAAAACAACTACATTCCATATCACCCTGATCATGAATCAAAGGAAAAAAAAAAACCCAGAATAACTGCATAGTTAATGGCTGGCACTCTCAAAACTGCTTCACACTTGAACAACTACGGGTGACCAATGCCAGTATACCTCAGCTGACACAGCCATCTCAACAAGTAAAATAATATTTCCTTACTAGACTGACACAGACATCTCAACAAGTAAAATAATATTTCCTTACTAGGCTGACACAGACATCTCAACAAGTAAAATAATATTTCCTTACTAGACTGACACAGACATCTCAACAAGTAAAATAATATTTCCCTACTAGGCTGACACAGACATCTCAACAAGTAAAATAATATTTCCTTACTAGACTGACACAGACATCTCAACAAGTAAAATAATATTTCCTTACTAGACTGACACAGACATCTCAACAAGTAAAATAATATTTCCTTACTCAGCTGACACAGACATCTCAACAAGTAAAATAATATTTCCCTACTCAGCTGACACAGACATCTCAACAAGTAAAATAATATTTCCTTACTAGACTGACACAGACATCTCAACAAGTAAAATAATATTTCCTTACTCAGCTGACACAGACATCTCAACAAGTAAAATAATATTTCCCTACTAGACTGACACAGACATCTCAACAAGTAAAATAATATTTCCCTACTCAGCTGACACAGACATCTCAACAAGTAAAATAATATTTCCTTACTAGACTGACACAGACATCTCAACAAGTAAAATAATATTTCCTTACTAGACTGACACAGACATCTCAACAAGTAAAATAATATTTCCTTACTAGACTGACACAGACATCTCAACAAGTAAAATAATATTTCCTTACTAGACTGACACAGACATCTCAACAAGTAAAATAATATTTCCTTACTAGACTGACACAGCCATCTCAACAAGTAAAATAATATTTCCTTACTAGACTGACACAGACATCTCAACAAGTAAAATAATATTTCCTTACTAGACTGACACAGACATCTGAACAGGTAAAACAATACACTGCCATATTCCACTTGTTTTGGATCTATTTCTGTTCTCTAAAGTTATCTCAAACTTCTCCCTGTCTACCCTCAAACTTCTTCCTATCTCCCCTTAAATTTATGATTACATTATAAAATAATGGTGAAGTGACTTTTTAATCAGCTCTGAAATCTTTTATAAAATCTTACATGTTGTGAAGAAAAGATATTTATGTAAGTGCACTTTTTTTAAGTTAAATATTCTGATCATATCTTGTATGTCACAGGTCACCAGCTGGTCACTCCCTGATACAGCACTTACATCTGTTCTGCTTACAAACACAGCATCACACAAAATAAGTCCACCTTTTTTAAATCTTTCATTGTAAGGTTTTTATGTCACACATGTAAATTTAGTCTTTCTCCTCTTTTCCTGTTTCTTTGTCCTGTATGTCTTTTGTACAAACAGGACAGAAACTGTTTGCCCTAGTAATGAATAAAGCTGCTTCAAATTTTTGGCTGATTACTTAATGCTTTGGAGAAAACAATATCAAGCTTTAAAACATATATGTCTTCTAGGATCTGAACACCTTCCAATATGCTCTACCTTACAATATGTATCTGTTACAGTACATTAGACTAGCTTGATGTTAAACTTATTTGTTACAGTACATTGATAAAGATAAAAATGGAAATAGCAGATGAACAGTTTGGATTTGTTGAAGGAAAGGGAACACACAAAGCCATTTATGCTTTACGAACACTAACAGAAAGAGCTTTAGAAGTACAGAAAGATCTCTACTTATGCTTCATTGATTACACCAAGGCATTTGACAAGGTGAAACAACGAAATTATTAAAATGCTTGAAGACATCAATATAGACGGCAAAGACCTGAGGATTGTAAAACATCTATACTGGCAGCAAGAAGCAGCAGTTCGAGTTGAAAATAGAACTGGAAAATATCAACCTATAAAACAAGGGGTGCGACAAGGATGTGCACTATCTCCAGACCTTTTTTCTCTGTATAGTAAGAATATTCTAAGAACAATCATCACAGAGCCAGGCATAAAAATTGGAGGATACAATATTAACAACCTTTGGTATGCTGACGACACAGTACTGATAGCAGAGAACCAACAAGACCTGCAAAATCTCTTGGATAAAGTGGCCAAAGAAAGTGAACAGAAAGGCCTTACTTTGAACATCAAAAAGACAGAGACTATGGTTATATCTAGAAACAGAATCCACCAGCATGCAGTATTAAATTAAACGGAACTGTTCTAAAGCAGGTGCAGAAATTCAAATACCTTGGAGCAGTAATAACTTCAGATGGGAAATGCAAAACAGAAATTAGGAACAGAATAGGCCAAGCAAAGACTGCATTTCAGAGAATGAGAAACATATTAGCTAACACATCTTTATCAATGAATGTTAGAAAACGAGTACTAAAATGCTATATTGAACCTATCTTGTTATATGGAAGTGAATCATGGACAATAGGCAAGTCTGCACAAAAATCATTGGAAGCAGCAGAAATGTGGTTTATTAGAAGAATGCTGCGAATCCCCTGGACAGCAAAAATAATTAATGAAGAATGTAGGAGAAGAGCTGGAGAGACAAAAAACCTTGTCAAAAAGATAAGAGAGAGAGACAATGTACTTTCATAGGACATGCAATGAGAAGAGGGGGCACTGAAAATATTATAACAGGAAAAATAGAAGGAAGAAGATCAAGAGGAAGACCAAGAGAAATGATACTGGACAGTCTGACAGGATGGTGTGAGAGGAGATCACCAACTGAGCTTATGGCCTGCATGAAGGATCGGGTACTCTGGAGAAGCATAATAGCCAACGCCAGTCGGCACAGCACATGATGATGATACAGTACATTAGACTAGCTTGATGTTACACTTATTTGTTACAGTACATTAGACTAGCTTGATGTTACACTTATTTTAAGAATTCAGAAAAATTCTAACCTGTATCTCCTCTTCTGATGATTCTTCTTCACTCTCTTTTGCTGGCTTCACTGGGACCGCCTTCTTGCCTTTGACAGGTGCTTCAACCTGCTGAAGATGCCAAACAAATAACAATCTCTGACAAGATTAGTACTGTGTGTCATTTACCTAGACACAGGTACTGACACCTATGTTTTGCTACCTCATTCTCTTCACTTCCAGTTCACACTGTTGTATGCTCATATGTGTATCAAGAAAATTAAATCAATTTCAAACAAAATCAGATTTGTGTAAGCTATCTTTTTGCCAGGAAACATCTAAGTGTTGTCTGTCATTACTTATACTGGAGAGACTGGTCTCAGATTGGATGACTGCATCTTTACGACATCTCCTAGCTTGCCCTAATCTGATCTCTATTCATTTCAATGATCCCAACCACAGAGACAAATGTTTTTCTAGTGACACCATTAAATAAATGTCACCCTAATGACAGAAGCCGCCCAATGCTTGATAACATCTACACTGAGGAACCACGTGGTTTGAACTCAACATTCAGCTACGTTAAATCCGTTCTCGACAATCAGATTTCCTCTCTAGTAAGTTATAGTCTGGTCACCTGTAACATATTCCCTCACTGTACTAGACCACAAACCCTCTACCCCAACCACATTCATCTATCCCCACATCTTCTCGGCTATATTACCACTGTATTCTTCTCCCTCTCCTTACTGGTTTACCCATCCACTTTTTAAACTACTAACCTATCACACATCACAAATCTTCATTTCAACATTCACAGTACCACGCGCGCGCGCGCTCATGAATTATGCAACTTTGTTTATATAAACATTTCATCAAGGGGGGTTATGATGGTGCAATCGGAGGGCAGCGTGGTTTTATTACAATAAACGGTAAACGCTCATAATTTAAGATCGAATGCTCCTAAAATCATGACACAGACTGTCAGTCTTGACAACCAACACTGAACACAACCTGACCACGTGCTTTCTAAAAACGCGAAAAATTTAAACTAAGATTATACTAACCACAACATCCGTAAAATAACCTAGACACGTCCAGTAACAAAGCTAGAAACATATATCTCATTATTTGTGTGTATAATTATTTAGTGGACTTACCTTTTGCTTCTTGGAATCTTTTTTGCCCATGATTATCTGTCTGTTGTGTGGTACCCACGTCTTTCCCACGCTGAGGCAGATCTAGAAAAGGTTTAGCCTCTCGCTTAATGGAGCTACTTTCTTATTCTCTTCCTTGTCGGCGTATTTTTCATATTAGTAAACAAAACATCATTTTGTGTGACAGTAATTTTTTCACTGATTATATTGCATAATATCATACAATTAATAATAAATATTCAAATATTATTTCATATGTAGTTTATTTATTGTTTACGTAAATGCGGCGCATTAACAAAATGATTTCTCGTTTACTTCCTACTTTCAGAATGTGTCATCATCATCATTCATTTGCATGTCCCTTGCGGAACTTTGCCTCCCAAACAGCACTCCTGTAGGCCTCTCGGTTGTGAGCAAGATGGCCTGCTGCTGTTGCATCCATTTCCAGATCGTCAACGATGTCTTGCAGTCGTCTTGGTCTTTTTCTTTTTCCCATTATGTATCCTTCCAATACGGTCTTCTCTAAATTATCATGACGTTTAATGTGTCCAAAATATTTCAGTTTTCTTTCTTTAATCCTCTTCACTAGCCAGCCTTCTTCAATATTAAGCTCTTGTAGTATAGATATATTTGTTCTTTTTTGTGTCCACGATATTTGGAGAACTCTTCTGTAGCATTTACATTCAAAGGCATTTATGTGTTTCTCAGCTGTTTTGTTAAGTGTCCAGGTCTCACAGGCATATGTTGCGATGGGAAAGATGCATGCCCTTAAAAATCTTATTGAATGTGTACGTATAATAAATATACGTTATTCTCTCTCTATTCCTTCCCTTCCCCTTTGGGCCCAGAAGTTTTTTTTATGTTTTAAAAATGATCCCGGAAGGCTTGGAGACAGCCCAGACTGGACGAGAAAAGATAAGAGGGAGAGTTTTTAACCGTCTTTCTCTCGTAGGCCTTCCCTACATCTATCTCTCTCTGTCTCTCTGTCTCTCTGTCTCTCTCTCTCTCTCTCTCTCTCTCTCTCTCTCTCTCTCTGAAGCTGAAAGTTTTCAAGATCGAAGAGGAAGGCATAGATAAAAGCACAGATTTGGACAGCTGACCAGAAAAAGCAATACAACAGAGAACCGACAAAACAAAAAATACATAAATGTTTGTTTGTTTGTTTGTTTGTGACACAGCAGAGATAGTTTATACATACACTGTATGTTAACGAGAACAAACGACCACTGTATCCAGTCAGGGCACGTCTGCCTGTAATCGTTTGACACAGATCTCTGAACTCAAAAAAAGTTGTCAGGATCATATCGAGTGGAGAGATTTCATCTCTGCCCTGTGTGACTCTTGGTGCAGAAAGAATTTATGGTGATGGTGTTAGATCTTTGTTTTACTGAGGAAATTTTTTTTTCAAATATCCTTAGACGATAATCTTGACACCCTTAAGGAAAACTAGAGTCTGACTTGAAGTCCACATGGCCATACAGCTGGACTGCCAACGGTGATGGCCACGTGTACCTTCTAACTTCTCATATCTTGGACAGTCCTGCAATATGTGCTAGGTTGATATTTTTTCCCAGCGCTACAAGTGTCGGTTGTGCTTATCCTTAGCTTATGATACATGTGATACCACAATCTGTTGTGAATATCTTTAGCTTATTATACATGTGATACCACAATCTGTTGTGAATATCTTTAGCTTATTATACATGTGATACCACAATCTGTTGTGAATATCTTTAGCTTATTATACATGTGATACCACAATCTGTTGTGAGTATCTTTAGCTTATGATACATGTGATACCACAATCTGTTGTGAATATCTTTAGCTTATAATATATATGATACCACAGTCTGTTGTGAGTATCTTTAGCTTGTTATATATGTGATATTTATATATATAAAGATGTTCATACATTTCTTCTTCTTCTTCGTTCGCTTCTACCACCAAAACCGCACTGTGATCCTACTGAATTCACACCTGTGGTCCTCGTTAGGTCCCGTGGTCCCCGAAAAGACCACACGAGATCCACAAGAGGACCACAAGGGGTTCAGAGTATCACAGTGCTTTAGTCTGTATCTCTTGGTGGGTCTCGGAAGCGGGATTGCGTGACACCGTGGTTTTCATTGCAACAGTTTAGTCTAGGGTTGGACCTTCTCACCGGAAAACCTCGACGTGTTTTGAGATACCCGTGTATCACCGCCGGGTGAGAGGTGGTTGCCCATCCAGTCCAGAGTTGGACTTTCTCACCGGAAAACCTCAGAGTGATTAGGATACGCAAACATCCCCGCCGGGTGAGAGGTGGTTGCCTATCTAGACTTCCCTGGTCCAGTGTCTCCGACTTCAGCATTTTGCGGTCGTGGCCGCTACCCTTCCTAGTTGTGACCAGTATGGAGCTTTTGTCCAGGAGGACGAATCCTCGCCACTAGTGACTTCTACCCCTAGGTTGAGCCGGTTTAGGCATTATCCCAGTATGGGCGTGTTTGAGACGAGACCGACCTCTAGAGCAGAGGTACTGTGACATGCATAGCCTTCAAGATTCACCCCTGGTATGAGCCGGTTTAGGTATATTTCACCAGTATGGGTGTATATCAGGCGTTACCGACCTCTAGAGCGGAGGTGGCATGACATGTCTAGCCATCAAGTTCCACCCCTGGTGTGTGCCGGTTTAGGCATATTTCACCAGTGTAGGTGTATTTCGGATGTGGCCGGCCTCTAGAGCAGAGGTGCCGTGGTACAGCTCTCGTAGCGATACTACTGGACATACCGGTTAAACTTCACTTTCCACCACCTTTTCCCATCGGCAACGCACAGCGACCTTTATTTCTTTTCCGCATTTCTTCCTTGACCGGGAAGAGCTTCACTCCACGCACGGCATTTGAAGAGTCTCGCCAGCAGTGACTTAACCTCTGGGACAAGCCGGTTCATGCATTTCACCCGATATGACTGCACTCAGGACGTGGCCGACCTCTAGATCAGAGGAGCCGTGATTTGACTGTTTGCTTCGCTTTATCCTTTCTACCACCTTTTCCGCAGTGATGCTGCGTAGCAACCTCATTTGCAAATTTCTTCATTGGCCGGGAGGAGCACCGCTCCACGCACGGCAGCTGAAGATCTCGCCAACAGCGGCAGATGAGCTACCAAACGTGCCACTCATCTACCCTAAGTAACTGGTTTTCATGCGCCAGATATTCGCCCTCGCCCCTTCTCCTGTCAGTTTAAACAGTTCTGCCACGAGAAGGCCAGGAGCTGGACTTGACTGTCAGAGGCTGTTTGAGGCGTGTTTGCATTCCTTAGAACCGTTCATACATTTAAAAATAAACCAAATTATTTGTTATTACAGCTGTACTGTAGTGATTTTATGTACACTAGTTCTCCCTGTTCGTTCATTTACTCAAATATTACATTAAAAAAAATTACAAATTATAATTCATCAATTATGATTCATAAATTTTGCTCACGCCCGCCTTTCCTATTATCATGCTCACAGTTACGTTGTAACATCCAAGGTATAAACAGTATCCACACTCAACAGTTACGTTGTAACATCCAAAGTATAAACAGTATCCACACTCAACAGTTACGTTGTAACATCCAAGGTATAAACAGTATCCACACTCAACAGTTACGTTGTAACATCCAAGGTATAAACAGTATCCACACTCAACAATTACGTTGTAACATCCAAGGTATAAACAGTATCCACACTCAACAGTTACGTTGTAACATCCAAGGTATAAACAGTATCCACACTCAACAATTACGTTGTAACATCCAAGGTGTAAACTGCATCCAAGCTCACAGCATAATATGACCCCACAACGCTAAAGTACTGACGCTGGCAAATCTGTCGAGCCAACGAGAAGACTTCATGTGCCTTAATACGTATAGTTTATAAATTAAACTGTATCATATGTGTGTGTATATGTTTTATAAAACATATATTATATCAGTCAGTCAGTCAGTCATTTGCATGTCCCTTACGGAACTTTGCCTCCCTAACAGCACTCCTGTAGGCCTTTCGGTTGTAAGCAAGATGCCCTGCTGTTGATGCGTCCATTTGCAGATCATCAACGATGCCTTGCATCCATATTCACATTGATCTTCCTCTCTTTCTTTTTCTCATTATGTATCCTTCAAAGACGGTCTTCTCTAGCATATCATGACGTTTAATGTGTCCAAAATCCTCAACAGGCGAGATTCTTCGGATACCGAACGTGGAGTGAAATTTCTCCAGGCCAATGAAGAAAATGCGAAAAAGCAATTAGGGTTGCCTTGCGGCGCTTATGTGAAAAGGTGATGGAAAGGATAAAGGAAGCTTAATCGGTATGTCCAGTAGTTTCTCGGCGAGAGCTACTCATATCACGGTAACTCTGCTCTAGAGGCCGGCCACATCCGATATACACCCATACTGGTGAAATATGCCTAAACCGGCTTAAACCAGAGGTGAAACTTGATGGCTACTCATGTCACGGTACCTTCGCTCTAGAGGTCGACCATGTTCTAAACACGTCCATACTGGGATAATACGCCTAAACCGGCTCTACCCAGGGGTGAAACTTACTAGTGGCGAGTATTCGTCCTCCTGGATAAAAACTCCTTCCTGTTCACAACTAGGAAGGGTAGCGGCCACGACCGCAAAATGCTGAAGTCGGAGACACTGGACCAGGGCAGTCTAGATAGGCAACCACCTCTCACCCGGCGGGGATGTTTGCGTATCCTAATCACGCTGAGGTTTTCCTGTGAGAAAGTCCAACACTGGACTGGATGGGCAACCACATCTCACCCGGCGGTGATACACGGTTATCCCAAAACACGTCGAGGTTTTTCGGTGAGAACGTCCAACTCTAGATTAAACTGGTGCAACGAAAACCACGATGTCACGCAATCCCGCTTCTGAGACCCACCAAGAATACAGGCTCAAGTCCTGAGATATTCTGAACTTCTTGTGGTCCTCACGGGGATCTCGTGTAGTCCTTTCGGGGACCACGGGGGGACCACGGGACCTATCGAGGACCACAGGAGTAAATTTAGTAGGATCACGGGACGGTCTTGGTGGTAGAAGCGAATGAATAAAAAGAAGTGTCCAAAATAGTTAGTTTTTTTCTCTTTAATCCTCTTTACTAGCCAACCGTCTTCAATATCAAGCTCTTGTAGCATGGATATCATCGTTGATGATCCGCAAATGGATGCATCAGCAGCAGGCCATCGTGCTCACAACCGAGAGGCCTACAGGAGAGCTGTTAGGGAGGCAAAGCTCCACAAGGGACATGCAAATGAATGAATGAGTATGGATATATTTGTTCTTTTTTGTGTCCACGATATTTTAAGAAGTCTTCTGTAGCATTTACATTCAAAAGAATTTTATATGTTTCTCATCTGTTTTGTTAAGTGTCCAGGTCTCACAGGCATATGTTGCGATGGGAAAGATGCATGCCCTTAAAAATCCTGTTTTTGTGGTTCGTCTTCCTCTCCACAGCTTCTTTATTTGTTTTACTTTCTGAAGAGCGATAGATGTCCTCCGTTTAATTTCCATCATTGTATCTCCATTATTAGTTAGTAGTGATCAAAGATATTCAAAACTCTCCACTTCTTCCAATTTTTCCTCATTGATACATATTTCAGCTGCCTTGTTTGTTTTGTCAGTTGTCATCAGTTTAGTTTTCTTCACATTAAGATAGAGGTTTCACTCTTCACTAATATTACGGATTGGCATAATTAGTTGTCCCATTCCTTTTCTGCTTTAGAATAGTTCCATTTAATTTTATACTGTATGTTGGTGGATTCTGTTTCTTAGATCCATAGTATCTGTCTTTTTGATGTTCAAAGTAAGGCCTTTCTGTTCACTTTCTTTGGCCACTTTATCCAAGAGATTTTGCATGTCCTGTTGATTCTCAACTATCAGTACTGTGTTGTCAGCATACCGAAGGTTGTTAATATTGTATCCTCCAATTTTTATGCCTGGTTCTGTGATGATCGTCCTTGGAATATTCTCGCTGTACAGAGAAAAAAGGTCTGGAGATAGTACACATCCTTGTCGCACCCCTTGTTTTATAGGTTGATATTATCCAGTTCTATTTTCAACTCGAACTGCTGCTTCTTGCTGCCAGTATAGATGTTTTACAATCCTCAGGTCTTTGCCGTCTATATTGATGTCATCAAGCATATTAATAATTTCATTATGTTTCACCTTGCCGAATGGCTTGGTGTAATCAATGAAGCATAAGTAGAGATCTTTCTGTACTTCTAAAACTCTTTCTGTTAGTGTTCGTAAAGCATAAATGGCATTGTGTGTTCCCTTTCCTTCAACAAATCCAAACTGTTCATCTACTATTTCCATTTGTATCTTTTCCTTGTTCTTCTCATAATTATTCTCAGAAGTAGCTTCGTTATGTGACATGAGAGGCTGATAGTCATCGCATTCCTTTGCACCTTGTTTCTTTGGTAGTGCTATAAACGTGGATTTAAGCAAGTCACTGGGCATATAACCACTGTTGTAAATGTCATTCAGTAACTTGGTTATTATTTCTTCAAGTATTGGTGGTCCATCACACTTTTGAGTATCTGTTGTTAATTCTGGTCTTTTTCCTCCATATAGCTCACCGATGTACTCTGTCCACCTGTCCACAATGTCTTCTTTTCCCATTAACATTTTACCTTCTTTTGATTTCAGGCATCCTGTGGTATATTTTGTTTTCCTGCCTGTGAGTTCATTAATTCGTTTGTGCATGTTTTTGCTGTCTTTATTATGGAAGTTCTCTGTTTGTCTGCATTGTTCATTTAACTACACTTCCTTTGCTTCTCAGCATTTGCGTCTTATTTCTTTATTTATCTTGCTATATTTTTCTTGGTTATTTTTACTTCTACCACCAAGACCGCCCAGTGATCCTACTGAATTTACTCCTATAATCCTCGATAGATCCCGTGGTCCCCCCTGTGGTCCCCGAAAGGACCACACGAGATCCCCGAGAGGACCACAAGAGGTTCAGAATAACGCAGGGCTTGAGCCCGTATTCTTGACTCTCATCTACCCTAAGTGTCTGGTTTTCAGGCGCCAGATATTCGCCTTCGCCCCTTCTCCTGTCAGTTTGAACAGTTATGCCATGAGAAGGCCAGGAACTGGACTTGAATGTCAGAGCCTATTTGAGACGCACGCCTTGGAGACATTTAATTGGAGTGGAGAGCGTATCCCCCACCCCACCTCCAGCTATAACAGTCCTTAGAAGCGTCCAAATGATGTTTTGTATTTACGTTTTAAATAGTGTGTCCAGCCATTTTCTTATCAGGATGCACTGTTCTGTCTTAAATATAGAGTTCGTGATGATTGTAGTTCGTTGTATATTCTGAGACATCACCCAGTTCAAGGCTCGTGTAACGGCCTCAGTTTCCATCCCCATGCATGAGTAGGTGTGGCATGCCCTGGCCACGATCTCGTGTACTGTGAAACCCCATCCGTTTCTAACAGCTCTGTGCACTGACTCTTCCGAGTAGATGACGATGTCTTCAGGCCCTGAGATCTTCCTAATTAGTTCATTTTGTGTTTTTATGCCAGGTCAGTGTGATGTGTACTTTAGTGAGATTCTGGTACATTAGACTGTTGCATTGAACCTGGTCTGGTTCCAGGGAAATATTTTGCGGGTTAATTATTGTTCGTAAGGAATCTTCCGGAGCCGCCATCCAGGATTTTCATATCTTTAATTTGGCCCATTTCTTAATTAATATGCGTGGAGTGGATGTGTTCTTTTATTACAATATTAAGGTATTTCTTAACTTGTGCCAATTTTTTACGGATTCTGAAGTCTCTTAGATCCAGGATGTATCTCACTGCAGCCGTTGGTGCATTTTTAGAGCATCCCAGTACGAATCTCATTGCCTCATTCTGTACCACAGGTGCAGAATGTTCTCATTAATTACGTTTATATTAGTAGAAGATCTACAGCAACACATTTTCGATGCTGATTGTGGCACAATATAATGGTAGTGATGATGATTGAGACAGTTTATTACAATTTACTTAAATTTCACAAAATAAAAGCTGTAAATAATTGTTTTCAATAAAATTATTTACAATCATTTTGTGGACGAGGGGAAATATTTAAGATTTAGCAGTACAAAGTAATCTGAAAATATCTTAACCCGCCTTGACAAATAGTCATTTCCTCCCGTGTTTGTGGGCCATGTGGTTTAGCTGATACTGTACTTTGAATAGTTACGTGTGTAAAAGCTCCCAGACTTCGCAACAGAACATACTTGTTATATTCATAACCAGACGTGAAAAGAGCCCTGAAAAAAATGACGAACAAAGGTAAGCAAAAATCTTATTTACATGTCTCCTTTTGGTACGTTCTCTTGAATGGAAATATTTCCAGCGAGATGATCTTTAGCTTTCCGATCCACTCAAGCTCATTGCCACAGATAAAGTTCGCACCCCATTCCTCTCTATTCCTAATCTTCTCTCTCCAGTTGGTAACACCAATTTCTTTTATATCCTCTTCTATGGTGTCTTTTCATATCTCCCTCGGTCTACCCCTTGGTCTTGTTTCCCTCATCTCGTGTGCATGGATCATTTTCGTTTGTCTGTTCTCTTCCATTTATTCTACATTGCCCGACCAGCGTAGTCTGTTCAGTTTCAAGACATTTATAATTCGTTAGGCTTTAAATAAGCTGCTTAGTTTCCGGTTAGATCATCCAGATGAGCCCTTTTTGTAACTACAGAAATGTATAAATAAAGACACATTTACGGTATAGGAAGCCTACATTGACATGTGTTTCATGTTGATATTTCTGTTTATTTTAAAATCAGAAGTCAGACAGGGAAAAAAGCGCTCAAAAGTCACAATATACATGCACAGAGATTTTAAAGATTTCTTTTGGTCAAACTGACCAGGTGGAACAGGAAAAGAAAAGTACTGGGTAGGATTTAAAAACTGCTACAGCTGTCTTTTATCTTGCATGAAGTACTTTCTGAAATACAGGTTTTGTCATGCAGTGTTTGGTACCTTATACTTTTTAAAATATAAAACTAGCACATTTTACAAACATCAGCGGAAATTAAATGTTTGTGTGAATTTTTTTTTTTTAAACCTTTATGTGGTGTGAAAATTAATCTCGACAAAATGCTGACATGCTGCACAGAAGTCAGAACTGGCTGACCCTCCTACATGCAAGTTGAGCATCACGTCCTGTATACACCCATACTGGGCCAGATTCCTATGCCGGCTTAACCCAGGTGTTAAACTAAGACACTGCTGGCGAGATTCTTCGGCTGCCGCGCGTGGGATGAAACTCCGCCCTGCCAATGAGGGAAGTGCGAAAGTGCGATTAAGGTTGCCATACTATGGAAAAGGTGATGGAAAGGATAAAGTGAAGTTTAATTGGTATGTCCAGTAGTCTCGTGGCGAGAGCTACTCATACCACGGCACCTCTGCTCTAGAGGCCAGCCACATCCTGTATACACCAATACTGGTGAAATATGCCTAAACCGGCTTAAACCAGGGGTGAAACTTGATGACTACTCATGTAACGGTACCTCCGCTCTAGAGGTCAGTCACGTCCTAAATACACCCATACTGGGATAATGCGCCTAAACCGGCTTAACCCAGGGGTGAAACTTAATAGTGACGAGGATTCGTACTGAACTAAAGCTCCTTCCTGTTCACAACTAAGAAGGGTAGTGGCCACTATCACAAAATGCTGAAGTCAAAGACACTGGACCAGTGCAGTCTAGATAGGCAACCACCTCTCACCCAACGGGGATATATTCGTATCCTAATCACATCAAGGTTTACAGTGAGAAAGTCCAACTCTAGATTAAACTGGTGCAACGAAAACCACAGTGTCATGCAGTCACGCTTCTGCAACCCACCAAGAATACAGGTGCAAGCCCCATGATACTCTGAACCTCTTGTGGTCCTCTTGGGGATCTCTTGTGATCCCCGTCTCTCAGGGATCTCTTGTCCTTGTGGGGACCACAGAATCTCTTGTGGTCATATCAAGGACCACAGGAGTAAATTTAGTAGGATCACGGGGCGGTCTTGGTGGTGGAAGCGAACAGAGAAGAAGTTCTGTCTTCTTATGTTATATTTTTAAGTCAAAATGGGTGTTATCATCATCTGGAGGAAAGGAGGCTTGTTCCATCTTGGCGTGTTACTTTCTTGGTTTGAGAAAAGTCAGAGCAGTCATTTTGATCATCTGTTGCAGAGGTTCCAGTACTTCTCCAGGCAGAAAATAAATGAAGTGAGCGCTAGCAAATGAGAAATATTGTAAGCAATATCTATCATTACTTCAGCATCTCCATCAACCAGCTCCTGCAGCCAGTAAACAAAAGTCACCCCCCCCCCCCAAATCTCAGATCATGATTCAGTTTAGATATGTGCTGGTATGAGGTAGGTAGTATCGATTTGTAGCAGATTTATGCCATTTTAAAGACACTGAAATAGTGTTAGTTCATTTTTGTTGAATTTAAATATTTTAACTTATCTTCATGGGTCGCGGATTGCTTAAAATTGTTGATTTAGGGTCACTGCCCATGTACAGTTGCTGATCTGGGGCCACTGCTCACATAACATTGCTGGTTTAGGGTCATGTGCAGAAAAGCTTGGGAAGCCCTGATGTACAGTATGATGAATATTGAGCAGTATGACATTAACCATTTTTATGCTTCGTTTTATCTGCAGGGACACCACAGAACAGAAAACGAAAGTTGTCAGAGTCTGCTCTAGAAACTCCTAAAGCAAAGAAGGTTGCCATCACAACCCCACAACCCACAGTTGCTAAACTTGCCAACACTCCAAAGAAACCGACCCAGATTCAGAAAGGGCAGATAAACAAGCAGCAGAAGGCTGTGATTAAAACACCAGGTCCTCACAACAATGGCAGAGTGAAGTCCCAGAGATCTCATGGGAAAGTACAGCTGAAGAAGAAGAATCTAGCAGAGGATGATGATGATGATGAAGATGATGATGATGATGATAGTGAAAATGATGATGATGAAGAAGATGAAGATGAGGAAGAAGATGAAGATGAGGAAGACGATGAAGATGAGGAAGAAGATGAAGATGAGGAAGAAAATGAAGAGACTGTCCAAACACCAAACAAGAAATCTAAAACCATGGAGTCATCCAATAAAAAAAGTAAGGCAGCTCAGGAAAAGAAGAAGAAAACAAAATCCAACGTCCGTGAGTATTGTTTACTTTATTCCAAGCTTATCTGTGTAGGTCCATGAGTATTCTTTACTTTATTCCAAGCTTATCTGTGTAGGTCCATGAGTATTCTTTACTTTATTCCAAGCTTATCTGTGTAGGTCCATGAGTATTCTTTACTTTATTCCAAGCTTATCTGTGAGGTCTGGTGAAATCTCAAGCCTAAAATGCAGGTTTTGTCACTTCTTTTTTTAGCGAATTTTAGAAAAAAAAATGTTATCTGTCTTGACAAAACTGGCATATTGTAGCTTGTTTGAGAGGTAGATGCTGAACTGTATGAATCCACACCAAGAAATATCAAAATATGTATATGGAAGTACTTGTATCTAAGAGGAAACTTTTTTTTTTTTTTGGATTGAATTTTCATATTTTGCACAAAAAAAGCCATGAAATGACAAGAAATATCTTATCTCCTTTGTTGTCTGCTGCCTCTTTTGTGTAATCAGGAAATTAGTCTTTTTTCTCTGCTGTATATGTAAACACAAAGTCCAAGTAAAACACACAAGAGTGCAAGTTGCACATGTGGTCTTAACCAGACACTGGGACTGAAAAAAAATTAATTTAAAAAAATGTAAAGAATTCATGGAAACTTTTGATAAACAAGTAATCCAGAGAGAGGGACACTACTCCAATTATTTGTTCTTTGTGGGGGATTAGGCAGTGTGATGTTAGTAGCAGGGACCCCAGGCACTGAACTGGAACAAACACTTACCGATCACCTATAATCAGAAGAAAAGCATGATAAAAACCTACAGGAAGCCACAAACACCACCACATGATGACTATCACATGCTAAACAGAACGGAACAAGTCACTATTTTCCATCTCCATACAGGACACGGCCAACTCCAAAGTCACATGTATACAAAGTTTAAGGTTGGTACTACTAATCTATGTACATGTGCCCAGGTGCCCCAAACTGTGGAACATATCCTCCAAAACTGCACCAACTATGAGAGACCCTGAGAAGCAATTACTGGACCAGTGAAACCACCAAAGAAGTTAAGTTCGTCAGTTCCATACATGAATTGCAAAAAAAAAAACAGTGAAATTTATCCAAGAGATAGGACTGCAGATAATGTGTACAAAGAAATAGACTCCAGACAAAGAATAAAACTCTCCTTATTTTGGTCATGCATGGACAAGCGGCCATTCATCATCCACATGTACAGAAAAAGGTTAAGTTTTTTGTGTAAGGATGCAGTCATCGGACCTGTAATTTTTATTTTAACAGTATACGGGGTGGTTCTTAATGAATGGAACAGCTTTGTGTGCTTTTTATGAAGAAACTATCTATTATAGAAAAACATGAGGCATCAATGGATGCATGTTTGCATCTATGAATTTGGCAACAGCAGTAAGCTGTCATAACTTTGACAGATTCTGTGACAATAGCAATACGCTGTCATAACCTTGACAGATTCTGTGGCAGTAGCAATGCACTGTCATAACTTTGACAGATTCTGTGGCAGTAGCAATGCACTGTCATAACTAACAGATTCTGTGATAGAGGTGACTCATAAACACCATCTTTCACTTACCCCCCATAGAAAAAAATCGCAAGAAGTAAGGTCGAGTGATTTGGGTGGCCAAGTGCGAAATGGCCGGTTGTTGTCAGCATTGGTCAAGAAACATCAGACTTCATTGTGGTAATGGGCTGGTGCAGGATCTTACAGCGGCAGCTAGTTGTTGGAGTCCTCTTGTAGTTGTGGGACTTGGAGCTGGTGCAGGATCTTACAGCGGCAGCTAGTTGTTGGAGTCCTCATGTAATTGTGGGACTTGGAGCTGGTGCAGGATCTGGTTGCGGCAGCTAGTGAGCTTGGAGCTGGTGAGATTCTTTGGATGCCGCGCATAGAGTGAAACTCCTCCCAGCCAATGAAGAAAATGTGAAAAAGAAATTATGATTGCCATGTGGCGCCGACATGAAAAGGTGATGGAAAGAGTAAAGTGAAGCTTATTCGGTATGTCCAGCGGTCTCGTGGCGAGAGCTACTCATACCACTAGAGGCCAGCCACGTCCAATATACGCCCATAGTGGTGAAATATGCCTAAACCGGCTTAAACCAGGGGTGAAACTTGATGGCTACTCATGTCACGGTACCTCTGCTCTAGAGGTTGTTCACGTCAAAAACATGCCCATACTGGGATAATATGCCTAAACCGGTTCAACCCAGGGGTGAAACTTACTAGTGGCGAGTATTCGTCTTTCTGGACAAAAACTCCATCCTGGTCTCAACTAGGAAGGGTAGTGGCCACGATCACAAAATGCTGAAGTCGGAGACACTGGACCAGTGCAGTCTAGATAGGCAACCACCTCTCACCCGGCGGGGATACGCTGATATCCAAAACACGTCGAGGATTTCCAGTAAGAAAGTCCAATTCTAGATTAAACTGATGCAACGAAAACCATGGTGTCACGCTTTCCCGCTTCAGGGACCCACCGAGAATACAGGCTGCGATACTCTGAACCTCTTGTGGTCCTCTTGGGGACCACGGGACCTATCAAGGACCATAGGAGTAAATTCAGGAGGATCACGGGGCAGTCTTGGTGGTAGAAGCGAATGAAGAAGAAGAAGAAGATGTATCTAATTACAGAGATAGATTTTGCTATTGGATATTATTATGTTTAATCTCGCTATAACCAAGGGCTAAACCTGGCATTTGACCTTTTGTTTGTTTTTGTTTTAATTTTTCAGAAAGCAGCGGTCCAGTTAGTTCAGAAGACAAGGGTAGGAAAGGTGAGAGAATTCATTCCTGAATATAGAACACAGAATTGGGGTGGGGTGGGATATCATGTTTGTTTTCAGTCCCCACATGTAAGCCAGAGTTTGAGATTTACCAAATATTTGATTTAAAATCTCATCCTCCCAAGTAACAGCTACAGTCAAATAATCAGATATGGAGATACTTTCATAAATATTTCTTCTCTCTTTCCCAATATGAACACAAAAATTATTTCAGTCACAGATTACATTTAACTCGAAACCGTTCACTTTGGATTGGAAGTTTTTATCAATAATATTACACTGAGTGAATGTGTGTGGACAAGTTAGATTTGTTAGTGGTTTAAAAGTTATTGAATTTAAAGTAAGTGAGCAGAATATTGTATGGTAAGATTTTCTCATCATAAACAAAGCACTTTTAGAGATGAGAGGAAGAAAAATTATAAGAGAACAGTGCACTAATCTGCACCCCCCAGAAATGTGTTTGAAGGCTAAGTCATCAATGCCTGCCTGAATGAAGCTAAAATTGTGACGTCCAGAAAGCAAACACAGCCATGACACAGAAATTCTGTCACTTAGACTTGCAGGTGCTAAACTTAAGGCACAGACATAAACAAGGCCATGACACAAATTCTGTCACACCGTGGTACCCGGGATCTGCAAAGAATAGGACCACTGTACCCTACCACGCATGATCGTAAAAGGCGACTAAGGAGGTTCGGCATAGGGCCAGCAAAAGGGATCTGGTAAAAAAGACAAACTATCAGACCGTTACAGAAACAGAAGCAAGGGAAAAAAACAAATGCAGGTGGAAGGAGAAGTGCTTATCAGGAAACTGAGCCAATGACTATTGTGGATGAAAGCCAGCCACTGGAAGTCCCCAGTTCGACTGCAGACCTCCTGGAACTAAACACAATATGCAAATAGGCAGCTGGAATGTAAGAACACTTAACCAGACTGGAAAACTAGCACAAACCATCAAGGAAATACACAGATACAAACTAGACATACTAGGAATACAAGAAGCAAGATGGACAGGACAAGGCAGAAGGAAATTAACAACACAGCACACAGAGGTTCTAAGGACTGTTATTGCCGGAGGTGGGATGGAGAATTCGCTCTCCCTCCAACGGCGTGCATCTCAAATAGCCTCTGGCAGTCAAGTCCAGCTCCTGGCCTTCTCATGGCAGAACTGTTTAAACTGACAGGAGAAGGGGCGAGGGCGAATATCTAGCGCCTGAAAACCAGACACTTTGGGTAGATGAGAGGCACGTTTGGTAGCTCATCTATCGCTGCTGGCAAGACTCTTCAGATGCCGCGTGTGGAGTGAAGCTCCTCCCAGTCAAGGAAGAAACTGCAGAAAAGAAATAAAGGTTGCTGTGCGGCGCCGACGTAAAAAGGTGAAGGAAAGGATAAAGTGAAGTTTAATCGGTATGTCCAGTAGTATCGCTACATATACCATGGTGTCTCTGATCTAGAGGCTGGCCACGTCCGAAATACACCTACACAGGTGAAATATGCCTAAACCGGCACACACCAGGGGTGAAACTTGATGGCTACTCATGTCACGCCACCTCCGCTCTAGAGGTCAGTCACACCCGATATACACCCATACTGGTGAAATATGCCTAAACACAAAATGCTGAAGTCGGAGACACTGGACCAGGGCAGTCCAGAATGGCAGCCGCCTCTCACCCGGTGGGGATGTATGCGTATCCTAATCACACTGAGGTTTTCCGGTGAGAAAGTCCAACACTGGACTGGATGTGCAACCACCTCTCACCTGGCGGTGATACATGGGTATCTCAAAACACGTCGAGGTTTTCCGGTGAGAAAGTCCAACTCTGGCCTGGGTGGGCTACCACCTCTCACCAGCAGGGATATACTCATATCCAAAACACGTCGAGGTCTTCTGGTGAGAAAGTCCAACTCTAGACTGAACTGGTGCAACGAAAACCACGGTGTCATGTAATCCCGCTTCTGAGAACCACCAAGAATACAGGCTCAAGCCCTGCGATGCTCTGAACCTCTTGTGGTCCTCTCGGGGATCTCGTGTGGTCCTTTCGGGGACCACGGGACTTAACGAGGATCACAGGCATAAATTCAGTAGAATCACAGGGCAGTCTTGGTGGTAGAAGTGAACGAAGAAGAAGAAGACAGCACACAGAAGATAAAATAATGTGGTCAGGTAAAGAAGATCATCATGAAGGAGGAGTAGCATTGATTATAACAAAAGAAGCATCAAGAGCATTGCTGAAATGGCCCCCTATAAATGAGAGATTATTATATGCACGGTTCAACTCAAGATTCACGAAGTTGTCTATTATAGTTTATGCACCAAAAGAAGCAGCTGAAGAGGAATTAAAAGAAGATTTTTACAACAGCCTCCAAGTCACAGTAGAAACAATACCCAAGCATGATATGCTACTCATCTTGGGTGACTTCAGTGCAAAAGTAGGTGATGATGAAGATAGAAGAAGAATCATGGGAAGAGAAAGAATCGGAGAAATAAATGAAAATGGAGAAAGACTATGCAGTTTCTGTGAAGAAAACATGATGACCATCGGAGGGACAATTTTCCAACATAAAAACATCCATAAAGTGACTTGGAGGTCCCCAGATAAAACCACAGAAAACTGAATCGATCATATACTGATAAACAACAAGTGGAAACGGTCACTACAAAATGTGAGAGCAAGGAAAGGAGCAGATATAGAAAGTGATCACAACCTTCTGGTAGCAAAAATAAAACTAAAATTAAGGAAAGCCAAAATTGGATAACACAGAAAGACACGTTTTGATACATGAAAACTGAAAGACAAGGAATGAATTCTCAGTAGTACTTAAGAACCGCTTCAGTGTCCTACAAGGCGAAGCAGAAATGTCCATACTAGAGTTCAATAAAACACTACATGAAACAGCAAAAGAGGTGCTGGGATATCGGAAACGGAGAAAGGAGGAATGGATAAGCAAGACCACATGGGAAAAGATAGAGCAAAGAAAAGAAATCAAGAAAAAATTACTGAACACTAAATCACAATGGCTAAAAGAACAAGTTTTAAGTACTTATGCACAAAAAGACAAAGAAGTGAAGGAATCATGCCGTCAAGATAAATGTCAATACTATGACAACTTAGCAGAAGCAGAGAGAAGGCAGCATATGCAAATGACATGAAAACCATATACAAAATCACAAAGCAGATGACAAGTAACTTCAGCACAAGATGTGAGAGTGCAATAAAGACATATAAGGTACAAATGTTCAGTGGAGAAAGAGAAAAAAATTGAAAGATGGAGGAAACACTTTAACACCCTACTAAACAGAACACAAGCAGCACAAAAAATAGACATAACTGAAGCAAAAACAGAACTAAACATCAATACAGGACCCATAACAATAAGTGAAGTAAAGGAGACAATAAAAAAGCAAAAATTAAACAAGGCACCAGGTGAAGATGAAGTGACTGCTGAGATGTTGAAAGCAGAAGAAACAGAAACACCAAAACAACTCTGCCAGATACTACAACAAATTTGGGATCTAGAAAAAGCTCCAGAGGAGTGGAAAACTGGCCTTATAGTAAAACTACCAAAGAAGAGTGACCTCAGAGATTGCGGGAACTGGAGAGGCATTACCCTACTACCACTCATCAGTAAAGTATTTTGCAGAATAATCATCAACAGAATTGTACCAGCACTTGAGGGAAAACTTCAGAAAGAGCAGGCAGGATTTAGGGAAGGAAGATCATGCATAGACCACATATTTGTACTTAGACAAATATTAGAACAGGCAAATGAGTGGCATAGCACAACATATGCATTGTTTATAGATTTTGATGAAGCCTTTGACAGTGTCAACAGAGATGCACTGTGGAAAATCCTAAGATGGCATGGCCTCCCCCATAAGATAGTGAATGTAATCAAAGCTCTATACGAGGGTCTTCAGTGCAAAGTGATCTGTGGAGAACATACCTTCAGCAGCTTTAGGGTACAAACAAGAGTGAAGCAGGGATGTGTACTATCACCAGCATTATTTATTTTGGCAGTAGACTGGTTAATGAAGGAGGCAACATCAGACAAACGCAGAGGATTACAATGGACCCTTGACACAGTGCTGGAGACCTTGACTTTGTGGACAACATTTGTCTACTATCAAGCAGCCACAAAGATATGCAAGATAAAATAAACAAGCTAACTGTGAATGCAGTTAACATAGGACTAAAGATCAACGTAGGAAAGACAAAGTTAATGAAGCAAAATGTGAACAACAGAGTAGATAGCAAGTTAGTGGAGGAGGTCAACGAATTTGTATATCTTGGCAATAGAGTAGTAGAAAATGGAGACAGCACGGAGGACATCAACAGCAGACTTACTAGAGCAAACCAGGCTTTTGCAGTGCTGCAGACTATATGGAAATCCAAAAAAACTAAGCATAAATATGAAAATCAGGATATTTAAGAGTAATGTTCTAAGTGTACTACTCTGTGAAAGTGAATGCTGGAAAATCACCAAAACCATAGAAAACAAGTTGAGTTCTTTCCAGACTAAACGTTTACGAAGAATTAGAAAAATTTTTTGGCCAAACACCATAAAGAATAACATCTTGTTGGCAGAAATGCAGATGAAGCCACTGACAGCGATTATTGAAGAAAGACGCTGGCGATGGTTGGGACATGTGCTCCGAATGACTGACAACTCACTACCAAAAATAGCACTAAGATGGACACCACAGGGGAACAGAAGTAAGGGTAGGTCAAAAGAGACATGGAGAAAAACAACGGATGTTGAGCAATAGAGGGCTCACATGGGCAAGAACAGAAAAAAAGGCAAAGGACAGGCATTTGTGGAAGCCCCATGTGCCCTGGGCATTTAAGGTTTGCAGGCACCAAACTTAAGACACAGACATAAACAAGGTCTCCTGCAAATGTTTAGTGCACAGTGAACAACAGTAAGAACAAACTAATACTTTTAACATTTAGCTAGTTTCTGTGTTTGGTTTGAGATACACATTTTTATAGGTAGGAAACAACAAGGCTGGCACACAGTGAAGAGAACACAAAACTGTATGGTAAGACCTTGAGAAAATAATAAACAAAACACTCTAGACACGAGAGAAAGAAATTACAAGAGAATTACCTGGGACTCGAACCCTGTATCCTTGGTAGGATTGTTGAATTTAGAGCATCACTTAACATTTAAGTTATTGTGGTTGTAGCTTATGTTCATATGAATGGTCAGTGCCATCCTAGACATGTAATATGTTTTGTCATTTTTCTATCACTCAAGTTTCTAGTCTCTTATGTTCATGTGAATGGTCAGTGCCATCCTAGACATGTAATAGGTTTTGTCATTTTTCTATCACTCAAGTTTCTAGTCTCTTATGTGCCCTCCTACATCTCCCCCAGTGAAGTGAGTGTAGCCTTCATATAAAATACATCCTGTGTGTCAGTGAACATTCAGATAAGATCTGATACATTTTATAACCACAGATGATCGAGATGCAAGGACACTTTTTGTGAAGAACCTGCCAAATCACTGCACTGTTAAACATGTAAAAGCATTGTCCAAGGACATTAAGCAGGTTCGACTGAGGAGTGCTTATAGCTTAATTGACAACAAGAGAGTAAGAATTGGGTTAGTATCTCTCTTGTGTGATAGTAGCATTCTTGTGTGATAATGGGTTCAAGCCTGTGTTTTGTGGTGACTCTAGTGTGATAGTAGCTTGATGTGTGTGTTTTGTGGTGACTCTAGTGTGATAGTAGCTTGATGTGTGTGTTTTGTGGTGACTCTAGTGTGATAGTAGCTTGATGTGTGTGTTTTGTGGTGACTCTAGTGTGATAGTAGCTTGATGTGTGTGTTGTGTGGTGACTCTGTAGTGTGATAGTAGCTTGATGTGTGTGTTTTGTGGTGACTCTGTAGTGTGATAGTAGATTGATGTGTGTGTTTTGTGGTGACTCTCTAGTGTGATAGTAGCTTGATGTGTGTTGTGTGATGACTCTGTAGTGTGATAGTAGCTTGATGTCTGTGTTTTGTGGTGACTCTGTAGTGTGATAGTAGCTTGATGTCTGTGTTTTGTGGTGACTCTCTAGTGTGATAGTAGCTTGATGTCTGTGTTTTGTGATGACTCTCTAGTGTGATAGTAGCTTGATGTCTGTGTTTTGTGGTGACTCTGTAGTGTGATAGTAGCTTGATGTGTGTGTTTTGTGGTGACTCTGTAGTGTGATAGTAGCTTGATGTGTGTGGTAACTCTGTAGTGTGATAGTAGCTTGATGTGTGTTTTTTTTGATGACTCTGTAGTGTGATAGTAGATTGATGTGTGTGTTTTGTGGTGACTCTGTAGTGTGATAGTAGCTTGATGTGTGTGTTTTGTGGTGACTCTGTAGTGTGATAGTAGCTTGATGTGTGTGGTAACTCTGTAGTGTGATAGTAGCTTGATGTGTGTTTTTTTTGATGACTCTGTAGTGTGATTGTGATAATAGATTGATGTGTGTGTTTTGTGGTGACTCTGTAGTGTGATAGTAGCTTGATGTGTGTGTTTTGTGGTGACTCTCTAGTGTGATAGTAGCTTTTTGTGTGTGTTTTGTAGTGACTGTAGTGTGATGGTAGCTTGATGTGTGTGTTTTGTAGTGACTCTGTAGTGTGATAGTAGCTTGATGTGTGTGTTTTGTGGTGACTCTGTAGTGTGATAGTAGCTTGATGTGTGTGTTGTGTGGTGACTCTGTAGTGTGATTGTGATAATAGATTGATGTGTTTTGTGATGACTCTGTAGTGTGATAGTAGATTGATGTGTATGTTTTGTGATGACTGTAGTGTGATAGTAGATTGATGTGTGTTTTGTGATGACTCTGTAGTGTGATAGTAGCTTGATGTGTGTCTTGTGTGGTGACTCTGTAGTGTGATTGTGATAATAGATTCATGTGTGTTTTGTGATGACTCTGTAGTGTGATAGTAGATTGATGTGTGTGTTTTGTGATGACTCTGTAATGTGATAGTAGCTTGATGTGTGTGTTTTGTGGTGATTCTCTAGTGTAATTGTGATAATAGATTCATGTGTGTTTTGTGATGACTCTGTAGTGTGATAGTAGATTGATGTGTGTGTTTTGTGATGACTCTGTAATGTGATAGTAGCTTGATGTGTGTGTTTTGTGGTGATTCTCTAGTGTGATAGTAGCTTGATGTGTGTGTTTTGTGGTGACTCTGTAGTGTGATAGTAGCTTGATGTGTGTGTTTTGTGATGACTCTGTAGTGTGATAGTAGCTTGATGTGTGTGTTTTGTGGTGATTCTCTAGTGTGATATCTTGTTTCATGACTTGCTATAGAGATGAGCAGGGCTTTTCTTTTGGCGCAGCACCCAGGACTTTTCTGTGGAAACAGTTTTAAAAATGTGGCTGGTTAACTTTCATTTTATTTGTTGTGCTATGTTATGTTGGCAGGGACTAGATACTGTCAGTAAATATTTTATTTGTTGTGCTATGTTATGTTGGCAGGGACTAGATACTGTCAGTAAATATTTTATTTGTTGTGCTATGTTATGTTGGCAGGGACTAGATACTGTCAGTAAATATTTTATTTGTTGTGCTATGTTATGTTGGCAGGGACTAGATACTGTCAGTAAATATTTTATTTGTTGTGGTACGTTATGTTGGCAGGGACTAGATACTGTCAGTAAATATTTTATTTGTTGTGGTATGTTATGTTGGCAGGGACTAGATACTGTCAGTAAATATTTTATTTGCTGTGGTACGTTATGTTGGCAGGGACTAGATACTGTCAGTAAATATTTTATTTGCTGTGGTACGTTATGTTGGCAGGGACTAGATACTGTCAGTAAATATTTTATTTGTTGTGGTATGTTATGTTGGCAGGGACTAGATACTGTCAGTAAATATTTTATTTGTTGTGGTACGTTATGTTGGCAGGGACTAGATACTGTCAGTAAATATTTTATTTGTTGTGGTACGTTATGTTGGCAGGGAC
This sequence comes from Achatina immaculata, assembly GCA_009760885.1. Taxonomy (NCBI): domain Eukaryota; kingdom Metazoa; phylum Mollusca; class Gastropoda; order Stylommatophora; family Achatinidae; genus Lissachatina; species Lissachatina immaculata. The sequence goes on along the minus strand of CM019719.1, from coordinate 62,989,859 downwards.
TAGATACTGTCAGTAAATTTTATTTGTTGTGGTACGTTATGTTGGCAGGGACTAGATACTGTCAGTAAATATTTTATTTGTTGTGGTACGTTATGTTGGCAGGGACTAGATACTGTCAGTAAATATTTTATTTGTTGTGGTATGTTATGTTGGCAGGGAGTAGATACTGTCAGTAAATATTTTATTTGTTGTGGTATGTTATGTTGGCAGGGACTAGATACTGTCAGTAAATATTTTATTTGTTGTGGTACGTTATGTTGGCAGGGACTAGATACTGTCAGTAAATATTTTATTTGTTGTGGTACGTTATGTTGGCAGGGACTAGATACTGTCAGTAAATATTTTATTTGTTGTGGTATGTTATGTTGGCAGGGACTAGATACTGTCAGTAAATATTTTATTTGTTGTGGTATGTTATGTTGGCAGGGACTAGATACTGTCAGTAAATATTTTATTTGTTGTGGTATGTTATGTTGGCAGGGACTAGATACTGTCAGTAAATATTTTATTTGCTGTGGTATGTTATGTTGGCAGGGACTAGATACTGTCAGTAAAAAGACCTCATGTTTCTCTGACCTGCAAGATTTATGTATTTTTTCTAAGTGGAACAGAACAGAAATAATAATAGCAATGTATCACATCCCTTGGAGAGATTCATTGATAGTTGGTGCTGGTCAGAAGAATAAGCGAATACTTTTGCTGGTCTACTTTCACTCTTTTTTGCTTTCTCAGAATCTAAGATGCATCAGCTGTGCTGACAATTTTTTGTCACCAGAAAATATAAACATGTTGTAACTCTTGGATTCTTCCACTTTTCTCATTTGAGTTACATTATATAGCTCATAACACAATTATTGTTTCCATAAGCATTGTTACATAGAATCAAACAAGAAGGCAGCTTTTGTTACATAGAATCAAACAAGAAGGCAGCATAATAAAATGTTTTGTTACATAGAATCAAACAAGAAGGCAGCATAATAAAATGTTTTGTTACATAGAATCAAACAAGAAGGCAGCATAATAAAATGTTTTGTTACATAGAATCAAACAAGAAGGCAGCTTTTGTTACATAGAATCAAACAAGAAGGCAGCATAATAAAATGTTTTGTTACATAGAATCAAACAAGAAGGCAGCATAATAAAATGTTTTGTTACATAGAATCAAACAAGAAGGCAGCATAATAAAATGTTTTGTTACATAGAATCAAACTCCAATGAAATGATCAAGAACCTGGGAATGGCAGCAATGGGAAAGCTGTTGGATATTTTCAATATGTGCTGGAGCACAGGTAAGTTACCTCAAATCTGGAGGGAAGCAAGCATGGTACCCCTGCTAAAACCAGGGAAAAACAGTGATACTGCCTCCAGCTACAGGCCAATCAGTCTCACTAGCTGCCTATGCAAAACGATGGAACGCATCATTGACCTGAGGCTAAAATGGTACCTAGAAAGTGAAAACCTTCTCGTTCCACAACAAGCAGGATTTAGGCAGTATTACAGTACGGAAGATCAAGTGACCTATCTCTCTCAAGAGATTGAGGATGCATTCCAAGAGAAAAACCTTGTACTAGCAGCGTGGATAGACCTGAAGAAAGCCTTTGATAAAGTATGGAAAAAAGGTCTGTTGTGGAAACTAAGAAACTGCAATGTGAATGGAAGACTGTACAACTGGATAAAGTCCTATTTACACAATAGAAGAGCTAGAGTAGTAATGGATGGACACAAAAGCCAGAAAGTACTTCTGCGACACGGTGTACCACAAGGAGGAGTCCTTTCGCCTACACTATTCCTTGTATTCATTAATGACCTGGTCAAGGAACTTCCCTATGGAATCAAAGCAGCACTGTATGCAGATGATCTGGTCATGTGGTGTACAGATGAATATGCGACAGTTGCTACACAGAGACTCCAAAGAGCAGCAGACATCTTGACATCATGGACAAACAAATGGTGTGTAAGTATCAACACAGAGAAATCAAGTACCACTCTGTTCACCCTCTCATCTAAACAGAAAGCAGGTAAGATCTTTGTAAATGAAATACCCTTAAGGATGGACAACCAACCCACTTACTTAGGAGTGACTCTTGACTCAAAACTGACTTGGAAGCAACACATCAACAGTGCAGAAGCAAAAGCCAGAAGAAAACTAGCCATATTAAGAAAATTGAGTGGGACTACATGGGGAGCTAGTGAAAGAATCCTCAAGAACGTATATCAGCAAAGTATTCTACCACATTTAGAATATGGCTCAACATCTTGGTGCACAGCATCAAACACTACGCTGCATAATCTAGACAAAGTTCAAAATCACTACGGATTATCACAGGTGCCATGAGGTCCACACCAATAGTAGAAATGCAGAAAATAGTTGGTGTTCAACCACTAAAGGAACGTAGAGACACAAAGGTCATGACCATGGGAGAAAAATTCCTTAGCTCTGTAAGCCATCCCCTGAAGGAGAGATTCAATAACTTGGCATTAGGACGGCTTAAAAGAAGCAGCTTCATTCATCAGGCCAAGCGTATGCGTAAGCTGATACCTGACCTTCCAACTGTAGTCACTCCATTATCATCTGTACCAGAGCATACACCATGGAAAGAAGCAGATTATACACAAATAACTATTCAGACTGAAGTGAAAGGTGTGCAGAATGGTGAGATGCAGAGCAGTCTTGTAAGATCAACAGCCACACTTAGTGTTCTAGATGACAAATATCCATGTGACACCTGGATACGAGTGTATACAGATGGATCTGCACATAATGCCATAAAAAATGGTGGGGCAGGAGCATATATTGAATATCCAAACAACACCATTGACAAGATTTCCATACCCACTGGTAAATACTGCAACAACTTTGATGCAGAAGTAAGGGCAATTATTGCTGCAGTTGAAAAACTATCAGACTCCAGAATTGATACATGTCCTGTAGTAATTCTCACAGATGCAAGATCAGTACTGGAGGCTCTTCAGTGCAACAAACTACCAGACCTTAAGGATGCCTTGTCAAAAATTGGCTTACAACATGGAGTCACTTTGCAGTGGATTCCCTCCCACTGTGGGATACCAGGCAATGAGAAAGCTGACCATCTGGCCAAAGAGGCCACTGAAATGGAGCAACCAGACATACCAGTCACCTATAATCAGAAGAAAAGCATGATAAAAACCTACAGGAAGCCACAAACACCACCACATGATGACTATCACATGCTAAACAGAAAGGAACAAGTCACCATCTTCCGTCTCCGAACAGGACACAGCCGACTCCGAAGTCATATGTATACAAAGTTTAAGGTTGGTACTACTAATCTATGTACATGTGCCCAGGTGCCCCAGACTGTGGAACATATCCTCCAGAACGTATATCAGCAAAGTATTCTACCACATTTAGAATATGGCTCAACATCTTGGTGCACAGCATCAAACACTACGCTGCATAATCTAGACAAAGTTCAAAATCACTACGGATTATCACAGGTGCCATGAGGTCCACACCAATAGTAGAAATGCAGAAAATAGTTGGTGTTCAACCACTAAAGGAACGTAGAGACACAAAGGTCATGACCATGGGAGAAAAATTCCTTAGCTCTGTAAGCCATCCCCTGAAGGAGAGATTCAATAACTTGGCATTAGGACGGCTTAAAAGAAGCAGCTTCATTCATCAGGCCAAGCGTATGCGTAAGCTGATACCTGACCTTCCAACTGTAGTCACTCCATTATCATCTGTACCAGAGCATACACCATGGAAAGAAGCAGATTATACACAAATAACTATTCAGACTGAAGTGAAAGGTGTGCAGAATGGTGAGATGCAGAGCAGTCTTGTAAGATCAACAGCCACACTTAGTGTTCTAGATGACAAATATCCATGTGACACCTGGATACGAGTGTATACAGATGGATCTGCACATAATGCCATAAAAAATGGTGGGGCAGGAGCATATATTGAATATCCAAACAACACCATTGACAAGATTTCCATACCCACTGGTAAATACTGCAACAACTTTGATGCAGAAGTAAGGGCAATTATTGCTGCAGTTGAAAAACTATCAGACTCCAGAATTGATACATGTCCTGTAGTAATTCTCACAGATGCAAGATCAGTACTGGAGGCTCTTCAGTGCAACAAACTACCAGACCTTAAGGATGCCTTGTCAAAAATTGGCTTACAACATGGAGTCACTTTGCAGTGGATTCCCTCCCACTGTGGGATACCAGGCAATGAGAAAGCTGACCATCTGGCCAAAGAGGCCACTGAAATGGAGCAACCAGACATACCAGTCACCTATAATCAGAAGAAAAGCATGATAAAAACCTACAGGAAGCCACAAACACCACCACATGATGACTATCACATGCTAAACAGAAAGGAACAAGTCACCATCTTCCGTCTCCGAACAGGACACAGCCGACTCCGAAGTCATATGTATACAAAGTTTAAGGTTGGTACTACTAATCTATGTACATGTGCCCAGGTGCCCCAGACTGTGGAACATATCCTCCAGAACTGCATCAACTACGAGACACTGAGAAATAATTACTGGCCCAGTGAAACCACTAAAGAAGATAAGCTCTACGGTTCCATACATGAGTTACAAAAAACAGTGAAATTTATCCAAGAGACAGGACTGCAGATATAGACAGACAGTGCGAACGAAGAAGAAGAAGAAGATAGAATCAAACAAGAAGGCAGCATAATAAAATGTTTTGTTATATAGAATCAAAGAAAAAATCAGCAAAATAAAATGTTTATTCTCAGCACTTCCGTCTAACCAAATAACAAGTGTTCAGTTTATCCATTGAACGCTTGTCGTAACATGTAGTAAGTCAACAAAGCAGTGATGGACAATCTGCTGTTTCAAAATCCTTGCTGCGGACCCCCTGCTGTTTCAAAATCTAGGCTGTGGACCCCATGCTGTTTCAAAATCCTTGCTGCGGACCCCCTGCTGTTTCAAAATCCTTGCTGCGGACCCCCTGCTGTTTCAAAATCTAGGCTGTGGACCCCATGCTGTTTCAAAATCCAAGCTGTGACTCCTATACTTTGGAAAAGTTTCATATCTATATGGTGGCTTTAAATGCAAAAAAATGTTTTCAGAAAATGTAGGCGATGTTTAATGAGCAAATGCTATATTACACTATAAAACAATGTACAAACATGGTGAATTTTCAAAACTACATAAGAAAAAATAATATTTCCACTTGTTCTAACATAAAAAGGGCCCAAGGTTTTTGTTATGGAACCCCACCACAGATTCGTGGACCCCTGGGGATCTGCGGAACCACCAGTTGGGACCTCTGATCTCTCCACCAATATCACAATAAGAGATATGTATAGAATACTAAATATAATGCACACACGCAGAAAGAAGCAATGTACTAAATATAATGCTGCACACACAAAAAGAAGCAATGTCAGGGAGTTTTTTAGTATACACCGCCCACGTTACCAAGTGTAGGCATGGAAGAATACATTTCCAGCACATGGCTGCTTTCAGCATGTGAAAATAGGCCGTATAGAACCAAACATAGCTACTGTGATTTCCTAGATATTAAATGAGAATAACTGTCTGCAGCAGCAATCAAGAAAACTTGAAACGAGTTTACACATCTAGCACTGGAGGGACAACTTGATAGAAACATGTTAACTCATCCTTAGCAGCGCCGTAAGAAAACGAGTAAGCACATCTTTAGCTGCAAAAGGGTTAACTATTATATTTTAATTTGCCATTGTTGACAGACAATTTTTAACCAGTACATTATAATTTGGTGTTGATAGAAAATTCCCGTTACAGAATCCAGTCCTGGTATATTGACCTGCAGGAAATAACATAAACTGTGTCACTGAATGTTTTGAAACACAAAATTAGATTGGAAATGATGATTGATATGACATTTTGTGAGCTGCATTCATTTGTTTTCCTCTCATATTCCTATAAAGAGAACTTGATACTCTGAGAGTCGCAGAATTTATTTCTTGTGGTATGTTATGTTGGCAGGGACTAGATACTGTCAGTAAATATTTTATTTGTTGTGGTATGTTATGTTGGCAGTGGCTAGATACTGTTAGTAAATATTTTATTTGTTGTGGTATGTTATGTTGGCAGGGAGTAGATACTGTCAGTAAAAAGACCTCATGTTTCTCTGACCTGCAAGATTTATGTATTTTTTCTAAGTGGAACAGAACAGAAATAATAATAGCAATGTATCACATCCCTTGGAGAGATTCATTGATAGTTGGTGCTGGTAAGAAGAATAAGCGAATACTTTTGCTGGTCTACTTTCACTCTTTTTTGCTTTCTCAGAATCTAAGATGCATCAGTGGTGCTGACAATTTTTTGTCACCAGAAAATATAAACATGTAACTCTTGGATTCTTCCACTTCTCTCATTTGAGTTACATTATATAGCTCATAACACAATTATTGTTTCCATAAGCATTGTTACATAGAATCAAACAAGAAGGCAGCTTTTGTTACATAGAATCAAACAAGAAGGCAGCATAATAAAATGTTTTGTTACATAGAATCAAACAAGAAGGCAGCATAATAAAATGTTTTGTTACATAGAATCAAACAAGAAGGCAGCATAATAAAATGTTTTGTTACATAGAATCAAACAAGAAGGCAGCATAATAAAATGTTTTGTTACATAGAATCAAACAGAAGGCAGCATAATAAAATGTTTTGTTACATAGAATCAAACAAGAAGGCAGCATAATAAAATGTTTTGTTACATAGAATCAAACAAGAAGGCAGCATAATAAAATGTTTTGTTATATAGAATCAAAGAAAAAATCAGCAAAATAAAATGTTTATTCTCAGCACTTCCGTCTAACCAAATAACAAGTGTTCAATTTATCCAATTTATCTGCTGTTCGGGTACAGTCCATCTTAGTGGTTCCCATTTAACAAAAGTCAATGGACCCCCTGCTGTTTCAAAATCCTTGCTGCGGACCCCCTGCTGTTTCAAAATCTAGGCTGTGGACCCCATGCTGTTTCAAAATCCAAGCCGTGACTCCCATACTTTGGAAAAGTTTCATATCTATATGGTGGCTTTAAATGCAAAAAAATGTTTTCAGAAAATGTAGGCAATGTTTAATGAGCAAATGCTATATTACACTATAAAACAATGTACAAACATGGTGAATTTTCAAAACTACATAAGAAAAAATAATATTTCCACTTGTTCTAACATAAAAAGGGCCCATGGTTTTTGTTATGGAACCCCACCACAGATTCGTGGACCCCTGGGGATCTGCGGAACCACCAGTTGGGACCTCTGATCTCTCCACCAATATCACAATAAGAGATATATATAGAATACTAAATATAATGCACACACACAGAAAGAAGCAATGTACTAAATATAATGCTGCACACACAAAAAGAAGCAATGTACTAAATATAATGCTGCACACACAAAAAGAAGCAATGTACTAAATATAATGCTGCACACACAAAAAGAAGCAATGTACTAAATATAATGCTGCACACACAAAAAGAAGCAATGTACTAATATAATGCTGCACACAAAAAGAAGCAATGTACTAAATATAATGCACACACACAGAAAGAAGCAATGTACTAAATATAATGCTGCACACACAAAAAGAAGCAATGTACTAAATATAATGCACACACACAGAAAGAAGCAATGTACTAAATATAATGCTGCACACACACAGAAAGAAGCAATGTACTAAATATAATGCTGCACACACACAGAAAGAAGCAATGTACTAAATATAATGCTGCACACACACAGAAAGAAGCAATGTACTAAATATAATGCTGCACACACACAGAAAGAAGCAATGTACTAAATATAATGCTGCACACACACAGAAAGAAGCAATGTACTAAATATAATGCTGCACACACACAGAAAGAAGCAATGTACTAAATATAATGCTGCACACACACAGAAAGAAGCAATGTACTAAATATAATGCTGCACACACAAAAAAGAAGCAATGTCAGGGAATTTTTTAGTATACACCACCCACGTTACCAAGTGTAGGCATGGAAGAATACATTTCCAGCACATGGCTGCTTTCAGCATGTGAAAATAGTCCGTATAGAACCAAACATAGCTACTGTGATTTCCTAGATATTAAATGAGAATAACTGTCTGCAGCAGCAATCAAGAAAACTTGAAACGAGTTTACACATCTAGCACTGGAGGGACAACTTGATAGAAACATGTTAACTCATCCTTAGCAGCGCCGTAAGAAAACGAGTAAGCACATCTTTAGCTGCAAAAGGGTTAACTATTATATTTTAATTTGCCATTGTTGACAGACAATTTTTAACCAGTACATTATAATTTGGTGTTGATAGAAAATTCCCGTTACAGAATCCAGTCCTGGTATATTGACCTGCAGGAAATAACATAAACTGTGTCACTGAATGTTTTGAAACACAAAATTAGATTGGAAATGATGATTGATATGACATTTTGTGAGCTGCATTCATTTGTTTTCCTCTCATATTCCTATAAAGAGAACTTGATACTCTGAGAGTCGCAGAATTTATTTCTTGTTCAGTCGCCCACAATAATTTGGAAAGAGAAATCATTCTTGTGTGTTCCTAGGTGAGATTGACAGACCTAGTATTTCTTATGATTGTTTGGTTGACTTGCAGGTTTGCATATGTGGAGTTTGCAAGCGAGGCAGCGGCAGAGGCAAACTTTAAACTTCTCTCAGGCTCCATCATGAGAGGGAGGAGGCTGGAAGTAGACTATGTGGGCTCTAAGAGCAGTTTCCAGCAGAAGAAGCAGAAGACAGAGCCAGGTTTGTTCCAGGAGTTTTGTTGGTTTAGTGTTTTACAAAAATATATGTGAGGGGTGTTCACAAAGTACTATATTACACATGGAAGCAGTGCCATGGCATGAGTTGTAACCTTTCCTGAGTACACATGCAAAGTCTGAACTTGTCGTCTTAATCTTTTACACTGTGCAAGCCTCTATTTCGACATGGCTGAGAAAATTCAATGGTGTGTGTGCATTGATTTCTGGGTTTGCCTCAGAAAAACTGGTGCTGAAACTTATGAAATGCTACAGTCAGCTTTTGGTGAGTCCTGCCTAAGTCGATCGATCAAAGACATTTGAGTGGTCTTCCCAATTCAAAGTAGAGGCCAGTTGTTTGAAGATGACCGCCGGCATGGCAGACCATCCACCTCACGCACAGTTGAGGCTGTGGCATGTATGAGAAATCATTTGTGCTAACTGACATCTGATGGCCAAAGAGGTAGCAGAGGATGCAGGAGTAGCATTTGCTACTTGCCATAAAGCGAAAATGGTGCCCCATCTCCTGACTACACAGCAAAAGGCAGATCACATGTGGGCATACACTGACCTCTGTGAGTGAACCCAAAACAATCCCAACTTTATGTTATTGATAATCACTGGTTATTGAAAGCTGAATGTATGGGTTGACCCTGAAGCAAAGCTGATGTCATCCCAATGACATATCTCCTCGATCAAGGAAAGTGGCAGGTGAAGTCCAGTGTCAAGACCATGTTGATTGAATTCTTTGACATTGATGTCATTCTTTTTGCCTAGAGGGCAGACAGTCATTACAGAATTATACATAGCAGTCCTGCAGCGCCTCAGTGATGCTGTGCACACACATTGTCCTGAGAAGTTGCATACCGGCAATTGGATCCTTCACCATGACAATGTTTCTGCACATGTCTGTTAGAACAAATGAATTTTTGGTGAAACACCACATTCCATTGCTTCCACACCCTCTATACTCACTTGATCTTGCTTCCTGCGACTTCTTGTTCCCACATCTGAAGAAAACATAGAAATATCACAGCTTTGATGAAATTGAAGAGATTCAAAGAAACATGATAAGAAAAGTGAGGGTTATTCCACAAAATAGCTACCAGAGGTGCTTCCATAAAAATAGCAGGACTGCTGGGGTAAGTGTACACAGTCGAAAAGAGACTACTTTGAAGGAGACTAGAACAAGAAGTTGGTAAGTCTACTCATTTAGTGCAAACAAAAATCAGCCCAGGACTGAACTTTGTGAGCAGCCCTTGTGTGTGTGTGTGCACGCACGCATGTGTGTTTCAGTTCTCAAGTTGGAAGTTTACTATTTATAGATAACTGCTTTATGTTCTCATTTTGTCTGTCCCCGTCTGCAATCCTCAATAGAAATATATATATTCTGTACCTAATCCCAATAGAAATGTTCCTCCAGTAGGAAGATATATCTTCTGTACCTACCTTCAGTAGGAAGGTATATTATCTGTACCTGCATCTAGTAGCAAGGTATATCTTCTGTACCTAACCCCAGTAGAAAAGTGTATCTTCAGTAGAAAAGTACAGAGTGTTCCATAAATAACTGTGCACTAACCCAGTATCGATTCCAGTATCGTAGTGATATCTTAATGTCTGCAGTATCTAGCCACATCTACCTGCTGTGACTGGAGTCGCCAGTTAAGCATGCTGATTAAAAAATATTATGTATTAAAAGCTAATCAGACATGTACCTTGTAACAAATATTGAAAATGATCTCCTTGTGTGTCTGTACAAGCTTGAACACATTTTATTTTATTTGCAGACACTTTTCTTTGTTCTGCTGGTGAAATGTTTCTTATGTGTGGGCAATTTCGATAAACTTCAGATCATTTATTTTGTGCGTCAATGTAGCCAGAAACGTGAAACCAGGTCCCATCTGTAAAAAAGGTGACATCAAGAATATCAGTAGTTTTAGTTTGAATGAAGTTTGTAGACCATTCACAGTAACAGAGTTCATGATCCGCTGGAAGCAACTGTTGGACCGCAGTTACTTTATGGGAAGAGTTACAATCTTCTCTTCGCTGTTGGCGAGATCTTCAGCTGCCGTGCGTGGAGCGCTGCTCCTCCCGGCCAATGAAGAAATTTGCAAATGAGGTTGCCGCGCACCATCACTGCGGAAAAGGTGGTAGAAAGGATAAAGCGAAGCAAACAGTCAAATCACGGCACCTCTGGTCTAGAGGTCGGCCACGTCCTGAGTGCAGTCATATCGGGTGAAATGCATGAACCGGCTTGTCCCAGAGGTTAAGACACTGCTGGCGAGACTCTTCAAATGCCGCGCGTGGAGTGAAGCTCCTCCCGGTTAAGGAAGTAAATGCGGAAAAGAAATAAAGGTTGCTGTGCGGAGCCGATGGGAAAAGGTGGTGGAAAGTAAAATTTAACCGGTATGTCCAGTAGTATCGCTACGAGAGCTGTACCATGGCACCTCTGCCCTAGAGGCCGCCCACGTCCGAAATACACCTACACTGGTGAAATATGCCTAAACCGGCACACACCAGGGGTGGAACTTGATGGCTAGATATGTCATGCCACCTCCGCTCTAGAGGTCGGTAACGCCTGATAAACACCCATACTGGTGAATTTTGCCTAAACCGGCTCATACCAGGGGTGAATCTTGAAGGCTATGCATGTACCTCTGCCCTAGAGGTCGGTCCCGTCCCAAACATGCCCATACTGGGATAATGCCTAAACCGGCTCAACCCAGGGGTAGAAGTCACTAGTGGTGAGGATTCGTCCACCTGGACAAAAGCTCCATCCTGGTCACAACTAGGAAGGGTAACGGCCACAACCACAAAATGCTGAAGTCGGAGACACTGGACCAGGGAAGTCTAGATAGGCAACCACCTCTCACCCGGCGGGGATGTTTGTGTATCCTAATCACGCTGAGGTTTTCCGGTGAGAAAGTCCAACCCTGGACTGGATGGGCAACCACCTCTCACCCGGCGATGATACACGGGTATCTCAAAACACGTCGAGGTTTTCCGGTGAGAAAGTCCAGCTCTGGCCTGGGTGGGCTACCGCCTCTCACCCAGCGGGGATGCACTGATATCCTAAACACGTCGAGGTCTTCCGGTGAGAAAGTCCAACCCTAGACTAAACTGGTGCAATGAAAACCACGGTGTCACGCAATCCCGCTTCCGAGACCCACCAAGAATACTGGCTAAAGCACTGTGATACTCTGAACCCCTTGTGGTCCTCTCTTGGATCTCGTGTGGTCTATTTTGGACCACACAGGGGACCACGGGACCTAACGAGGACCACAGGCGTGAATTCAGTAGGTTCACAGTGCGGCTTTTGGTGGTAGAAGTGAACGAAGAAGAAGAAGAAGAAGACAATCTTCTCTGACTACAGTTACTTTATATGGGAAGAGTTTCAAATTTTATCTGTCCACTTTATGCACTGTTGCATAAATCCAATACCTTCCTGTTATGCAAAGCCTTTGATGGACTCTGAAGCACAGAGTCAGAAATGTTCGATAATTTCTCCTTAAGTTTAGATGGTCTCCCACTGCGGTGTGCATCTGACACAGCTTGTGTCACGAAATTTCTCAATAAGTTTATAAACTGCAATGCGATAAGGTACGGATGTTCCTGGGAAGTTTTCAACGAATGGCTCCTGCACTAAATTAGTGTATGTACTGCCTTCTCGAAATACAAGCTCAACAAGAAAAGTATGGTCCTAGTGAAAGAACCATAGTGAATAAGCTGATTTATACAATTCGCTTCGACAGCTGCTTTGCTGCTTAACAACTGAATACACAAAGACAGACTGATTATAGTGAATGTTACACATCAGGGTTCAACACACTAATGTACGCAGGTAAGATGTGGCTAGATACCGTAGTCATTAACATATCAGTACGATACCAGAATCGATACTGGGTTAGTGCACAGTTATTTTCCGAATGCACTGTATATCTTCTGAACCTACCTCCAGTAGAAAAGTATATCTTCTATACCTACCTCCAGTAGAAAAGTATATCTTCTGTACCTACTCCAGTAGAAAAGTATATCTTCTGTACCTACCTCCAGTAGAAAAGTATATCTTCTGTACCTACCTCCAGTAGAAAAGTATATCTTCTGTACCTACCCCTAGTAGAAAAGTATATCTTCTGTACCTACCTCCAGTAGAAAAGTATATCTTCTGTACCTACCCCTAGTAGAAAAGTATATCTTCTGTACCTACCTCAGTAGAAAAGTATATCTTCTGTACCTACTCCAGTAGAAAAGTATATCTTCTGTACCTACCTCCAGAAGAAAAGTATATCTTCTGTACCTACCTCCAGAAGAAAAGTATATCTTCTGTACCTACCTCCATAAGAAAAGTATATCTTCTGTACCTACCTCCATAAGAAAAGTATATCTTCTGTACCTACCTCCATAAGAAAAGTATATCTTCTGTACCTACCTCCAGAAGAAAAGTATATCTTCTGTACCTACCTCCAGAAGAAAAGTATATCTTCTGTACCTACCTCCAGAAGAAAAGTATATCTTCTGTACCTACCTCCAGTAGAAAAGTATATCTTCTGTACCTACCTCCAGAAGAAAAGTATATCTTCTGTGCTCCAGTTGAAAAGTATATCTTCTGTACCTACCCCCAGAAGAAAAGTATATCTTCTGTACCTACCTCCAGAAGAAAAGTATAATTAAACAAATATACCTCTTGTTACCAGCTCAAGAAGATCCCCTGAAGCTCTATGTATCAGGCCTGCCAGTGTCAGCAAAAAACGCAGACTTACAGAAACTCTTCCCTGAGGCAGTAGAAATATCCATACCTCAGAGAAAGAAAAACAAGCAGGCATTTGGGTGAGGATAATCTTTACTTTCACTAACTAATCACATTCTAGTAGTTGTTTCTAGTTGTTTTCTCACCTGTCATGTGCGTTGTTACTTGTTGTTTCTGTCATGTTTGATGTTACTTGTTGTTTTCTGTCCTGTCATGTGTGATGTTACTTGTTGTTTCTGTCATGTCATCTGTGATGTTACTTGTTGTTTTCTGTCCTGTCATGTTTGATGTTACTTGTTTTCTGTCCTGTCATGTGTGATGTTACTTGTTTTCTGACCTGTCATGTGTGATGTTACTTGTTTTCTGACCTGTCATGTGTGTGTTACTTGTTTTCTGACCTGTTATGTGTGATGTTACTTGTTTTCTGACCTGTCATGTGTGATGTTACTTGTTGTTTTCTGACCTGTCATGTGTGATGTTACTTGTTTTCTGACCTGTCATGTGTGTGTTACTTGTTTTCTGACCTGTCATGTGTGATGTTACTTGTTTTCTGACCTGTCATGTGTGATGTTACTTGTTTTCTGACCTGTCATGTGTGATGTTACTTGTTGTTTTCTGACCTGTCATGTGTGTGTTACTTGTTTTCTGACCTGTCATATGTGATGTTACTTGTTTTCTGACCTGTCATGTTTGATGTTACTTGTTGTTTTCTGACCTGTCATGTGTGATGTTAGTTGTTGTTTTCTGACCTGTCATGTGTGATGTTACTTGTTGTTTTCTGACCTGTCATGTATGATGTTACTTGTTGATTTCTGACCTGTCATGTGTGATGTTACTTGTTGTTTTCTGACCTGTCATGTTTGATGTTACTTGTTTTCTGTCCTGTCATGTGTGATGTTACTTGTTTTCTGACCTGTCATGTGTGATGTTACTTGTTTTCTGTCCTGTCATGTTTGATGTTACTTGTTTTCTGTCCTGTCATGTTTGATGTTACTTGTTTTCTGTCCTATCATGTGTGTGATGTTACTTGTTTTCCAAGAGAAAAACCTTGTACTAGCAGCATGGATAGACCTGAAGAAAGCCTTTGATAAAGTATGGAAAAAAGGTCTGTTGTGGAAACTAAGAAACTGCAATGTGAATGGAAGACTGTACAACTGGATAAAGTCCTATTTACACAATAGAAGAGCTAGAGTAGTAATGGATGGACACAAAAGCCAGAAAGTACTTCTGCGACACGGTGTACCACAAGGAGGAGTCCTTTCGCCTACACTATTCCTTGTATTCATTAATGACCTGGTCAAGGAACTTCCCTATGGAATCAAAGCAGCACTGTATGCAGATGATCTGGTCATGTGGTGTACAGATGAATATGCGACAGTTGCTACACAGAGACTCCAAAGAGCAGCAGACATCTTGACATCATGGACAAGCAAATGGTGTGTAAGTATCAACACAGAGAAATCAAGTACCACTCTGTTCACCCTCTCATCTAAACAGAAAGCAGGTAAGATCTTTGTAAATGAAATACCCTTAAGGATGGACAACCAACCCACTTACTTAGGAGTGACTCTTGACTCAAAACTGACTTGGAAGCAACACATCAACAGTGCAGAAGCAAAAGCCAGAAGAAAACTAGCCATATTAAGAAAATTGAGTGGGACTACATGGGGAGCTAGTGAAAGAATCCTCAAGAACGTATATCAGCAAAGTATTCTACCACATTTAGAATATGGCTCAACATCTTGGTGCACAGCATCAAACACTACGCTGCATTATCTAGACAAGGTTCAAAATCAGTCACTACGGATTATCACAGGTGCCATGAGGTCCACACCAATAGTAGAAATGCAGAAAATAGTTGGTGTTCAACCGCTAAAGGAACGTAGAGACACAAAGGTCATGACCATGGGAGAAAAATTCCTTAGCTCTGTAAGCCATCCCCTGAAGGAGAGATTCAATAACTTGGCATTAGGACGGCTTAAAAGAAGCAGCTTCATTCATCAGGCCAAGCGTATGCGTAAGCTGATACCTGACCTTCCAACTGTAGTCACTCCATTATCATCTGTACCAGAGCATACACCATGGAAAGAAGCAGATTATACACAAATAACTATTCAGACTGAAGTGAAAGGTGTGCAGAATGGTGAGATGCAGAGCAGTCTTGTAAGATCAGTAGCCACACTTAGTGTTCTAGATGACAAATATCCATGTGACACCTGGATACGTGTGTATACAGATGGATCTGCACATAATGCCATAAAAAATGGTGGGGCAGGAGCATATATTGAATATCCAAACAACACCATTGACAAGATTTCCATACCCACTGGTAAATACTGCAACAACTTTGATGCAGAAGTTAGGGCAATTATTGCTGCAGTTGAAAAACTATCAGACTCCAGAATTGATACACGTCCTGTAGTAATTCTCACAGATGCAAGATCAGTACTGGAGGCTCTTCAGTGCAACAAACTACCAGACCTTAAGGATGCCTTGTCAAAAATTGGCTTACAACATGGAGTCACTTTGCAGTGGATTCCCTCCCACTGTGGGATACCAGGCAATGAGAAAGCTGACCATCTGGCCAAAGAGGGCACTGAAATGGAGCAACCAGACATACCAGTCACCTATAATCAGAAGAAAAGCATGATAAAAACCTACAGGAAGCCACAAACACCACCACATGATGACTATCACATGCTAAACAGAAAGGAACAAGTCACCATCTTCCGTCTCCGAACAGGACACAGCCGACTCCGAAGTCATATGTATACAAAGTTTAAGGTTGGTACTACTAATCTATGTACATGTGCCCAGGTGCCCCAAACCGTGGAACATATCCTCCAGAACTGCATCAACTACGAGACACTGAGAAATAATTACTGGCCCAGTGAAACCACTAAAGAAGATAAGCTCTACGGTTCCATACATGAGTTACAAAAAACAGTGAAATTTATCCAAGAGACAGGACTGCAGATATAGACAGACAGTGCGAACGAAGAAGAAGAAGAAGAAGTTACTTGTTTTTTTGTCCTCACTTACATTTTGTTCTCACTTACATTTTGTCCTCACTTACATTTTGTCCTCACTTACATTTTGTTCTCACTTACATTTTGTTCTCACTTACATTGTTGTGATTCTGACAGAAGCCCCCACTCCTCCACACCTGGCTACTCTCCATGTGTTGTCGTTCACAGTCTTGGGAGCTGTCTTGTTCAGATCTTTTTGTGAATTGTTTAGTGGAATTTTATGTGAAATTTCTTATCTAGTTTTAGTTTTACTCTGTACATAAGGTAAAAATTATGTTTGTTACTGGAATACTTTCTGCGTGGTAGACACTGAGGTACCAGAATACTTTTAAACCTGTAAACACTCGAGTATCTTTCATCATTAAACTGCAGCAGAATGTGTTTTGTTTCCTGTTTGTAACAAATTTACAAGTTAGTGTTGCTTATCTGTCAGGTGCAGATTGTTTGTAAAATGTTTACATAAAAAAATTTTGTTATCCAAGATTTTTTAATTACATCCTAGATATGCCTTTATTGAGTTTGCTTCGAAAGAGGTGACAGACAAATACCACAAGAAAGGCCAGGATCTCTCTCTTGAAGGCTGCAAATTGATTGTTCTCCATGCCAGAAAGAGGAAAGAACCCACAGCAGCGGAGCAGAAGAAGAAAGAAAGCAGGCAGAAGCAGAAGGCGGGCGCTGTACAGCAGGACAAGAAAGGTGAGGCTTGAAATACTCGGCGTTATTAATTTGACGCCAACATTCTGTACGTAGATGTAGAGTAATCTGACACCAACATTCTGTACGTAGATGTAGAGTAATCTGACACCAACATTCTGTACGTAGATGTAGAGTAATCTGACACCAACATTCTGTACGTAGATGTAGGGCGGCAGAACAAGATTTGTGCATTCCTTCCTGTGGCACAAGGGGAAAACTTGTCAATCTGAGGATCGGAAAAGTCAGGGGCAAGTACTTTATATTTCTACAATTACAGGGAGAGTCAGTAAGTAAAGCTATAAACTGATCTCTCTCTCTCTCTAAACTGATATGAGGTAGCTTAAAATGCAAGTTGGTAGTTTCTGAAGGTGACATTAGATGGCATAAGCATCAGGTTTGATATTTAGGTAGCAGGTGCTAGGTGCTGAATGCATGTGTGCACATGCATAAAAAAAGTAACTCTTCCTGAGCAATGGATTACAGAAGAACAGCATGCAGTTGCCCATTTTTTTTTTTTTTTAACAAAAGGACTTACTGCCAAGGATGTTCACAAGGAAGTGCTTCCTGTCTGTGGTGGGGAGTGTTTGCTGCGACAGGTGATACACAAAAGGGTGGATAAATTCTCTTGAAGACACTCAGAAGTTATTGGTGAAGACCAACCTGGTTGTCCTGTTCGTGTTGTGACAGAAGCAACTGTGAGACAGCTCGATGAGATTATTTAAGCTGGCTGACCATGTAGCAGCCGCAATAGAATGGTTCAAGGTTATGCTGTCGGCAGGGAAGGTTTATGTTTACAGTGTTTTGGGATTCCGAAGGAGCGCTATTAGTCTGTTTCCAGAAGAAAGGTGACAGTGTGAATGCTGCATCATACTGCCAGGTTCTGTTAGTCTGTTTCTAGAAGAAAGGTGACAGTGTGAATGCTGCATCATACTGCCAGGTTCTGTTAGTCTGTTTCTAGAAGAAAGGTGACAGTGTGAATGCTGCATCATACTGCCAGGTTCTGTTAGTCTGTTTCCAGAAGAAAGGTGACAGTGTGAATGCTGCATCATACTGCCAGGTTCTGTTAGTCTGTTTCTAGAAGAAAGGTGACAGTGTGAATGCTGCATCATACTGCCAGGTTCTATTAATTCTCCATGGTGCAATGCCAAGAAAACATCAAGGCCCACTGACTATTAATCAGAGAGACAGGGTGGAAACTTCTTGAACATCTCCCTGACAGCCCATAGCAATTTCCACCCTTTTGTTCCGCTAAAAACACACCTTGGTGCCAAGAGCTTTGCGGACGACGAAGAAGTGGAAGGTGATGTGTGAATGTGAGTGGCTAAGACGGCAGAGGAGAGACTTCCGTGCTGCAGGTTTTGTGCTGCTGATAAAGCAGGGAGATAAGTGTAGCATTGTTGCTGGAGGTTATGTTGTGAAATACATGGAAATGTAAATGTGATAATACATAGTTTTCAAGTTGTTATCTCTTTTTTTTTAAAAATAAATAGCCACTTGTAACTTACTTCCTGGCTTACCTTCATATATAACTCATATATGAATTTCATTTGTTAACTGAAAACCTACATAGAGACCCACAGACATCTTTACATACAGATCCACAAACATCTTTGTAATCAAACACCACAGCCTGCATGTTTCTCCTGGAAATGACATGGCACTAATTTTTGCACTTAAAGCTAGGGACTCCTGGCTACAAAACAACTTCCTGGTGTGCCAGAAGTCAAAGCAGAAATGTCATTTTTCTTTAAAGGTTCTAAAGCCACAGCAAAACAGAGTGAAGTTGATCCAGATGATGATGAAGATAATGATGAAGATGAGGATCAGGAGGATGAAGTTGATAAGGTGAGTAGATGAATGCCTGTGAGAAGAGTGTGTGAGGTGAGTAGATGAATGAAAACCTGTGAGAAGGGTGTGTGAGGTGAGTAGATGAATGAAAACGTGTGAGGTGAGTAGATGAATGAAAACCTGTGAGAAGAGTGTATGAGGTGAGTAAATGAATGAAAAGTAAGAAGAGTGTGTGAGGTGAGTAGATGAATGAAAACCTGTGAGAAGAGTGTGTGAGGTGAGTAGATGAATGAAAACCTGTGAGAAGAGTGTGTGAGGTGAGTAGATGAATGAAAACCTGTGAGAAGACTGTGTGAGATGTGTCCAGGTTAACTATCAGACCTGGTGTATCACTTGTATCAGACCACAGACACAACAATACTTGTGCTGAAAAGCAGGATTTTGGAGAACAAATTCTTGTTTTTTGGGAGAATTAGAAACATTTTTAATTACTGAGTTTCCGTCTTTACCGAAATGAAGGTTTAGAAAGTATAGGTTTGTTATTGGAGTAGCATGATAGTGATGTCAGTGGTAGGTGCAGGTATTGTTAAGTCAAGAATACAAGATGTAATAGCAACATGATGATGGTGCTAGTGTGATGTGAAGTTATGTTAAGTAAAGAATACAAGAGGTAGTAGCAACATGATGATGATGGTGCTAGTGTGATGTGAAGCATTGTTAAGTAAAAAATACATGTAATAGCAACATTGTTGAGTTGCAGAAAAATGTTTCAAAATTGCAAGTTGAATGAGCTCCCTTGATAAAACTTGGGAACCAACAAAACATTAGTTTAGTTGGGAAGATATTAAAAACATCCAGAGAAGCAACAAGATAACATTAGTTTAGTTGGGAAGATATTAAAAACATCCAGAGAAGCAACAGGATAACATTAGTTTAGTTGGGAAGATATTAAAAACATCCAGAGAAGCAACAGGATAACATTAGTTTAGTTGGGAAGATATTAAAAACATCCAGAGAAGCAACAGGATAACATTAGTTTAGTTGGGAAGATATTAAAAACATCCAGAGAAGCAACAGGATAACATTAGTTTAGTTGGGAAGATATTAAAAACATCCAGAGAAGCAACAAGATAACATTAGTTTAGTTGGGAAGATATTAAAAACATCCAGAGAAGCAACAGGATAACATTAGTTTAGTTGGGAAGATATTAAAAACATCCAGAGAAGCAACAAGATAACATTAGTTTAGTTGGGAAGATATGATACAGAGAGAGAGCGAGTCTTGTAAACAGGGAAATGTAATGTGTAAGCTGTGATGTAATGTAAGATGTGATGTACTGTAAGTTGTATAGTTGAAGACTTTGGTGACCTTTTTTTTCTGTCTTATTTCTTAGGAGTATAATACAAAGACAGGCGTGGACAATGAAGATATGGAAAGTGATGATGATGATGATGATGAAGATGATGATGATGAAGACGATGATGATGATGATGACAAGGATGATGATGATGAAGAGGGGGACAGTGATGAATAGATATTGTTGTTCTTGTTTATTTTTTCTAACAAATAAAAGATTTCATGATGTAATGGATTGTGTTTTTGTGTGCTTCATGATCCATTGTGTATGTCCTGATATGTTTGTCATGAGGCAGTGTATGTGCTTGTGTTTTTGTCATATTAGTCTTCTTCTTCTTCTTCGTTCACATTGTCTGTCTATATCTGCAGTCCTGTCTCTTGGACAAATTTCACTGTTTTTTGTAATTCATGTATGGAACCATAGAGCTTATCTTCTTTAGTGGTTTCACTGGGCCAGTAATTATTTCTCAGTGTCTCTGAGTTGGTGCAGTTTTGGAGGATATGTTCCACAGTTTGGGGCACCTAGGCACATGTACATAGATTAGTAGTACCAACCTTAAACTTTGTGTACATATTACTTCGGAGTCGGCTGTGTCCTGTTCGGAGACAGAAAATGGTGACTTGTTCCTTTCTGTTTAGCATGTGATAGTCATCATGTGGTAGTGTTTGTGGCTTCCTGTAGGTTTTTATCGTGCTTTTCGGTTCTAAGGACTGTTATTGCCGGAGGTGGGGTGGAGAATTCGCTCTCCCTCCAACGGCGTGCGACTCAAACAGCCTCTGGCAGTCAAGTCCAGCTCCTGGCCTTCCCGTGGCAGAACTGTTTAAACTGACAGGAGAAGGGGCGAGGGCGAATATTTTTGCGCCTGAAAACCAGACACTTAGGGTAGATGAGTGGCACGTTTGGTAGCTCATCTACCGCTGCTGGCGAGATTCTTCAGCTGCCGTGCGTGGAGCGGTGCTCCTTCCGGCCAATGAAGAAAGGTGCAAATGGGGTTGCCGAGCAGCATCACTGTGGAAAAGGTGGTAGAAAGGATAAAGCGAAGCGAACAGTCAAATCACAGCACCTCTGGTCTGGAGGTCGGCCACGTCCTAAGTGCACTCATATCAGGTGAAATTTTTTTCCCGGCCAAGGAAGAAAATGCGGAAAAGCAATCAGGGTTGCTGTGTGGCGTCAATGTGAAAAGCTGAAGGAAAAAGATAAAGTGAAGTTTAATCGGTATGTCTAGTAGTATCGCTGGACTGGATGGGCAACCACCTCTCACCCGGCGATGATACATGGGTATCTTAAAACACGTCGAGGTTTTCCAGTGAGAAAGTCCAACTCTAGACTGAACTGGTGCAACGAAAACCATGGTGTCACGCAATCCCACTTCCGGACCCACCAAGAATACAGGCTCAAGCCCTACGATACTCTGAACCCCATGTGGTCCTCTCGGGAATCCCATGTGGTCCTTCCGGGGACCACAGGACTTAACGTGGACCACAGGCGTAAATTCAGTAGGATCACGGGGCAGTCTTGGTGGTAGAAGCGAACGGAGAAGAAGATCATGCTTTTCTTCTGATTATAGGTGATTGGTATGTCTGGTTGCTCCATTTCAGTGCCCTCTTTGGCCAGATGGTCAGCTTTCTCATTGCCTGGTATCCCACAGTGGGAGGGAATCCACTGCAGGGTGACTCCGTGTTGTAAGCCAATTTTTGACAAGGCATCCTTAAGGTCTGGTAGTTTGTTGCACTGAAGAGCTTCCAGTACTGATCTTGCATCTGTGAGAATTACTACAGGACATGTATCAATTCTGGAGTCTAATAGTTTTTCAACTGCAGCAATAATTGCCCTAACTTCTGCATCAAAGTTGTTGCAGTATTTTCCAGTGGGTATGGAAATCTTGTCAGTGGTGTTGTTTGGATATTCAATATGTGCTCCTGCCCCTCCATTCTTTATGGCATTGTGTGCAGATCCATCTGTATACACACGTATCCAGGTGTCACATGGATACTTACCATCTAGAACACTAAGTGTGGCTGTTGATCTTACAAGACTGCTCTGCATCTCACCATTCTGCACACCTTTCACTTCAGTCTGAATAGTTATTTGTGTATAATCTGCTTCTTTCCATGGTGTATGCTCTGGTACAGATGATAATGGAGCGACTACAGTTGGAAGGTCAGGTATCAGCTTACGCATATGCTTGGCCTGATGAATGAAGCTGCTTCTTTTAAGCCGTCTTAGTGCCAAGTTATTGAATCTCTCCTTCAGGGGATGGTGTACAGAGCTGAGGAATTTCTCTCCCATGGTCATGACCTTTGTGTCTCTACGTTCCTTTAGCGCTTGAACACCAACTATTTTCTACATTTCTACTATTGGTGTGGACCTCATGGCACCTGTGATAATCCGTAGTGACTGATTTTGAACCTTGTCTAGATTATGCAGCTTAGTGTTTGATGCTGTGCACCAAGATGTTGAGCCATATTCTAAATGTGGTAGAATACTTTGCTGATATACATTCTTGAGGATTCTTTCACTAGCTCCCCATGTGGTTCCACTCAATTTTCTTAATATGGCTAGTTTTCTTCTGGCTTTTGCTTCTGCACTGTTGATGTGTTGCTTCCAGGTCAGTTTTGAGTCAAGAGTCACTCCTAAGTAAGTGGGTTGGTTGTCCATCCTTAAGGATATTTCATTTACAAAGATCTTACCTGCTTTCTGTTTAGATGAGAGAGTGAACAGAGTTGTACTTGATTTCTCTGTGTTGATACTTACACACCATTTGTTTGTCCATGATGTCAAGATGTCTGCTGCTCTTTGGAGTCTCTGTGTAGCAAGTGTTGCATATTCATCTGTACACCACATGACCAGATCATCTGCATACAGTGCTGCTTTGATTCCATAGGGAAGTTCCTTGACCAGGTCATTAATGAATACAAGGAATAGTGTAGGCGAAAGGAATCCTTCTTGTGGTACACCATGTCGCAGAAGTACTTTCTGGCTTTTGTGTCCATCCATTACTACTCTAGCTCTTCTATTGTGTAAATGGGACTTTATCCAGTTGTACAGTCTTCCATTCACATTGCAGTTTCTTAGTTTCCACATCAGACCTTTTTTCCATACTTTATCAAAGGCTTTCTTTAGGTCTATCCACGCTGCTAGTACAAAGTTTTTCTCTTGGAATGCATCCTCAATCTCTTGAGAGAGACAGGTCACTTGATCTTCTGTACTGTAGTGCTGCCTAAATCCTGCTTGTTGTGGAACAAGAAGGTTTTCATTTTCTAGGTACCATTTTAGCCTCAGGTCAATGATGCGTTCCATCGTTTTGCATAGGCAGCTAGTGAGACTGATTGGCCTGTAGCTGGAAGCAGTATCACTGTTTTTCCCTGGTTTTAGCAGTGGTACCATGCTTGCTTCCTTCCAGATTTGAGGTAACTTACCTGTGCTCCAGCACATATTGAAAATATCCAACAGCTTTCCCATTGCTGCCATTCCCAGGTTCTTGATCATTTCATTGGACACTCCATCTGGTCCTGGTGATTTCCTTGGTTTCAGTTTACTAACTGCTAGGTCTAACTCGCTGCGTGTGATTGGTGCATCCATGACCTCCACTTTTCTGACTTGTTCCTCTTCTTTCTGTGGGTCAATGCGCACTGCACGCTCTTTCTCTGGATGGATATCAATGTTGCAGTCCTGTGCAAACATGCGAGCAAAGTGATCTGCTACCTGCTTACCTGTAAGAGTTTTCCCATCCTCTGTTAGTGTAATCTTTGTACTTCTTCCAGTACTCTCATCATTTAACTGTTTGATTAGTTTCCATAGTTTCCTTCCATCCTTTTCAAAGTTTAGGGACTCTGTTTTCTCTCTCCAACTTTCCCGTCTGACTTGAAGCTTGGCTCTCTGAAATTTGGCCTTAGAGTGTTGGTAATTATTGTGGTGTTCTTGGCATGGTCTAATTTCTGCTTGTTTTCGAGCTGCTTCCACATCATCATGGAGTTTTCCCAGCTCACTAGACCAGTATGGTTTATAGTCTCTGCGAGCTCCTCTGGGAATGGTTTCACGAGCGGCCTGAAGGATACAAGCACTGAATTCCTTCACTATGCTGTTAATATCCTTACCTTCTATGGACAGCTGTCCCACCAGGATATCTGTATGATGTCTGTACATTGTCCAGTTTGCTTTTTTATAGTTCCATCTGGGGAGAGGGCTACTGGTGTTAAGGAGTTCATTTTCTATTGTCAGGAAGACTGGTCGATGGTCGCTACCTCCAAGTTGTTTTCCAACTTCACGTGTAATGTTCCACTTAGATCTGGAGAGTGGAATGCCAGATATGGTGTTGAGGTTGTATGCCAAGCCCTTGAGTAAAATGTTGGGGGATCCATTGGCTGGTTGATCAGGAGAAGTCCATTATCATCCTGCCAGCTCTCAACTTCCTCTCCTCTCTTGTCTATGTGGTCATAGCCCCAGCTCTGGGAATGACTGTTAAAATCGCCACAGACCATCAGTCTCTCTTTGTGTGGGATTGTTTCTAAAGCAAGTGGGCGGTCATTAGGACAGTAATAGTTAAGGAGGTGGAAATCTGTATTACTACCTTTTAGATGGATCATCTGGTATTCGGCTCCTTCCATGTACACTCCCACCTGACATGCACTGATGTTATTCTTAACAAGTTCACGTGAGTATTCCTCCTTTTCTTCTGTCCTGTCGGTCTGATCTAAAACACTGGTAGCCTCTGATTTTAAAGGCAGCATCTTTGGTTAGGTGTGTCTCCTGTATGCAGCATATACTTACCTGCTCTGCAAAAAGTATGTTCTCTAGTTCCACCTTTTTGCTATAGCCATCTCTAACACTGCTGACACCCTCAGCATTCCACTGCATTATTTTAAGTTCTTGCTATTTGGCTGTTTTCTTCTGTTGTATTTTTTGGCCAGTAGCTCTACTCTCATGTCCCCTGGCTCCACAAGATGAACTGAGAGGACCTCCAGTAGCATTGGGTGGACCCTTTCGAGGCAGGGGTCCCGGCACTGCACCTGCCTGGTTAGTCTTCACAGGGCGAGCACCATGTTTGAATACTGCAGATAGAGACATTTCATTAGCGATAATGCGTGTTACCCTGATTTTTGCGATGCACCTTTTGGCTGGGTAACTCCGACTTCAGCACATTTTCTTGCTAGGGCTGGCTGTGGTCTTGCTCGGACTGCCATGAAGACAGTGTGGCTGGCCTGGCCAAAACTTTGTTTTCCAGCCCCTGGTGGCTGTTCTTAAGCCCCTTCTCCATGTCAGATGGTTTTGAGACAGTTCCACAAAGACACTCTGACTTTGAGATGAGGAATCTGATGAGTGCTTCAACGATATCCATTCCCCGCCACCCACAGTCTACTGGCTCTGTTTTGTGTACATCATTCTGATAGCCATCGTTGTAAAGACCCATAGGCTTGTCACGTCCTGGATTCATTGGTTTCACACCAGACTTCCCTCATCCCCGCCAGAGATCTCCATGTCCCCATCCGTCCACCAACCTGACATTACATTTTACAAAAATAACAATTACAATTAGTGTTGATTGCTACAAGATTCTGGACTACAGAAGTAGATCGGAGTTTTTAAGCAAACAGATCTATGTTCCCTGTCTCACAAACACTATGTTAAGATAAGTGTGCTCTTAACACAGTTGTTCCCAGGGGGGTCGTATTAGTGTATGTGCTTGTGTTTTTGTCATATTAGTGTATGTGCTTGTGTTTTTGTCATATTAGTGTATGTGCTTGTGTTTTTGTCATATTAGTGTATGTTCTTGTGTTTTTGTCATATTAGTGTATGTTCTTGTGTTTTTGTCATATTAGTGTATGTTCTTGTGTTTTTGTCATATTAGTGTATGTTCTTGTGTTTTTGTCATATTAGTGTATGTGCTTGTGTTTTTGTCATATTAGTGTATGTTCTTGTGTTTTTGTCATATGAGTGTAGATGGTATTTTTGTCATGAGTGTATGTGTTGGTGTTGGTGCCTGCAGACAACTGGTGCTACAACAGATAGTCCATGCTTATCTGGCGTACAAGTTGCTGGACAGTGTTTTCATATGCCACTTTTTTTATTTAATCGATAAATACGTCAGAAATATTTTTTTTTTTTAACTGGTAGTCCGTCAGGTGCTGTGATGAAGGTGTGAGAGATTATGGTGTTTTCTGTCATGCCCATAGTCTCTCAGCCATATGTTCCTCTTACAGTGCTCTCAAACCCTCCACTTATTGTTGCATGTATAGCGCATGTTGTTTATAGGAAACTCTTATCTAACTCATTTTTTTCTTTTAATATGTCATTCATTCATTTGCATGTCCCTTGCGGAACTTTGCCTCCCTAACAGCTCTCCTATAGGCCTCTCGGTTGTGAACAAGATGTCCTGCTGCTGATGCATCCATTTGCAGATCCTCAACGATGTCTTGCAGCCATCTTCACTTTGGTCTTCCTCTCTTTCTTTTTCCTATTATGTACCCTCCTAAGGCGGTCTTCTCTAGATTATCATGACGTTTAATTTAAGTTTTCTCTATTTAATCCTCTTTACTAGCCAGCCTTCTTCGATACTAAGTTCTTGTAGTATAGATATATTTGTTCTTTTTTGTGTTAGTGATATTTGAGGAACTCTTCTGTAGCATTTACATTCAAATGCATTTATGTGTTTCTCAGCTGTTTTGTTAAGTGTCCAGGTCTCACGGCATATATTGCGATGGGAAAGATGCATTCCCTTAAAAATCTTATTTTTGTGGTTCTGTCTGCTCCTCTCCACAGATTCTTTAGTTGTTTTACTTTTTGAAGAGCGATAGATGTCCTCCTTTTAATTTCTATCATTGTATCTAGTTAGTAGTGATCCAAGATATTCAAAACTCTCCACTTCTTCCAGTTTTTCCTCATTGATACATATTTCAGCTTCCTTTTTGTGTTGTGGACAGTAATACTGTGTCATCAGCATATCTAATCTCTGGTATTTCATAACCTCCAATTGTTATGGCATCGTAATATGTTGGAGCGTACACTTGTATAATATTTATATTTATTGATCGTCCTTTCAGTTGGGCTAGCAGGGATCGGTCCGAGATGTTCAAATATCCTACAATTGTCCTTGCCGTTTGTTCGTCAAATATTATTCCTACTCTTCGTTCATGGTTCTCACTTCCTGAATATATTATTGTATATTTATCAGAGTTTATCTTCCTTGCACCTGTCCATCTAACTTCACTCATTCCTAATATGTTGATCTTCATCCTTTCCATTTCCATCTTTACATTTTCTAATTTTCCAGCCTGGAATAAAGTTCTAACATTCCATGTTGCTATTTTGAACTTGTTAGTTTTGCCACCAGTAGCTTGATGACGATCTGGCCTCACCTGTGGCTCGTGAGCTGCCCTACCGGACGAGGCTGTTCCAGAGGAACATCCATTAATGTCGTTCGTGACAAATCTCTTACCCTGAATAAGCATAATTGTTCTTGGGAGCTACAACAGTGGTTTCCCGTTGCCTTCTGTCGGTTTGTTAACGGACTCTCTGCTAGCCTTTGGACTCCCTGTCCTACCCCCAAGGCAGCGGGAGCTAGAAGTTTTAAGGCGCCTCTTACCTGCCTGGTATTCCCTTCACTGAGCACCTGAGGCACTTTATAGGAGTAGTAGAGCCACCTACTACCCCACCTCGCTCTCTGAGACTACCGCCAGTTGGTCCGCGCCTGCTTATTTGGGTAAATCCTTATTCACAGGGATCCTCCATATCTGGAGAACTTTCACTATCTGCCACCTGTGACGCGCTGGGTTGGGGATGGTCGCCCCAGCTTTACCTAGTTTTAATATTTATATAAATATTTAAATGTGAGTCTGAATGTGAATGTTTCCTCCAGGAATGTGATATGTACATGATAGTCTTATCACATATATTTTTTGTTGGCACATTCTAATGTTGGCTACAGAAAACTTGGAGAAAAAAATAACGATTGAGATTCGCCTTGAAATGCTGGCATAGGACATTCTTCACAGCACTGTCTGCATCCTCTTCAGTGTGATCTGCCAGCACAAGGGGATGAAAACTTGGCTGTAGCAAATAAACTGCAGATATTAAGATATCAGGTCTACTGATTTTACTCCATGTTTGAATCATGTTTGACAACGCGAGGCTTTGATGGTAGTACTCGGTGAAGTGTTCACAGCAGCATTCAAGGGAAGAAGAAGGTCAGGAAACAAAATATCTGAGTAGACTGACCTAATGGCACAGAAAAAAAAAAGAAAAGCATTTGAACTGATTGGAATTACTAGGGATCGCACAAGATGGAGAAGTATGCCTGTCAACTCTCTGGCATAGCATATCATGTATGTATCAATGCAGTATCAGGAGCATATATGTGACGGCGGCGGCTGTCTGACTTCCGGCTGCATGTAGGAGCTTATATTTGATGCTGGCTGTATGTAGGAGCATATATGTGATGCCGGCTGTCTGTAGGAGCATATATGTGATGCCGGCTGTATGTAGGAGCATATATGTGATGCCGGCTCTATGTAGGAGCATATATGTGACGGCGGCTGTCTGACCTCCGACTGTATGTATGAGCATATATGTGATGCCGGCTGTATGTAGGAGCATATATGTGACGGCGGCTGTCTGACTTCCGGCTGCATGTAGGAGCATATATGTGATGCCGGCTATATGTAGGAGCATATATGCGATGCCGGCTATATGTAGGAGCATATATGCGATGCCGGCTATATGTAGGAGCATATATGTGATGCCGGCTGTATGTAGGAGCATATATATAATGCCGGCTGTATGTAGGAGCATATATGTGACGGCGGCTGTCTGACTTCCGGCTATATGTAGGAGCATATATGTGATGCCGGCTGTATGTAGGAGCATATATGTGATGCCAGCTGTATGTAGGAGCATATATGTGACGGCGGCTGTATGTAGGGGCATATATGTGATGCCGGCTGTATGTAGGAGCATATATGTGACGGCGGCTGTCTGACTTCCGGCTATATGTATGAGCATATATGTGATGCCGGCTGTATGTAGGAGCATATATTTGATGCTGGCTGTATGTATGAGCATATATGTGACGGCGGCTGTCTGACCTCCGACTGTATGTATGAGCATATATGTGATGCCGGCTGTATGTAGGAGCATATATATAAGGCCGGCTGTATGTAGGAGCATATATGTGACGGCGGCTGTCTGACTTCCGGCTATATGTAGGAGCATATATGTGATGCCGGCTGTATGTAGGAGCATATATGTGATGCCAGCTGTATGTAGGAGCATATATGTGACGGCGGCTGTATGTAGGGGCATTTCCATCTTTACATTTTCTAATTTTCCAGCCTGGAATAAAGTTCTAACATTCCATGTTGCTTTTTTGAACTTGTTAGTTTTGCCACCAGTAGCTTGATGACGATCTGGCCTCACCTGTGGCTCGTGAGCTGCCCTACCGGACGAGGCTGTTCCAGAGGAACATCCATTAATGTCGTTCGTGACAAATCTCTTACCCTGAATAAGCATAATTGTTCTTGGGAGCTACAACAGTGGTTTCCCGTTGCCTTCTGTCGGTTTGTTAACGGACTCTCTGCTAGCCTTTGGACTCCCTGTCCTACCCCCAAGGCAGCGGGAGCTAGAAGTTTTAAGGCGCCTCTTACCTGCCTGGTATTCCCTTCACTGAGCACCTGAGGCACTTTATAGGAGTAGTAGAGCCACCTACTACCCCACCTCACTCTCTGAGACTACCGCCAGTTGGTCCGCGCCTGCTTATTTGGGTAAATCCTTATTCACAGGGATCCTCCATATCTGGAGAACTTTCACTATCTGCCACCTGTGACGCGCTGGGTTGGGGATGGTCGCCCCAGCTTTACCTAGTTTTAATATTTATATAAATATTTAAATGTGAGTCTGAATGTGAATGTTTCCTCCAGGAATGTGATATGTACATGATAGTCTTATCACACATATTTTTTGTTGGCACATTCTAATGTTGGCTACAGAAAACTTGGAGAAAAAAATAACGATTGAGAATCGCCTTGAAATGCTGGCATAGGACATTCTTCACAGCACTGTCTGCATCCTCTTCAGTGTGATCTGCCAGCACAAGGGGATGAAAACTTGGCTGTAGCAAATAAACTGCAGATATTAAGATATCAGGTCTACTGATTTTACTCCATGTTTGAATCATGTTTGACAACGCGAGGCTTTGATGGTAGTACTCGGTGAAGTGTTCACAGCAGCATTCAAGGGAAGAAGAAGGTCAAGAAACAAAATATCTGAGTAGACTGACCTAATGGCACAGAAAAAAAAAAAGAAAAGCATTTGAACTGATTGGAATTACTAGGGATCGCACAAGATGGAGAAGTATGCCTGTCAACTCTCTGGCATAGCATATCATGTATGTATCAATGCAGTATCAGGAGCATATATGTGACGGCGGCGGCTGTCTGACTTCCGGCTGCATGTAGGAGCTTATATTTGATGCTGGCTGTATGTAGGAGCATATATGTGATGCCGGCTGTCTGTAGGAGCATATATGTGATGCCGGCTGTATGTAGGAGCATATATGTGATGCCGGCTCTATGTAGGAGCATATAGTGATGCCGGCTGTCTGACTTCCGACTGTATGTATGAGCATATATGTGATGCCGGCTGTCTGTAGGAGCATATATGTGATGGCGGCTGTCTGACTTCCGGCTGCATGTAGGAGCATATATGTGATGCGGCTGTATGTAGGAGCATATATGCGATGCCGGCTATATGTAGGAGCATATATGCGATGCCGGCTATATGTAGGAGCATATATGTGATGCCGGCTGTATGTAGGAGCATATATATAATGCCGGCTGTATGTAGGAGCATATATGTGACGGCGGCTGTCTGACTTCCGGCTATATGTAGGAGCATATATGTGATGCCGGCTGTATGTAGGAGCATATATGTGATGCCAGCTGTATGTAGGAGCATATATGTGACGGCGGCTGTATGTAGGGGCATATATGTGGTGCCGGCTGTATGTATGAGCATATATGTAATGCCGGCTGTATGTAGGAGCATATATGTGACGGCGGCTGTCTGACTTCCAGCTGTATGTAGGAGCATATATGTGATGCCGGCTGTATGTAGGAGCATATATGTGACGGCGGCTGTCTAACTTCCGGCTGCATGTAGGAGCATATATGTGATCCCGGCTGTATGTAGGAGCATATGTGTGATGCCGGCTGTATGTAGGAGCATATATGTAATGCCGGCTGTATGTATGAGCATATATGTGATGCCGGCTGTATGTAGGAGCATATATGTGATGCCGGCTGTATGTAGGAGCATATATGTGACGGCGGCTGTCTGACTTCCGGCTGCATGTAGGAGGATATATGTGATGCCGGCTGTATGTAGGAGGATATATGTGATGCCGGCTGTATGTAGGAGCATATATGTGATGCCGGCTGTATGTATGAGCATATATGTAATGCCGGCTGTATGTAGGAGCATATATGTGACGGCGGCTGTCTGACTTCCGGCTGTATGTAGGAGCATATATGTGATTCCGGCTGTCTGACTTCCGGCTGCATGTAGGAGCATATATGTGATGCCGGCTGTATGTAGGAGCATATATGTGATGCCGGCTGTCTGACTTCCAGCTGTATGTAGGAGCATATATGTGACGGCGGCTGTATGTAGGAGCATATATGTGACGGCAGATGTCTGATTTCCGGCTGTATGTAGGGGCATATATGTGATGCCGGCTGTATGTAGTAGCATATATGTGACGGCGGCTGTATGTAGGAGCATATATGTGACGGCGGATGTCTGATTTCCGGCTGTATGTAGGGGCATATATGTGATGCCGGCTGTATGTAGGAGCATATATGTGATGCCGGCTGTATGTAGGAGCATATATGTGACGCCGGCTGTATGTAGGGGCATATATGTGACGCCGGCTGTATGTAGGAGCATATATGTGACGCCGGCTGTATGTAGGAGCATATATGTGACGGTGGGTGTCTGACTTCCCTCTGTATGTAAGAGCATATATATGACGGTGGGTGTCTGACTTCCCTCTGTATGTAGGAGCATATATGTGACGGTGGGTGTCTGACTTCCGGCAGTATGTAGGAGCATATACGAGGTGTGATTGATAAGTTCTTGGCATAAAGTACAACGGATTATTTGTGGACAACTTTTTGGGGTTATTTCTCAACATAGTCAACTTGCAAGTTTATGCACTTAGTCCAGCGATCCTAGAGCATACAGATTCCTTCTTTGTAAAATCAACATCTTACCAGTAGAAAGTGGTCTACAGAATGAATGACGTCATCATCTGAAGCAAATTTGTGACAACTGAGCTCCTTTTTAAGTTTGGCAAACAGGTAATAGTCCCAAGGGGCCAAATCTGGGGAATATGGAGGATGTTCAAGAAACTGGAAGACACATTCATGAATGGCAGACATTGCCACCGCCGACTTGTCAACTGGAGCATTGTCCTGCTGAAAGATGACTCCTCATCAGTTTCTCTCGATGCTTTTCCTTCAGTTTGACCTGCAGTTGCTTCACAAGATTAGCATAATAGGCCCTGGTGACCGTTCTGCCCTTTTGAAGATAGTCTACCAATAGCACATTTCTGAATCCCAAAAGATGGAAGCCATCACTTTGCCTGCAGGCAGAACCATCCTTGCTTTCTTTGGAGGTGGGGATCCATGATGTTTCCACTGCTTTGACTGTTCTTTAGTTTCTGGTTGAAAATGATGAACCCAAGTCACAAATTGCTGAAGAAACTTTTCAGGATCTCAAGAGAAATGGCCAAGATTGTCTCTTGACATGTTGAGACACTGTCATTTGTGATCAGCTCCAAGAAGTTTCGGGACCCATGGAGCAGAGACCTATGTCATTTGAAGATCATTGTGAATAATGGCATGAACACGTTCCTGGGAGATGCCCAACTCAGTAGCAATGTACCGAACAGTTAGTCCTCGATCCTCCATTATCATGTCATGGATTCTGCTGGTGGTTTCATCGGTGATTACCGTTCTTGGTCTTCCTGGACGGGGATTATCTTCCAGACTCTCCCTTCCATGTTTGAACTGAGCTGCCCATTTCTTCACTGTGCTGTAAGAAGGGGCACTTTTCCCTAGAGTCTCTACCATATCCTCACAGATCTCCTTCGATGATAAGTCCTTGAATCAGAGGCAGCGAATGACTGCTCGATGAGTAATTTTATCCATTTTCTCAATTTCTGCCACCCCTTACCACTACAGTAGCCTGTTAAAAAAAATTGGGTGTAGTTAATGTCTTGAAACTTGTTGTTTAATCTTCCATGAACCTGATCTACAAATGCACCTAATATCAGCTGTGTGTTTCGAGTATTTGTACGTTATGCCGAGAACTTATAAATCACTCTTCGTATGTGATGACGGCTGTCTAACTTCTGGCTGTATGTAGGAGCATATATATGATGGCGGCTATCTGACTTCCAGTTGTATGTAGAAGCATGTATGTGGTCTTCCTTATGACTGCGTGTAAGAGCATATATATGACAGCAATGGTCTGACTTTGTATGTTAGAGCATATGTGTGACAGCTGTGGTCTGACTTCTGATTGTACACGTAAGAGCATATGTGTGACAGCTGTGGTCTGACTTCTGATTGTACACGTAAGAGCATATGTGTGACAGCTGTGGTCTGACTTACGCCGTTATGCAGCCCTATCTTTTGACTCTGAACCATGTAATGGTATCAATAAATGTTTGAAAGCAGCTAGGATAGTAGCTCAGCTTATGGACCTTGATGACTTTCTCTTAATCAGTTCTCTTCACACCAAGATGCTGACATATAACACATAGAATGCTTATAAAACATCATTTGTTACAGCTCTCTTTCTAAATCACGTTAAGACTTTCTTGAACTTTGGAGTTCCTACACAAAGTTCGTCTCAAAATGTTTCATTCCTTATATCCTCCCTGTCTCAAAAAGGAACGGATCTTCCTTATATCCTCCCTGTCTCAGAAAGGAATGAATCTTCCTTATATCCTCCCTGGCTCAGAAAGAAATGAATCTTCCTTATATCCTCCCTGGCTCAGAAAGGAATATTCCATATATACCCCCTGGCTCAGAAATGTATGAATCTTCATTATATCCTCCCTGGCTCAGAAATGAATCTTCCTTATATCTTTCCTGAGTCAGGAAGGAATGAATCTTCCTTATGTCCTCTCTGGATCAGAAAGGAATGAACCTTCCTTACATCCTTAGGCACTTAGTACTTCAGGATCAGACTCTCAGATGTTTACTTGAGCTGCTGAAAATATGCGTGAAAAAAATCTTTTTTAATGCTTCCTCAAACTATCAGACTGGCTCGGAATGGAATGAATCTTTCTTATATCCTCTCTGTCTCAGAAAGGAATGAATCTTTCCTATATCCTCCCTGGCTCAGACAGGAATGAATCTTCCTTATATCCTCCCTTCCTTAGAAAGGATTGAATCTTCTTTATATTCTTCTTGGCCCAGAAAGGAATGAATCTTCCTTTTAACCTCCCTGGCTCAGAAAAGAATGAATCTTCCTTATATCCTCCCTGGCTCAAATAGGAATGAATCTTCCTTATATCCTCCCTGGCTCAGAAAGGAATGAATGTTCCTTATATCCTCCCTTTCTTAGAAAAGAGTCAATCTTCCTTGTATCCTTCCTGGCTTAGAAAGGAGTGAATCTTACTTATATCCTTCCACACTCAGAAAAGAATGAATCTTCTTTATATTCTCCCTTGTAGGAAAGGAATACTGAAAAAAGGAGCAAAATCCTGGACATCATATTTCCAGCAGTTTATCAGCGGTCAGTGTGCTCTCTTTGAAACAGATTTTCCTATTTGTATTACTGAACACTAAACACGTGTTTTGCTCACACACTGTTCTGTACTGTGCCTATTACATGTTAACATGAGCATTAGGCCCAGTGACACAACAGACGTTACATTGATATACGCCTTATAACAAGATAACAATAACATACATCTACACATCAATACACGACGTGACCAGTTACATGTAATCGACCAACTCAGCATCACAGTTGACGCTTAGCAAGAATCCAATAATCACAGGATTCAGCAGTCACCAAACAATCAGCAAATGTTTAATGATGAATCCCATTTGTTCGATGTGTGTTGCATAGATGTGGAGTGTAAACTGATGAGAACAATTAGAATGATCATTAAAAAAATGTCCGGGCGACTAACATCGCCATGGGACTAACTCAGACATACAACACTGACAAAATATGCCAACTTCAAAACTACAACATTGACAAAATATGCCAACTTCAAAACTACAACATTGACAAAACATGCCAACTTCTACAACATTGACAAAATATGCCAACTTCAAAACTACAACATTGACAAAATATGCCAACTTCAAAACTACAACATACTTTTCAACCTGAAATTACAACCTTGTCCAAAACGGGGATAAATCAAACACACCATCTACATGACAACTACAACATCTGTCCTGAAAGGACAATCCATCTAACTACAACATCTGTCCTGAAAGGACAATCCATCTAACTACAACATTTGTCCTGAAAAGGACAATCCATCTAACTACAACATTGTTCTAAAAAAGGACAATCCATCTAACTACAACCTTATCTTAAAAAAAGACACTCCATCTAATACAACTACGACAACTGTTGCCCCCAAAAGGACAAATAAACACAAATACTACATACTAGGACAGCACTTCTGTCCTAAAAGAGGACTATCACACCAAACTCACATAATGAACTAGAAAATCCCTAACATCCCTTTCTAGAAAATAAACTCACACACGACCTGTCTCTACAACATTCAGATCAAAAACTCCCCCACTCATACATCCCGCCCATCAGATCCACGTGACTAAGTTCTCCCTCGGAACACGGAGATACGTTCTCCGTGCTAGCATAAACAGGTGACTTGTGGTCTATTACTGTTTGACCACAACAACAGGGTTTCTCACAAAAAAATCTGTTACATCTTTAGTGTGTGCTGATTTGTATTTTTTTTTTTTTTGTCCCGGCATTTATGTATGAACATAAAACCCAAAATATAACACCGTGCTTCAACAATGGTAAATGTCAAGGACGAAAATTTGAAGAAAACTTACCTGAGATGATAACGATCACATGGCAGGTAACAGATAACAAGATGAAAACGAGTTTCACTTATCAGCCACAACTTCTTGTCTTTTTCATGTGGCAACGCCCCCCTGTAGCTGGGTAGAGCACAGTTTTGTTTATGTGTTCAAGACTTCACTTTGTCACCATGTTCAAGTTACTTGCAGGGTTTCTCCTGGCCACGTTGGCTTATTCTCAGATACCCGAGCCTTGCTTATCTCCCTCACAGCTCTCCGTAAGTTCAAATGTTCTCATTCAAATGCTGTATGTGTATGTAGATGTACTTGAGTGATGGTACGCATAAACGTGTATGTAACCGTAAAGACAGTTGCACATCTAACATTAACACTGTATTTAATAGTTTCTGATCATATGGTGCAATCTTTACATTGCTAATATTAACATTGTTTGCACATAACTAGTTTCTGGGCATATAGTGCAGTCTTTACATGGCTAATATTAACACTGCACATAACTAGTTTCTAGCCATACAGTGCAGTCTTTACGTGACTAATATTAACACTGCATATAACTAGTTTCTAGCCTTACAGTGCAGTCTTTACGTGACTAATATTAACATTGCATATAACTAGTTTCTGACCATACAGTGCAATCTTTACGTGACTAATATTAACACTGCATATAACTAGTTTCTAGCCATATAATGCAGTCTTTACGTGACTAATATTAACACTGCATATAATTAGTTTCTAGCCATATAGTGCAGTCTTTACGTGACTAATATTAACACTGCATATAACTAGTTTCTAGCCATATAGTGCAGTCTTTACGTGACTAATATTAACACTGCATATAACTAGTTTCTAGTCTTACAGTGCAGTCTTTACGTGGCAATATTAACACTGCACATAACTATTTTCTGGCCATACAGTGCAATCTCCAAACAACACCAACATTTATACTTCACCAGTTTGTAGCCATATAATATAATATTCACACAACTAACACTAATATTGTATGTATCCAGTTCTTAGCCATTCAGTACGACCACCAACGAACATTCTTCCGTCAGTATGATGCTGAATATGACTACCATAATCAAAGACTTGCCTTCTACGAGAGACAAGAAACTCCCCTTACTCCGGGCAGACAGTGAGTGTCCTTGACTCTGACCTTGCATAGATTCATCATCATCATCAACTTGAATCCACTCATTTTCTCTCTTTGAGTTCCACTTCTTTTTCTGCATTTTGTCCTTTGATGAGACTGGAGATTAGGGATGGCCTGATAGTTTGGTTTACAGATTACACACTATTATCACTGCACAGTCATGCGTGGAAATGAACATACAGTAGGAATATCTCAGTGCTGGTGAATATTTGTTAAGTGTCATAAGATTCTAGTCTTTCAGGAGGGACAGACCCAAGGGGCAGACTAAGGCAAAGATGGAGATAATGTGGAAGAACAAAAAACGAAGAGAATATAGAGTATACAAATAGAGTGAGAGAAAGCCAGGAAAAATATCTGCAGCAATGACTGTCCATCAGTAAACACAAACTTACAACAGACATACGTCAAGTTACGTACGATCCTGTCCTCCATGTTTCAGATGGTTGAGTTGTTGGATTTCTCATATGTAATGTTGTTAGATTCCAGTATTGTCTCCTTTACCACATTTGAACATCCATTGATGTTTGCTTTTGTCACTTCAGTTCTCCCTAAGATACTGTTTGTAAGAGTGACAAAAGGCTACAGTACCCCTTGTAAAAGTGATAAAAGGTTACAGTACCGCTTGTCAGAGTGACAAAAGGCTACAGTACCCTTTGTAAACGTGATAAAAGTCTACTGTACCCTTTGTAAACGTGATAAAAGTCTACTGTACCCTTTGTAAACGTGATAAAAGTCTACAGTACCCTTTGTAAACGTGATAAAAGGCTACGGCACCCCTTGTAAGAGTGACAAAAGGCTACAGTACCTCTTGTAAGAGTGACAAAAGGCTACAGTACCCCCTGTAAGAGTAACAAAAGGCTACAGTACCTCTTGTAAGAGTGACAAAAGGCTACAGTACCCCTTGTAAGAGTGACAAAAGACTACAGTACCCTTTGTAAAAGTGACAAAAGGCTACAGTACTCCTCGTATGAGTGACAAAAGACTACAGTACCCCTTGTAAAAGTGACAAAAGACTACATTACCTCTTGTAAAAGTGACAAAAGGCTACAGTACCCCTTGTAAAAGTGATAAAAGGCTACAGTACCCCTTGTAAGAGTGAAAAAAGATTACAGTACCCCTTGGTAAAGTGACAAAAGGCTACAGTACTCCTTGTACGAGTGACAAAAGGCTACAGTACCCCTTGTAAAAGTGACAAAAAGCTACAGTACTCCTTGTAAAAGTGACAAAAGACTACAGTACCCCTTGTAAAAGTGACAAAAAGCTACAGTACTCCTTATAAGAGTGACAAAAGGCTACAGTACCCCTTATAAAAGTGACAAAAGGCTACAATACCCCTTATAAGAGTGACAAAAGACTACAGTACCCCTTATAAGAGTGACAAAAAGCTACAGTACCCCTTATAAGAGTGACAAAAAGCTACAGTATCCATCATTTCTCATCATGTCAGCATATTGTTTTCACTAAAGTTTAAACATTAAATTAGCTGTGCTTGGTGTTCCAAATGGTTTTTTTTTGTATTGATAAAGAAACTCACAGAATAAGCTCAAGCGATTTAATTTACTTCTTAACTTCACATCGACTTGCCAGTCTGGCTATCTATACATTTGTTTTATTATTCCACTTACTTGGTTAAGTTTTTGTTATACAGGACAATTTTTAAAATATTTTTGTAAGTTCTTTTACTTGTGCCATCTGGTGTGCTACGTCTGTTACACACGAAGAATGTCTTTGAATTCTGGGACATTACTGTGTGATCGGTGTGTTCATTTACTTACATTATTTGAAATAATTATTTTAAAAACTGTGCAATATTTTTTCTTCAGACTCTGTTATAAACTTATTCCTTGTAAAATGGAGTGAAGACGCCGTCTGATGAGGCAATCATTAACCCATAGATGACCAAGACCCTGTCCCACCTCTCCGTGGTACCCCCAGTAACAGGCCTAGCCTGGCTAACAGGGTAGGGATCACCATAGTCCCCATGGTGGTGGAGTCAGCTAAAGAATCATTGCACACCCCCTGCTTTTTAGCTGTACTCCGGGAATGAAAAAGTAGCCGCCATAACCAGCTCCCACGCCGATATGATGCTGTGCCTCAACATCTCAACAGCTCGCAGTTACAGGGAGATCGTACAAGTACAAACTCTTTGTAAAACTCTACACTAAAATGTGATTTCCTCAGATACTATCACATAAATGTGATTTCTTCATACTATCACATAAATGTGATTTCCTCAGATACTATCACATAAATGTGATTTCTTCATACTATCACATAAATGTGATTTCCTCAGATACTATCACATAAATGTGATTTCTTCATACTATCACATAAATGTGATTTCCTCAGATACTATCACATAAATGTGATTTCCTCAGATACTATCACATAAATGTGATTTCCCCAGATACTATCACATAATTATTCTGCACAAGGAAAACATCCTGTATGAGTACAACCGGCAAACCAAGCAATGCAGGAGAGGTCAAGCTGGCCCATTCCGTCCCTTTGGAGTTCCACCTGAAGGCAGATTTGAGGGAGACTACTACGTTGGTGGTCCAGGGGAAGATGTGGAGGCCATAGAGTGGTCCGACAGAAGTGATGTCAGAAGTGAGTGCACACAACACAAGCAAAAATCATCATCATCATCCTGTATCATTAATTAATATGTCATTTTTCTCCTGCAAGTCTGTTAACAATTCTTGTTGTGGCTTAGAAAAACTTGTCCTCATATTTATAACCCTCATCTAGTGCCTACTTCTGTTAATGAATTTAAATTATGGGGGGGAAAATAAGTTGATTCACTCTGTTTATATTACTACTAGTTTGGTGCTTTTTTTTTTACTGTGTGGACTTGAAGAATCTCAGAATGTGTGAACTTGAAGTTTTTTTGTTTTTTTTTGTAGCTGGCTTGTCATAAAGATGAACTTGGATCAAAGGATTTAGGTCAAGGTTTGGACTTTGTTTTAACTAGTCTCTGGTGAATCTGAGCTATCCAAATTGGGTCCTGAATTTGTGTTAGAGAACTGCATCTGAAAATATAGAATATCCGCCTGCAGGGTGAGGTATACTGGGTACACTGAACACAAACATGCCCGTCAGTATTAGGGAAAAGAGAATAGTCATGGGAGAATCAGTCTGATGTAACAGAACTGTTCCTGAGTTGACGGTTTGTACATGCACCGTGGGAGAGCCAAAAATCTGGTCACAAAGGTTTGTTCACTGCCTTCTCATGCTAAGTGGTTGCTCATCCTACTACGGGACACCCAGGGTACTTTTTTATTTCAGTCATTTTTTTACTATTTTCTTTTCTTTTGTGTCTAAAAGTGATAATTCTACAGTTTTTTGAGGGGGCTAATCATATCTACTTTCTACTTGTCATTTGCTGCGTCCAAGCGTCCTCTTTTCAGCTATTTCTGTGCTGAGCTGAAAGCAGATCATCATCATCATCATCATCATCATCATCATCATCATCATCATCATCAGGTGCCGTGCCGACTGGCGTTGGCTATTATGCTTCTCCAGAGTACACGATCCTTCATGCAGGCCATCAGCTCAATTGGTGATCTCCTCTCACACCATCCCGTCAGACTGTCCAGTATCATTTCTCTTGGTCTTCCTCTTGATCTTCTTCCTTCTATTTTTCCTACTGTTATAATATTTTCAATGCCCCCTCTTCTCATTGCATGTCCTATGAAAGTACATTGTCTCTATCTTATCTTTTTGACAAGATTTTTTGTCTCTCCAGCTGTTCTCATACATTCTTCATTAATTATTTTTGCTGTCCAGGGGATTCGCAACAATCTTCTAATAAACCACATTTCTGCTGCTTCCAGTGATTTTTGTGCAGACCTGCCTTTTGTCCATGATTCACTTCCATATAACAAGATAGGTTTAATATAACATTTATGGACTCGTTTTCTAACATTCATTGATAAGGGTGTGTTGGTTAATATGTTTCTCATTCTCTGAAATGCAGTCTTTGCTTGGCCTATTCTGTTCCTAATTTCTGTTCTGCATTTCCCATCTGAAGTTATTACTGCTCCAAGGTATTTGAATTTCTGCACCTGCTTTAGAATATTTCCGTTTAATTTTATACTGCATGCTGGTGGATTCTGTTTCTTAGTCCCTGTCTTTTTGATGTTCAAAGTAAGGCCTTTCTGTTCACTTTCTTTGGTGACATTATCCAAGAGATTTTGCAGGTCTTGTTGGTTCTCAGCTATCAGTACTGTGTCGTCAGCATACCGAAGGTTGTTAATATTGTATCCTCCAATTTTCATGCCTGGTTCTGTGATGATCGAAAGCAGATGAAGGGGAATAATCCAGAGGCAGCAAAAACCCTTTTAGACTATTAATACAGGACAGAAAATTAAACAGAAAAGTGTAATAAGGAAAGGGTATTTGTTAAAATCTTTGTGATACATCTTCACAAGGTTCAGTTTATTCATGAATACAAAGACATCTTCACAAGGTTCAGTTTATTCATGAATACAAAGACATCTTCACAAGGTTCAGTTTGAATACAAAGACATCTTCACAAGATTCAGTTTATTCATGAATACAAAGACATCTTCACAAGGTTCAGTTTATTCATGAAGACAAAGACATCTTCACAAGGTTCAGTTTATTCATGAATGCAAAGACATCTTCACAAGGTTCAGTTTATTCATGAATACAAAGACATCTTCACAAGGTTCAATTTATTCATGAATACAAAGACATTTCTCAGTACCTTTTTGTTTTCTTAATGCCGTGTCTGAGACATTAAGAATCTAGAAACTAGCAGTAGCCTTACGTATAATTTCTAGCAGTAGCCTTACGTATAATTTCTAGCAGTAGCCTTACGTATAATTTCTAGCAGTAGCCTTACGTATAATTTCTAGCAGTAGCCTTACGTATAATTTCTAGCAGTAGCCTTACGTATAATTTCTAGCAGTAGCCTTACGTATAATTTCTAGCAGTAGCCTTACGTATAATTTCTAGCAGTAGCCTCATTTTTAATTTCTAGCAGTAGCCTTGCTTATAATTTCTAGCAAAACAAACAATATATACATATGTTTCTGTCAAAATTTGGAAAGTTGGTACATGAATTAATTACTTACAGTTAGAATTTTATCCTGACTATAATGTAAATGCTGAAAAAGTTGGTCAGTGAAAGGAAAAAAAAGAGTTTTAAAAATTAAATATGAATTTTTTTGTTTGTTCTTAATTTCATATTGTTTTGTTTGTTATTATCTTCATATTGTTCTGTTTGTTCTTAACTTCATATTGTTTTGTTTGTTCTTAACTTCATATTGTTTTGTTTGTTCTTAACTTCATATTGTTTATCTGACTTCTGTAGGAGAAACCTGGCTAGGGGTGTTCAGCAGAATCAACTGCTACCCTATACGCACCTGGCTTCTCAATTCTCTGAACAATGATACAGTTCACACAAGCATCTTCAACCTAGTGACAGGAACAGTAAACCCACAGCTGTTTGAGCCACCTGCAGCGTGCCTCAATGCAACTTTAGCTGAATGATCAACTTCAAGTCAGGACCAGAGCTGCACTGTGTTCAAGCTGATCTAACCTATGCAGTCCCAGAATGCTGCTGTTAATTTACCTCCAGTCCTGTTTGTATTGTATACAGTTACTCATAATCAGAAGTAAATAATTTTTTGAAAGTAAGATTTTAGAATGTGTATTTTCAAATTAAACAAGTGACAATCACTGAAGTCTCTTTGTTAATGTTGTGGTCATCGTTGTTCTTATTGCTGTCGTGCCAGGGACCAAGGAATTACGCTTTTGTGCCCAGTTTATTTCATCAGTGCCCACGACCAAAGGTACCTGGGAATGAGCAGTTGGCATCTTTGTCCACTACAGTGGACTGAGACTTGACAAGTGGCAGGGCTGGTGTGACTTTTTGCCCTTGAACTTAGAGAGAATATCAGCTGGTGCCCACTTGATAAAGTGCATATGTTTCTTCATAAGCT
Source organism: Achatina immaculata (assembly GCA_009760885.1). Lineage (NCBI taxonomy): Eukaryota > Metazoa > Mollusca > Gastropoda > Stylommatophora > Achatinidae > Lissachatina > Lissachatina immaculata. The sequence continues at coordinate 62,946,230 of CM019719.1, read as the reverse complement.
CAACTATGCTAGATTAAACAATATAATTTTAAAATCTTATATTTATGTAAATATGTTCAAATGTAACAGAACTGACCAAGACAAGGTAACTTTAGATAAAAAATTTTTTTTTTAATTTGTCATTGTGATTTCCATTTACAAGCCCATTTCATCTTCGGACCTGTGGCATTGTAACATGACACAACCACAGTAATAACATTATGAATTTATTATCACACCGATTAAATGAAGAAGAATTCTTAGGATGACATATTACTGATGTGCCAACACGGCACCAGATGATGACGTATGAGAACCGTCTATATCTCTTTCACCAGATATACTAGACTCTCCTAGGGTGCGTAAGTCCATAAACAGAGTGGAATATTCTCCATTGATAGTCAGAACTATAAAAAGAAGTCTCTTCTGTGCTTGATATGATATCACTCATGCTGTCTGCCTGACTGATTTTATTTTTCTACTACGTGTTAATCAATAGGCAAAATTGTTACTTCGGTGTTCCCATAGCAACACCGCAGCAGTTTCCATGCTTGCCACTACTACAACAATAACACTGGTGTCACAAGATCAAGAACTGGACTTCCATTCCTTCAACTAGACTTCCATTCCTTCAACTAGACTTCCATTCCTTCAACTAGACTTCCATTCCTTCATCTAGACTTCCATTCCTTCAACTAGACTTCCATTCCTTCAACTAGACTTCCATTCCTTCATCTAGACTTCCATTCCTTCATCTAGACTTCCATTCCTTCAACTAGACTTCCATTCCTTCATCTAGACTTCCATTCCTTCAACTAGACTTCCATTCCTTCAACTAGACTTCCATTCCTTCATCTAGACTTCCATTCCTTGAACTAGACTTCCATTCCTTCATCTAGACTTCCATTCCTTCATCTAGACTTCCATTCCTTCAACTAGACTTCCATTCCTTCAACTAGACTTCCATTCCTTCAGCTAGACCGACAGAAGAAGTTCCAGGCATTCAAGAACTCCAGCTAAATTTAACATTGACAAGGTTTATTGATGGAGAAAATAGCGTTGAACTGATGAATGATGTGATGAAGCCAAATGGCTTGAAAACTGCCGCCACACGGCAGAGACCAGAAAAACCTACAAGAGAACTTCCCGGGCACGAAGTCAGTGCCAGGGGGGTAGTAAATTTGACAACAGACCAGTATGAACTATTACAACCATGAGTGTTACAAAAAAAAACTATTACTTACAACATTATAGAATTTCTAAGCAACGTGCACAACAACACATCTTCCAAAAGATGAAATCACTACATCACACATCACATTTTCAGTCCTTACCCCACAAAACTATCTACATTCTAAACTAGGCAAAAGTTTGCCATAAAAAGAACAAATATTACTGCAACTGAAATAAGGCATACCTAAAACACACTAACAACTTCTACTTTAAAATGACTTCTTGATCTAATGTCATCTATATCTTCCTTGGTCAGTTCCTCCTCTTTTATATGACTGGGATTTTCTCAGCCCCCATCTAGAAACTTCTGTCTTGAGAACTCTCAACTGCTACTGGAGGTCCTCTCAGTTCGTCTTGTGGAGTCAGGAGACATGAGAGTAGAGCTACTGGCCAAAAAATACAACAGAAGAAAACAGCCAAAAAGCAAGAACTTAAAATAATGCAGTGGAATGCTGAGGGTGTCAGCAGTGTTAGAGATGGCTATAGCAAAAAGGTGGAACTAGAGAACATACTTTTTGCAGAGCAGGTAAGTATATGCTGCATACAGGAGACACACCTAACCAAAGATGCCGCTTTTAAAATCAGAGGCTACCAGTGTTTTAGATCAGACCGACAGGACAGAAGAAAAGGAGGAGTACTCACACTTGTTAAGAATAACATCAGCGCATGTCAGGTGGGAGTGTACATGGAAGGAGCCGAATACCAGATGATCCATCTAAAAAGTAGTAATACAGATTTCCACCTCCTTAACTATTACTGTCCTAATGACCGCCCACTTGCTTTAGAAACAATCCCACACAAAGAGAGAATGATGGTCTGTGGTGATTTTAACAGCCATTCCCAGAGCTGGGGCTATGACCACATAGACAAGAGAGGAGAGGAAGTTGAGAGCTGGCAGGATGATAATGGACTTCTCCTGATCAACCAGCCAATGGATGTCCCAACATTTTACTCAAAGGCTTGGCATACAAAATCAACACCAGATCTGGCATTCCACTCTCCAGATCTGAAGTGGAACATTACACATGAAGTTGGAAAACAACTTGGAGGTAGCGACCATCGACCAGTCTTCCTGACAATAGAAAATGAACTCCTTAACACCAGTAGCCCTCTCCCCAGATGGAACTATAAAAAAGCAAACTGGACATTGTACAGACATCGTACAGGTATCCTGGTGGGACAGCTGTCCATAGAAGGTAAGGATATTAACAGCATAGTGAGGGAATTCAATGCTTGTATCCTTCAGGCCGCTCGTGAAACCATTCCCAGAGGAGCTCGTAGGGACTATAAACCATACTGGTCTGGTGAGCTGGGAAAAGTCCATGATGACGTGGAAGCAGCTCGAAAGCAAGCAGAAAATAGACCATGCCAAGAACATCACAATAATTACCAACACTCTAAGGCCAAATTTCAGAGAGTCAAGCTGCAAGCCAGATGGGAAAGTTGGAGAGAGAAAACAGTCCCTAAACTTTGAAAAGGATGGAAGGAAACTGTGGAAACTAATCAAACAGTTAAATGATGAGAGTACTGGAAGAAGTACAAAGATTACACTAATAGAGGATGGGAAAACTCTTACAGGTAAGCAGGTAGCAGATCACTTTGCTCGCATGTTTGCACAGGACTGCAACATTGATATCCATCCAGAGAAGGAGCGTACAGTGCGCATTGAGCCACAGAAAGAGGAGGAACAAGGCAGAAAAGTAGAGATCATGGATGCACCAATCACACGCAGCGAGTTAGACCTAGCAGTTAGTAAACTGAAACCAAGGAAATCACCAGGACCAGATGGAGTGTCCAATGAAATGATCAAGAACCTGGGAATGGCAGCAATGGGAAAGCTGTTGGATATTTTCAATATGTGCTGGAGCACAGGTAAGTTACCTCAAATCTGGAAGGACGCAAGCATGGTACCACTGCTAAAACCAGGGAAAAACAGTGATAATGCCTCCAGCTACAGGCCAATCAGTCTCACTAGCTGCCTATGCAAAACGATGAAACGCATCATTGACCTGAGGCTAAAATGGTACCTAGAAAATGAAAACCTTCTTGTTCCACAACAAGCAGGATTTAGGCAGCACTACAGTACAGAAGATCAAGTGACCTATCTCTCTCAAGAGATTGAGGATGCATTCCAAGAGAAAAACCTTGTACTAGGAGGAGTCCTTTCACCTACACTATTCCTGGTATTCATTAATGACCTGGTCAAGGAACTTCCCTATGGAATCAAAGCAGCACTGTATGCAGATGATCTGGTCATGTGGTGCACAGATGAATATGTGACAGTTGCTACACAGACTCCAAAGAGCAACAGACATCTTGATATCATGGACAAACAAATGGTGTGTAAGTATCAACACAGAGAAATCAAGTACCACTCTGTTCACCCTCTCATCTAAACAGAAAGCAGGTAAGATCTTTGTAAATGAAATATCCTTAAGGATGGACAACCAACCCACTTACTTAGGAGTGACTCTTGACTCAAAACTGACGTGGAAGCAACACATCAACAGTGCAGAAGCAAAAGCCAGAAGAAAACTAGCCATATTAAGAAAATTGAGTGGAACCACATGGGGAGCTAGTGAAAGAATCCTCAAGAATGTATATCAGCAAAGTATTCTACCACATTTAGAATATGGCTCAACATCTTGGTGCACAGCATCAAACACTACGCTGCATAATCTAGACAAGGTTCAAAATCAGTCACTACGGATTATCACAGGTGCCATGAGGTCCACACCAATAGTAGAAATGCAGAAAATAGTTGGTGTTCAAGCGCTAAAGGAACGTAGAGACACAAAGGTCATGACCATGGGAGAAAAATTCCTTAGCTCTGTAAGCCATCCCCTGAAGGAGAGATTCAATAACTTGGCATTAGGACGGCTTAAAAGAAGCAGCTTTATTCATCAGGCCAAGCGTATGCATAAGCTGATACCTGACCTTCCAACTGTAGTCGCTCCATTATCATCTGTACCAGAGCATACACCATGGAAAGAAGCAGATTATACACAAATAACTATTCAGACTGAAGTGAAAGGTATAAAATCGGAAAAAAGTAGGAGCAGCTTTATTACTTAACGATTACAAAGTTGTGACGTTTCGGCGTGAGCCTTAATCATACAAAAACATACAGGACGAAGAAATAGAGAGAGGAGATGAAGTATAGATTCACATGAATACTGTTTTAAAAAAAAAATTTTAAAGGAGTTCTTAGCTGTAAATTGCAAGGTGTGGCTTGTCCGGCGGTGTGTGCCAGGAATGGATCTGGTAGGACGTGGAAATTGTTTAAATAGAGACCCGTGACATGTGGTCGGTGGGTTGTAACTGGGGGTGGTGGATGGGGAACTGGGGAGGGGAGAGAGAGTGACGCACTACTGGCCTAGCTAGGAAAACTGAAACAGGTGATTGGGGAAGAGGGGTTGGAGAGAAGAGGGGTTGCAGAGAAAATAGCAGGGTTGCGGAGTGATGCTGTGAGGAAGTTTGAAAAGTAAGAAGGGGTGGATTTAGTGGAGAGGTACTATAATGATTGAAGAAGATGATGTTACGTGTAACTAAACAGCGAGTTTAACCCATGTGGTTCCAGCGTCCCATAATTTTGAATGCACCGGTTCTCAAGTGCCAGGCGGCTTGTGTCATCTGCGTGACATTGTTTAATGGCTGTTACCAGAAAATCAGATTTGCCTCTGTGGCTGGGGCCATTGAAATGATTTGGGACTGGTTTCCTGACACACACCGCCGGACAAGCCACACCTTGCAATTTACAGCTAAGTACTCCTTTAAAAAAATTTTTTTTAAACAGTATTCATGTGAATCTATACTTTACCTCCTCTCTCTATTTCTTCGTCCTGTATGTTTTTGTATGGTTAAGGCTCACGCCGAAGCGTCACAACTTCGTAATCGTTAAGTAATAAAGCTGCTCCTACTTTTTTCCGATTTTATACATTCTGGTATCACAGCTTTACTGCAGTGCTTAGTGTATAGTTGTATTCTTATACACCAGTTATTGTGTTACTGAAGTGAAAGGTGTGCAGAATGGTGAGATGCAGAGCAGTCTTGTAAGATCAACAGCCACACTTAGTGTTCTAGATGACAAATATCCATGTGACACCTGGATACGTGTGTATACAGATGGATCTGCACATAATGCCATAAAGAATGGAGGGGCAGGAGCATATATTGAATATCCAAACAACACCATTGACAAGATTTCCATACCCACTGGTAAATACTGCAACAACTTTGATGCAGAAGTTAGGGCAATTATTGCTGCAGTTGAAAAACTATCAGACTCCAGAATTGATACATGTTCTGTAGTAATTCTCACAGATGCAAGATCAGTACTGGAAGCTCTTTAGTGCAACAAACTACCAGACCTTAAAGATGCCTTGTCAAAAATTGGCTTACAACATGGAGTCACTTTACAATGGATTCCCTCCCACTGTGGGATACCAGGCAATGAGAAAGCTGACCATCTGGCCAAAGAGGGCATTGAAATGGAGCAACCAGACATACCAGTCACCTATAATCAGAAGAAAAGCATGATAAAAACCTACAGGAAGCCACAAACACCACCACATGATGACTATCACATGCTAAACAGAAAGGAACAAGTCACCATCTTCCGTCTCCGAACAGGACACAGCCGACTCCGAAGTCATATGTATACAAAGTTTAAGGTTGGTACTACTAATCTATGTACATGTGCCCAGGTGCCCCAGAATGTGGAACATATCCTCCAGAACTGCACCAACTATGAGACACTGAGAAATAATTACTGGCCCAGTGAAACCACTAAAGAAGATAAGCTCTATGGTTCCATACATGAGTTACAAAAAACAGTGAAATTTATCCACGAGACAGGACTGCAGATATAGACAGACAATGCGAAGGAAGAAGAAGAAGTCTCAACCTTTACGTTAAAAACACTGTTTACTTAAACTTCAACTAATGGAAAATATCTTACTTTATAACAAATAATATTTGTACCCAAATTCACAGTTTGTTGTGGCTCTGAGCCAGAATCACTTTTTCACAAGAATTCTGTCGGAGTTGCCAGCCACAGCATGACCTATAACTTCCTAGTTTGACAATTTTTGATTTTTTTTTGGTCAACCATAGGTCACCTATGGGACCCAACTAGAAGATCTTGATTTTGCTGATGACATAACTCTTATCAGTAATAATGTGAATTCCATGCAAGAAAAAACAGATAGCCTGTCTTCACTGGCAAGCAAAATAGGACTTGAAATTAACAAGGAAAAAACAAAAATAATGAAAATTCCCTCAATCAAAATGGAAAAATACACATAGAAGGAACAGATATTGAAGAAGTCAATCAGTTTGCATACCGTGGCAGCTACATAGACCAGGATGGTGACACTAGAAAGGAAGTTAGAATCAGAATTGCAAAAGCAGCATCGATCTTCAAGAATCTTGAGAACATATGGAATTCAAAAGTTATAAGCACAAAAACCAAGTTAAGACTATTCAATTCAAATGTAATATCCACCCTCATTTATGCATGCGAAAGCTGGAAAACAACTAAAGAAACAGACAAGAAATTAGACTCTTTTGAAAACAAATGCCTAAGGAAACAGAGATAAGACAGATGACTGAACAACAGTCTCATGGGTGATCGGGAAAAGGAGATGGACATATGTTGGTCACTTGATGAGAAGAAATGATCAGAGATTCCCAAAACAAGCTATCAAGTGGAACACAACAGGCCAAAGAAAAATAGGCAGACCGCGTGAAACTCTGAAGAGGACATTGTTAAGAGAGGCCAAATTAACAGGCATAAAATCCCTTGATGAGGTTGAAAGATTCACCGAAGACGGGAAAAATTTGGCGAACTACTTTGCGAGCCCTATGTGACGTTTAACGGCACGGGAAGGATATAAGATATTAAGATAAGATAGGTCATTGAAAGTTCAGACTCCAAGGGGAAATAATTTATGAGGGATTACAATATATTAGAATTGTGTTCCTTTGACTAAGCAATCTAGCGTTTTCGTTCTAACTTACAGAATTCTATCACATAAACTCAAACCAGAGTTTTACTGTGCTGTCATAAAGCTCTTCTTTATGAAGGCCCAAACAGTATGGCCACTGTTTCATTAAAAAAAAAACCTTATAGGAAAAACTAACTGTAAAAAGGGCCCTAGCTCTGTTGCTGGTCCTAGGGAGTGGCTTCATCACACTCGGGGCCCACCCCCACACGTCAGCCCTTAACATCAGGATTTCCTTCAGTGTTTTCAGGGAGATGACTCCAATGTTGGTTTGACTGTGTGCTGCCCCTGATCTAGTACTTACCTGGGATTTGCAACCACTGCCCTTGGCTACATGTAACGCAGTGGATCGTGTGTGCTTGGTACTTTGGAGGAAGTTGCTGTGTGATCTTTTTGTTAAGGTGTTGTGTGATGGATCTGTAAAGGTCTGATCTGTTGGTTTTGATGAGGCTCTTGGGTTTGGCTCTTGCTGCTAGCTGGCCAGCCTTCTTGTTTCACCAGACACCTGCGTGGACAGTATTTCCATGTGATGTGTTTGATGTGCGATTTATCAGTTATTTCTAGCCATTCAACTGTAATAGCTTTTTTGTTCCATTTTTCTAAATAGAAAATTTGAGAGTTGGTAATGCAGTGTGTTTTCTGCATCACTACCAACTTTAATGCTTGTGTGATGGCCTGTATTTTCATGCGCAAATTTGAGCAGGCTCGTATAAGCCCCAGCCACGAGTTTGAGTGTTTGACCCCCTCCTCCGTGTGCAGCAAAACCCCAACCCCTTCCAGTCCCCTGCTCGCTGATCTGTCCGTATAAATGATTATGTCCCCAGGAGATGTATGTTTGTTAATGAGTTCGTTTATTTCCTCTTGTGTTTTCCCCTGTCCATTTTCGAGTTTTTCTTGTAAGATTAAGTGTACTTTAGTGAGATTTTGGTGGGCCTTAGTGCAAATAACTTATTCAGGTTTGGTGGATATAAATTGTGGATCAGTAACTATGCTTATAGCAAAAACTATGATAGGAAACAGCCTTGAAAAAATAATGATTTAGTATACCAAAACAGCTGTTGAAGAATTTGCATATCTCGGTAGCTACATAGACCAGGATGGTGACACCAGAAAGAAAGTTAGAATTCGAATTGTAAAAGCAGCATTGACCTTCAAGAATCTTGAGAACGTATGGCATTCAAAAGTTATAAGATTATTCAATTCAAATGTAATACCTACCCTCACTTATGCATGTGAAAGCTGGAAAACAACTAAAGAAATAGACAAGAAATTAGACTTTCTTGAAAACGAATGCCTCAGGAAAATAGTCAGTATAAATTGGAACGAATTCAAGAACAACGCAGAGATTAGACAGATGACCAAACAACAACCTGTCTCATGAGTGATCAGAAAAAGAAGATGGACATATGTCAGTCATGTGCTGAGAAGAAACAATCAGAGAATCCCAAAACAAGCTATCAAGTGGAACACAAAAGGCCGAGGAAAAAGAGGTCGACCATGTGAAACTCTAGAGGACACTGTTAAGAGAGGCCAGTTTAGTGGGAATAACATCCTTTGATGAGGTTGAAAAGCTTGCTGTAGACAGGAAATCTTGGCAAACTACCATGCGAGCCCTATGTGATGCTTAACGGCACAGGAAGGATGTAAGATACCAAAATAAGTTGCCCCCAAACTGAAGTGAAGTTTATGAAGTACTGTCTAAATAAGCATAAAAGGGTAGATTTATGAAACGAAGACTTTGATTAATACAAGTATACAAATTACATGAAAGAACATAAAAGAATAATGTGAGAACAGCATAGGTGTCTACTTTGTTACCAAGGCTTGTGTGAGAGTAGCACAGATGTCTACTTTGTCACTGAAGCTTGTGTGAGAACAGCATAGGTGTCTACTCTGTCACCAAGGCTTGTGTGAGAATAGAATAGGTGTCTACTCTGACAACAGTACGTATGAGCTGAACATAGTAACCAGCCTTATGTCTGTAGTGTTCAGCAAGATAAAAGACTCTTACAAACAACTTAGAAAGTAGGCTGGGGTTGGTGTAATCTCCATCATAATAAAATCAGCTGAGAGGAATGCCGCTGTAACAAACTTCTTATGGTGTGCCCTAGAAATTGAGTTTTTACTGCTACTAACACCAGAGACATGATGAGTTCCTCTTCTCCAACGCGGAAAGTGGAGTTTTAAGTATTCCATCTACTTCATGTTTGCCTGCCTTCTGGTCGTCATCATCATCATGAGCAAAATGAACCCCACAACATCTGTATCAAGAACTAGAGAAGAAACTATCTTCCAGTTAATCCGGCATAATTTTCCTATAGACTACACCACATTTATAAAACCATTTCAAATATCTTCTGCTTCACATACATTCACTGCATCCTTTTTCACACACATCTGCTAGCTTCTCTCACACATTTACTAGCTTCTCTCACACATCTACTAGCTTCTCACACATTCTCTACATCCTGGAGATGAAGCATGGATGTTACTATTTTCCCTAGAAAATTTTCCAGACAAAAATACTTCCTTATCTGATGTAAAATGTGCGCTGATCAGTTGTATAAATGTTGTAGCTGAGAACAGCTTTATGTTGGAGATGCATTAGCAATGTAGGTCCTAGACGGAGCTAACAAGCACAACAGAAAAACATTCTGCATTAGGAGGTATGCATAGACACTATTTTTAATGTGCTTTAATTCAAAGGACATGATTTTTTTCCCAAATATAATTTATGCAATGTTCATCATCAAAAATACATTTATCATGTGACATCAAAAGATTTATCATGTGACATCAAAAGATTTATCATGTGACATCAAAAGATTTATCATGTGACATCAAAAGATTTATCATGTGACACCAAACTTGTGAGTTGACAAATGTTTCCAGCTCAAAATAAAAAACACCGGAAAATAAATAACAAATAAAAAGAATTGCTTATTTATGGCTGCACTGATTTAATAAATCCTGCTTCACACAAACAGTAAATTCACAGTTTAAAAAAATATAGAAACAGCAACAGAAAAAAAAATTCAAAAACAAGCGAACCGGTTTAACAAAGAATATCTTTACAACATGATATTTATTTACCATGACTTGTTATTTAGCACCTGGCACTGACTCATTTGACAACGAAAGCAAACATTTTTTTTCTCCTTTCATTTCCTCTTATGTACAATCTTGAGAATGCTGTAGCTGTTCTCCTAGATTTTGCTCCCTCATTCATATGATCCATGTTATGTTCACATACATATTCTTTCTCTCCTTTTTGTCCCTCTCGGCTATTTCTCATTTGCTTTCACACAAGAAAAACGTTACACATATAAAGCCAAACTATGATCACACAATGCTTAACATGCTGTATGCCATTAAATTACATTTCACTGGAAATTTACATGCAAAACTATTTTCAGCATTTACCTAAAATTGAAATACAACATAGTAGCCTGGTAACAGTTGAGGATAGTAAAATGTGGACAGTTGAAAAAGTGAACAGGCCAAATCCTGAACAGCTTTTCTGAATAACCGATGACATGTTACACATTGCCTGGAACAGAGCTTCACACATGCCATTCTGTGAATATCAATGTGCACTAATATCTGACAAGGAAATTACTTCTTTCATAAGCAAAGAAATGCTGAAGAATTCATTTAATCACAAAATAATGAGAGATTCATACATTTTGCAGATTTCATGAAATAAGTAAAAAGCAGCCATCATTTTATTGCCTAAAATGAGTTAAAAATGACAGATATCTTGTTATGGTCAATCGCTAATTTATTACTGCAGCCAAAGTGAAAAAAACGTTAGGTGAAATTGTTAAACTGCATACTTTTTAAAAATTGTTCTGCTAAGCTGTCCCTTTCTTTCTGTCAGATTATGAATGCATAATAACAGAGGTGTTAGTTTTTTAATGCATTTTATTTTTGCAATCATTTGTTGTTGTTGTTGTTGTTACTATTTTCATCTACAGTCTGTCACTTGATGTCACATTTCTTTGTATAGTTCACTCATTTCTTCGTATAGTTCACTCATTTCTCTCAGTAATTTTAACTGAAGCTCCACTCTTTCCAACAACTGCTAGTTTTCCTCACAATTCACCGGCCTCTTTATCTCTATTGATTTCTCTCTCTCTCTCTACTTTCTTGATTTTTTGTATGTACTCTCTTGTAGTCTTCCATATACTCTCTAATTTTTTTTTTAACTGTCTTAACTTGAGCTCATTTACTGACATTACTAATGACAAATTTTCTTTCTGACACACTCTTTTCTTCACAATTTTCCTCCCACATCTTAAAAAAAAAAGAAAGAAAGAAAAAAAAAGGTCAGGCAGACACGCCCTGTTTTCTGCCACAAAGTGGAGGAAACATCTTTTGATTAGACAGAAGTTTTGTACAGCAGACTCCAGTCAAACTAGAATGTAACAGACTCCAGCCAACTAGAATGTAACAGACTCCTGCCAACTAGAATGTAACAGACTCCTGCCAACTACAATGTAACAGACTCCTGCCAACTAGAATGTAACAGACTCCAGTCAACTAGAATGTAACAGACTCCTGCCAACTAGAATGTAACAGACTCCAGTCAACTAGAATGTAACAGACTCCAGTCAACTAGAATGTAACAGACTCCAGTCAACTAGAATGTAACAGACTCCAGTCAACTAGAATGTAACAGACTCCAGTCAACTAGAATGTAACAGACTCCAGTCAACTAGGATGTAACAGACTCCAGTCAACTAGAATGTAACAGACTCCAGTCAAACTAGAATGTAACAGACTCCAGCCAACTAGAATGTAACAGACTCCTGCCAACTAGAATGTAACAGACTCCTGCCAACTACAATGTAACAGACTCCTGCCAACTAGAATGTAACAGACTCCAGTCAACTAGAATGTAACAGACTCCTGCCAACTAGAATGTAACAGACTCCAGTCAACTAGAACGTAACAGACTCCAGTCAACTAGAATGTAACAGACTCCAGTCAACTAGAATGTAACAGACTCCAGTCAACTAGAATGTAACAGACTCCAGTCAACTAGAATGTAACAGACTCCAGTCAACTAGGATGTAACAGACTCCAGTCAACTAGAATGTAACAGACTCCAGTCAACTAGAATGTAACAGACTCCAGTCAACTAGAATGTAACAGACTCCAGTCAACTAGAATGCAAGTATAAAATGTGATTTCAAATTTAGCCGGTTTCCTATGAGAATGTTTCTATCATCCCTGGTTAAGTTCTATCAAGAACCAGAAGGAAAACAAACTCAGGAAATGGGACTTGGATTTAATGAACAAAAGAACAGCTTAAATATGGCTGAAGTGGAGAACACAACTTGGTGAGGTTTAGAGATGGAGAACATGGCAAAATGAGGTTCAGATTTGGAGAGTATGACAAACTGAGGTTCATATGGAAACAAAATTAATTTATATGATGAAAAGCACACATAAACATATTTTGTTTCTGCTGTTTGCAAATTCATCCTTATTTTGTTCATCCAAGAAACATGATATACTTCATCATGAGATGCTTACATATACAAATAAAAAAGAACTTCGAGAGTTACATATGAGGACTTGAGGGATATTTTAAGTAAGTACATGTATATGATAACTTAATATTTGCATTCCACAATATACAAAAGTTAACACTGAAACTTACATTCATGAACTGAAAGGAAGTACAGAAAAGTAACATGACATATAAACTAATATTATCACTATACTCAAATGCCCATCACAGAGAAGTTCAATGTCATATTAACTTACAAAATCCAGTGAAGTTTTTTACAAGAGAATGTCAGTAAATTTATGTACAAGTTTAAATGCTCAACAAATACTGCTTAAATCTAACAATAATATTCATCACCTTCATCAAATAATGGCAAAAACATTATTTTAAAAAACTAGAAAAACTAAAGTCATACACATGATGATGATGTCGGTGAAAAAATCTAATAGCAACACATAATCTGTTCACAATACAAAAATGCCCACCAGCGTCACCTCCATTACATGTCTCAGTTATAATACTTCAGAGTCCAGAGTAATCTAGTTTGACCCAGCACCATGAAAAATGTAGATCTCACTGGTGATCCTGGTTTTTAATCTTTTCACTAATCTGAATTTATTCCATGCACCAAGTCACCACTGCTCATGATGATATTTATTAACATTCTGTAATGTACAGTTTTAAGTTGTAACATTCTGTACCATCAGTTTGTAACATCAGTACCTACATACAAACAGTCCTAACCCCAGCAATACTGAAGGCTCACCATAACCCACAAGGTCCACTATGAAGGCCCACCATAACTCACAAGGCCCACTATGAAGGCCCACCATAACTCACAAGGCCCACCATAATCCACAAGGCCCACCATAATCCGCAAGGCCCACTATGAAGGCCCACCATAACTCACAAGGCCCACTATGAAGGCCCACCATAACCCACAAGACCCACTATGAAGGCCCACCATAACTCACAAGGCCCACTATGAAGGCCAACCATAACCCACAAGGCCCACTATGCAAGAATAAAATGGGCAACAAAAAGGCTAAGGAGAGTCAGTGCTGAACTCCTGAATATGAAAACTAAATCATTCTGTCTGCTGGGAGAAGAAGATGGATGGTCAAAAGGAACTCTTGTGCTGTGCAAATAAGCAGCACAAAAAAATGTGGTGACAGGTTAAATTTGTCTACACTCCTTGAGAAAATCCAAAACAAGTTACATTTATGCATTTTTGTAATGAAAGAATGAAATAATCTAGAAACAAAATCAAATAAATGACAATAAAAATCACAGTACTGCATGGAATGTAATTAGAACAAATTATAAGTAATTTTCTGCTATACAGATTTGTTCCAGGTGTATTTAAAATACCCAAACTGCTTCCAAAAGCCACATTTATCAAAGTATTGTGAGGTTACAGGTGTAACTGTTACATCGTGACCAAAAGTGCCAACATTTTTCTCAGCAGTGCTCCATCGAGATGCACTGGGCTGGCCAGTCTTGACAAAGCTGATTATCTCCTCTTGAAGGATGTTCTGAAAGTTTATCTCCCCTTGCCCTATGTCGAAGCCAAGGCTCTGAAAACCATCAAAGAATGCAGCCATATCCCAGCCTACAAAGGTATTCCTTTCACTTCCAGCAAACTTCATGTTGTGGGATGGGTACATCTCAACCACATACATGTATACAGGGGCCGAACCAGAATACATGTCAATAAAGTTGTCGGCTAATATCTTGATGGGACATACATCTTTGATATCCCCAACGATATGAGAAAACTGTGTTGATGGAGTTGATGGAAAATGGTTTGGATTTCTGTTTGTTGAATTGTGTTTACTTGAATAAAGAGATTTTGCTCTGCTGACAGCATCTGTGCCTAGAACATCCACCAGGACTGTCATCTTATCTTCAAAGTCACTCTCTGTCATGCTGACAGCAGCTTCTTCACCAGACAGGCTGCTCACACCAAAGTAAGTGGAACCTGACAACATAAGAAAATGCAACACTCAAGTCCCTGCATGAATCTCATCTGAAGCTTTTACATCAAACAGGACAGGTGTATTATGGTATATGGTGATTTAAAAAAAAAAAGAAGGAAGACGAGGTAAGACAAAAAAAAATAAGAATAAACTGCACCAAAATGCAAGATGACAAGGTAACACACAAAAAAAAGGAAAAGGACAATTACAACAAAATACAGAAGGACAAGGTTATAAAACACACGCACATGCACACGCACACACACACACAGCAAATGGAAAGAATATAAAATAATGCAAGAAGAAAATGAACATTTTTACAACTATTTTTCTGGACCTAAAAAGAACAGAAAAAAAAAAGAAATTTAATGAATCACAATTATTAAGCAACAAATCAAAGGATGCCTTTCCACATTTATACTACATGAAATGAAAAGAAGCAATTGGCAGTTTGTTTGGTTTTTTTTCCAGGAAAGCTGAGGCAGAAAGCAGAATATTTATAAATATTCTATTTAAAGATATCTCACCAAAAATAACAGGCACAACTGGGCCATCAGGGCCTGACCTTTGGGATGACAAATGTACCACATGTCCTGCCAAGAGAATTTACACTAATATAATGCATACATAAAATTTTAAAATGGAAATACAGTGTGGAAAAACATACTCATTATCATTCTTCAGAATAACTATCACAGTAGAAATGTTTAGTGTTCAGAAAAAAATAAGAAATTTTCAAAACTGTAAATGCATAATGTCAAAACAATCATGATTTTTTGCTTTTATGGGTGCTTACATCAATCAAATGTTGATAGAATTTGCTGTGTGAGGAGTGCATGAATGATCTTTTGTGGGTGCTTATATCAATCAAATGTTGATAGAATTTGCTGTGTGAGGAGTGCATGAATGATCTTTCATTCTTCGAACTCACTCAATTTAATACATGTATACAAATTACAAGCTATGCTTCGCAGCTTCCACATAGTAGACTCTCTGCCTGCTTGCAAACCTTCTTCTAAGTTAGACTCTCTGCCTGCTTGCAAACCTTCTTCTAAGTTAGACTCTCTACCTGCTTGCAAACCTTCGTCTAAGTTAGACTCTCTACCTGCTTGCAAACCTTCTTCTAAGTTAGACTCTCTGCCTGCTTGCAAACCTTCTTCTAAGTTAGACTCTCTACCTGCTTGCAAACCTTCTTCTAAGTTAGACTCTCTACCTGCTTGCAAACCTTCTTCTAAGTTAGACTCTCTACCTGCTTGCAAACCTTCTTCTAAGTTAGACTCTCTACCTGCTTGCAAACCTTCTTCTAAGTTAGACTCTCTACCTGCTTGCAAACCTTCTTCTAAGTTAGACTCTCTACCTGCTTGCAAACCTTCTTCTAAGACACAAGAACCATTATGTTATTTTTCATATTATTCAATGGAATGTGGCAGCCTGGTTAGCTGAGCGGTTAGACGCCAGGTTTACTAATCCAGTGGTACCTGGTTCAGTCCCAGCTGTGGGTTTTTCTGGTACACACAAAAAAAAAGGTCCAGGGGTTGACCCAGCCTCTAAATATGGGTACCAGAGAAACCTGGGAAGGTAAAGCAGCCAAGTGTGATACTGACCACATCAGACTTTCACGTGCTGAAGGTCACAGAAAATATGGCCGCAGTATCCCGAACATGCCTTAATGGGATGGAAACTGGAATTGTACCTTTCACTTAAAGTATGAAAAGTTAATGATGTAGATGAGACGTTATATCAGACATGTGGATTCACATGACATAATGAAAGTTTACTGACCAAATCTCTATACAACACCGATCCCATCTTTCTGTGAATATGCAAACATGCATGTATGCACACATATACACACACATACTCAGAGTTTACAAGCGCACATAACAGGGCGATGCAGAAGTTGACAATTTATCACAACAGTGTGACATGACATGGATGTCTGACAGTTTACCATTATACACAACAGTGTGACATGGATGTTTGACAATTTATCAACATATATAACAAAGTGACATGGATGTCTGGTAATTTACCATTATACACAACAGAAAGTGACATGGACGCTTGACAATTTACCAGCACGCATAACAAAGTGACATGGATGTTTGATAATTTACCAGCACACACAACAAAGTGACATGTATGTCTGACAGTTTACAATTATACATAACAGGGTGACATGGATGTATGACAGCTTACAATTATGCACAACAAGGTGACATGGATATTTGACATTATATACAAAAATATAGTGCAGAAATGTATCCACATGATTAAATATGAAAGAATCATACCATCAAATATGGGCAAGTCATTTCTAAGCTGACTGTTGTGTGGAATACTAAACAGCTGATCCAGCGTCCAGTGAGCCTGCAGTGACCATGGTGATGACCTTGACACTACTTCGGGCGTAAGCTTGCGAAGACAGCGAGCATCATGGCATCCTGAATTCTTCAAAAATACTCGGTTATCTCTACAGGCCTCATCTGTTGAAAACAATGACACATCAGACATGAAACTAATTTGGCTGTTGGGACTGCTGATGTCTATAAATATTCATTCATTCATGTGACATGTCCTTTCCAGAACATTGTCTCTCTCACAGCCTCCCTGAATGCAATACAGTCTTATGTAAGCTGACCTGCGTCTTGTAGTGACACATTCAGACTTTCTGTGATGTCCTGAGTCCATCTGCGGTGAGGCCATCTGTTTTTGCCAAGCTGTTGTGTCTCTCGATGTGGCTGAATATTTCAGCTTTTTAATTTTGATGGTGTTAATGAGCCAGTTTTCTGCCACACCGAATCTCATTAGTATCTCTTTATTTGATTTTCATTCTATCCATAACATTCAAAGGACCTACTGTAACATCTCATTTCAAAAGCTGTTATTCTCTTTTCTAGTGATTTGTTAAGTGTCCATGTTTCACATCCGTGTTTTGCCACTGAGAATATGTAAGCTCTTAGTAAACATAACTTTGTTTTCTTGGTGCTACCTTGCCACATACTCTTCATTTGTGCTAGTTTCTGTGATGCAGTTGCAATATACATCTTAATACTTCCTGTGCCGTTAAACATCACATAGGGCTCGTATAGTTGTTTGCCAAGTTTTCATGTTCTTGACGAGTCTTTCAACTTCATCAAGGGATGTTATGCCCACTAAACTGGCCTCTCTTAACAAAGTCCTCTTTAGAGTTTCACATGGTCGACCTCTTTTTCTTTGGCCTGTTGTGTTCCACTTGATAGCTTGTTTGGGGATTCTTTGATTGTTTCTTCTCATCACATGACCAACATATGTCCATCTTCTTTTTCTGATCACCCATGAGACAGGTTGTTGTTTACTCATCTGCCTTATCTCTGTGTTGTTCTTGAATTTGTTCCACTTTATACCAAGTATTTTCCCTAGGCATTTGTTTTCAAAAGAGTCTAATTCTTTTTCTTTAGTTGATTTCCAGCTTTCACATGCACATGCACATGAGGGTGGATATCACAATCTTAACTTGGTTTTTATGCTTAAACTTTTGAATTCCATATGTTCAAGATTTCTGAAGGACAATACTGCTTTTTGCAATTTTTGCAATATACATACTTGATGCAAAAAAAACTGGCATGAGAATGAGTTTCTGTTGCTGTCATCAATATTTGCTAGGACAAAGCCTAATAACAAACTCCTGGTGTATCTTGGAGCATGAGCTGGAACTACTACTGAAATTTCTCAAATGAAAAGCAACAAAGCGCAGGTTATTTTGTGGCTACGTGGCTGTTCAAACTGCCAGAGTCCATGGTTCGAGTCCCAGGTAATTTCTTGTTATTTTTCTTTCTCTCATGTGTAAAGTCTATTATTTTGTGAAAGTAAACCTTACAACGCTGAGAGAAATCACTTTACTGAGGCAGAGCAATGCATTATTAACAAACTTATACTCCGTAGCTTGTTATTTCTTTACAATGTATCCAAATGTGCACTCACAAATAACTCATTTTTCAGGACAGGTCTTCTATTTTTAATGTTTGAAGGAATTGTTAATAAGGCAAGCAGCAGCATTCCAACAACTGATTGTTCATGTTGGTTCAATTTTAAAAATTTTTTAAAAATAACTTCTGTTATATGTACAGCTTCAAGTGCATGAAATAATCTCCCCTTGATACAGTCAATGTGAGCACTCATATTAAGCAATTATCTCACGTGCACACAAAACATACGACCACTCACTTGAGAGAAAAATTTGTGGTTCACTCAAATGTGCATACTTAAATTACCCCGACAGTGCTATTATTATTATAACAACCACATCCTTGTCATGATGTAACAACCACATTCTTGTCATGGTATAACAACCACATTCTTGTCATGATGTAACAACCACATTCTCATCATGATGTAACAACCACATTCTTGTCATGGTATAACAACCACATTCTTGTCATAATGTAACAACCACAATCCTCACAGAAGAAAGAGGCTACTTTGTTGATTGTTTGTCCCAACACTCAGCTCATTTACAATTCTCTCCCCTGATGGCAGCTGGCTGCTACTGCTCTTCTGACTTCATTTGTTGTACACATGCAGAGCTGGTACTCCTGCTTACTGGCTACACTCCACTACTGTGTGTACAGACTGATCCTTATCTTAATGACTAGGCTGCCACAACACAATCTATTTCAAGGAGAAGTTGACAGCATGTGGAGCTCCTTTGTTGTGGCTGCCTGTGCTTCTACATGTAACAGTCAACAAAGTTTTCTTGTTGTGGCTGTCTGTGCTTCTACATGTAACAGTCAACAAAGTTTTCTTGTTGTGGCTGTCTGTGCTTCTACATGTAACAGTCAACAAAGTTTTCTTGTTGTGGCTGTCTGTGCTTCTACATGTAACAGTCAACAAAGTTTTCTTACCAACTGTCTTGTTGAGGATTGTGACCGGACTGGTCAGCCAGGCTCTGTGGAAGAGGCCAATGCTGCCAGATGATGACAACATGGCATGTATGGATGTTGCACCTGATCCATGGCCAAATATTGTTACCTACAAAGATTAAAATTGGGAGCACATCTGTCAGTGCTGGAACATGTACTTCTATGACATTATACAAGAAAACATTTTTACTACTATGACACTATATAAGAAAACATTTTTACTACTATGACACTATATAAGAAAACATTTTTACTACTATGACACTATATAAGAAAACATTTTCACTACTATGACACTATATAAGAAAACATTTTCACTACTATGACACTATATAAGAAAACATTTTTACTACTATGACACTATACAATAAAACATTTACTACTATGACACTATACAATAAAACATTTTTACTACTATGACACTATATAAGAAAACATTTTTACTACTATGACACTATACAGTAAAACATTTACTACTGTGACACTATACAGTAAAATAAACATGTACTACTATGACACTATACAATAACACATTTACTACTATGACACTATACAATAAAACATTTACTACTATGACACTATACAATAACACATTTACTACTATGACACTATACAATAACACATTTACTACTATGACACTATACAATAAAACATTTACTATTATGACACTATACAATAAACCATTTAGTAATATGACACTATACAATAAAACAAACATGTAACTGAAATGACATTAAACTTTGTCAACATTAACACCATGTTCAAACATGCAGATAAAAGCTAAAGTTATTACACATGTAATGATGCATCTGTCACATAATGATGTTTGATGATGCATTTATCACATAATGATGTTTGATGATTCATTTATCACATAATGATGTTTGATGATGCATTATCACATAATGATGCCTGATGATGCATTTATTACATAATGATGTCTGATGATGCATTATCGGTAATGATGTCTGATGATGCATTTATTACATAATGTTTGATGCATTTATTACATAATGTTTGATGGTGCATTTATTACACAATGACATTTGATGATATATTTATTACATTATGATGTTTGATGATGCATTTATCACACAAGACGATGATATATTTATTACATAATGATATTTGATGATGCATTTATTGCATAATGATAATCTTTACAAACACACGACAACCCTTGTTCAGTGTCTTCTTCTACTATCATATATCATGCACATAATTACCTGCACAACACTAGCTCACGCACAACACTAGCTCATGCACAACACTAGCTCATGCACAACACTAGCTCATGCACAACACTAGCTCATGCAGTCAGTGAAACTAACAAAATCCAGCGATGGAGTCACTCACCTGAAACTGATCTCCACCGAAGAAGCGAATATTCTCCTGCACCCAGGTCAAGGCTAGCTGCTGGTCCATGAAGCCATAATTCCCTGCAGCTCCTTTAGGTGCTTCTCTCAGCTCATCAAGAGCAAGAAAACCAAGAGCTCCAAGTCTGTAATTGAAGCTGACATATACAGAGTTTGTGGCTACAGCCATTTCTGGAGTTGGGGACATGCCTGCCATGTGGCCTGACCCGTAGACAAAGTCACCTGAGTGAAACCAAACCATCACAGGACGAAGAGTCTCTGGGTCCAAAGATGGAGTCCATATGTTTATGTAAAGACAGTCTTCACTTCCTTCAACAGCAGACGTGTCATTAAATTTTGGCTGGACGCATTTGTTGCCGAACTGAAATGCGTCATACACACCAAGCCAACATGATCCTGTGCCCGAGTTTCTGGGCGTTGGTGGCTTCCATCTTCGGGGTCCAGTAGGTGGAAGAGCAAAGGGAATTCCTTTGAAAACATAAGCCCCTTGCTCTTCCTTTCCACGGACGTACCCACACGAGGTAACAACCACATTGCTGTCTGTGCTCTGGAAAAACCATTAATCTAATTAGCAATATAATATCAATCAGTGTCACCTTGTCAAAAACAGATTGCTGACCACCTGGCAGACTTTCTACAGCAAGTGTTTTGTCAACTAGGGATATCTACAGTAAATAAAGAGGGTTGGTGAAATGATATGTCAATAATTTAGATAAGAATTTTCTGTTTCTAGCTATCCATATGTTACATAAAACCAGGCTACTAATATTTCTGTAATCATACTGGTACCTTATCACACTGTGGTCATGATTGACAGCCTGGTTGGGGGGCGGCAGTGCAATCCATGGAAGTCCGTAAAAACATTCTAAACCCCAAGCACACGGCACAAACCCCAAGTACATACGGCACAAACACCAAGCACACGGCACAAACAACACCAAGCACACGGCACAAACCCCAAGCACACGGCACAAGCACACGGCACAAACCCTAAGAACCTAAGCTGGTAAATAGACAGGCGAACCTGATCTAGGTCAAGCTGGTCACACAATGGACTTCCCTGACAACTGCTAAT
Organism: Achatina immaculata; assembly: GCA_009760885.1. Lineage (NCBI taxonomy): Eukaryota > Metazoa > Mollusca > Gastropoda > Stylommatophora > Achatinidae > Lissachatina > Lissachatina immaculata. Next base: position 62,924,164 of record CM019719.1, on the reverse strand, counting down.
CAGCACCCATGTCAAGGCCAGCTGTTGGTCCATGAACCCATAATTCCCTGCGGCTCCTTTAGCTGCTTCTCTCAGCTCATCAAGTGCAAGAAAACCAAGAGCTCCAAGTCTGTAATTGAAGCTGACATATACAGAGTTTGTGGCTACAGCCATTTCTGGAGTTGGGGACATGCCTGCCATGTGGCCTGACCCGTAGACAAAGTCACCTGAGTGAAACCAAACCATCACAGGACGAAGAGTCTGTGGGTCCAAAGATGGAGTCCATATGTTTATGTAAAGACAGTCTTCACTTCCTTCAACAGCAGACGTGTCATTAAATTTTGGCTGGACGCATTTGTTGCCGAACTGAAATGCGTCATACACACCAAGCCAGCATGATCCTGTCCCCGAGTTTCTGGGCGTTGGTGGCTTCCATCTTCGGGGTCCAGTAGGTGGAAGAGCAAAGGGAATTCCTTTGAAAACATAAGCCCCTTGCTCTTCCTTTCCACGGACGTACCCACACGAGGTAACAACCACATTGCTGTCTGTGCTCTGGAAAAACCATTAATCTAATTAGCAATATAATATCAATCAGTGTCACCTTGTCAAAAACAGATTGCTGACCACCTGGCAGACTTTCTACAGCAAGTGTTTTGTCAACTAGGGATATCTACAGTAAATAAAGAGGGTTGGTGAAATGATATGTCAATAATTTAGATAAGAATTTTCTGTTTCTAGCTATCCATATGTTACATAAAACCAGGCTACTAATATTTCTGTAATCATACTGGTACCTTATCACACTGTGGTCATGATTGACAGCCTGGTTGGGGGGCGGCAGTGCAATCCATGGAAGTCCGTAAAAACATTCTAAACCCCAAGCACACGGCACAAACCCCAAGCACACGGCACAAACCCCAAGTACATACGGCACAAGCACACGGCACAAACACCAAGCACACGGCACAAACCCCAAGCACACGGCACAAACCCCAAGCACACGGCACAAGCACACGGCACAAACCCTAAGAACCTAAGCTGGTAAATAGACAGGCGAACCTGATCTAGGTCAAGCTGGTCACACAATGGACTTCCCTGACAACTGCTAATCAGCACCCATGTCATGGATGACAGAGTTGGAGTGGCAAAAAATGAACAATCCTTCTAGAATGCCTGATGGCATTAAACAAAACAAAAACAAAAACAAAACTAAATCTAAACTAAAAGAATATCTGTGAAGTGTCCCGTTTTGAAAGCAGAGGTCACCGAGGACTATTTAGCCAGCTTTACTAACATAAACATATATCACATACATGGATACTGTGACAGTTCGACTCAGTAACATACACAACAAGAGTATGTAGACATGGACAACCTGACCTGATCACGTTTTTTTAAAAACTCCAAGGCAGAAGTTATGGAACGGACACCAGAAATTTGTGAACTTTGCCTGAATAGGAGCAGGGCTCCAGGTGAAGCAAGACCCGGTACTTGAATACATACAAGTCTCCACATATAATAAGACTTGGTACTTGAATACAGACAAGTCTCCACATATAATAAGACCCAGTACTTGAATACAGACAAGTCTCCACATATAATAAAACCTGGTACTTTAATACAGACAAGTCTCCACATATAATAAGACTTGGTACTTGAATACAGACAAGTCTCCACATATAATAAGACTTGGTACTTGAATACAGACAAGTCTCCACATATAATAAGACCTGGTACTTGAATACAGACAAGTCTCCACATATAATAAGACTTGGTACTTGAATACAGACAAGTCTCCACATATAATAAGACTTGGTACTTGAATACAGACAAGTCTCCACATATAATAAGACTTGGTACTTGAATACAGACAAGTCTCCACATATAATAAGACCTGGTACTTGAATACAGACAAGTCTCCACATATAATAAGACCCAGTACTTGAATACAGACAAGTCTCCACATATAACAAGACCTGGTATTTGATTACAGACAAGTCTCCACATATAATAAGACTTGGTACTTGAATACAGACAAGTCTCCACATATAACAAGACCTGGTATTTGATTACAGACAAGTCTCCACATATAATAAGACTTGGTACTTGAATACAGACAAGTCTCCACATATAATAAGACCCAGTACTTGAATACAGACAAGTCTCCACATATAATAAAACCTGGTATTTTAATACAGACAAGACTCCACATATAATAAGACCTGGTACTTGAATACAGACAAGTCTCCACATATAATAAGACTTGGTACTTGAATACAGATAATACCCCACATACAATAAGACCTGGTACTTGAATACAGACAAGTCTCCACATATAATAAGACCTGGTACTTGAATACAGACAAGTCTCCACATATAATAAGACCCAGTACTTGAATACAGATAATACCCCACATACAATAAGACCTGGTACTTGAATACAGACAAGTCTCCACATATAATAAGACTTGGTACTTGAATACAGATAATACCCCACATATAATGACACTTGAATACAGACAAGTCTCCACATATAATAAGACCCAGTACTTGAATACAGATAATACCCCACATACAATAAGACCTGGTACTTGAATACAGACAAGTCTCCACATATAATAAGACCTGGTACTTGAATACAGACAAGTCTCCACATATAATAAGACCTGGTACTTGAATACAGACAAGTCTCCACATATAATAAGACCTGGTACTTGAATACAGATAATCTCTCTCTCTCTGAACCTTAAGTGCCCAGGGCACATGGGGCTTCCGCAAGGGTTTTCCACAAATGCCTGTCCTTCGCCTTTTTTTCTGCTCTTGCCCAGGTGAGCCCTCTATTGCTCAACATCCTTTCTGTTGTTCTTCTCCATGTCTCTTTTGGTCTACCCTTACTTCTGTTCCCCTGTAGTGTCTATCTTAGTGCTATTTTTGGTAGTGAGTTGTCAGTCATTCGGAGCACATGTCCCAACCATCGCCAGCGTCTTTCCTCAATAATTGTTGTCAGTGGTTTCATCTGCATTTCTGCTAATAAGATGTTATTTCTTATGGTGTTTGGCCAAAATATTTTTCTAATTCTTCGTAAACATTTAGTCTGGAAAGAATTCAACTTGTCTTCTATGGTTTTGGTGATTTTCCAGCATTCACTTCCACAGAGTAGTACACTTAGAACATTACTCTTAAATATCCTGATTTTCATATTTATGCTTAGTTTATTTGATTTCCATATAGTCTGCAGCATTGCAAAAGCCTGGTTTGCTCTAGTAAGTCTGCTGTTGATGTCCTCTGTGTTGTCTCCATTTTCTACTACTCTGCTGCCAAGGTATACAAATTCGTTGACCTCCTCCACTAACTTGCTATCTACTCTGAGTACATTTCTGTTGTTCACATTTTGCTTCATTAACTTTGTCTTTCCTACGTTGATCTTTAGTCCCGGGTACCACAAGGGGGGGGGGGAATACAGATAATACTCCACATATAATAAGACCTGGTACTTGGATACAGATAATACTCCACATATAATAAGACCTGGTACTTGGATACAGATAATAATCCACATATAATAAGATCTGGTACTTGGATACAGATAATACTCCACATATAATAAGACCTGGTACTTGGATACAGATAATACTCCACATATAATAAGACCTGGTACTTGGATACAGATAATACTCCACATATAATAAGACCTGGTACTTGGATACAGATAATACTCCACATATAATAAGACCTGGTACTTGGATACAGATAATAATCCACATATAATAGACCTGGTACTTGGATACAGATAATACTCCACATATAATAAGACCTGGTACTTGGATACAGATAATACTCCACATATAATAAGACCTGGTACTTGGATACAGATAATAATCCACATATAATAAGACCTGGTACTTGGATACAGACAATACCCCACATATAATAACACTTGAATACAGACAATACTCCACATATAATAAGACCTGGTACTTGAATACAGATAATACTCCACATATAATAAGACCTGGTACTTGAATACAGATAAGTCTCCACATATAATAAGACCTGGTACTTGAATACAGACAAGTCTCCACATATAATAAGACCTGGTACTGAATACAGATAATACTCCACATATAATAAGACCTGGTACTTGACAAGACTCCAAGTATAACAAGACTTGATACTTGAATATAGACAAGACTCCAGATGTAGAAAGTCTGGCACTTTAACGTAATTATTAAAATAAGTAACATGTAAAATTCTGGGACGTAGCATGAGGTAAAAATAGCAGCATGGTCGTAGATAGAACTGAGACTGAAGTATGGTATCCCTACCTTGACTGAGTGAGCTGACTGCGTTTTTCCATCCGGGTACAGAACAGTCCCACTGTAGGCCGGCAGGATAATGAACACATATATGACTGTAAAGGCAATCAGGACCACACTAGCTATCAGCAGACCACATATGATGACATTAACTTTCGAGATGGACATTCTCTTCCTGTCAGTTATCATCAGGTTGACTCTGGAACCAGTCATGTCAACAGCTTCTCCCTCGACATCATGCTCTGACAGTTCTCTGACAGATGTTGGTCTCAGTGCTGTGTATCTACTATTTTCTGACGTGGGGCGCTTGGCAGAATCATTCTCCTGTTTACTCTTGGATTTTTTATCTACATTTCCTGACTTGTCACCATTTTCCACTTGCTGAGAATTTCCAGTTGTCTGTGGAGCTGAATCTTTTAGATTTCCATAGAATCTGCAGCACTGTAAAAGCCTGGTTTGCTCTAGTAAGTCTGCTGTTGATGTTCTCTGTGCTGTCTCCATTTTCTACTACTCTGCTGCCAAGGTATACAAATTCGTTGACCTCCACCACTAACTTGTTATCTACTCTGAGTACATTTCTGTTGTTCACATTTTGCTTCATTAACTTTGTCTTTCCTACGTTGATCTTTAGTCCCGGGTACTACACGGGGGGGGGGGGAATACAGATAATACTCCACATATAATGACACTTGAATACAGACAATACTCCACATATAATAAGACCTGGTACTTGGATACAGACAATACTCCACATATAATGACACTTGAATACAGACAATACTCCACATATAATAAGACCTGGTACTTGGATACAGACAATACTCCACATATAATGACACTTGAATACAGACAATACTCCACATATAATAAGACCTGGTACTTGAATACAGACAATACTCCACATATAATAAGACCTGGTACTGAATACAGACAATACTCCACATATAATAAGACCTGGTACTGAATACAGACAATACTCCACATATAATAAGACTTGGTACTGAATACAGACAATACTCCACATATAATAAGACCTGGTACTGAATACAGACAATACTCCACATATAATAAGACCTGGTACTTGAATACATACAATACTCCACATATAATAAGAGTTGGTACTGAATACAGACAATACTCCACATATAATAAGACCTGGTACTTGAATACAGACAATACTCCACATATAATAAGACCTGGTACTTGAATACAGACAATACTCCACATATAATAAGACCTGGTACTTGAATACAGACAATACTCCACATATAATAAGACCTGGTACTGAATACAGACAATACTCCACATATAATAAGACCTGGTACTGAATACAGACAATACTCCACATATAATAAGACCTGGTACTTGGATACAGACAATACTCCACATATAATAAGACCTGGTACTTGGATACAGACAATACTCCACATATAATAAGACCTGGTACTTGGCAAGACTCCAAGTATAACAAGACTTGATACTTGAATATAGACAAGACTCCAGATGTAAAAAGTCTGGCACTTTAACGTAATTATTAAAATAAGTAACATGTAAAATGTTGGGACGTAGCATGAGGTAAAAATAGCAGCATGGTCGTAGATAGAACTGAGACTGAAGTATAGTATCCGTACCTTGACTGGGTGGGCTGACTGCGTTTTTCCATCCGGGTACAGAACAGTCCCACTGTGGGCCGGCAGGATAATGAACACATATATGACTGTAAAGGCAATCAGGACCACACTAGCTATCAGCAGACCACATATGATGACATTAACTTTCGAGATGGACATTCTCTTCCTGTCAGTTATCATCAGGTTGACTCTGGAACCAGTCATGTCAACAGCTTCTCCCTCGACATCATGCTCTGACAGTTCTCTGACACATGTTGGTCTCAGTGCTGTGTATCTACTATTTTCTGACGTGGGGCGCTTGGCAGAATCATTCTCCTGTTTACTCTTGGATTTTTTATCTACATTTCCTGACTTGTCACCATTTTCCACTTGCTGAGAATTTCCAGTTGTCTGTGGAGCTGAATCTTTCATGGAAGTTTCCATGAATTTGGGAGCCCAAGGAAAGTCTGAACTGAAAGAAGAATGAACTTCCTCGTGGAGGTTACTGTAACTGAATCCAGACATTCTGATGCTCCTCAACTACAATGCTTACACAAGATTTGCTTTGTGTGTCTTTGTCGGAAACCTGGATTAGAAAAGAAAGGTTTATAGTTTACTGATGCTGTTTAATGAAGTATGTATACCGAATATTAAAACAAAGTCTAGCTGCTAACAAATTCTAGAATTGGTTCTCAAAATCAAAATGCTTCTTCGAGAAAGACAGGATAGTCAGTATGACGAAACGATGCTCATCAGCATTTACAGGAAAGAATATTTCAATATCAATGAAAAAACTACAATGAGGACAATGAAAAAACTACAATGTGGACAATTTCTTTAGATCTAAGTCTTAAATAATCAAGGCAGTTGTTATCAATACAGTTTTTGTAAATACTGATAGCAATATTCTGTTCTTATCGGTCGTTTCTTTCATCGCTTTTGTTCTTTTTCTCTGAAAAATTTATGAGGAATAAACTATCCAATAAACTATAATTTCTGTCATGACAGCTGTGATGCAGACGCGAAGCTACGCCATATTGTCATCTACATCACTGACTGTGATAATCTACCCCTAACACACAGCGGGGGACAGGGTGGCGTGTTAGTCTTATAGTTTTTCATTAAACGTTTAGCAATTAACACAGTTTGTAATCATCATCATGTGTAGTTCCAGGTAGCGCTGGTGATCATGAAGTTTCAAAGCTTTCTATCATTTCTCTAGCTGATTAAAAAAAAAATTCAGCCAAACTCACTCTGTCAGCCGATTTATCTTCCCTCTCCCTCTCTCTCTCTCTCTCTCTCTCTCTCTCCCTCTCTCTCTCTGTCTTTCTTGTTCTGAAATTTCTCCTTTTTTTCCCTTGTTTTCTCTAATCTCCAAAAATATATTTAAATTCTTATAGTTTGAAATTTTCGTTTACTTTTGTTAGCCATCGGTACTGCCCAAACTACTCCATGTGATTGTTGACTCCAGTGATCTTTGTTCTGTTGTTGCCCACACTACTCCATGTGATTGTTGTCTCCAGTGATCTTTGTTCTGTTGTTGCCCACACTACTCCATGTGATTGTTGTCTCCAGTGATCTTTGTTCTGTTGTTGCCCACACTACTCCATGTGATTGTTGTCTCCAGTGATCTTTGTTCTGTTGTTGCCCTCACTACTCCATGTGATTGTTGTCTCCAGTGATCTTTGTTCTGTTGTTGCCCTCACTACTCCATGTGATTGTTGTCTCCAGTGATCTTTGTTCTGGTGTATTTGTCCATGGCTCGATACTGGCTGAATAAAGTATTTTAGTCCTGGTTTCCCGATATTCTGGGACATGCGACGGACGGGTTGTAAAATTAACTGCAAACTTTCTTATCAGTCTCCCGATTACGTTCCAAACTTACTATTACTTCTAACATGAAGAATGAAATAGAAAACAGATATGCATTGTTAACTTATGGTATGCATTGTTAATTTGTGGTATGCATTGTTATTGTTAACTTATTTAACTCCTAAGTCATGTTTTGTGTCTGTCTGTAAGCGAGCATGTGTAAAACCTCTGATTAGTCACATCAGCATTAAGTGACACAGAATGTATAATAATCGGAGTGTTAAAGTTGTGACACACCTGCCCATTTTGTCACACCTGTAGTACACGTTACATAATGGGAAAAAGAAAAAGAGGAAGACCAAAACGAAGATGGCTGCAAGAAATCGTTGACGATCTGCAAAGGGACGCAGCAGCAGCAGGCCATCTTGCTTATAACCGAGAGGCCTACAGGTGTGCTGTTTGGGAGGCAAAGTTCCGCAAGGGACATGCAAATGAATGAATGAATGTAGTACAAGTGTAGCCTGACTGTTACATGCTGTCCTGTATTACTTTGTGTACTGTAATACAAGTGTAGCCTGACTGTTACATGCTGTCCTGTATTACTTTGTGTACTGTAATACAAGTGTAGCCTGACTGTTACATGCTGTCCTGTATTACTTTGTGTACTGTAATACAAGTGTAGCCCGACTGTTACATGCTGTCCTGTATTACTTTGTGTCCTGTAGTAATGTGTAAAGTGTAATCCTGTATTTTGTCCTCCTGGCACATTTGCTCATTTTTTAACAGCATTTTTGTCAATACAAGTAAGTCAGTTACTCAGCTAGAGTGATTGGAGGGCGCCGGAAGCTTTTCAAGAGAACACAGTTCACTATAGACTGCACTAACCTCGTCCTCCTCAGTCTTCACTGATTTAAAAAAAAGTGGGGGAGGGGGGAACTAGGAAACATCACAAACTGGACACCAAAGATTATGATCACAAACTGGACACCAAAGATTATGATCACAAACTGGACACCAAAGATTATGATCACAAACTGGACACCGAAGATTATGATTACAAACTGGACACCGAAGATTATGATCACAAACTGGACACCGAAGATTATGACCACAAACTGGATAAGGAAGATTATGATCACAAACTGGACACCGAAGATTATGATCACAAACTGGACACCAAAGATTATGATCACAAACTGGATAAGGAAGATTATGATCACAAACTGGACACTGAAGATTATGATCACAAACTGGACACCGAAGATTATGATCACAAACTGGATACGGAAGATCATGAAAATGGTAATGTCCATTACAGCTAGACATTAGACTTCAGAGATTTATCTTTTTCACGTGACCCAGAAAGTTGAACTGAATTTTCTTAAGTGTTTAATTAAATAACTGTCGGTGACCTGCAGCTATGACACGTAAAAGTCCGGGCATGCTGGCGGAAATCTCTCATGAAATTAAGTTCTGAGACGACATGGCGTAAACAAAGGAAAGAACATTTATGGCTATTAGTAACTTATGTCACGCATTTAGTCACGCTGAGCTATGTCACGTATAGTCGCATAAAGTAGTGTTATGTAGAGTTACGTCGAGTTATGTAGCGTATCCCAGTTGCAGACAATGAAATATGTAGGTTATAGTAAGTTTCAGGCTTTCTACCCCTACAATTTTGCGACAAACAACAAGACAAATTACATCCTGACTTGTATGACGCATTTCGGCAATATAAACAGTTTTCCTAGAGGCAGTCATGTTTTAAAAAGTTCTCGGATTCCATTCATACACTTAAAATTCATAAATCTACAATCCATAAACTTTAAAAAGAAGAAAAGAGAAATATTAAACAAGAAGTCTCTCTCTCTCTCTCTCTCTCTCTCTCTCTCCGATTTCATGGGTTCAGTATAATGTATAATGTTGCGAAAATACAACAGAAGATCAAGAAACCTTTCAAGGAGAGAAGAAAATCTACTGGAATCTGCTTGTGAGAACTATGTTAGGAAAAACTGTTTGGCTTGACATTAGGCAAAACAGGCAATTTGTTGTCTTTCGTTGTCATTTTCTAGACGGACAGACAGAAAAACAGACACACGCTCACAAACACACACACACAAACAGATTTTTTTTTAGGGGAGGGGGAGGCTAACAACGTCAATGAGAAATAAAAAATGTTTCAGGCGAACATTTCTTTTACTCTTGGTTATAACTTGTGCAAGACAGAAAAATGCCTTGTCGGCATTCACCAACCAAACTAAAGTGAAAAAACAAACAAACAAACAAAAAACCCAGAAGGAAAGCGGTATAAAGGTGAAAAGTTAGTGCGCTCGCCCGAGTGACTGGAACTACTTGGGGACATACAGTGACAGCATCACCGATCACTTGACTTCCACTCTGTCCCAAATACAGTACACAGTTTGGATATACAATTACTTCACAACGTCAAATTTATGGCGAAGTACAAGCATAAATTTACTTCTCAGAGTGACAATATGATATTAGAAAATAATTTTATGGCGCCAGTTGTTGGTGCTAAATTGTTCTTCGTCAGTTTTATAGTTTGTGTCAATACAGCTGCCAGCTTGGTCGCCATGATACGTTGCGGGTTGTTGCGAGTCTCCTGTAGAAAAGCTCTTCTGTTATCTTTATTGCCCGGATGTAGGCCAAGTAGCACAGTCATTTAGCCACGCGGATCTGGGTGTGGTCTCACAAAAAAAAAGGGGGGGGGGAGGGAGAATATACATCAGAACTTCATCGAAAAGATTTCAGGGGGAAACAAAAAGAAAAAGGGGCCATGTTCTTTGTTGCCGAGATAGAAGAGATGTTCTTTGTTGCCGAGATAGAAGAGATGTTCTTTGTTGCTGAGATAGAAGAGATGTCCTTTGTTGTTGAGATAGAAGAGATGTCCTTTGTTGTTGAGATAGAAGAGATGTCCTTTATTGTTGAGATAGAAGAGATGTTCTTTGCTGCTGAGATAGAAGAGCTGTCCTTTGTTGCTGAGATAGAAGAGCTGTCCTTTGTTGCTGAGATAGAAGAGATGTCCTTTGAATCCACTTTTAATCAGTCATCGTCCTTTAAGGTGCTATGGATCACATTTCGTTTTCTACCAACAAAATGAGCCAAGTTGGCGGGTGTGTATGGGTCAACCCGAGAAACAAGTGAACTAAGTTCTGAGACGACATGGCGTAAACAAAGGAAAGAACATTTATGGCTATTAGTAACTTATGTCACGCATTTAGTCACGCTGAGCTATGTCACGTATAGTCGCATAAAGTAGTGTTATGTAGAGTTACGTCGAGTTATGTAGCGTGTCCCAGTTGCAGACAATGAAATATGTAGGTTATAGTAAGTTTCAGGCTTTCTACCCCTACAATTTTGCGACAAACAACAAGACAAATTACATCCTGACTTGTATGACGCATTTCGGCAATATAAACAGTTTTCCTAGAGGCAGTCATGTTTGAAAAAGTTCCCGGATTCCATTCATACACTTAAAATTCATAAATCTACAATCCATAAACTTTAAAAAGAAGAAAAGAGAAATATTAAACAAGAACTCTCTCTCTCTCTCTCTCTCTGTCTCTCTCTCTGTCTCTCTCTCTCTCTCTCTCTCTCTCTCTCTCTCTCGACGATTTCATGGGTTCAGTATAATGTATAATGTTGCGAAAATACAACAGAAGATCAAGAAACCTTTCAAGGAGAGAAGAAAATCTACTAGAATCTGCTTGTGAGAACTATGTTAGGAAAAATTGTTTGGCTTGACATTAGGCAAAACAGGCAATTTGTTGTCTTTCGTTGTCATTTTCTAGACGGACAGACAGAAAAACAGACACACGCTCACAAACACATACACACAAACAGATTTTTTTTTTAGGGGAGGGGGAGGCTAACAACGTCAATGAGAAATAAAAATGTTTCAGGCGAACATTTCTTTTACTCTTGGTTATAACTTGTGCAAGACAGAAAAATGCCTTGTCGGCATTTACCAACCAAACTAAAGTGAAAAAACAAACAAAAAACCCAGAAGGAAAGCGGTATAAAGATGAAAAGTTAGTGCGCTCGCCCGAGTAACTGGAACTACTTGGGGACATACAGTGACAGCATCACCGATCACTTGACTTCCACTCTGTCCCAAATACAGTACACAGTTTGGATATACAATTACTTCACAACGTCAAATTTATGGCGAAGTACAAGCATAAATTTACTTCTCAGAGTGACAATATGATATTAGAAAATAATTTTATGGCGCCAGTTGTTGGTGCTAAATTGTTCTTCGTCAGTTTTATAGTTTGAGTCAATACAGCTGCCAGCTTGGTCAGCCATGATACGTTGCGGGTTGTTGCGAGTCTCCTGTAGAAAAGCTCTTCTGTTATCTTTATTGCCCGGATGTAGGCCAAGTAGCACAGTCATTTAGCCACGCGGATCTGGGTGTGGTCTCACAAAAAAAAAGGGGGGGGGGAGGGAGAATATACATCAGAACTTCATCGAAAAGATTTCAGGGGGAAACAAAAAGAAAAAGGGGCCATGTTCTTTGTTGCTGAGATAGAAGAGATGTTCTTTGTTGCTGAGATAGAAGAGATGTTCTTTGTTGCTGAGATAGAAGAGATGTCCTTTGTTGTTGAGATAGAAGAGATGTCCTTTGTTGTTGAGATAGAAGAGATGTCCTTTATTGTTGAGATAGAAGAGATGTTCTTTGCTGCTGAGATAGAAGAGCTGTCCTTTGTTGCTGAGATAGAAGAGCTGTCCTTTGTTGCTGAGATAGAAGAGATGTCCTTTGAATCCACTTTTAATCAGTCATCGTCCTTTAAGGTGCTATGGATCACATTTCGTTTTCTACCAACAAAATGAGCCAAGTTGGCGGGTGTGTATGGGTCAACCCGAGAAACAAGTGAACTAACTGCTTCCATACGCCAACATTCAAATCTAAGGGTCATGGGGAAATATTTCTTTGATGAGTTTCTATCACATGTAGTCTCACACATTTCTATCATATGCAGTCTCACACATTTCTATCATATGTAGTCACACACATTTATATGTAGTCTCACACATTTCTATCATATGTAGTCATACACATTTCTATCATATGTAGTCACACACATTTATATGTAGTCTCACACATTTCTATCATATGTAGTCACACACATTTATATGTAGTCTCACACATTTCTATCATATGTAGTCACACACATTTCTATCATATGTAGTCACACACATTTATATGTAGTCTCACACATTTCTATCATATGTAGTCACACACATTTCTATCATATGTAGTCACACACATTTATATGTAGTCTCACACATTTCTATCATATGTAGTCACACACATTTATATGTAGTCACAAACATTTCTATCATATGTAGTCACACACATTTATATGTAGTCTCAAACATTTCTATCATATGTAGTCACACACATTTATATGTAGTCTCAAACATTTCTATCATATGTAATCACACACATTTATATGTAGTCACACACATTTCTATCATATGTAGTCACACACATTTATATGTAGTCACAAACATTTATATGTAGTCACACATATTTCTATCATATGAAAAGGTAAAATCCCCACTTCCACGCCATTAAGACATATTAGGGAATACCGTGTTAGGCCCGTATTTTCCGCGACCTTCGGCACATGAAAGTGTGATGTGGTCGTGATGTGGTCAGAGTGTGATGTGGTCAGAGCCTGGCCGCTCTACCTTCCCAGGTTTCTAGTGCCTATTTTCCGAGGCTGGGTGAACCTCTGGGCCATGCTGGTCAGAAACAAATCCCGCTCAGCTGGGGATTCGAACCCTCGGCCATGTACACACGGTTGTCCTGCGGTCTCAGGTCAGCCTCTTCATGCTGTGTCCTAGACCATATCAGGGTCAAGTTCCCACCCCTCCTCCATAACTCCCTGTCCTCAAGATCAGACAAAAGGTCGTCCCAAACATTCTCTGGCGGATATCAAACGCGTCATCATCATCATCCACTAATTGGTTGAGCATCACGGCACAAGTGCTAAGGTATATCATATATCTCGCTGTGATATATCATATATCTCGCTCTGGTATATCTAGCTATGATATATCATATATCTCAATATTTATTACTCTTTACTTCTGTTTCACATCAGTTTTTGTGACAGCAGATATACAATTACTCAAGCCCTTACAGTAACCGTAACTTTTTCATTTTGTTACATTTATTTTTATGTCGGGTCCAGGGACTCTAAGAGGAAGTGTGTCAAGTTCAGGGCCCTTACTACATTGATTAGTTTTCATCTATCACAGGCCCTTACCATATTGATTAGTTTTCATCTATCACAGGCCCTTACCATATTGATTAGTTTTCATCTATCACAGGCCCTTCTTTGAACGGGGGGGGGGGGGGGCGCTAGGCTGTATCCATACCCCTCCCCTTGGGTCTGCGTCAAGTCTGTTTTTCTTTCTTTCCTGAAATGCCCATCTTGTGTCGGTACATAACTTGGGACAAAATTATGGAATTTATTTCTGTACAAGTTGGCTACGGATCATTGCTGGCTGTCATGTCGTATCTGCACGTTATTTGTTATAGTTTGACGAGGACAGCTTCTTGAGATGTTTGTTCTTGTCTCGGACCGTATATCACCATTTCCTAGCGCCCGGGGAAACTACATTTACAATATCCACATCCACATCTCTGTTAACTTTCTCAACCCCACATCTCTGTTAATTTTCTCAACCCCACATCTCTGTTAATTTTCTCAACCCCACATCTCTGTTAATTTTCTCAACCCCACATCTCTGTTAATTTTCTCAACCCCACATCTCTGTTAATTTTCTCAACCCCACATCTCTGTTAACTTCTCAACCCCACATCTCTGTTAACTTTACCAACTCCACATTTCTGTTAACTTTCTCAACTCCACATCTCTGTTAACTTTCTCAACTCCACATCTCTATTAACTTTCTCAACTCCGCATCTCTGTTAACTTTCTCAACGTCAGACTTATTTTTGCCCAATCAAAGCTTATCTTTTCTTTTATACTTCTTTCTGTTGTCATGACCAGAATTCTTGACGAAATATCATACTGTCAAAGTGCGTCTCTATACGATTTTTATCATGAAGTTACCTTCTATGACAACAGCTACCTTACATGAAAACAGCTACCCTTTTTATCATGAAGTTACCTTACATGAAAACAGCTACCCTTATTATCATGAAGTTACCTTACATGAAAACAGCTACCCTTTTTATCATGAAGTTACCTTACATGAAAACAGCTACCCTTATTATCATGAAGTTACCTTACATGAAAACAGCTACCTTTATTATCATGAAGTTACCTTACATGAAAACAGCTACCCTTTTTATCATGAAGTTACCTTACATGGAAACAGCTACCCTTATTATCATGAAGTTACCTTACATGAAAACAGCTACCCTTATTATCATGAAGTTACCTTACATGAAAACAGCTACCCTTTTTATCATGAAGTTACCTTACATGAAAACAGCTACCCTTTTTATCATGAAGTTAACTTCTATGAAAACAGCTACCCTTTTTATCATGAAGTTACTTTCTATGAAAACAGCTACCCTTTTTATCATGAAGTTACCTTAGATGAAAACAGCTACCCTTTTTATCCGGAAGTTACCTTCTATGAAAACAGCTACCCTTGTTCCTGAAATTACCTTCCAAGGCAACAACTGCCCTTGTTATCTTGAAGTTATCTTACACGGCAGCTCCCCTTTGTTATCCTAAAGTTATCTTACATGACAACAGCTCCCCCTTGTTACTGGTAAATCAAGGTTACAAGCTCTGTGTTAAGGCATCATCTCTGAACCTTAAGTGCCCAGGGCACATGGGGCTTCTGCAAGGGTTTTCCACAAATGCCTGTCCCTTGCCTTTTTTCCGCCCTTGCCCAGGTAATCCCTCTGTTGCTCAACATCTCTGTTGTTCTGCTCCATGTCTCAGGTTTTTCTACATGCGACAACTATGGGGACGTAAATCTATGGGGACGTAAATCTATGGGGACGTAACCTATAGGGACCTAATCTATAGGGACGTAAATCTATGAGGACGTAATCTATGGGGACGTAATCTATAAGGACCTAATCTATAGGGACGTAAATCTATGGGGACGTAATCTATAGGGATCTAATCTATGGGGACGTAATCTATAAGGACCTAATCTATAGGGACGTAAATCTATGGGGACGTAATCTATATGGACGTAAATCTATAGGGACGTAAATCTATAGGGATGTAAATCTATATGGACGTAAATCTATAGGGACTTAAATCTATAGGGACTTAAATCTATAGGGACGTAAATCTATAGGGACGTAAATCTATAGGGACTTAAATCTATAGGGACTTAAATCTATATGGACGTAAATCTATAGGGACTTAAATCTATATGGACGTAAATCTATAGGGACTTAAATCTATATGGACGTAAATCTATAGGGACTTAAATCTATATGGACGTAAATCTATAGGGACTTAAATCTATATGGACGTAAATCTATAGGGACTTAAATCTATAGGGACGTAAATCTATGGGGACGTAATTTGATCATGTAATGGTGACATAAAATAATGATCTGCACAAATTACAGACAAAGGAAAAAACTGAAAATACGTTTTAAAGGAAATATTTACAACTATAGTGACAAACATTGAAAGTTTAAAAAAAGCGATGCAGCCAAACTTAAAAAAAAAAACCATGTACAGAAACTGATAGAGGACTGGAAACAGATCCCATCATGCCTCACAGGTAAAAACAAAACAAAACAAAAAACACAGACTGGAAGAATTAACAGCATAACATCATCGAAACAAATACAGAGAAGAACAAAGTTACATTCATAAGCTACAAGACTAGAATAAAATATATACTTCTTACCTGAAAGAACACAAGCTGTAAATGTTAACATTAATGTTACATGTGGCGAAAACCATCCGGTATGAAAAGGATTTTGACCACGAAACTAGGTCAAAATACCTGGAAATTTGAAACACTCCCACCTGCAATATCCGGGGTCACATGGAAAGCCGCTATTTTATGCAGTTTTTGTTTGGTAGTTTCTCTGAAATCGCTCCCACTTTTTCGTTTATCAGCACGGCTTGTTTGTCTCATAACTGACGTCATGTCTTCACCTTGAAAGTCGACAGAAAACAATACTGTTTCCTTTTTCACAAGCGTTGCTTACATCTTGTCTACCCACTTACATAACGCGCTTACACCTGGTTACTTCTACAGACAATACATCAGAGTAAGCATGTCTTCTTGTACTGGTTTTGTGGATTTTGTACTCGGTTTTGCGACAGACAGACAGATAGAGGAGAAAAAGAGAGACAAAGAGACAGAGACAGTGAAAGAGACACAGAGAGAGTCAGAGAGAGAGAGAGACGCGATGAGAAAAAGAGAGACAGAGATGAGAAAGAGACAGATACAGAGGCGAGAGGAGAAAAAGAGAGACATAGAGACGAGACAGAGACAGTGAAAGAGACAGAGACGCGAGGAGAACAAGAGAGACACAGAGACGAGACAGAGACAGTGAAAGAGACAGAGAGAGACGCGAGGAGAACAAGAGAGACACAGAGACGAGACAGAGACAGTGAAAGAGACAGAGAGAGACGCGAGGAGAACAAGAGAGACACAGAGACGAGACAGAGACAGTGAAAGAGACAGAGAGAGAGGCGAGGAGAACAAGAGAGACACAGAGACGAGACAGAGACAGTGAAAGAGACGAAATGAGACATGTCAGCAGTGACAGACAGCCTCTTTTCTATACACGCCGCCGCCTTTTTTCTTTCCGTCAAATCTTACGATTAGCAGCACATCGGGGAATTCTTTCTCCACACATTCTGAAGAAGAAGAAGATCAGGAAAGATGTAAAACGAGTGTAGGATGTTATTTTACTCAGTACGCGTGAAGCAAAGATAAGAAGTATAACGCAACTAAGATATCTCTTGAGTTGACAAATGTAACAGTCGTTGTATGTAAAGATAGCAACATTAATACGTAAAGATAGCAACATTAACACGGAAAGACAGCATCAGTTATGCGGAGAGATAGCAACAATAACACAAGAAAACAGCAACACCTTTACAGACAGGCAGCTGAAAGTAGAACGCACTACTTTCTCAGAAAACTCCGCGAAAAAAGTACCTACAACAGTTACTGTAGTGAACCCAGTTAAGAAACGAAAAGTTAAAAGCACAAGAGAATGATGGATATGACTTGAGAGTGAGGAACGCAGAGAACCATGTACAGGAATATTTTAGTAGAAACCCAACGTTCATCATGAATTACCAAAGGAGATTACCTCGGGTTTGTTGACTCCCACGAAATTATAGCAAGTGACATGTTCTAGCATTATCTACCCTGAAAGCTGCTTGTCTATGTCACAGAATTACTTCCCCTGTCAGAAACGTTCCAGGTATGGCGTCACAAGTTGTAACGAATATCTCATATCTAGCACTTATTTTCTCATGTTCTGGTGCTGCAGAACACGTTCTAACGAATGCCATAAATATTCGCTATTAGCTGCTATATGTTCAGTGCTGCAGAACACGTTCTAACGAATGCTATAAATCACGAAGATAGGTACCTGTCTCTTGCTGTAGCTGGTGAAAGAAAGGTGGCAGACATGATACTAACCATCAGCCTCTCTAACATGTCGACAGATCAAGG
Organism: Achatina immaculata; assembly: GCA_009760885.1. Taxonomy (NCBI): domain Eukaryota; kingdom Metazoa; phylum Mollusca; class Gastropoda; order Stylommatophora; family Achatinidae; genus Lissachatina; species Lissachatina immaculata. Next base: position 62,905,761 of record CM019719.1, on the reverse strand, counting down.
AAAAACATGGGCACTACCACCATAATCTTCAATATGCCACTACAGTTTGGGCATTACCACCATAATCTTCAATAAGCCACTACAGTTTGAGCACTAAGACCATATCTCCAATAAGCCACTACAGTTTGAGCACTAAGACCATATCTCCAATAAGCCACTACAGTCTGAGCACTAAGACCATATCTCCAATAAGCCACTACAGCTTGAGCACTAAGACCATATCTCCAATAAGCCACTACAGTCTGAGCACTAAGACCACATCCTGTACGTGCTTCGATGGTAAAAAAAACATATCGACATTTACATCCAGATGTGCTGTGTTACGGCAAAAAGCTGCTGCTGTTACAAGAAAGCGTCACACGTGAATTAAACAAAAACTGACAGGGGATGAAATACATAAAGTTATTTCAGTAACTGACGCTAGAAGTGTATGGCACCCATGATTCACGTTCGTTGTTTAAGCTTTAAAAAAGAAAACAAATCATTTGTTTACATCTTTAACGTCTTTTCTGGCTGTCTTTCCTTCCCCAGCTCTAGAAGAGGTCAGGGACCCATTTCTACAGCTGGGGGACTGGGGCGCCTCCGGCCAGATTCGAACCCCGGAGCTTCAGATGAGAGATCAGTGCATTAACCATATGAACAAACATAATTCAGGCAGCCCTAAATCACAACACTGTTGTATTAAAGCAAACGTATTTGACCATGCAGCGCAGGCAAGCTCTACCACGTAAATGTACAGTTAGAAAACGAAAGTAATGAATTAATGAATGTAGAAATACAGTTAGAAAACGAAAGTAATGAATTAATGAATGTAGAAATACAGTTAGAAAGCGAAAGTAATGAATTAATGAATGTAGAAATACAGTTATAAAACGAAAGTAATGAATTAATGAATGTAGAAATACAGTTAGAAACCGAAAATAATGAATTAATGAATGTAGAAATACAGTTAGAAAACGAAAGTAATGAATTAATGAATGTAGAAATACAGTTAGAAAATGTAGGTAACGAATGAATGAATGTAGAAATACAGTTATAAAATGCAGGTAATGAATGAATGAATGTAGAAATACAGTTAGAAAATGTAGGTAATGAATGAATGAATGTAGAAATACTTGTATTCTTGGACTAAAGTAAAGCTCGTTAGCTTGTTTTAATCGTGTATTAACCCGAGGAAACGAAAAAAAAACTTGCAACAGCAAGAACAAAAACAGCAACAGCAGCAGAAACAACAACAGCAAGAACAGTAGCAGCAGCAGCAACAACAACAACAACAACAGCGACAGCAACAACAAAAACAACAACAAAAACAGCAGCAGCAACAATAAAACAGCAACAACAAAAACAGCAGCAGCAACAACAATAAAACAGCAACAACAAAAATACCAGCAGCAGCAACAAAAACAGCAACAACAAAAACACCAGCAGCAGCAACAATAAAACAGCAACAACAAAAACACCAGCAGCAACAACAACAGCAGCAACAATAAAACAGCAACAACAAAAACAGCAACAGCAGCAACAATAAAACAGCAACAACAAAAACAGCAACAACAAAAACAGCAACAACAAAAACAACAGCAGCAGCAACAACAACAACAACAACAGAAAGACAAAGCAATTTATTTACATACTTTTCTTATTTGCTCCGTGTAAAATGTGACGTGGTCATTTTAGAATTAATGAACATGTCTGAAATCTAGGTCACCTTCATTTATCCTTGATGAATGAAAACATTTCTTCTGTAGTTTTTATTTCGTGTATGAACAGTGAACAAATGTTGTCAGATACTTTGTTTCTTTTGCTATACAACTTTTGGTGAATACATACAAACTTGTACATTTTACCGATAAAACGATTATATGCGTATTCACATATATGATGGATGTGGTCTATATTCTGTTTAGTTTATGATTTTGTGGAAAACATTCTTCGTGTATTTTCATGACCTCTTGTTTATCGTCGTTTGAAACGTGGTTATATCTGTTTATACAGACTCACGGATTGAGGGATCTAACTCAGCGAGAATCTCGAGTTATCTAACCTCAGTCATGCCCTGAACATGCGGATGGATACAGCAAGAACAGTAGCGGCACTGACATATCTAAACCTGCATCCGCCAGGAAGTGAAAATTTGCCTGGAAAATCCCCAAGTATGTCTGCTAAATCAAGGATGAAATACGGAACCTTAAAACTTTTGTGAGAAAAATCGCAGAGAAGCAAACATGAAGACAGTTTAACAAATGTGTTTGTTTTTTTTTAACCGACGGCTCAGAAAGAACTAAGCGAAGACAGGAAGTCACCATGTGAACTTCTGCTCCAATCTAAACATCAAACAAATAAACATTTCCATAACAAAGATTCACAATTAGCATCGGGACATAAGAGTTAATGATACTAACGAAAGAGCAGAAAGTCTGCGGGCACAGCCACACAGAAGTATGAGGGTTAAAGTGCACATCAAGTTGGAATCTCTTGTTGCATGTTTATTTTTATGTTGCATGTTTATTTTTATGTTTATTTTTATGTTGGATTCAACGGGAGGTTAAAAAAAAAACAGAATCACGACTCTTAAGGCCTTTTCCTTCCTCATCTGACTAGAGCATTCTTGAAAGATTACAGAACTGGTTTTACCTGAGCAACCCCACATAAACAAACAAGTTACTAAAACATTTCAGAAGAAATCTGCTGTTGTTTTTTTTTTGCTGCTGTTGTTGCTGTTGCTTCTGTTGCTCTCGTCTCACACCACACCATCCCCCTCCCCCAATTCCTTAATTTTGCAAATGTGGAAGCTTATTCTCCCAGGTCAGTAAAGTGAATCATACTACTAATACCAGCTCATAGAGGGACAGACTACTAATACCAGCTCATAGAGGGACAGACTACTAATACCAGCTCATAGAGGGACAGACTACTAATACCAGCTCATAGAGGGACAGACTACTAATACCAGATCATAGAGGGATAGACTACTAATGCCAGCTCATAAAGGGACAGACTACTAATGCCAGCTCATAAAGGGACAGACTACTAATACCAGCTCATAAAGGGACAGACTATTGCATAAACAGTCATACAAAGTGAAGTAACAACCTATTTAAAACGTGACGCATCTATATAAAAACTAGTTCTGACCATCCCAAGACAATGTTTTCATGCAGAATATCATCTATTTAACAAACTTTTCGTGTCTGCGTGCTCGCAATATCATCTATTTAACAAACTTTTCTTGTCTACGTGCTCAGAATAATCATCTTAATTGTCATTACAATGTAAATTAAAGTATGTATATACATCTTTCACAGAACCCCCCCCCCCCTTGCTCCCTCCCAAAACAAAAAAATGTACTCTGCTCGATTTAATTAAATCTGAGATTTTTTTGTCAAGTCACGTCTTCAAAAAGAAGTGAAAAAGGTCACAGAGTTACGTGTTTTTACGTGCATTTTGCTAAGTGGACATATCAAACAGATAGACAAGCACATAGACACGGTCAACAGACAGGTGATAGACATGAACATAGACACAATCAACAGACAGGGTTCTTTTATGTCGCATTCAAAACGAGACATAATACTGCTTTCCAGATCATCAGACAAAGTTTCTCTCTCTCTCTCCCTCTAGCAACATTTTGATCCAAAGTTCAGCCCAGACAGACAGACAGACAGATACGTGAGTGAAGGTCATGCAAAAGGCGTGTTTAGGCCAGCATTTAGAACTTGAAAGATCTTGCCTTCTGCCTGAGACTGATCGTCAACATGACCGACTTCACGAACAAACACGGCGGCATACTGGTTTTATGTGCACTTCTTTAAGAACTTAAATTCGTCGCAAAACTTTCCAGGCCATGACTGAGTGAACAAGAATGCTGATGACAAACACACTGGTGTACCTGATCTTAGTCACTGACTGCGACATGATCACGTTTTGATCCTATTTACCTGCACGGAAAAATAAATGATTCAAGATCTTGTTTTATCGACTACTTTCACGGCTGCCATCAAATAAGTAAGAAAAGAGAAACATAAATTTTCTGGGTTTATGGTTTACTTTTGTCTGAATTGTTCTAATATTTTCGTCATCTTTATGTCAAGATGTGATTGCTAAAATAAATAATCACGTCTCTCTTTCACATTTGCTATTCTAGTTTTATTTCCCGTCTCTATTGCTCAACTCCTTGTATATGACGTGAGTTGTCGTGATCGCGTTCACCGACAATTACCGGTAAATTAATGATGAAAAACGAGAAAAACCGAAACTTTTGGAGGCCGTCTGTTATTGTAACCGGTTTATATTATATTTTTTTAAAAAAAAGGTAGTAAAAAGTAACCAAGGAAATCGGTTGGAGGATAATCAGGCATGTAGATGGATGGTGCTCAATTTGCATGGAAGAGAATCAACAGCTGATTCAGCCACACATAAGATACGAAACAATTTCATATCAACATTTACATTTCTGTGATGTTTCTAAAGTTTAGTTATACATTAAAAAAGTACAAGTATCGATTGTTCTAGTGAGAAAACTGGTGTTTCGGAAAGTACTTCATACAAAGAACAGGACAATTTTACCGGTTTCAAAAAATCATGCGCGATCACTGAGTTGTAGAGTAACAATTTAATGAACAGTTAGTCATGCCGGCTACACCAACAATGAGCCGAAGCTCCGGGCTTCTCCCTTGCTGCACACTTCATCAGATTTCTTCGGTTCATTGTTTGTGAGTCTCATGTTCCCTCATGGTCTCTGAAATTTGTGGAAGTTTTGATGTACTTGGGAGAATGTTTGCCGCTCCTTTTGGACGCCGTACATGCTAGCTCACCATACACTGGACCGTATTTGGCCCGCTCTCTCTCACACTCAAGTTCAACGCTAAGATTATCTACACGAAAGAAAAACCTATGTGAGTTATTCGCAAACCATTTCAGATTTATGGTGACTTCTCAATTTTCATGATGCGCGTACGCGCGTGCATGTGTGTGTGTGTGTGTGTATATGGAAGGGGGGGGGGCTGTTTATTGTGCTTCATATGGAAACCGATTGAGCATATGATTTTAAACATTAACTTTTAAGTACCACACAGCCTCGCATGCACCACACCACCTTCACATGTACCACACCACCTTCACATGTACCACACCGCCTTCACATGTACCACTAAGAGTGAAACTATCGTTTAAGTACAACTTTGAAACTTCAGCTTTTATGTACAACTAACACTAAAAGTGTACCTTCTGTGTACATGACTTATTATTTTCTAACCAATTCCTAGCAGGCATCAGGGCACATGCCTGGGAAGCAAAGAATAGGACCACTGTACCCTACCACGCATGATCGTAAAAGGCGACTAAGGAGGGTTCGGCATAGGGCCAGCAACCCTATCTGGTAAAAAAAAAAAACCCCACCAGACTGCTACAGAAAGAAGGGAAAAAACAAATGCAGGTGGAAGGAGAAATGCTTATCAGGAAACTAAGCCCATGAAGGTTGTGGATGAAAGCCAGCCACTGGAAGTCCCCAGCCCGACTGCAGACCTCCTGGAACCTAAACACAAGATGACACCACGCAGGGAAACAGAAGTAAGGGAAGACCAAAAGAAACAAGGAGAAGAACAAAAGAGAGGATGTTGAGCAACAGAGGGCTCACCTGGGCAAGGTCAGGAAAAAAAAGCAAAGGACAGGCATTTGTGGAAAAACAAATCAGGAACGAGGAGGTCTGGGAAAAGGCAGGACAAGATCAGAAACGAGGTCTGGGAAAAGGCAGAACAAGATCAGGAACGAGGAGGTCTGGGGAAAGGCAAGACAAGATCAGAAACGAGGAGGTCTGGGAGAAAGCAGGACAAAATCAGGAACTAGGAGGTCTGGGGAAAGGCAGGACAAGATCAGGAACGAGGAGGTCTGGGAAAAGGCAGGACAAGATCAGAAACGAGGAGGTCTGGGAAAAGGCAGGACAAGATCAGAAACGAGGAGGTCTGGGAAAAGGCAGGACAAGATCAGAAACGAGGAGGACTGGGAAAAGGCAGGACAAGATCAGAAACGAGGAGGACTGGGAAAAGGCAGGACAAGATCAGAAACGAGGAGGTCTGGGAAAAGGCAGGACAAGATCAGAAACGAGGAGGACTGGGAAAAGGCAGGACAAGATCAGAAACGAGGAGGTCTGGGAAAAGGCAGGACAAGATCAGAAACGAGGAGGTCTGGGGAAAAGGCAGGACAGATCAGAAACGAGGAGGACTGGGAAAAGGCAGGACAAGATCAGAAACGAGGAGGTCTGGGAAAAGGCAGGACAAGATCAGAAACGAGGAGGACTGGGAAAAGGCAGGACAAGATCAGAAACGAGGAGGTCTGGGAAAAGGCAGGACAAGATCAGAAACGAGGAGGTCTGGGGAAAGGCAGGACAAGATCAGAAACGAGGAGGTCTGGGAAAAGGCAGGACAAAATCAGGAACTAGGAGGTCTGGGGAAAGGCAGGACAAGATCAGAAACGAGGTGGTCTGGGAAAAGGCAGGACAAGATCAGAAACGAGGTGGTCTGGGAAAAGGCAGGACAAGATCAGAAACGAGGAGGTCTGGGAAAAGGCAGGACAAGAACCCATGAACCTACAAATCATGTCTAGGAAGTGGGTTGGCCACACTCTGAGGAAACCCGACACCAATATAGCAAGACAGGCACTGACATGGAATCTTCAAGGAAATATAAAACGAGGAAGGCCTAGGCTTACCTGGAGAAGAGAAATTATGACAGTACTCAGAGACAAGGGATGCACATGGAAGGAAGCAGAGAATAAGTCCAAGAACAGGGATGACTGGAGAGCCTTTATCCGTGGCCTGTGATCTCAAGGGAGTGAAAGGCGATGATGATGATGATGCTAAACAAAAATCGTGCATGCGATCTTACACATAAAAAGCACTTTCAGTCGCAGGACACTGACAGATATGTTGAGAGGAGGATCTGAACACCTACGGGCATGTGGGGGGGGGGGGGGATGCAATGATGATAATCCAGATCATAAAATCATGGACACGACCTTACACATAAACAACCAGGTCTTGAAGGAACATGAATTACAGGAAGTAGAAACAACAAACAGACTGGAAACTTAGTAGAGAAGCATCTACGTCAGTTCAGAGAGTAGATTTTCTTACGGAACCTAACAGGGAAAAAAAACCAAGAAGATGATAACAAATTATAACTGTGGAACTCCGAGAAAGAAACAGAAGCCAACGTTTGATCAGCGGATCTACCTTGCCTGGACAGCAAAATGATTCTCTACATGCTGACAAACGTAGCAGTATATTAGAATGTGACATTTCTTTCCTCATATATCAGAATATGTAATATCTTACTTGTGATATTCATGATATCGTGACAGTTCTCTTACCTGCTCGTCACAACAGTCGGCCCTATAACCTCAGCCTGTGCTAGTTTTGTTAGATCAGCCCGTACTGTAATCATGAAAATGAGATGGCAAGAAGAAAAGAAACAAAACAACTGACTCCCTCAAACCAAGGCCCTATCGACGCGTTTGACTAAAATGACTTGCAAAACCAGGCCCTATATCCGCCTTCCTCTCATTCACTGAGCGTGTCTCACGGACCCTCGAGCCTAGGGTGTAACTTAACCCTTAAATTTATATCCATTTCCTTAGCATTTTGCACTGATAACGCTTTCAAACCCTGCGCCGAACATGGTAGACAGCATATGGGTTAATAGAAAAGAAAAATAAAGCCTTGAACATTCTAAAAATACTTTAATGACGTCATTACGAATAGAGATAAGGAAACCTCTGTGGGATATCCCCAGCAAATAGGGCGGGAAAGTATTTGAATGTTTTGAACTAGGCCAGGAAAAACAAATCTCCCTGTTTATTTTTAGTCACATAGACACGAAATGTTAATTACAAGAAGTTATCTACAGTATCATGCTTCTGCGAGACAACAAAGCAACGAGTTCAGATGGAGTTGCTGTAGAATTGAAAGAGATCTAAATCTACATGAACACATATGTGCACCAGTACAACAAATATGGCGAGAAGAAAAACTCCCTAGTGAATGGAGAGAATCGTTACAGATCCTAGTATTTTAAAAAAGGCGATACGAGCAAGTGTGAAAACCACAGAGGAGTATCCTTGCTACAAAATACTATCTATTTTGAAGAATATCTTGCTGTGACCACCGTGGGAGTTCTTTCATGGCGAAGGTCGGGGGGTTCGAATCCGGCCGGAGGCACCCCAGTCACACAGCTGTAGAAATGAGTACCCGACTTCTTCTGGAGTTGGGGAAGGAAAAGGCAGCCAGGCGTGATACTGACCATATCACCCTCTAGCTCTTCCCAGGCGTAGGTCACTATACTGACGCTTCCGGTTTTCCCGATGCGTGCGGGAATGGGCAGTATACTGACGATTTGTTTCATTTAAAACAACCGGTGTAACATTTAGATTGTACATATTTCGTCCGCGATTCCGGTGACACTTTCAAAATGGCGAATGCGTGCCTAGTTACGAGCGATGCCGAGCGAGAACAAGGACGCGAAGTATGGAAATTTTTCAATTTTTTACGATGTAGATAGGGGTATGGACATAGCCTATGGCCACCCCGCTGCTCTTGAATGTTTTCTAAGTAGATTTAGACATATTTAGACGACTGGAGAAGTAGTTAGGAGTAGTTAGGAGGTTATTTCATACATTCAGTAAGCGAAAATGCCATACGGAGTCACAATACGAGATCGATAAGTAGATCTACACATCTCAGATGGTAAGTAGGGGTAAGAAGCGCGAATCTAGATCTAGCCGATGGTGAGCTGGCCACAATCAGTGTCTAAAAACATCACATTACTTCTTTTTTCCTAAAAAAACTCTGCATTTATGAAATTTTCATTCATTTAGCTACACTTTGATACATATTACGTATACGGAAGTACATGGAAACACTGTTTTTCATTCCATTTTACACCTAGACCCCTTACTGACAAGGACCCGCGTTTTTACTCCCGCACTCCAGAAAACGTCCGTGTTTCTTCCTCCAGCACGGGAAGAGCTAGTGTGCTGACAGGTCAAGGAAAATATGGGCACTAACACCATATCCTTATGTGCTTCTAAGGCGTGACAGGATTACCTTTACCTTTTTTTTTTAACAGTGGTAGTAGTAGTGTTTATTTAGTATTTGAAGGTAGAGGTGAAGGGGGAATCCCCAGCTTTAGTTTCTTCTCAGGTGAACAAATAGAGTCACCGGTGTTGTCTGTTTGTTTGTAAATGGTTGTGATATAGTGGAGATATTGATGTTGTCTGTTTGTAGAAGTTGTGATGTAATGGAGACACGGATGTTGTCTGTTTGTAGAGGTTGTGATGTAATGGAGACACTGATGTTGTGTGTAGATATTGTGATGTAATGGAGACACGGATGTTGTCTGTATGTAGAGGTTGTGATGTAATGGAGTATGAGAATGTATAAATGAAAAACATACAACATCCGATATTTCGGCGTGAGCCTTATTCGAGGATACATGCAAAAACAAAATACAAATATATATAACTTATCTGAAGCGTCTTGCTTTCAGCAAAGCGGAAATGTGTGTGGAAGAAGGAGGAGGAGGAAAAAAAACCGTTGCCTACAGACAAAAGATTCCCGATATAGCCAATCATAGCGAAGAAGCGGAGAGAGAGGAGGAGAACAAGTGGGAGAAAGGGGTTGGGGGAAGGCAATAGAAACATGATAGCCGCTAGAGGTGTCGGGGGGGGGGGGGGGGGAAGGGGAGAGAAAAGAGGACGCGAGAGATAATGAATGAAGAACTTGAACACCTACAGGGAGGAAATGTAAAACTGGTGAATGGGACAAGACCAATATGTTGGCAGAGAAGGAAATAGGATGGTGGTAGGGAGGGGTAGCATAGAGAAAGAAAGTAGAGTATAAAAAAGGCCAGTGGAAAAATAAAGAAGTTACAGAAAGCTGAAGACATTGTTAATTCCAGCTGGGTGGAGACAGCCAGTCTGGAAAATAAGGCGCTGTTCTAGGACCCTCCGAGATCGTACATCTGCGGAACAAGAGCGGATCGCACTAACCGAAATGTCCTGTTTGCCCCTGTGGTTACCAGGGCAAAAATGTTTAGCCACAGGTGTCCAGGCCCTCTTAGAAATATCATTGAGATGCTGGCGAAATCGATCTCCTAACCGTAAGCCAGTTTCCCCTATGTACTTCAAACCGCAACGTTTGCACATGATAACATAAATGACATTTCGTGAAGTGCAGGTGAAACCCTCCTGAACTGATAACGTGGATTTAGGGAAGGAGATCTGGCTGGCCTCGACAACAAACGGACAAGTGTTGCATCTACGGCGTCCACAACGTCTGGTACCATAAAAAGTGTCATCTGTCTTAAGATGACTACGAATTAAAAGGTCCCTGAGGTTTTTGTCACGTCTGTAAGCCACCAATGGGGGTTCCCCAAAAAGTTCACGTGTCTCAGGCTCGGTCTGAAGGAGGTGGAGATGTCCTCCAACTCAATTCTTTTGAATTCAATGGTCTGTACTTTGACCAGATTAGTGGTGTAGCCATGGGTACCAAGATGGGCCCCAGCTACGCGTGTCTGTTCATGGGCCACTTCGAACACAAGATTCTGAGAGCCTTTAGATGCCATTTTCTCGCCTTCTATAGACGCTACATAGACGATGGCATTGGGATCACATCAATGCCAGAGGAAGACCTTAACAACTTTATCAGTTTTGTTAAAGAATACAATCCTGTCATTTCTTTCACCTCCCATATCTCTGCTACTTCCGCTAACTTTCTTGACATTGCCGTCACTATCGGCCCTTCCGGGCTTACTATTTCTATCCACTATAAACCTACAGATTCTCACAGCTACCTCCTGTACTCTTCCTCCCATCCCAGATCGTGTAAGGACTCTATTCCTTTTTCCCAGCTTCTTAGGTTGCGACGTTTGTGTAAGGAGGATTTGGATTTCCAGGATCAAGGCCACAAATTACTAGATTTCTTCCGTCAGCGCGGCTATCCAGACCACGTTCTCTCGTCATCTTGGAACCGCATTAGCCACATATCGCGGCAACAAGGCCTCACCCCTAAACCGCACTGTAGCTCGGACAGGGTGAAACTAGTACTCACGTACCACCCCCATAGCTTGGCAGTTAAAAACATACTGTTTCGCCATCTCCACATCCTCCAGACCGAGCCTGAGACACGTGAACTTTTTGGGGAACCCCCATTGGTGGCTTACAGACGTGACAAAAACCTCAGGGACCTTTTAATTCGTAGTCATCTTAAGACAGATGACACTTTTTATGGTACCAGACGTTGTGGACGCCGTAGATGCAACACTTGTCCGTTTGTTGTCGAGGCCAGCCAGATCTCTTTCCCTAAATCCACGTTATCAGTACAGGAGGGTTTCACCTGCACTTCACGAAATGTCATTTATGTTATCATGTGCAAACGTTGCGGTTTGAAGTACATAGGGGAAACTGGCTTAAGGTTAGGAGATCGATTTCGCCAGCATCTCAATGATATTTCTAAGAGGGCCTGGACACCTGTGGCTAAACATTTTTGCCTTGGTAACCACAGGGGCAAACAGGACATTTCGGTTAGTGCGATCCGCTCTTGTTCCGCAGATGTACGATCTCGGAGGGTCCTAGAACAGCGCCTTATTTTCCAGACTGGCTGTCTCCACCCAGCTGGAATTAACAATGTCTTCAGCTTTCTGTAACTTCTTTATTTTTCCACTGGCCTTTTTTATACTCTACTTTCTTTCTCTATGCTACCCCTCCCTACCACCATCCTATTTCCTTCTCTGCCAACATATTTCTATTGCCTTCCCCCAACCCCTTTCTCTCACTTGTTCTCCTCCTCTCTCTCTCCGCTTCTTCGCTATGATTGGTTATATCGGGAATCTTTTGTCTGTAGGCAACGGTTTTTTTTCCTCCTCCTCCTTCTTCCACACACATTTCCGCTTTACTGAGAGCAAGACGCTTCAGATAAGTTATATATATTTGTATTTTGTTTTTGCATGTATCCTCGAATAAGGCTCACGCCGAAATATCGGATGTTGTATGTTTTTCATTTATACATTCTCATACTTTATATTCGTTTTTTCTCACCTTGCTCACTTCCTCCCTCACTTTGTAAAACTGCACCATACACCTCTATCTACCTTATTTATATTAACCAGTTTTACTGCAGTCGCCATCCCTTTTATTTTTGATGTAATGGAGACACTGATGTTGTGTGTAGATATTGTGATGTAATGGATACACTGATGTTGTGTGTAGATATTGTGATGTAATGGAGACACTGATGTTGTGTGTAGATATTGTGATGTAATGGATACACTGATGTTGTGTGTAGATATTGTGATGTAATGGAGACACTGATGTTGTGTGTAGATATTGTGATGTAATGGAGACACTGATGTTGTGTGTAGATATTGTGATGTAATGGATACACTGATGTTGTGTGTAGATATTGTGATGTAATGGAGACACTGATGTTGTCTGTTTGGTCGTGATGTACAAGCAGATGAAGGTGAAGTAGAAGTGAAGTTGGTGAAGTTCGCGTAAAGAAAATGTCCAGCTTCAGGTTTTTTTGTCACTCTGACCTTGTTTCTTAATTATGACCTCCCTGAACTGCCCAACATGTCCGCTGTTAGAGACAGCTTGAGGATCAGAAGATGGCTCTATATGGTGGATGATGATGACCAGGAGATTCTGTATACAACCTGACAGCATGATAACTTGAAGCAGGCTGAGACTGAAACATGTCTAACCGACCTTATCTAAAACAAGTCGATATCACGTGCACGAGTCGGTATTTAAAGGTTTTTATTTTCCTTTTAATTATCCAGAATCCATTATATCGGAGTTCATTAAAACGTTAATTAACTGTATGTCCGGGATTGAGTGCTACATTCGTTCGACTTCCACGTCAGCATCTACCGTCGCTAAACAACAGCCCGTCCACGTTGTTTCTGGTCAGCGAGCGGTTCTGCTCTATTTGGAACCGATTTGGCTTCTATTTTCTAAAGCGGTTCCAAGCTGGTACTACTCTGTATCAGAAATAGGTTTGTAGGAACCGGGGGTACCCGCTTTTACCGACAGAGCAGAATAAGAACCGGTTCTTGCCCAGTTGTAGATTCCAGTAAAATAAGAAAACGGCTACCTTTCTCAGATAACGTTTCAATGTTTTCAAGCTCTTGTACAAGGCGGGTTCCTTGGGTCATGACACGCAATGATTCGTCACTGCCATCTCCTCCAGACCAAGCCCGATACTGTGGCCAACTCCCCGTGGTGGCGCACGGACGTGACAAGAAGCTCATACAGCCAGAAGTAGCCTCAAATCAGAGGAAACGACTTTATCTGGCATCAAACTTTGCGGTAGCCGAAGGTGCGGTACTTCGTGTCATCGAGATCAGCCAGGTTTCCTTCTCAAAGCCCACGTTGTCAGTTCAAGAAGGTTTTACCGGAATTTCTCGTGATATCATCTATGCCACTCTGCAAGCGGTGCGACGTGGCATACATACGAGAGACTTGCTTACGGTTTTCCCAACATCTGAACAACTTAACCCAGGAAGGGACTGACACCGGTCGTCACGCACTTCTGTTAAAGAGACCACCAAGGAAAACGGGGCATTTCTGTCAGTTCAATCCACCCTTGCTCTTTCGATGAACGATCTCAGAAAGCTCTTGGACTGCGCATTATTTTCCAGGATGGCTGCTTCCACTCTTTACCCAGCAGCTAGAGTTGACAATAAATTCAGTTTTCTTTGAACTACTTTACATTTCTACCTATTTACTACTTCTTTCTGTTTCTGAACTTTGATGCCCAGCTATTCTTGTCTAAGCGGCATTCACTTCGCTGAATTTTCTGTTTCACCGAGAAATTCTCTTCGCCAGTCTCTTCAGGACTTTGATAGCTTCCTTGTCTAGACATCCTACGTGAACAAGTTTGTTCTTTCAGTGATCTCTGTTCATTCTGTAGCTTCCTTCATCCAACCTGGCCATGTTATTTTCTCACTTTTATTATCTGTGCAATCTTGGTGGCTTTGATGAAGCTTAAGACTACATGCTCACTGAGCCAAGTAATTTGTGCGGTTTTCTCGTGTGATGCTGAACAAAGTAATTTGTGCGGTTGTCTCGTGTGATGTTGAACAAAGTAATTTGTGCGGTTGTTTCGTGTGATGTTGAACAGAGTAATTTGTGCGGTTGTTTCGTGTGATGTTGAACCGAGTAATTTGTGCGGTTGTTTCGTGTGATGTTGAACCGAGTAATTTGTGCGGTTGTTTCGTGTGATGTTGAACCGAGTAATTTGTGGGTTGTTTCGTGTGATGTTGAACAAAGTAATTTGTGCGGCTGTCTCGTGTGATGTTGAACCGAGCAATTTGTGCGGTTGTTTCGTAATTTGCGCGGTTGTCTCGTGTGATGTTTAACAAAGTAATTTGTGCGGTTGTCTCGTGTGATGTTGAACAAAGTAATTTGTGCGGTTGTTTCGTGTGATGTTTAACAAAGTAATTTGTGCGGTTGTCTCGTGTGATGTTGAACAAAGTAATTTGTGCGGTTGTTCCGTGTGATGTTGAACAAAGTAATTTGTGCGGTTGTCTCGTGTGATGTTGAACAAAGTAATTTGTGCGGTTGTCTGGTGTGATATTGAACCAAGGAATTTGGGCAGCTGTCTCGTGTGATGTTAAACCAAGTAATTTGCGCGGTTGCCTGATGTGATGTTAAACCAAGTAATTTGCGCGGCTGTCTTGTGCGATGTAGAAGGTAAATGTAAACTAAAAATTCACCACCAGATGTCAAACAGAATCACGAAACTATCTGCAAATATCAGAATCACGAAACTATCTGCAAATATCAGAATCACGAAACTATCTGCAAATATCAGAATCACGAAACTATCTGCAAATATCAGAATCACGAAACTATCTGCAAATATCAGAATTACGAAACTATCTGCAAATATCAGAATCACGAAACTATCTGCAAATATCAGAATCACGAAACTATCTGCAAATATCAGAATCACGAAACTATCTGCAAATATCACGTGGACGTAGACAATAGTCGCACCGTGTGATAAACAAACCAGGTGGGATTTTCAGGGATTTTCCCCATATCTCTTATCTGTAGTGAGAACTCGAGCGATGTGAACTTCCTACGCCAAGCAAAAAAGATAACTTCCCAGTGTCGTGTTAATCGGTGACAGACTTGATTGACAAGTCTGGCCACTCTTAATCCTGTTTGTAATAATTAGAAATTGACAATCAGATTATATGTAGTATCAACTTCCATCCCGGGTATGAGTGCAAGGAGGGTGACAGGAACAAAGAGTGGAAAGAACAAAGAGTGGCAGGAGCAAAGAGTGGAAAGAACAAAGAGTGGCAGGAGCAAAGAGTGAAAAGAACAAAGAGTGGCAGGAGCAAAGAGTGAAAAGAACAAAGAGTGGCAGGAGCAAAGAGTGAAAAGAACAAAGAGTGGCAGGAGCAAAGAGTGGAAAGAACAAAGAGTGGCAGGATCAAAGAGTGGAAAGAACAAAAAGAGTGGAACGAACAAAGAGTGACAGGAACAAAGAATGGAAAGAACAAAGAGTGGCGGGAGCAAAGAGTGGAAAGAACAAAGAGTGGCAGGATCAAAGAGTGGAAAGAACAAAGAGTGGCAGGAGCAAAGAGTGGAAAGAACAAAGAGTGGCAGGAGCAAAGAGTGGAAAGAACAAAGAGTGGCAGGAGCAAAGAGTGGAAAGAACAAAGAGTGGCAGGAGCAAAGAGTGGAAAGAACAAAGAGTGGCAGGAGCAAAGAGTGGAAAGAACAAAGAGTGACAGGAGCAAAGAGTGGAAAGAACAAAGAGTGGCAGGAGCAAAGAGTGGAAAGAACAAAGAGTGGCAGGAGCAAAGAGTGGAAAGAACAAAAAGAGTGGAAAGAACAAAGAGTGGCAGGAGCAAAGAGTGGAAAGAACAAAGAGTGGCAGGAGCAAAGAGTGGAAAGAACAAAGAGTGGCATGAGAAAAGAGTGGAAAGAACAAAGAGTGATAGGAACAAAGAGTGGAAAGAACAAAGAGTGGCAGGAACAAGAGTACGTAAACCTAGCCGGTGCTAGATCTACAAATGGGGACAATTTAGAGAAGGGACAGGACCAAAAGCCCAGCTGCAACCCTCAAATCCATGGCCTATGGACTACCGTACTGGGCAGCCAGGCTCAAAACCCATCTAACCGACAACCCATCATTTCCCCTCCATGTATGCTGTATGCCAGTTATGCAGCATATTACATACAATCATACAATCTCCTGACATAGAATTCACATTGCCAAGTCAAGCAATTAAATTTTATTATATATTTCCCGTGCCGTTAAACGTCACATAGGGCTCACAAGGTAGTTCGCAATTTTTCCTGTCTTCGGCGAGTCTTTCAACCTCATCAAGGGATTTTATGCCTGTTAATTTGGCCTCTCTTAACAATATCCTCTTCAGAGTTTCACGTGGTCTGCCTCTTTTTCTTCGGCCTGTTGTGTTCCACTTGATAGCTTGTTTTGGGATTCTCCGATCTTTTCTTCTCATCAAGTGACCAACATATGTACATCTCCTTTTCCTGATCACCCATGAGACTGGTTGTTGTTCAGTCATCTGTCTTATCTCTGCATTGCTCTTGAATTCATTCCACTTGATGCCGAGTATTTGCCTTAGGCATTTGTTTTCAAAAGAGTCTAATTTCTTTTATATTTTTTTTAGTTGTTTTCCAGCTTTCGCATGCATAAATAAGGGTGGATATTACATTTGAATTGAATAGTCTTAACTTGGTTTTTGTGCTTATAACTTTTGAATGCCATATGTTCTCAAGATTCTTGAAGATCAATGCTGCTTTTGCAATTCTAACTTCCTTTCTGGTGTCACCATCCTGGTCTATGTAGCTGCCAAGATATGCAAATTGATTGACTTCTTCAATATCTGTCCCTTATACGTGTATTTTTCCATTCTGATTAATGGGAAGTTTTATTATTTTTGTTTTGTTCTTGTTACTTTTGAGTTCTATTTTGCTAGCCATTGAAGACAGGCTATCTGTTTTTTCTTGCATGGAACTCACATTGTTACTGATAAGAGTTATGTCATCAGCAAAATCAAGATCTTCTAGTTGAATCCCATGTACCCAATCAATACCTGTGTTACCTGTGCAGCATTTTTTCATTATAAAGTCTACTGCAATTCCAAAAAGCAAAGGAGACAGTGTACATCCTTGTTTCACGCCTGTTTCAATCTGGAACCATTCACTCATCCCTTCTTCTGTTTTGACTGCACAAACATATCCATTGTAGAGGCCCTTAATGATGTTGTCAGTTTTAGATGGTATTCCATACAGACTTAAAATTCTCCACAATGAATCTCTGTGTATGATATCAAATGCCTTTTTAAAGTCTATGAAGTTAAGTATTAATGGTTTCTGCTTTTCAATATGTTCTTCAAGTATTATTCTTAGAGTAAAGATCTGGTCGAGACAGCTTCTCCCTTTTCGAAATCCTGCTTGTTCTTCTCTCATTGCGATATCCACTACATCTTTAAGTCTATTTAAAATGACCTTGCAATTAAATCAATCAATATATTTATTTTCCACACTACATACACCATATTAACGTCACACAGACACAGCATGCACATTACATCAACATGTATCATCATGAGTGAAAACAAGTATGACATCAATATAATGTATAAGTATGAATTGAAATAATATGGACCTAATTTGGCCTGGGTCCTCCTGGCCCTCATAAGCATATACATACATTCATCTAAAATTGTGCCAATGCGTTTATTAACATTGCAGCTACTGCTGCTCTTATGAAACTCACATCTCCCCAAACTACACATATCTCCCTTGTGCTAATGCACTGAACTATCACACATATCTCCCTTTGTGTCAATGCACTGAATCACTCCCCCCCCCCCCTTTGTGCCAATGCACTGAATCATCCACATACCTCCCCCTTGTGTCAATGCACTGAAATATCACACAAATCTGCCACTATGGTGCCTCACCTCCCATCTCCAAGGAATTACCACACACATTACTATGCACATCATTGATGGTGCAGCTGCCCAGTTAGGTATCTCCTCATACCCTGACATGGTATTATCCATGCAAATGAACATGTGATAGATCTTGATGTATGCCCATCCAAATATATAAAGAATATCATCATGAATCAGAGAATCTCTACATAAGACGAGAATGACATAATCCACAACACGTTATCATTTCAGAGAAAGATTTTGTAGATCCACCTACAGACACTTGACTCAGAGAAAGATTTTGTAGATCCACCTATAGACAGTTAACTCAGAGAAAGATTTTGTAGAACCACCTACAGACAGTTGACTCAAAGAAAGATTTTGTAGACCATCTAGACAGTTGACTCAGAGAAAGATTTTGTAGAACCACCTATAGACAGTTGACTCAGAGAAAGATTTTCTAGAACCATCTAGACAGTTGACTCAGAGAAAGATTTTGTAAATCCACCTACAGACATTTAATTCACAGAAAGATTTTGCAGAACCACCTACAGACAGTTGACTCAGAGAAAGATTTTGTAGAACCATCTAGACAGCTGACTCAGAGAAAGATTTTGTAGAACCACCTACAGACATTTAATTCACAGAAAGATTTTGTAGAACCACCTATAGACAGTTGACTCAGAGAAAGATTTTCTAGAACCATCTAGACAGTTGACTCAGAGAAAGATTTTGTAGATCCACCTACAGACATTTAATTCACAGAAAGATTTTGCAGAACCATCTACAGACAGTTGACTCAGAGAAAGATTTTGTAGAACCATCTAGACAGCTGACTCAGAGAAAGATTTTGTAGAACCACCTACAGACAGTTAACTCAGAGAAAGATTTTGTAGAACCATCTAGACAGCTTACTCAGAGAAAGATTTTGTAGAACCACCTACAGACAGTTGACTCAGAGAAAGATTTTGTAGATCCACCTACAGACAGTTAACTCAGAGAAAGATGTTGTAGATCCACCTACAGACAGTTGACTCAGAGAAAGATTTTGTAGATCCACCTACAGACAGTTGACTCAGAGAAAGATGTTGTAGAACCACCTACAGACAGATGACTCAGAGAAAGATGTTGTAGATCCACCTACAGACCGTTGACTCAGAGAAAGATGTTGTAGATCCACCTACAGACAGTTAACTCAGAGAAAGATGTTGTAGATCCACCTACAGACAGTTGACTCAGAGAAAGATGTTGTAGATCCACCTACAGACAGTTGACTCAGAGAAAGATGTTGTAGATCCACCTACAGACAGTTGACTCAGAGAAAGATCATGGACTGTAAACACATGCCACATACCATGCTTCCAACAGCTGAGAAAAAAAGCATTCTCACACCTACACGGAATACACTGGATGGTTTCTTAAACAAACTGATACAATGAAAAATGTACTTCATCTGTTTATTGACAGCATAACAATAACAGCCCATGAACAGGTGAACATTCAAAATATGATATGAACCGAAGGAAAGTTCATAATATTAAACCATCATTATCATCACTTAGTCACATCCAGGAACACACACGACGATGCCAAAATTCTTCACCTCACTCAAGGCTGTTACATACACTCTCTCAGAGCTCTGTCAGGTTATAATTTGGTTGTCTCTTGAAGCTCTGTCAGGTTATAGTTTGTTTGTTTCTTGGAGCTCTGTCAGGTTATAGCTTGTTCATCTCTTGAAGCTCTGTTAGGTTAAAGCTTGTTTATCTCTTGAAGCTGTGTCAGGTTATAGCTTGTTTGTCTCATGAAGCTCTGTCAGGTTATAGTCTGTTTGTCTCTTGGAGCTGTGTCAGGTTATAGCTTGTTTGTCTCATGAAGCTCTGTCAGGTTACAGTCTGTTTGTTTCTTGGAGCTCCGTCAGGTGATAGTTTGTCTCTTGGAGCTCTGTCAGGTTATAGTTTGTCTCTTGGAGCTCTGTCAGGTTATAGTTTGTCTCTTGGAGCTCTGTCAGGTTATAGTTTGTCTCTTGCAGCTGTCAGGTTATAGTCTGTTTCTCTCATTTTCTGTTTCAGCTTTACATACACAGTTAATAATCTATTCTTTGACTCTCATCAAATATTATGTGCATCAAACACACTTAAGTAACAAAACACACTGTTGTAGGATTAGACCAAATAAATTTGTAGACAAAGCACTTTTAGATGTGAGAGAAAGAAAAATCACAAGAGAATTACTTGGGACTTGAACCATGGACTCCAGTAGGATGAGCAGCCGCCTTGCCACGAGGAAATCATGCGTGCATGTTTGCGTCTGAAAAAGTTGGTACCTGCAAGAGCCTGAATCAACAGAAGTCCTGTGTCACGGCCTTGTTTCTTTTTCTGGTATCATGATTTTCATTTCAGTTGGGCAGATACCGACGGTTTTGCTATCAAACATTTTTTTTTTTTGGTGAGGGTATTAGACAGCGTAGTTCATACACTGGTCTCTCTTGACTGGGTGGCTGCTTGTCCTGCCCACGTTCGTGGTTTGAGTCTCAGGTAGTTCTCTTGTGAGTTTTCTTTTTTTCTCAAGTCTAAAGGCGCTCTGTCTACAATTTTTTTTGAGATCTAATCGTACAAAACTGTGTTGTGTTACCTTACTTACCTTACTGTATGAAAACTTCGTTGTTTCCTATTTGTAAAATCTGAATCAAACACTTACAACTTTGTGCAGCCATGTCTAAAACCAATTTACTTTCAACACTTTATTGCTTCCACATTTATTTATGACATGACATGCCATATAGTGACTTTTTTTTTCACTTTGAAGTGGTTTTGAAACATGTACATGTTAACTGTGTCTTGAAGCATGTATATGTCTACTGTGACTTGAAGTATGTATATGTTAACTGTGTCTTGAAGCATGTATATGTCTACTGTGACTTGAAGTATGTACATGTTAACTGTGTCTTGAAGCATGTATATGTCTACTGTGACTTGAAGTATGTACATGTTAACTGTGTCTTGAAGCATGTATATGTCTACTGTGACTTGAAGTATGTACATGTTAACCGTGTCTTGAAGCATGTATATGTCTACTGTGACTTGAAGTATGTACATGTTAACTGTGTCTTGAAGCATGTATATGTCTACTGTGACTTGAAGTATGTACATGTTAACCGTGTCTTGAAGCATGTATATGTCTACTGTGACCTGAAGTATGTACATGTTAACCGTGTCTTGAAGCATGTATAAGTCTACTGTGTCTATATGTTAACTTTCTCTAAGCATGTATAAATATACATATTAAGTGTCTTTAAGCAGGTATATGTTAAGTGTGTAAGCAGGTATATGTTAAGTGTGTAAGCAGGTGTATGTTAAGTAAGCAAGTGTGTTAAGTGTGTAGACAGATGTATGTTAAGTGCATAAACAAATGTATGTTAAGTGTGTAAGCAGGTGTATGTTAAGTGTGTAGGCAGGTATATATTATTTGTCTATTGAAGCTGTCCAGCATTAATTTTGTCTGTAAGCAGGTATACGTTAAGTGTGTAGGCAGGTATATATTATTTGTCTATTGAAGCTGTCCAGCATTATTTTCCCGTACTGATTCTCTCATGACTGACTCCGTGAAGCAAATCAAAGACACCTATTTCTCATACTCAAGTCCAGTAATGAAACAATAAGCTCATATATTTACCCACTGTTTAACACTAAAATAATAAACACCACAGTAAAACTGTAACATCCAACAAAATCAAGTAATGCTGTACTTAAAAGTGCCATAACAAATATCATGAAAGGCAAGAATAAAGCAATTCGTGCACTGTAAAAACTAAAACATTACATACAGACAAGAAAGTAGCATCAAGTAAACATCCTCACATGCAGACAGTATAAACAGGGCATGGTGTTCTCTGACTAGATGAAACGAGGGATGATTGATAAATTTGTGGCCTAAGGTTCAAATACTCGAAACACACAGCTGATATTAGGTGCATTTGTAGATCAGGTTAGTGTAAGATTAAACACCAAATTTCAAGAAATTAACTGCAACCAATTTCTTTTTACAGGCTACTGAAGTGGTAAGGGGTGACAGAAATTGAGAAAATGGATAAAATTTCTCATCGACCAGTCATTCGCTACCTCTGCATCAAGGGCTTATCATCTGAGGAGATCCACGAGGATATGGTAGACACTCTAAGGGTGAGTGCCCCTTCTTACAGCACAGTGAAGAAATTGGCAGCTCAATTCAAACATGGAAGAGAGAGTCTGGAAGATGATCCTCATCCAGGAAGACCAAGAACGGTAACCACAGATGAAACCACAGACAGAATCCATGACATGATAATGGAGGATCGACGACTAACTGAGCGGTACATTGCTACTGAGTTGGGCATCTCCCAGGAATGTGATCATGCCATTATTCACAAAGATCTTCAAATGACAAAGGTCTCTGCTCGATGGGTCCCGAAACTTACAAACGATGGTGTCTCAACATGTCATGAGACAATCTTGGCCATTTTTCTGCAGATCCTGAAAAGTTTCTTCAGCAATTTGTGGCTATGGATGAGACTTGGGTTCATCATTTTCAACCAGAAACCAAAGAACAGTCAAAGCAGTGGACACATCATGGATCCCCACCTCCATAGAAAGAAGGGTGGTTCTGTCGGCAGGCAAAGTGATGGCTTCCATCTTTTGGATTCAGAAGGTGTGCTATTGGTAGATTATCTTCAAAAGGGCAGAACGGTCACCATGGGCTATTACGCTAATCTTGTGAAGCAACTGCGGGTCAAATTGAAGAAAAAGCACCGAGGGAAATTGATGAGAGAAGTCATCTTTCAGCAAGACAATGCTCCAGTTCACAAGTCATCAGTGGCAATGGCTGCCATTCATGAATGCGGCTTCCAGCTTCTTGAACATCCTCCTTATTCCCCAGATTTGGCCCCGTCGGACTATTACCTATTTACCAAACTCAAAAAAGAGCTCAGTGGTCGCAAATTTGCTTCAGATGATGCAGTCACTCATGCTGTAGACCACTTTCTACTGGCACAAGATGCTGACTTTTACAAAGAGAGGATCCGTATGCATAAACTTGCAAGGGGACTATGTTGAGAAATAACCCAAAAAAGTTGTCCACAAATAATCTGCTGTACCTTAGGCCACGAACTTATCAATCACCCCTCGTTTTAGCACAAAGATACTGGCAATATCAGCAGATAGCAAAATAACACAAAAAGCAAGAAAAAAAAACAAACTAGAAGACAGACAGATGACCTATATAACATGTGTATGACAACAGGTAAAATCTGAAATAAAAAACCAAAAAATTCAAGAATTTATCACGGAATTTACAACTTACATTTCAAGCAACCAGTCTGTCAAGAACTGAAAACAAGAAGACTGGGACAAATGAAGACATGAAAGAAAAAAATTCCTGAAATATTCTGCAGGAAGTAATGCCTTTCACATTCATGCCTAAAAGATTTGGGGAAACCTTGTGTGTTACATTTCATGTGCAAAGGTCAACCATTACTGCATTTTAGGCTGACCAATGAAAGTACAGAACACAGAGATGACCAATGAAAGTACAGAACACAGAGATGACCAATGAAAATACTGAACACAGAGATGACCAATGAAAATACTGAACACAGAGCTGACCAATGAAAATACAGAACACAGAGATGACCAATGAAAGTACTGAACACAGAGATGACCAATGGAAGTACTGAACACAGAGATGACCAATGAAAGTACAGAACACAGAGATGACCAATGGAAGTACTGAACACAGAGATGACCAATGAAAGTACTGAACACAGAGATGACCAATGAAAGTACAGAACACAGAGATGACCAATGAAAGTACAGAACACAGAGATGACCAATGGAAGTACTGAACACAGAGGTGACCAATGAAAGTACTGAACACAGAGATGACCAATGAAAGTACAGAACACAGAGATGACCAATGAAAGTACAGAATACAGAGATGACCAATGAAAGTACAGAACACAGAGATGACCAATGGAAGTACTGAACACAGAGAAGATCAATGGAAGTACAGAACACAGAGATGACCAATGAAAGTACAGAACACAGAGATGACCAATGAAAGTACAGAACACAGAGATGACCAATGGAAGTACAGAACACAGAGAAGACCAATGGAAGTACAGAACACAGAGATGACCAATGGAAGTACAGAACACAGAGATGACCAATGGAAGTACAGAACACAGAGATGACCAATGGAAGTACAGAACACAGAGATGACCAATGGAAGTACAGAACACAGAGATGACCAATGGAAGTACAGAACACAGAGGTGCTGAAATGTAAAAACTGTAAACAAATCTTGTCATTTCTTTTGTAAATTACTTGGCCTTCTTGTCTCACTACAACAATCATCACATCTTTGTCTCACTACACATACAATCATCATATCCTTTACTTAACAACTATGTCTTATCTCACTATACATACAATCATCATATCATCTACACAACAATTATAATAAAAATTAAAAAAACCAAGTCAACAATTATTGGACAATGTATAATGAAAAATGTGAATACATACCAGGGGAGATAAAGTGGGACACAGAGTAGAGGAAGGCTGCAAGAAGTGATAAAAAACATTCTAAGATAACAGATATGTGCAGTGTGAGCAAGATTAAATTACTGAGATCATGGTATGTAATGCTCATCCACAACGCTTGGTTTCTGATGTTGATAATAGTAAAAAATATGAATGACATTACATGACGGAGTTGGTCAGACTTGGAAAAAGTCTCCAGCCTTCTGCTGGTCTAGAGCATGTAAGCCACCCATACTTGAGTCAACAATTATGCATAACTTGTCTGCTAACAAAACTGAACCAGAAGTGGCCCTACACATAACTTGACTGCTAACAAAACTGAACCAGAAGTGGCCCTACACATAACTTCTCTGCTAACACAACTGAACAAGAAGTGGCCCTACACATAACTTGTGTGCTAACAAAACTGAACCAGAAGTGGCCCTACACATAACTTGTCTGCTAAGAAAACTGAACCAGAAATGGCCCTACACATAACCTATCTGCTAAGAAAACTGAACCAGAAGTGGCCCTACACATAAACTGTCTGCTAACAAAACTGAACCAGAAGTGGCCCTACACATAACCTATCTGCTAAGAAAACTGAACCAGAAGTGGCCCTACACATAACCTGTGTGCTAACAAAACTGAACCAGAAGTGGCCCTACACATAACCTGTCTGCTAACAAAATTGAACCAGAAGTGGCCCTACACAAAGTTAATGAAGCAAAATGTGAACAACAGAAATGTACTCAGAGTAGGTAACAAGTTAGTGGAGGAGGTCAACAAATTTGTATATCTTGGCAGAGGAGTAGTAGAAGATGGAGACAGCACAGAGGACATCAACAGCAGACTTACTAGAGCAAACCAGGCTTTTGCAGTGCTGCAGACTACATGAAAATCTAAAAAACTAAGCATGAATACGAAAATCAGGATATTTCTAAGTGTACTACTCTCTGGAAGTGAATGCTGGAAAATCACCAAAACCATAGAAAACAAGTTAAATTCTTTCCAGACTAAATGTTTACGAAGAATTAGAAAAATATTTTAGCCAAACACCATAAGAAATAACATCTTATTAGCAGAAATGCAGATGAAACCACTGACAGCAATTATTGAGGAAAGACGCTGGCGATGGTTGGGACATGTGCTCCGAATGACTGACAACTCACTACCAAAAATAGCACTAAGATGGACACCACAGGGGAACAGAAGTAAGGGTAGACCAAAAGAGATATGGAGAAGAACAACAGAGAGGATGTTGAGCAATAGAGGGCTCACTTGGGCAAGAGCAGAAAAAAGGCGACTTAAGGTTCGGAGAGAGAGAGAGAGATATGATATCTGTTATACAAGGTTACTCTCCTGACAGACGATCTGTTATATGAGGTAACCCTATTGATAACATCATCACCTGTCAAGTTAGCTTCAGAGAGTGTGGTTTTTAGAATATCAGTGATATACTGGATTCATCATCCCCTCAGATGTCCCAATTCTCATTTCCCAAGAACCATATCCTTAGCTGTCTCCATTCTCATTTCCCAGGAACAATATCCTTAGCTGTCCCCATTCTCATTTCCCAGGAACAATATCCTTAGCTGTCCCCATTCTCATTTCCCAAGAACCATATCCTTAGCTGTCCCCATTCTCATTTCCCAGGAACAATATCCTTAGCTGTCCCCATTCTCATTTCCCAGGAACAATATCCTTAGCTGTCCCCATTCTCATTTCCCAGGAACAATATCCTTAGCTGTCCCCATTCTCATTTTCCAGGAACAATATCCGTAGCTGTCCCCATTCTCATTTCCCAGGAACAATATCCTTAGCTGTCCCCATTCTCATTTCCCAGGAACAATATCCTTAGCTGTCCCCATTCTCATTTCCCAGGAACAATATCCTTAGCTGTCCCCATTCTCATTTCCCAGGAACCATCCCTTTACCTGTCCTCATTCTCATTTCCCAGGGACAATATCATTAGCTGTCCCCATTCTCATTTCCCAGGAACAATATCCTTAGCTGTCCCCATTCTCATTTCCCAGGAACAATATCCTTAGCTGTCCCCATTCTCATTTCCCAGGAACAATATCCTTAGCTGTCCCCATTCTCATTTCCCAGGAACAATATCCTTAGCTGTCCCCATTCTCATTTCCCAGGAACAATATCCTTAGCTGTCCCCATTCTCATTTTCCAGGAACAATATCCGTAGCTGTCCCCATTCTCATTTCCCAGGAACAATATCCTTAGCTGTCCCCATTCTCATTTCCCAGGAACAATATCCTTAGCTGTCCCCATTCTCATTTCCCAGGAACAATATCCTTAGCTGTCCCCATTCTCATTTCCCAGGAACAATATCCTTAGCTGTCCCCATTCTCATTTCCCAGGAACAATATCCTTAGCTGTCCCCATTCTCATTTCCCAGGAATCATATCCTCTATTACTGTTCTGTCTAGGCCTGTGTGTCCTCTAACATGAGCAAAGGAAAGTTAACTTTCTCTTCTTGATGAAGAGCTGATGAGCCAGTTCTCATTCACACCCAGCCCCTCAGATGTTTCCTGTGCTCCTATCCTTCCTGAGATCTCTTCTGCATCAGCTTCAAGAAAGTAATACAAGCACTCTATACATGCTTCAGATCATCAAGCAAAGCTTTCTTCTTCAACACATTTATCTAAGTTCAGCTCAGTATTCTGTCTGTGTGTTATCAGTCAGAAAAGTGTAATGATTGTGTGCTATCAGTCAACAAAGTGTATTGATTATGTGGTGATAACTATACAAATTATAAGCATGACAAAGTCAGGAGATAAACAAAAATGATAACAGATCTAAACAACAAATACTTGGACATAAGAAAAGGCCAACTATTCTTTCTTTCTTCTCTCCATCTTCAGCAGTCGGAACACAAAACCAGTGACGCTGGGAATTGATGTGATCAAAGCAGCTGTGGATATGAATGTAGGCAACCGATACAAGGACTCCATGGAATACAGAACCACCACAATAGCAAGGACACGGATTAACCAGCCAGATGCAGCACTTGAGAATCTAGAAGAAATTATAAAACATGGCTGATAATATATGTTAAATAATATAAGAATGCAAAAAAAGAAAATGAGAAAGATCTATCTGTGTTCACACATGTAAATATAACAGAAGATCTCTGTGTTCACATGTGCAAATATAACAGAAGATCTCTGTGTTCACATGTGCAAATACAACAGAAGATCTCCATGTGTTCACACATCCAATTACAACAGAAGATCTCTCTGTGTTCACATGTGCAAATATAACAGAAGATCTCTCTGTGTTCACAAGTACAAATATAACAGAACTGGTTCCATGTTCAAATGTACAAATATAACAACTGGTTCCATGCTCATAAGTACAAATATAACAGAACAGGTTCTATGCTCATAAGTACAAATGTAATAGAACAGGTTCCATGCTCACAATTACAAATATAACAGAAAAGGTTCCATGTTCACAAGAACAAATCAGGTAAGCAGGTAGCAGATCACTTTGCTCACATGTTTGCACAGGACTGCAACATTGATATCCATCCAGAGAAGGAGCGTACAGTGCGCATCGAGCCACAGAAAGAGGAGGAACAAGTCAGAAAAGTGGAGGTCATGGATGCACCAATCACACGCAGTGAGTTAGACCTAGCAGTCAGTAAACTGAAACCAAGGAAATCACCAGGACCAGATGGAGTGTCCAATGAAATGATCAAAAACCTGGGAATGGCAGCAATGGGAAAGCTGTTGGATATTTTCAATATGTGCTGGAGTACAGGTAAGTTACCTCAAATCTGGAAGGAAGCAAGCATGGTACCACTGCTAAAACCAGGGAAAAACAGTGATACTGCCTCCAGCTACAGGCCAATCAGTCTCACTAGCTGCCTATGCAAAACGATGGAACGCATCATTGACCTGAGGCTAAAATGGTACCTAGAAAGTGAAAACCTTCTCGTTCCACAACAAGCAGGATTTAGGCAGTACTACAGTACGGAAGATCAAGTGACCTATCTCTCTCAAGAGATTGAGGATGCATTCCAAGAGAAAAACCTTGTACTAGCAGCGTGGATAGACCTGAAGAAAGCCTTTGATAAAGTATGGAAAAAAGGTTTGCTGTGGAAACTAAGAAACTGCAATGTGAATGGAAGACTGTACAACTGGATAAAGTCCTATTTACACAATAGAAGAGCTAGAGTAGTAATGGATGGACACAAAAGCCAGAAAGTACTTCTGCGACACGGTGTACCACAAGGAGGAGTCCTTTCGCCTACACTACTCCTTGTATTCATTAATGACCTGGTCAAGGAACTTCCCTATGGAATCAAAGCGGCACTGTATGCAGATGATCTGGTCATGTGGTGTACAGATGAATATGCGACAGTTGCTACACAGAGACTCCAAAGAGCAGCAGACATCTTGACATCATGGACAAACAAATGGTGTGTAAGTATCAACACAGAGAAATCAAGTACCACTCTGTTCACCCTCTCATCTAAACAGAAAGCAGGTAAGATCTTTGTAAATGAAATACCCTTAAGGATGGACAACCAACCCACTTACTTAGGAGTGACTCTTGACTCAAAACTGACGTGGAAGCAACACATCAACAGTGCAGAAGCAAAAGCCAGAAGAAAACTAGCCATATTAAGAAAATTGAGTGGAACCACATGGGGAGCTAGTGAAAGAATCCTCAAGAATGTATATCAGCAAAGTATTCTACCACATTTAGAATATGGCTCAACATCTTGGTGCACAGCATCAAACACTACGCTGCATAATCTAGACAAGGTTCAAAATCAGTCACTACGGATTATCACAGGTGCCATGAGGTCCACACCAATAGTAGAAATGCAGAAAATAGTTGGTGTTCAACCGCTAAAGGAACGTAGAGACACAAAGGTCATGACCATGGGAGAAAAATTCCTTAGCTCTGTAAGCCATCCCTGAAGGAGAGATTCAATAACTTGGCATTAGGACGGCTTAAAAGAAGCAGCTTTATTCATCAGGCCAAGCGTATGCGTAAGCTGATACCTGACCTT
Organism: Achatina immaculata; assembly: GCA_009760885.1. Classification (NCBI taxonomy): domain Eukaryota; kingdom Metazoa; phylum Mollusca; class Gastropoda; order Stylommatophora; family Achatinidae; genus Lissachatina; species Lissachatina immaculata. Next base: position 62,876,185 of record CM019719.1, on the reverse strand, counting down.
CCAACTGTAGTCGCTCCATTATCATCTGTACCAGAGCATACACCATGGAAAGAAGCAGATTATACACAAACAACTATTCAGACTGAAGTGAAAGGTGTGCAGAATGGTGAGATGCAGAGCAGTCTTGTAAGATCAACAGCCACACTTAGTGTTCTAGATGACAAATATCCATGTGACACCTGGATACGTGTGTATACAGATGGATCTGCACATAATGCCATAAAGAATGGAGGGGCAGGAGCATATATTGAATATCCAAACAACACCATTGACAAGATTTCCATACCCACTGGAAAATACTGCAACAACTTTGATGCAGAAGTTAGGGCAATTATTGCTGCAGTTGAAAAACTATCAGACTCCAGAATTGATACATGTCCTGTAGTAATTCTCACAGATGCAAGATCAGTACTGGAGGCTCTTCAGTGCAACAAACTACCAGACCTTAAGGATGCCTTGTCAAAAATTGGCTTACAACATGGAGTCACTTTGCAATGGACTCCCTCCCACTGTGGGATACCAGGCAATGAGAAAGCTGACCAACTGGCCAAAGAGGGCACTGAAATGGAGCAACCAGACATACCAATCACTTATAATCAGAAGAAAAGCATGATAAAAACCTACAGGAAGCCACAAACACCACCACATGATGACTATCACATGCTAAACAGAAAGGAACAAGTCACCATCTTCCGTCTCCGAACAGGACACAGCCGACTCCGAAGTCATATGTATACAAAGTTTAAGGTTGGTCACTACGGATTATCACAGGTGCCATGAGGTCCACACCAATAGTAGAAATGCAGAAAATAGTTGGTGTTCAACCGCTAAAGGAACGTAGAGACACAAAGGTCATGACCATGGGAGAAAAATTCCTTAGCTCTGTAAGCCATCCCTGAAGGAGAGATTCAATAACTTGGCATTAGGACGGCTTAAAAGAAGCAGCTTTATTCATCAGGCCAAGCGTATGCGTAAGCTGATACCTGACCTTCCAACTGTAGTCGCTCCATTATCATCTGTACCAGAGCATACACCATGGAAAGAAGCAGATTATACACAAACAACTATTCAGACTGAAGTGAAAGGTGTGCAGAATGGTGAGATGCAGAGCAGTCTTGTAAGATCAACAGCCACACTTAGTGTTCTAGATGACAAATATCCATGTGACACCTGGATACGTGTGTATACAGATGGATCTGCACATAATGCCATAAAGAATGGAGGGGCAGGAGCATATATTGAATATCCAAACAACACCATTGACAAGATTTCCATACCCACTGGAAAATACTGCAACAACTTTGATGCAGAAGTTAGGGCAATTATTGCTGCAGTTGAAAAACTATCAGACTCCAGAATTGATACATGTCCTGTAGTAATTCTCACAGATGCAAGATCAGTACTGGAGGCTCTTCAGTGCAACAAACTACCAGACCTTAAGGATGCCTTGTCAAAAATTGGCTTACAACATGGAGTCACTTTGCAATGGACTCCCTCCCACTGTGGGATACCAGGCAATGAGAAAGCTGACCAACTGGCCAAAGAGGGCACTGAAATGGAGCAACCAGACATACCAATCACTTATAATCAGAAGAAAAGCATGATAAAAACCTACAGGAAGCCACAAACACCACCACATGATGACTATCACATGCTAAACAGAAAGGAACAAGTCACCATCTTCCGTCTCCGAACAGGACACAGCCGACTCCGAAGTCATATGTATACAAAGTTTAAGGTTGGTACTACTAATCTATGTACATGTGCCCAGGTGCCACAAACTGTGGAACTTATCCTCCAAAACTGCACCAACTATGAGACACTGAGAAATAATTACTGGCCCAGTGAAACCACTAAAGAAGATAAGCTCTATGGTTCCATACATGAATTACAAAAAACAGTGAAATTTATCCAAGAGACAGGACTGCAGATATAGACAGACAATGCGAACGAAGAAGAAGAAGAAGAAGACAAGAACAAATATAACAGAAAAGGTTCCACGTTCACAAGTACAGAACAGAGACAGACATAACAGTTACTGTAAAATCATTCTACAAAACAAAACTGAATTTATAGATGACAAGAAAAAACATGAATGATTCTTGTATCAATCTGTCACTCCAAGGACTGAAAATATCTTTCACAAATAATAGTCTTTATGAGAAGAGAACTTAAGTCAAATCTAGCAGTTCTAAAGCCTAGCAGTTTTCAACCCTGGTGTTCTCATCCTAGCAGTTCTCAACCATGGTGTTCTCATCCTAGCAGTTTTCAACCATGGTGTTCTCATCCTAGCAGTTTTCAACCCTGGTGTTCTCATCCTAGCAGTTCTCAACCATGGTGTTCTCATCCTAGCAGTTTTCAACCATGGTGTTCTCATCCTAGCAGTTCTCAAACCTGGTGTTCTCATCCTAGCAGTTTTCAACCATGGTGTTCTCATCCTAGCAGTTCTCAACCATGGTGTTCTCATCCTAGCAGTTTTCAACTGCTCTGGGTGCCTCACTATAAACTCTGTTCAGATTACCATTGTTCAGGGCACTTCTCCCTGTCTTTCTCAGATGAGTAATATTTCACACATATCATCATGTTAATTTCTCACTGATTAATCTTTCACACATATTTCCAAATTAACCCCTAATCAATTAATCTTTCACACACATTTCCACATTAATCCCTCAAAGAGTAACCTTTCACACATATTTTCACATTAATTTCTCACTGAATAATCTTTCATACATATTTCAAAATTAATCCATAATCAATTAATCTTTCACAGACTTCCACATTAATACCTCACTGAGTAATCTTTCACATATATTTCCACATTAATCCCTCACTAAGTAATCTTTCACACATATTTCCACATTAATCCCTCACCAAGTAATCTTTCACACATATTTCCACATTAATCCCTGACCAAGTAATCTTTCACACATATTTCCACATTAATCCCTCACCAAGTAATCTTTCACACATATTTCCACATTCATCTTTAAATGAGTGATCGTTCACACATACTTTCATGCTATAATCTCTCATGTGTACTTACTTTGAAGGAGTGACCTCATCTGTGTACAGCAAGATGGCTACACATGAGCAGCTTATAATGGCAGGAACCCAGCTGGGGTCAGGAGTTAATGAATGCAACCACGATCCCGTGCTGTGAGGATAATCAAAACACATCCCTTCTATACTCTTACACTGACTTATTTCTATCTGACAATGACTATTAAAAGACTACAGCAAGTCAAGTTTGTTTTCCTCTTAGGCAGTGACCTGCAGGATCAGGATACAAAGATCACTGGAGACAGATGATATCAAGAATATATAGTCCCTTGGACATATGTAAAAAATACATCAAACAACCAAGCTGACAATGGAGTAACCAAGCAAGAATGACAATAACCAGGCAACTGCCATGTAGTGAATTAAGTGAATAACTGCTTACTATACAACTTGTCTCAGTCATATAACAAATAGGCCAAGATTTACCACACAAATTGTCTCAGTCATATAACAAATAGGCCAACATTTCTCTCTCTATCTCTGAACCTTAAGTGACTAGGGCACATGGGGGTTCTGCAAGGGTTTTCCACAAATGCCTGTTCTTTGCTCAACATACTCTTTGTTGTTCTCCATGTCTCTTTTGGTCTACCCTTACTTCTGTTCCCCTGTGGTGTCCATCTTAGTGCTATTTTTGGTAATGAGTTGTCAGTCATTCGAAGCACATGTCCCAACCATCGCCAGTGTCTTTCCTCAATAATTGCTGTCAGTGGCTTCATCTGCATTTCTGCCAACAAGATGTTATTTCTTATGGTGTTTGGCCAAAATATTTTTCTAATTCTTCATAAACATTTAGTCTGGAAAGAATTCAATTTGTTTTCTATGGTTCTGGTGATTTTCCAGCATTCACTTCCACAGAGTAGTACACTTAGAACATTACTCTTAAATATCCTGATTTTCATCTTCACGCTTAGTTTTTTAGATTTCCATACAGTCTGCAGCATTGTAAAAGCCTGGTTTGCTCTAGTAAGTCTGCTATTGATGTCCTCCATGCTGTCTCCATTTTCTACTACTCTGCTGCCAAGGTATACAAATTCGTTGACCTCCTCCACTAACTTGCTATCTACTCTGAGTACATTTCTGTTATTCACATTTTGCTTCATTAACTTTGTCTTTCCTACATTGATCTTTAGTCCTATGTTGTTTGCATTCTGAGTTAGCTTGTTTATTTTATCTTTGCACATCTTTGTGGCTGCTTGATAATAGACAAATGTCGTCCACAAAGTCAAGGTCCTCCAGCATTGTGTCAAGGGTCTATTGTAATCCTCTGCGTTTGTCTGATGTTGCCTCCTTCATTAACCAGTTTACTGCCAAGATAAATAATGTTGGTGATAGTACACATCCCTGCTTCACTCCTGTTTGTACCCTAAAGCTGCTGGAGGTATATTCTCCATAGATAACTTTGCACTGAAAACCCTCGTATAGGGCTTTGATTACATTCACTATCTTATGGGGGAGGCCATGCTATCTTAGGATTTTCCACAGTGCATCTCTGTTGACACTGTCAAAGGCTTTCTCAGAATCTATAAACAGTGCATATGTTGTGCTATGCCACTCATTTGCCTGTTCTAATATTTGTCTAAGTACAAATATGTGGTCTATGCATGATCTTCCTTTCCTAAATCCTGCCTGCTCTTTCTGAAGTTTTCAATCAAGTGCTGATACAATTCTGTTGATGATTACTCTGCAAAATACTTTACTGGTGAGTGGCAGTAGGGTAATGCCTCTCCAGTTCCCGCAATCTCTGAGGTCACCCTTCTTTGGTAGTTTTACTGTAAGCCCAGTTTTCCACTCCTCTGGAGCTTTTTCTAGATCCCAAATTTGTTGTAGTATCCGGCAAAGTTGTTTTGGTGTTTCTGTTTCTTCTACTTTCAACATCTCAGCAGTCACTTCATCTTCAGCTCGTGCCTTGTCTAATTTTAGCTTCTTTTGCCTCCTTTACTTCATCATCATCATCATGTACCGTGCCGACTGGCGTTGGCTATTATGCTTCTCCAAGAGTATCCGATCCTTCATGCAGGCCATCAGCTCAGTTGGTGATCTCCTCTCACACCATCCCGTCAGACCGTCCAGTATCATTTCTCTTGGTCTTCCTCTTGATTTTCTTCCATTTTTCCTGTTGTTATAATATTTTCAATGCCCCCTCTTCTCATTGCATGTCCTATGAAAGTACATTGTCTCTCTCTTATCTTTTTGACAAGGTTTTTTGTCTCTCCAGCTCTTCTCATACATTCTTCATTAGTTATTTTTGCTGTCCAGGGGATTCACAACATTCTTCTAATAAACCACATTTCTGCTGCTTCCAATGATTTTTGTGCAGACTTGCCTATTGTCCATGATTCACTTCCATATAACAAGATAGGTTCAATATAGCATTTTAGGACTCGTTTTCTAACATTCATTGATAAGGATGTGTTGGTTAATATGTTTCTCATTCTCTGAAATGCAGTCTTTGCTTGGCCTATTCTGTTCCTAATTTCTGTTCTGCATTTCCCATCTGAAGTTATTACTGCTCCAAGGTATTTGAATTTCTGCACCTGCTTTAGAATAGTTCCGTTTAATTTTATACTGCATGCTGGTGGATTCTGTTTCTTAGATATAACCATAGTCTCTGTCTTTTTGATGTTCAAAGTAAGGCCTTTCTGTTCACTTTCTTTGGCGATTTTATCCAAGAGATTTTGCAGGTTTTGTTGGTTCTCAGCTATCAGTACTGTGTCGTCAGCATACCGAAGGTTGTTAATATTGTATCCTCCAATTTTTATGCCTGGTTCTGTGATGATTGTTCTTAGAATATTCTCGCTATACAGAGAAAAAAGGTCTGGAGATAGTACACATCCTTGTCGCACCCCTTGTTTTATAGGTCGATATTTTCCAATTCTATTTTCAACTCGAACTGCTGCTTCTTGCTGCCAGTATAGATGTTTTACAATCCTCAGGTCTTTGCCGTCTATATTGATGTCTTCAAGCATTTTAATAATTTCATTATGTTTCACCTTGTCAAATGCCTTGGTGTAATCAATGAAGCATAAGTAGAGATCTTTCTGTACTTCTAAAGCTCTTTCTGTTAGTGTTCGTAAAGCATAAATGGCATTGTGTGTTCCCTTTCCTTCAACAAATCCAAACTGTTCATCTGCTATTTCCATTTTTATCTTTTTCCTTGTTCTTCTCATAATTATTCTCAGAAGTAGCTTCGTTATGTGACATGAGAGGCTGATAGTCCGGTGGTCGTCACATTCCTTTGCACCTGGTTTCTTTGGTAGTGCTATAAACGTGGATTTAATCAGGTCACTGGGAATATAACCACTGTTGTAAATGTCATTCTGTAACTTGGTTATTATTTTTATTCCTGTCTCCTCTAGTGCCTCTATTTCTTCTATTGTTATATTATCAGGCCCAGTCGTTTTTCCTTTCTTCATGTGTTTGATGGCATCTATGATTTCATCTTCAAGTATTGGTGGTCCCTCACAGTTTTCAGTATCTGGTGTTAACTCTGGTCTTTCTCCTCCATATAGCTCACCAATATACACTGTCCACAATGTCTTCTTTTCCCATTAACATTTTACCTTCTTTCGATTTCAGGCATCCTGTGGTATATTTTGTTTTCCTGCCTGTGAGTTCATTAACTTGTTTGTGCATGTTTTTGCTGTCTTTAATATGAGAGTCCTCTATCTGTCTGCACTGCTCATTTAACCACACTCTTTTGCTTCTCTGCATTTGCGTCTTATTTCTTTATTTATCTTGTTATATTTTTTCTCGTTATTTTTACTCCTCCTCCTCTTGTCCATCAGTCCTATGTCATCCATTTATTTTTAGGGGCTTCTTTTTTTGGTGGTATTATCTCCTTAACAGTTTGGTGGATAGAATCTCTTAACATTTCCCATTGTTCATCTATACTATTTATCTTTGCTATTGCATTGTATCTATTTGTTATAATAACTTTGTATTGTTCTCGCAGTTCTTGGTCATTTTTAAGAAGTTCTATATTCAGTTTGATGTTTCTCACTTTTCTGCCTGCTTTCTTTAGTTTTATTCTAACTTTTCCACAGAGTGGATCATGGTCACTATTGCAGTCAGCTCCTGGCATGGTTTTTGTTGTCGGTAATGCATTGCGGAATCGTTTGTTGATTAATATGTAGTCTATCTGGTTAAAAGTCTTTTCGTCTGGACTGCACCACGTTGCCAGTCTTCGAGGATGTTGTTTAAACCAGGTGTTTCCTACAACCATGCTGTGTATTCTTGCCCATTCAATTAATTTATAACCTCTGTCATTCCTCTCCCCCAGTCCATAGTCACCAACGATGTTTGAATTCTTCCTTTACCAACTTTGGCATTAAAATCTCCCATGACTATGGTAACTTCATGCGACTTTGTGTGTTTTAGTGCTGTCTCTATGTCATTATAAAATAACTGTACGTCTTCTTCAGAGCTTTCAGATGTTGGAGCGTACACTTGTATAATATTTATGTTTATTGGTTGTCCTTTCAGTTGGGGTAGCAGGACTCGGTCCGAGATGTTCAAATATCCTACAATTGTCCTTGCCGTTTGTTCATCAAATATAATTCCTACTCCTCGTTCATGTTTCTCAGACTTCCACATTAATACCTCACTGAGTAATCTTTCACATATATTTCCACATTAATCCCTCACTAAGTAATCTTTCACACATATTTCCACATTAATCCCTGACCAAGTAATCTTTCACACATATTTCCACATTAATCCCTGACCAAGTAATCTTTCACACATATTTCCACATTAATCCCTCACCAAGTAATCTTTCACACATATTTCCACATTAATCCCTCACCAAGTAATCTTTCACACATATTTCCACATTAATCCCTCACCAAGTAATCTTTCACACATATTTCCACATTAATCCCTCACCAAGTAATCTTTCACACATATTTCCACATTAATCCCTCACCAAGTAATCTTTCACACATTTCCACATTAATCCCTCACCAAGTAATCTTTCACACATATTTCCACATTAATCCCTCACCAAGTAATCTTTCACACATATTTCCACATTAATCCCTCACCAAGTAATCTTTCACACATATTTCCACATTAATCCCTCACCAAGTAATCTTTCACACATATTTCCACATTAATCCCTCACCAAGTAATCTTTCACACATATTTCCACATTAATCCCTCACCAAGTAATCTTTCACACATATTTCCACATTCATCTTTAAATGAGTGATCGTTCACACATACTTTCATGCTATAATCTCTCATGTGTACTTACTTTGAAGGAGTGACCTCATCTGTGTACAGCAAGATGGCTACACATGAGCAGGTTATAATGGCAGGAACCCAGCTGGGGTCAGGAGTTAATGAATGCAACCATGATCCCGTGCTGTGAGGATAATCAAAACACATCCCTTCTATACTCTTACACTGACTTATTTCTATCAGACAATGACTATTAAAAGACTACAGCAAGTCAAGTTTGTTTTCCTCTTAGGCAGTGACCTGCAGGATCAGGATACAAAGATCACTGGAGACAGATGATAACAAGAATATATAGTCCCTTGGACATATGTAAAAAATACATCAAACAACCAAGCTGACAATGGAGTAACCAAGCAAGAATGACAATAACCAGGCAACTGTCATGTAGTGAATTAAGTGAATAACTGCTTACTACACAACTTGTCTCAGTCATATAACAAATAGGCCAAGATTTACCACACAAATTGTCTCAGTCATATAACAAATAGGCCAAGATTTACCACACAAATTGTCTCAGTCATATAACAAATAGGCCAAGATTTACCACACAACTTCTGAGTCATATAACAAATAGGCCAAGATTTCTCTCTCTATCTCTGAACCTTAAGTGACCAGGGCACATGGGGGTTCTGCAAGGGTTTTCTACAAATGCCTGTTCTTTGCTCAACATCCTCTCTGTTGTTCTTCTCCATGTCTCTTTTGGTCTACCCTTACTTCTGTTCCCCTGTGGTGTCCATCTTAGTGCTATTTTTGGTAGTGAGTTGTCAGTCATTCGAAGCACATGTCCCAACCATCGCCAGTGTCTTTCCTCAATAATTGCTGTCAGTGGCTTCATCTGCACTTCTGCCAACAAGATGTTATTTCTTATGGTGTTTGGCCAAAATATTTTTCTAATTCTTCATAAACATTTAGTCTGGAAAGAATTCAATTTGTTTTCTATGGTTCTGGTGATTTTCCAGCATTCACTTCCACAGAGTAGTACACTTAGAACATTACTCTTAAATATCCTGATTTTCATCTTCGTGCTTAGTTTTTTAGATTTCCATATAGTTTGCAGCATTGTAAAAGCCTGGTTTGCTCTAGTAAGTCTGCTATTGATGTCCTCCATGCTGTCTCCATTTTCCACTACTCTACTGCCAAGGTATACAAATTCGTTGACCTCCTCCACTAACTTGCTATCTACTCTGAGTACATTTCTGTTGTTCACATTTTGCTTCATTAACTTTGTCTTTCCTACGTTGATCTTTAGTCCTATGTTGTTTGCATTCTGAGTTAGCTTGTTTATTTTATCTTTGCACATCTTTGTGGCTGCTTGATAGTAGAGAGATGTTGTCCACAAAGTCAAGGTCCTCCAGCACTGTGTTAAGGGTCCATTGTAATCCTCTGTGCTTGTCTGATGTTGCCTCCTTCATTAACCAGTCTACTGCCAAGATAAATAATGTTGGTGATAGTACACACCCCTGCTTCACTCCTGTTTGTACTCTAAAGCTGCTGGAGGTATGTCCTCCACAGATCACTTTGCACTGAAAACCCTCGTATAGGGCTTTGATTACATTCACTATCTTATGGGGGAGGCCATGCCATCTTAGGATTTTCCACAGTGCATCTCTGTTGACACTGTCAAAGGCTTTCTCAAAATCTATAAACAATGCATATGTTGTGCTATGCCACTCATCTGTGTACAGCAAGATGGCTACACATGAGCAGGTTATAATGGCAGGAACCCAGCTGGGGTCAGGAGTTAATGAATGCAACCATGATCCCGTGCTGTGAGGATAATCAAAACACATCCCTTCTATACTCTTACACTGACTTATTTCTATCAGACAATGACTATTAAAAGACTACAGCAAGTCAAGTTTGTTTTCCTCTTAGGCAGTGACCTGCAGGATCAGGATACAAAGATCACTGGAGACAGATGATAACAAGAATATATAGTCCCTTGGACATATGTAAAAAATACATCAAACAACCAAGCTGACAATGGAGTAACCAAGCAAGAATGACAATAACCAGGCAACTGTCATGTAGTGAATTAAGTGAATAACTGCTTACTACACAACTTGTCTCAGTCATATAACAAATAGGCCAAGATTTACCACACAAATTGTCTCAGTCATATAACAAATAGGCCAAGATTTACCACACAAATTGTCTCAGTCATATAACAAATAGGCCAAGATTTACCACACAACTTCTGAGTCATATAACAAATAGGCCAAGATTTCTCTCTCTATCTCTGAACCTTAAGTGACCAGGGCACATGGGGGTTCTGCAAGGGTTTTCTACAAATGCCTGTTCTTTGCTCAACATCCTCTCTGTTGTTCTTCTCCATGTCTCTTTTGGTCTACCCTTACTTCTGTTCCCCTGTGGTGTCCATCTTAGTGCTATTTTTGGTAGTGAGTTGTCAGTCATTCGAAGCACATGTCCCAACCATCGCCAGTGTCTTTCCTCAATAATTGCTGTCAGTGGCTTCATCTGCACTTCTGCCAACAAGATGTTATTTCTTATGGTGTTTGGCCAAAATATTTTTCTAATTCTTCATAAACATTTAGTCTGGAAAGAATTCAATTTGTTTTCTATGGTTCTGGTGATTTTCCAGCATTCACTTCCACAGAGTAGTACACTTAGAACATTACTCTTAAATATCCTGATTTTCATCTTCGTGCTTAGTTTTTTAGATTTCCATATAGTTTGCAGCATTGTAAAAGCCTGGTTTGCTCTAGTAAGTCTGCTATTGATGTCCTCCATGCTGTCTCCATTTTCCACTACTCTACTGCCAAGGTATACAAATTCGTTGACCTCCTCCACTAACTTGCTATCTACTCTGAGTACATTTCTGTTGTTCACATTTTGCTTCATTAACTTTGTCTTTCCTACGTTGATCTTTAGTCCTATGTTGTTTGCATTCTGAGTTAGCTTGTTTATTTTATCTTTGCACATCTTTGTGGCTGCTTGATAGTAGAGAGATGTTGTCCACAAAGTCAAGGTCCTCCAGCACTGTGTTAAGGGTCCATTGTAATCCTCTGTGCTTGTCTGATGTTGCCTCCTTCATTAACCAGTCTACTGCCAAGATAAATAATGTTGGTGATAGTACACACCCCTGCTTCACTCCTGTTTGTACTCTAAAGCTGCTGGAGGTATGTCCTCCACAGATCACTTTGCACTGAAAACCCTCGTATAGGGCTTTGATTACATTCACTATCTTATGGGGGAGGCCATGCCATCTTAGGATTTTCCACAGTGCATCTCTGTTGACACTGTCAAAGGCTTTCTCAAAATCTATAAACAATGCATATGTTGTGCTATGCCACTCATTTGCCTGCTCTAATATTTGTCTAAGTACAAATATGTGGTCTATGCATGATCTTTCTTTCCTAAATCCTGCCTGCTCTTTCCGAAGTTTTTCCTCAAGTGTTGGTACAATTCTGTTGATGATTACTCCGCAAAATACTTTACTGGTGAGTGGCAGTAGTGTAATGCTTCTCCAGTTCCCGCAATCTCTGAGGTCACCCTTCTTTAGTAGTTTTACTATAAGCCCAGTTTTCCACTCCTCTGGAGCTTTTTCTAGATCCCAAATTTGTTGTAGTATTCGGCAGAGTTGTTTTGGTGTTTCTGTTTCTTCTACTTTCAACATCTCAGCAGTCACTTCATCTTCAGCTCGTGCCCTGTCTAATTTTAGCTTCTTTTGCCTCCTTTACTTCACTTATTGTTATTGGTCCTGTATTGATGTTTAGCCCTATTTTTGCTTCAGGTATGTCTTTTGTTTGTGCTGCTTGTGTTCTGTTTAGTAGGGTGTTAAAGTGTTCCCTCCATCTTTCAATTTTTTCTCTTTCTCCACTGACCAGTTGTCCCTTATGTGTCCTTACTGCACTCTCACATCTTGTGCTGAACTTACCTGTCATCTGCTTTGTGATTTTGTATATGGTTTGTATATGTCATGCAACGAGAAGAGGGGGCATTGAAAATATTATAACAACAGGAAAAATAGAAGGAAGAAGATCGAGAGGAAGACCAAGAGAAATGATACTGGACAGTCTGACGGGACGGTGTGAGAGGAGATCACCAACTGAACTGATGGCCTGCATGAAAGATTGTGTACTCTGGAGAAGCATAATAGCCAACGCCAGTCGACATGGCACCTGATGATGATGATATGGTTTTCATGTTATTTGCATATACTGCTTTCTCTGCTACTTCTGCTAAGTTCTCATAGTACTGACATTTATCTTGACAGCATGATTTCTTCACTTCTTTGTCTTTTTGTGGATAATTACTTAAAACTTGTTCTTTTAGCCATTGTGATTTTTGGTGTTCAGTAATTTTTTCTTGATTTCCTTTCTTTGGTCTATCTTTTCCCATGTGGTCTTGCTTATCCATTCCTCTTTTCTCCGTTTCTGATATCCCAGCACCTCTTTTGCTGTTTCCTTTAGTATTTTACTGAACTCTAATATGGACATTTCTGCCTCGTCTTGTAGGACACTAAAGCGGTTCTTAAGTACTATTGAGAATTCATTTCTTGTTTGCTGGTCTATCAGTTTTCTTGTATCAAAATGTATCTTTCTGTGTTCTCCAATTTTGGCTTTCCTTAATTTTAGTTTTATTTTTGCTACCAGAAGGTTGTGATCACTTCCTACATCTGCTCCTTTCCTTGCTCGCACATCTTGTAGTGGCCGTTTCCACTTGTTTATTAGTATGTGATCGATTTGGTTTTCTGTGGTTTTATCAGCGAACCTCCAAGTCACTTTATCGATGTTTTTATGTTGGAAAGTTGTCCCTCCGATGGTCATCATGTTTTCTTCACAGAAACTGCAAAGTCTTTCTCCATTTTCATTTATTTCTCCGACTCCTTCTCTTCCCATGATTCTTCTTTTATCTTCATTTCCTTCACCTACTTTTGCATTGAAGTTGCCCAAGATGAGTAGCATATCATGCTTGGGTATTGTTTCTACTGTGGCTTGGAGGCTGTTGTAAAAATCTTCTTTTAATTCCTCTTCAGCTGCTTCTGTTGGTGCATAACAAACTATAATAGACAGCTTCATGAATCTTGAGTTGAACCGTGCATATAATAATCTCTCATTTATTGGGGTCCATTTCAGCAATGCTCTTGATGCTTCTTTTGTTATAATCAATGCTACTCCTCCTTCATGAAGATCTTCTTTACCTGACTATATTATTGTATCTTCTGTGTGCTGTGTTGTTAATTTCCTTCTGCCTTGTCCTGTCCATCTTGCTTCTTGTATTCCTAGTATGTCTAGTTTGTATCTGTGCAATTCCTTGATGGTTTGTGCTAGTTTTCCAGTCTGGTTTAGTGCTCTTACATTCCAGCTGCCTATTTGCATCTTGTGTTTAGGTTCCAGGAGGTCTGCAGTCAGGCTGGGGACTTCCAGTGGCTGGCTTTCATCCACAACCTTCATGGGCTCAGTTTCCTGATAAGCATTTCTCCTTCCACCTGCATTTGTTTTTTTCCCTTGCTTCTGTTTCTGTAGCTGTCTGATAGTTTTTTTTACCAGACAGGGTTGCTGGCTCTATGCCAAACCCTCTTTAGTCCTATTCTTTGCAGATCCCGGGTACCATGCGGGGGAGGCCAAGATTTATTACACAAAAACTCTAATAAATACGTCAAGACTTACCACACAACTTCTAAGTTGTATAACAAATAGGCCAGGATTTACTATGAAACTTCTCTAATAAATACGTCAAGACTTACCACACAACTTCTCAGTCGTATAACATATAGGCCAAGACCTATTACACAACTTCTCTAATAAATATGTCAAGACTTACCACACAGCTTCTCAGCTGTATAACAAATAGGCCAAGATTTACTACACAACTTCTCTAATAAATATGTCAAGACTTACCACACAACTTCTCAGTCGTATAACATACAGGCCAGGACTTACTACACTTTTCAGTCACATAACATATGGGCAAAGACTTACTACACAAGCTGTCTCAACTATATGACAAATTGATCCAGACTTACTGCACAACCTGTCTCAACCATGTAACAAATGGATCCAGACTTACTGCACAACTTGTCTCGACCATATAACAAATGGATCCAGACTTACTGGACAACCTGTCTCAACCATGTAACAAATGGATCCATACTTACTGCACAACTTGTCTCAACCATATAACAAATGGACTCAAGCTGAGGAGAACTTGAAAGTTGACCAGCAACAAGATGGGGAAAGCTATCGTCAGCCTGCGATGTGTATCTCTGGTGTCCAGCCTACATCCAGTCATATGCAGCAGTCGTAATATCTGGAAATAAATGACCAATTTATTTACAAGCCAAGCAGTACAAATGAAAAACACAACATGATGGAATGATACTCTCTGTTTTCAATGGCAGCTTTTCAAAACAATGGCAGATACCCCTTTTTACATCTAGATCTAGTAGTCTTTATCCATTTTACATCCATATCTAATGGAGGGTATCCACTGTAAATCTAGATCTAGTGAAGGGTACAACTTTTTTTACATCTAGATCTAGTGAAGGGTACTAATTTCTTACATCTAGATCTAGTGGAGGGTACAAATTTTTAAATCTAGATCGAGGGGAGGGTACAAATGTTTAAATCTGGATCTAGAGAGGATACACATTTTTAAATCTTGATCTAATGGAGACTACCTACTACAGGTATCATGTAACTGACAATCACTATATTTATTTTCTGCAACTGAAATCAGTTGCTTTATACATTTTATATATACTAAGGTTATGAATGAAAGCTGGTATCTTTCATACTAACACTAAGATATATACACTGTATCATGACAATTTTTCTCAGCATAGATTGATGTTTTCTTAGCAAAGACACACGTTTTCTCAGTAAGGACTATGTTTTCTCAGTAAGGACTGATGTATTTTCAGCAGGGACACACATGTTTTCTCAGTAAGGACTGATGTTTTCTCAGTAAGGACTGATGTATTTTCAGCAGGGACTCACGTTTTCTCAGCAGGAACACACATTTTTTCAGAAAGGACTGATGTTATCTCAGTAAGGGCTGATGTATTTTCAGCAGGGACACGTGTTTTCTCAGCAGGGACACACATGTTTTCAGAAAGGACTGATGTTATCTCAGTAAGGACTGATGTATTTTCAGCATGGACAAGTGTTTTCTCAGCAGGGACACATTTTCTCAGTAAGGACTGATATTATCTCAGTAAGGACTGATGTTTTCTCAGCAGGGACACATTTCTTGGCAAGGACTGATGTTTTCTCAGTAAGGGCTGATGTATTTTCAGCAGAGACAAGTGTTTTCTCAGCAGGGACACATTTTATCATAAGGACTGATGTTTTCTCACAGGGACACATTTTCTCAGTAAGGATTGATGTTTTCTCAGCAGGGACACATTTTCTCAGTAAGGACTGATGTTTTCTCAGCAGGGACACATCTTCTCATAAGGACTGATGTTTTCTCATCAGGGACACATTTTCTCAGTAAGGACTGGTGTTTTCTCAGCAAGGACACATTTTCTCAGTAAGGACTGATGTTTTCTCAGCAGGGACACATTTTCTCAGCAGGGGCTGATGTTTTCTCAATGTCACGGAGTCACCAAGGAGCTTTATTTTTTTTTAACAGTCCTCCAGGAATTTAAATATGACAATGTTGCCATGTACACACTGATTATGTAATTCAAGATCTTCAATGTAAGCATGGACTATGAAGTCTGAGAATCAAGATCTCCACTTTAAACACAGACTATAATGTCTGTGAATCAAGATAACCACTTTAAACACAGACTATAATGTCTGTGAATCAAGATAACCACTTTAAACACAGACTATAATGTCTGTGAATCAAGATCTCCACTTTAAACACGGACTATAATGTCTGTGAATCAAGATCTCCACTTTAAACACGGACTATAATGTCTGTGAATCAAGATCTCCACTTTAAACATGGACTATAATGTCTGTGAATCAAGATCTCCACTTTAAACATGGACTATAATGTCTGTGAATAAAGATCTTCACTTTAAACACAGACTATAATGTCTGTGAAATCAAGATCTTCACTTTAAACACGGACTACAATGTCTGTGAAATCAAGATCTTCACTTTAAACACAGGCTATAATGTCTGTGAATCAAGATCTTCACTTTGAACACAGACTATAATGTCTGTGAAATAAAGATCTTCACTTTAAACACAGACTATAATGTCTGTGAATCAAGATCTTCACTTTAAACACAGACTACAATGTCTGTGAATCAAGATCTTCACTGTGGTGTCAGCTACAAAGACATCTGGGGAAATCAAACATGTTATCAACTGAACTGATCTGAGATGTACAAAGAAAAATGCTAAAAGAGTAATAAACAGTGGAGAACAACTTGGTACACACCTTTAGTATAAGCAAGGCTGACAGGCACAAAATACCTAGGGTACCACACAGAAATGTCAGCAACAGTGACAAACCACTGACAACAATCTGCAAGTGTGACGCTTTACCACTCACACTATCTGGAATCCTGTAACAACAAAACAGATAATAACCACTCACACAGTCATTTCATAAAAAAAACATATTTTCATGAAATAACCGCACCCTCCCACACACACACTCTCTTCATAAAAAACATATTTTCATGAAATAACCTTGCACAGTCATCTCATTAAAAAAGAGATGGCAACTGCAGTAAAACTGGTTCAAATAATAAAGGTATGGAGGTGTATGGAGGTGTATGGTGTTGTTTTACAAGGTGGCAGAAGGAGTGAGTAAGTGAGAAAAAAACGAATAGAAAGTAAGATGAGAATGTATAAATGAAAAACATACAACATCCAATATTTTGGCATGAGCCTTTTTCAAGGATTACATACACAAACAAACATGACATATAACTAAAGTAAAATGAAAAACTTATCTTAGTGGCATTATCCTATGTAAGAAACACAAGAATGTGTGTCTCATTGACGAGGCATAGAGACCACGGGGACCACAAAGGATAGCAGATGAAGCCAACTGGACATAAGAAGCTATCGGACGATGATGGGGGGGTAGAGGAGGGAAGGCAATAGACATGTGTAGGCCACTAGAAAAGCAGGTGTTGGGGGTTAGGGGGAAGGGGAATGCAGAGAAATAATAAATGAAGAATGAACAGAAGGGGCCATAAACACCTGTAAGCTGCTAGAGACGGAAATCGTGGTGGGGAAGGGGAGGGAAGAAGGGAGATAATATGAAACTGGTGAATGAAGGACAAGACCTGGAGGGGTAATAAACACCTATAGGCCACCCGAGAAGAAGAGAAGGTGGCGGTGGGAAGCTAGGAGAAAGAAACAAGAAAGTAGAGTATAAATTGCAAAGAAAAAGTGGAAAAGTTAAAAAGTGGAAGTTAAAGGAAGCTGAAGACTTAATTCCAGCTGGATGGAGACAGCCAGTCTGGAAAATAAGGCGCTATTCTAGGACCCTCCGAGATCGTACATTTCAAGGCTGATGTCAAATGTGTTGGATCACATATAATCATGGCACAATGTCCTTTACGGGTGAACATTTTTTCCTTGTAATTTCTGTCTTCAAATCTGACTGCTGCTCCACTTCACATGAAGCAGCTCCTCTACTGAACACCATATAAGTGGCTGTCAGTATGTTAAGAGAAAAGTGATATTTAAGTAAAAGTCAATCCTAATTTTTTTTCTGAAAGAACACAGCAAAAGTAACTGAAATGTCAGTTGTGAGAGCCAGTCAAACTGAAATGGTTCAAGCCTGAATGATGAAATGCAAATACTAACCATGTGAGGAGTCGTCCCAAGTAGCTGATCAAGTTAAGCAAACCAAATGCCACAACAGCCTGTAAGTAGCAGATGAGCCAAGCACACAAGTACAGTAACAAGGGCAGGAGTGTGAAGTAGATACCCTGTTCTGTCAGAGAGGAAGCATCATCTCTCGGGACACCAAGTCTGCTCAGCAGATTTGTGACAGGAGCAAATCTGTAGACAAACATGTTCTATGACATAACAAAAGTCTGTAGATAAACATGTTCTATGACATAACAAAAGTCTGTAGATAAACATGTTCTATGACATAACAAAATCTGTAGATAAACATGTTCTATGACATAATAAAAATCTGTAGACAAACATGTTCTATGACATAACAAAAGTCTGTAGATAAACATGTTCTATGACATAACAAAATCTGTAGACAAGCATGTTCTATGACATAACAAAATCTGTGGACAAGCATGTTCTATAACACAATTCCTCTAACACTGTTCACAGTTTGCTGAGTCTTTCATTTTTTTGCCATGATTCTCTCCCTCCCTCCCCCCAACACACACACACAAAAAGATAAGCACAAAATAATAATAAATTAGTCACAACAAAGTAGTCTCAAGCAGGCACAAGAGAGTAATAAAAGTGGTCACTACTACAAGTGGTATGACACAAAACACAGTCTTAAGTTGACAACAAAACCAAGCTAACCTTAGGATAAATCTCAGGAGGATCACTGCAGGAACTAGGTAGTAGGGCTTGCCATGTTCCTGGAGCACATCTG
This sequence comes from Achatina immaculata, assembly GCA_009760885.1. Classification (NCBI taxonomy): domain Eukaryota; kingdom Metazoa; phylum Mollusca; class Gastropoda; order Stylommatophora; family Achatinidae; genus Lissachatina; species Lissachatina immaculata. The sequence continues at coordinate 62,857,366 of CM019719.1, read as the reverse complement.
CTGGGCTCTGTAGCTTTGCTCTTACTGTAAGACACAATCAAAGACAGCTTTTGTTTGTTGTCTTTTTTCTGTATTTACGTATTGTTTCTTCTCCGTACTTCTTTCTATACTTGTGTAGATCATTTTATTTTCTGTACTTCTTTATGCCATTTGTTCTGCTTTCTATACATGTGTAGATCATTTCATTTTCTGTACTTCTTTATGTCATTTGTTATACTTTCTATACTTGTGTAGATAATTTTATTTTCTGTACTTGTGGATGCTGTTCAGTAGAAGACTGAGATGGCTTAGGCATGTAGCAAGAACGGATGATAGTTGTATCTTCAGGCAAACATACAATGAAATCCTGGAGAGAAGGAGACAATTAGGCAAACCAGATATAATGATTTTTATAAGTGATCTATGTAAGGTTTTTCTGTCAGTGTCTCGTACTAGGAGGACCTAGCCAAAAGCTGTGAAAGTAGTGTGACTCTCTATGTGGATACTTCGGCATTTAAGAGAAAATGAGGACCACCTTGTGTAGAAGATGTAAACACAAAGTGACTGAATCTCAAAGCATCAAGCAAAATATGCTAGATAACTTCAATAAACTGTTAACATCTACATGTTTCACAAATGTTAACATCTACCTGCTTCACAAGTATTAACATCTACCTGCTTCACAAATGTTCACATCTACCTGCTTCACAAGTTTTAACATCTACCTGCTTCACAAGTTTTAACATCTACCTGCTTCACAAATGTTCACATCTACCTGCTTCACAAATGTTAACATCTACCTGCTTCACAAATGTTCACATCTACCTGCTTCACAAATGTTAACATCTACCTGCTTCACAAATGTTCACATCTACCTGCTTCACAAGTTTTAACATCTACCTGTTTCACAAATGTTAACATCTACGTGCTTCACAAATGTTAACATCTACCTGCTTCACAAATGTTAACATCTACCTGCTTCCCAAATGTTAACATTACCTGCTTCACAAGTGTTACCATCTACCTGGTCCACCAATGTTCAATGCATGTTCAATGACATTTCCAACAACGTGACATAACAAAGAGAGACAAGTTTACAATTAGGTGATCAATTTCATCAACACTTCAATGACATTTCCAACAACGTGACATAACAAAGAGAGACAAGGTTACAGTTAGGTGATCAATTCCACCAACACTTCAATGACATTTCCAACAACGTGCACAAACCTGTTGCTCAGCATTATAATCAAAGTGACCATAATGGCAAACGTGACATTTCAGTCACTGCCATTTGCTCTTGCTTTTCTGATAAGTGCATTCATAAGGCCCTGGAACAGTGACGTATCTTCCAGGCCGAAAGTTTACAACCTGCCAGTCTGTATTCTCCGCTTAGTTTAGCCTGAATAACTCGATTAGAACTGGGTCCTTATTCCTGTTCTTTTCATTTCCCACGTCCTTTTCTACTTTCTGTATTAGACTTTCTCATCTGTTCTGTCAGACAGCAAAGACCAACACTGGTGTTCCCCTCCTCTTTCCTGAGTTTTTTTTTTCCCTTCCTGTTGTTCTGGTCTCTAGCTGACCATGTTCCACATTTGGCTGCCTCTCTTTTAGTTGACTGTGTTCCACATCTGGCTGCATCTCTAACTCCTCAGATTTCCTCTTCCACCTGTAGCAGTCATAGTCTGCCCAGTTTTCTCAGAGAGAGTGGAATGAAGATACGTTTCTTTGCACTTTTAAAATTTGCTTTGTCTTTTTCATTTGTCCTTGATAAAGCCATTCTGCTGAAATATTGGGTTCCTAGTCTTTCATAATGACTTCACTGTTCCTACTTCTGACTGCTAACCTTCCTTCCTCTCCCAACCTGTTTTCATAAAACTGAACAAAACACCTCAGCCCGACTCTACTCTACTGGAAACAGTTTTAACACAGTTATCCTGAACTGTGCTATGATAGTGCTATATTTACCTTTTACCTGAAATACATTTTTAATAATAAATGTATTTGTCTACAGCAAGATTAATAACTTATTACACAGCTACCTACAAATTATGCAGCGGTAGACTAATGTCTGTTATCTTTTCCATACTGTCTGTCTAACTGTCTATTAAGACTAAACTTAAATACTGCTGGCTAAGATAAAAGATCAGTAAACTAGGACAAACAATATGAAAAAAAAGACAAAAAGTTCAAAATAAGAAGGATCAAAGATGGCAGGATGCTAAAAGCAACAAAATAAACCCAAGGTTTCTCATATCTTCACAGGAAGTTTCTCTTCTCATATAAAGGGATGTAAAGATGACCTCATGGTCATGTAGAAAACAAGAAAAAAAAAAAGCTAAAGATTCAGCAGTAAAACGACAAATAAAAGTAATGTACTAACCTTGACCTTTGCCCTGGGCTATGATCACACCACTAAGTGTCATAAGCAGAACAGCGACAAAGTAGCCCGGAAACTGTGTACTGTAGAATCGAACAGCCTGCATTTTCAAAGTTAAATATTAAAATGTATCAAAATGAATGTGTATCAGCAGGATGTCAACTTTTATCAGGATTCAACTTTTATCAGTAGGATGTCAACTTTTATAAGCAGGATGTCAACTTTTATCAGGATTCAATTTTTATCAGTAGGATGTCAACTTTTATAAGTAGGATGTCAACTTTTATCAGGATTCAATTTTTATCAGTAGATGTCAACTTTTATTAGGATTCAACTTTTATCAGTAGGATGTCAACCTGTAAGTGCCATGGTTTCAAATGCCATGGACTCGTGTCTAAACTGTTGCTTTACCAGTCTGAATTTTCATATTTTTTTTTTTATTGACATACGTAGATGATGATGGCTATGACAATGTTATCAAGTTTTAGTGTACCTATTAGTGACAATGTCTTTCACAAAGTCATCAAGTTTTATGAGAGGAAATCATTAAATAACTGGAATTTTATTCTAGAATAGATGGAAAATGCTTGAAGACATCAATTTAGATGGCAAAGACCTGAGGATTGTAAAACATCTATACTGGCAGAAAGAAGCAGCAATTCGAGTTGAAAACAGAACTGGAAAATATCAACCTATAAAACAAGGGGTGCGACAAGGATGTGTACTATCTCCAGAACTTTTTTCTCTGTACAGCGAGAATATTCTATGAATGATCATCACAGAACCAGGTATAAAAATTGGAGGATACAATATTAACAACTTCAGTATGCTGAGGACACAGTACTGACAGCTAAGAACCAACAAGACCTGCAAAATCTCTTGGATAAAGTTGCTAAAGGAAGTGAACAGAAAGGCCTTACTTTAAACATAACAAAGACAGAGACTACGACTATATTTAAGAAACAGAATCCACCAACATGCAGTATAAAATTAAACAGAACTATTCTAAAGCAGGTGCAGAAATTCAAATACCTTACACTATAACTTCAGATGGGAAATGCAGAACAGAAATTAGAAACAGAATAGGCCAAGCAAAGACTGCATTTCAGAGAATGAGAAACAAATTATCCAACACATCCTTATCAATGAATGTTAGAAAACGAGTCCTAAAATGCTATATTGAACCTATCTTGTTATATGGAAGAGACTCATTGACAATAGGCAGGTCTGCACAAAAATCATTGGAAGCAGCAGAAATGTGGTTTATTAGAAGAATGTTGCGAATCCCATGGACAGCAAAAATAACTAATGAAGAATGTATGAGAAGAGCTGGAGAGACAAAAAATCTTGTAAAAAAATAAGAGAGAGACAATGTACTTTCATAGGACATGCAATGAGAAGAGGGGGCATTGAACATATTATAACAACAGGAAAAATAGAAGGAAGAAGATCAAGAGGAAGACCAAGAGAAATGATACTGGACAGTCTGATGGGATGGTGTGAGAGGAGATCACCAACTGAGCTGATGGTCTGCATGAAGGATCATGTACTCTGGAGAAGCTTAATAGCCAACACCAGTCGGCATGGCACCTGATGATGATGACATGGAAAAGTATGCAGAATGAAAACATCTTATTTCGTGACACAAAATGGCCTTTCAGCATTATGCCATATGAGCAATGTGATGATCAAGCCGTCTAAGAGTGCACAATACTTGCATAGCATGGCTGCTCCAAAGTCATCTTGCACCATGAAAGAGTGATGAGGCATTCATCTTTTTATGGTCAGAGAGTTTTAAACCTTCTGAAATCTACAGAAGAATGAAGGTTCAGTATGGAGACAGATGTGTGAGTGTATGCATGGGTTAAAAAATGGAAGACATCAGTGATAATGAACACCGGAGCACCTTGGACCCATCTGCTACACACTTTCCTATACCCGAGGTGCAAGATGACAGTGGAGCGGCAATGTTATACTAATTATTGCACATGCTCAGATTGCTCGACTGTCATGACACTGATATGGTGTATTGGTAAAAAGCCATTTTTGTTTTCTGAAATAAGATTTTTCATTCTGCATACTTTTCTATGCATTCTAGAATAAAATTCCCATTACATAATGACTTCCTCTCATACAACACGCATCTGGTGCCCGTGATAAAGGAATGAGCCAGCTATAAGAGAGATGTCATTTAGCTCTGAAAATGTGCTGTAACCACAGAAACCCCCCGTGTGGTACCCGGGATCTGCAAAGAATAGGACCACTGTACCCTACCGCGCATGATTGTAAAAGGCAACTAAGGAGGGTTCAGCATAGGGCCAGCAACCCTATCTTGTAAAAAAACTATCAGACTGCTACAGAAACGGAAGCAAGAGAAAAAACAAATGCATGTGGAAGGAGAAATGCGTATCAGGAAACTGAGCCCATGAAGGTTGTGGATGAAAGCCAGCCACTGGAAGTCCCTAGCCCGACTGCAGACCTCCTGGAACCTAAACACAAGATGCAAATAGGCAGCTGGAATGTAAGAACACTAAACCAGACTGGAAAACTAGCACAAACCATCAAGGAAATGCACAGATACAAACTAGACATACTAGGAATACAAGAAGCAAGATGGACAGGACAAGGCAGAAGGAAATTAACAACACACCACACAGAAGATACAATAATATGGCCAGGTAAAGAAGATCTTCATGAAGGAGGAGTAGCATTGATTATAACAAAAGAAGCATCAAGAGCATTGCTGAAATGGACCCCAATAAATGAGAGATTATTATATGCACGGTTCAACTCAAGATTCACGAAGCTGTCTATTATAGTTTGTTATGCACCAACAAAAGCAGTTGAAGAGGAATTAAAAGAAGATTTTTACAACAGCCTCCAAGCAACAGTAGAAACAATACCCAAGCATGATATGCTACTCATCTTGGGCGACTTCAATGCAAAAGTAGGTGAAGGAAATGAAGATAGAAGAAGAATCATGGGAAGAGAAGGAATTGGAGAAATAAATGAAAATGGAGAAAGACTGCAGTTTCTGTGAAGAAAACATGATGACCATCGGAGGGACAATTTTTCAAAACAAAAACATCCATAAGGTGACTTGAAGGTCACCAGATAAAACCACAGAAAACCAAATCGATCATATACTAATAAACAACAAGTGGAAACGGCCACTACAAGATGTGCGAGCAAGGAAAGGAGCAGATGTAGGAAGTGATCACAATCTTCTGGTAGCAAAAATAAAACTAAAATTAAGGAAAGCCAAAATCGGAGAACACAGAAAGATACATTTTGATACAAGAAAACTGACAGATCAGCAAACAAGAAAAGAATTCTCAATAGTACTTAAGAACCGCTTCAGTGTCCTACAAGACGAAGCAGAAATGTCCATATTAGAGTTCAGTAAAACACTACAGGAAACAGCAAAAGAGGTGCTGGGATATCGGAAAAGGAGAAAAGAGGAATGGATAAGCGAGACCACATGGGAAAAGATAGAGCAAAGAAAAGAAATCAAGAAAAAATTACTGAACACCAAATCACAACGGCTTAAAGAACGAGTTTTAAGTAATTATGCACAAAAAGACAAAGAAGTGAAGGAATCATGCCATCAAGATAAACGTCAATATTATGACAACTTAGCAGAAACAGCAGAGAAAGCAGCATATACAAATGACATGAAAACCATATATAAAATCACAAAGCAGATGACAGGTAACTTCAACACAAGATGTGAAATTGCAGTAAGAACACAAAATGGACAACTGGTCAGTGGAGAAAGAGAAAAAATTGAAAGATGGAGGGAAAACTTTAACACCCTACTAAACAGAACACAAGCAGCACAAACAATAGACATACCTGAAGCAAAAATGGAACTAAACATCAATACAGCACCAATAACAATAAATGAAGTAAAGGAGGCGATAAAGAAGCTAAAATCAGACAGGGCACCAGGTGAAGATGAAGTGACTGCTGAGATGTTGAAAGCAGAAGAAACAGAAACACCAAAACAACTTTGTCGGATATTACAACAAATTTGGGATCTACTCAGAGCAGATAACAAGTTAGTGGAGGAGGTCAACGAATTTGTATACCTTGGCAGCAGAGTAGTAGAAAATGGAGACAGCAAAGAGGACATCAACAGCAGACTTACTAGAGCAAACCAGGCTTTTGCAATGCTGCAGACTATAAGGAAATCAAAAAAACTAAGCATAAATATGAAAATCAGGATATTTAAGAGTAATGTTCTAAGTGTACTACTCTATGAAAGTGAATGCTGGAAAATCACCAAAACCATAGAAAACAAATTGAATTCTTTCCAGACTAAACGTTTACGAAGAATTAGAAAAATATTTTGGCCAAACACCATAAGAAATAACATCTTATTAGCAGAAATGCAGATGAAACCACTGACAACAATTATTGAGGAAAGACGCTGGCGATGGTTGGGACATGTGCTCCGAATGAGTGACAACTCACTACCAAAAATAGCACTAAGATGGACACCACAGGGGGAACAGAAGTAAGGGTAGACCAAAAGAGACATGGAGAAGAACAACAGAGAGGATGTTGAGCAATAGAGGGCTCATCTGGGCAAGAGCAGAAAAAAAGGCGAAGGACAGGCATTTGTGGAAAACCCTTGCGGAAGTCCCATATGCCCTGGGCACTTAAGGTTCAGAGAGAGAGAGAACCACAGAAACTGCTCCACTCATTTCATGAAAAAATATGTAAAAATCCATGCCAGACACCAGTCAGGAAATACATACATGAACTATCCAACTACAGCTTGCCCTAGCAATGATCTGAACAAAATATTCACTAGAATTTCTCTAGACACCAACACAACAGACAATTTCAGCAGAGAATAAAAACATTTTGCTTGTTCAGTGGCTTTTATATATGGACATGAAAAAGAAACAATCTGTACAATTGTGTTTACACAATAATATATGTATAACTGTTTACACAATGTATGTATAATTGTATTTGCACAATAATACATGTACAGCTGTTTTATATATACATATATATAATTAATCTGGGGAAAAACTTGGCAGAAAATTAACTGTTTTCATAAATGACTTCATAAGATGCCAGTGTCGGTGTCCATAAAATGTGAAAACAGCTTTACCTTTGCTGTAGGAATAACCCAGTCCAGGACAGAATGGAGGGACATTGCTCGGGGAACAGTTAACAACAACCGTGAACAGTTAACAACAACCGTGTCAGAGTTCAAAGTAACTATAACTGAACCATATCAGAAACCAAACACCTTCTTCAAGCCCACCTCCAGTCACACCTGAATGAACATTACCCCAAGGCAGAAGAGCATAAATTTATGGGTTTTACCTCTGGACACTGGCAGACAAATCCTACACCAATAGCAATGATAGCATAAATTTGTTTCTGATAGCGATGATAGCATAAATTTGTTAAGTCTGGAAAATGATAGATGAAAATCTTGTGAAGGATAATATATTCAGTTACCTCCCCTCATATGAATGAATTCAGCTGGAATATTTCAAAACAACTTGTCAGAGTAGACCTTTTCACAAGTTGTCATTATTTTTGTTAATTTGAAACATTCTGTTATTCTAAACCACTACATTAAAGAAGTGCTGAATTATATTATAAGATTATAATGACTCCTCTTTTTGTGACTGTAATGTTATAATACATTTGTATAAAAATGCCATTAAATGTCACATAGGGCTCGCAAGGTAGTTCGCAATTTTTCCTGTCTTCGGCGAGTCTTTCAATCTCATCAAAGATTCTATGCCTCTTAACTTGGCCTCTCTTAACAATGTCCTCTTTAGAGTTTCACGCGGTCTGCCTCTTTTTCTTTGACCTGTTGTGTTCCACTTGATAGCTTGTTTTTGGGATTCTCTGACTGTTTCTTCTCATCACATGACCAACATATGTCCATCTTCTTTTCCTGATCACCCATGAGACTGGTTATTGTTCAGTCATTTGTCTTATTTCTGCATTGTTCTTGAATTTGTTCTACTTGATGCTGAGTATTTTCCTTCGGCATTTTTTTCAAAAGAGTTTAATTTCTTGTCTTTTTCTTTAGTTGTTTTCCAGCTTTCACATGCATAAATAAGGGTGGATATTACATTTGAATTGAATAGTCTTAACTTGGTTTTTGTGCTTATAACTTTTGAATGCCATATGTTCTCAAGGTTCTTGAAGATTGATGCTGCTTTTGCAATTCTAATTCTAACTTCCTTTCTGGTGCCACCATCCTGGTCTATGTAGCTGCCAAGGTATGCAAATTGATTGACTTCTTCAACATCTGTCCCTTCTACGTATATCATTCAAGTGTTGGGCCATGCTAAATCTATAGCCCCATCTACATCCAAGTGTTGGATCATGCTAAATCTATAGCCCTGTCTACATTCAAGTGCTGGATCATGCTAAATCTATAGCCCTGTCTACATTCAAGTGCTGGATCATGCTAATCTATAGCCCTGTCTACATTCAAGTGCTGGATCATGCTAATCTATAGCCCTGTCTACATTCAAGTGCTGGATCATGCTAATCTATAGCCCTGTCTACATTCAAGTGCTGGATCATGCTAATCTACAGCCCTGTCTACATTCAAGTGCTGGATCATGCTAATCTATAGCCCTGTCTACATTCAAGTGCTGGATCATGCTAATCTATAGCCCTGTCTACATTCAAGTGCTGGATCATGCTAATCTATAGCCCTGTCTACATTCAAGTGCTGGATCATGCTAATCTATAGCCCTGTCTACATTCATGAACTATCCAACTACAGCTTGCCCTAGCAATTATCTGAACAAAATATTCACTAGAATTTCTCTAGACACCAACACAACAGACAATTTCAGCAGAGAATAAAAACATTTTGCTTGTTCAGTGGCTTTTATATATGGACATGAAAAAGAAACAATCTGTACAATTGTGTTTACACAATAATATATGTATAACTGTTCACACAATGTATGTATAATTGTATTTGCACAATAATATATGTACAGCTGTTTTATATATACATATATATAATTAATCTGGGGAAAAAACTTGGCAGAAAATTAACTGTTTTCATAAATGACTTCATAAGATGCCAGTGTCGGTGTCCATAAAATGTGAAAACAGCTTTACCTTTGCTGTAGGAATAACCCAGTCCAGGACAGAATGGAGGGACATTGCTCGGGGAACAGTTAACAACAACCGTGAACAGTTAACAACAACTGTGTCAGATTTCAAAGTAACTATAACTGAACCATATCAGAAACCAAACACCTTCTTCAAGCCCACCTCCAGTCACACCTGAATGAACATTACCCCAAGGCAGAAGAGCATAAATTTATGGGTTTTACCTCTGGACACTGGCAGACAAATCCTACACCAATAGCAATGATAGCATAAATTTGTTTCTGACAGCGATGATAGCATAAATTTGTTAAGTCTGGAAAATGATAGATGAAAATCTTGTGAAGGATAATATATTCAGTTACCTTCCCTCATCATATGAATGAATTCAGCTGGAATATTTCAAAACAACTTGTCAGAGTAGACCTTTTCACAAGTTGTCATTATTTTTGTTAATTTGAAACATTCTGTTATTCTACACCAGTACATTAAAGAAGTGCTGAATTATATTATAAGATTATAATGACTCCTCTTTTTGTGACTGTAATGTTATAATACATTTGTATAAAAAATGCCATTAAATGTCACATAGGGCTCGCAAGGTAGTTCGCAATTTTTCCTGTCTTCGGCGAGTCTTTCAATCTCATCAAAGGATTTTATGCCTGTTAATTTGGCCTCTCTTAACAATGTCCTCTTTAGAGTTTCACGCGGTCTGCCTCTTTTTCTTTGACCTGTTGTGTTCCACTTGATAGCTTGTTTTTGGGATTCTCTGACTGTTTCTTCTCATCACATGACCAACATATGTCCATCTTCTTTTCCTGATCACCCATGAGACTGGTTATTGTTCAGTCATCTGTCTTATTTCTGCATTGTTCTTGAATTTGTTCTACTTGATGCTGAGTATTTTCCTTCGGCATTTTTTTCAAAAGAGCTTAATTTCTTGTCTTTTTTCTTTAGTTGTTTTCCAGCTTTCACATGCATAAATAAGGGTGGATATTACATTTGAATTGAATAATCTTAACTTGGTTTTTGTGCTTATAACTTTTGAATGCCATATGTTCTCAAGGTTCTTGAAGATTGATGCTGCTTTTGCAATTCTAATTCTAACTTCCTTTCTGGTGCCACCATCCTGGTCTATGTAGCTGCCAAGGTATGCAAATTGATTGACTTCTTCAACATCTGTCCCTTCTACGTATATCATTCAAGTGCTGGATCATGCTAATCTATAGCCCTGTCTACATTCAAGTGCTGGACCATGCCTAATTTTCTGATACAACTTTTAGCTACTGCTTCATCTCCAGACCACATGGTCAGACATGATCTCACAGTAAACCTGCTTGAGCTGAGCACCCTGACTGGACAACCGTCAGAGTCGGTAAATATGACGTTCCTTCCTTGTCAGAACCCCAAACATTTTCTTGCCAATATCTTCTGCTATCTCAAGCTCTATCACAAACACACCGTAGATTTTTGTACAAAACTTCCCACCTGGCCGAGACTGTCCTGGGTTGCCACCAGCAGCTTGAGCTGATAGTGACAGTAAGGGTGAAGAAACATCTCCAGATGAGGCTCGGAGGCATCCAGTCTCCAGCTGTAGTTTGCTGGCCGTCCTGTCTGCAGTTTGATTGCTATGCTGGCTTCTTTACCATAACTGTCAGTCATAAAACACAGATCAGGATGAATACTGATAAGAAGATTGTGACTAGGATAAATTTAATGGGATAATTTTTCTGTGTCTGGGATTACTGAGTCTAATCTCTACAAATACAAACAGTTATGGATATATTGAGGGAAAAATTATGTGATGGAAGGTGCAGAAAAAAGACTGGTGGTACAAACAAAAGACTGGTGGTACAGACAAAAGACTGGTGGTACAGATAAAAGACTGGTGGTACAGATAAAAGACTGGTGGTACAGACAAAAGACTGGTGGTACAAACAAAAGACTGGTGGTACAGAGACTGGTGGTACAAACAAAAGACTGGTGGTACAGAGACTGGTGGTACAAACAAAAGACTGGTGGTACAGACAAAAGACTGATGGTACAGACAAAAGGCTGGTGGTACAAACAAAAGGCTGGTGGTACAGACAAAAGACTGGTGGTACAAACAAAAGACTGTTGGTACAAACAAAAGACTGTTGGTACAGACAAAAGACTGGTGGTACAGATAAAAGACTGGTGGTACAGATAAAAGGCTAGTGGTACAGATAAAAGACTGGTGGTACAGACAAAAGGCTGGTGGTACAGACAAAAGGCTGGTGGTACAGATAAAAGACTGGTGGTACAGACAAAAGGCTGGTGGTACAGACAAAAGGCTGGTGGTACAGATAAAAAAACTGGTGGTACAGATAGAAGACTGGTGGTACATACAAAAGATTGGTGGTACAGACATAAGGCTAGTGGTACAGATAAAAGACTGGTGGTACAGACATAAGGCTAGTGGTACAGATAAAAGACTGGTGGTACAGATAAAAAACTGGTGGTACAGATAAAAGACTGGTGGTACAGACAAAAGACTGGTGGTACAGATAAAAGACTGGTGGTACAGATAAAAGACTGGTGGTACAGATAAAAGACTGGTGGTACAGACAAAAGACTGGTGGTACAAACAAAAGACTGTTGGTACAGACAAAAGACTGGTGGTACAAACAAAAGACTGGTGGTACAGAGACTGGTGGTACAAACAAAAGACTGGTGGTACAGACAAAAGACTGATGGTACAGACAAAAGGCTGGTGGTACAAACAAAAGGCTGGTGGTACAGACAAAAGACTGGTGGTACAAACAAAAATCTGTTGGTACAAACAAAAGACTGTTGGTACAGACAAAAGACTGGTGGTACAGATAAAAGACTGGTGGTACAGATAAAAGGCTAGTGGTACAGATAAAAGACTGGTGGTACAGACAAAAGGCTGGTGGTACAGACAAAAGGCTGGTGGTACAGATAAAAGACTGGTGGTACAGACAAAAGGCTGGTGGTACAGACAAAAGGCTGGTGGTACAGATAAAAAAACTGGTGGTACAGATAGAAGACTGGTGGTACATACAAAAGATTGGTGGTACAGACATAAGGCTAGTGGTACAGATAAAAGACTGGTGGTACAGACATAAGGCTAGTGGTACAGATAAAAGACTGGTGGTACAGATAAAAGACTGGTGGTACAGATAAAAGACTGGTGGTACAGACAAAAGACTGGTGGTACAGATAAAAGACTGGTGGTACAGATAAAAGACTGGTGGTACAGACATAAGGCTAGTGGTACAGATAAAAGACTGGTGGTACAGACAAAAGACTGGTGGTACAAACAAAAGACTGGTGGTACAGAGACTGGTGGTACAAACAAAAGACTGGTGGTACAAACAAAAGGCTAGTGGTACAGACAAAAGACTGATGGTACAGACAAAAGGCTGGTGGTACAAACAAAAGGGTGGTGGTACAGACAAAAGACTGGTGGTACAAACAAAAGACTGTTGGTACAAACAAAAGACTGTTGGTACAAACAAAAGACTGTTGGTACAGACAAAAGACTGGTGGTACAGATAAAAGACTGGTGGTACAGATAAAAGGCTAGTGGTACAGATAAAAGACTGGTGGTACAGACAAAAGGCTGGTGGTACAGATAAAAAACTGGTGGTACAGACAAAAGACTGGTGGTACAGATAAAAGACTGGTGGTACAGATAAAAGACTGGTGGTACAGATAAAAGACTGGTGGTACAGACAAAAGACTGGTGGTACAGATAAAAGACTGGTGGTACAGACAAAAGACTGGTGGTACAGATAAAAGACTGGTGGTACAGATAAAAGACTAGTGGTACAGATAAATGACTGGTGGTACAGACAAAAGACTGGTGGTGCAGACATAAGGCTAGTGGTACAGACAAAAGGCTGGTGGTACAGATAAAAGACTGGTGGTACAGATAAAAGACTGGTGGTACAGATAAAAGACTGGTGGTACAGATAAAGATGAACAAAGTTGATACAAACTTCAATCATTTTCATCAACACTGACTTTGTTCAACCTCTGATCATAAATTTATTTAAAACTTAAATACACTGCATGCTGAATAGTTAAGATAGTGTTGTAGTGTTGCAGATACTGAAGTTTTTGTTGAGTGATGTGTTGAAGATTATGGATTCTTTTTTTTGTTGGATGATATATTGAAGCTTCTGAAGTGGTTGTTGGATGATATATTGAAGCTCCTAAAGTGGTTGTTGGATGATATATTGAAGCTCCTGAAGTGGTTGTTGGATGATATATTGAAGCTCCTAAAGTGGTTGTTGGATGATATATTGAAGCTCCTAAAGTGGTTGTTGGATGATATATTGAAGCTCCTAAAGTGGTTGTTGGATGATATATTGAAGCTCCTAAAGTGGTTGTTGGATGATATATTGAAGCTCCTGAAGTGGTTGTTGGATGATATATTGAAGCTCTTGAAGTGGTTGTTGGATGATATATTGAAGCTCTTGAAGTGGTTGTTGGATGATATACTGAAACTCCTAAAGTGGTTGTTGGATGATATACTGAAGCTCCTAAAGTGGTTGTTGGATGGTATACTGAAGCTCCTAAAGTGGTTGTTGGATGATATACTGAAGCTCCTGAAGTGGTTGTTGGATGATATATTGAAGCTCTTGAAGTGGTTGTTGGATGATATATTGAAGCTCTTGAAGTGGTTGTTGGATGATATACTGAAACTCCTAAAGTGGTTGTTGGATGATATACTGAAGCTGCTAAAGTGGTTGTTGGATGGTATACTGAAGCTCCTAAAGTGGTTGTTGGATGATATACTGAAGCTCCTAAAGTGGTTGTTGGATGGTATACTGAAGCTCCTAAAGTGGTTGTTGGATGATATACTGAAGCTCCTAAAGTGGTTGTTGGATGATATACTGAAGCTCCTGAAGTGGTTGTTGGATGATATACTGAAGCTCCTAAAGTGGTTGTTGGATGATATACTGAAGCTCCTAAAGTGGTTGTTGGATGATATACTGAAGCTCTTAAAGTGGTTGTTGGATGATATATTGAAGCTCCTGAAGTGGTTGTTGGATGATATACTGAAGCTCCTAAAGTGGTTGTTGGATGATATACTGAAGCTCCTAAAGTGGTTGTTGGATGATATACTGAAGCTCCTAAAGTGGTTGTTGGATGATATATTGAAGCTCTTAAAGTGGTTGTTGGATGGTATACTGAAGCTCCTAAAGTGGTTGTTGGTTGGTATATTGAAGCTCCTAAAGTGGTTGTTGGATGGTATATTGAAGCTCCTGAAGTGGTTGTTGGATGATATATTGAAGCTCCTAAAGTGGTTGTTGGATGATATATTGAAGCTCCTAAAGTGGTTGTTGGATGATATATTGAAGCTCCTAAAGTGGTTGTTGGATGGTATACTGAAGCTCCTAAAGTGGTTGTTGGATGATATATTGAAGCTCCTAAAGTGGTTGTTGGATGGTATACTGAAGCTCCTAAAGTGGTTGTTGGATGATATATTGAAGCTCCTAAAGTGGTTGTTGGATGGTATACTGAAGCTCCTGAAATTGGTGCTGCAGGATAGTGTGTTGATGATCCTAGGAGAAAGGTGTAACCTGGCTGGGAGTTGGCAGCCTTACTTTCCAGAGCAGATCTAGGAAGTAGACCTCTCAACACTTGACTATGTATCACAGCACTGCAGTCTATTTGCAAGGGACATCACTCATATGTACATGTCCTGCTCTGGCTGACATCCCCTGATAAAGGTCTTGCACCAAACACAAAAGTTTTCCTGTTAAATTAATTCTGATGCGTCAGACGGAAACTATCACTGAAATAAATGTAAACAACTATAACATTGAAAATATTTATTACCTGGAGTATGTGTATGTGTCCTCATTGCTCCATGGAATATTCAGACGTAGAACATTGCCCTCATAGATCCCTGGATGAGAAAATGACTATATTAGAACAAAATGTGCTGAAACTACAATCTATCAAAATGAAAAATGTGAAAAGTTTATGATTGCAACACTCTGAACATGGCCATGTGTTCTCAGATCTCCTACAGATAGAGAGGATCTCGGAACAGCACCAATAAAAACCCAGACAAATAGAAGTGGCAGCAGGCAAGGACAGAACATAGACAAATAGAAGTGGCAGCAGGCAAGGACAGAACATAGACAAATAGAAGTGGCAGCAGGCAAGGACAGAACATAGACAAATAGAAGTGGCAGCAGGCAAGGACAGAACATAGACAAATAGAAGTGGCAGCAGGCTAGGGCAGAACCTAGACAAATAGAAGTGGCAGCAGGCTAGGGCAGAACCTAGACAAATAGAAGTGGCAGCAGGCTAGGGCAGAACCCACAGTTTACTTGCAGTTTCAAGAGATCATTCCTGCACTGATTTTGCCACACCAAACAAAATCTGGTAAACTTGTTTTAAAAGAAAAGATTCCACGCCTCACTAACCAATGCTCCAAATTTGTAAAATAAAACCATTATTAGATTTTAATGATAGTGGAGTGATCTATGATACTGGACTACACCTGCAGTACCTGTACTCAAGTCTGTTAAGAGAGAGAGCCTAAATGACTAAGCATACTTATCCTACACAGGCCTCAAAGTTTCCACCTGTCTGATATTAATTATATGAATACATTGCAACTAACTCTGTGAGCTTTCTAACTCCAGAAAATGGGCTAACTCTCCAATTTCTCAATATTCTTGAGAATTCTAAACGAAACACGACAAATAGTTACTTTCCAATTTCTACTAATGGAAGTGTTTACACAAATTATGATAATATGATCACTTGCTTTAATTTGTTGCTTCTCATTGGTTGATTCTTTAATCAGATGCTAACATAAACACACATAAATGGCCAGTGTGTGGCACATACCAACACTATGTTTCCTGCAAGCTTGGGGTGTGACAACAGCTGTGTAAGCATTTGTTGGCAGTGAAAGTCCTGCCAGGTGAAGGCTATAGAATGTAGACTCATTTGATATTTTTAGCAATGCGGCGCCATCTGTGGCAGAGATGGGGTACGAAATGATGGTATCATATACATTAGGCATCTGATACACTAGGTGTCGCACATTGCTGTTATAGCGGTCTGTGACAATACTAACCTGAAATAATTTATGTAAAATATGTTATCTTCCTACTTCTGTATACGAAACTAAACAAGTGAAATAACTATTTTAAAATCTGTCATCTTCCTACTTCTGTATATGAAATTAAACAAATGAAATAACTATTTTAAAATTTGTCATCTTCCTACTTCTGTATATGAAACTAAACAAGTGAAATAACTATTTTAAACTGCTGTAAGCCATGTTTCTAGAACTGTCAAATGTGGAGAAAGTATTTCACAAACAAACTGATTAAGGCCCAGCAATCTAAAATCCGGAAAAAAAAAGTACAGGTAAGAATCAAAACAGAAATTTCACAGTCATAAATGAGGCAGAGAAAGGTAAGAAACAAAACAGAAATCTCACAATCATAAATAAGGCAGAGAAAGGTAAGAAACAAAACAGAAATCTCACTGTCATAAATGAGGCAGAGAAAGGTAGAAACAAAACAGAATCTCACAATCATAAATGAGGCAGAGAAAGGTAAGAAACAAAACAGAAATCTCACAGTCATAAATGAGGCAGAGAAAGGTAAGAAACAAAACAGAAATCTCACAGTCATAAATGAGGCAGAGAAAGGTAAGAAACAAAACAGAAATCTCACAGTCATAAATGAGGGAGAGAAAGGTAAGAAACAAAACAGAAATCTCACAGTCATAAATGAGGCAGAGAAAGGTAAGAAACAAAACAGAAATCTCACAATCATAAATGAGGCAGAGAAAAGTAAGAAACAAAACAGAAATCTCACAGTCATAAATGAGGGAGAGAAAGGTAAGAAACAAAACAGAAATCTCACAGTCATAAAAGAGGCAGAAAAAGGTAAGAAACAAAACAGAAATCTCACAGTCATAAATGAGGCAGAGAAAGGTAAGAAACAAAACAGAAATCTCACAGTCATAAATGAGGCAGAGAAAGGTAAGAAACAAAACAGAAATCTCACAGTCATAAATGAGGCAGAGAAAGGTAAGAAACAAAACAGAAATCTCACAGTCATAAATGAGGCAGAGAAAGGTAAGAAACAAAACAGAAATCTCACAGTCATAAAAGAGGCAGAGAAAGGTAAGAAACAAAACAGAAATCTCACAGTCATAAATGAGGGAGAGAAAGGCAAGAAATGAAACATCACAGTCATAAATGAGGCAGAGAAAGGCAAGAAATGAAATCTCATCAGTCATAAATGAGGCAGAGAAAGGCAAGAAATGAAACATCACAGTCATAAATGAGGCAGAGAAAGGCAACAAACAAAACAGAAATTTCACAGTCATAAATGAGGCAGAAAAAGGTAAGAAACAAAACAGAAACATCACAGTCATAAATGAGGCAGAGAAAGGCAAGAAATGAAACATCACAGTTATAAATGAGGCAGAGAAAGGCCAGAAATGAAATATCACAGTCATAAATGAGGCAGAGAAAGGCAACAAACAAAACAGAAACATCACAGTCATAAATGGGGCAGAGAAAGGCAACAAACAAAACAGAAAGACTGAACATTTCAAAGAATTTCAACAAAAATAGCTCAAAACTGGAGCAGAGGATAGTGACAGTGTAAAGAATCTTTTAACTTTATGACATCAAGAAGAAGAAAAAATACCATTCTATGATCTTGCTAACATATTTTTTATCATAGTTCAGCATCTGGCTGAAGAAAAAGAAAGAATGATGGGTTGAAAAATACGGTAATATCTATATGCTCATCCTAGAACCAGATTTCTTTACTCAGAATCACCATAGGTACACCAAGGTCTCATCCTAGAACCAGATTTCTTTACTCAGAATCACCATAGGCACACCAAGGTCTCATCCTAGAACCAGATTTCTTTACTCAGAGTCACCATAGGTACACCAAGGTCTCATCCTAGAACCAGATTTCTTTACTCAGAGTCACCATAGGTACACCAAGGTCTCATCCTAGAACCAGGTTTCTTTACTCAGAATCACCATAGGCATACCAAGGTCTCATCCTAGAACCAGGTTTCTTTACTCAGAATCACCATAGGCATACCAAGGTCTCATCCTAGAACCAGATTTCTTTACTCAGAATCACCATAGGTACACCAAGGTCTCATCCTAGAACCAGGTTTCTTTACTCAGAATCACCATAGGCATACCAAGGTCTCATCACAGAACCAGATTTCTTTGCTATGAATGTCACCATGAAAACATAAGATTATATCAACCACATATCATCTTCTCACTAGCTGGAAACAGACTTATTTAATCATGGGAACACCAAGATAATGTATAACCACCTACCAACTTCTCACCAGCTGGAGCCATTATGATGATGTGTGTCTCGTGTGTGGCAGATATATCCCGATGCATCATTTTCATATACTGGAATAAAAGAAAACATGGCAGGACGATACAACTGAATATATGACAAAGACACAGTCCAACTACATGAACTAATACAGCATTACTTAAATATTCATCTTTCAGCACAGATATACATGGTTCCACTGTCCATGCAGGTCAAACAACATTCTCTCTTAGTGTGAATAATGCACATACAACGAATGATCTACTCTTTCTATCAATCAAAAGATCACAATGGATGAGCACGTAAAAGATAAAACCACTGTGTGAGAGTTGTCTCAAACTTCTGTATTTTACTCAGTGCACATTTCTGTCACGTCATTACAGCTACTTAAGCAGGCTTCTCCAAACCTTTATTACTTTATTTTTTAAACCTTCCAAAAAATGGAACACGGTTGGTGTAACCTTTCTTAATTTCTGTGGCAGTAAACAAACAGAAAAAAAACAACAAAAAAAAAGAAACAGAAAAAATACAAACCAAAAACACAGAAAAGAACGAACAGAAAAAAACCACAGACTACAACAAAGACACATTACCTTACTGTTTGAGTAAAGTGGTGGCAACATTCGGGCACGTGACGACAGACTTCTGCATGAAATACTGCAAGAATGAAAGACAAAAAAAAATACAAACCATAAGGAATGCATATCATCCACAAAGAATAATCACTTAGTATACTCATGATTGACATCAGCAATGTATCACATTTCATTCACTCTTCTCTTGGACCATCACTGCTTGTTATTCTCACCAAACTAAGGCACAGGACAGTGAATGTGTCACATCTTATTCTTGCTATTCTCACCAGACTATGGCACAGTGAATGTATCACATCTCATTCCTGCTATTCTCACCAAACTATGGCACAGGGCAGTGAATGTGTCACATCTTATTCTTGCTATTCTCACCAGACTATGGCACAGTGAATGTATCACATCTCATTCTTGCTATTCTCACCAAACTATGGCACAGTGAATGTGACGCATCTCATTTTTGCTATTCTCACCAGACTATGGCACAGTGAATGTGTCACATCTCATTCTTGCTATTCTCACCAGACTATGGCACAGTGAATGTGTCACATCTCATTCTTGCTATTCTAACCAGACTATGGCACAGTGAATGTGACACATCTCATTCCTGCTATTCTCACCAGACTATGGCACAGAGAATGTGTCACATCTCATTCTTGCTATTCTCACCAGACTATGGCACAGTGAATGTGACGCATCTCATTTTTGCTATTCTCACCAGACTATGGCACAGTGAATGTGTCACATCTCATTCTTGCTATTCTCACCAAACTATGGCACAGTGAATGTGTCACATCTCATTCAGACTACATTTGACTGTGTTTGGTGTCTTGTTAGTCTTCTCAAAGTCAACACAATCCCCCTTTCAGGCAAGCTGTAGTTTGTCAGCTCAGCCACACAACTTCGTGTCCTGCCACTGAGCACTAAGAAAACATGCCTGCAACGGTCTGGAAGTGGAACAGTCAATTCTCAACCAAGTAACCAGATAAAACAAGATGAAAAAAAAACTGCCAGCAACATACCATTTTGTCTGACCTTCAGGAATGTCACAGTAACAGACCCAGTCTGGGTTAGTCTGTGAACAAAAAAAAAAGAATGTATTATCCTTAAACTCACACACTTCAGGTGAAGGGAGATAATGTAATATCCCTAAACTCACAAAATGAAGGTAAGGGAGATAACAATATGTAATATCCTTAAATTCGTACACTGCAGATGAAGTGAGATAACAATATGTAATATCCCTAAACTCACAAAATGCAGGTAAGGGAGATAACTTCTTCGTTCGCTTCTACCACCAAGACTGCCCTGTGATCCTACTGAAATTATGCCTGTGGTCCTCGTTAAGTCCCATGGTCCTCCAAAGGACCACACGAGATCCCCGAGAGGACCACAAGAGGTTCAGAGGATCGTAGGGCTTGAGCCTGTATTCTTGGTGGGTCTCAGAAGCTGGATTGTTAAGGGAGATAACAACATGCACAGTCGAACCCGCTTAATATCACATCAGTGGGACTGTAAAAATACAGTGACAATAAGTGGAGTCGACATTAAGTAGGGTCCATTACAAGGGCTTTAACTGGGCCAGTGTGTGTGTGTGTGCATCCATCCCACATTTGCTACATAAAACACATAACAAACAGTCAAACCCATCGTCATCAGACACAAAATGTGCTAATTACAAAATACAGTAAGCCTTAGTCTTACAATATATACTGTTCAAAAAAAGAAACTGCGATTTAAACTGAAGTCAGCTGATCAGATACTTACCTGGCAAGGAAGACGACCATGATCAACATGGTGGTCCTTCCACCCAGGCTAAGTAGATTTTAGTCTACAAACCCTCACCACATACATGGTAAAATTATCTAGCTAGCCCATGCGGGTTTAAAATGAAAAAAAAAAAAAAAAAAGTCAGCTGATCAGACAAAGGCAAATTGCCTGAAATGTTCATTTAGACATCAACTTCACCTGCTGACCTAAATTGTACGCAGCAGATGATTCATGAGCACAGAAAAACAACACTAGTCAAAACAGCATTTTTGACAATAACTCATGACAGATTCACGAGAATCCTATGAAACTTACTGAACACAAAACTCACTGACCATATTATTAAATGCCTATAAAAGATTGATGCTCCTCGAATCAATTCATTTGAAAATTCAATGTGCAAGTATGGCTCATCTCACTACAGAACAATGACTCATCATCACTGGACGTTTACAGACTGGACAGTCACAAAGTGTAGAGGCCAGACAATTTCATGTGGTTAGAAGCACCACTAGTTGTCTTTGGAAAAAATTTCAAGAAACTGGCTCAGTTGCAGACCGGCCGCGCAGTGGAAGACCCATGCTGAAGACCGCTTCATACGTCTGCGTCACCTCAGGAATCAATTTGCATCTGCATCCTCGACAAAACAAATATATCCATGCTACAAGAACTTAACACTGAAGAAGGCTGGCTAGTAAAGAGGATTAAAGAGATAAAACTTAAATATTTTGGACACATTAAACGTCATGATAATTTAGAGACGACTGTCTTGGAAAGGTATATAATGGGAAAAAGAATGAGAGGAAGACCAAGGCAAAGATGGCTGCAAGACATCGTTGATAATCTGCAAATGAATGCATCAGCAGCAGGCCATCTTGCTCACAACCGAGAGGCCTACAGGAGTGCTGTTAGGGGGAGGCAAAGTTCCGCAAGAGACACGCAAATGAATGAATGTTCTCAACAGTCCAGTCAATGACAGCAATTCATTGAATTTCAGATCAAACAGTCAGGAACTGACTGCATGATGCTGGTCTTTGGGCTAGAAGACCCTACAGAGGTCCTGTTCTTATGGACTGGCATCGCTAGAACCGAATGCAGTGGGCGAACCAGCATCGTCAATGGACTGTTATGAATGACTGGAGAAGGGTTTGGCATAGTGATCCAGTGACACGATGGACAGAGAAGAGTTTACCGCAGAGTCCATGAGCGCTACGCCCAGAACTGCATGGATGTGGCTCCTACACATGGTGGTGGGTCTCAGAAGCTGGATTGTGAAGGGAGATAACAACATGCACAGTCGAACCCGCTTAATATCACATCAGTGGGACTGTAAAAATACGGTGACAATAAGTGGAGTCGACATTAAGTAGGGTCCATTACAAGGGCTTTAACTGGGCCTGTGTGTGTGTGTGTGTGTGTGTGCGTGCATCCATCCCACATTTGCTACATAAAACACATAACAAACAGCCAAACCCATCGTCATCAGACACAAAATGTGCTAATTACAAAATACAGTAAGCCTTAGTCTTACAATATATACTGTTCAAAAAAAGAAACTGCGATTTAAACTTGCGTCGTTAATTTTTTAACTAAACGAGATGCCCGAGGCCTGCCCTGCACATTGAATGCCGGGGGTATGGTCCACATCTCGTTACGGGTGGACCCGGTTTGCAGTACCACCGGGTCACGGCCTGTTGTTTTCGTTGTCTTAAAAAAAAAAAAAAAAGATTTAAACTGAAGTCAGCTGATCAGATACTTACCTGGCAAGGAAGACGACCATGATCAACATGGTGGTCCTTCCACCCAGGCTAAGTAGATTTTAATCTACAAACCCTCACCACATACGTGGTAAAATTATCTAGCTAGCCCATGCGGGTTTAAAATGAAAAAAAAAAAAAAGTCAGCTGATCAGACAAAGGCAAATTGCCTGAAATGTTCATTTAGACATCAACTTCACCTTCTGACCTAAATTGTACTCAGCAGATGATTCATGAGCACAGAAAAGCAACACTAGTCAAAACAGCATTTCTGACAATAATTCATGACAGATTCACGAGAATCCTATGAAACTTACTGAACGCAAAACTCACTGACCATGTTATTGAATGCCTATAAAAGATTGATGCTCCTCGAATCAATGCATATGAAAATTCAATGTGCAAGTATGGCTCATCTCACTACAGAACAATGACTCATCATCATTGGACATTTAAAGTGTAGTGGCCAGACAATTTAATGTGGTTAGAAGCACCATTAGTTGTCTTTGGAAAAAATTTCAAGAAACTGGCTCAGTTGCAGTCCGGCCACGCAGTGGAAGACCCATAGTCACAACTCTTGCCGAAGACCGCTTCATACGGCTGCGTCACCTCAGGAATCAATTTGCATCTGCATCCTCAACAAAACAAATATATCCATGCTACAAGAACTTAACACTGAAGAAGGCTGGCTAGTAAAGAGGATTAAAGAGATAAAACTTAAATATTTTGGACACATTAAACGTCATGATAATTTAGAGACGACTGTCTTGGAAGGGTATATAATAGGAAAAAGAATGAGAGGAAGACCAAGGCGAAGATGGCTGCAAGACATTGTTGATAATCTGCAAATGAATGCATCAGCAGCAGGCCATCTTGCTCACAACCGAGAGGCCTACAGGAGTGCTGTTAGGGAGGCAAAGTTCCGCAAGAGACACGCAAATGAATGAATGTTCTCAACAGTCCAGTCAATGACAGCAATTCATTGAATTTCAGATCAAACAGTCAGGAACTGACTGCATGATGCTGGTCTTTGGGCTAGAAGACCCTACAGAGGTCCTGTTCTTATGGACTGGCATCGCTAGAACCGAATGCAGTGGGCGAACCAGCATCGTCAATGGACTGTTATGAATGACTGGAGAAGGGTTTGGCATAGTGATCCAGTGACACGATGGACAGAGAAGAGTTTACCGCAGAGTCCATGAGCGCTACGCCCAGAACTGCATGGATGTGGCTCCTACACATGGTGGTGGAGGTGTATGATGTGGGGGACAATCAACTTCATGGGAAGAAGTGACCTGGTGCAAATTGAAGTATGCCTGAATGCCAAACGATATGTCACTGAAATTCTTTGTCCTCACGTCCTTCCACTTCTGACTGCACCAAGGTCGATTTTTTAGCAGGATAACACTCAACCTCATGTGGCACAACTCATCACCCAGTTCCTCGCTGACAACAACGTCCAGACCATTCCGTGGCTATCCATGTCATCAGACATGAATGCAATTGAACGCTTATGGGATAACTCAACAGACAAGTCCGCCAGCGAGACGTGGCGCCAACCAATATCCGACAGTTGTCTCTTGCACTGCGGGAAGAGTGGGCAGCCATCCCACAACAACAGATCCAAGTTAAGGAGATGTCGTTCTCTGATACAGGCCACAGGAGGCCATACACCTTACTGAAATGGAGCCCTCAGTCATAAGTTCAAACCAAATTTAATGAACATCTTTCATTGTTAAAAGTCTTAAAGTTTCTTCATGCCAAGATTGAAACATTAATTATAAAAACATAAAATAAAATTTTGATACAAGTTTGAAATTTGGTGTCCATTATGACTACAGTAGTGTTGCGTTTCTTTTTTTGAACAGTTTAGTTCGGTATCATGTACCAATCAATGCCAATTTTACCTGTGTAATATTTTTTCATTATGAAGTCTATGGCAATTACAAAAAGCAAGGGAGATAATATACATCCTTGTTTCACACCTGTTTCAATCTGGAACCATTCGCTCATTCCTTCTTCTGTGTTGACTGTACAAACATATCAGTTGTAAAGATCCTTAATGATGTTGACAATTTTTTATGGTATTCCATGTATTCTTAAAATTTTCCATAATGGATCTCTGTGTATGCTATCAAATACCTTATTAAAGTCTATGAAGTTCAGGATTAATGGTTTTTGCTTTTCAGTATGTTCTTCAAGTATTATTCTTAACGATCTGGTCGAGACAGCTTCTCCCTTTTCGAAATCCTGCTTGCTCTTCTCTCCTTGCAGTATCCGTTATATCTTATAAGTCTATTCAAAATGACCTTGCAAAACACTTTTGACAAAACTGATATTAAGGCTACTCCTCTCCAATTATTGCAGTCCTCTCTGATTAGCATAAGATACCATAAAAAAAAAACAACAAACAAAAAACTTCTAGGTATAGAGTTATCTCACCAAATTAGCCATGATAAAAACTGCATCATTCCCATCTTCAACCATGACTGGGATAGCAAAATAAGTTGCAGCTGTCATCTGTCAGGAAAGAAAAAAAAAAAAATATACCATAAGTCCTGACTGTCCATGAATGTGAGCTAGACTGGAAGCTGAATGGAAAGGTCAGAAAATCAGATAGGCTTGTGCAGCCAATTCTATACTTCTGAAAACAAAGTTCAGCTTTTGTTCCCATATTCTCACCTGTGACACTTGAAATTTAAATGTGTCTGATTGCATAACCTTACTGCTTCATAAATGTAATACCTATCTTGTGCAGTAAGTGAAAATATGATTTTTACTAAAAAATTATGATATTAGTGAAATGAAATTTTACTACTTCATAAAAATTAATACTTGTCGGTGGGGGGAGGGGAAGAAATCTGCCTCAGAAAATGGAGAATATCTACTTGTACAGAGAGATGTACTGGATTATACTGTACTTGCTGCTGTTAGTATAGAAAATGGAGAAAAAAAAGGTTATCATCTAAAAGTCAGTTCTACAAATATGGAACAAGTCCTCTGTGACTGATCAGACAAGAAAAAAAAAACCAAAAAAACTTGATTACCATTTTCATTCTGACATAACCAACATAATTAACGTATGTAAATGACTCACAAAACTAACCATTTTTGAGGAAAACTTCCACAATCTTTCTGAATGGGTCTCCCACTTGACCTTTGGGTCAAGGCTGATGACCTTATCATCAGTGTGAGTCAAGTAGTTTTTCATGCCATTGTTTGCCAGGAAGTGGTGTCTGAAAACCTTCATTCTCATATCTGCATCTGAAGAGATCTGAAAGAGAAGAACAATTATATACTAATATTAACTATAACTAGTGATCACATTAATCAGTAATTACCAATAAATTACCAATTAAAAATGAAATTTTTGGATGCTGATGGTTACTGTAACTGGTTTTTTTTACCAAAAACCTAGTAAAAAGCAGCCAGGTAAATTGGTTGGATGATAATTGGGCCAGCAAGATGATGATGGTCAATTTACATGGAGGAGAATCAGCCAGTTTTTATTTTAGTTCAGTTCAGTGTGTGAGCATAAGTAAAGGTTAAATCTTGCTGCTAAGAAGATAAGAAAAAATATTTTATATGAACATTTTCTTTCTGCTGATTGTAAATTGTGCTTAACATTACATTTAAAACCGTATAAAGTACCAAATGTTGTATTGAGAAAATCAGAATTTCAGAAAATACATCATGCAAGGTAAAAGAAATATAATTGTACCAGTTTAAAAAATCCAAGCGCAATCACTTGCTACAACATCAACTGCCTGGCAAATATATACTCAACAGAAAAAACTTAACTCTTTCTCTACCAGAAGAAAGAACATGGACGTTTCATTCAGCCAAATAAAGAGCACGGGTCTTGATATGTACAGAGGATATAGTTGGAAAAGTGATGTAACAAAGTATTTCCATGTTAAAAGTATACGTATTATGCATCAAAATAACTGTAAATGTATGAAGATTTCATAAATGCAGAGTTTGTTTTTTTTTTAGGAAAATTTCCACAATCTTTCTGAATGGGTCTCCCACTTGACCTTTGGGTCAAGGCTGATGACCTTATCATCAGTGTGAGTCAAGTAGTTTTTCATGCCATTGTTTGCCAGGAAGTGGTGTCTGAAAACCTTCATTCTCATATCTGCATCTGAAGAGATCTGAAAGAGAAGAACAATTATATACTAATATTAACTATAACTAGTGATCACATTAATCAGTAATTACCAATAAATTACCAATTAAAAATGAAATTTTTGGATGCTGATGGTTACTGTAACTGGTTTTTTTACCAAAAACCTAGTAAAAAGCAGCCAGGTAAATTGGTTGGATGATAATTGGGCCAGCAAGATGATGATGGTCAATTTACATGGAGGAGAATCAGCCAGTTTTTATTTTAGTTCAGTTCAGTGTGTGAGCATAAGTAAAGGTTAAATCTTGCTGCTAAGAAGATAAGAAAAAATATTTTATATGAACATTTTCTTTCTGCTGATTGTAAATTGTGCTTAACATTACATTTAAAACCGTATAAAGTACCAAATGTTGTATTGAGAAAATCAGAATTTCAGAAAATACATCATGCAAGGTAAAAGAAATATAATTGTACCAGTTTAAAAAATCCAAGCGCAATCACTTGCTACAACATCAACTGCCTGGCAAATATATACTCAACAGAAAAAACTTAACTCTTTCTCTACCAGAAGAAAGAACATGGACGTTTCATTCAGCCAAATAAAGAGCACGGGTCTTGATATGTACAGAGGATATAGTTGGAAAAGTGATGTAACAAAGTATTTCCATGTTAAAAGTATACGTATTATGCATCAAAATAACTGTAAATGTATGAAGATTTCATAAATGCAGAGTTTGTTTTTTTTTTAGGAAAATTGAAATAAGAGAATATTTTTAGCTGACGATTGTGTCCTACTTACCATCAGCAAATGTCTAAATCTATTTGTAGATCTATATGATCTTGTCTTGTGATGATATGTGGCATGCTCACTAAAATAATGTCTGAAATAACCTCCTAACTACTTCTCAAGTTCATCTAATAGGTTTAGATCTACTCTGGGTACATTCAAGAGCTGTGGGCTGGTCCTAGGGCATGTGCATATGCCTCCGAAGTCACAAAAAAGTTTAAAATTCTCAATCAAAACTTCAAACATCACATTCGATGCTAACCACGCTCCATAGGTGACAAAAAGGGTCACTGGACATGCACAAATAAAACGTTTACAATAAAAAGTTACACCAGTTTTTAATGAAACAAAGCATGGGTCACAAATGTGACTCCAGACAGGGAACGGGTAAATCAGAAGGGGTTACAGGTAGTTCACATACACTGCTACACTATGTGGGGCTTACAGGTAGTTCACATACACTGTTACACTATGTGGGGCTTACAGGTAGTTCACATACACTGCCACACTATGTGGGGCTTACAGGTAGTTCACATACACTGCCACACTATGTGGGGCTTACAGGTAGTTCACATACACTGCCACACTATGTGGAGCTTACAGGTAGTTCACATACACTGTTACACTATTTGGGGCTTACAGGTAGTTCACATACACTGTTACACTATGTGGGGCTTACAAGTAGTTCACATACACTGCTACACTATGTGGGGCTTACAGGTAGTTCACATACATTGGTACAATGTAAGATGTTATTGTTATCTGCCTTCTTAAAGCCACTATACTATTACGCTCTTCACCATGAAGACAGCTATCTCTGTGTGAGTGCTCACAAAGTAACTGCCTCCTGGGTGACCACTACCACAGGAACTTATGGTTACACTGTACCTGTCCTGTGCTCACATCAACAATGTCAAACAGGGCTCTTTGGGTCACTAACACCATCTGACGACACCTGCAATATGTTAGTATATTAACATCTTGTATAACAAACTTACATCAACATCTTTTACTCAGTTTTCTTAAAACTGCAACTTATGAATCTATCTGACATACAGTAACATTTAGGCTATATCTTTCTGTTTCTTTGCTTTTAAATATTCAATACTTGGTGACAAACTGTTTAGACATTCAATAAATGGTGACAAACTGTTTAGACATTCAATAAATGGTGACAAACTGTTTAGACATTCAATAAATGGTGACAAACTGTTTAGACATTCAACACTTGGTGATAAACTGTTTAGACATTCAACACTTGGTGACAAACTATTCAGACATTCAATACTTGGTGACAAACCGTTTAGACATTCAATACTTGGTGACAGACTGTTTAGGCAGAACTCCAAAGTTCTAGAAAGACATGAAAGGAAACAGAAAAAGAAGCTCAAGGTCAAGATGAATGGAGATTTTATTTGATCATTTCTACTCTATGTGTCTAATGATAATGAAGTCTATGTGTCTAATGATAATGAAGTCTATGTGTCTAATGATAATGAAGCCTATGCTTCTAATGATAATGAAGCCTATGTTTCTAGTGATAATGAAGTCTATGTTTCTAGTGATAATGAAGTCTATGTTTCTAATGATAATGAAGTCTATGTTTCTAATGATAATGAAGTCTATGTTTGTGGGTCAACAAACAAATAAACCCCAAAGTCCAGACACAGAAAAAAATCTTTTGCTATTCATGTCTTTGAAGAAACAAATGTGATGAAAAAATATATGCAAGACTAATCCACTGACCACACAGTACATAAATGATATATTCACCTATCACATAGCACATAAATGATATATTCACCTATCACACACCACATAAATGATCTATTCATCTACAACACAGCACATAAATGATCTATTTGCCTACTACACAGCACATAAGTGATCTACCATATAAAAAGATCTATCCGTCTACTACACAACACCTAAATGATCTATCCACCTATCACAAAGCACATAAGTGATCTATTCATCTTCCTCTCTCTCTCTCTCTCTGAACCTTAAGTGTCCAAGGCACATGGGGTTTCCGCAAGGGTTTTCCACAAACGCCTGTCCTTTGCATTTTTTTCAGCTCTTTCCTAAGTGAGCCCTCTATTGCTCAACATCCTATCACAGCACATAAATGATCTGATCACCTATCACAAATGATAAATGATCTATTCACCTACCAGACAGCACACAAATGATCTGTGGACACCCAAGCTTTAGGAACAGACATTGTCTGGGAACAGAGATAAAACATCATTGATTAAATCATCATTTAATAATCATCATTATCTTTGCCATCTTCTTCTTCAATCTCCATGGAAATGCGAGCTGGTGTTATTTGCAGCTGATGAGGTGAAGGAGTCAAGGCCCAGCAGCACGCTGGCACGGGAGCGGGTTGTCAGTCCCTGTGTGGAGATCAAAGAAGGGAGTGTGCAGTACTTCTTTAGCAGACTCCATCACCATGGAGACTACGGCAATTCCTACTCAGCCTGCAAGGCTAGGCCTGTTACTGGGGGCTACCAACAGAGAGATGGGACAGAGTTTGCTAACTTTGACAGCATGTCAGCTACGGGTCACCGAGTGCCTAATCTGACAGCATCTTCACTCCTGTCTGCCTAAAGTTCTAAGAGAATTCTGTTCAGATCACAAGGTTACAGTAACTCCTGTGCGTCTCACACACGCACATCTCTGGTGCAACAGTGTCACACAACTCTGGGTCTGTGACCCACCACAGACCCGAGCCTCCTGATGCTCTGACCCTTCATCCTAAATGAGACTTATCTCAAGGATCACGGGAGTAAGTCCAGTAGTAGCGTTGGCCGATCTTGGCGGTAGCAGCGTACGACAAAGAATAAAAAGAAGACGCACACACACACAAATTTTCTGGACATATAAAAATCTAAAACTGAGTATCTCCAGAACTAGCTCTCTACTCTGACCCACATTCCCTGTTGTCTGAGGCTGTTCTCTTCCAGAACTTGTGTGCAGGTTCAACTGGAAAACATCACTAGATGGTTCTGAACCAGAAACTCTCAGCTGATAGGACAGGCCGCTGTCAGTTAAACTATTGTAATCCCTGTACCTGAATGGAAATGTTATGAATGCCAGAAATGTATACCTCATTTTCCATGCTCTGGGAAACACATTTTTAATTTAGGTAACCCAGCAGAATAGTTTATTTTAAATAAAACATGTCATTTTCATGTCGCAAAACAAAAGCTTTAACCTCAGAACAAAAACTGCAGCAGACGGCAGCTGGATACAGAAGTTAAGTCAAGAACAGAAAAGGATGAATCATCTTCTAAAGGCCTTCATAATAAGTGAATGTCTCTAAGAGCAAGGAAAAGAATGTTCTAGTTTATAGTACGCATAGAGGGTGAGATAAGTTTGTCAGACTTCAGCAATAAACAGACAAGATGAATCAGAAACTGGGAAAACAAAGATCTGCTTATAGGGAAAGATGTAATATATACCATGAACAATAGATCTGGTTCTTGGGAAAGATATAATATATACCATAAACAATAGATCTGGTTCTTGGGAAAGATGTAATATATACCGTAAACAATAGATCTGGTTCTTGGGAAAGATATAATATATACCAATAACAATAGATCTGGTTCTAGGGAAAGATGTAATATATACCATGAACAATAGATCTGCTTCTAGGAAAGATGAATATACACCATGAACAACAGATCTGGTTCTAGGGAAAGATGTAATATACACCATGAACAATAGATCTGGTTCTAGGGAAAGATGTAATATACACCATGAACAAAAGATCTGCTTCTAGGGATAGATGTAATATACACCATGAACAATAGATCTGCTTCTAGGGAAAGATGTAATATATACCATGAACAATAGATCTGCTTCTAGGGAAAGATGTAATATATACCATGAACAATATATCTGCTTCTAGGGAAAGATGCAATATATACCATGGACATACAGAAAAAAAAATGAAGAAGTTCAATGAGAAATTGCATAACTGATTAAATTCAAGCAGAAATGAGAAAGAAAAAAAAATGACACGTCATGAGCAGACAGAATTGTAGGAAAACTGAGGAGAAGAAAGGATGAGAAGAAAAAACCTGGATGACTGATCAAGCGGCACAAAACAGCAACTGGAAAAGCAAGGCCTGCACCAAGTGGAGAAATATAAGCACAAGCTGCTACAGCTACAACACATAATGAATGAATGAACAATCCTTTGTTGTTGCTCACATTGTTATACGTGCTTCTGTAGAAAGTTCTAACTTGACACAGTTTAAAGAGTAAACCTGACACATTTTAAAGTGTTAACTCAAAAGTCTGAAGAGTTAATCTGACAGTTTAAAGTTCAAACTTGACAGTTTAAAGAACTAAATTAGCACAGCTTAAAGAGCTAACTTGACACCAGTGTACAGTGCTAACCTGACACCACAGTTTAAAGAGCTAACTTGACACCACAGTTTAAAGAACTAAATTAGCACAGCTTAAAGAGCTAACCTGACACCAGTGTACAGTGCTAACCTGACACCACAGTTTAAAGAGCTAACTTGACACCACAGTTTAAAGAGCTAACTTGACATCACAGTTTAAAGAGCTAACTTGACACCAGTGTACAGTGCTAACCTGACACCACAGTTTAAAGAGCTAACTTGACACCACAGTTTAAAGAGCTAACTTGACACCACAGTTTAAAGAGCTAACTTGACACCACAGTTTAAAGAGCTAACTTGACACCAGTGTACAGTGCTAACTTGACACCACAGTTTAAAGAGCTAACCTGACACCACAGTTTAAAGAGCTAACTTGACACCACAGTTTAAAGAGCTAATTGACATCACAGTTTAAAGAGCTAACTTGACATCACAGTTTAAAGAGCTAACTTGACACCAGTGTACAGTGCTAAATTTACTGCGAACATAACAATGTGTAAGTTTACTCACTGATGTGCTGACTGCTCTGTCTGATGAAACAATCTGTGATAGAAAGAAAGCAGAATGTAAGCTCATCTCAGACTTGAAAGATAACAAAACATAACAAACACCAGCTGAAAGGAATAACAAAACTTATGAGAAGTAACCAGTAAAAAGTGGATAGTAGGAGAACTCCATACAGAGAAAGGATTTTTTTTTTGTTCATTCACCCAATGTGAACTTGAACTCTGCGTGAACTACTTGTCACATGCTCAGGACACTGCAAACCACATATACAGTGTACTTAGGTGTGTCTTGTTTAATACTTTCCATACCACAATAGTCATCATCATCATCATTATCATCATCAGGTGCTGTGCTGACTGGTGTTGGCTATTATGTTTCTCCAAGAGTACACGATCCTTCATGCAGGCCATCAGCTCAGTTGGTGATCTCCTCTCACACCATCCCGTCAGACTGTCCAGTATCAATTCTCTTGGTCTTCCTTTTGATTTTCATCCTTCTATTTTTCCTTTTGTTATATTTTCAATGCCCCCTCTTCTCATTGCATGTCCTATGAAAGTACATTGTCTCTCTCTTATCTTTTTGACAAGGTTTTTTGTCTCTCTAGCTCTTCTCATACATTATTCATTAGTTATTTTTGCTGTCCAGGGGATTCGCAACATTCTTCTAATAAACCACATTTCTGCTGGTTCCAATGATTTTTGTGCAGACCTGCCTATTGTCCATGATTAACTTTCATGTAACAAGATAGGTTCAATATAGCATTTTAGTGAATCATAATATATCGGTCATATGTGAGTGAATCATAATATATCAGTCATATGTAAGTGAATCATAATATATCAGTCATATGTAAGTGAATCAAAATGTATCAGAGATAACTCTCTCACCCCATCCAAAGTGGTGAAAGCATAAGGCACCATGACATCTCTGTACCCGCCGCCAGTGCTGACCACGGTCACGTGTCGCAGGGTTGTGTTGCTGTGAGTCTTCCAGTAATGGTTGACAGCAGAGTAGAAATTGTGGAGGTGTTCATCAATGGCAACAACTTTCAAAGCAGAAACAAATACAGAGAAACACAGTTATGTCATCATTGTTCATCTAGACAAGGTTAAAAAACACCATGTATATTTTCTATCTGTCTGTAAACTCATAAAATTACTACATTACTTTACACTCTTAATACAAGCACTGAATGTAAACGATATGATTTTATCCTGAACTCTCCTACTACATAGTACTGTAGTTTGGTAGATATTATTCTGCAAGACTGGAAGAGTAACTTTCTTACATGTTTGTAGTTATTTCCTGTAATGAGCACATTGGTAAGAGTGAAATCATTTCAACTTTGTTATTTCAGTCTTAATCATGTTTGTTATATTCATAATATATTTATACTCATATAAAATGTCTGGAATAGACAGAAGTTGTACAATAAAGGGCTGAATGTCTGACAGGCCTGCATGTCCAATTCTTCATTCTTTGCAAATTAAAATTCAATCAATCAATCAATCAGTCAATCACTCTGCCAATGAAACAAGTACCATACAAATGTATGTATTTTTCTCAGACAGCTAATACAACAACTGAGGAATATCTGAGAAACAGAAAAATAAAAAGAAACTTAATAAATATGATAATCACCAACGACTAGACATATGATGAGAGAATATAACAACAGGACAAGGGAATCATTTACACATGATAAAGGATAGCATGACCATCACTAAGCTATATAAATGAATTCATGGCCGGGATCTGCAGTGGGGCATGATTACCCACGATTAAAGATCCTGGACAGGGAGTACAGAAGATGTAATCCATGAGGTGTTTACTCCCAAGATTAAAGATCCTGGACAGAGAGTATAGAAGATGTAATCCATGAGGTGTTTACTCCCAAGATTAAAGATCCTGGACAGAGAGCACAGACGATGTAATCCATGAAGTGTTTACTCCCAAGATTAAAGATCCTGGACAGGAATTGGTGCCTACAGTTTAAAGTGATTCTGTTTAATTACATTACACTCAACAGAAACTGCAGAGAAGATATTCTCCTCATAGCAGATGCTGAGGTTAAAGCACTGTTTAGTGAAAACACCAGAGATGGTGAGTCAGTTACTTATACAGATGGATCGATGGTTTCAGGTAAGAGGTGTGTCTAGGCCTTCACAGTGAACTTATGGCAGAACAGCCAAGGAAGAAAGTATTGCTTCTCCTGCAGCAACAAGCAGCCTCACAGTGGCTAAGACAAAAGCTCAGACCTGGCTCAATTTACAAGACTACCTGCAAGCCAAGACTACCTGCAAGCCAAGACTACCTGCAAGCCAAGACTACCTGCAAGCCAAGACTACCTGCAAGCCAAGACTACATGCAAGCCAAGACTACCTGCAAGCCAAGACTACACGCAAGCCAAGACTACCTGCAAGCCAAGACTACACGCAAGCCAAGACTACACGCAAGCCAAGACTACACGCAAGCCAAGACTACACGCAAGCCAAGACTACCTGCAAGCCAAGACTACCTGCAAGCCAAGACTACCTGCAAGCCAAGACTACCTGCAAGCCAAGACTACCTGCAAGCCAAGACTACCTGCAAGCCAAGACTACACGCAATCCAAGACTACACGCAAGCCAAGACTACCTGCAAGCCAAGACTACACGCAAGCCAAGACTACACGCAAGCCAAGACTACACGCAGGCCAAGACTACATGCAGGCCAAGACTACCTGCAGGCCAAGACTACCTGCAATCAAGACTACACGCAAGTCAAGACTACACGCAAGCCAAGACTACACGCAAGCCAAGACTACACGCAAGCCAAGACTACATGCAAGCCAAGACTACATGCAAGCCAAGACTACCTGCAAGCCAAGACTACATGCAAGCCAAGACTACATGCAAGCCAAGACTACATGCAAGCCAAGACTACCTGCAAGCCAAGACTACCTGCAAGCCAAGACTACCTGCAAGCCAAGACTACCTGCAAGCCAAGACTACATGCAAGCCAAGACTACCTGCAAGCCAAGACTACCTGCAAGCCAAGACTACATGCAAGCCAAGACTACCTGCAAGCCAAGACTACATGCAAGCCAAGACTACCTGCAAGCCAAGACTACATGCAAGCCAAGACTACATGCAAGCCAAGACTACCTGCAAGTCAAGACTACATGCAAGCCAAGACTACCTGCAAGCCAAGACTACCTGCAAGCCAAGACTACCTGCAAGTCAAGACTACCTGCAAGTCAAGACTACATGCAAGCCAAGACTACATGCAAGCAAGCATCTTCAGTGACTCAGTGAACATGCTAAAGAAAACTCAGGCAACAGTGACTCAAATCCTAGCAGCTGTTAGTGGATCAAGCAGACATAATCAGTAACATAGGAGAAGCTGGTTGAACAAAGGACTTCACTGATAACTGTGAACTGGCATTGTTGTTTAGGATGAAGAATCTGTGGGTAGGGTCTGAGGAACTTAGTGAGAAACTAATCAAAAGCTCCAGTAGGATGATCAGTCAACACAGGACAGCTATCATCAGTTACTGTATGCTGATAGAGTTACTGAAGATAAGATCACAGCATATAGGGATGTGACAGCTATCATCACTTACTGTATGCTGATAGAGTTACTGAAGAGAAGATCACAGCATATAGGGACGTGACAGCTATCATCACTTACTGTATGCTGATAGAGTTACTGAAGAGAAGATCACAGCACATAGGGACGTGACAGCTATCATCACTTACTGTAGGCTGATAGAGTTACTGAAGAGAAGATCACAGCATATAGGGACGTGACAGCTATCATCACTTACTGTATGCTGATAGAGTTACTGAACAGAAGATCACAGATATAAGGATGTGACAGGTGTCATCACTTCTTGCATACTGAAAGAGTTACTGAAGAGAAGATCACAGATATAAGGATGTGACAGGTGTCATCACTTCTTGCATACTGAAAGAGTTACTGAACAGAAGATCACAGATATAAGGATGTGACAGGTGTCATCACTTCTTGCATACTGAAAGAGTTACTGAACAGAAGATCACAGATATAAGGATGTGACAGGTGTCATCACTTCTTGCATACTGAAAGAGTTACTGAAGAGAAGATCACAGATATAAGGATGTGACAGGTGTCATCACTTCTTGCATACTGAAAGAGTTACTGAACAGAAGATCACAGATATAAGGATGTGACAGGTGTCATCACTTCTTGCATACTGAAAGAGTTACTGAACAGAAGATCACAGATATAAGGATGTGACAGGTGTCATCACTTCTTGCATACTGAAAGAGTTACTGAAGAGAGAATTACAGACATAAGGATGTGTCCGAAAAGCATAGACGATGGTCCTTCCTAACTAACAATGTGTCTAAATCAATGTCATATAAACAAACATACCAGGTCTCTGATGTGGTGTTGCCTGAGTGATGACTGTATTCACTGATAAGTGATCAAAATCTGTGTGGGCAAACAATGCCCGAGCAACTATGCCACCCTGTTGACAACAATGTTATAGATAACATTTCTTACACTTTCAAATCGCTGAGGTCTGCTCTCAATCTTCACCATCACCATCACCTATGAGAATGTAATACCAGTGATGTTGGGCGATCACTAACCAACCAATCATTACCATGAATCCACCAACCAACCAGCAGAAGTTAGTTCATAAAAGCACTGTGGCTGATTTACCTAGCAATGAAACAGGTTAATCTACCATTATATTTAATCTACTAAATGACCACATAAAAGTTAGCTCATAAAAACATGACAGTTAATCTATCAACCAATAAAAGTTAGCTCATAAAAACTTGATATCTGGTCGGCTATCACAACTCAGCCAACGAACCAATGCAGGTAATGCCTATAAACCGTAACAGTATAGGATTATGTAATAGGGTTGGATATATAATAAGGTAGTAGTCTCCCCTACAGAGAGTTAAGTTTGGATATATGGAGGTATATGCAGTATGAAAATCTGTTGTAGAGTCACACACATTTGTACTTGTAATGAACGAACTGGTAGAAGATGCAGGAACAAGCAGACGATAGTTAAAAAAAAAAAATGGTCAGGACTGCAGAAGTGAGAAGCCTTCAAAGTGTAGATTCACAGAAGTTTTCCTTTATAGTTAATACTTAGTGTGCTCTTGTAATAGTAGTAAGTAGATTTGTAGTCTGTCCTTGTAGAAATGCTCAGTGGTTGTTAAGATTGTCCTGCTGAGGAAAGTTCCTCAGATTTTTTAGTTCTGAGTGTAGAAATATCTGTAAGAAGCAATGTCCTTCACGATCTGGCCATGTGAGAGGTGTCATCACTTCTTGCATACTGAAAGAGTTACTGAACAGAAGATCACAGATATAAGGATGTGACAGGTGTCATCACTTCTTGCATACTGAAAGAGTTACTGAAGAGAAGATCACAGACATAAGGATGTGTCCGAAAAGCATAGACGATGGTCCTTCCTAACTAACAATGTGTCTAAATCAATGTCATATAAACAAACATACCAGGTCTCTGATGTGGTGTTGCCTGAGTGATGACTGTATTCACTGATAAGTGATCAAAATCTGTGTGGGCAAACAATGCCCGAGCAACTATGCCACCCTGTTGACAACAATGTTATAGATAACATTTCTTACACTTTCAAATCGCTGAGGTCTGCTCTCAATCTTCACCATCACCATCACCTATGAGAATGTAATACCAGTGATGTTGGGCGATCACTAACCAACCAATCATTACCATGAATCCACCAACCAACCAGCAGAAGTTAGTTCATAAAAGCACTGTGGCTGATTTACCTAGCAATGAAACAGGTTAATCTACCATTATATTTAATCTACTAAATGACCACATAAAAGTTAGCTCATAAAAACATGACAGTTAATCTATCAACCAATAAAAGTTAGCTCATAAAAACTTGATATCTGGTCTGCTATCACAACTCAGCCAACGAACCAATGCAGGTAATGCCTATAAACCGTAACAGTATAGGATTATGTAATAGGGTTGGATATATAATAAGGTAGTAGTCTCCCCTACAGAGAGTTAAGTTTGGATATATGGAGGTATATGCAGTATGAAAATCTGTTGTAGAGTCACACACATTTGTACTTGTAATGAACGAACTGGTAGAAGATGCAGGAACAAGCAGACGATAGTTAAAAAAAAAAAAATGGTCAGGACTGCAGAAGTGAGAAGCCTTCAAAGTGTAGATTCACAGAAGTTTTCCTTTATAGTTAATACTTAGTTGTGCTCTTGTAATAGTAGTAAGTAGATTTGTAGTCTGTCCTTGTAGAAATGCTCAGTGGTTGTTAAGATTGTCCTGCTGAGGAAAGTTCCTCAGATTTTTTAGTTCTGAGTGTAGAAATATCTGTAAGAAGCAATGTCCTTCACGATCTGGCCATGTGAGAGGATGTCCCATGGCGACGTCAAGTCGCCAGACACTGCTTCATATAACTGTAACTCCATCAGTCTTTTCACATACTCCCATTCTGGCAACATCTACAAACAAATGGCTTTTATTAATAAATCTGATTCTCATGTAGTGCCCAGAGTTAGGTGGTTGTTGATTTATGTTTGTAGTGCAACTGTGGGCTGACATGTTCAGTTGATTTTTCTATACGACTCACAGAAGTGTATGAACTCTACCTTTATTGTTCCTGGATTATGTAATGTTACACAGAGTATATCAATGTAACAGAATTGAGGCTGCTAGATCAATCACAGAGACCAAAGTCTTCAACAAGTCAACAATTACAGTAGATGCCTAGATTGTTCATTGTGCATTATGCACACACGAAAATTCGTCTTTAACAGCTAATCTAGCATTATATTTAATCTACCATTATATTTAATCTACCATTATATTTAATCTACTAAATGACCACATAAAAGTTAGCTCATAAAAACATGACAGTTAATCTATCAACCAATAAAAGTTAGCTCATAAAAACTTGATATCTGGTCTGCTATCACAACTCAGCCAACGAACCAATGCAGGTAATGCCTATAAACCTTTACAGCGTAACAGTATAGGATTATGTAATAGGGTTGGATATATAATAAGGTAGTAGTCTCCCCTACAGAGAGTTAAGTTTGGATATATGGAGGTATATGCAGTATGAAAATCTGTTGTAGAGTCACACACATTTGTACTTGTAATGAACGAACTGGTAGAAGATGCAGGAACAAGCAGACGATAGTTAAAAAAAAAAAAATGGTCAGGACTGCAGAAGTGAGAAGCCTTCAAAGTGTAGATTCACAGAAGTTTTCCTTTATAGTTAATACTTAGTTGTGCTCTTGTAATAGTAGTAAGTAGATTTGTAGTCTGTCCTTGTAGAAATGCTCAGTGGTTGTTAAGATTGTCCTGCTGAGGAAAGTTCCTCAGATTTTTTAGTTCTGAGTGTAGAAATATCTGTAAGAAGCAATGTCCTTCACGATCTGGCCATGTGAGAGGATGTCCCATGGCGACGTCAAGTCGCCAGACACTGCTTCATATAACTGTAACTCCATCAGTCTTTTCACATACTCCCATTCTGGCAACATCTACAAACAAATGGCTTTTATTAATAAATCTGATTCTCATGTAGTGCCCAGAGTTAGGTGGTTGTTGATTTATGTTTGTAGTGCAACTGTGGGCTGACATGTTCAGTTGATTTTTCTATACGACTCACAGAAGTGTATGAACTCTACCTTTATTGTTCCTGGATTATGTAATGTTACACAGAGTATATCAATGTAACAGAATTGAGGCTGCTAGATCAATCACAGAGACCAAAGTCTTCAACAAGTCAACAATTACAGTAGATG
Organism: Achatina immaculata; assembly: GCA_009760885.1. Classification (NCBI taxonomy): domain Eukaryota; kingdom Metazoa; phylum Mollusca; class Gastropoda; order Stylommatophora; family Achatinidae; genus Lissachatina; species Lissachatina immaculata. The sequence goes on along the minus strand of CM019719.1, from coordinate 62,816,770 downwards.
CCTAGATTGTTCATTGTGCATTATGCACACACGAAAATTCGTCTTTAACAGCTAATCTAGCAAATACAACAAGACAGTCCATAAATTATTACAATATTATTACACTTAAATGGATGTCTGTGTTTCTGGAACAGAAACTTGCAACAGCCTATAATTCAACAGCTTCCTCACCATGGAATGTCCAACAAGAACCACAGACTTCTGCCCAGACTCACTCTCGTGGTACAACGACATAATTCTCTGTACACATAAGTGAATAAAATCTGAGGAATGTAAAAATGAAATATGAGAAAAAGTTTATTCTTGACAGACCTACACAATCTTCCATTCCTGATAGTGCTACACAATCTCCTAGATCATATTTCAGCCTTACAGACTGTTCTGAGGAAGGCTGGAGACTATTCTGTGACATGCAGGTTAACAACCAGCTCTAGGTAAGGAATCTTAAACCTTTTTGCTGCTATGGATGCGTCTGGACCTTCTGCTGTATCGCTGCTAGGGACATCTTAGCATGTTCCAAGATTTCTGTGTTTCTGGTGCTAACTACACGTTAACTTATTCTGCCTTTTACTAGTCACTGCCATAAACTACTACAGTTGTTTAACAAATGGGGAAATTACAGTAGCTATTTTTAGTTAAATGTGCCTAGTTTAAGCACCCAAGACCCGTTAATGAGTTGGTACCCATGTTATGTTTGTCTCATGAGAGAGCAGTTATCAGTCCTGTACATGTGTTCACTGCCTTCCAATATAATATTGTGCACTAAGCTGGTATTTTGTAGTTGTGTTGCAATTAGTATAAAATATTTCTTATAGCACGGCAAGCTCTTAGAATTCTTTACTCAGGCCGATGTTGAAGACAAAAATAAATATATTGTCCTGACAGTGAACAAGATAACCAGAGTGCTTATAACCAGCCATGAACATGGACTGGATGGCAAGAATGAAAAAAGCTGAGAATAAATGAATACTTGCTGGAAAAATTCTGGTGCAACGGTGCCTATGGTGATCAACTTTTAGAGACATTTCCCATCAACTGAATCATCAACACTTAAGGAAAATGAGTCCCTTGAGAAAGTGTGTCGTGTGTGTTGTGTGTGTGTTGTATGTGCAAAAAAGCATAAAAGACAACTGGAAACAAGAAATATGCCCAAGATTGTGGGTACAGTGGTCTTACTCTTTGCAGATCCCAGGTACCCCATGGGGGGGGGGGGAATGTTCTTGTCTACTTTTAACAAAATAAATGGTGTTCTTGTCTACTTTTAACAAAATAAATGGTGTTCTTGTCTACTTTTGACAAAATAAATGGTGTTCTTGTCTACTTTTGACGAAAATAAATGTTCTTCTTGTCTACTTTTAACAAAATAAATGATGCTCATGCCTACTTTTAACAAAATAAATGATCTTCCTGTCTACTTTTAACAAAATAAATGATGCTCCATCTAATTTTTACCAAAATAATGATGTTCAAGACTATTTGTAATAAAGTTCCTGTATACTTTTTACTACAGTAAATGATGTTTCTAATTTTTACCAGAATAATGATGTTCAAGACTATTTGTAATAAAGTTCCTGTATACTTTTACTACAGTAAATGATGTTTCTAATTTTTACCAAAATAATTGATGTTCCAGATTACTTTTTATTAAAATAATTGATATTCTTGTTTGCTGTATACTAAAATAAGTGATGTTCCTATCTGTTTACTAAAGTAACTGATGTTTTCATCTACTTTTTAAAAATGATGTTCCCTTCTACTTTTTCTAAAATAATTGATGTTCCTGTCTACTTTTTACTGACATAGATAATACTTTCATATGAAATAAATCTCGATATAAATATAAAGATATCACCTGTTTGTTTTGCTAAAACTCCTCCATACAAGCCAGAAAGTTCCTGCCAGAATAAATGTAACATTATTTATGACCAAATGGTAAACCAGGACAAATAATCTTCATTCGGATATGATGAGCAGGACAAACAAAAAAAGATACGAAAAGGATCTTTGACTCTTTTAAACAAAAGTAGCAACACATTTTATGCTTCATGTAACTCTGAACAACTGTCAAGGAATATCAACTGTTGTTGCCACAAAACACTTCTTCTCTGGCTCCAGTGTCAGACTCCTTGATTACGTGACTAAGATGATATGTTCACAACAAAAATTCTGCGACTAGATAATCCACATAATACTGGCATGATGATGCTGATGATGTGAACTAATGGAATCCTCAGACGATAAAAAAAAGCTTATCTACTTACCTCATTGAAATCTACAGTGAAATAGTCGAAATGATTTTTTACATCCAGATGCTCGGCCATTCTCAAGGCGACTGATCCTAAAGAGCGTACTGAAACAAACAGACATTATGCTGAAACATACAGACATCATACTGAAACAGAGACATTATACTGAAACATACAGACATCACACTGAAACACAGACATCATACTGAAACATACAGACATCATATTGAAACATACAGACATCATACTGAAACATAGACATTATATCGAAACATACAGACATCATACTGAAACACAGACATTATACTGAAACAAACAGACACCATACTGAAACATACAGACAACATACTGAAACACAGACATCATACTGAAACAGACATTATACTGAAACATACAGACATCATACTGAAACATACAGACAACATACTGAAACACAGACATCATACTAAACAGACATCATACTGAAACATACAGACATCATACTGAAACATACAGACATCATACTGAAACAGACATTATACTGAAACATACAGACATCATACTGAAACATACAGACATCATACTGAAACACAGACATTATACCAAAACATACAGACATCATACTGAAACATACAGACATCATACTGAAACATAGACATTATACCGAAACATACAGACATCATACTGAAAAATAGACATCACTCTGAAACACACAGACACTGTACCAAAAATACAATGTAATGAAACATATGGACATCATACCGAAATGTATGGACACTGTACGATATACACAGACACTGTACCAAAAATACAGACAATGTACTGAAACACATGGACATCATACTGAAACATACAGACATTTTTTCTGACATAATGCTAATGTGAGAAAACAAAGATGGCTGGGCTTGAACGACGGTACACATATAAGAGCTAAGAAACTGCAGCTGGCCAGGGTCATATCCCATTTCTGCTCTGGTGATCCCAATCAAAGGATCAGCTCGGCTAACACGGGTTTCAAGGTGGTGGAGTCTCACAAGAGGTCTGGTCCACTCCAGATCTTCAAGCAGCCACTGCAATCACCCCCAGTATGAGACAAAGCCTGCTGTTATGTCATCACTTGACAAGAACATTCAGCTTAAAGTTCCAGACACATAAAACATCTCTAACATTACTGTTAAGTTAGGCTCTCTAAATGTTCTTGGATGTCACCAGCCAGAAAATTAATTAAAAAAAACTGGACTTTCAATCATCATACATGATTTCAGCTTATTTCAATCATTTGTTTTCTCAGTTTCTCTTCAACCATCATACATGATTTCAGCTTATTTCAATCATTTTTTTCTCACTTTATCATGGAGGCTTCCATTTCTCTCACATTACTGACTGCAAGATGCTGATATTTTTGGCAACATCAGCACTGAAAGTCTGAAAACCCTTGTTTGAGTCAGATCGACAACAGTTAAGAAGACTTTTATTTTCATTCTCTTCAAAAGCTACGACACTCCAGGGGTTTACTTCTTTGTCATCAATGATGTTCTCTGTGGCAGTGATCGGGCTAGCAAACTCTTCTGACTTTCTTTGTTTATCAAAGTAAATAACAGAATTCCAGCCAACTGTCATATCAAGCTTTTCTGTAAGCTCCCCACTATAACGATCACAACAATGAAGTACAGACAGACCAAATGATGGAAGATCCAAATATTGTCAGTATTTTTAAGTGCAGGAAGATCAGACTCAACTAAACACATCAATTAAGGTGATAGCAGAAGACTATCCTTCAGGCTGACATACCATTCAGATTATCCTGCCCAGTTCAGAACATATCATTCAGACTATTCTGTCCAGTTGAGAACATATCATTCAGACTATCCTGTCTAGTTGAGAACATCATTCAGACTATCCTGTCTAGCTGAGAACATATCATTCAGACTGTCCTGTCTAGTTGAGAACATATCATTCAGACTGTCCTGTTTAGTTGAGAACATATCATTCAGACTGTCCTGTCTAGTTGAGAACATGCCACTGTAAACTCCTATACAACGTACTGAAGCTGGAGGTATCTGGTAGCAGTCACTGCCTAGCTGGAAGTGGGGTTCTGGCACAGAGTATTAACAAGCCCTGGAGCAATGAAGAAGTTCATGTGAGTAAAAACTATTGTCCTCATATTGGTAATGTTATTAATTTACTATTATCCTCATATTGGTAATGTTATTATTTTACTATTAATTTACTATTATCCTCATATTGGTAATGTTATTATTTTACTATTAATTTACTATTATCCTCATATTGGTAATGTTATTAATTTACCATTATAAAGTGAGTTAAAACAAGAATACAAACCTTGTCTGTGGCTGCCAGCATTTCCTGGGATAAACAGAACCGGGATTCCTGTCAGTCTAAGACTTCTGCACAGGTTACATTTGTCACACACAGAGAGAAATAGAGAAACAGGTTTAAATAATTAAACTGTCACATGCACACACAAATACACAGCACACATAATGAAATAGCTGCACAGACAAAAGTATACATCAGACATAATGAAACAGTTAAATTGTTACACAGACAAAAATACACAGCAGACATAATGAAACAGTTAAATTGTTACACAGACAAAAAAACACAGAGGACACAATGAAACAGTTAAATTGTTACACAGACAAAAATACACAGCAGACATAATGAAACAGTTAAAGTGTCACACAGACAAAAACACACAGCGGACATAATGAAACAATTAAATTGTTACACAAACAAAAATACACAGCAGACATACTGAAATAGTTAAATTGTTACACAGACAAAAATACACAGCAGACATAATGAAATAGTTAAATTGCTACATATACACAGTAAACATACCAAAACAGTCAAATTGTTACATACAGAAACATATATAGCAGACACACTGAAATAGTTAAAAAAGTTACTGTATAAGGAATGAAATCCAGAGAAAGCTGAAGCAGTGCTCCAACAAGAACCTATAAAGAATTTAGAAGAATATTATGAGGGTCATAATGAGAGCAAATATTTTTTTTAAAAATCAGAATTTATACATACAGAAAATATAAATGCATCACCTTAATCTGTATCCTTTTCTTCGCTTTTCAACATAATCTCCATTTCTCTGCACACATTTTTGTCCCATCGCTCTTTAAATTTGAAAATACCCTCCCGGTAGAAGCTGACCGATGGCACAGACACACTGCTTTCTGGACGTTCTCTCCTGTGTTGTAGTGATGGCCTTGCATTTGTTCTTTCACAAAACCAAAAAGATGGTAATCACTGGCTGCCAGGTCAGGGCTATAGGCAGGGTGTGGAAGAGTTTCCCAACCTATTTTCTGAATTTCCTCAGTTGTCCAGCAAGCAGAATTTTTCTCACAGCTTTGTGATCTCATCAACCCTTTCAACGCTGCGTTCAGTGGAGGCAGTTCAAGGGCGACAACTGCGAGGCATATCTTGGATGCTCGTGCTTCCATCTTTGAAATGTTTTACCCACCTCCTAACACTGCTAGCACCCATACAGACATCTCCATAAGCAAGTTAAAGTCTTTGGTGAATTTCAGCAGCTGGGATTTCCTCTTTAACGAGGAACTCAATAACAGCACATTGATGAAATGAAACTTCAGCACCCGCCATTTTGTTTCTGCTCTGCATGGTCACGTGACACATGATGGGGATGTCATGTGACCTCTATATGAAGTGCAAAGGATGCAGCTTAAGGTGATACATTTATATTTTCTCAATCTATAAATTTTGATTTTTAAAACATTTTTGCACGCGACTTTTGGTATGACCCTCATATCTTCATTACTAGTCTGATGATTTTATATTTTCTTATCTAGATGCTTTATTTGGCTTCTTGCATGCTCCTCTCATTTTGTTTGTGTTCACCACCTTCTGAGTCAAACATATTCAAGATCTTTCAACACTCTGAAAACATGACAACTTGAACTTGTTTTGCTCTTGTGACATTTTTTTGGCTCGACATTCACAGAATAATGAACATCAAGTGGCAAGATAAAGTAACCAACTCTGAGCTTCTGCTGTGTGATAAACTTCCACCAGTGATGTCAACACTAAGTAACAAAAGACTGAGATGACTGGGATATGCAACAGGAATAGACGGCAGCCATATTCTCAAGCAGGTTTTGTATGGAACTTATGGAGGGAAGCAGGTCACATGGCACATCTAAACAGTATTTGTAAGTCATCAATGCCAGATTTCTCCATCAGTCATGAAGTCTGGGAAGAACTTGTGAAGGTCCTAGCCACAAGGACAGTAACTCTGCAGGAGAGTGGAGCATCACTTGAGGAGGAAATGAGGACTAAACTTGAAGTTAAAAGATGCAAGGAAATAGGAGCCTGCAACACAAAGATTGCTGCTGTCACTGTGGCTGATGATGTAAACCTAGTCAGCCATGACAAGAGCAGCTCAGCAAGATGATGCTTGACAAAACCAGGAACAGATGATACATCCCTGCCTCAGAAGTGTGTCTCTTTACACAAAACCCACAATAGATGATACATCCCTGCCTCAGAAGTGTGTCTCTTTACACAAAACCCACAATAGATGATGCATTCCTGCCTCAGAAGTGTGTCTCTTTACACAAAACCCACAATAGATGATGCATTCCTGCCTCAGAAGTGTGTCTCTTTACACAAAACCCACAATAGATGATACATCCCTGCTTCATAAGTGTGTCTCTTTACACAAAACCCACAATAGATGATACATCCCTGCTTCATAAGTGTGTCTTTTTACACAAAAACTGTCAACAATAATAATTTTATGACATAAGCCAAGAAAGACATTGTTGATGACCTGTGAATGAATGCATCAGCAGCAGGACATCTTGCTTACAACCGAGAGGCCTACAGGTATGTTAGGGAGGCAAAGTTCCACAAGGGACATGCAAATGACTGACTGACAGACACAAAGAACAGCCAAGACAGAGAAAACTGTCTTCCAGATCTAGCTCTATTATGTTCTTTAGGTATGATAGTGTAGATAACGTAAGAAGTATAAGATACTGTAGATAATATAAGTTGCACAAGATAATGTAGATAATTTAAGATGTATAAGATATCGTAAGTTATCAGGTTTTCATATGTAAATGGAAGTGAATAAAAGGCTATGTTGCACTTTTCTGTGATTTCTGGCTGACAGTCTGTAACCTACCAGTAATCCTTCATTTGAGTTGGGTAGGCCGGTATATGATTAGAAAAATGTTTGTTCCTCTCACATACACGTAACATCCAACTTACCTACTTGCCTGTGATCTGAAACATAAGTTCAAAGATTTCTCTAGTGAAGATTTGACTGAAGCATGATAAGAATAAAATATACTTCTCACATAATGGCGGTGACAGTGAAACATATTCAAAGAAGGTGGGGGTTGCACAGCTCTTTGTGAATTGTATTCTCAATGTGAGATGGAGTCCACTTATGTGCGACCTTTAGATCTGGGATATCCTACTTCAGTGGCCTGGAAGACCACAATTTTATGTGGAATGTGAGTGGAGGGACATGTCTAAATCAAGTAATTTTTGCCAACTTACATAAATATGAGAAAATGTGACAGTTACAACGTAAGGCGTATTTTAAAAAAGGTAGATAGAGGTGTATGGTGCAGTTTTACAAAGTGAGGGAGGGAGTGAGTAAAGTGAGAAAAAAACAAATAGAAAGTATGAGAATGTATAAATGAAAAACATACAACATCCGTAGCTACCTTTTTTTATTTAAACCAGTTTTACTGCAGTCGCCATCCCTTTTAAGGCGTATTTAGTTAGCTTTTGAGGTCTTTTAGAAATATTTATGAGATAAAAAGCAATGATGACTATGGTAAAACTGTTTCTAGTAATAGAAATGCATGGTTAAATTTTGTAAAAAATAAAAAAAGATAATGTGCAAGAACAAGAGAGGCAAGAATTAAGATGAGTACATGTAAAAGAAGAACAAATAATCCAATATTTCAAAAAAAGCCTTTTTCAAAGATCACATACGAGAACTACACAACAGATAAAAACAAAAACCAAAAAAAAAAAAAAAAATAGTTGAAAAATTGTCCCTTATGTTATCCTCCTTGTAAGAAAGATGGGCAACAACGTGAGCTCAGACTAATGAAGGTAAGCACAGACTGAAAAGATGGGCACAATGTGAGCTCAGACTAATGAAGGTAAGCACAGACTGAGAAGATGGGCACAATGTGAGCTCAGACTAATGAAGGTAAGCACAGACTGAGAAGATGGGCAACAACGTGAGCTCAGACTAATGAAGGTAAGCACAGACTGGAAAGATGGGCACAACATGAGCTCAGACTAATGAAGGCAAGCACAGACTGGGAAGATTGGCACAACATGAGCTCAGACTAATGAAGGTAAGCACAGACTGAGAAGATGAGCACAACGTTAGCTCAGACTAATGAAGGTAAGCACAGACTGGGAAGATGGGCAACAACGTTAGCTCAGACTAATGAAGGTAAGCACAGACTGGAAAGATGGGCAACAACGTAAGCTCAGACTAATGAAGGTAAGCACAGACTGGAAAGATGGGCAACAACGTTAGCTCAGACTAATGAAGGTAAGCACAGACTGGAAAGATGGGCAACAACGTTAGCTCAGACTAATGAAGGTAAGCACAGACTGGAAAGATGGGCAACAACGTGAGCTCAGACTAATGAAGGTAAGCACAAGATGGGCAACAACGTAAGCTCAGACTAATGAAGGTAAGCACAGACTAGGAAGATGGGCACAACGTAAGCTCAGACTAATGAAAGTAAGCACAGACTGGAAAGATGGGCACAACGTAAGCTCAGACTGATGAAGGTAAGCACAGACTGGGAAGAAACTCAGTATGGGACAAGGTTGAATTTCACAGCAAGTCAGCAGAAACATGAAGAAATCTTGAGATAATCTGAACATGAAACTCAATGACAAGCTTGTTGTTTTACCGTAACAATATATAGCCAAAGAGAATTTTGTCAAATGTGGTGTTGAGAAAAGAGAATGCAGAAACAAACTGTACTGAGACAAGATAATGTAGAAACAAACTGTGTTGAGACAAGAGAATGTAGAAACAAACTGTGTAGAAATAAGAGACAGCTTTTAAGTGACAATCACACCCCATCTGATTTCTTCCCTTCCCACAACAAATGTTTTCAGGGGAAAAAAAAAATTCACTGACAAAAATACAATTGTTGAATTTGTGATTTCATGTAGAATCTTGTCTGGATATAAAACTTACCCTTCTCCGTAAATGTACAGGCCGTAGAAGGGGAAGTCCTCTCCTGGTTTCCCAAGACTTATCTTCTGCAGAAAGAGATTATCAGAGTTACTGTCCCTGCTCGTATATGACAGACAGCCTTCACAAAAACTGCAGCACAGTTTTTAACCTTTCTACTTACACTGATTATTGCATTTGACTGTTTCATACTGTCAAAATGTTGGATTATTGCTTTTCATTATCACATTTTCCTCTTATTTTCTCCAACCATCATTTCTTCTCTCTCCATCATTTTGTAAAACTAATCATACACTAGAATTTAGCTCTACTTCATTCAACCCAGTCTTGTGCCTCATTCTATTCCAGTTTTATTTTCCCTGCACTTTGGAGTTCTGCCAGAAAGATTCACCTCAATGCCCAGGTGTTTGTTGGTATTGTTTTTCTTTTCTTTTTTCTTGAAGATCCCTATCTATGGTTCATCTTGACTGCTGGCTCTTTTACTTGCGCAGTATGTGAGTTATCCAACTCCACTGTTTTATCGTATATTTTTACTTGACACAATCTTTATTTAGTCTCTGAGCTGGTAGTCCGCAGCTAGTCTCTGAGCTGGTAATCCACAGTGAAGAAATAACATGAAATAAGACAAACTGAATGCTGTTCTTGAACTATAAAGTTTGGTGATCTCTCATGGCAGAACAGTTACTTGTTTCACAAGGTCTGGAGGTTCAGATGTCATTTTGTTGTAACTTTTCTTGCTCTCACACCTAATTATCTGGTCTGCCTGCAATTTGTTTAGTTTCCTATCCTCTTGTATCCATTTTTTATCACCTACATAAAATTTATGCAGTAAATAAAAAAGTAAAAAGTTCAGCTAGAAGGAATAAAAGAGAGTACATGGACAATGAAGCAGAGAAGGCAGCAAAAACAGGAGACAGCAAAATTCTATATAACATACAAAAGAGGCTATCCAAAGAAAGACCAATCCTTAGCAAAACTGGCACACTTTTAATATCAAGTAAAGACCAAAAGACAAGTGTCCCTATGTGACATTTAACAGCACGGGAAGGATATAAGATATATAAGATAAGAAAGACCAAAAGCAAAGATGGGGCAAACACTTCCAAGAATTATTTAATCGACCACATCCAAAAGAACTGATACACCTTGGAACTGATTTACCATTCCCACAACTAAATGTAAACCTAGATGAAATTACACTGCATGAAATTGAAACAGCAGTGAATCTAATGGCTAAGAACAAAGTTGCAGGTGAAAATGAAATAACAGCCAAAATGTTAAAAGCTATTAACAGTGACAACATGAAACAACTACAGAGAATGTTCAATAAAGTTTGGAAAGAAGAAAAAGTCTCTTCTAAATGAAAAAAAGGAATCATTGTTAAAATACCCCAAAAAAGGCAGCCTTAGTGATTGCAACAACTGGAGAGGAGTAACCTTACTATCAGTTGTGTCAAAAGAATTTTGCAAAGTTATTCTGAATAAAATTCAAGATATAGTGGATGCTGCAATGAGAGAAGAACAGGCAGGATTTTGAAAAGGAAGAAGCTGTTTCGATCAGATCTTTACTCTAAGAATAATATTTGAAGAACATATTGAAAAGCAAAGACCGTTAATCCTGAACTTCATAGACTTTAATACAGTATTTGATAGCATACACAGAGAATCATTATGGAGGATTTTAAGAATATATGGATATCATCTATGACTGTCAACATCATTAGTGACCTCTACAATAGATATGTTTGTGCAGCCAATACAGACGAAGGAATGAATGTATGGTTCCAGATTGAAACGGGCGTGAAATAAGGATGTATATTATCTCCCTTGTTTTTGAAATTGCCATAGACTTCATAATGAAAAAAGTTGCAAAGGTAAAACGGGCATTGACTGGGTATGTGAGACCCAACTGGAAGATCTTGATTTTGCAGATGACATAACTCTTATCAGCGACAATATGAAATCTATGCAAGTAAACACAGATACCCTGTCTTCAATGGCTATTAAAATAGGACTTGAAATTAACAAGGATAAAACAAAAATAATGAAGGTTCTCATTAACGATGAAGGACAAATATACGTAGAAGGAACAGCTGTTGAAGAAGTAAACCATTTTTCATATCTCTGCAGCTATATAGACCACAATGGTGACACCAGAAAAGAAGTTAGAATTCGAATTGCCAAAGCAGCACTGACCTTCAAGAATCTTGAGAACATGGCATTCAAAAGTAAAAAAACCAAGTTAAGATTATTCAAATCAAATGTAATATCCACCTTCATTTATGCATGTGTAACTGAAAAACAACTAAAGAAATAGACAAGAAATTAGACTCTTTCGAAAACAAATGCTTAAGGAAAATACTCTGTATAAAGTAGAATGAATTAAAGAATAATGCAGAGATCAGACAGATGAGCAAACAACAACCTTTCTCATGGTTGATCAGAAAAAAGAAGGTGGACATATGTTGGTCATGTGATGAGAAGAAACAATCAGAGAATCCCCAAACAAGCTATCAAATAGAACACAACAGGCAGAAGAAAAAGAGGTTGACTGTGTGAAACTCTAAAGAGGACATTGTTAAGAGAAGCCAATTCAGAGGGCATAAAATCCCTTGATGAGATCGAAAAACTCGCCGAAGACAGGACATCTTGGCAAACTACCATGCCGGCCCTATGTGACATTTAACGGCACGGGAAGGATCAAGATGTAAGATATAAAATTTTCCATTTGTTTTCCAATATGGTACTTGGACTTGTACGAACTTCCTGTAACTGTGAGCTGTTGTTCTTTGCAGCAGATGCTGTAGAGGTGTTGAGGCACATATTTATGTTTCGCTGTGGGACCGGGTTATGGCGGCTACTTTTTCAATCCCGGAGTACAGCTAAAAAGCAGGAGGTGTGCAATGCTTCTTCAGCAGACTCCACCACCATGGAGACTATGGGGTACCACAGTGAGGTGGGACAGGGTCTTGGTCAGCTATGGGTTGCTATTACCTTATTGGGCATCTTCACCCCCTTCCAATATGGTAAAAAAGTAAACATGAAACTGAAGAAAAGCTACAGGTGAAAAAAAAAAATAGACCTTCTACAATGCACACATTTTTTGCCTCCATTTTGACCATGTAGCAGATTTTTCCTCTGATGGCAGAAACTGTAACACTGCCTGTTACAGCAAAATCCCACAATCATGATTTCTATCTCACTAATTTTTGCTAGTCATCATCAGCTTGTGCTACCTCTTCCCCACATCTGCTTGCTCTGTTTCTTGTTTTCAAGCCACTTTCTGTCCACATCAATGTCATCCTCTTTATTTTCTTTTCTTCAGAAGTGGTTTTCAACATAACAATACGGCTTTTCATTTAGCTAAACCATTTTAGCTATTTGTTTTTCAACATTTCTTTCAAATTTCACAATATGGTGTACATTTTTTTTTTACATATGTTAATTTCAAGGGGGTCAGTTTCGTTTATGGATGTTTATGGTCTAACATTTCCATCAGGTTGTCAACAGCATGTCTAGCCATACACCATAGCTTTAACACCAGCTGGAATTTAGTTTTAAACAAAATGTCCCATGGTCGTCGCGGGTTTATTTGGTAACCTATCAGTCACTGACTGCACCCAGGCCTGACAAACTTCTTTACGAACGCTTCACGACCACTGCTTTATGTTCCGTTTGTTCGCACAAAGCCAGTTGTTGTGCTTCTCTGCCGTGATTTCTGAATATTATGTACGTTTAATAACATATTTATGTACCTGATACTGTGGGTATTGAAACATATACGTCATTTCACATCTGTTATCTTCAAAGTTAGTCAGAAGATCGCGGAAACCATAAGCAATGATGCTCAGTACCAGGACCGCAACACTCCCGAATATGGGCGCCGCCATTTTGTCTGTTCTCGTTGTCATCATCACGTTCCGCGTCGATCAGTCGTTTGCATGTCGGAACTTTGCCTCCCTAACATCTCTCATGCAGGCCTCTCTGTTATAAGCAAGGCGCCCTGCTGCCGATGCATCCATTCGAAGATTATCAACACTGTCTTGCAAACCATCTTCGCCTTGGTCTTCCTTTCTTTTTCCCATTAGGCACCCTTCCAAGACGGCCATCTCCAAATTATGACGTTTAATGTGTCCAAAGTATTTAAATTTCCTCTTTACTAGCCAGCCTTCTTCGATATTAAGTTCTTGTAGTATGGATATACGCGCCGATATCATCTAAAATTTATGCAATGATTATCCGTCGCAGCCCCTTGCCTTTCTTCACCAACCCCTCAGTCAGCTTTCTTCTAATATTTTCGTGTTGATTTTCCCAGTTTTCTGTCTTCCGTGACCTGACTGGCAACACCTCCGTAACATCGTTACTAATCGATTTATCTTGCCCTCGCATTACATACTTGTCCACAACTCATGGGATCATCAGGTGCCGTGCCGACTGGCGTTGGCTATTATACTTCTCCAGAGTACACGATCTTTCATGCAGCCCATCAGCTCAGTTGGTGATCTCTAACACCATCCCGTCTAGTATCATTTCTCTTGGTCTTCCTCTTTATCTTCTTTCTTCTGTTTTTCCTGTTGTTATAATATTTTCAATGCCCCCTCTTCTCATTGCATGTCTTATGAAAGTACATTGTCTCTCTTATTTTTTGACAAGATTTTTTTGTCTCTCCAGCTCTTCTCATACATTCTTCATTAGTTATTTTTGCTGTCCAGGGGATTCGCAACATTCTTCTAATAAACCACATTTCTGCTGCTTGATACGGATATGTTTCTCATTCTCTGAAACGCAGTCTTTGGTTGGTCTGTTCTGTTCTGCATTTCCCATCTCAGTAATAACTGAGTTATTACTGCTCCACAACTGCATGCAAATTCTTTTTTTGACACGTTTATTACCGATGTCTCACAAAAGCATTGATAGCGTGGCCTGTACAGCATAAATAACACGTTTCCTCATTTTCAAAATGGCAGTCTATTAGTTATTTTCTTGTCTTAAAAAAATAGCTTTCATCAGAGATTTTCTGAGATCTCATCATAAAGTTAGCTGCAGCAGATCTCTGTAATAATATATCTAGTTTACTGGAGATAGTCATGTGATGAAAAGAAACAATCAGAAAATCCCAAAACAAGCTATCAAGTGGAAGACAACAGGCAGAAGAAAAGCCAACCATGTGAAACTAAAGCTTACCTTACTCTACATGAATCACTTTATTCTTTTTTTTTTGCACGACTAAAATGCTTAGTTCATAATTTGTAACATTGTAAGACAGTGCAAAAACTGGGGCAATCTTTACAATATTACAAGACAATACTAGAACTGGGACATTTTGCAACATTATGAGCACAAAAACATTAGGAAAGCAGAAGCATACAGATATCTAGGCACAACCTTCAACAGAAGCAAGGAAATTAAAATCAGAGTACAGACTGGGAATAAAATATACTTTGCCTTGCAACACTTGTTAAATTCCAAAATCCTATCCCAAAACACCAAAATAACAATCTACAAAACTATAATAGGACCAGCCGTCATGTATGGATCAGAAACATGGAGTACGACAAAGAAAGATGAACAACATTTGCACAAGATCCCAAGAATCTTTGGGCAGATAAAGGATACCAACAGTGGAGAATGGAGAGCTAGAAAGAACACTGAACTGAACAGCTTATTTAAATCCCAACAAATTATAAATGTCTTGAAACTGAACAGACTATGCTGGCTGGGCCATGTAGAAAGAATGAAAGAGAACAGACAAAAAAAAATTATGTAGACACAAGAGATGAGGGAAACAAGACCAAGGGACAGACCAAGACAGAGATGGAAAGACAACATAGAAGAGAATATAAAAGAAATTGGTGTCATCAACTGGAGAGAGAAGATTAGGAACAGAGAGGAATGGAGGCGAACTTTATCTGCAGCGATGAGCCTTAATGATTTGGAAAGCTGAAGGAGTACAAAAAGCTGGGATATTGTCAGTTAAACTGCTTCCACTATGAACTTTAAACCACAATGTGGACTTTACAGACATTGATCAGCCACATGTGGTTTATAACTTTAGAGCAGCCGTTAATATTTACAATAAAGGTAAAAGATAGAATCCCTGTTTCTATGCCATAAGGCATACGGTGTTAGATCTGCACTTCCATAACCTCCGACATATGAAAGTGTGATGTGGCATCACTGCTGGCCCACATTTACCTTCACAGATTTCTATGGTACCCATTTTTTTTTAAGGCTGGGTGGACTCCAGGGCACTTCTGGTGTGTTATCAGAAAAAAATCCCACTGCTGGGACATGACCCAGTACTACTGAATTAGTAAACTGAGCAGAAAACTAAATATTTACAACATGGCTGAAGTAATTCCAACATCACTGTAATATGTGAGAAGGTACTGTTGGTATGGGGGGAAACTGTTGAGTATGCTTTACCATTATGTTTTTTTACTAAAATGTTGAAAGCAGCAAAATGGAATTTGGAAGATGACCATTAGACAGTCCTGTTGTGTCTAAGTCTTCAACTCTGAAAATAAACCTACGTGTTAACAGCGTCATAAAGATTGCAAGTCACACTTCTAGTTCATGTATTTCTTCCTGCACATACTATTTCACAAGCCAAATGCTCAAGATCTGTAACTAGTTTCAGGACTATCCGTATTGACACATCTGTGTTCACAGCACAAGCAGAGTTAATTTTTCTTCTGTGTTGTAATCTACGCGGCCGGATGTGCATGTGTGAGATTTCAACTTTAATCTGAACATTTTATCCAGACACGGATGAATGACCTAACAGTAGTACACAGCAGATAAGAGTACCAAACTGTTTCTTGTGAATTTATGTCAAGACAACTAGGGCTTTTCTCAAATTGTTTCAGGCCGCTGCCAACACAACCCACCTTCTCCCTGCAGCATGGTCCACTTTAGGCACTAGTGAGAGAGAAATGTGCCCACAGATGAACTCTAAATTAACAGCAGAAATGCAGATGAAACCACTGACAACAATTATTGAGGAAAGACGCTGGCGATGGTTGGGACATGTGCTCCGAATGACTGACAACTCACTACCAAAAATAGCACTAAGATGGACACCACAGGGGAGCAGAAGTAAGGGTAGACCAAAAGAGACATGGAGAAGAACAACAGAAAGGATGTTGAGCAATAGAGGGCTCACCTGGGCAAGAGCAGAAAAAAAGGCGAAAGACAGGCATTTGTGGAAAACCCTTGCGGAAGCCCCATGTGCCCTGGGCACTTAAGGTTCAGAGAGAGAGAGAGATACAGAATGTAGTACTTATGGCAACATTCATGTTTACAAGAACATCTGTCCACACGCGATTCTCTGAAATTTTAGGATTTAAAGATATCTCAGTCCTTACATCTGAGAAGATTTTACATGCACTACATGTCCAGTTTTCTGAATTAACAGATATAAGCAGTGGTAGAAGTAGCTAACAACTGGTTCTATTTTGTGCTCCAGAACGTGTATGCTAGTACTGGCTGTGTGTCTGTCGGTATTACTTCTTGTCTCTCAGTGAAATAACCTTCTTCAAAGGTTCAAAAAATCAAACTCCAGCATCACTGTATTCAGGATAGTCTCACATATGCTCTGCCGCATTCATCCAGGAGTGAGCATGCCAATAGCTGAGTGGACTAACTTTGCGTGGTTAACAGTGTAGATATACGTGGCAGTATGACGTAAAAGACTTTCACAAAATTTTTGTTTTACAAGTCACAAAATAAGAATGTGAAACCTGGAGCTGCGAGTGGCGGCAGAGATCAAGACCATCCATCCAGGCAAGCTGTAAAAGGTGGTATCTGACACATTTATGCAGTTAGAAAAACTAACCACAGAACATGTCTACATTGCTAGGGACAAAAGCTATGCCACAAGTTGTTATGAGTGGATAAAAGGAGAATACAATCAACCTAATTACTTGCCTGAAAAGTTGACAACACACCAACCAGTGTTTTTATGAAAACTAAATCTGCTGCTCATATAGCATGAGACAACATGTACAACAGTATATAGAATGTAAGATAGATAACTCAGCTGAGAATTGGAAAATTAGTATGAGTTATCTTCTAAAGTAAACGTTTGTGAGTAGTCCACCTGCTGTTTGTGAGTAGTCCATCTGCTTTGTCTCAATCTGTACGTAGGTCACAGTTAAGGTATGACAGGAAAAAGGTCAGGTGAGAGAGAAATCGTATGACTGAGGGACAGTTGTGCTTTGTGTATCATCTGGGATAGATGTGGATTAGTCTGTAGTTGTTTAGTGAAACAGATGTAGAATAGAGTGTATTAGGATGTTATTATGGCAACAGTGAATTTAATGGCTAACAACAAAGCTGCAGGTGAAGATGAAATAACAGCCGAGATGCTAAAAGCTATCAATAGTGACAACATGAGACAACTACAGAGAATGTTTAACAAGATTTGGAAAGAAGAAAAGGTCCCTTCTAATTGGAAGAAGGGAATCATTGTGAAAATACCAAAAAAGGGCAACCTTAGTGACTGTAACAACTGGAGAGGAGTAACCTTAATATCAGTTGTGTCAAAAGTATTTTGCAAGGTCATTCTGAATAGACTCAAATATATATATGGAACATATGGAATTCAAAAGTTATAAGCACAAAAACCAAGTTAAGACTATTCAATTCAAATGTAATATCCACCCTCATTTATGCATGCGAAAGCTGGAAAACAACTAAAGAAATAGACAAGAAATTAGACTCTTTTGAAAACAAATGCCTAAGGAAAATACTCGGCATCAAGTGGAATGAATTCAAGAACAATGCAGAGATAAGACAGATGACTGAACAACAACCAGTCTCACGGGTGATCAGAAAAAGGAGATGGACATATGTTTGCCACTTGATGAGAAGAAATGATCAGAGAATCCCAAAACAAGCTATCAAGTGGAACACAACAGGCTGAAGAAAAAGGGGCAGACGGCGTGAAACTCTGAAGAGGACATTATTAAGAGAGGCCAAGTTAACAGGCATAAAATCCTTTGTTGAGGTTGAAAGACTCGCCGAAGACAGGAAAAATTGGCGAACTACTTTGCGAGCCCTATGTGACGTCTAACGGCACGGGAAGGATATAAGATATAAGTCTGCTGGGAACATGTCGTGGAGATGGAAATTACATCCAGTCTCTGTGTCCATGGATTTTGTTTATGCAATTGTCATTCTCGTCACATCGCTCATTGACTCATCGTTACCCTGTGCATCATTAAAGTCATTTCAGCTGTAAAGCTGCTTTTGTATTACTATTGCCACTGAGAGAGAATGAACGTTTCTTGTGAGCCAGTAGGTCTGTGAACTGAATAAGAAAACAGATGTAGAACAGTCGTGAATTAAAAGGAGATAAAGTATAACAGTAACATAAGAAAGTCAAACATGTGGTTAATGGAAAGAACATAACAACAGTGGGCAATAATGGAAATTTACACAGAGATGCATATTTATAAACAACAAGTTTACATCTACCCATAAACACAAGAGAGGTCCTGCTTTACATGGACAATGATCTATGTAGTTTTGTTTCAAATGAAAAGAGAATCACACTGAAGCTTTCACACGAATTTTATTTCCAACAGACAACTCTTCTTGTATTCAGCGCTATAAGAGAAGTAAGAGCTGACATGAACCAGTGACAAACTGCTGATTATTTAGCAGTGACATACTCCTTCCAAGACTCCAGAGTGCCATGGTTGGGCTTGTACTGAACCCCACAACCGTCGGGGACCAGTTTGCCTTCAGCTCTCATTCGTTCGTAATCCTGGCGTGCCCACTTGGTGAATCCCCACTTCTTGGAGACAACGATCTGAACAGAAAAAAACTAGCATTTAGTATCATAAACTGGCAAGGATCACAGATAAAATTGTGTCAAAGAGGGAGAAAAAAATCCTGGAAAAGCACCCCTAATATTTACTACTTCTGTGTTCAAGTGCTGGGTCATGCTAAACTGGAAGCTAGGTCACCTGGATGAAGCCCAGTTCTCTCCAGGTCCTTGCAGCAGCCCCACAGCCTCCTCCTCAGTGACTGGGTCTGGCTTTGTAGGTCAGTGAATGTTGTACACTATTTCAGTACATGCTCTGGGTTTTGTGCTCTATCCCGCGTCCATGCGAGATCTTGAAATGGTGTAGGCAGTCTGTTCTTAATCAAAACAGGACGGCATGTTGGTATCTCTGTAGCTGATGGACTGAACCAGTATCAGGAGCCCTCTTTGCTCACTGCTGCCTGCATTGTTTTTTTTTTATTATGGTCTTGACCTCTTTGTAAGTGACTTGGTGGTCGTGTTGTTTCATTTTACTGCCATTTTTGGAGAGCCTACTCTCTGATTCCCTGCTGTGCCACAGTGGGAGGGTATCCACTGCAGGGGCACTTCTGTTGATGTTAAGAGGCTGTTTTACTTCTGAGGTAACCTCCCGTAGGATTTTCTCCTTTCTGGTGCCTTTTAGTGGTTCCAGGAGTGATTTACTGTGAGGAAGACTGTCTTTGTTGGTCTTTGTAGCTTTCTGTTAGAAATGTTAGAGCGTTTAGCAGTGCTGTTGCTTCTGCTCTGAAGTTGAAGATATCTTACCAGCTGGAAAGGCCTTCTGACATTTGTTTTCATTGCTGTACTTATGAGATAAGTACTCCAATTTTCACGGATCCGTCTGTATATATGCGAGTCCATTCTTTTATGTGGTACATGCTATCATTTGTTATGACAGGACCATCATTTGTGAAGAATTTACTAAGACTGATAAAAAAATACATGTTATCCAAATTTACTGTACACTATAGATCATATAAGGCATATCACAGCTGTCATACTTTCTAGCCGCTCTCTAAATAAAATGTTGACATTCTTAATATAGTAAAATGTATGAAATATACAACAAAATATTGAACATGAAACTGACTACAAACATCAACTTGCTATATACAACTCTCCACACATCAACTTTTGAATGAAGCACTGGATACTCTACAGCGATGTGCTCCATCAAAAGAGAGCAGCTGGACTAAACAATTAAGAAGCACATTTAACCATTCACAATATCAGAAAATATTCTCAAGTACCTTCTGCCTGCCTGGATATTTGAACTTTGCTCGACGAAGAGCCTCGATGACCTGAACTTCATGTTGCTCACGAGCCCGCACCGACATGATGGGCTGGCCAATATGTACACGTGCCACTGTTCCTTGGGGCTTGCCAAATGCACCTCTCATACCAGTCTGCAGCCTACAACCACAATCAACAAATACATCAGCCACAAACAAACTTTTCCCATAAGTATAAGAATAATGAAGAAACAGCACATCACAATAAAACTCACCCAAGACTTCTATCACCTTAGCAGAAAAACTGACAAATATAAGTTATTAATACATGAACAAATTATACAACTTGTCATTAGACTGCTGACATTAGCACAAATTATACAACTTGTCATAAGACTGCTGACATTAGCACAAATTATGCAACTTGTCATTAGACTGCTGACATTAGCACAAATTATGCAACTTGTCATTAGACTGCTGCCATTAGCACAAATTATACAACTTGTCATTAGACTACTGCCATTAGCACAAATTATACAACTTGTCATTAGACTGCTGACATTAGCACAAATTATACAACTTGTCATAAGACTGCTGACATTAGCACAAATTATGCAACTTGTCATTAGACTGCTGCCATTAGCACAAATTATACAACTTGTCATTAGACTACTGCCATTAGCACAAATTATACAACTTGTCATTAGACTGCTGACATTAGCACAAATCCTTACTGTCATGTTTTAGGCAGCTTCTAACATTTACTTGTACCAAACCGCCAAAAGTTCAAAGTCTGCTTGGAGAAAAATCGCACCACAAAAACTGTCACCCCTACCTGTCAGCGCCGGCACACGACAACATCTTGTTGATACGGTTCACATGGAAGGGATGCAAACGAACTCGGAGGTGAAAAGCATCTTTCCCACAGTTCTTGACCAGGTACTTGTTGGCACAGATACGGCCAGCCTCCAGAGCTTCAGATGAAAGCTGCTCATACTCATCAGAGATCATGTGCACACACAGAGGGAACTCATCCACGCGGGCTTTCTTGCGTCCCAGATCAAAGATTCTGATCTTTGCATCTTAGAAACATTACACACACACAAAAGATAAATTTTTTTAAAACTTGCAGCAAACTTGTGTAGCATTGTAAATATTATACTCTTGAACTCAAGTACTGGAAATATAAACCTGTTCCGTTGACACTGACGTGTGTGACTGGTTGCTAATATAAGCATTATAAAGCCCTCATTTGTTTTCTTCATGTACAAATTGTCTTTGTTGGTTCTGCTGTTTACAGGTGTATTTCTGTTTATGCATGCAGTTTCTGACCAACATTATACTGTGTGTCTTTGGTTTAACCAAAATAAAAAAGTTATCAGCAGCAGGCTGCCCTGAAGTGCATAAATATTTAATTGTACAGAAGAATATAACAAACAACAACGTTACACTCACCAGGGACACCACGACAAAAGCGTGACTTTGGATAAGGCTTGTTTTTGCAGTAGCGGTAACTGTTGAGAAAAAGAAATACATTTGATAAAATCTATGACACCATAACTTTCAACAGAATGAAAACAGCTATTAAATCTTATGCAACACTGCTTAAAGGCATCCAGCAGCTGACCAGTAGGTTATGATTTGTGTTTGACATGCCCAATGTGGACGAGATTCATTTACGATCTATTGTAAGGTAGTACAGCTGACGAACAAATAAAAAAATACACTAGTTGTCTTGAGGTTTCTGAAACACAACCACCACCTCACCTAGTTCAATAATTAACAACGCAAGCGAATATTTTTCATTTTCAAGCGCAGTATACTTCATATTTCACTCTCACAAATATTTTAGTATCTTACAACCGATCAACTCTCCCTCAAACCCCAACTAGTACCTATGTGTGCTGGTAGTGAAATGTCTATTAAAAAAAAATATGATATTATCTTATCTTATATCCTTCCCGTGCCGTTAAACGTCACATAGGGCTCGCAAAGTAGTTCGCCAATTTTTCCTGTCTTCGGCGAGTCTTTCAACCTCATCAAAGGATTTTATGCCTGTTAATTTGACTTCTCTTAATAATGTCCTCTTCAGAATTTCACGCGGTCTGCCTCTTTTTCTTCGGCCTGTTGTGTTCCACTTGATAGCTTGTTTTGGGATTCTCTGATCATTTCTTCTCAAAAAGTGACCAACATATGTCCATCTTTTCCTGATCACCCATGAGACTGGTTGTTGTTCAGTCATCTGTCTTATCTCTGCATTGTTCTTGAATTCAGTCCACCTGATGCCGAGTATTTTCCTTAGGCATTTGTTTTCAAAAGAGTCTAATTTCTTGTCTATTTCTTTAGTTGTTTTCCAGCTTTCACATGCATAAATGAGGGTGGGTATTACATTTGAATTGAATAATACCAGAGCCATATATCGATAACTTACCATCTTGCTGGTCGACGTCCCATTCTGATCTGAAATTATACACAAAATAGAAGTTTTATTATCCGCTATAAGTTTTTCAATGAAAATGATCAAAAATTCGTCTTTATTTAAAGTTTTAAAATGAGCTGAATCACGATGATGAACGATAAACATTCCATCTTATTCGATACCTACGGGTCACAAACTCCCGACCCAGGAAAAGAGAAAGAACTCTAGCTACCGGAAGTCGAAGTCATGTGACCAATCAGAGTTATCTCCTCCTGTCGGGTGGTAAAGAGAGTAGCCGTCTGGTGGGCGAGACCTTTTGTCTGCTACGGACAACATGTAAACAAAGTTACACCCGTAAAGAGCTGTGTTTCAAACATGTTCCAAATAAGGGAATAGCGACAAGTCACACCATTCAGAATGAGTGGTAAGAGTACAAATTTACTGTCTTTTTCCAGAATAAAATGACAAACTGATACCAGTCAAAGCATTGGTCAATATGTTTGTGACTTCGCCATTAACCATCAACGCTCACTGCAAAAGATACTTTAAAACAGTCACTTGTCGTAGTGATTGTTATGTAGACGAGGTCTCAAAACCATAATGAAATAAAATAAAAAATGTTAGGTATTAATCATCATCATGCGGTGCCATATCCACAGAAGTTGGGGGTGGGTCCGGTCGGTGCATTACCCTGGGCCCAGATGGCTTCCCTGTTTTAAAAGGAGCGGGCCTCCTCCTCTGTTTTAAGGCTGGCCTGTAGTGAATGAAAATGAAAACAGAATGAAGAATCAGTGATTTTTTTTTCGGGGTGGGGGGGGGGTGGGGAGATATAGTTTTGCACTATCTTGGAGGCACTGGGCTCCTGTCTTGATGGTGCACTTGGATAGTCGTGTATCTTGTTTTTGATCTCTCTCACTAACACCATTGACACTGATGTGACCCCAATGCTGTCATCTATGTAGCATCTATAGAAAGCTGAAAAGGGGCCTCTAAAGGCACTCAGAACCTTGCGTTCGAAGTGGCCCATGAACAGACATGCATAGCTGGAGCCCATTTTGGTACCAGCTGATTGTTATCAGCAGCTCACCTCAGGGTTGGTGATAATTGTTACTGACCCACAGTTGACTGTTCATCTCAGGGTTGGTGATAATTGTTACTGACCCACAGTTGACTGTTCACCTCAATGACGATGAATTTTAGCTGACCAACACTTTGTTCTCCTCACAGTAGGTCTCTCTGGTAACATGCAGGAAACTCTGCTGTAGAAAACAGAACAACACAGCATCCTAGATCATCAGAGGAAGTACCCCCTCTCTCAGATAAGTGTTTCAGCCCTGTTAAACTCTTGACATGGGGGGGGGGACCCTGGGTCATGACTCCCAAGGGTCTGTGAGTTTGCTTTTTTTTTTTTTTTTGTCCCATACCGGGATAGAACCATGGTCTTCTGTTCTAGCTGAGTGAGTAGAGATCACAGAGGAAGGTAAATGCAGTCCTAAAAATAAACCATGCAGAAGATGGATGTGTTGGACTGAAAGATGCAGGTAAATAGCAGCCTAGAAGTAAATAGTGACACAATACAGTCATCTTTTTCAAGACAAACACAAAAGAAGAAGAGGAAACTTCAAAAACCGTAAAGAATAATGTAGAAATCAAGTGTGAAAATCATGTAGGTAAAGCTGAAAAGACTGAAAGATAATGGTACAAACAGAATGAGCAGTAGCTCGATTTTGGCAGCAGAGAACAATACTTTGATATTTAATCTCCTTTTTTTTTAAAACAAAGCCACTGTTTCTGTGGGAACTAACCTTTCTGGTATCATATATGATCAGCAAGAAGTCAAACATAACAGTCTTGTATGACAAAGACTGGTATGTATGTTACTGAGTAAGATAAAGGGAAAGGAAATCCTATTGTACCATGGATGCATGTAGTGGTGTTAGGGCCATATTTTCTTTGCTGTCAGCATGCTAGTGAGTGATGTGGCCAGCTTTCCTTACCCAACTCCAGAAGGAGGCAGGTACCCATTTCTGGTGACTGGGGTGCCTCCAGCTAGATTCGAACCCCCTGCCCTTCACCATGAGAGGCTGATGCACTAACACTCCACCACCCAGGCACCTATGTTACTGAATATAGACTTTAATAGAAAATATTTTTCTGATTTATTTCATTCCAGTCAAGGTCTTGAAGTTTTTTTAGCTTTATGGGGCCATAATATAAACTATTTTGTATCCTGTCTAGGAGTTGATATCCATCAGAATGAACGTCAGGCAATTTTAACAAGACTGCTGGATGCTGTGAAACAAGTGAGGACATATATTTGAGTTTTGCTTCTACGTAATCCAATAACTGCAGGGCTTCTGTTTATATGAGTAAGAATTGACACATTAACAAATGAATGGTAACTAACAGGATCACTAGAAAATTAGCTCATTAAAAAAATGAGAAAACAATCACTTGAACAGATACGATTTGGATAGATCAAATTTAAAAAAAGTAAAATAGCACAAATCATAAACAAGCATTTGATCCTTGTATGTGACTGGCATAGATGGGTGGAGATAAAAAGTCTGTCCAGTGTAGCATTTTGTGGACCATAACTTGCTGCTTGTGTCACCCAGCCAAGCCTCCGTTCTGCATCTGTGTTGGTACTTCTAGTAACACTTTTTGTATGACTACCGGGCCAAGGATCACTATAGTCCCTGTGGTAGTGGAGTCTGTTAAAGAAGCACTGGACATGCCCTGCTGTTTTGCTCCAGCCAGTGTCTGAAGAAATAGTTGCTGCAACCCAGAATCCCACTCAGCATGATTCTGTGCATCAGCACTGCATCAGCTGCATAGTACACCTTGGTAACATTTCAGAGAGTTAGAGCAACAAGAGGAGCTGAGGTGAGTGAAGTTTGAGTATGGTGCAAGTACTAGTCATTAGCACAAGTTTGTGGCCAGAGCCTGTGTTGTGTGTGAGAAAAATGAGGTTACAGTAAGAAGAATGGTTGAGTTGTTGCTGACTGAGTCACTGCTGCTGTTATCTCATTTCAGTGTCAGGTTCGGTTTGGTGGGAGGTCAGAGCTAGCAACAGATTCGGACAGCAGGTACTTGTTTGTTTTGTTTTTTTCTGTTGTTTTTTTTTGGAAGGAGTATCTGCAGTGTAAACCAGTACTTTGAGCAAGGAGTAGTGAATTGATATAGCGAAGTGGCTTACAGAATGAACACTATGTCAGAAACAATCTTAGCTGCACTTGTAATTTTTCTCTGTGTGTGTCACACTTTAGTACAAAGGACACAACAAAACTTGAACATTATTGCGCTTTCTTTTCCACATCCCACCATCAAACCCATGCTTCATCATGAGACTGTACCCACACTTCATGAGACTGTACTCACACTTTATCATGAGACTGTACCCACACTTCATCATGAGACTGTACCCACACTTTATCATGAGACTGTGCCCACACTTTATCATGAGACTGTACCCACACTTCATCATGAGACTGTACCCACACTTTGTCATGAGACTGTACTCACACTTTATCATGAGACTGTACCCACACTTCATCATGAGACTGTACCCACACTTTATCATGAGACTGTACCCACACTTCATCATGAGACCGTACCCACACTTCATCATGAGACTGTACCCACACTTCATCATGAGACGGTATATGATATATTATGTTTCTCTTTAGGGTCTCATGTTTATGTGCTGCCTGGGAGTCAGCTCTTCAACATGGGATGAAGAAAAGCAGCAAAGCTCTCTCTACTTTCAAGTAATGACTGTCTGAGTTTTCAGTATTTTTTTATATGTTGATTCATTGGAGGTTATTTTTGTGTGACAGGTTCAAAGGTTTATTTCACTAGCAGACTTTTTTTTTTTACAGAAAATAGATGCAATGAACAAATTCTTTCATGTCATAGACAAATTCTAATCACACATTGCCCAGTAGATGCAGCAGTTATTTTTAGTATGTATTTGTTATTCATAACATTAAGCACAGTTTGTTCAGTAAACCATATACATAATGCATGTTCTACCTTGTAACATACTTGCAGGCAGATGACCGAGAGGGCGGGTCTAGGAAAGGTTACGGAGCTTTTCTCCGATATCAAGCGGATTGAAACTGAGCCATGTGAGTTGTCACTCAGTAGTAGCAAGACAGTGGACGTTTCTGATATCCTGCTTTTAAAATAAATATCTACATTTGTCCAAGCACAAAATTTGGTGCAGTTCATAGTGAACTAGCTTGTAATGTAAAGGCTATAAGTTAGAGAACAGTTATTGTAATGGTTAACTCATTGGCTGTCATCCTCGCTATAGCGAGGTCTTCCGGTTAGTCTGGTGACTGCCATCCTCATTATAGTGAGCTTTGTTTCGTTGCAGTGTAAAACTAGTGTAACTTTTAATTGTACATGATTTATCTGCACATGTCTGGTGACCTTTCATAGTTCAGTCCAAAGCATGGCTAACAACCAAGTGAAATTGATGTTTTTAATCGAGAAATTTCAATATTTATTGTGATTTTGGAGGCATAAGGACATGTCCTATGACCCGACCACTGTTCCTTAATGTACCCCAGGTAGATCTAGACCTATTAACTCTTCCCCATGCCACAGGAAGAAAAGTGGATGTTCAGTTACTTGCCAGAGGAAAAGCGCGGGTCTTGATATGTTAGGGGGTATAGTTGTAAAATGGAATGGAAAACAGTATTTACATGTACTTCCGTGTACTTATTATGTTTCAAAGTATAACTAAATGTATGAAAATTTCATAAATGCAGAGTTTTTTAGGAAAAAGGCAGTAATGTGATGTTTTTAGACAATGATTGTGCCCAGCTCACCATCGGCTAGGTCTAGATCTACACTACTTACCATCTGAGATGTCCAGATCTACTTGTCGATCTCGTATTCTGATTCTGTGTTGCATTCTTGCTAAATTAATGTCTGAAATAACCTCCTAACTACTTCTCCAGTCATCTAAATATGTCTAGATCTACTTGGGATACATTCAAGAGCAGTGGGGTGGTCACAGGCAGTGTCCATACCCCTATCTACATGATCAAAAATTGAAAATTTTCCATGTTTCTCTTCCTTTTTCTCGCTCGGCATCGCTCGTGTCTAAGGACTCTTTCACCATTTTGAAAAGTGCCACCGGAAACGTGGATGAAATATGTACAATCTAAATGTTACACCGGTTCTTTTATTGAAACAAACCATGATCGAAATTCCAACCATTGGCACGCATCGGGAAACCGGAAGGATCGAAAATTCGACCACTGGCACGGAAAGAGTTAAATGGACTGGAGAAGTAGTTAGAAGATTATTTCAGACATTATTTTAGTGAGAGTGCCACCACATGATGAGATCGGATGAAAATTTAAGTAGATCTGGAAATCGCCAATGGTAAACATTGTACATCTAGGTATCGCCGCTGGTAAGCAGTACACAGTTATCAGGTAAAATCATCACACTACTTTTTTCCTAAAAAACTCTTCATTTATGAAATCTTCTTACACTACAGCTATTTTCGTGCATAATATGTATACATTTAAAGTGGAAATACTTTGTACATTCACTTTTACAACTATACCCCCTGTACATATCAAGACCCACGCTTTTTGTGTGGCACAGATGGGAGCATCTGCGTTTTTTTTTTTTCTGCAGCACAGGAAGCGTTAAGTCAGTCCACCTGGAAAGATTAGTATCTGACATATTTGTGTTGTTGAAGCTTCAGCTTCTAGCAGTGTGTTATTTCTGTCTGTAGTGTTCTGGTACTATGTGAAGGAGCATCTAACAAAGCATGAGTTCCAGAGGTTCAGCAAGTTGAAGTTAGTGAACACAGACTCTGGAAGAGGAAGAGCTTGGCTCAGGGCATCGTTAAATGAGCATTCTCTGGAGCGCTACATGCATATGTTGATAGAGAGTGATGAAATGCTTTCGTAAGTGTTGCCATCTTGTTTGTGTTGTGATGATATAAGCATATGTTGGTAGAGAGTGGTGAGATGCTTTCGTAAGTGTTGCCATCTTGTTTGTGTTGTGATGATATAAGCATATGTTGATAAAGAGTAATGAGATGCTTTCGTAAGTGTTGCCATCTTGTTTGTGTTGTGATGATATAAGCATATGTTGATAGAGAGTGATGAGATGCTTTCGTAAGTGTTACCATCTTGTTTGTGTTGTGATGATACAAGATATGTTGATAGATAACTAAAATGCTGTATCAACTGTTACCATCTTGTTTGTGTTGTGATGATACAAGATATGTTGATAGAGTACTAAAATGCTGTATCAACTGTTACCATCTTGTTTGTGGTGTGATGATACAAGATATGTTGATAGATAACTAAAATGCTGGATCTAGTGTTTTACCATCTTGTTTGTGTTGTGATGATACAAGATATGTTGATAGAGTACTAAAATGCTGTATCAACTGTTACCATCTTGTTTGTGTTGTGATAATACAAGATATGTTGATAGAGTACTAAAATGCTGTATCAACTGTTACCATCTTGTTTGTGGTGTGATGATACAAGATATGTTGATAAAGTACTAAAATGCTGTATCAACTGTTACCATCTTGTTTGTGGTGTGATGATACAAGATATGTTGATAGAGTACTAAAATGCTGTATCAACTGTTACCATCTTGTTTGTGTTGTGATGATACAAGATATGTTGATAGATAACTAAAATGCTGGATCTAGTGTTTTACCATCTTGTTTGTGTTGTGATGATACAAGATATGTTGATAGAGTACTAAAATGCTGTATCAACTGTTACCATCTTGTTTGTGTTGTGATAATACAAGATATGTTGATAGAGTACTAAAATGCTGTATCAACTGTTACCATCTTGTTTGTGGTGTGATGATACAAGATATGTTGATAGAGTACTAAAATGCTGTATCAACTGTTACCATCTTGTATGTGGTGTGATGATACAAGATATGTTGATAGAGTACTAAAATGCTGGATCTAGTGTTTTACCATCTTGTTTGTGTTGGTAATCTTTGAAACTTTTTTTTTTCTGAGCAATCCAAATCTTTTCTTTGCTATTAATTCATGCTTTCTTCCTTCCTTTTTTTTCTTTCTTTTTTTAAATAGCAATGACAGCACTTGCAGTTTTAGAACTTTCTGAGATGTAAGAGATGTTCTGAGTGCTATATAACTTTTTGTAAAAAAAAATGTTATGTGAATTGCAGAACATGTTTTGAATACTATAAGATATATAAGAGATGTTTTGACTGCTATAAAACCTGATATAAGAGATATTTTGAATACTATAAGATATATAAGAGATGTTGTGACTGCTATAAAACCTGATATAAGATATTTTGAATACTATAAGATATATAAGAGATGTTCTGACTGCTATAAAACCTGATATAAGAGATGTTTTGAATACTATAAGATATATAAGAGATGTTGTGACTGCTATAAAACCTGATATAAGAGATATTTTGAATACTATAAGATATATAAGAGATGTTCTGACTGCTATAAAACCTGATATAAGAGATGTTTTGAATACTATAAGATATATAAGAGATGTTTTGACTGCTATAAAACCTGATATAAGAGATGTTTTGAAATCTCCAAGATATGTTAGAGATGTTCTGACTGCTATAGAACCTGAAATGTTTTGAATGTTATAAGACGTATGAGATGTTTTGACTGCTGTAGGACCTGATATTAGAGATGTTTTGAATGCAATAAGATATATAATAGATGTTCTGAATTCCATAGAGTCAGGGATAAGAAAACACGCTCACCAGAAGAACAAGAGCAGATGACTGTGGCTGAAATGTCATGTGGTTGCTTTGATTATATTGCTGAGAAACAGGTTGTGTGCCTTGTTGGAGATGTCATTGAGGTGTTGATGGAATCATAAGCCAGCCTCTTGAGTACACATTACAATGCTTGCATATTATCACATATATGATATTGTGGGATATGCAGGTGAAGCCCACATGAATGGATACCACAGATTTGGGAAGTGCTACCTGACTAGTTTCAACAGCGAAGGGGTGAGTATTGCCCCTGCAGGTTCTAGTTCCAGAAAAAGATGTGTCAGCCGACCTGAAGTGGCTTTTGACAAACAAGTCCTTTAAGTTCTTGTCCCGCCCACATGCCAGTAGAGGAGGTTCAGTAAAGAGTGCCTGTGTATCAGGTTCAGCACATGCCAGTAGAGGAGGTTCAGTAAAGAGTGCCTGTGTATCAGGTTCAGCACATGCCAGTAGAGGAGGTTCAGTAAAGAGTGCCTGTGTATCAGGTTCAGCACATGCCAGTAGAGGAGGTTCAGTAAAGAGTGCCTGTGTATCAGGTTCAGCACATGCCAGTAGAGGAGGTTCAGTAAAGAGTGCCTGTGTATCAGGTTCAACCGGAGGAGAGGCGGGTGATGTAACAAGATACTTTTCAGTGTCAAAGTGTGGAGATGGTATGCCAGAACCAGTTTCACCCTGTGGGAATGGCAGGGGAGCTTGGGAGAGAGGACGTCCTGGTACGGCTGATGTGACTCGGTGCCGTCGTGAGGACATTCTGTGGATAACCCCACTGTCGGAATAATGCAAGCATCCTGTAGGGCTCATTATGGAAGTCAAGTTTCTTGCAGTATAAGCAATGCAGTCAAAGATGTTGCAAGAAGGGAATTGAATCCCTGCAAGGGCAAGGGTGAGGGAAGGATTATAGGAGGTTTTGGAAGGCAGTTTTTCTTCAAACTTCCGTGTGTCATGTACACTTTTTTTGCTGGATAGTGCCAGTAACGTATCTCAGATCCAGCAGACATCAAGCAAGAATGTTGAGCATTATTAGTAAATCATACATATAAACATTTGTGTGTATTTTTGTTTAATTCATAATGTCTGTGGTGCACATGATACTGATAGATGTATGTGCTCCTCCTCTTAGACAACATTATGAAAGCTGGGCCTTCCTTCGTGACTTGGAAAGGAGCAGCATGTTACCAAATATGGCAGCAGGTACTGAGTTTCTGTCTTTCTTATGTCTCATTTGCATGTGTTACCAAGTATGATATTAAGTAGTAAATTTAGTCTTTGTGCTGTGTCAGTGTTATCATGTTACTAAATATGATATTTCTTATTTCTGTTTCTGTTTGAAAGTTTTGTCTTGTCTTCTCTCCTTCCTCGTATACTTTTCAGTGTTTGAAAATCTGGAAGTTATTTTGTTCTCTTTTAAAATAGTTTTTTTTTTCTGTTTCAAAAACTACAGGTTTAGGTTCCATATTGTTTGCAATCACAGTAGATAGACCGGAGCTAAATAAAGCATACAGTTCACCCAACTCGGTCCACGTGCAGAGCAGCATCGACTCGGTGGATGAGACACAGAAACAGGATGAACCTAAACCTGTCATATCTGAGAGTGTTTCACCTGCCTCCAGTATGTGATTATTTGTTTTTATGTGTAATGTTTTTGTTGTTATTTAAGCTGTTTGTTGATCTAGGTTAAGCTGCTTGTTGATCTGAGTTAAGCTGTTTGTTGATCTGAGTTTTGTTGCTTTTATTTATATATATATATGCAGCAGATATGTAGTTTAACACTTAAAGGTTGCTGTTTGTTCACACACAATGTACTTGGACACACTCCTAGTAGGACTTTATCTGACATGAATTCCCATATGTGCACTGACACATGTGCATATAATTCAGTCTAGTGTGTCTCATCCAGCAGGCAGACTTTATCTGTTTCCAGAAGCAGTTTCCCTAACACTTGTGTCAGGTACCCAATTTTTGCAGCCAAAGGTACTAAAAGATGACAATAGTGGATCACAAGCCTACAACTGCTGCATGAGAAGGCAGTCCAGTTTTGTCCCCTTTCTACATTTAGTTTTGATGTTGGTGGTTGAAAGTGTTGTCAGAGTCTGGGCCCGGACAGCAGAGTATCTGTGGTTAGCTTTTGTTTTGTGAGCAACATACACAGAAAATTAAGATCTCGTCATGTGTAGATGAGTGTGGTTTCTGTGAAAGAAGTCCACATTGCTGAAATTTTTTATCATTATCATTCACTGAGTTCTAGATATAAAGAGTATGTCTGTTAAAGATACAGTTTTTGAGCACAAGAACACATCATATAATAAATGCAATTTTTTTTTAGTGATTAATGATGTATCAACTGTTTCCCTTTTAGGTGTAATGGAAGGTTTTTTTTTTTTGAAGGTTAATTATGGATATGATCTCAGAAGTATTGGGATTAGTTCTAGGATTAGTTGTAGACTCATATGTATGTTTCTCCATGATATGTTGGTGATAGGATTAGTTGTAGACTTGTATGTCTGTTTCTCCATGATATGTGGGTTATAGGTTTAGTTGTAGACTTGTATGTCTGTTTCTCCATGATATGTTGGTGATAGGATCAGACATCACTTTTTTTTTTAATTTCAGTATTATAATGTTGTGTCTGTCACACTGGGACATCCAGTGTTATAATGTTGTGTTTGTCACACTGGGACATCCAGTGTTATAATGTTGTGTCTGTCACATGCGAACATCCAGTTTTATAATGTTGTAGCTGTCACATGGGGACATCCAGTGTTATAATGTTGTGTCTGTCACATGGAGACATCCAGTGTTATAATGTTGTAGCTGTCACATGGGGACATCCAGTGTTATAATGTTGTGTCTGTCACACTGGGACATCCAGTGTTATAATGTTTGTCTGTCACATGGGGACATCCAGTGTTATAATGTTGTAGCTGTCACATGGAGACATCCAGTTATAATGTTGTCTGTCACATGGAGACATCCAGTTATAATGTTGTGGCTGTCACATGGAGACATCCAGTTATAATGTTGTCTGTCACATGGAGACATCCAGTTATAATGTTGTATCTGTCACATGGAGACATCCAGTGTTATATGTTGTGTCTGTCACACTGGGACATCCAGTGTTATAATGTTGTCTGTCACATGGGGACATCCATGTTATAATGTTGTCTGTCACATGGACATCCAGTGTTATAATGTTTGTCTGTCACATGGGGACATCCAGTGTTATAATGTTTGTCTGTCACATGAGACATCCAGTGTTATAATGTTGTATCTGTCACATGGAGACATCCAGTTTTATAATGTTGTGTCTGTCACATGGAGACATCCAGTTTTATAATGTTGTATCTGTCACATGGAGACATCCAGTGTTATATGTTGTGTCTGTCACACTGGGACATCCAGTGTTATAATGTTGTGTCTGTCACACTGGGACATCCAGTGTTATAATGTTGTCTGTCACATGGAGACATCCAGTTATAATGTTGTCTGTCACATGAGACATCCAGTGTTATATGTTGTGTCTGTCACATGAGACATCCAGTGTTATAATGTTGTGCTGTCACATGGGGACATCCAGTGTTATAATGTTGTATCTGTCACATGGAGACATCCAGTTTTATAATGTTGTGCTGTCACATGGGGACATCCAGTTTATAATGTTGTAGCTGTCACATGGGGACATCCAGTGTTATAATGTTGTGGCTGTCACATGGAGACATCCAGTTATAATGTTGTCTGTCACATGAGACATCCAGTGTTATAATGTTTGTCTGTCACATGGGGACATCCAGTTTATAATGTTGTGTCTGTCACATGAGACATCCAGTGTTATAATGTTGTGTCTGTCACATGGGGACATCCAGTGTATAATGTTGTAGCTGTCACATGGGGACATCCATGTTATAATGTTGTGGCTGTCACATGGAGACATCCAGTTATAATGTTGTATCTGTCACATGGAGACATCCAGTGTTATAATGTTGTCTGTCACATGGAGACATCCAGTTATAATGTTGTCTGTCACATGGAGACATCCAGTTTTATAATGTTGTATCTGTCACATGGAGACATCCAGTTATAATGTTGTCTGTCACATGGAGACATCCAGTTTTATAATGTTGTAGCTGTCACATGGAGACATCCAGTTATAATGTTGTCTGTCACATGGAGACATCCAGTTTTATAATGTTGTAGCTGTCACATGGAGACATCCAGTTATAATGTTGTATCTGTCACATGGAGACATCCAGTTTTATAATGTTGTATCTGTCACATGGACATCCAGTGTTATAATGTTTGTCTGTCACATGAGACATCCAGTGTTATAATGTTGTGGCTGTCACATGGACATCCAGTGTATAATGTTGTAGCTGTCACATGGGGACATCCAGTTATAATGTTGTAGCTGTCACATGGGGACATCCATGTTATAATGTTGTCTGTCACATGAGACATCCAGTGTTATATGTTGTGTCTGTCACATGGGGACATCCAGTGTTATAATGTTGTCTGTCACATGAGACATCCAGTGTTATATGTTGTGTCTGTCACATGGACATCCAGTGTTATATGTTGTGTCTGTCACATGAGACATCCAGTGTTATATGTTGTGTCTGTCACATGAGACATCCAGTGTTATATGTTGTGTCTGTCACATGGAGACATCCAGTTTTATAATGTTGTAGCTGTCACATGGACATCCAGTGTTATATGTTGTGTCTGTCACACTGGGACATCCAGTGTTATAATGTTGTGTCTGTCACATGGAGACATCCAGTGTTATAATGTTGTGTCTGTCACATGGGGACATCCAGTGTTATAATGTTGTGTCTGTCACATGGAGACATCCAGTGTTATAATGTTGTGTCTGTCACATGGAGACATCCAGTGTTATAATGTTGTGTCTGTCACATGGAGACATCCAGTGTTATAATGTTGTGTCTGTCACATGGGGACATCCAGTGTTATAATGTTGTGTCACATGGGGACATCCAGTGTTATAATGTTGTGTCTGTCACATGGGGACATCCAGTGTTATAAGTTGTGTCTGTCACATGGGGACATCCAGTTTTATAATGTTGTGTCTGTCACATGGGGACATCCAGTGTTATAATGTTGTGCTGTCACATGGGGACATCCAGTGTTATAATGTTGTGTCTGTCACATGGGGACATCCAGTGTTATAATGTTGTGTCTGTCACATGGGGACATCCAGTGTTATAATGTTGTGTCTGTCACATGGGGACATCCAGTGTATAATGTTGTGTCTGTCACATGGAGACATCCAGTGTTATAATGTTGTGTCTGTCACATGGGGACATCCAGTGTTATAATGTTGTAGCTGTCACATGGGGACATCCAGTTTTATAATGTTGTAGCTGTCACATGGGGACATCCAGTGTTATAATGTTGTGTCGTCACATGGAGACATCCAGTTTTATAATGTTGTAGCTGTCACATGGGGACATCCAGTGTTATAATGTTGTGTCTGTCACATGGGGACATCCAGTGTTATAATGTTGTAGCTGTCACATGGGGACATCCAGTGTTATAATGTTGTGTCTGTCACATGGGGACATCCAGTGTTATAATGTTGTGTCTGTCACATGGGGACATCCAGTGTTATATGTTGTGTCTGTCACATGGGGACATCCAGTGTTATAATGTTGTGTCTGTCACATGGGGACATCCAGTGTTATAATGTTGTGTCTGTCACATGGGGACATCCAGTGTTATAATGTTGTGGCTGTCACATGGGGACATCCAGTGTTATAATGTTGTAGCTGTCACATGGGGACATCCAGTGTTATAATGTTGTGTCTGTCACATGGAGACATCCAGTGTTATAATGTTGTAGCTGTCACATGGGGACATCCAGTGTTATAATGTTGTGTCTGTCACATGGAGACATCCAGTGTTATAATGTTGTGTCTGTCACATGGGGACATCCAGTTTTATAGTGTTGTGTCTGTCACATGGAGACATCCAGTGTTATAATGTTGTGTCTGTCACATGGGGACATCCAGTGTTATAATGTTGTGTCTGTCACATGGGGACATCCAGTGTTATAATGTTGTGTCTGTCACATGGAGACATCCAGTGTTATAATGTTGTGGCTGTCACATGGAGACATCCAGTGTTATAATGTTGTGGCTGTCAGACAGACACACCCAGGTGTGAGACAAATTCATTCTCTGTAGCATCTTAATTATGTATGGAAGAATAGCATGTCTGTTTCTGTCTTAGACTCTCTCCGTCTCTTGATAAGCTTATAACCCCCCCCCCCCCTTCTTTCTCGATGAAGTATGAATGTCTGTCTGTACTGTCTGTGTGATTAACTTTCTTGCCACCCACTAACATGTTTTTATTGAACATCAGAGCGAGATCACTCAAGTATTACCCACGGTACATATGTACAACATGAAACATGTTGAGATAATTAATGTACGGTGTATGTGAAGTAGCCAGATTTGACACGTAAAGCCTAGTAAACATGAGGAAATTTTGATAACTAATGATAAAAGTGCATGATATCAGATCAGTAAACATACCAAGGACAACAGTTATCATCCTTCTGCACATGGCTAAGTGTGATAATCACTGGAGCCTGTTATCTAAGTTTGACATGTAACCTTGTGCTGGCTGAAGTGCTAGTACAGTCTTAGTGATTGAGTGCTTCAGTAGTGATAACGGAACATTGGTGCATGCTGAAGTACCTGTGATCATTACATTTCCTGCAGGCAAGAAGAAGGAGAAAAAAAAGAAGAAGAAAGTGCCCAATGTTGTGAGCTTCGAAGAAGACGAAGCCAAGGGGACGGTGATGACAAGGACTAGCAGCAGTGGCAGTAGTGTGGTCATAGACTCCATGGAACTGCAGGTTAATGGAGAGGCTAAAGAGAATGGTAAGTGCTATAGTGAAACAGCTGTTTACTCATGTATTACTTTCTCTCAGTAAAACAGCTGTTTACTCATGTATTAGTTTCTCTCAGTAAAACAGCTGTTTGTTTGTATATTAGCTTCTGTCTGTGAAACATCACAGCAGCGTGCCAGCACTCACAGCTTATGTGAGGGTAAAGTGATCATTTTACTCACGCCTTAATTTTCTTAGAATTTTCTTGTCATATTTTTCCAGGAAACCAGTTTTCTTCATTGTTTCTTGCTGCTCGTTTGTTCCCGTGTTTGCTGTCCCTGAACTGTGATAAAAGTTTGCACTTTTTGGGCAGTAAAAATAAAATATGTGTTCTGACTTATTTCACATCATCCATCAGTTTTTTCATTTTTGTTTTGTTCTTTTTGTAATAGCCTTACTTCCATTCTGATGGACATAACTCATTGAAAAAGATATTCTCTATATTTGTAAAGATTGTTTTCAAGTTACTGTGTTCTTTGATATGAGTTCAAATCCCCACTGGTGTGGAGCTTACTAAGTAGTCTGCTTTTGCAGCTTAGAGAATAAGCACCTGCTTTTTTATCTGTGCAAGACCTGTTACATAATATTGCCATGGAAACCCATTAAATGACTTAATCTTGTCATCACAGTGGCAATAGCCGCAGTAAGTCTTGCGGTGAATGATCAGTGCTATAAATATAAATAATATTCCTTTCAAAATTTGGTTATATTTTTTGGGCACGTTAAGTTTATCTTGTTCACAATAATAAATATATCTTTTTTTTTTTAAATATAAAGGGGAAGGAACACAGGATGACAATGTGTTTACGTCTGATGTGTTAGATTTGGCAGCCACAGGGGAGAAGGAGCCATCTCTTCCAGCGTTGGTCCGTATTTCGAGCCAGATGAGCTCACCTTCGATAAAGTCGGGAAACTCGGATCGTCAGTCCAGTCTAGGATCATCCAGTGATGACCATGATTCGAGGTAACCTGTGTTAAAGTAATACTTTTAAAATACCTGGTGCAGGATAAATGTGATGATGGCTGTGATAAATTGCTTCTAACAGAGGTGGACAAAGTCAGCTTGGTCTTAACCGTTTCTTTCTTATCTGCTACATTGTGCTTTATATCCTTCTTGTCTGTTACTCATGTAATGTCTCTACTTTCTCTGACTGTATGCCTCTCTTTTCTGGCCCCTGCTTGTGTTGGTATTACTTGTCTTGTACCCACTGTTTAGCAGACTGCCTTTCTCACGTGTCATACTCTCCCGTGTCTATGGCTGCAATCTGTGCACAATCTTCAAAGTGGAACTCAGATCTGGTTATTTGTGTGTTTTGTGTTCTCTGTTATCTTAATAAAGCGTTTTTGCTGAAATATTGGGTTGTTGCCATTTTTCTTTACCATTTCACCGGTTGTATTATCGGTTGCTTATTCCCTCCCCCCCCCCCCCCCCCCTTGTTCTTTCCATCTGTTTTTGTAAACTACAAGCATGCCTTCGTCTAACTCTGCTTTATGAATGTATTTACAAATTTTAACTTTTGAATGTAAATAGTAAGATTTTGAAAGTTGATAACAACTCAAGATTTGGAACTTATATCCATCATAGCTTTGAAAATTGTAACTTACAGGTTTGGAACATTTAGTTCTAACTATTATGGTTAATATTGTTTGAAATTAATGATCATTAAAGTTTTAAACTTTGAATCATTTTAAAATAATAAAAGAGCAGAATTTCAAAAAGAAATTATTTTCTTTGGTTTAGATTGTTTGAAAATAGTGAAATTCAGGACTAAGTTCATCAGAAAAAAGTACCACAAAAATTGTTTAACTGTGTATCTTGTTGGCTGAGCCAACATTCATTGATGGTGCCTGTAGGATCTAGTGGTCTTGCTATGTTTTCATGTTCCCAGTGTGTACATGGTGCCTGTGGGATCTAATGGTCTTGCTGTGTTTTCATGTTCCCAGTGTGTACATGGTGCCTGTGGGATCTAGTGGTCTTGCTATGTTTTCATGTTCCCAGTGTGTACATGGTGCCTGTGGGATCTAATGGTCTAGCTATGTTTTCATGTTCCCAGTGTGTACATGGTGCCTGTGGGATCTAATGGTCTAGCTGTGGATGCAGAGATGGTGCCAGTCAGTGAAGCT
This sequence comes from Achatina immaculata, assembly GCA_009760885.1. Taxonomy (NCBI): domain Eukaryota; kingdom Metazoa; phylum Mollusca; class Gastropoda; order Stylommatophora; family Achatinidae; genus Lissachatina; species Lissachatina immaculata. The sequence continues at coordinate 62,777,025 of CM019719.1, read as the reverse complement.
ACAGCAACTCTCATCCGCTCTCACAGCTCATCCACTGCCTCGGACAAACCCAAGCGAGAAATAGAGAGTGCTTCTCTTGCCATTGCTCTTGCTCAACAGAGTCTTTCACACAGGTGAGTTTTATACCACACAGGTGGGCTTGTTATCAGACAGGTGAGTTTTATACCACACAGGTGGGCTTGTTATCAGACAGGTGAGTTTGTTGCCACACAGGTGGGCTTGTTATCTGACAGGTGACTTTGTTGCCACATAGGTGGGCTTGTTATCTGACAGGTGACTTTGTTGCCACATAAGTGGGCTTGTTATCTGACAGGTGACTTTGTTGCCACATAAGTGGGCTTGTTATCTGACAGGTGACTTTGTTGCCACATAAGTGGGCTTGTTATCTGACAGGTGAGTTTGTTGTCACCTAGGTGAACTTGTTATGAGACAGGTAATTTTGTTGTGGCAGATAGGTTTATTTATCAGGTATTTGTTATGAAACGGGTCATTTTTCTGTTCTTACTAATGGGCTTGTTATTTAGACTGGGTTTTTTTCCTTATTTCTCTGATAACATGAGGAAACCTGAAGCATATGTAGAGTTTCTTGTTTCAGAGAAGAAATGTGTTGAAATTAACTGTCTCAGTTCTAACCGAAGCTTTATGAACAAATTGTGGATAGGGTTTGTATTTGTTTTACAAGATGGTGGATAAGCTGGGAATAAAATATAATGGTGATGAAAAATGGTTTGAATGTTTTCTTGAGAATGTGAGAAGAGTTGTAATTCAGTGGATTACTGATGTCGTTAGTTGCTTGGTGTATTAAAGGATATACAGCACTTACAACATGTCAAGGATATATTGAGTAGTAGGTTTCAGTATTTGCATGCCAAGAATATACTGAGGAAGAGATTTCAGCACTAACATGTCAAGGATTCTACTGAGGAAGAGGCTTCAGTACTTATGTCAAGGATTCTACTGAGGAAGAGGCTTCAGTACTTATGTCAAGGATTCTACTGAGGAAGAGGCTTCAGTACTTATGTCAAGGATTCTACTGAGGAAGAGGCTTCAGTACTTATGTCATGTGAAGGATTATACTGAGGAGGAGACTTCAGCATTTATAATATGTCAAGGAGGAGACTTCAACACTTATGATATGTGAAGGATTATACTGAGGAACAGACTTCAACACTTATGATATGTGAAGGATTATATTGAGGAACAGACTTCAGCACTTATGACATGTGAAGGATTATATTGAGGAGCAGACTTCAGCTGAGGAACAGACTTCAGCACTTATGACATGTGAAGGATTATATTGAGGAGCAGACTTCAGCACTTATGATGTGTCAAGGATACAGTGCTGATGGTTTTAACTCCCAGGCAGTTTCACATATGAGCAGTGATAACATGTGTTAGTTATCATAAAGATGAGTAACAAAATGTAAACAGATCTGTAATTTACTAATGGTTGTTCTGAAGGTGCATTTTTGTTTTTTCCTTCGCTGGATATTTCAACAGCCATACTTCAGGAAGTGCAGGGGATCTGAATACATCCTTATCAAACTCCATGTCTCACGGTAAGTAGATGGCATGAAGTAGAAGGTTACATTCTAAAACATGATTGCTTGAAGTGTGAAAAATATGATTGATTAATTAATTTATGAAAAATGTGAGTGGTTAAGTGTGAAAAATATGATCAGTTAATGTGTGGAAAAATATGATTGGTTGAAATGTGAAATGGTTGATTGATGTGTGGAAAACTATGATTGGTTGATATGTGAAAAATATGATTAATTGGTCAGTTTGCATAAAACATGATTGGTCAGTTGGTTAATAATGTGATTGGGTCTAGATTGACAATATAGGGCACTTGTTGGTGATGATAGATGCATAATTAAAACTGAAACTTATAAATATTGGGCTGAGAAGTATGGGAGTAATCCAACTGTATCTGATGAACAATTCTAACTTCTGTCACAGAGGAGCTCAAACAAGCTGTGGTAGCCATGATGCTGAGAAAAGATTCAATACAGGAGCAAAACCGGTAAGGGGGCCATGTAGAGAATCCAGGACAAAGACGGAGACACTGAGACTTTATGCTTGTTCAGAAATAATAAATTGTAGTTAGTTTTTCATTCTCTGACATGGAAAGCAAAATTTAGTTTCTTTAAAATAAATATTATTTAGTTTTGTATGTTTGTGTACAAACCTCCTGGAGTCTGGTAATAAGAAAATACATCTCACAATTCTAGGGATAAATACATAAAACAACAGATTGTCATCTCTCTGTAGCTTCTATAATACTGTGAAAAATGCTACAGTATTACATTGCTTTATTTGTGTAAATTTTGCGAAGATTTTAAGACTGAAACTAAAGAAAACATCACTAACAGAAAGCTTGAAGGGATGTTACAGCATGAAATGGAGACATCTTCTACTCTGAGGGCGGAGATTGAAGAACTGAAGATACAGTTTGCTGCCAAGCAGGAGAAAGAACAAGCAAAACTACAGGCTCTACAAAAGTAGGTTTTTGCTTGCTTTTTCAAACATTGGTGTGAGTGTTGAGATGTTTATGTTGTAAGGGTCGGTGTTTTAGAACATTGGTGTGAGTGTTGAGATGTTTATGTTGTAAGGGTCGGTGTTTTAGAATTGGTGAAAACCTTCACTCATCTCTGGCGGAATACTTTGTATCTCTGGTCAAGACATGGTTGCTTGGTCTGTTCCTTGCTGCAGTGGACTGTGCTGTTTTTAGGTCATTAATAGGAAGTAAAGAAATCCATTAAAAGATGGCAGACTGAAAGTCAAGGCTGTATCCTACATCCAGGCTATTTTTTAACTCTTCTCGTGCCCAAGAAAAAAACGCAGACATTCCCGTCCGTGCCACACAAAAAGCGCGGGTCCTGATCTGTATAGTGGGCATAGTTGTAAAATGGAATGGAAAACAGTATTTACATGTACTTCCGTGTACTTATTATGTTTCAAAGTATAACTAAATGTATGAAAATTTCATAAATGCACAGTTTTTTAGGAAAAAAGAAGTAATGTGATGTTTTTAGACAATGACTGTGCCCAGCTCACCATAGGCTAGGTCTAGATCTACACTACTTACAATCTGAGATGTCTAGATCTACTTGTCGATCTCGTATTCTGATTCTATGTTGCATTCCCGCTAAATTAATGTCTGAAATAACCTACTATTTCTCCAGTGGTCTAATATGTCTAAATCTACTTAGGATACATTCAAGAGCAGTGGGGTGGTCACAGGCCATTTCCATACCCCTATCTACATCGTCAAAAATTGAAAATCGATGTTTCTCTTCCTTTTTCTCGCTCGGCATCACTCGTAACTAAGGACTCTTCCACCATTTTGAAAAGTGTCACCAGAAACGTGAACGAAATATGTACAATCTAAATGTTACACCGGTTGGTTTTATTGAAACAAATGAATTGTCACTATAATGACTATGGCACGCAACTCAGTAATCGGAAATCCTCACTATAGCGACTATGGCACGGGAAGAGTTAACAACTCATGACATATCAGCTTTCATCATCATCTCTTTATATATTTCATTTCTTGTTCTATCCATGTTTTTCTCCTTGTAAAAATAGCCAGATAGCTTTATATTTTCCTAGATAGGAGCAAGCTGATAAGCAGTGTACACATATTATATACAGTACAACATTTGTGGTGTTATTTTATATCTGTGATATTTTCCCCTTGTTGTGACTTTCTTTTGTTCTGAACTGTCTTTCTTAGAGAAAATGAGCTGCTGAAACATCAACTAAAGAAGTATGTCAGTGCAGTGCAGATGCTGAGAACAGAGGGGATTACCAAAGAAGGTGAGTGACCTTTCTGTGCAGGAGGTTAAGACAAGAAGGTGAGTGGCCTTTCTATGCAGGAGATTAAGTGAAAAGATGAGTGGCCTTTCTATGCAGGAGATTAATAGAAAAGATGAGTGGCCTTTCTATGCAGGAGATTAAGAGAAAAGGCGAGTGACCTTTCTATGCAGGAGATTAAGAGAAAAGGCGAGTGACCTTTCTATGCAGGAGATTAAGAGAAAAGATGAGTGGCCTTTCTATGCAGGAGATTAAGATGATGATGAGTGGCCTTTCTATGCAGGAGATTAAGAGAAAAGATGAGTGGCCTTTCTATGCAGGAAATTAAGAGAAAAGATTAGTGGCCTTTCTATGCAGGAGATTAAGAGAAAAGATGAGTGGCCTTTCTATGCAGGAGATTAAGAGAAAAGATGAGTGGTCTTTCTGTGCAGGAGATTAAGACAAGAAAGTTAGTGGCTCTTCTGTGCAGGAGATTAAGATAGTGAGTTTGTAAGGAGCTTTATGATCTTAGCACATCTTTATATTGGACTCAAGGAACCCAGTGTAATGATTGATGTATTATGGCTGTTCTCACACTCAAGGAACCCAGTGTAATGATTGATATATTATGGCTGTTCTCGCACTCAAGGAACCCAGTGTAATGATTGATATATTATGACTGTTCTCACACTCAAGGAACCCAGTGTAATGATTGATATATTATTTCTGGTCTTACACTCAAGGAACCCAGTGTAATGATTGATATATTATGACTGTTCTCACACTCAAGGAGCCCAGTGTAATGATTGATGTATTATGACTGTTCTCACACTCAAGGAACCCAGTGTAATGATTGATATATTATGACTGTTCTCACACTCAAGGAACCCAGTGTAATGATTGATATATTATGACTGTTCTCACACTCAAGGAACCCAGTGTAATGATTGATGTATTATGGCTGTTCTCACACTCAAGGAGCCCAGTGTAATGATTGATGTATTATGGCTGTTCTCACACTCAAGGAGCCCAGTGTAATGATTGATGTATTATGGCTGTTCTCACACTCAAGGAGCCCAGTGTAATGATTGATGTATTATGGCTGTTATCACTCTTACAGAAAGCTACATGGACAATTTCAAAATAAGTTCTGATTGACTGGTAAAAATAAAGTGGTTGTCATAGTGACATGGCACATTTCCTGTAGCAACCAGTAAAGTGTTACTTGCTAAATGCCAACCCACATTTCATTTTGTTCAGCTGCACACTGACTAGGTACCCAGACAGCGCTGATCTGACCAGTGATCGCTAAAACTGGTACCATGGTACACCAGGTGCGTGGGTTTTTCTTGTTTTTGGTGACAATGTTGAAAGGTAAAGTAACTATAGTTGTAATTTTTGTATGTAATAACATTTTTTCTCTATTTTTGACTTTTTTTTTGGTACCAGCCAGTCTGAGGTTAGTTTAGGAAAAGCCTTCATGTTAAAGCAGGTAACATAGTTTGTTTCCTGTAGTATCTTGGTGATGGAAATGTAGCATGATGTTTGTGCTGTAGTATGTTTATTATGGTGTACATTTCTAAAAGGTCCTGTTTTGTTTTGCCATGTCTTGTCTCCTTCCTTGTATAGTTTCAGTGTTTAGGGGACAAATAGACATCTTGATATTTGCTTCTTGTAACGGGAAGGTTTCTGTCATTTCTTCGTCCTTGGCTTGGGAGGCCTTTCTTTGTCTACTACAGTTCCTCTTGTGAATGTTTTCTGTTTGTCTTGTGGTAGTTGTGTAACATGGCCAGACTATTTGACTGTTTCAGGATGTAATACAGTTCCATTCCTTGTCCTTAAAGCATCATTTCTGATTTTGTCTCTTCTTTTACATTTAGATTTTTTTTCCCTAAAACATTTCATTTCTGTCATGATGATTTTCCTTTTATTTTTAACTGTTGATGTCCTTTGTTTGACATTGATAGCACAGAGTTGGGGGAGTGGGGGGGGGGGAATTGTATTGTACAGTTTTTGTTTAATTTGTGATGTGTTTGTTTTTCAGTAAAGTTGTCATTTGATCAATGAACTGATTTGCTTTATTCCTTCCATTCTCAAATTTTGGCATAGATGTTCTCAGAGGATGATTCTGTTCCTCCTAGGTATTTACTTCCCTTGTTTCAGCCCTTATTTCCAATTTGTGAATTATTCAGCATGCAGGTCTGCCTGACATTGTGTCCCCTTATATCTCAGCGTTTGTGCTCAACGGATGTTCCACATCACTTTGTGTTATATGGATACTTTACTAGTAACAAATAAGAGTTAGTACAAAATCCTATTTGTACACGCAACACATTTCACCCACAGCACACTGTATACACACTACTTGTACATAGTACAGCTTTTTGAATATTTCAGACACTTTGGGAATCCGTCTTGAAGAGCCGCAGCCTGGTCTGCCGCCAGCAAAACCTATGATTGACTACAGCCATGAGGCCGCAGAGTATGAGAAGAAGCTTATACAGGTGGGCTTGCATTATCTTTATACAAGTAATTCTTACTTCATCTTTAAACAGGTAGTTCTTGTGTCATCTTTATACAAGTAATTTTTTACATTATCTTTGAAGAAGTAGTTCTTACATAATGATATACTAATTCTTACATCATGACAAGATATGGAGTTCTTACATGTTATTTTTTTTTTTCAAAATTCTGTTGCTCTTGTTTTTCAATTTCAGTCACCGTTTGATGTGTAGATCCAGTACAATCTGTTCTGTATGTCAGTGATGTGCAGATCCAGTACAATCTGTCCTGTATGTCAGAGACATGTGGAGATCCAGTACGATGTGTCATGTATGTTGGAAACATGTGCAGATCCAGTATGATCTGTCCTGTATGTCAGAGGCGTGCAGACCCAGTACAGTGTGTTCTGTACCTCAGAGACATATGCAGATCCAGTACAATCTGTTGTGTATGTCAGAGACATATGCAGACTCAATACAATGTGTCCTGTACATTAGAGACATGTGCAGACCCAGTACGATGTGTCCTGTATGTCAGAGACATGTGCAGACACAGTAAAATGTGTCCTGTATGTCAGAAACATGTGCAGACCCAGTACTATGTGTCCTGTATGTCAGAGACATGTGCAGACCCAGTATAATGTGTCCTGTATGTCAGAGATGATGATGTATGTTTGCCATTTATTTGGATGCTAGAGTTAAACAGTCATTACAGTTTTGTTTTAAAATGATTTTTAAAAAAACATAAATCTGCACAATTTTTAAGTGTTTACTGACCTTTTACCAAACATTCTTTCATATCTCAGGTGGCAGAAATGCACGGGGAACTGATGGAGTTTAATGAACTACTTCACCGCCAGTTGGGAGCTAACAATATATTACTCCGACAACTCCGAGAGGAACTAATCGTGCTAAGAGGCCCTGTAAGATAAAGTTTATACAAGGTCTGACAATTAAGTAATGAGACTGATTTTATTACGGCCAAGACAAAAATGCCGTCTTTGAAGCAATGCATGGAATCCACAGAAGCAACCTTCATCTATGATCTGGCATCTTTTCACCACCACCAAATAAGCAGACGACAAACAAGCCACCATTTTGTTGACCTAGTCAAAGGTGCATTGTTACGTAATCAGCATGGATCAAAAAGCTAACACTAAAGTCTGTTTAAAACTCAGAAAAAATGCTATTGAGACAGTTGAATTGATGTGACAAGTTTATGGGGATAATTGTTTATCTCGTGCGCATATATTCAGGTGGTATTCATGATTCAGAAGTGGTGTAGAAACAATTACAAATGCAACTAGACATGGATGCCCAATTTCTGTTCGTAATGAGGAACTCATTGCAAAAGTCAGAGAACAGATACAAGAAGATCGTTGTTTGACTGTGAGGATGATGGCAGGTAATTTTAGTGGAAGATTTGGGCAAGAAAAAGTTGCTTGCCAGTTTCTACCACATTTGTTGTCTGATGACCAAATCAGCATGTTGAGTACGCAAAAGACATCATCAAAACGTGTCACACAAAGAAACATTTCTTAAATTTGATTATTGCAGAAGATGAAACATGGATTCTCCGCTATGATCCCACAACTAAATGCCAAAGTGCTCAGTGGAAGTCATCATCATCACCAAAAGGCAAAAAAATTCGTCTTCAGAAGTCAAAAGTGAAGATAATGTTGGTGTGCTTCTACAACAGCAAAGGAGTTATTCACAAAGAATTTATTCTAGAGGGACAGACTGTCATTGCCAAAGTTTATTGAAGTATTTTGAAATGCCTATTGAAAAGGATTCTCCGAGTCCGACCCAAGTATTCAACACCTGGCAGTTTTTTCCTTCTTCATGATAATGCACTGCCTCACTTGGTGGTAGCTGTACAGGAATTTTTGGCTCAAAAACAAGTGGTGTGTTTTCAACCATCCACCCTATTCCCCAGATTTGTCTCCCTGCGATTTATTTTCTATTCCCAAAATTAAAGTTACACTGAAAGGATGCTTCTTTGACCATACTGATGACATCCAAAGGGCTGTAACATCGAGTTTAAGGGCCATACCAACAGAAGAACTGCAGAGGTCGTTCCATTGTTTGTTAGATCGTGCCACTCACTGTATCAGTGCACAAGGGGCTTACTTTGAATAAAATACAGGTTGTTTATTTGATTTTTTATGTAATTAGTCTCATTACTTAATTGTTGGACCTTTTACATAATGTTTGAGTTTTGTTTCTGGCATTTTGTCTGATATACTTTTCACTGTAGTATTTTGTCTAGAAATTTTGAGAAAAACTATCTTTGTTATTGAAGTGTGTTTATGCGATGTTTTTGGACATTTACTCTGTCAAAAAAAAACAAAACAAAACAAACTTCCATGTATATGCTTCTTCACAAAACAATGAACATCAAGCTGCACAAGAAGAAGTAACTCAAGGAAAACAGTTCTGGAATATAAGAAGATAGGTCACTGAAGTAAACCTGGGGTAACAGAGTTTAACTTTTTCCATGCTGGAGGAAGAAACACGGACGTGTCTTGGGGTGTGGGAGTAAAAACGCGGGTCTTGTCTGTAAGGGGGTCTAGTTGTAAAATGGAATGGAAAACAGTAGTTCCATGTACTTCCGTATACTTAATATGTTTCAAAGTATAGCTAAATGAATGAAAATTTCATAAATGCAGAGTTTTTTAGGAAAAAAGAAGTAATGTGATGTTTTTAGACACTGATTGTGGCCAGCTCACCATCGGCTAGGTCTAGATCCGCGCTACTTACCCCTACTTACCATCTGAGATGTGTAGATCTACTTGTCGATCTCGTATTGTGACTCCGTATTGCATTCTCGCTGAATGAATGTCTGAACTAACCTCCTAACTACTCCTAACTACTTCTCCAGTCGTCTAAATATGTCTAGATCTACTTAGAAAGCGTTCAAGAGCAGCGAGGTGGCCATAGGCTATGTCCATACCCCTATCTACATCGTCAAAAATTGAAAAATTTCCATTCTTCGTGTCCTTGTTTTCGCTCAGCATCGCTCGTAACTAGGCACGCATTCTCCATTTTGAAAGTGTCACCGGAATCGCAGACGAAATATGTACAATCTAAATGTTACACCGCTTGTTTTAATGAAACAAACAATTGTCACTATATCGACCATACGGTAGCTTAGGGACACTTCCGGTGTCGATATATCGACCATAAGCACGGAAAGAGTTAAAGCCAAGGGCTTATCTTTGTGGGGGTTAGCTTTATAATGTAAATAGCATTTTCTGATGACTATAATTTTGGATTTGAACTTTTCTCAGTGGTTTAAGAGTGGGTTAGAGGCTTCCTTGAAGATGTCTTGAAGATGATTTCTGGACGTAGTCTTAGGCTTGTTTTCCTGCATCATTTACAACTAACAGTGTTTATTGCGTTACGTGGCATGTTTATCATGTTCCGTGAATTGTTTATCATATTACGTGACTTACAACAATGTATTTAACATACTGGGTATAAAGTTAGCATCAGGACTAAAGACAGGTGGCAGGGCCATGATACAAGGAACACATGACAGCCACGTCTTAGAAATCATATTATAAGGTGAACACATAGAGGGGAGGAAGTTAAGAGAAGGACTGCTTATAATCAGTAACCACATCTACTTGTTTGGTGAAAAGAAAATACATTTCACCACAGTGGTTTGACCATGATTGTCTTTTCATCTCTTAGCTTCCATATGAGCGACATGTCTCGAATGATGCAGCATCAGATTTGGAGGGGTAAGTTTTTATCTTTTCATTTGTAGTTAAACAGAAGCTCCTGTTGTCTGTTTCTGTAGCCCATGTCTGCAGGTATCCATGGCAGGCAAATGTCAGCAGTTTATAGAATGTGTAAACCTCCATGACAGGCAAATGTCAGCAGTTTATAGAATGTACAAACCTCCATGGCATGCAAATGTCAGCAGTTTATAGAATGTATAAACCTCCATGGCAAGCAAATGTCAGCAGTTTATAGAATGTGTAAACCTCCATGGCAGGCAAATGTCAGCAGTTTATAGAATGTGTAAACCTCCATGGCAGGCAAATGTCAGCAGTTTGTAGAATGTGTAAACCTCCATGGCAGGCAAATGTCAGCAGTTTATAGAATGTGTAAACCTCCATGACATGCAAATGTCAGCAGTTTATAGAATGTATAAACCTCCATGGCATGCAAATGTCAGCAGTTTATAGAATGTGTAAACCTCCATGACAGGCAAATATCAGCAGTTTATAGAATGTACAAACCTCCATGGCAGGCAAATGTCAGCAGTTTATAGAATGTACAAACCTCCATGACAGGCAAATGTCAGCAGTTTATAGAATGTATAAACCTCCATGACAGGCAAATGTCAGCAGTTTATAGAATGTATAAACCTCCATGGCAAGCAAATGTCAGCAGTTTATAGAATGTATAAACCTCCATGGCAAGCAAATATCAGCAGTTTATAGAATGTATAAACCTCCATGGCAGGCAAATGTCAGCAGTTTATAGAATGTATAAACCTCCATGGCAGGCAAATGTCAGCAGTTTATAGAATGTATAAACCTTCTTGGCAGGTCATCAGACACTATTTTTGTGAGATGTTTTTCTCATAGTTTGTTCTACCAATACTTGACTGCCATACTCGGCCACAGTGACAGCAAAATATGATTTATTGTAGTTTTGGGAAAATAGCACATCAGCATGGTATTTCTACATAATAGTTAACTATAGACTTGTGAAAGAAATGTGTGGTATTTCTGCTCTTTTGGTAATTACTTCCAGACTGTATATTTCAGAATGTGCCTCCAACGGCCCCTCATTAACATCTGGATTCCCTCTGCATTTCTGAGAGGAACCCCTAATAATACTCACCATGTGTATCAGGTAGGTTTACCTGTCTGAGAGAAACCCCTAACTTGATAATACTCACTGTAGTGAACTCAGCCATAATACTGTACAAATAACATTCATATGAGCAGTGTGTTTTCCCTTCATTCACTGACAAACACAAATACAGTGTACCTTTCCCTGGAGATAGATGTTTTCCCTTCTGCTACTCATACATCTAACAGAAGAAGGTATTCACCATACAGGCTTCACACGAGAAGCCAGAATCACAGTTGGTGTCTCAGGTTTGATATTGTTTGTTCCAGGAGCTGAGAACACTCTACTTCATGTTTATATAATAACATAAAGAGAGCGGAGTAAAAAACATGAAGTGAAATCCCACTCTTTTATTTGTAACTGTAATCAGAGACTGGCATCCCAGCGCTCTGGGCATTCCTCCACATCCTCCACATCCTCCATCTTCCGTTCCAACACCCACTGAAGTGTGCACTTGCTGGTGGAGCCAGCCATGACATTTTGTTATGAAGTCCATATGAGACTTCAGCCAGCACAACAGAGCGTGTGCTGCACAGCCAGTACTGAGCCCAGCAACGGAAAGAACAAGCGCTTGTCTGTTATTTGTATTAGATTCTAGCTCTGTGTGTCTGAAAGAACAAGCGCTTGTCTGTTATTTGTATCAGACTATCTCTGTGTGTCTGAAAGAACAAGCGCTTGTCTGTTATTTGTATCAGATTCTAGCTCTGTGTGTCTGAAAGAACAAGTGCTTGTCTGTTATTTGTATCAGACTGTATCTCTGTGTGTCTTTTGCTGCTTCTGGCATTTTTGTTTTTCTTAACAGAATTGTTTCCTTCTCTTTTTTTTTCTTAACAAAATTGTTTCCTTCTCTTTGTTTTTCTTAACAAAATTGTTTCCTTCTCTTTGTTTTCCTTAACAGAATTGTTTCCTTCTCTTTGTTTTCCTTAACAAAATTGTTTCCTTCTCTTTGTTTTCCTCAACAAAATTGTTTCCTTCTCTTTGTTTTCCTTAACAAAATTTGTTTTCTCTTTGTTTTCCCTTAACAAAATTGTTTCCATCTCTTTGTTTACCCTTATGTTCATTCCGAGAACCTTTTTAAAAATGCAGTAAAATATTTCATATCTGAACATCTGAGATCTGGACAAGTCATGAAATAAAGTAAGATTTTGTCTTGTCTGCAATATCACAGGTTTATGTTCGCATCCGAGATGAAGAGTGGAATGTATACAGACGTTATAGTCAGTTCTTAGACACTCACCAGAGACTGAAGAAAGTTTATCCTATCATTGGAAAGTTTGATTTTCCTCCAAAGAAGGCTATCGGCAATAAGGTTTGTACATCAGACTTGTTTTAAATACAGAGAATATACTCACCTCAATTTGTTCTCATTCAGAAGTTAGCGAGATGCATTATAGAACTGGTAATTCATGTGAAACAATAAATTCATTTACTTGTCCATATTTTGTTGCCTAACACGGCTCTCTTGTACTGTTTCAGATGCTCAAACAATGAAAAAAAAAATGATCGGTGTCATATTTGTCAGTTTAAATTCATAACAGCTCTCTTGTACTGTCTTAGGTGCTCAAACAATTAAAAAAATTGATCAGTGTCATATTTGTCAGTTTAAATTGATAATTTAGTTGCAGACTACTCAAGGCTTGCAGTTTAAAAAAAAAACATGTAGATTCTAATACAAATCACCTCCAGTCTAACAAAGATGAATAAAAAGTCACCCCCAATCTAACAAAGATGGATTAAAAAGTCATGGTTGTAATGAATGCTTGTCTAGGAGGCCAAGCTGGTGGAGTACAGGCGACAAATGCTTCAGACATACCTGCGGAACGTGATCAACCTGATGCTGGAGAAAAGTCAGCATATGGCAACTAATGCCAGCAAAGAGAAGCTGATCTCGTACTTACCATTTTTCAAGTAAGTGAGCCAGTCACTTGAGAGTTTAGAGTTTGTTGTCATTGTCTGTGGACCGAGAGCCTGCCACATAGTAACTATCATGTTCGAGCTTAGAGCCTTGTCTTGTAAAAATTCCCTGTGACCTTAGGGTCTGTTACGTTGTCATTGTTTGAGGACATGGAGTCAGTCATGTAATCATTGTTATTGTTTAGGGGCTTAGTGTTAGTTTTACTGTCATTGCCTGGGGGAGCTATATTGACCTATGGAGGTTGTGATTTGAAATGGTTCATTGCCCTTCAGTTAAACATATGGTTACCTGACACATTTTTGTTGGGGAAAACAGCCTCTGTAAAGAGGAAAGCCACCAGCCGGACAAAGTCTTGGGTCCATCTGTCAATGCATTAAACAGAAATGAGATTTTTACATAAAAATCAATTTAGTGAATGAGAAAGAGAATAAAAAAAAAAATGAAGCTCAAACTGAAGATAAAGAGTTAAAACTGAGTCAGTTTTTTGTGTAAGGTTTACTGTGTGTTTACTGCGTGTAGTAATAAATGAGAGTCTATTTGAATGCATCAGCAAGTGTCTTGAGCTCCCTATTAAATGTGTTGTCAACAGTGACAAGATAGAAGATAGAAGTAAGCAAGGCAAGAAAGGCAAGCCAGCTTCTCCTCTACCAGTCCCTGTTCCAGTCCCTGAGGGACATCCCGCTGGTGCTTCAGCGCTGCCAGAGCAAGAGGACCAGTACCAAGGATTATAGTTTGTTTCATACCTTGTCCTTGGAATCCAATTCTTGTTTTTGATGTACATATAACAAGGTATAGTAGCCAATGTGTTTTAATACAGTTTAACTCTTCCCGTGCGACAGGAAGAAAAGTGGATGTTCAGTTACGTGCCAGAGTAAAAGCACGGGTCTTGATATGTTAGGGGGTATAGTTGTAAAATGGAATGGAAAACAGTATTTACATGTACTTCCGTGTACTTATTATGTTTCAAAGTATAACTAAATGTATGAAAATTTCATAAATGCAGAGTTTTTTAGGAAAAAAGAAGTAATGTGATGTTTTTAGACAATGATTGTGCCCAGCTCACCATAGATCTACACTACTTACCATCTGAGATGTATAGATCTACTTGTCGATCTCGTATTCTGATTCTATGTTGCATTCTTGCTAAATTAATGTCTGAAATAACCTCCTAACTACTTCTCCAGTCATCTAAATATGTCTAGATCTACTTTGGATACATTCAAGAGCAGTGGGGTGGTCACAGGCCATGTCCATATCCCTATCTACATCATCAAAAATTGAAAATTTTCCATGTTTCTCTTCTTTTTTCTCACTTGGCATCGCTCATAACTCTTTAACCATTTTGAAAAGTATCACCGGAAACGTGGACGAAAGTGTACAATCTAAATGTTACACCGCTTCTCTTATTGAAACAAACCATGATCGAAATTCCGACCATTGGCACGCATCGGGGAAACTGGAAGGATCGAAGATTCAATCAATGGCACGGGAAGAGTTAATACATAACATATGAGACAGTGACAGTGGAAAAAATGTAATTGTTAATTTGATAAGAATTCAGTGTACATTTACTGAATATTACATTCTGTTGTATGTTATTTATGTCAGAATATGAACTTAGAATAACAGTTTATTTGTGTGAGCTAAATGATGTTAATTCATTATGTTAATTCATTGTGGTACTGTTCACACTTGATTGAATGTTGGTCCTGTTTTATCTTAGCGTGTGACTTGTGAGGCAAGGATCGGATCAAGCGCTGTAGTTTTCATCTATAAAGCTGTAATTTAATAAGCCTAGTTCAAATCTTTGTCCGTCTGCTTGAAAAATTTTGAGTTGATTGAAAGTTCTGTGCCTTTGGGAGAAAGACTGGCGTCTCAAGTCTTTCATAACTTGAAGGAATCCTTGTAGCTGGTGGTTTCTTACAAGACGTGGAGCTGCATTTACTTTAACATGCTTCAGCTTGTGCTAGTTGTGTCCTTTGTTGTGCTTTCTTCATGTTTCATATTTCCAAACTTCCTTATCACATTCATTATGTATAAACTTATTCCATATAAAGTATGCCTAAATTTTAGTGAAATTTATTCTTTATAAAAAAAGCTCATAATTTGTTGTAATTTATGTACAAGTATTATAAAAGAATCTGATACCACAACAGGGTGGTTTAGGAGGAAAAATTTCTACAAATTTTCTTTGTAAATTGTGACCAGGCACAAAGTGAACAGGGTGTCCCTCTCTCTTTGAAAATCTTATGACAGTCTGAACTGTGGTGCTCTTGTGCTGACTTGAGATGAAAGTCATGTGATAGTCTGAACTGTGGTGCTCTTGTGCTGACTTGAGATGAAAGTCATGTGACAGTCTGAACTGTGGTGGTCTTGTGCTGACTTGAAGTGAAAGTTATGTGATAGTCTGAACTGTGGTGGTCTTGTGCTGACTTGAGATGAAAGTCATGTGATAGTCTGAACTGTGGTGGTCTTGTGCTGACTTGAGATGAAAGTCATGTGACAGTCTGAACTGTGGTGGTCTTGTGCTGACTTGAGATGAAAGTCATGTGATAGTCTGAACTGTGGTGCTCTTGTGCTGACTTGAGATGAAAGTCATGTGACAGTCTGAACTGTGGTGGTCTTGTGCTGACTTGAAGTGAAAGTTATGTGATAGTCTGAACTGTAGTGCTCTTGTGCTGACTTGAGCTGAGGGTTTTCCGTGCTAATAAAGCTGTGGTAAAAGCAGTGCACCAGGAAATAAATCTGATGATTTTGAGAATGCTTTATGACACCATTGAAGTTTATGCACAATTTATAAGTTAACCTAATGAACATGAGGCTCAAAATCAAACCTGAGTAGTGGATTCTTAGCTGCCTCTTTTGTTGGATGTGTTTGTACAAGAACTCTTGCACATGAGTGTCTGTTTCGTCATCTGCTCAGAATTTCTGCCAGTTTGTGGTAAAATATTGACGTATCCAGCCAGGCACTGAACATTACTTTTCTTATTTACTTATTATGTTACTTGCATGACATTTTGTGCGTTCAAACATTTGTTTTATTCACTTTTATTTTTGTCTCCATTCTCAGATTTTTAGCACATCACCTTTGTTGTCTTTTCTGTGTAGGAAGCCTGACTCATCACTTTCATACCTCCACCGTTGTCTCTCTTTATAGCATGTCATTTTCACTGCTAAATCTATATAGGAAACATCTCTTATTTAAATTTTGTAGAACTATTCCTTGTTTTTGTACTTGCTGTTCCCAGAATCTGTTAAGCACAAATCCTTCTGCTAATCATCCATTAGTCCTAGCTTCCATTCTCTTCTCCTTTCTCTTTGTTTGTTGTTGGTATTTCAGTGAAAGCTGCCACTGTATATAGTTTTATAAGGTTGACTGTTTATATTCATGTGCCAACTTGTGGTTATGTACAACTGTCTCCCCCCCCTCCCCTCCCCTTCCCTCCCATATCATTATTATACACAGTTTCAGTAACCCTTGTTTTGAAAAAAAAAAATATTAGATAAAAAATTTAAAAAATTAGAAATTCATAAATTTGAATTGATGGAGTCTCAGCCACCTGTGACCAGCGTCAGTTTGGTCTGGCATTTCCCCGCCTCCAGTACCCAGTCACTGGCTGTTGTCAGCTTGCACTTGTGCTTTCACGGCTGTGAGTTATTAAATAACAATTTTGTTTAAAATGAGCCCAAAGCACAAAGTTAATCATGGCTATGTACCACTATGTTGTGTCACTGACTGCTTATATCAAAACCTTTATTATATTGAAATTCTGTATTACTGGTATCAGGATATTTATTTTTAATAATTCTCACATGGGACTAAGCAGATATCCCTTAAGATATTATCTGTAGAAAGTCTGATAAAACATTAAAAGGGAAGGCGACTACAGTAAAACTGGTTTAAATAAATAAGGTAGACAGAGGTGTATGGTGCAGTTTTACAAAGTGAGGGAGGGAGTGAGTAAGGTGAGAAAAAAACGAATAGAAAGTATGAGAATGTATAAATGAAAAACATACAACATCCGATATTTCGGCGTGAGCCTTATTTCAGGATACATACATATTGGTCTTGTCCTATTCACACTGTTCAAGTGTGTGGGAAGAATGAAAGATGGAGTGATGAAGGGCAGAATGTAAGACGGGCCTGCGTGCCCAATTCTTTACCCTTTAAAAATAAAGATTATTCTTTCATTCATTCATTCACCAGTTTCACATTTTCTCCCTGCAGGTGTTTATGTTCTTCATTCATTATCTCTCCGCGTCCCCTTTTCCCTCCTCCCCCAACACCTCTAGCAACTGTCATGTTTCTATTGCCTTCCCCCACCCCTTTCTCCCACTTGTTCTCCTCCTCTCTCTCCACTTCTTCTTTATGATTGGCACTATCGGGCATCTTTTGTTTGGAGGCAGCATGGTTTTTCCTTCTCCCTTCTACCACACAAATTTCTGTTTCCCACTTGGAGGAAGACACTTCAGATAAGTTCTTCGTGTTTGTATTTCGTTGTGTATGTATCCTCGAATAAGACTCACGCTGAAATATCAGATGTTGTATGTTTTTCATTTATACATTCTCATACTCTCTATTCATTTTTTTCTCACCTTACTCACTCCCTCCCTTGCTTTGTAAAACTGCACCATACATCTCTGTCTACCTTATTGATAAAACATTACCTCCATTAGGATATTAACTGTAGAAAGTCTGATAGGATATTAACTGTAGAAAGTCTGATAAAACATTACCTCTGTTAGGATATTAAAACATTACCTCTGTTAGGATATTAACTGTAGAAAGTCTGATAAAACATTACCTCTGTTAGGATATTAAAACATTACCTCCGTTAGGATATTAACTGTAGAAAGTCTGATAGGATATTAACTGTAGAAAGTCTGATAAAACATTACCTCTGTTAGGATATTAAAACATTACCTCTGTTAGGATATTAACTGTAGAAAGTCTGATAGGATATTAACTGTAGAAAGTCTGATAAAACATTACCTCTGTTAGGATATTAAAACATTACCTCTGTTAGGATATTAACTGTAGAAAGTCTGATAAAACATTACCTCTGTTAGGATATTAAAACATTACCTCTGTTAGGATATTAAAACATTACCTCCGTTAGGATATTAACTGTAGAAAGTCTGATAGGATATTAACTGTAGAAAGTCTGATAAAACATTACCTCTGTTAGGATATTAAAACATTACCTCTGTTAGGATATTAACTGTAGAAAGTTTGATAAACCATTACCTCTTGTAGGACAGCTGTTGAAGAAGTTTCTTGTAGAAGGAACAGCTGTTGAAGAAGTTTCTTGTAGAAGGAACAGCTGTTGAAGAAGTAAACCAATTTGCATATCTCAGCAGCTACATAGACCTGGATGGTGACACCAGAAAGGAAGTTTGAATTTGAATTGTAAAAGCAGCACTGACCTTCAAGAATCTTGAGAACATATGGCACTCAAAAGTTATAAGCACAAAAACCAAGCTAAGATTATTCAATTCAAATGTAATATCCACCCATACAAAAGCTGGAAAACAACTAAAGAAATTAGACTATTTTGAAAACAAATGCCAAAGGAAAATATTTGATATAAAGTAGAATGAATTCAAGAACAATGCAGAGATAAGACAGATGAGCAAACAACAACCTGTCTCATGGGTGATCAGAAAAAGGAGATGGATTTATGTTGATCACGTGATGAGAAGAAACAGAGAATCCCAAACAAGCTATCAAGTGGGACACAACAGGCTGAAGAAAAAGAGACTGACCATGTGAAACTCTAAAGAGGACATTGTTAAGAGAGGCCAAATTAGTAGGCATAAAATCCCTTGATGAGGTTGAAAGGCTCGCCAAAAACATGAAAACTTGGCAAACTACCATGTGAGCTCTATATGATATTTAATGGCACGGGAAGAATGTAAGATGTATTTCTTGTGCACAAAATGATTTCAAGAAATCGCACACTGAAGTTAATGCTGTTACAAAATACCTTCATCATGTGGCACAATGGTGTTTTATCTGCTGAATGTCTGGGGTTATGGTAGGGTTGGTGTTTTCTTTACTGAATGTCCGGTATTATAACAGGATTGGTGTTTTGTCTGCTAAATGTCTGAGGTTGTGGTAGGGTTGGTGTTTTCTTGACTGAATGTCTGGGATTATTAAAACTAAAAGGGTACATTATAACAGAGTTCCAAAAATAGTTTCATATTCTATATTTATGAAAAAAATCATAATAAATAAATAAATGACTAAAATATTTGTAGTGCTACAGAAAGTATTTCTTCAAACACCACAAACAGTAATTTCCAGCACTGGACTTGGATTCAGTTTTCAGCTGTTTGATGATGAAGTTTCTCAGAATACAAGCATGGTTTTAGTGATCCTTCTGTGCTTGACATGTTGAAAAACAATTTCTTATGCTTGTTCAAATTAGTGTTTTGTGTTTGCTTGTTTTTTTTCTTTACCTATCACTGAAAACATTCCTTGTATCTGACTGTAATGCTGAGCAAAGTGTCCTGCTAATTAGGACAGTGGAAGCACAGAATGTTCCTTGAAGTCCTAGCTTGGCCCAGAATATGAAGAACGCTGTGGCCACGTAACATCCATCGAGCCTGTCTGGGGGTCACGGCTGCTTGCCAAGCAGACAAGAGCGGACATCTTTTTTTTTTTCAGATAATTTTGTGGGTTTTTTTAAAAACAGATATGCATTCTTCAGATAATTTAATGGTGAAACCTTTTTTTTTTTTTTTTTCATGTGACCGTAGTAAATGTTGAGAATTGTACTAGTCTTGGTCCCTCTGTACATTTCACTTTTTATATTTTTGTACACAACACATTTATGATATTTCATGGAATATGTCATTTGTACTATTTTTAAATAAATGCAATGTATTTTATGTTAGCTATGAATTTTAAGAGGTTATAGTTTGGTTAATATTGAAGAAGACTGGCTAATAAAGAAAACTTAAATATTTTGGACACATTAAACGTCATGATAATTTAGAGAAGACCGTCTTGGAAGGGCACACAATGGGAAAAAGAAAGAGAGGAAGACCAAGGCGAAGATGGCTGCAAGACATTGTTAATGACCTGCAAATGGATGCATCAGCAGCAGGCCATCTTGCTTACAACCAAGAGGCAAAGTTCCACAAGGGACATGCAAATGACTGACTGACTGATAGTTTGATTGAAATTTTTGTACTTTTAAACCTCACACTTTGTGCATACCTGGCCAAATACTTTATCTTAATGTCAGGGTCACTCAGCCAGTAGAAATTTAGATTAATGAAATATGGATTTTGGCTTCTGTTGTTTCAGATTTGTTCATATCAAATATTTTTCTCACTCATTCGCAGAAGACACCGAGATATGTTTTAAAATTTTAATCCAACACGAAGATATATTTTTCAGATTTTAATCCAACAGAATGTGGTTGCTATGTGTTTTACTGACATTAATGCCCTATTTCAAATAAAATGTTGAGCAACATGGTATACTCGTGTACATGAACAGTTGTGTAAGCATTCAGTTACTACCATCCATGATGAGAGACTTTGGTTAAAATGAATCAGATCTGCTGAGCCGCCCTGTTTTGATAATCCAGATCATTACATTTTTCAGCACTAAGACAGACTGACAACATATTATGACACTTGATTTCATGGATATTTCATTCTTTAGCTGTTTGCATACCTTTTAGCATTCAGTATTGTCGCATGACATGTGACATAATATTTCAGATGCTATCAGTAAAAGCTTGTGTGACTTGTCATCAAATTTGCCTTATCTGATTATATGCCCTTATTATAATAACATGTGTATAGGACCAACTTTGTAAATATTCGTTGTTTTATATTTTCTATATATATATATATATTTATACAGAAGCTTGTGTGTCTAGGCTTGTAAATGTGAACACAGACTTAGTTTATAAAGAATACATAGCTTACTGTAGCATTTTAATATCACAGGTTTATTGCTTGAGATAGTAGGCTTGCTTGTTTACAGAGCTTGTGTACTGTGTGGTGATTTTTCTTCTGTTGTTCAGTGTTACATAAGAAGGGGAATAAGATGCACTTTCTTTCTCTTTCTTTTGTAAGGAATAACTAAATTGCATTCCTTTTTTAATGGCCTATATAAATTGTTTCCTTTTTTTTCTAACAATGGATGAAATTACTTTCTTGTTCTCTTTAATACACTTATCAAATAATTTAAAACCTGCTTATTATTGAAGCAATCATTTTTTTAACATGACCTTTGTGAAGAAGAGAAATGATACACTTAACTTGGTGGGTAAAGAGAAATGATACACTAAACTTGGTGGGTAAAGAGAAATGATGCACTAAACTTGGTGGGTAAAGAGAAAGATGCACTAAACTTGGTGGGTAAAGAGAAAGATGCACTAAACTTGGTGGGTAAAGAGAAATGATGCACTAAACTTGGTGGGTAAAGAGAAAGATGCACTAAACTTGGTGGGTAAAGAGAAATGATGCACTAAACTTGGTGGGTAAAGAGAAAGATGCACTAAACTTGGTGAGTAAAGAGAAATGATGCACTAAACTTGGTGGGTAACGAGAAATGATGCACTAAACTTGGTGGGTAAAGAGAAAGATGCACTAAACTTGGTGGGTAAAGAGAAAGATGCACTAAACTTGGTGGGTAATGAGAAATGATGCACTAAACTTGGTGGGTAATGAGAAATGATGCACTAAACTTGGTGGGTAAAGAGAAAGATGCACTAAAGTTGGTGAGTAAAGAGAAAGATGCACTAAACTTGGTTGGTAATGAGAAATTATGCACTAACTTGGTGGGTAACGAGAAATGATGCACTAAACTTGGTGAGTAAAGAGAAATGATGCACTAAACTTGGTGAGTAAAGAGAAATGATGCACTAAACTTGGTGGGTAAAGAGAAAGATGCACTAAACTTGGTGAGTAAAGAGAAGGATGCAAAACTTGGTGGGTAAGGAAAAATAATGCACTAAATTTTGTGGGGTGTTGGTACTTAATGAGAGTGTTTTCTGCAAGGAAAGTTGTGAAAATAATGAGACTTTTTTTCTCAAAAATAAATTGTTAATAACTTTTAGAAGAAAAAAACCCTTAATGTGAATTTTTTTACTGTACATTCATCTTTGTAGCTCTCACTTACATAACACTTGGTTGTAACATACTAGGTAAGCTTGATTGGCACTTACTTTAGCAAACTTACCATCTTCTTGTCAGAATGTAGCAAAGTTACCACCCCCTGGTCAGAATGTAGCAAACCTACCACCCCCTTGTCAGAATGTAGCAAAGTTACCGTCTCTTGGTCAGAATGTAGCAAACCTACCATCCCCTGGTCAGAATGTAGCAAACCTACCATCCCCTGGTCAGAATGTAGCAAACCTACCATCCCCTTGTCAGAATGTAGTGATGAAGCAATCCCCTGGTCAGAATGTAGCAAACTTACCATCCCCTGGTCAGAATGTAGTGATGAAGCAATCCCCTGGTCAGAATGTAGCAAACTTACCATCCCCTGGTCAGAATGTAGTGATGAAGCAATCCCCTGGTCAGAATGTAGCAAACTTACCATCTCCTGGTCAGAATGTAGTGATGAAGCAATCCCCTTGTCAGAATGTAGCAAACTTACCATCCCCTGGTCAGAATGTAGTGATGAAGCAATCCCCTGGTCAGAATGTAGTGATGAAGCAATCCCCTGGTCAGAATGTAGCAAACTTACCATCCCCTGGTCAGAATGTAGTGATGAAGCAATCCCCTGGTCAGAATGTAGTGATGAAGCAATCCCCTGGTCAGAATGTAGCAAACTTACCATCCCCTGGTCAGAATGTAGTGATGAAGCAATCCCCTGGTCAGAATGTAGTGATGAAGCAATCCCCTGGTCAGAATGTAGCAAACTTACCATCCCCTGGTCAGAATGTAGTGATGAAGCAATCCCCTGGTCAGAATGTAGTGATGAAGCAATCCCCTGGTCAGAATGTAGCAAACTTACCATCCCCTGGTCAGAATGTAGTGATGAAGCAATCCCCTGGTCAGAATGTAGTGATGAAGCAATCCCCTGGTCAGAATGTAGCAAACTTACCATCCCCTGGTCAGAATGTAGTGATGAAGCAATCCCCTGGTCAGAATGTAGTGATGAAGCAATCCCCTGGTCAGAATGTAGCAAACTTACCATCCCCTGGTCAGAATGTAGTGATGAAGCAATCCCCTGGTCAGAATGTAGTGATGAAGCAATCCCCTGGTCAGAATGTAGCAAACTTACCATCCCCTGGTCAGAATGTAGTGATGAATCAAATAAAAAAAGACTAGCAACAAATGTGCTGTGGTGTAACATTTTGTATTTTCTACTTTCAAAATTCTTTTGTTTGTACTTACATAAAATCCCCACAAAACATTTTTAAAATACAATTTCCAGCCAAGTCACACAAAAGTTGTGATGTCAAAATTTGTAGAATGATGATAATGTTGATATTCATGAATTACTTCACTGAAGTTAGTTTTTATATTTCTTTGTAATCATTATTGTCAGTTTGTGTCACATTTTTTCATTTAATGGGACAGGACCAAAGAGAAGATTGTGATGGCATGAAAGTATAGCTTGCATACAAATATATTAACACCATACACAAATATATGAGAGAGAGAGAGAGAGATAGAGTGTGCATGCATGTGTGCGTGTGTGTGTTTGTTTGTTTGTTTGTGTGTGTGTGTGTGTGTTTGACTGATGTCAGTAAACTGTTTTGTTGTTGTGTGATTGAATTCATTAAATTGTTTTGTTGTTGTGTAACTGATTGTTGTTTTTGTGTGACTGATGTCAGTAAACTGTTTTGTTGTTTTTATGTGGCTGTGATTACAGGTTATGTACAGCATATAAATTAAATGATTGGATATTGAGGTGCAATAATTTCTACATTGTTGAATATTATGGATTTTATTTTTATCAGCGCTTTGTGTGGTGGTAGTAGTGGTATTATCACATGAAATGGTTGCTTCCATCATCTTTATTTTGTCAGATAAGATAAGCTAACAAGAAATAATCAAGATAAAGCAAGATAAAGGACAAACTGAACTTCCGATTTGAACAATCGAGCACAAAGACTAATATATTTATTATGGTTATCTCCCTGATATCAGACAAGCAAATGAGGATGCTGACAGTAAAATTATCCTTGCTGGAGACAGAATCCAGGACCTCTTGTTTGTTGTCAGTTCTCTGCCAGTTTTTGTCTGAATAATTTCGTTTTTTTTATCCTGATATTTTTTTTTTAAAGTCTGTTTTTCTCTTTTTTCAAATTCCCATTCATCTTGAAGTGCTTACTTTGTTGTATTTGTTTCAGACTGAGTTATCTTTCTTGAAGTAAGCACTTGAAGATGAATGGGAATTTGAACAAAAAATGTCAGGACTGTATTTATAACCTCTAGGTACTTGTGTAGCCAGTGTTAGTTCTTGTTTGTTCTCATATGTCTTTGGCTAGACATAATATCTATGGCTGACCAAAGTATTGTCTACACAATATCTATGGCTGACCAAAGTATTGTCTACACAATATCTATGGCTGACCAAAGTATTGTCTACACAATATCTATGGCTGACCAAAGTACTGTTTTCAGCATATTCATTTTTGTTAGGAATGAATATTGAGGAAGAAAAAACCTACAGTTATAAAATCTGTATGTTGAACATTTTTTTAGTTCTTGTTTAAATATTAAAATTGATGTAAAACAAGTGTTAGATTATGGTCATCATCCTTGTACTCTGAGCATGTCCGTATATACATGCTCTGATATCTGCTTTAAATATATCCCTCAGTGCAAGTCATTGATAATATTTTATATGTTGGTTTCAGTAATATAATGTTCATATTTGATGAATTAATGTGAAGTAGTTGGGAACACAACAGATGAGACAAGTAGATTTTATGCTTGTTGTCTAGGAGTGGTGTAAAAGCTTTGCATAGACACTAGAAGAATGTTAGCCATTGTGTCAAATCTTTGACAAGACACTACAGTTAGATCTTGTTATAATGGACCCTGTTTATAACAGAGCCTCAGTAATAACGGACCCGGTCTGCAGGTCCGGGTTGCATTCCTATAATATAATATAATATAATATAATATAATATAATATATAATTCTGGATATAGCAGACTTTGGATATAACAGACTTGTTTGCCAATCTCTTTGAAGTCTATTATAACAAGATTTTACTGTAGTAGAGTGCTAGCAATGATGTAAAAATAACATATATTTACAATGTAAAATTTACATCTGACTAAGACCAGAGATTTATTTTCTTATAATAAAAATTACAAAGTAACCACTTCTATAAATACATATTAACTTTTTTCGCCAGTTATTGAACTTCTTCGTGTCAGTGTTTCTGTTTTTATAAAGTGCGAAGCTTTTGTGAGTCAGAAGTATTTTGTTGATCAGTTTAACTTTGCTTGGTCTATGCTCTTGTGTAAGACTGTGGGCTTACATTTTTTCAAAGTTTTAATACTTGTTAATATATGTCAATAAATGACTAGTAAAAAAAATACTGGCCATTGTATGTTGTTTTCTGTACTTTCATTCATCAAGTGCCATACTTATGTAGATTAGTAGTGATGCTTTACAATTTCGAACTGTCCATGGTGTCTCTAATTGCAACCTTTGGCTTACTATGTTAAGATAAGTGTGTTCTTAACACAGTTGTTCCCTGTCTGACAAAGACTATGTTAAGATAAGTGTGTTCTTAACATAGTTGTTCCCTGTCTGACAAAGACTATGTTAAGATAAGTGTGTTCTTAACACAGTTGTTCCCTGTCTGACAAAGACTATGTTAAGATAAGTGTGTTCTTAACACAGCTGTTCCCTGTCTGACAAAGACTGTTAAGATAAGTGTGTTCTTAACACAGTTGTTCCCTGTCTGACAAAGACTATGTTAAGATAAGTGTGTTCTTAACACAGCTGTTCCCTGTCTGACAAAGACTATGTTAAGATAAGTGTGTTCTTAACACAGCTGTTCCCTGTCTGACAAAGACTATGTTAAGATAAGTGTGTTCTTAACACAGTTGTTCCCTGTCTGACAAAGACTATGTTAAGATAAGTGTGTTCTTAACACAGCTATTCCCAGGGGACAGAACATGCTGATATCAATATCTTTGACTAAACTCAGATGCATAATGACCTATTTACTGGATCACTGCTTGAAGATTCATAATGACTTATTTACTGGATCACTGCTTGAAGATTCATGATTACCTATTTACTGGATCACTGCTTGAAGATTCATAATGATCTATTTACTGGATCACTGCTTGAAGATTCATAATGACCTATTTACTGGATCACTGCTTGAAGATTCATAATGACCTATTTACTGGATCACTGCTTGAATATTCATGATGATGAACGAGGAAGAAGAAGATGATGACCTATTTACTGGAGCATGTATAAAATTGGAAAAAAGTAGGAGCAGCTTTATTACTTAACGATTACAAAGTTGTGACGTTTCGGCGTGAGCCTTAATCATACAAAAACATACAGGACGAAGAAATAGGGAGAGGCGATAAAGTATAGATTTACATGAATACTGTTAAAAAAATTAAAAAAAAAATTTTTTTAAAAAGGAGTACTTAGCTGTAAATTTCAAGGTGTGGCTTGTCTGACACACACCGCCAGACAAGCCACACCTTGCAATTTACAGCTAAGTACTCCTTTTTACAAAAATTTTTTTTTTTTTTAACAGTATTCATGTAAATCTATACTTTATCGCCTCTCCCTATTTCTTCGTCCTGTATGTTTTTGTATGATTAAGGCTCACGCCGAAACGTCACAACTTTGTAATCGTTAAGTAATAAAGCTGCTCCTACTTTTTTCCAATTTTATACATTCTAGTATCACAGCTTTACTGCAGTGTTTAGTGTATAGTTGTATACTTATACACCAATTATTGTATTTACTGGAGCATTGCCTGAGGATTCATGATGACCTATTTACTGGAGCACTGCCTGAGGATTCACATGACCTGTTTACTGGAGCACTGCCTGAGGATTCACATGACCTATTTACTGGAGCACTGATTGAAGTTGGGTAAAGATTTTGAGAGCTGTGCTTCACTGGACCTGACAGCATGCCAAGCCTCATGGCAAGCAGTGAGTTGGACATCACTAAAGCATCAGCATATACTAAGAGGTATGTGAATGCATAGACAGTAGAAGACCTAACTCCTACCAGCAATGCTGCATGTACAAAAATGTTCATGGTAACTGCCATCTAAATTGAAACTGGTCAGAAAGATCCAGTCAGAGACTAGAAGATTCTTGTAAAACAAACTGATGACCTTCTATAAGATTCTTGTACAACAAACTGGCAACATTCTGGCTTGTTGGGCCACCTATCTGTTTTCCATGTCATCTGTCCTAAATGTCACACTGGTGAGACCACTTATGTGTCTAGCTGGGGGGAGGGCACATCATCCCATGCCTAAAGGTAGACATTTACTAGTATGCCTATTTTTGTATTAGTGTAATATACGTGTCTCTATCTGTCCTAACCATTTTTAATCATGTAGCCTCCTTCGTCTCTCCCTTAATGTTGTCTGTTCTTCCTTGTCGTCTGCTAGTTCAAGTGCCGCACGGTACTTTTTTATACGAATAACAACCAGAGGATCGGATTTTTACGTGCTGTTTTTAGTCTCATTACACTTTCTATAAAAAAAAAATTTTTTTGTTTAAATGAAGTAAATGACGTCATCACAAAATGTGCTTTAAAAAGTCATTTAATTAGTTACAGTAGTGACTGCAAAAGGAATGGAAAAACTAATTATGTCAGTCCGCAAGAACAGCGAAGAGCAGAACCTCTATCTTAATGCAAAGAAAACTAAAGTGATGACAACTGACAAAACAAACAAGGCAACTGAAATATGTATCAATGAGGAAAAACTGGAAGAAGTGGAGAGTTTTGAATATCTTGGATCACTACTAACTAATAATGGAGATACAATGAGGGAAATTAAAAGGAGGACATCTATTGCTCTTCAGAAAGTAAAACAAATAAAGAATCTGTGGAGAGGAGCAGACAGAACCACAAAAATAAGATTTTTAAGGGCATGCATCTTTCCCATCGCAACATATGCCTGTGAGACCTGGACACTTAACAAAACAGCTGAGAAACACATAAATGCCTTTGAATGTAAATGCTACAGAAGAGTTCTCCAAATACCGTGGACACAAAAAAGAACAAATATATCTATACTACAAGAGCTTAGTATTGAAGAAGGCTGGCTAGTAAAGAGGATTAAAGAGAGAAAACTTAAATATTTTGGACACATTAAAAGTCATGATAATTTAGAGAAGACCGTATTGGAAGGATACATAATGGGAAAAAGAAAAAGAGGAAGACCGAAACGAAGATGGCTGCAAGACATCGTTGACGATCTGGAAATGGATGCATCAGCAGCAGGCCATCTTGCTCACAACCGAGAGGCCTACAGGAGTGCTGTTTGGGAGGCAAAGTTCCGCAAGGGACATGCAAATGAATGAATGAATGAGTGACTGCAATGATACAAGCTGTTTTTGGGTTACCTGGAATGTACCACTGAAATATTCATTATAACAGGTTTTGGAAATGTCCACCACGGGCTTCAAGACATGACTGTACACGTCTCTTCATATTGTCCAATACCTTGTGCAACTTGTATGTTGTTATTTCTTGAACGGTAATTCTGATTGCTTCTTTCAGGTCCTCAGTTGTTTGTACATTATTTTTGTAAACATTTCAAGAAACCCACAGATAATAATTTAATGGATTTAGACCTGGAGAACGAGCAGGCCAAATTCCACGAGATACGCGATTTGCGAAAACTTCTTTAAAAAAAAAAACGTGTGTTGCTCTAGCTTTGTGTGCAGTTGTACCATCTTGCTGGAACCACGCTTCTTCAATTTCACGTTCATTCAGCTGTTCTAAAAAAAAAAGGTTCCAGAATGTCGGTACGGTACCGATCGGCATTTATAGTGTTGTTGAAGAAAATTAGTCCAATTAAACGTTTTCTGCTGACGGTACACCATACCCCAATTTTCTCATCGTGTAGCGGCGCTTCATGAAGTGCACTGGGATTAACACTGCTCCAAATACGATTATTTTGGCTGTTAACGTATCCAGATAGATGAAACCTTGCCTCATCAGAGAAGAATGTTAGATCGAGAATTGACTCCTTCAGCTAAAAATGCTTGAAACCACGTGGAGAAGTTGACTCTGGATTGATTGTCACACTCTTTTAGTTCAGACACAACAGAAATCTTGTATGGATAAAAATTTAACCGACATTTAAGAACTGTGTGCACTGTGTTCAGTGATACGTTCACTTCTTGCGACATTTTCCT
The DNA here is from genome assembly GCA_009760885.1 of Achatina immaculata. NCBI lineage: Eukaryota > Metazoa > Mollusca > Gastropoda > Stylommatophora > Achatinidae > Lissachatina > Lissachatina immaculata. The sequence goes on along the minus strand of CM019719.1, from coordinate 62,747,578 downwards.
TAAGGGCTTGCATGGACTTTTCAGGATTCTGTCTTGGATATCTAGACATTTTTCTTCAGACACAGCAGGCCTACCAGATCGCGGAGCATCTTCCACAGTTCCCGTATCACGAAACTTATTCAACAAATTTCTAACCGTAGTGCGATGAGGAGGTTGTTTATCAGGAAATTTTGCTATAAATCTTTGAACAACCATCCGTGTGTATCGACCGCCATTTCGAAACACTTGGTCAACCAAAAAAATTCTCTCTTCCGTTATAACACCATTCTGTTTTGAGTGCAAAAAAAATTACTCCAGCAGATGGCAACCATTCACTGCATTTTTCTTCACGATTGACTGTGCAGCACATTTTTATGACGTCATTTTCTTCATTTTTACTTAGAAAGTCGTTACATTGTCTGCTGCTCATACAAGCAAAGCTATAATTTGCTGCTACATCCACAACCATAATAATTATAATAGCATTTTTTTAAATCTTAGAAGATAATTGTTAAACAGATGAACATGTCCTAACTCACCTGGGCAGCTGACCTGGAGAAAGTATATTGTCCATGATGTACTTCCCCTTCTAGACTCTTCCAATCACTTCCTGAGGAAGGACAAGATCCATCGGTCTAAAACAAAGCTGCAAGGGACATAACCTTCAAGAGAAATTTTTTAAGCCAGTGCAAAGCTGTTAACCCCTCCCCTTTCTGCTGTCAGTCATCTACTATGAGCCCACAAAAGCTATTAACCCCTCCCCCATCTGCTGCCATCCACTATGAACCCCTCAAAGCTGTTAGCCCTTCCCCCTTAAAACAGGAAAAACCCTTCAGGCCTTGGAGAAATGCACTCATTGGACGACCCCTCCCTCCCCTAATTGGACCATGATGCCAAAAGGTGGGTAGGATTTAAAAAATCACAACTAACGGTCTTAAAGTTTCTCTCTCTGGGTTCTTCTTTTAGAGTTTACTCCCATAGTCTTTGACAAGGCACCCACAAGACGGGGACTGATAGCACCACTTACTGTCATCTAGTAGCAGGCGGGCCCGACCAAACTGCCTCTACAGTTCTACTACTACTACTACTACTACTACTACTACTACTACTACTACTACTACTACTACTACTACTACTACTACTACTACTACTACTACAAGCACCACTACAACTACATCATGTGTAACTCAAATGCTGTATATATGACAGCTGCTACTCCAGCTACTGTTACTAAATTTCTACCACTCCTGCAATAACCACTACAACATCTATTACTACAACTGCTGCAGATATGATAATTGCTACTCTTACTACTGATACCAGCACTGCTGCAAATACAGTGTTCCTATTTCTGAACCTGTTGCCTTCAGTTGTTGCCACTATTTCATCTGTTCTTAATACCGCTAGTACTAACTTACTTCAGCCATCACCGAAACTATCAAATTACTGGATAATTTTGGCCGGCAATCATCGGCCTCTATATTTCTTGACTTTAGCTTTTTTTACACTATGTTTCTTACCCTTTCATTGTGCAGCCTCTGCCTTCAGTCCCCGTTTGTATCTATATTTTGTTTTCCTTTAGTCATTCAGGGCATTTATGTTGTGTATGAGTACATCACAAATAAAGAATCTGTGGAGAGGAGCAGACAGAACCACAAAAATAAGATTTTTAAGGGCATGCATCTTTCCCATCGCAACATATGCCTGTGAGACCTGGACACTTAACAAAACAGCTGAGAAGCACATAAATGCCTTTGAATGTAAATGCTATAGAAGAGTTCTCCAAATATCGTGGACACAAAAACGAACAAATATATCTATACTGCAAGAGCTTAATATTGATGAAGGCTGGCTAGTAAAGAGGATTAAAGAGAGAAAACTTAAATATTTTGGCCACATTAAACGTCATGATAATTTAGAGAAGACCATATTGGAGGGATACATAATGGGAAAAAGAAAGAGAGGAAGACCGAAACGAAGATGGCTGCAAGACATCGTTGATGATCTGGAAATGGATGCAGCAGCAGCAGGCCATCTTGCTCACAACCGAGAGGCCTACAGGAGTGCTGTTTGGGAGGCAAAGTTCCGCAAGGGACATGCAAAGGAATGAATGAATGAATGAATGAGTACATCTTCAAGAGCAGAAAATTAAAGCTAAAATGCACCTTCGTTTACTCAACTCAGTTTCACATGTGAACATTAATAAGTTTACACAAATGTTTTAGATTATATATTGTTATGCGTTGTGTTAGTTCATATTCTACAGACTGTACGCGTCCTCTTCTTCACATAGCACAATGTATTGATTATAAATCTATTCATACACAAAGAAAATTCACGCTTTATTGAAATACGTAATTATTAATTAAATAATGTTTTTCTCTTTTATCTCATATGCCTTGCTCCCATTTGTCAAGTATTAATCCCGATTCTTTTATTTTCTATAGACTATTCTGTGATTGTAGCTGTCGATCAGTTTGAGACTTTGTGGTAGAAGGAAAAAGGTAAGGCAAAGGTAATCCTGTCATGCCTTAGAGGCACATAGGGATATGGTGTTAGTGCCCATATTTTCCTTGACATGTCAGCACACTAGAGGGTGATATGGTCAGCATCACGCCTGGCCGCCTTTCCTTCCCCAGCTCAGAAGAAGCCGGGTACCTATTTCTACAGCTGGGTGACGGTGGTAGAAACTTTACATTTATTTAACCTGAGATTTTAAAAAAATGCTGCCTTCCAATTGGTAGAAAATTATTCTTTGTGATGTTTAATGGAAAAAAGGAGATCTTTGTCATGACAGTAATAAAAGACAATTTAATGTGTTATAATCCATGCAAGTAATGAACAATAAATATACAAAATTATTGTATGTTATCTGTTTCTCCTGGACTGTTACACTGCGATAACCGAACTTCCGGTTTTGACGACACAATATTGCACAAGTGAGAGGGACTTACGATATTGGCTTTTGGCGGAGATATAATTAGTATCTCGTAATACAAACCATTTCGGTGGCGTTGCATCATGTCAGAGTATTTATAAAGGTTGTTCTCGTTAATGTAATTCCTCAAATCTTAACATTTAAAGAAAAGCAGTTAGACTGCATTAACTGTATAAAATGACCAACTAGACGATGAGCAGACATTTAACTATGCTTTAGTTATTCAGCGCTTGGCAAACTTTGTAATAAAGATATTAAAAAGGCTGACATTCAACATATGGAGATCATTACCTGTGTTGATGCAGCGCGTAGCAGAGTTTTGTTTATCGAATTTACTTGAAATTTGATCCTGCTGCTCATGATTTGACTGGTACCACTAGATGTAGCAAATGACGCAGATGTAGGGTGTAAACTGGGAGACACTGTGATGTACATGGACATACAGTGACAAGTAGGTTTCTGAAAGGAGTATTTGCCACAGTTTTGTACTGTGTGCACTTCATTATATATATATATATATATATATATATATATATATAATAAGTAATTTTATTTAGAAGTAAAACTATTTTTAAAATGAAACAGTGCCTACAAATGAAGTTTATCCAGCTATTTTTTTTTCATATTATTTTAGAACATGCTCAGCAATCAGTTTTTCTCTCTAAGATAGATATTTATTTACTCTGTCCATGTTATTGCAGATTCTTTCAGTTATTTTTTAACATTGTGAGTAATGTACCCTTGAAGCAAGATAATATTTCAGCAACATTTTGCTTGCCATTCTGTGTTTTTTTAAAAGTACATTTCAATCCTGAGCCTAGCGTGGCCAGGGTTTTGTGGAGAGCAAACAGCTGATCATGTAGTCTGTCTCTCACCTCCATGTTGCTGATACAGCAAAGTTATAGAAATTTGTTTGCCAGATTAGTTGTAAAATAGACATTAGACACTTAGTACTATGTCTTTGGAATTTTTTTTATTACCTTTTGTGTTATAGTTTACTTGTGAAACCTTTCATAAACAAAAGGTACCATAACACAACAGAGGTTTGTAGTAACAAGAGCTATCATCAGAAGTTTGTAGTAACAAGAGCTATCATCAGAAGTTTGTAGTAACAAGAGCTATCATCAAAAGTTAATGAGCCTTGTCTTGCTGAAGCTTCTGGTTATAAGATATCTGAGATCTACTTCATAATTCAGACACTGAGATCTACTTCATAATTCAGACACTGAGAGTAGCAGACCATCAAACCATGTCAAGAAGTCTGATTTCTTCTCTACTTACAAAAAAAAGGTACATGAGAAAGAAAGACAAAACAAAGTTATTGCTTTTCAGTTTGTCAAATATCTTTTTCTTTTTCTTTTTTGTCAGAATATTTTTATTATTATTATTTTAAAAATTTTAGCTGGCTGTGCCCATGCATGCAGAAGAGCAGTTTGTGGAGTAACTCAGTCATGACGAGGAGGTGGTTTTTGCTTAAGAGCCTGAAGCATTCGACCACTTGAAACTAACAAAGAGAGTACGTAACTGTCATCTGTGCACCAGTTTTACAGAGGGAGAGAAGAGACTCAGGAGAGAGGATCATCCCAAGACTCATATATCAAGCACATCAGAATGGCAGCTTTGATGGATTTTGAGAAGGTGGACACACCAGAAGTTGAGAATGGAGGTAGTCTGTTTGATCCCGATAATAACGATATAGAAATGTCAACGCTTACATCCAAGGTAAATATTTTACAGTTGTTGCACTTTAAGCAAATCATATTTTCTTTTGTTGTTTTCTATTTCATTCACTCTCATATGATCTTGTTCCTGAACATGAACCAGGTCTGTTTTATATCTCTCTGTTCATTTTACTGATTTTTTTATCCATTGAAATTCTTTACACAGAAACACTTCACCACCCACACTCCTGATGTAGACATCTGTTCACCCACTTCACCACCCACCCCCCTGATGTAGACATCTGTTCACCCACTTCACCACCCACCCCCCTGATGTAGACATCTGTTCACCCACTTCACCACCCACCCCCCTGATGTAGACATCTGTTCACCCACTTCACCACCCACCCCCCTGATGTAGACATCTATTCACCCACTTCACCACCCACTCCCCTGATGTAGACATCTGTTCATCCACTTCACCACCCACCCCCCTGATGTAGACATCTGTTCACCCACTTCACCATGCACCCCCCTGATGTAGACATCTGTTCACCCACTTCACCACCCACCCCCCTGATGTAGACATCTGTTCACCCACTTCACCACCCACCCCACTGATGTAGACATCTGTTCACTCACTTCACCACCCCCCCCTGATGTAGACATCTATTCACTCACTTCACCACCCACCCCCCTGATGTAGACATCTATTCACCCACTTCACCACCCACCCCCCCTGATGTAGACATCTATTCACCCACTTTGGATTCTGGCACAATTCCCCATTTATTTGAGTAATTTTTCCCATCACACAGACCAGTTACTGCACAATGTAATTAAATGTGTGTCCTCAACACAAGTGTGTCAGGTATCAGTATTTACAGTGGATGAATTCAGTCTTCAAATGATTAGACAGTTCACTATTCTGTCCCCAGAGTTGGAGCAGTTCAGGACTATCTTCCAACCTTCCCGTGCCGCTAAACGTCACATTGGGCCCGCATGGTAGTTCGCCAAGGATTCCTGTCTGCCGAGTTTTTCAACCTCATCAAGGGATGTTATGCCCACTGAACTGGCCTCTCTTAACAATGTCACGTGGTCGACCTCTTTTTCTTCAGCCTGGTGTGTTCCACTTGATGGCTTGCTTGTGGATTGTCTGATTGTTTCTTCTCGTCACATGATGACATATGTCCACCTTCTTTTTTCTGATCACCCATGAGACAGGTTGTTGTTTGCTCATCTGTCTTATATCTGTATTGTCCTTGAATTTGTTCCACTTTACACTATTTTCCTTAGGTATTTGTTTTCAAAAGATTCTAATTTCTTGTCTATTTCTCTAGTGATTTCCAGCTTTCACATGCATAAATGAGGGTGGATATTATATTTGAATTGAATAATCTTAACATGTTTTTTTTTGCTTATAACTTTTGAATGTCATATGTTCTCAAGATTCTTGAAGGTCAGTGCTGCTTTTTCAATTCGAATTCTAACTTCTTTTCTGGTGTCACCATTCTGGTCTATGTAGCTGCCAAGATATGCAAATTTTGGGACTATACTACACAATAATAAATGCATATTTATAGCAGTTTTTATTCTGTTAACTTTGGTTCTGGCAGACGGTGCTTGTGAGTCCAAGTAGCGAAGAGTTTGACCTTCTTCAAGAGGACGTCAGGACTAGAATTATGGACACTCAGGGGGAGACAATTTATGAAGTTGGCACTGGGGGTAAGCTGTGTGCTTTTCTAGGATGGCAGCTGTTAATAGAGCCTTATTATGTGGTTTTATGTTATGCTGTTTTTGTGATGATCATCATAACAGGCCATGGGTTTGATCTAGCTAGGACTGGCAGACCTAGCTGGTCAAGACTGTACCTCACTCACATGAAGTGCTCCTTGAAAGCGGAGTGTCCCGCAGCAGGTTGATGAAACAAGTTTTTCCTTCATGACAGAGCTTAAAGCAGCATATATGTTACCTGGTCTAACACTGCAGCTGTTGACATATCTTCTTATGTGTTCTCTGGTCTACCCTTGCTACATCTTATTGTACCTGGGAAATGAAGGAAGCCACACCAGCCAATTACTGCCCAGCACTTTAACCAAGAACATAATCACCATCATCATCATTAGTGTAGGCATTAAGTACATGAATCCTTTAGCGCTCAAAACAGCAGCAACCATTTGTAATACAAATGTAAGGTTTTGTGTATTCTTTGTTTGTAGAGGGTGATAAGCCAGGGCTGAAGGATGAGGATTTGCATGCATCAGTTGCTACTTTACGTAGCATTGCTGAATCTCTAGATTTGGAGTGTGTTTTACTGAGAGAACGTGCTGCTGAAGAGGGCAAGGTGGCCGAGTTTTTACTTCGGAAGAGGTTAAAGTCCGAGGATTTTATGGAGGTCAGGTGGGTAAAAAGCTGGTGAAAGATTCTTTGTTCTTGTTATTAGGTGAAGTTGGAGTGCTTTTTCATAAGAAAGTTTCCATTGCTATGCTTAGAGTGGCTAAATTTTACTCATTTTTTTTTATTGCCGAGTAGGTTCTCATTGCTATGCTTAGAATGGTTAACTTTAAATGACTTGTATTGAAAAAAGTGGTTTTCTAAAATATGTTTTGTTTTTGTGTCCAGGAGGGTTTAGTTTTTCATGAAGTTCCAGGCCAATCTTTTTCAGATGTGACCTGTATTAGAGACATGACATTAGTGATCCACATATCATAGGAAGAAAATTAGCCAGAAAGGAAACAAATTTTGCAGTGATGAAGTAAAACAATGAAAGTTTCATTTTAAGAAAAAAAAAACAAAAACAGTATGCAAGAGGTTAACTTGTTATACAAGCAGCAGGAGGCAAGTATGATTTGTCTGAGAGATGCAGCAGTTAACTGGCACAGTGAAGCAAGGTCGGTCTAGACTTTGATCTGCCGCTCCACAGTTTTGCCCGTGAGGTGTAGCTTGTTTTCTTTCTGGTTAGCATGCTGGAGCTTCACGTGCTGAAGTCTGGGAGTGGAAGACTTCAAGCAGAGCTAACTCACTTCCTGTTTAGTATGTTGGCTGTGAGTCAGTTTCTTAACAGTGTAGGTAATTGATAACAAGTTCAAAGTTGTTTGGAGATTAAAGAAGGATATTTGACAGCACAGACAATTTTTTACTAGACTAAGTGCAGACATCAGTGTGTGGTATGGTGTTGTTACATAGTGTGAGATTACTCAGTATCTAAGTCTTATATATTGTGTATTGTCAGAAGAGTAAGTAAGATTTATGAAAGATAATACTTTCTCATTCATGCATAGATAGCAGGTCGTATAGTGTGCTTCTCTCATTGCTGGCAGATGCTCTGTATTTCTAGAGTCAGATTCCCTGGCACATGTGTGTCAGGAACATATTTATACAGCTGGGACCACTACTTGGGTATACAGATAGAAGTCTCCAGTCTACAACCTTCTGACAGTAGCAAATATTATGGTACCCAAATTGTGGTAACTTGTCTATATGTATGTGTTATTACCTTTCCTTATTTTTTTCTGCATAGAAAATGGTAGTTATGTCCATTATGCTATTTTTTTATGTTTGTCACAGGGTAGCTGTTGTGGGGAATGTAGATGCTGGCAAGAGTACACTACTTGGTGTTCTAACACATGGGGAGCTGGACAATGGGAGGGGGATGGCTAGACTGAAACTTTTCCGACATAAACATGAAATGGAATCTGGGCGAACAAGCAGCGTAGGAAACGACATTCTCGGATTTGATGCTTCGGGCAGCGTTGTCAACAAGCCTGAACATGGTCATCTGGACTGGATCAAAATCTGCGAGGAAGCGGCCAAAGTGAGTCCAGATATTCAGATTCTCTTGTTTGGCTTCGTCATGTCCGCATCCAGTTAGGGGAAAGAAGATAGCTCTTCTGGTCACTGTTTTGTGATGTAAGAGGTAACAACATGAACAGCTTTAGGTAGGTAAAAATCAGTGAGCCAGAAAAAATACAAAACCTATTCAGACTGAAGAGATTTTGTCTTGATGAAAAATGTACAGACCAGATAGCACAGATAACTACGACAGACCACAGAATCTATTGAAGTTGAAGCTCTCACCAAGTAGTCATTAAACCAAACATATCAGGATTTTTTAAATTCAGCACAGAGCTACATGAAATTCATTAGTTCTTTGTGGTAAAAAAAATATTGCAGTTTGGTGTTGCTGGTTTATTTTTTTTGGATTGGAATTTCCATAGCCCGGGCGAGGAGCCTGTTCTTCTGTGAGGTGTGTCTGTCAGGTGGTGGATGGTGGAGTGCCCTCTAGATACAGAGGTTAGCTGTGAATATATTGAAGAGGCAGCTGTGGACCAGCCAAACATTAGTGATTGAGAGGAGGGGCTGTTAACTTTATACAAAACCTCATAACTCAGTGATATGACCATTGGCAAGTAGGAGGGGCTGTTAACTTTATACAATACCTCATAACTCAGTGATATGACCATTGGCAAGTAGGAGGGGCTGTTAACTTTATACAAAACCTCATAACTCAGTGATATGACCTTTGGCAAGTAGGAGGGGCTGTTAACTTTATACAAAACCTCATAACTCAGTGATATGACCATTGGCAAGTAGGAGGGGCTGTTAACTTTATACAATACCTCATAACTCAGTGATATGACCATTGGCAAGTAGGAGGGGCTGTTAACTTTATACAATACCTTATAACTCACTTGCCATTGATAGGAGGTGTCATAACCTCTCCCCTAGCTGCCTCTTAGAGTAAAAGGCCAGTGGAGAACACCATACTCAGCCTGGCGGAAGGCAAAAAGGAAACAGCCACTGGTTATCATGGACTGAAGTGTCACAGCGCTGACTGCATGGTTTGGCAGAAAAACATCAGTCGACTTGATTTGAGGCACGGAGGATCAAGCGAGATGGAGAGTGATGATTGCTTACGCCTATTGACATAGCTCTGTCTGATCTGATCTGTTATCCATATAATGGCATTTAACATTTTTTAGGTTATCATACTAGCTCTAGTCTTTTAAAGGTATTTCCATATCTATTATTTTCTATTTTTTAAGGTATCTCTAGATCTAGTATTTTCTAGTTTTAAAGTATCTCTAGGCATAATATTTGTTTTGTTTTTAAGGTACTTTGTTCATAATCTTATATCAGCTGATTGTTATTACAGTGATAGTTGTATCTCATTATTAGGCAAGTTAATCACTGTTTTTAATGCTATGGCATTCACAGATGTGGTATTTGGTGGTTTGTTGTTTTAGGTTATCACATTCATAGATCTGGCCGGACATGAAAGATACTTGAAGACCACAGTTTTTGGTATGACAGGGCATGCCCCAGACTTTGCTATGTTGATGGTGAGTTCATCTGCTTCATCTTCTTGTGTTTCTCTCACATTTATTTCATCCCTCATTTATAGGCTTCACAGTTTCATCATCAGTGTCACAGAGAACAAAAGCATAGCACAAGAAAGATGTTAGACTTTAGGTTTGGTTGTTTCGTTATCAATGTCACAAAGAACAAAGATATGACCTAAGAAAGATGTTAGATTTTAGGTTTGGTTGTTTCATTATCAATGTCACAAAGAACAAAGATACAACACAAGAAAAGTACTAGTTTGTAAAGATAAGCACAGATAACTGGTGACAATGCTGACAGTATAAGCTGCATACACAAATGCATTTATAGAATATCATCATCATCAGGTGCCGTGCCGACTGGCGTTGGCTATTATGCTTCTCCAGAGTACCCGATCCTTCATACAGGCCATAGAATAAGAATAAGAAAACTGAAACATGCCAGTGAGTCCTTTATGATGGAAGAGGAGGGACTGACACCAGAAGCTGTCAGAGGCAACGAGGAAGTTCTTGAGTCATTACAGAAAAGAGGGCACATGCACTTGCAGATGTGCCAGATGCCCAGTGATTGAAAGAAATTTTTGGAGGCAAGCTATTTCTCTCACAGATGTGCTGTAAAACACAAAGAAATGCAGTCTTGAGTTATCAGAATGTATAAACTAGGAAAAAAGTAGATACATCTATATTAATTAATGAACACACAGTTGTGATGTTTCAGTTTGAATCTTAATCATACAAGAACACACAGGATGAATAAATAGAGAAAGAAGATAAAATATAAATTCACATTAATGTAGGAATGGAAAAAATAGAATAAAATAAAATAAGTGAAGCACTTGGCTGTGACTTGTAAGAGGCTGTGTCCGAAAGTGCACATGGTGGAGTATAGAGAATGTTTAAATGGAGACTTGTGATGTGTGATAGTTGGGCCATGGGGGGGGGGAATTACCACAGAAGGGGGAGAGAGTGATACAATAATAATCTAATCGGGGGAAGGATTAGGTGATTGTACTTGGGGTAGTCTGATGCTTTGAGGAGGTTCTGAACTATGTGTATAAGTGAGAAAGGAATGGAACTTCGTGCAGAGGGAATATGATTGCGGAAGAGGGGAGTGTTTGGTGTAGCTGAATTGCAAATTCAAACCATGTAGTTCCAGTGTCCTATATTCCTGAATGTAGCAGTTCTCAAGCTTACATCTGTGAAACTGGTCTCAGATTACATGACCGCATGCAGAAACATCTGTATGATATCACCCAGCGTGCCTCAAAACCAGTCCCTAATCATTTCATTGGCCCCAACCACAGAGGCAAATCTGATTTTCTGGTAAGAGTCATCAAACAGTGTCACACTGACGACAGAAGCTGCCTAGTGCTTGAGATCGGCTACATTCAGGAATATGGAGCACTGGAACCACATGGTTTGAATTCGCAATTTAGCTCCTTTCTCAATTGTAACACATAATTCAGAACCTCCTCACAGCTTCAGATTGCAACCCCTCTACCCAAACTACAGTCAACTATTACACCTTCTCCCAGGTAGATTACCACTGTATCACTCTCTCTCTCCTTTCTGTGGTTCCCCCCTTCCCTTATGATCCACCTATCATACATCACAAGTCTCAATTTAAATATTCTTTACACTCCATCATGCACACTTCTGGATACAGCCTCTTACAAGTCACAGCTAAGTGCTCCATTTATTTTATTTTATTCTATTTTTTTCATTCTTGGTTTTTACATAACATTTATGTGAATTTATATTTTATCTTTTCTCTCTGTTTCTTTGTCCTGTGTATTTTTGTATGATTAAAGTGCAAACCCAAACTTTACAACTGTGTGCTTGTTAATTGATAGAGCTGTTCCTACTTTTTTCTTAGTTTATACATTTTGTATAATAAAAAAGACAAAACCATGGTTGTGGCAATTGATCTTGAGGATGCATACAGCAGTATTGATTACACAGTGCTGTTAACACTTCTGATGGGGTTTGGGGTAGATGCAAGATTGGTTCGATGGATAGCTTCAGTGCTGTTAAGCCGATCAGTTGCCTTGAGATAGAGATCATGGATCTCAGAGCCCAGAACCATTGTAAGGCAGCTGCAAGATTGGTTCGATGGATAGCTTCAGTGCTTTTAAGCCGATCAGTTGCCTTGAGATACAGATCATGGATCTCAGAGCCCAGAACCATTGCAAGGCAGCTGCAAGATTGGTTTGATGGATAGCTTCAGTACTGTTAAGCTGATCAGTTGCCTTGAGATACAGATCATGGATCTCAGAGCCCAGAACCATTGCAAGGCAGCTGCAAGATTGGTTCGATGGATAGCTTCAGTGCTTTTAAGCCGATGAGTTGCCTTGAGATACAGATCATGGATCTCAGAGCCCAGAACCATTGCAAGGCAGCTGCAAGATTGGTTCGATGGATAGCTTCAGTGCTTTTAAGCTAATCAGTTGCCTTAAGATACAGATCATGGATCTCAGAGCCCAGAACCATTGCAAGGCAGCTGCAAGATTGGTTCGATGGATAGCTTCAGTGCTGTTAAGCTGATCAGTTGCCTTGAGATACAGATCATGGATCTCAGAGCCCAGAACCATTGCAAGGCAGCTGCAAGATTGGTTCGATGGATAGCTTCAGTGCTTTTAAGCTGATCAGTTGCCTTGAGATACAGATCATGGATCTCAGAGCCCAGAACCATTGCAAGGCAGCTGCAAGATTGGTTCGATGGATAGCTTCAGTGCTTTTAAGCCGATCAGTTGCCTTGAGATACAGATCATGGATCTCAGAGCCCAGAACCATTGCAAGGGAGCTGCAAGATTGGTTCGATGGATAGCTTCAGTGCTGTTAAGCTGATCAGTTGCCTTGAGATACAGATCATGGATCTCAGAGCCCAGAACCATTGCAAGGCAGCTGCAAGATTGGTTCGATGGATAGCTTCAGTGCTTTTAAGCTGATCAGTTGCCTTGAGATACAGATCATGGATCTCAGAGCCCAGAACCATTGCAAGGCAGCTGCAAGATTGGTTCGATGGATAGCTTCAGTGCTTTTAAGCCGATCAGTTGCCTTGAGATACAGATCATGGATCTCAGAGCCCAGAACCATTGCAAGGGGGCTGCCTCAGTGGTCCCCCTTGTCTCCTGTGCTGTTCTGCTGACAGTGCTGTCTTTTTTGGGAGTGGCATAGAGTGAACGCTGACCTACGCTGATGATATATTAACATGTGAGGTGTAGAGGGGAATTAGATTCAAGAATGCAGTGCAGGGTGGACCAGATAACAAGCTGGTGTGAGGATAACAGTGCCGTGATAAACCCAGAAAAAGCTAGCATACTGTGGTGCTCATTAAATAACAGAATTGTAGGATCTGAAGTTCCAGTTGTGAAGTGTTAAGGACAAGATATTAAGAGAACACATTTCATGAGGTATCTAGGGATCACATTTGATCACTCATTGTTCTTTGCACACCATGTGGACAGTGCAATACAAAAAGCCAGGAAAGTGCTGGGAGTGGTTAGGTTAAAGGCCGCAGTGGGCTTTCCACAGCGCACTCTGTTCTTGCTGATGCATGCGCTGGTGCCGTCACTGTTGGAGTGTGGTCTTGGCCTGCTCACCTTGTCCAATGCACACCTGAACAGACTAGAGCATGTACAGAACAAAGCAATGAGAGTGGTCTTGGGTTGCACCTGGGATACTCCAATGACAGCCATGAGCTTTCTGCTTGATATGCTGAGTGTGAGGTCTAAACACAGGAATGCTCAGGTGAAGGCAAACATCAGGGTTGTTAGCATGAAGGATCATCCTCTCCTTAAGGTGGTGGGGTTGATAAGGGAAGATGTATCAAACGAGGCAGATCCTGAATGGCTGAGCCAAGGATACAATAATGTCAGTGTGTGATCTAGATGAGGTGCCTAAAGATGAAAACTGGCTGTGGATACAGGACCAACCTCAGCTAACAAAGGCTTGGATACAGGACCAACCTCAGCTAACAAAGGCTTGGATACAGGACCAACCTCAGCTAACAAAGGCTTGGATACAGGACCAACCTCAGCTAACAAATGCTTGGATACAGGACCAGCCTCAGCTAACAAAGGCTTGGATACAGGACCAACCTCAGCTAACAAAGGCTTGGATACAGGACCAACTACAGCTAACAAATGCTTGGATACAGGACCAACCTCAGCTAACAAAGGCTTGGATACAGGACCAACCTCAGCTAACAAAGGCTGTTATACAGAAGGGCCGCTAATGTAGAGACTGGACACAGGAGCAGTTGAACTTTGGGTTCAAGATCTCATCCGGCATCACTGTGGGTCTTCTGACGGGGTAGTATATACAAATGGCTCAATGACTCGGAACAGCAGAAGTAGTGGTTGGGGTTTTGTTGCTTACTGAAGTGGAAGAGTAGTGGCACAGGGTATGGGAGCCTTTGAAGTTGCCACATCAAGCGTGTGAGTGGAAATTGAGGCTGTCGGCATCACTAGAATGGCTAGTTGCTCATGGTGTTGTTAATGGTGTCATTGTGATGGATTCACAGAGTATGCTTTGTAAGATTGAGAAGAAATTGCTTTGTAAAGAATGAGTTCATCTGTGAAGCCAGTCAGCTGTGGCTTTACTGTCCAGGACATGTGGGAGTACATGGCAGTGATGTGGCAGACAGACTTGCTGGATAGACTAAAATAAATGGCAGACAGACTTGCTGGACAGACTAAAATAAATGGTAGACTGACAATGGACAAGGGGGACATTGCTAAGGCTGTACTGGACAGAATGTGGGAAAATGAAGAGTGGGAGTGGAAGAACAACGTAGCTGTGAAGAGACTGCTGGAGCTAGGACAGTTTAAAGGTGCTAGCAGGACATCAGAACTGTCTGGCAGAAAATACATCGTAAACAACCAACACTTGACAGGAACTATTAGCAAACATATTCTTGGAAGAATGCTGCAGCATGCGGCTGAGCATAGATGGGGTTGTCCCAATTGCAGTGAAGCCGAAGTCTGAATTTTGAACCTTTGAAGATTTTGTTATTGCAGCTTTCTGCAGTGGCTTCGCGTATACTTAGTTTTATATACTTATACACTAATTATTCATTGAGATATCAGAGATCCATGCTCTACAAAGTACATGGGCTTTCCAGAATAATGGCAGTGCATAGATCTTAGCTTACTACTGTGCCTCTGGGAGTAAATGTGGAGATAAGCTAATAGAAAAGGATGGAAAACTCTTTCTAACAACAACAGATGTAAGAGGATAAGGTAGAGACATTTGTAAATGAAACCAACAAAATCAAGGGAGCTGACTGCAAAAAATTACCCTAACAATCAAATGAGTAGAGAAGAGCTGTCCAGATTGTGCATTACATTTTGACTGGTAAAACTTCATGACTTCTTTGAGTAGTAGATGAGTAACTTGGAGTACTGAGTAATCCATCAGCTGAGGAGGAAGTAAGAAACTGCACTTGGAAGAGGAGAGAAGAGGAAACACATAAAGTATGGTTCTTGTTTTAAGAGGAGATTATTCTGTGACCAGAAGTTACTGAAATTATTTCTTCTAGTACAGTTTTGACAGTACATTTCTCCTGACTATCTTCTTGGCTCATGTTTTGAATTTTCCTTCTAGAGATTGTTATTTAGAGATTGTGATCTAGAAATTGTAATCTAGAGATTGTTGTGTTTTGCACAGATTGGAGCTAACGCTGGTGTAATCGGGATGACAAAGGAGCATCTAGGTCTAGCACTAGCACTGAATGTGCCAGTGTTTGTGGTTGTGACAAAGATTGACATGTGCCCACCGAATGTCCTGCAGGAGACACTCAAGTTGCTGACTCGCATACTCAAATCTCCAGGCTGTCGGAAAATTCCAGTCTTAGTACAAAACATGGATGATGTAGTGGTTACAGCAACAAACTTTACATCAGAACGGTAAAAAAAAAACCCCCCTAAAACTGCTTATTTTGTTGTATCATATTTTGATCTTTTCCTTATTGTGTCTCTGTTGTATTGTTAGTTACAAGAAAACTTTTTTTTTTTTTTTTTCCTGATTATGCAAAATGTGCAGTTATTCAGCAAAGTGCTTTGAAGTAAACCTGATGAATGCTGGGTAATAAAGTTTTTTATGTGTTCAAAAGAGAGATAGTTTCTCTGCTGAAAGATTTTGTAGATGTTAAAGTTGTCCAGAATTTGTCACTCATACTTTTATGATGAACACATTCTCATAGCTGTATCTTGAGAAAGTGAATCATTCAGCTGCCATCTTTTCTCTTCTAGACTACCAGCCTATTGGATTCTATTTTAAAGATCATTCCATGTTAATTCTGCATATTCGTTGTCCTTTAGACTGAAATGTTGAGAATCTTTCACAGCGAGTACCCGAGTGTGCTTGTCAACATAGTGTATCAAAGAACTTTTTAATGGGCATAAAATAAAACTTTTTAGTATACATGATTTCTTTATAAAGTATCTCTCTCTCTCTCTCTGAACCTTAAGTGCCCAGGGCACATGGGGCTTCCGCAAGGGTTTTCCACAAATGCCTGTCCTTTGCCTTTTTATCTGCTCTTGCCCAGGTGAGGCCTCTGTTGCTCAACATCCTCTCTGTTGTTCTTCTCCATGTCTCCTTACTTCTGTTCCCCTGTGGTGTCCATCTTAGTGCTGTTTTTGGTAGTGAGTTATCAGTCATTCGGAGCACATGTCCCAACCATTGCCAGCGTCTTTCCTCACTAATTACTGTCAGTGGCTTCATCTGCATTTCTGCCAACAAGATGTTATTTCTTATGGTGTTTGGCCAAAATATTTGTCTAATTCTTCGTAAACATTTAGTCTGGAAAGAATTCAACTTGTTTTCTATTGTTTTGATGATTTTCCAGCATTCACTTCCATAGAGTAGTACGCTTAGATTTTATAAAGTATGAACAAAGTGAAAATAATCGTTGACTCTCCAACAATATTGGTGTCACAGCTCTAGGTCACATACCTCATCGTGGTGTAGTGTTGTTACATACAGCAACATCAGAACACAGTTCTAGAGTCTCATATCTCATCATGGTGAGGTGTAGTGTTGTTACATACAGCAACATCAGAACACAGTTCTAGAGTCTCATATCTCATCATGGTGAGGTGTAGTGTTGTTACATACAGCAACATCAGAACACAGCTCTAGTGTCTCATATCTCATCATGGTGTGGTATGATGTTGTTACATACAACATCATCAGAACAAAGCTCTAGAACATACCTCATCATGGTGTGCTGTGATATTGTTACAAACAGCAACATCAGAACAAAGCTCTAGAACATACCTCATCATGGTGTGGTATGATGTTGTTGCATACAGCAACATCAGAACACAGCTCTAGTGTCTCATATCTCATCATGGTGTGGTATGATGTTTTTACATACAACATCAATACACAGCTCTATTGTCTCATATCTCATCATGATATGATGTAGTGTTTTTACATACAACATCATTACACATCTCTAGTGTCTCATATCTCATCATGGTATGGTATGGTGTGGTGTTTTTACATACAACATCAATACACATCCCTACTGTCACATATCTCATCATGGTATGGTGTGGTGTTTTTACATACAACATCAGTACACAGCTCTAGTGTCTCATATCTCATCATGATATGGTGTGGTGTTTTTACATACAACAACATCAATACACAGCTGTGTCTCATATCTCATCATGGTATGGTATGATGATACACACCTGTATCTACCTTGGTATGATATGGTGTGGTGTTTTTACATACAACAACATCAATACACAGCTCTATTGTCTCATATCTCATCATGGTGTGATGTAGTGTTTTTTTACATACAACAACATTGAAGCGCAGCTCTAGTGTTGCTCTAGTTACAGTTTCGTAAGAGAACAAATATTGTAGGATTAAACCTCGAAAAAATCGTAGACAAAGCACTTTAGTGAGACGTGAGAGAAAGAAAAATCACAAGAGAATTACCTGGGATTCGAACACGGACTCCGGTAGGACGAGCAGCCGTCTAGCCACGAGAGAACAGCGTTGTGATTTTTCTTTCTCTCACGTCTCACTAAAGTGCTTTGTCTACGATTTTTTCGAGGTTTAATCCTACAATATTTGTTCTCTTACCTTACCGTACCAAAACCTCGTAGTTTCCTATTTATAAAAAATTGTTCCTAGTTACAGTTTCATCTTTAGCCTTGCTTGATCCTGAATTTTAGTTTTGTTGTGCTTGTAGCCCATAATTTTAGCTTATTTTATGTGTGGTTCACAATCCTAGCTTTTTACAGCCATCAATCCTAACTTTATTGTCCTCATAGTTCTCATTCCTAGCATATATATAATCCTGAGACCTAGCATATTCTGATCATAGTTCATAGTCATAACTTTTTTTTTAGAGCCATCAGTTCTAGGATTGCTTCACTTATAGTCCTCAGTCTTAGCTTTTTTTTCTGTTTCTAGTCCTCAGTCTTAGCTTTTTTTTCTGTTTCTAGTCCTCAGTCTTAGCTTTTTTTTCTGTTTCTAGTCCTCAGTCTTAGCTTTTTTTTCTGTTTCTAGTTCACAATCCCAGTTTGTTCATTTTATATTTTGTTGTTTTAACACCAGAATGTGTCCAGTTTTTCAAGTGTCAAATGTAACGGGAGAAAACCTGGAGCTTTTGAAGATGTTTCTCAACCTGCTGTCAACCAGGGTCAGGTGTGATTCCTCACAGCCAGCCGAGTTCCAGATAGATGACACCTTCTCAGTTCCTGTGAGTCTGTACTTGTTTCTTCTCAACATTTTTAAAGGCCGAGGTTGCCTTTGCAATTCTGACTTATTTTTTTTTGGTGTCACCATCCTGGTCTATGTAGCTACCGAGGTATGCAGATTGGTTTACGTCTTCAACAGCTGTTCCTTCTACGTATATTTTTACCTTCTTGATTAATGGGAAATTTTACAATTTTTATTTTATCCTTGTTAATTTCAAGTCATATTTTATTATGTCCTATCAGACCTTTTGCAATCAGTTTTCATTGCCCCACCAAAGAAACAAGGTGCATTTGAATGTGAAGACCATTGAACCATTAGTCTTATGTTACCAAAATCCTGCTTCATATTGTCATGAGAAGAGTCAGGGGCAAAATAAAACATAGAATTGGGAGTGAGACAAGGATGTGTTCTATCTCCTGACCTCTTTTCCTTGTACAGCAAAAGCATAATGAGAAATATAGAGAGCTTGCCAGGAATATCAATTGGCGGGTACAGCAGTAACAACTTAAGATATGCAGACGACACAGTTCTGATTGCTAAAAGTGAAGGGGAGCTATAGGCTCTTCTGGACATCATGGTTCATGAAAGTAAAAGTAAAGGTCTCAGTCTGAATAAAAAGAAGACTGAGATGATGGTCATCTCAAAGAAAAGAATACCACCAAAGTGTAGCATTACCATCGATGGAACAAATCTGAAACAAGTTGATAGATTCAAGTACTTAGGAACAATTATAACAGCTGATGGGAAATGTAACAACGAAATAAAAAGCAGACATACTCAGGCCAAGTCAGCATTCCAGACAATGAGGCATCTTGTGCAGCAGATCCATATCAATGGAAACAAGATTCCGAGTACTTAAATGTTACATCGCGCCAATTTTGTTTTATGGATGTGAAGCATGGTCCATGAATAAGAGAAATGGATACCATGGAAATGTGGTTTATAAGAAGGATATTGAAGGTACCATGGACAGCTAAGAAAACCAACGAAGAATTCTTAAGAGAGGCTGGAGTTAAAAGGCAAATTACAGCAAAGATCAGAGGCAGACAAGCGAGATTTGTAGGACATTTTCTGAGAAGAGGAAAATTGGAACACACTGTGGCAACTGGAAAAATTGAGGGAAGAAGAGACAGAGGAAGACAGAGAGAGAAGTTACTGGATAGGCTGTCAGTGTGGCTAGGAAGAAAGTCACCAACGGATCTCATAACCAAGTCTAATGACAGGGAATTGTGGAGAGAAGTGATCGCCTACGCCACGTGGCACGACACTTGATTGATTGATTGATTTTACTAGCAAATGAAGACAGGATTTCTGTTTTTTCTTGCATCGAATTCACATTGTCACTGATAAGAGTTATGTCATTTGCAAAATCAAGATCTTCTATATGGGTCGTGTGTACCCATTCAGTGTCTGTTTTACCTGTGCAGCATTTTTTAATTATGAAGTCTATGGCAGTTCCAAAGAGCTAGGGAGATAATATCCTTGTTTCATACCATTTTGGTCAATACAAATGAAGAAAAAAAATTGACTGTCTGACACTTGAGTTTGGGTATAAAGGCAAGATTCTAGACATGTCAGATCAAGAGAAGCTGAGAAATCAGACACTTCACTCCCTTATGATAGAAGTGTTGTTATGGGACTTGTATTGTTGTTCTCATATTTAAGGTAGAGAGGCAGAGGAAGGCCAAGAGAGAACAGGAAGAGACAGTGATGACCTGACAGAAGATCTTTGATTGATGGAATATCTCTGAGAAGTCTGTGGAACAGCATGGTCACAAATATGATGCCAATCATATTGTCTGATTTTGGTTATGATGATGATGATGGTTGCATGCTTATATAATATAACAGAATGTTTTGTCCTTTCTCCACTTACAAAATGTGGCTGTAGGGTGTAGGTACAGTTGTGTCTGGAACATTGTTACAAGGACATATCAAACTGAATGACACACTTCTGCTGGGTCCTGATGCTCTCGGCCAGTTCCAGGCCGTGCCTATAAGGAGTATCCACAGGAAAAGAATGCCAGTCAGAGAGGTCCGAGGTGGCCAGACAGCCTCTTTTTCTCTCAAAAAGGTATCATCTTGTCTTTGGCTTGGTGCTGCCCAGCTAATTATGTCATTTCTTTTTCTTGTTTCAAGTTTTTTTTTCTTACAACTTAGAACATACTTATTTTAACATGGTCTTTGTCAGACAGGGAACAGTTGTGTTAAGAACATACTTAACTTAACATGGTCTTTGTCAGACAGGGAACAGCTGTATTAAGAACACACTTAACATAGTCTTTGTCAGACAGAGAGCATAGATCTGTTTGCTTAAAAACTCTGACCTACTTCTGTAGCCCAGAAACCTGTTGCAATCAACACTAATTGTAATTGTTATTTTTGTTAAATGTAATGTCAGGTTGGTGGACGGATGGGGACATCGAGATCGCCGGCAGGGATGAGGATAATCTGGTGTGAAACCAATGAATCCAGGACGTGACAAGCCTATGGGTCTTTACAACAATGGCTATCAGAATGATGTAAACAAAACAGAGCCAGCAGACTATAGGTGGCGCAGAATGAATATCATTGAGGCACTCATCAGATTCCTCATCCCAAAGTAGTCTCTGTGGAACTGTCTCAAAGCTGTCTGGCCAGTCAGTGTTGCATGCTGGATCTGACATGGAGAAGGGGCTTAAGTACAGCCACCAGAGGCTGGAAAACTAAGTTTTGGCCAGGCCAGCCTACACCACTGTCTTCATGGCAGTCCGAGCAAGACCACAGTCTGCCCTAGCAAGGAAAGGTGCTGAAGTCGGAGGTATCCAGCCAAAAGGTGCGTCACAAAATTCAGGGTACATTGCATCATCGCCAGCGTGCGTACGAAGAAGAAGAAGATGAAATACTTGGAAGTTTTATACGAGAAATATTTGACGGGTTCATGATTTTATTTCACTTGGAGATGTTGAGCATACAAGCATGTCAGAGCCTAATAATTTGTCTCAGGTCAGAGAGTTGCAGGAGAAAAGAAAACTTGTTGGAGGCCGTCTTTGTTTTTCAGCGATGCTGCTTGTGTATACAGGGTTTCTGAAATAGCTGCTTGCTGTTATTTCATTCAGAATGATAGCACAAAGAAAGACTTGTTCTTATTTCCTTGGAATTGTCAGCTGTTCTCCTTTGCAGTCATAGCTGTGATGATGTTGGCTATCATATTGATTGAGCAGAGTGACTTGCTTGGAGACCCAGAGTGGATCCAAGGAATGAGCTTGTAAGTGAGCCTCCCCACCAAGCAGAGCACAGAGAGCCCCACAGAGAGTTTAGCCTGATCTGAGGGAACAAGTCAGTTGCTTGGAGCACCACAAACAAACAAACAAAAATGGGATAAGGTCAAGGAAAGCTCTCATTTCTCAGACCTGATAACATGCTATCCCTTTATCAGCCAATCTTTGCCCCCCCCCCCCCCCTCCTTTGTGACAAGGGACAAAATGAACACACACATACACAATTAAAAATATTTCACAAATGCAGCTTGTAACAAAAATTATTTCATAATGAATAAATAATCATTGAAAATAGAAGTTATTTTTAGAGTGAAGTTTGTTGACATCGCAGAGACTATCACTGTAGCAGTAGAACTCTGTGAGTGGAAGCTACTGCCTGATAGACGTGCGTGTGAATCTAAAGAAACAGTGTAACATGTTTGATTATTGTTTTTTTTCATATGAGTTGCTCTATTTTTTTCATTCAAATTTAGCTGCAGGTCACAACAAATTTGGCATTTCTTTTATAGGAATTACAGATTACAACAAATTTGGTATTTCTTTTATAGGAATTACAGATTACAACAAATTTGGTATTTCTTTTATAGGAATTACAGATTACAACAAATTTGGTATTTCTTTTATAGGAATTACAGATTACAACAAATTTGGTATTTCTTTTATAGGAATTACAGATTACAACAAATTTGGTATTTCTTTTATAGGAATTACAGATTACAACAAATTTGGTATTTCTTTTATAGGAATTACAGATTACAACAAATTTGGTATTTCTTTTATAGGAATGACAAATTACAGAACGTGCGTTCTAACTATGTGAGCTTGTCACAGTGAAAAGTCTTAGCTCTGTTTACTTGTGACTGGTAGTGTGACATTTTACAGCCCCTCAACAAGTCTGTAGACTGGCTACATGATGTTTACTTGTGACTGGTAGTGTGACATTTTACAGCCCCTCAACAAGTCTGTAGACTGGCTACATGATGTTTACTTGTGACTGGTAGTGTGACATTTTACAGCCCCTCAACAAGTCTGTAGACTGGCTACATGATGTTTACTTGTGACTGGTAGTGTGACATTTTACAGCCCCTCAACAAGTCTGTAGACTGGCTACATGATGTTTACTTGTGACTGGTAGTGTGACATTTTACAGCCCCTCAACAAGTCTGTAGACTGGCTACATGATGTTTACTTGTGACTGGTAGTGTGACATTTTACAGCCCCTCAACAAGTCTGTAGACTGGCTACATGATGTTTACTTGTGACTGGTAGTGTGACATTTTACAGCCCCTCAACAAGTCTGTAGACTGGCTACATGATGTTTCTTCACACAAATCATATTTTACTTTCTCAAGTCTATAGACTGGTTATATGATGGTTTTTTTTCATTAAACATAGTTTACCTTCTGTATGAGGTTTAATGACATATAATATGTGATTTGTTCACTGATTCTATTACTATTTTGTATGGAGCTGAGATTTGTGAGTGTTGAATTCTGTCCCTCAGATTAAAAGAGCTTCAATTCGAAAAGGCATGGTCATGGTTTCACCCCGAGTAGAACCCAAAGCATGCTGGGAGTTTGAGGCTGAGATACTCGTCCTGCATCACCCGACCACGATCAGCGTCAAGTACCAGGCCATGGGTATGTCGTTCTGTGCCTTACATGTCTGCATGTCCCAACAGTTCATGAACAGAAGCCATGAGATTTATGGCTTAACATATCTAACATTTAAGGGGCAAAATTTAGATTTTTAAAAAAAATTTTTTGAATTTGAAGCAAAGATAGATGAGACTGAGTGGTGCAGTTGTAAAAGAGGTAGATGAAACTGAGTGGTGCAGTTGTAAAAGAGGTAGATGAGACTGAGTGGTGCAGTTGTAAAAGAGGTAGATGAGACTGAGTGGTGCAGTTGTAAAAGAGGTAAATGAGACTGAGTGGTGCAGTTGTAAAAGAGGTAGATGAGACTGAGTGGTGCAGTTGTAAAAGAGGTAGATGAGACTGAGTGGTGCAGTTGTAAAAGAGGTAGATGAGACTGAGTGGTGCAGTTGTAAAAGAGGTAGATGAGACTGAGTGGTGCAGTTGTAAAAGAGGTAGATGAGACTGAGTGGTGCAGTTGTAAAAGAGGTAGATGAGACTGAGTGGTGCAGTTGTAAAAGAGGTAAATGAGACTGAGTGGTGCAGTTGTAAAAGAGGTAGATGAGACTGAGTGGTGCAGTTGTAAAAGAGGTAGATGAGATGAAGAAGGAAAGATGAAGAAAAGAAAAGTGCATTTATATCAACCTCATCCCAGTATTTCAAGAAGTTTTTTTTTTTTTCAGGTACAACAAAGACAAAACAACAAATGCAAATAAATAAAATGAAATAAAAGAATTATTCTGTTAAGATCCAAGTAGTGTAGAGATCCAACATGGAGATTTATGATCTACTTTCTGATTTTCAGAGAAAATAACGTGTGATTGTTAGAGAAAAATGTTCTAATGTTTCATACTTGTTGTCAGACAGACTTGAGTTATGTCATGTTTTGTACTTGTCAGTAAAACTATCATAACTGGTCTTATTTCACAGTTCACGTGGGCAGCGTGCGTCAGACAGCCACCATCATCAGCATGACGGAAGACCACCTTCGAACGGGAGACAAGGCCACGGTGAGATTTCGTTTCATCAAGAATCCCGAGTACTTAAAGCCTGACATGAGAATGGTGTTCAGGGAGGGTAGAACAAAAGCCGTGGGCAACATCACCAAACTGTTACCGCATGTCAGCGCAGTGGCCCAGAATACCCGTCACCAGCGCTCCGCCAAGAAGGCGCAGCAAGATGTAGGGAAACACTCCGTAAATCCGCAGAATGAGCCTCAGAAAGCCAGCAAAAGAAATCGTCGAGCCAAGAAGATGCCTGATTTTGATGATGGGGAAGGTAAAGAAAACACAGGAGTTGGGAGGAGTGGCGGTGATTTGGCATCTTGTTCCCCGTCTTCGGCTTCAGCGTCGGCTTCAGCAACAGCAGCAGCAACAGCGGCAGCAGCAAATTAGAAGAAAAAATTCCCCATTCTTGTACAGTATGTAACAAAGACGGGAGTCAGCAACCCAAGTCTGTCATCTCTAAGTGCAGCATAAGTTGTTTTCTGAGACACACATTTCTTGTAGTATGTTTGGTTTTGCAAAAGTCTGGAGACAGCAATTGTTGACTAATATTAACCCCTTTAGCGTTAGTTAAAAAAAAAAAAAGAGGTTATTTTACCCATCTCGAATTATGAAAAAACCTTAGTAGAACGCACAACACTTATAAAGACATAATAAATAATTATTATGCCAGAAAAAAAATAGCATCTCTTGACATAGACTGATGATGATGGTGAAAGTGGTGGCAGTGATGATGATGATGATGGTGATGGTTATGGTGGTACAGTGATGTTGACAGTAATGGTGGTCGCAAATGATTATGATTATGTTCATGGTAATGACGATTGTAATGTCTTGACATGGGCTCATAATGATGATGAAAGTGGCAGTGGCAATGGTGGTATGATAATGCTAATATCCAAGTGAGTAGTTTTTCTTTATTTAATAAACTGTAATCTGTGTCACTTTATGCTTCTTGTAGAAGTATCACATTTCCCCACAAATCTGAATATCGGCCTGGAATGTCACCATTGACTATTTTCAGATCGCACAAATTCAAATTCAGTTTCAACAGTTTTAGTGTGTCATCATTATCATAAACATCACTCTCACTCAAAATATCTAAATGTCTGCTGTCCATATACATAGAAACATCAGCATCATCGTGCAACAAGTCCTCATCATCTCCGAAATAAACATGTTTACTGCTGCTGGCTGCTGTTCTCAAAGTGTGTAATGTAAAACGCCAAAGCATGGCTCATTGAATTTGCAGTTCCAGCAGCCTCCCACATTATAACTAGGTCAGCCGCTGTTTACGATAGAGTCAGAGGTGCAGCTGTGTATAAGTGGTGAGCTATCTAGGGAGAACACTGTAAGAGCAACAAGTGAATGCAAGATAACTTGGGGAGAACGCTAAAGGGGTTAATAGACTGAAAGAAAGTATAATGCAGCATAGTACATTTTAATAATAAAAGAAAGTATAATGCAGCATAGTACATTTATTTTATTATGACAGTTTATAATCCTTTGTCTTTCCTGTTATACTCTGTGGGTGAAAGTGCTTGTTCAGCAGATTTCTTTTGTTTCTTTTACATGTTGAAGTTTTTATTTTGTTGAAAATATAAGCTTGTATGCCATGATTTAGTTGATACATTGCATTGGTCTCAAGTAAATTAATGTAGTAAATCTCTACCACATCTGCAAATCCCATTTTCTGATATTGAGATTTAATTTGCATATTCTTCTTTGGTCTCCATGGTAACAATTTTCATGGCCAATTTGCTGTTAAATTGTTGATCTTCTTCAGCATCCGAGGTAGGTTGGTCGTGCTAAATCTGCAGCCCTGTCACCTTGACAGTCCGCCATCTTCTCCGGGCTCGAGTGTGAGTCCCAGAACTTTTCTTTCAGCTCCTCTCCCCCAGGCCAGATCTGAAGTTTGAGCAGGTTGGACAGGCTTGCAGGATGTCTTCTGGTGTCTGGACCCCACAGCCACAGGGACACTCAAATTTGTGTGTGATATGTTACTGTTCCATTTTTTCCCTGCTTTGGAAAGGATATCTGCTTTTTCATGTCCATTTACTCTGCAGTGTGGAGGAAGCCATTATAGGGCTGTAGTTAAGTTTTGGAGCTTGTTTAGTTGTGATATAATCTCCTGGTTGAATATTTGACGCAAGAGAGTGATGTTCCATATCTGAGTATGAGAGAAGTAGGAGTGTGGTATTTTTGGAGAAAGTATGAAGAGAAGAGTAGGAATTTGGCATTGTAAGAGGAAGAGTCAAACGAAAATGATGTATGCACAAGAGATGAGGGAAACAAGACCAAGGGACAGACCAAGACAACATAGAAGAGGATCTAAAAGAAATGGTGTCACCAACTGGAGAGAGAAGATTAAGAATAGAGAGGAATGGAGGTGAACTTTATCTTCAGTAATGAGCCTTAATGGCTCGGAAAGCTGAAGAAGAAGAAGGGCGTTGTAGGATGAAGAGTCTGGAAGAAGAGAGGAATTTGAAATTGTGAGAGGAAGAGTCTGGAGAAGAGAGGAAATTGAAATTGTTAGAGAAAATGTCATGTGGTATTTATTTGAAATAAAGTGAGAAGTTCACCTGCTTTCACCCGAGGCCTATCCCCATAAATATGGTGCATATGTACACTTAAACATCTGCTCGTGCCCTTCTCACACTGACAGCTGAGTGTACAGTATTTTCTGGTGTGCCAAGCCTTGCAGGCAGACATTCTATCATTTTAGAGTCCATGTTGCATTAGGTGCCTAGTTTTTACATATGAGTGAATGATGATAGTGGGACTAAGCTGCTAGCTTGGTCAGCAGCTCTCAGGCTCCACCACCGCCACAGTCAGACAAACAATGTTTGTTGGCCTGTCATTCACTACTACATCACACCATGAGATTGTAGGAAATGACTGCTACATCATGAGCCATTTAGGAAATGACTTTAGTCACTACTACATCACACAGTGAGATTGTAGGAAATAGTTGATGTAAGATTGTAGGAAATGGTTGATGTAAGATTGTAGGAAATGGTTGATGTAAGCTTTATATGTACATACTTCATTTCCCAGACTTAAGCTTACACAGAAGTGTTAGTTGTAGTGAGCAGAAGTCAGAAATACGTCATGGGATTGTTGATAGCAATAGACAGTTATGTTCTCAGGTTCGGTAGAAAATGTCAGGGTTTTGATCTTCTCAGGGCTGATAACGTGTGACTGGGAAAACTAACTTTATTTGAATAAAACCCATATTTTCATTTCTTCTCCCATCATTTTTTTAGTATGTTACAACTTGGTGCTTTGTTTTTTTTTTTTATATTATGTATGCTGTTCAAAAAAAGAAATGCAAAACTACTGTAGTCATAATGGACACCAAATTTCAAACTTGTATCAAAATTTTATTTTATGGAATTAATGTTTCAATCTTACCATGAAGAAACTTTATGACTTTAACAATGAAATGATGTTCATTAAATTTGGTTTGGACATTTATTCTTTGCAACTGAGGCCTCCATGTCAGTCAGGTGTATGGCATCCTCTGGCCTGTATCTGAGAATGACATCTCCTTGACATGAATCTGATTAGCTGTTGGATCTATTGTTGTGGGATGGCTGCCCACTCCTTCCACAGTGCAAAAGACAACTGTCTGAGATTGGTTGGCGCCACACCTCACTGACGGACTTGTCCGTTTAGTTCATCCCAAAAGTGTTCTACTGGGTTCATGTATGATGACATGAATGGCCATGGAATGGTCTGGACATTGTTGTCAGTGAGGAACTGGGTGGTGAGTTGTGCCACATCAAGTTGAGCATTATCCTGCTGAAAAATCGACCCTGGTGCAGCCAGAAGTGGAAGGACGTGAAGACGAAGAATTTCAGCGATGTATCGTTGGGCAGTCTGACGTCCTTCAATTTTCACTAGGTCACTTCTTCCCATGAAGTTGATCGTCCCTC
The DNA here is from genome assembly GCA_009760885.1 of Achatina immaculata. Classification (NCBI taxonomy): domain Eukaryota; kingdom Metazoa; phylum Mollusca; class Gastropoda; order Stylommatophora; family Achatinidae; genus Lissachatina; species Lissachatina immaculata. Next base: position 62,719,101 of record CM019719.1, on the reverse strand, counting down.
ACACCAGTACACCTCCACCACCATGTGGAGGAGCCTTATCCATGCAGTTCTGGGCGTAGCGCTCATGAACTCTGTGGTATCTATCGTGTCGCTGGAGCAGAAAGAATGATTCATCACTAAACCAAATCCTTCTCCAATCATTCGCAAAGGTCCATTGATGATGCTGGTTCGCCCACTGCAGTCGATTCTGCCGGTGGCAGTCCATAAAGACAGGACCTCTGTAGGGACTTCTAGCCCAAAGACCAGCGTCGTGCAGCCAGTTCTTGACTGTTTGATCTGAAATTCGACAAGCTGCTGTCATTGACTGGACTGATGAGGACACAGATGCAAATCAATTCCTGAGGTGATGAAGCCGTATGAAGTGGTCTTCAGCAGGAGTTGTGGCTATGGGTCTTCCACAGCATGGCCAGTCTGCAACTGAGCCAGTTTCTTGAAATCATCTCCAAAGGTGACTAATGGTGCTTCTAACCACATTAAATTGTCTGGCCACTACACTTTGTGACTGCCCAGTCTGTAAACGTCCAATGATGATGAGTCGTTGTTCAGTAGTGAGATCAGCCATACTTGCACATTGAATTTTCAAATGAATTGATTCGAGGACCGTCAATCTTTTACAGGCATTCAGTAACATGGTCAGTGAGTTTTGTGTTAGTAAGTTTTACAGGATTCTCGTGAACCTGTCATGAGTTATTGTCAAAAATGCTGTTTTGACTAGTGTCGCTTTTCTATGCTCATGAATCATCTGTTGAGTACAGTTCAGGTCAGCATGTGAAGTTGATGTCCAAGTGAACGTTTCAGGCAATTTACTCTTGTCGGATCAACGAACTTCATTTTAAACTGCGATGTCGTATTTGTTGCGTTTCTTTTTTTTTTAACAGTATAGTAAGAAAAGATGGTGCATTTTGAAGCGTTTGTTAATTGTCTCATTATTGACGAATGTGATAAAAGATAAATTCCTTATTTCTGAGATTTAAACCCCAGCAGAAAAAACCCAGAAGGAGAAACTCTAAGGTTGTCAGTGGCAAGTTTCTTTAACCTACCCAGCTTCTGGCATCTTCTGTAACTGCTAGAATTTCTGGCCTGCGGACCTTGACCTTCCCGCAGAGCTGACCGGCCGAGTTGGACATGGACGAGGCACTTTCTTCATACTGACTGGTCAGGTGATGCTGTACATGTAAGTTGTGAAAGCTTTCTGCTTTGCACCATTTTAGCAGATGAAGAAAGCCACACATAGAGAAGTGGCTAGCTACATCTTGCACTGCTGTGTGCCATCAAGTGTGAAAGTAAAATAAGTGTGGCAGCGCCGACAAATTTTTCACACAGCACAGAAAGGTGAGAGAAAGTGAAAAAATCGCAAGGCAGCTCCAGTGAAGTGAGTCCACCTACAAGCAAGTCTGTTTATTATGTGTATCACTGATCACATTAACTGGCATTTACCAGTAAATTGCCGATTACAAATGAGAAAAACCAAAACTTCTGGAGGTTGTCAGTTACTGTAACTAGTTTATATTATCAGAAACCTAGTAAAAAGCAGCCAGCGAACTGGAGGAGAATCAGGCTAGTAAGATGATGATGATGATTGTGCTGAGTTTTTATGAAGGAGAATCAGGCTAGTAAGATGATGATGATGATTATGCTGAGTTTTTATGAAGGAGAATCAGGCTAGTAGGATGATGATTATGCTGAGTTTTTATGAAGGAGAATCAGGCTGTTTTGACTTTGGTTCTGCCAAGATTAAATCTCATTGTTAATAAGAAAAAAAAAAGTTCATTTGAGCATTTACTTTCTGCTGATGTGTTTAATTAGACATTTAAAAAAAAAAAAGATACAAAGTAGCAAATGTTGTATTGAGAAAACAGATATTTCAAAAAGTACTTCAAGCAAAGTGAAAGGCAGGTACAGTTGTACCAGTTTTAACAAATCCGAGCATAATCACTGGTGTACACAAAGGACATTTTTTAAAAAAAATCTTAGATTTACATATAATCTTAAACCTAATATAGTTATCTCGGTACTAGCAGCATGAATGTTTGATGTCTCTAAGAGTTGGCAACATGAATGTTTGATGTCTCTGGGATGTGACAGAATGAATGTTTGATGTCTCTGGGAGTTGGCAGCATGAATGTTTGATATCTCTAGGAGTTGGCAACATGAATGTTTGATGTATCTGGGAGTTGGCAACATGAATGTTTGATGTGTGAGAGTTGGCAGCATGAATGTTTGATGTCTGGGAGTTGGCAGCATGAATGTTTGATGTCTGGGAGGTGGCAGCATGAATTTTTGATGTCTGGGAGGTGGCAGCATGAATGTTTGATGTCCGGGAGGTGACAGCATGAATGTTTGATGTCTGGTATGTGACAGCATGAATGTTTGATGTCTGGGAGTTGGCAGCACGAATGTTTGATGTCTGGGAGGTGGCAGCATGAATGTTTGATGTCTGGTATGTGACAGCATGAATGTTTGATGTCTGGGAGGTGGCAGCATGAATGTTTGATGTAAGGTCAACATCTCTGGGTGACAGTGTGAATGTTCAATGACTAGAACCAAGTATGCAGTCTCTTAGAGCATCACATAACAAGCTGTTGTCAGCATCAGCTGTAGGCAATCACAAGGCTTCACATAAACAGCTGTGATACAGAAAATATCACAGTTTGGCTGTAAGACAGTGTCCAAGCTGAAACATCAAGACCCTATGTTTGTGACTTGATGGTGACAGTTTAGCTTGAATGTCTTCACTTCAGGATCTGTGTGCGTGTTTTCAGGCATAGATTGATATAGCTGAAGCTTTATTTTGGAAGTATGTTTAGTACACTTAAAGTCACATTAAAGTATATCCTGATGTGGATCATCATGTAGACAGACATTCCTCAGGATCAGACAGTTTTCCTAACACAGTGGTGTCAGGTACCCACTTTTTGCAGCTGGAGCATGAAGGTAACCCACTGTCATCAAATGAGAAGGGAGTTCATCGTTGACCTTTCAACTTCTGCACTCAAAGAATATTTGATTCAGATATTTGATCGACATAGAGTTGTCCTGTTTGAAATGTAACAAAATAAGCGAAGATCAGCATTTCTTTCTTACAACATGTTTCTGTAGGAAGAATGACCAGAGTGACCTTTCTTTTCTTCATGTTTTTACCTGTTTTATCCTGTTCTTGGAACATATAAAGTGGACTTCAGTTATAAGCCAATAAAATGATTTCGCCAAGTTTTGAGGTTTTTTGCGCTGCTACTCATAACCAACATTTTAATTAGTAACTCCGAGAATGGCGCATATTTTGCTTGTTTGAAGACATTTCTCTTGTGACTGATAATAAATTTGATGAAATACTATGTGTTTGAAATCATGAAATCAGCAAAGTCAGGATCTAGATAATTGTAAGAAGTGTCTGATGTTAGTTGAAGCTACTGAGATTATATGTGATGAAAGTAGACTCTGCCCAGCATGTTCGTTTATCACGCTGTGGGAGAGTAGCATGGAAGCTTGTTACAAGATGAGAAATAGCTACAAGAATGGACAAGGAGTTAGCATTAAAAAGTTGGAAGCCAGTCCACACGAAAGCTCACAAGGGACTGTACAAACACTTTTACTGTTAGATCACAATTGTTTTGTATGCGTGTGTGTATATATAGGCACATGTATATGCAAAATTGTGCATGTGGTTTTGGTGTATGGCTTTTTTTCTTTATGGTTTGCGGTGTATTATGGGTGAAAGACAACTAAATTTTGTGTATTATCTCCCCTAATATTATTTGAACTGGTCTGCTCAGCAAATCTTTGGTGCTTGTCTCACTTTATATGGAGGTCAAATTACAAACTGTAACTGCCTTTAGTTTTGTGTTTTTTTTTTTAATTCTGATCTAAAAGTAATTTTGAAATACATATGTACATACTGGAACTCTGTGCCATTTGGTTCATCTGAGAGACTGATAACTTCTCATAGAAGTAATGAGGGACTCGGTCTGCGAGCCAGGTTACTTGTATGTTTTACCTGTAACATTTGAGCTGAAACCTGTGCTACACCTGACTCTTAGCTAGCACAGAGCAGTGTGGAGAAAACTTGACCATTTGGTAAACTATGTAGAGAGAATGTGATTGTGACTTGTTGTAGGCCAATTTCTGTTTGAGTTTCCCATAGGCTGCAGTCGCACTTAAAGCTGTCACACATGCTAAACTAACACAAATATAACTTATATTATGACTGCATTTTCCAGCAACAGTAATTTCCACACTTCAGAATTGGTCTTTTGTTTTTTTCAATGAGAACTACAAAAAATAAAAGTTTTACTGACAGAATAGAAAGTTCCAGAAGGTTTGGAAGGTTGTGTACCTGAGTAAACTGCCAGGAATGTTTTGTGTACATGACCAACTGGTGTGTACAAATGGATTTATTTACATCTTTTCATAGGCTGATATTAAGTGTCCAGACAAATGCTGCTTTGTGCATTCATGACATAAGGTCACATGATTATTTATAGTTGTTAAAAAAAAGTCACTAAATTTGTCATTGTAAACTTTACTTGTCAAGCAGCTTGTCCCTGCTGCTGACTTCCTGATTTGTTTTTTATCCCAGCCTGTGTTTTGTGCCAGACAAAGGCTTTTAGTGTATGTCACAGCTAGCAGGTTAACAGCCAGCATGTGTATGTCACAGCTAGCAGGTTAACAGCCAGCATGTGTATGTCACAGCTAGCAGGTTAACAGCCAGCATGTGTATGTGCTGAAGCAGGGATATCAGCATTGTCAGACCACAGACTGTGGGCCATTTTTGTCCGCGCTATTTTGTTGTTTCTTTGGCCATCAGCCGCAGCAAATGAGTTAGAAGACAAGCATTTCATCAAACATCTTTTATAAGAACTTTCAGTAAATGTTTACGTGTCAAAATTAAAACTAGTGGAAGTAAAAACATTTACAGTCTCTCATTTTCTGGTGTTTGTTTCTTGTGCTGACGGGTGTCCGTCTGTCTGGTGTTTTTGTTTGTTGTGGGTGTCCGTCTGTCTGATGTTTTTGTTTGTTGTGGGTGTCCGTCTGTCTGATGTTTTTGTTTGTTGTGGGTGTCCGTCTGTCTGATGTTTTTGTTTGTTGTGGGTGTCCGTCTGTCTGATGTTTTTGTTTGTTGTGTTCATATCTCTGGTTTTATTTGTTTGTTGTGGGTGTTCACATCTCTGGTTTTGTTTGTTGTGGGTGTTCACATCTCTGGTTTTGTTTGTTGTGGGTGTTCACATCTCTAGTTTTATTTGTTTGTTGTGGATGTTCACATCTCTGGTTTTATTTGTTTGTTGTGGATGTTCACATCTCTAGTTTTATTTGTTTGTTGTGGGTGTTCACATCTCTAGTTTTATTTGTTTGTTGTGGGTGTTCAAATCTCTGGTTTTGTTTGTTTGTTGTGGGTGTCCACCTGTCTGATGTTTTTGTTTATTGTGGGTGTCCACCTGTCTGATGTTTTGTTGTTGTTGGTGTCCATCTGTCTGATGTCTGCGTTTGTTGTGGGTGTCCATCTGTCTGATGTTTGTGTTTGTTGTGTGTTTCTGATGTTTTTGGTTTTTTTTGTGGGTGTGTGTCTGTCTGATGTTTGTGTTTCTTGCAGGTGTGTTTCTGCCTGATGTTTTTCTTTCTTGCTGGTGTGTATCATCTTCTTTTTTTTTCTTCAGTCATTCTCAGACATGGACACTTGTATACTTCTGTAATATCTATGGTCAGCTGGATTTTGTGTATATCCCCATTAAGTTTCTCTTCCCCATAAAGCTTCTCTTCCCCATAAAGTTTCTCTTCCCCATAAAGTTTCTCTTTCCCATAAAGCTTATCTTCCCCATAAAGTTTCTCTTGAAATGGTACAGGCGTTGGGTTCATCTGTTTTCTCTGCACCTCTTTTGTTGGACATTCCTGCATAATATGTTTTTTCATCATCTTGGAGAGGCTGATCTTGAGCTTGTTTAAAAGGTGGTACCTCAGTCTATTGGAACCCAGTGTCTGGTACCTCAGTCTGTTGTGACTGATGTCTGGTATCTCAGTCTGTTGTGACCAGTGTCTGGTATCTCAGTCTGTTGTGACCAGTGTCTGGTGCTCAGTCTGTTGTGACCAGTGTCTGTTGTGACCAATATCTGGTGCTCAGTCTGTTGTGAGCAATGTCTGGTACTCAGTCTGTTGTGACCAATGTCTGGTACTCAGTCTGTTGTGACAATTGTCTGTTATTCAGTCTGTTGTGACAATTGTCTGGTACTCAGTCTGTTGTGACCAATGTCTGGTACTCAGTCTGTTGTGACAATTGTCTGTTATTCAGTCTGTTGTGACAATTGTCTGGTACTCAGTCTGTTGTGACCAATGTCTGGTACTCAGTCTGTTGTGACCAATGTCTGGTATTCAGTCTGTTGTGACAATTGTCTGGTACTCAGTCTGTTGTGACAATTGTCTGGTACTTAGTCTGTTGTGACTGGTGCAGAGCCATACAATGATCACTTGCTCCTGTCTGCTGAGTTGGTAATAAGTGTCATTTTTCTGAAAGCTAGGGTATTCTTTTGCCCATGTGTTCGTCTATTTATTTTGATAACAAGACTTAGCTTCCTTACATGTCCTGCTTGTATCTGTTTGTTGTAATCTGCCGTCTTCTTTAGCTTGGATGTCTGCTGTCTAGTTACCTGGTATACCACAGTGGGATAGAATCCACTGTATTATCACTCTTAAAAGAAGTTGACATATCAGGTCTGTTGCTGTTCACAGGTCACTGTGTCAGTTTCATGCAGTAATCACTGACATTGTGTCAGTCAGGAGCACTACATTTTCTTTTAACTCTTATTTTTTCTTCTGGTCCTAGGGCTTCTACGGCATTTTTAGGGCCTTGCTCTGCTCTGTATTTGCTGGAAAGTTTCTTTCTTGCTTACAACTGTTCCCCGTTGTTAGAACTTCCCCTCCACTGTTTTCTGTTACATTGATTGCAACACAACCTACTCTATGTCGAGGATATGTTTTCTGTTACATTGATTGCAACACAACCTACTCTGTCGAGGATATGTTTTCTGTTACATTGATTGCAACACAACCTACTCTATGTCGAGGATATGTTTTCTGTTACATTGATTGCAACACAACCTACTCTATGTCGAGGATATGTTTTCTGTTACATTGATTGCAACACAACCTACTCTATGTCGAGGATATGTTTTCTGTTACATTGATTGCAACACAACCTACTCTATGTCGAGGATATGTTTTCTGTTACATTGATTGCACACAACCTACTCTATGTCGAGGATATGTTTTCTGTTACATTGATTGCAACACAACCTACTCTATGTCGAGGATATGTTTTCTGTTACATTGATTGCAACACAACCTACTCTATGTCGAGGATATGTTTTCTGTTACATTGATTGCAACACAACCTACTCTATGTCGAGGATATGTTTTCTGTTACATTGATTGCAACACAACCTACTCTATGGTCATGTCGAGGATATGGAGAACCCCCCCCCCCCCACAAGGCAACGAGAGTGCCAGACCCTATTCCTCAAAAGAGTCTATTCTGGGCCACTGGTGGGAGGAGTCTATTCTGGGCCACTGGTGGGAGGAGTCTATTCTGGGCCACTGGTGGAAGGAGTCTATTCTGGGCCACTGGTGGGAGGAGTCTATTCTGGGCCACTGGTGGGAGGAGTCTATTCTGGGCCACTGGTGGGAGGAGTCTGTTCTGGGCCACTGGAGGGAAGAGTCTATTCTGGGCCACTGTTGGGAAGAGTCTATTCTGGGCCACTGTTGGGAAGTCTTTTCTGGGCCACTGGTGGGAAGAGTCTATTCTGGGCCACTGTTGGGAAGAGTCTATTCTGGGCCACTGGTGGAAAAAGTCTATTCCGGGCCACTGGTGGGAAGAGTCTATTCTGGGCCACTGTTGGGAGGTGTCTATTCTGAGCCACTGTTGGGAGGAGTCTATTCTGGGCCACTTGTGGGAGGAGTCTATTCTGGGCCACTTGTGGGAAGAGTCTATTCTGGGCCACTTGTGGGAGGAGTCTATTCTGGGCCACTGGTGGGAGGAGTCTATTCTGGGCCACTTGTGGGAGGTGTCTATTCTGGGCCACTGTTGGGAGGAGTCTATTCAGGGCCATTTGTGGGAGGAGTCTATTCTGGGCCACTTGTGGGAGGAGTCTATTCTGGGCCACTGGTGGACACGCTCCTGTTTTCTGTGAAACCAAGACACACAAAAAAAGTCACACTAGTGGCCAAAAACCAAGAATTCTAAACACCCAGCAGTGGAATTCAGAAGACGTGTTCATCTGCTACTTGCGAAGTTTTCCTCTGTGTACTTTGCACATCTTTCCAATGGCAACATATGTCTGTGAGACCTGGACACTTAACAAAACAGCTGAGAAACACATACATGCCTTTGAATGTAAATGCCACAGAAGAGTTCTTCAAATATCATGGACACAAAAAAGAATAAACATATCCATACTACAAGAACTTAATATTGAAGAAGGCTGGCTAGTAAAAAGGATTAAAGAAAGAAAACTTAAATATTTTGGACACATTAAACGTCATGATAATCTAGAGAAGACCGTCTTGGAAGGGTACATAATGGGAAAAAGAAAGAGAGGAAGACCAAGGCGAAGAAGGCTGCAAGACATCGTTAATACTCTGCAAATAGATGCATCAACCGCAGGCCGTCTTGCTCACAAGACCTACAGGCCTACAGGAGAGCTGTTAGGGAGGCAAAGTTACACAAAGGACAGGCAAATGACTGACTTTGCGCATATCTGGTTGTTGCTTGTTATGCCTGTGAAATTATCAGTCATTTCCTTCCGTTTATGGTTCACTCATATCTGGCATGTGCTAGAAGAACTGAATGGTCTGGGGATTGCATTGCCTTAGTTATTTCTACAAAGGTATTCTGTTCAAGTCTGCATGTTCCTAGCCCCTTCATTCTCTTGTGCGCTGTGTGGCTTTCTAATCCGAATTTTTCTGCCTGATTTTGTGCTCTGTTATCTCATATCATGTGTAGGTTCCAGGCCAGTAATCCTTTCCAGTTCTTGTTTTGGTGTAGCCCTCATTGCTCCTGCAGTGATTCTTTCGGCTTGATTCTGTAGTCGCTTGGCTTTGTTAGAACTGGATTGTGCTACAGTTGCCCAGGCTGTGGTGCCATAATCAAGGACAGGTCGCGTTCATCTGGTGTAGAACCTGCTAGGACACTTTCGTCTGCTGGCGCCAGCAAGTTTTTACATGAATGCCGAGTTTTACCTGGATCTGGTTCTTCTTGACCTAATCTTCCCTGTCAGACAGAGCCCACAGGTTCGAGCCCTGGGAATCAAGTAAATAAGGAAAATATTGTATGAGTTGTCTCTCTTCCATTGACTGACCGGCCGTGAGTTAAACCATAGGTCCAGTGTTGTGAGGGTTTACTGCATTCTATTAGCTGCGGTGGTATGTGTTCCATACAGATCCACGGGGCCAGGTCGTCAGCATACAGAGCGTGATGGACTCTTCTGGGCACGTTCTCTGTGATAACATTAATGAAAGTGTTGATGATAGGACTCCTCCCTATGGGACTTCTTGTTCTAGGATCATCTTCCTTCTATTACTGTTAAAAAACAAAATGTTGCGATTTAAACTGAAGTTTGCTGATCAGACAAGGGCAAATTGCCTGAAACGTTCACTTCGACATCAACTTCACGTGCTGTCCTGTAATGTACTCAGCAGACGATTCATGAGCACAGAAAAGCGACACCAGACAAAACAGCAATTTTGACAATAACTCATGACAGGTTCACGAGAATCCCGTGAAACTTACTGAACACAGAACTCACTGACCATGTTATTGAATGCCTATAAAAGATTGACGCTCCTCGAATCAATTCATTTGAAGATTCAATGCGCAAGTATGGCTCATCTCACTACAGAACAATGACTCACTGGACGTTTACAGACTAGACAGTCACAAAGTGTAGTGGCCAGACAATTTAATGTGGTTAACATGGCGCTTCTGCCTTTGGAGACTATTTCAAGAAACTGACTCAGTTGCAGACTGGTCGCGCAATGGAAGACCCATAGCCACAACTCCTGCCGAAGACTGCTTCATACGGCTGCGTCACCCCAGGAATCGAGGTGCATCTGCTTCCTCAACAGTCCAGTCAATGAAAGCAAATCGTCGAATTTCAGATCAAACGGTCAGGGACCGACTGCACGACGCTGGTCTTTGGGCTAGAAGACCCTACAGAGGTCCTGTTCTTACGGACTGGCATCGCCAGAACCGACTGCAGTGGGCGAACCAGCATCATCAATGGACCTTTGTGAATGATTGGAGAAGGATTTGGTTTATTGATGAATCATTGTTTCTGCTCCAGCGACACGACGGATGGAGAAAAGTTTACCGCAGAGTCTATGAGCGCTATGTCCAGAACTGTATGGATGAGGCTCCTCCACATGGTGGTAGAGGTGCATGCCATCCATGAATGCGGCTTCCACCTTCTTGAACATCCTCCTTATTCCTCAGATGTGGCCCCTTCGGACTATTACCTGTTTACTAAACTCAAAAAGGAGCTCAGTGGTTGCAAATTTGCTTCAGATGATGACATCATTCATGCTGTCACTTTCTACTGGTACAAAATTCTGACTTTTACAAAGAAGGAATCCATATGCTCCAGGATAGCTGGACTAAGTGCATAAATTTGCAAGGGGACTATGTTGAGAAATAACCCAAAAAGTCCACAAATAATCCGTTGCATCTTATGCCGAGAACTTATCAATCACCTCTCAGATCCTGAATAGTGCCTGATGAAGTTCTAGAGAGAAGAACTGGAGAGAAGAATGGAAGAAGAACTGGAGAGAAGAACTGGAAGAAGAAATGAGAAAAGAACTGGAAGAAGAACTGAGAAAAGAACTGGAAGAAGGAAGAAGAATTGGCGAGAAGAACTGGAAGAAGAACTGAGAAAAGAACTGGAAGAAGAATTGGACAGAAGAACTGGAAGAAGATTTGAACAGAAGAACTGGAAGAAGAACTGAGAAAAGAACTGGAAGAAGAACTGAAGAGAAGAACTGTAAGAAAAACTGGAAGAAGAATTGGAGAGAAGAACTGGAAGAAGAACTGAGAAAAGAACTGGAGAGAAGAACTGGAAGAAGAACTGAGAAAAGAACTGGAGGAAGAATTGGACAGAAGAACTGGAAGAAGATTTGGAGAGAAGAACTGGAAGAAGAACTGAGAAAAGAACTGAAGAGAAAAACTGTAAGAAAAACTGGAAGAAGAACTGGAGAGAAGAACTGGAAGAAGAACTGGAGAGAAGAACTGAAAGAAGAACTGGAGTAAAGAACTGAGAAAAGAACTGGAAGAAGAACTGGAGAGAAGAACTTGAAGAAGAACTGGAGAGAAGAACTGGAAGAAGAACTGGAGTGAAGAACTGTAAGAAAAACTGGAAGAAGAATTGGAGAGAAGAACTGAAAGAAGAACTGAGAAAAGAACTGAAAGAAGAACTGGAGAGAAGAACTGGAAAAAGAACTGGAGAGAAGAACTGAAGTGAAGAACTGGAAAAAGAACTGGAGAGAAGAACTAGAAAAAGAACTGGAAGAAGAAATGGAGATAAGAACTGGAGAGAAGAACTGGAATAACTGAGAAAAGAACTGGAAGAAGAACTGAATAGAAGAACTGGAGAGAAGAAATGGAGAGAAGAACTGTAAAAAGAACTGGAGAGAAAAACTGGAGAGAAAAACTGGAAGAAGAACTGGAGGAAGAACTGGAAGAAGAACTGGATACACTTTAAACAACAAAACTTTTGAAAACATTCGAATTCTTGCTTCATTACTTCAATTTTTTTTCGGAATTTTAAAAACCTGCAATAGTTCCCAGAATTTCATGACCAGGCATATTTTTACTTCTTCTACTACCACCACCACCACCACCACCACAACCACCACCACTACTACTACTACTACTACTACTACTACTACTACTACTACTACTACTATTAACAGATTCTAGCGTAGTTTGAAAATACTTAAAATCTTATAAAAAGCATTTTCTCTCAAATGCTGAGCTCAGAACAAAGACATAACTGGAGCTAGCTCAGTAACATGACCAGCCTTACCGACTTGCTAGAGAGACTTGCTTTATAAGGACCATATTCTTTGGCTCTTCAACAGTTCTTTTCCGGGAAACTATTTTCCGTCTATTCCAACCTACGACTGACTTCCTTTCCGTTCACACAACACAAAGCTTTCATAACGCAGCAGTGCAATTAAAGCAACGGTCGGCCTGCTGCTGGTACAAAGCAAAGGCCTACGAGTTGCACTTTCATGTTTAATTTCCCGGAAAATAGTCAAATTCGGAAAACTATTAACGTTGGTCGGCCATGTTGTTTTGTGTGTGTGTAATTAAGCCTTTGCATAAATTGATTATTTCAGTCTTTCCTGTTGTGCTCCAGCATTTGTATAATACTCTCACTCACTCCTGTATTAGCCAGCACAAGTATAGTATAATCATCTCACTCACTCATGTATTACGCCAGCACAAGCATAGTATAATCATCTCACTCACTCTTGTATTACGCCAGCACAAGTATAGTATAATCATCTCACTCACTCCTGTATTACGCCAGCACTGGTATAATCATCTCACTCATTCCTGTATTACGCCAGCACAAGTATAGTATAATCATCTCACTCACTCCTGTATTACGCCAGCACTGGTATAATCATCTCACTCACTCCTGTATTACGCCAGCACAAGTATAGTATAATCATCTCACTCACTCCTGTATTACGCCAGCACTTGTATAATCATCTCACTCATTCCTGTATTATGCCAGCACTTGTATAATCATCTCACTCACTCCTGTATTACGCCAGCACTTGTATAATCATCTCACTGACTCTTGTATTTCTAGTATTTTCTTGTATAATCCTTAGATTTTTACTTCACAGATTATTTATGATTTACTGTTACGGTCAAGATGTCAGCGTGTAACAAAGCGTCTTTCTATCACCTGTGCCACACACACACACACACACACACAGAGTTCGTGCCAGCCATTTGTTGTCAAAGGGGGGCGGGGGAGGAGAGAGAGAGAGAGAGAGAGAGAGAGAGAGAGAGAGACTCGCAACAAAATAGTGGGCCACGTTTGACAATGTTCGATTTTACCCAAAGATCATGCAGTATCGATTATATTGCACCCACATGCACCCGGTAAGTTCTTGAACTTTTAATGGAACATTCTGGTGCCTGAAGTAGACACGAGACACTTTACACTGTCTGTATACACAGCAACGTCAGATAACCACCCCCCCCCCCCCATCCCCCGATCACATCTAACCATAGTTCTTCATTAAATATCCATTTCCTCTTCTATTCTTTTATCTTCGTTTTAGAACAGGAAAAATCTAATAAAAAATTATTTTATGTAAAAAAGAAAACACAAACTACTTCTTCTGCTAACTACTTATATTGTTGGGTACTCCTACTGCTAGTTACTTCTCCTGCTAGCTACTTATACTGTTTGGTACTCCTACTGCTAGTTACTTCATCTGCTAGCTACTTATACTGTTGGGTACTCCTACTGCTAGTACTTCTTCTGCTAGCTACTTATACTGTTTGGTACTCCTACTGCTAGTTACTTCATCTGCTAGCTACTTATACTGTTGGGTACTCCTGCTGCTAGTTACTTCTTCTGCTAGCTACTTATATTGTTGGGTACTCCTGCTGCTAGTTACTTCTTCTGCTAGCTACTTATACTGTTGATTACTCCTGCTGCTAGTTACTTCTCCTGCTAGCTACTTATATTGTTTGGTACTCCTGCTGCTAGTTACTTCTTCTGCTAGCTACTTATATTGTTGGGTACTCCTACTGCTAGTACTTCTTCTGCTAGCTACTTATACTGTTTGGTACTCCTACTGCTAGTTACTTCATCTGCTAGCTACTTATACTGTTGGGTACTCCTGCTGCTAGTTACTTCTTCTGCTAGCTACTTATATTGTTGGGTACTCCTGCTGCTAGTTACTTCTTCTGCTAGCTACTTATACTGTTGATTACTCCTGCTGCTAGTTACTTCTCCTGCTAGCTACTTATATTGTTTGGTACTCCTGCTGCTAGTTACTTCTTCTGCTAGCTACTTATATTGTTGGGTACTCCTACTGCTAGTTACTTCTCCTGCTAGCTACTTATATTGTTGGGTACTCCTACTGCTAGTACTTCTGCTAGCTACTTATACTTTTGGGTACTCCTACTGCTAGTACTTCTGCTAGCTACTTATATTGTTGGGTACTCCTACTGCTAGTACTTCTGCTAGCTACTTATACTGTTGGGTACTCCTGCTGCTAGTACTTCTGCTAGCTACTTATACTGTTGGGTACTCCTGCTGCTAGTTACTTCTTCTGCTAGCTACTTATATTGTTGGGTACTCCTACTGCTAGTACTTCTGCTAGCTACTTATACTGTTGGGTACTCCTGCTGCTAGTTACTTCTTCTGCTAGCTGCTTATATTGTTGGGTACTCCTACTGCTAGTTACTTCTTCTGCTAGCTACTTATACTGTTTGGTACTCCCACTGCTAGTTACTTCTTCTGCTAGCTACTTATACTGTTGGGTACTCCCACTGCTAGTTACTTCTTCTGCTAGCTACTTATACTGTTGGGTACTCCTGCTGCTAGTACTTCTTCTGCTAGCTACTTATACTGTTTGGTACTCCTACTGCTAGTTACTTCATCTGCTAGCTACTTATACTGTTGGGTACTCCTGCTGCTAGTTACTTCTTCTGCTAGCTACTTATATTGTTGGGTACTCCTGCTGCTAGTTACTTCTTCTGCTAGCTACTTATACTGTTTGGTACTCCTGCTGCTAGTTACTTCTCCTGCTAGCTACTTATATTGTTTGGTACTCCTGCTGCTAGTTACTTCTTCTGCTAGCTACTTATATTGTTGGGTACTCCTACTGCTAGTTACTTCTTCTGCTAGCTACTTATATTGTTGGGTACTCCTGCTGCTAGTTACTTCTTCTGCTAGCTACTTATACTGTTTGGTACTCCTGCTGCTAGTTACTTCTTCTGCTGGCTACTTCTATTGCTAGTGTTGGGTGCTTCTAATGCCAACTGGTTCTAGTGTTGTAATCGGTACTCACAATTTGTAAACGACAAAGTTGATTGTGTCACAGATATATGGACGCTGTACATGAGAACAGACTATAGGAACCAACCAACTTCCGCGTTGTGGTTAGCCAACCAAAGATTTTCTTGTATCTCTGACAGCCGTACTCTGTAGTAGCTTACATTTCTCATTATAAATTTCTTATCTTGAATTACCGATGCATAAATTCCTACCCCTGTGTTACATTTGTGTAGGCAAGTTTAAATAAGTTCCTGGATCGTACTGGATACCGGATATTAGGAGTGTCCTTCATTGTCATTTCAAACCTTTGGATGATGAACTTTTGAAACTAAACCAGTATTTGCTAATAGTGTGAGGTACACAATAAGGAAGCTAAACAACGGATCGTGCCATTTTATGATTCATGGCTAACACGAAACAGAACAAAATATCGTCACTATTGAGTATGTAGCTCTGTCTGATCGGCTTGAAAATATGATCAGAGTATCAATAATAAACTTCTTGCAACTGACATGAAAGGGCTTAAGAAAACATGAAAATTTAAGTGATGGAAAACTCTCCTTAATGTTGTTCTAATCTTGCTATTGTTTACAAGTTCTCCTCGATCATTATTGGTAGTTTGTTCTGAGGTTCTAAACGAGCTTTTCTCACGCCGTGGCAATTCTGTGCATGGAATATTTTGGCATATCTTTCTATGTCGGACAAATGTTTTATAGATTCTTTCATTACTGCCCTACCAGTAACGGGTGACGGTTATGATCCTCCATTTTGTGCGGTTCTTAGTTTTATCAGACAGTTTGGTATATTTATTCTCAGCATGGTTATCCAGGTTTGCTGTAGTGTCATATTTATGCAGCGTCAGTGATTAACAATCTGTTTGCTGAGTCTCATGTGTATGCCATGAAGAGTCCGTGTGTATGCCATGAAGAGTCCATGTGTATGCCACGAAGAGTCCATGTGTATGCCATGGACGTTTGAGAAAGTCCATTATTGGTAATTATTATTGTAAATTCTTTTCTCGACTGATGGATCAGACAAGTGTGAACACTTTAAACAAGATATTAATTTAAATCCTTTATGGCACACCTGAAGTAAAGTCTCATATCACTACCATCAAGTCTTACGTCCTTGCAGCATCTTCAAGTCAAATCTCAAGTCAAATCTTACGTCCTTGCAAGCATCTTCGAGTCAGATCTGAAGTCAAGTCTTACGTCCTTGCAAGCATCTTCGAGTCAGATCTGAAGTCTATCAAACAGAGTATTACAGAGTCACTGTTGCTGTCGGTTACCTGTTCTGAATTGCTAAAAGCGATTTATTATAATCTACACAAAAACTGAAGAGTTGTGAAAGAGAAGCGAGAAAGGTAAAACAAATAAAACACAATATATACTTTATTTACCACTTCATCAAACATCTAGAAATCATTTATTCATTTAGATTTTACACAGTATTAAAATCTATTAGGTATACAGACAATAAAAAAACACAACAAGAAAAACATAAATAAATAAAAACCAAGTTAAGATTATTCAATTCAAATGTGATATCCACCCTCATTTATGCATGCGAAAGCTGGAAATTAACTAAAGAAAGAGACAAGAAATTAGGCTCTTTTTTAAAACAAATGCCTCAGGAAAATATTTGGTATATAGTGGAACGAATTTAAGAACAACGCAGAGGTAAGACAAATGAACAAACAACAACTAGTCTCATGGGTGATCAGAAAAAGAAGATGGGCATATGTAGGCCATGTAATGAGAAGAAACAATCGGAGCATCATCAAACAAGCTATCAAGTGGAGTACAACAGGCTGAAGAAAAAGAGGTCGACCACGTGAAACTCTAAAGTGGACATTGTTAAGAGAAACCAGTTTAGTGGGCATAACATCCCTTGATGAAGTTGAAAGACTCACCGAAAACAGGAAAACTTGGCAGACAACTATGCGAGCCCAATTTGACGTTTAACAGCACAGGTAAGATGTAAGACACAGACCACGAGATATGGGCAACAAAGACTGATAACAGCTTTTCATACATCATCACCGCAGAATGATTTATACAACTAGAAATACTCAGTTACAGATTTCAGTTTAGATGGTTCTAAGGACTGTAATAGCCAGAGGTGGGATGGAGGATAAGCTCTCCTCTTCAATTAAATGTCTCCAAGGCGTGCGTCTCAATTAGCCTCTGACAGTCCAAGTCCAGCTCCTGGCCTTCCCGTGGCGGAACTGTTTAAACCGACAGGATAAGGGGCGAAAGGTGAGTATCTGGCGCCTGAAAACCAGACACTTCGGGCAGATGAAACTCGTTAGTCCTGGTTGGTAGCTCATCTAGGAGAAGGAAAACTGACTTCAAACCCCCTGCTGCCTTGTAGGGTGGGCTCTGGCCAGAGTCAAAGGCTATTTGAGTAAACCATAAACAAACCGGTGGAAGGCAAGGGGAAACCAACACTGTACATTCCCAAGAACAATCATGACAGTCCACAATTCTTTGAATCATATCGACGTTAATGGGGGTTCCAGTGGAACCACATCGTCCGATAGGGACTATCACGTGCGACAGGTGATACCAGATCGTCATCCAACTACTGTACGCAAAGAAAACATAAGCAACACCACAGTAATTGCAACATGGAACATTAGAACACTAACAGAGCTTGGAAAACTAGAAAACATCGAACAAGAAATGAAAAGATTGGAAATTAACATCCTTGGTTTATGTGAAATGAGATGGACTGGAGAAGGAAGCAGAGATCATAAAGACTTCAAAATAATATATTCCGAGGGGAAACCAGTATAGAAATGGAGTTGGCATAATATTGGATAAGAAGACAGCAAGAACCGTGAAAGGTTTCTGGTGCATATCAGACAGAGTGTTAATGGTTAAATTACAGGGCCACCCAATAGACACAAATCTCACCCAAGTATCCGCAGCAACTTCAGAAAGCTCTGATGATGAGATAAAAGAATTTTACAACAATCTGGACATGGCAATGAAACAGTGCAAACCTTGGGAAGTAAACTTTGTGCTGGGTGATTTAAACGCGAAAGTAGGGACTGAACAAGACAATGAAGCTACTGCCAAGTATGGACTAGGATTCAGAAACAAAAGAGGAGAGATGTTGATTGAGTGGGTAGAAAAGAATAAAATGATAATAGGAAATACTTGGTTTCAACAATACCCAATGCGACTATGGACATGGAAAAGCCCAAATAATAATATACGTAAACAGATAGATTACATTATGATCAACAGAAGATTCAGGAACTCACTAATATCCGTGAAAACAAGACCAAGCGCAGACTGTAACAGTGACCACATCCTAGTTGTAGGAAAAGTGAGAATCAGGCTAAAGTGGTTAAAGGTAGCAGCTAAAAACAAAGAACTAGACAGAAAGCTGTTACGGAAAGATAAGGCAATACAAGAACAATATAGGACCATAGTACAGAATAGGTATAATGCTATAGAGAAGATTGAAACGATTGATGAAAAATGGAATATGCTTAAAGACTCTATTCAGCAAACATCTCTCGATATTCTACCTCCAAATAAACGATATGCTAAACAGGGGTGGATGACAGAAGAAGTTTTTCAACTAATGGATCGGAGAAGAAGTCTTAAGGAAGATAAAGAGGAATATGACAAAATAAATTTAAAAATAAGGCACAAATGCAATAAAACTAAAGAAGAGTGGCTAAATAAGAAATATAGTGAAATAGAGACACACCATCATGGAAAGGCAAGAGATATGTACAAACAAATAAAGGAGTTAACAAACAAAAGGGCATACCACAAGACTGGTTGCCTGAAGTCAAAGGAGGGGCATACAATAATGGGCAGAGATGAAATAATGGCACGACTGAGTGAATACATTAGAGAACTCTATGAAGACAGTAGAAGCGATATAGATATACGAAATATTAATGAAGGGCCTCCCACATTAAAAGCAGAAGTGGAAGAAGCGGTCAAACGCATGAAGAACAACAAAGCACCAGGACCAGATAAAATCACTAAGGAAGAAATGGAAGCATTAGGACAGCTTGGCATTGAAATAATTACCAGATTGCTGAATGACATCTATAACAGTAACTTTGTCCCATCAGACATTTTGCAATCA
This sequence comes from Achatina immaculata, assembly GCA_009760885.1. NCBI lineage: Eukaryota > Metazoa > Mollusca > Gastropoda > Stylommatophora > Achatinidae > Lissachatina > Lissachatina immaculata. The sequence goes on along the minus strand of CM019719.1, from coordinate 62,699,917 downwards.
GTTTTCATTGCCCCACCAAAGAAACAAGGTGCAGTTGAATGTGAAGACCATCGAACCATTAGTCTTATGCGCCATGTTACCAAAATTCTGCTTCGTATTGTCATGAGAAGAGTCAGGGGCAAAATAAAACCAGAAATCACTAAAGAACAGCACAGCTTCATCAAAGGAAAAGGCACAAGTAATACCATATATATATTGAGAACATTGATGGAAAAATCAGTAGAAGTAAAGACTGACTTATGCTTCATAGACTACTGTAAAGTATTCGAGAGACCTACATAAATTATAAGAATGCTGGAAGACATCAACATAGATGGGAAAGATCTGAAACTCATCAAAAACATATATTGGCAGCAAACAGCAGCAATGAGGGTTCAAACCCAAATAGGAGCATTCCAAGATATAAAATTGGGAGTGAGACAAGGATGTGTTCTGTCTTCTGACCTCTTCTCCTTGTACAGCGAAAACATAATGAGAAATATAGAGAGCTTGCCATGAATATCAATTGGCTGGTACAACCGTAACAACTTAAGATATGCAGACGACACAATTCTGATTGCTAAAAGTGAAGGGGAGCTACGGGTTCTTTTGGACATCATGGTTCGTGAAAGTAAATGTAAAGGTCTGAATAAAAAGAAGGCTTAAGTGACGGTCATCTCAAAGAAAAGAATACCACCAAAATGTAGCATTACCATGGATGGCACAAATCTGAAATAAGTTGATAGATTCAAGTACTTAGGAACGATTATAACAGCTGATGGAAAATGTCACAATTAAATAAACAGCAGACGTGCTCAGGCCAAATCAGCATTCCAGAAAATGAGAAAAATCTTGTGCAATAGATCCATATCAATTGAAACAAGATTCCGAGTACTTAAATGTTACGTCGAGCCAATTTTGTTTTATGGATGTGAAACATGGTCCACGAATAAGAGAATACAGCGAGAAATGGAGGCCATGGAAATGTGGTTTATAAGGATGATGAAGGTACCATGGACAGCTAAGAAAACCAACGAAGAAGTCTCTTGCCGTGCCACAGGAAGAAACGCGGACGTTCAGTTAGGTGCCAGAGTAAAACCGCGGGTCTTGATCTGTTAGGGGGTATAGTTGTAAAATGGAATGGAAAACACTATTTACATGTACTTCCGTGTACTCATTATGTTTCAAAGTATAACTAAATGTATGAAAATTTCATAAATACAAAGTTTTTAAGGAAAAAAAGAAGTAATGTGATGTTTTTAGACAATTATTGTACCCAGCTCACCATCGGCTAGGTCTAGATCTACACTACTTACCATCTGAGATGTCTAGATCTACTTGTCGATCTCGTATTGTGATTCTATGTTGCATTCTCGCTAAATTAATGTCTGAAATAATCTCCTAACTACTTCTCCAGTCGTCTAATATGCCTTGGGATACATTCAAGAGCAGTGGAGTGGTCACAGGCTATGTCTATACCCCTATCTACATCATCAAAAATTGAAAATTTTCCATGCTTCTCTTCCTTTTTCTCGCTCGACATCGCTCATAACTAAGCACTCTTTCACCATTTTGAAAAGTGTCACCGGAAACGCGGACGAAATATGTACAATCTAAATGTTACACCGCTTCTTTTATTGAAACAAACCATGATCGAAATACCGACCATTGGCGCGCATCGGAAAAACCAGAAGGGTCGAAAAAGCGACCAATGGCACGGGAAGAGGCTGGAGTTAAAAGGCAAATTACAGGAAAGATCAGAGGCAGACAAGCGAGATTTATAGGACATTTCCTGAGAAGAGGAAAATTGGAACACACTGTGGCAATTTGAAAAACTGAGGGAAGAAGAGACAAATGAAGACAGAGAGAGAGGTTACTGGATGGGCTGTCAGTGTGGGTAGGAAGAAAGTCATCGACGGATCTCATAATCAACTAAAAAGACAGGGAATTGTGGAGAGAAATGATCGCCTACGCCACGTGGCTTGAGACAAATAAAAAGTAGTCAGTTATAAAATAAGGACACTGTAACCTCAAACAAAACATAGCACACGATAAAAATCAAATATTGAGAGCTCACCTGCATACAGCTAAGTCTAGTGTAGCAAATCAAGGTCCTGCTACCGGCAACTTCTAGACAGCGGACCCTCACACTAGACAGAAGACCTTCACACTAGACAGAGGACCTTCACACTAGACAGAGGACCTTCACACCAGACAGTGGATCTTCACACCAGACAGTGGATCTTCACACTAGATAGTGGATCTTCACACCAGATAGTGGATCTTCACACTAGATAGTGGATCTTCACACCAGACAGTGGACCTTCACACTAGATAGTGGATCTTCACACCAGACAGTGGACCTTCACACTAGATAGTGGATCTTCACACCAGACAGAGGACTTTCACACTAGATAGTGAATCTTCACACCAGACAGTGAATCTTCACACTAGATAGTGGATCTTCACACCAGACAGAGGACCTTCACACTAGACAGAGGACCTTCACACTAGACAGAGGACCTTCACACTAGATAGTGGATCTTCACACCAGACAGTGGACCTTCACACTAGACAGTGGATCTTCACACCAGACAGTGGACCTTCAGACTAGACAATGGGCCTTCACACTATTGTAAACCTAGCCGGTGCTAGATCTACAAATGGGGACAATTTAGAGAAGGAACAGGACCAAAAACCCAGCTGCAACCCACAAATCCATGGCCTATGTACTACCATACTGGGTGGCCAGGCTCAACCCATCTAACCCAGGATTTCCCCTCCATGGATGCTGTATGTGAGTTATGCAGCATATTACATACAATCATACAAAATTACATAACATGCAATACACCTAACTATGTTAAGCAATTCAATCCAATCATTTTATTTATCCACACTACATACGAGGGGTGATTGATAAGTTCTTGGCATAAAGTACAACGGATTAATTGTGGAGAGCTTTTGGGGGTTATTTCTCAACATAGTTCAATTGCAAGTTTATGCACTTAGTCCAGCGATCCTGGAGCATATGGATCCTTTCTTTGTAAAAGTCAGCATCTTGTGCCAGTAGAAAGTGGTCTACAGCACGAATGACGTCATCATCTGAAGCAAATTTGCGACCACTGAGCTCTTTTTTTAGTTTGGTAAACAGGTAATAGTCCGAAGGGGCCAAATCTGGGGAATATGGAGGATGTTCAAGAAGCTGGAAGCCGCATTCATGAATGGCAGCCATTGCCACCACCGACTTGTGAACTGGAGCATTGTCTTGCTGAAAGATGACGACTCTCATCAATTTCCCTCGACGCTTTTCTTTCAATTCGACCCGCAGTTGCTTCACAAGATTAGCGTAATAGACCCCGGTGACCGTTCTGCCCTTTTGAAGATAGTCTACCAATAGTATACCTTCTGAATCCCAAAAGATGGAAGCCATCACTTTGCCTGCAGACAGAACCGCCCCTTGCTTTCTGTGGTGGTGGGGATCCATGATGTTTCCACTGCTTTGACTGTTCTTTGGTTTCTGGTTGAAAATGATGAACCCAAATCTCATCCATAGCCACAAATTGCTGAATAAACTTTTCACGATTTCCAGAAAAATGGCCAAGATTGTCTCTTAACATATTGAGAGGCTGTCGTTTGTGATCAACTTCAAGAAGTTTTTGGACCAATCGAGCAAAGACCTTTGTCATTTGATGATAATTGTGAATAATGGCATGAACACGCTCCTGGGAGATGCCTAACTCGGTAGTAATGTACTGCTCAGTTAGTCGTCGATCCTCATTATGATGTCATGGATTCTGTCGGTGGTTTCATCGGTGGTTACCGTTCTTGGTCTTCCTGGATGGGGATCATCTTCCAGACTCTCCCTTCCATGTTTGAAATGAGCTCACCATTTCTTCACTGTGCTGTAACAAGGGCCACTCCCCCTAGTGTCTTTAACATATCGCCATGGATCTCGATTATAAGCCCATGATGCAGAGATAGCGAATGACTGCGGTGAGAAATTTTATCCATTTTCTTAATTTCTGCCACCTCTTACAGAGGCAGACAAGCGATATATATATATATATATATATATATATATATATATATATATATATATATATATAAATTGATTGCAGTTAATTTCTTGAAACTAGGTGCTTAATCTTACATTAACCTGATCTACAAATGCACCTAATATCAACTGTGTGTTTCAAGTATTTGTACCTTATGCCGAGAACTTATCAATCACCCCTGGTACAGCATATTAACGTCACAACAGATATTGCATACATAGGACATCAACATGTATCATCATGCGTGTAATAAGCATGACATCAATATAATGTATAACTCTAAGTATCAACTATGTGGACCCAATTAACGTGGGCTCTCCTGGCCCTCATAAGCATGTACATACATTCATATAAATTGTGCCATCGCACTTATTAATAGTGCAGTTACTGCTTCTCTTATGAAACTCGCATCTCCCCGTATCACCAGGTGCCACTGCACTTCTGCACTTGCAACAACTGCTGCCATGATCCCCCACCTCACACTAAACATAATCTCCATTGTGCTAAATCACTGAATTATCACACATATCTCCCCCTTGTGCTAACGCACTGACATATATCACACACACACACACATATATATATATATATATATATATAATGTTCCAATGCACTGAATAATCACACATATCTCCCTCTTTTCAGGAGTTATCATGTGCTGATGCACATCATTGGTTGTGGACTTGCCTGTTGCTGGGTTAGGTATCTCCTGATACCTATGACATAATATTATCCATGCAAATTAAACATGGCAGACCTTGGTGAGTACCCGTCCAAAATATATGACTAATATCACCAGGAATCAGAGAATCTCCACATAAGACGAGAATGACATAATCCACACCACGTTATGATTCCACAATACATTTCTCGAGCAGTATAGGTCGGCTGGGGTTAAGTATACGCACGGATGAAACGAAACTCAGCCCGCCATGCCCTCAGACTCTCTCTTTTTCCTGCGCGCTTTCCTCGACGATATATAGGCCTTCATACGTTCGGATCACGTGAACAAGGACGCTCCGTCCCCAATGCCGTACACACTTCCGGGCACTGCGTGCTTGCTTACACAAGACAGTGGGCCTTCACACTAATTTAACTGTTCAAAAAGGCGACGTCGGCTAGAAGCACCTGAACACTTCTCCTGTATTTTGGAAGTTGTGCACAAATCCTGACGTGAATCATCTCCCATGAAGTTCACATCTTTGCCTCTCTACAACACACGTGTGGTAGTAATACAAGCATCTTTTGTTAGTCTAAAAGCGCCCTATTGCTTCATACTGCCTAATGTACACACCAGACATCATGACTCCGATTAAAGCAGCTAATTATTACATAGTATCTAGTCATGCAAGAGGTAAAACTCAACTGACTGTAGATTCAGATTAAATATTCCGACAGCACGCAGGGGAATGGCGTCAAGTGAAACATGCGTTGTCTTTTTAGTAAAAGAGCTGCGGTAAAGTCGTCGAGTCGACTGACTGAAAAATATCAAATACTAAGTCGAATCAGAGTCGCTCTTCTACATCTTCAAGTAGAGTTCATGTCTAGTCTTTAAAGCGATCTAGTCAACGTCTGTGCTCTGAACGCAAAACTGTTATGATTACTCTGAGCTGAAGCTGTCACGGTGTTGTGTTCCACCCTCAGGCCACGCAGTGCGCATGTGCGGCCTTCTTAAATTCTGCTCCAAGCTGCATGTTTCCACCTTCTCGGCACAACATTTTTAGTTCAAGCTAACTAGCTTAGAACGAAGTACAAGTAAATACGGTAGCCAGGCGCCAGTAAACATCTAACTCACAGGATATCGCTGTCTAGTCAAAGTAAACGGTTTATTTTGTATCTCTCAGACTGAGTCTGTGTGACAGATTGTGATTTTCTGGGTTATTTCCCGTGCTTTTCAAATTTACGTTACGAGTTAAGTCGGCCGAGATGATCTCCTCTGACTAGAGAAGCGTGGAGAAGGTTCTAGTTGTCACGTGATAGTGAGTTTTTGCAGGGAAATCAGGAACGAGAGCTTTGGTTTGTTTGTTTGTGTTAGAAATGTAGAGTGTTTTATATTAGAAATGTATTGTATTTTGTGTTAGAAGTGTAGATTGTTTTATGTTAGAAATTAGAAAATGTTAGAAATTAGAAAACTAACAGTTTCCCCTGGGAACAACTCTCCGTCCCCAATGCCGTACACACTTCCGGGCACTGCGTGCTTGCTTACACAAGACAGTGGGCCTTCACACTAATTTAACTGTTCAAAAAGGCGACGTCGGCTAGAAGCACCTGAACACTTCTCCTGTATTTTGGAAGTTGTGCACAAATCCTGACGTGAATCATCTCCCATGAAGTTCACATCTTTGCCTCTCTACAACACACGTGTGGTAGTAATACAAGCATCTTTTGTTAGTCTAAAAGCGCCCTATTGCTTCATACTGCCTAATGTACACACCAGACATCATGACTCCGATTAAAGCAGCTAATTATTACATAGTATCTAGTCATGCAAGAGGTAAAACTCAACTGACTGTAGATTCAGATTAATATTCCGACAGCACGCAGGGGAATGGCGTCAAGTGAAACATGCGTTGTCTTTTTAGTAAAAGAGCTGCGGTAAAGTCGTCGAGTCGACTGACTGAAAAATATCAAATACTAAGTCGAATCAGAGTCGCTCTTCTACATCTTCAAGTAGAGTTCATGTCTAGTCTTTAAAGCGATCTAGTTAACGTCTGTGCTCTGAACGCAAAACTGTTATGATTACTCTGAGCTGAAGCTGTCACGGTGTTGTGTTCCACCCTCAGGCCACGCAGTGCGCATGTGCGGCCTTCTTAAATTCTGCTCCAAGCTGCATGTTTCCACCTTCTCGGCACAACATTTTTAGTTCAAGCTAACTAGCTTAGAACGAAGTACAAGTAAATACGGTAGCCAGGCGCCAGTAAACATCTAACTCACAGGATATCGCTGTCTAGTCAAAGTAAACGGTTTATTTTGTATCTCTCAGACTGAGTCTGTGTGACAGATTGTGATTTTCTGGGTTATTTCCCGTGCTTTTCAAATTTACGTTACGAGTTAAGTCGGCCGAGATGATCTCCTCTGACTAGAGAAGCGTGGAGAAGGTTCTAGTTGTCACGTGATAGTGAGTTTTTGCAGGGAAATCAGGAACGAGAGCTTTGGTTTGTTTGTTTGTGTTAGAAATGTAGAGTGTTTTATGTTAGAACTGTAGAGTGTTTTGTGTTAGAAATGTAGAGTGTTTTGTGTTAGAAATGTAGAGTGTTTTATATTAGAAATGTATTGTATTTTGTGTTAGAAGTGTAGATTGTTTTATGTTAGAAATTAGAAAATGTTAGAAATTAGAAAACTAACAGTTTCCCCTGGGAACAACTGTGTTAAGAGCACACTTATCTTAACATAGTGTTTGTGAGACAGGGAACATAGATCTGTTTGCTTAAAAACTCTGACCTACCTCTGTAGCCCAGAAACTTGTAGCAATCAACACTAATTGTAATTGTAATTGTTATTTTTGCAAAATGTAATGTCAGGTTGGTGGACGGATGGGGACATGGAGATCTCTGGCGGGGATGAGGGAAGTCTGGTGTGAAACCAATGAATCCAGGACGTGACAAGCCTATGGGTCTTTACAACAATGGCTATCAGAATGATGTAAACAAAACAGAGCCAGTAGACTATAGGTGGCGGGGAATGGATATCGTTGAAGCACTCATCAGATTCCTCATCTCAGAGTCAGAGTGTCTTTGTGGAACTGTCTCAAACCATCTGACATGGAGAAGGGGCTTAAGTACAGCCACCAGAGGCTGGAAAACTAAGTTTTGGCCAGGCCAGCCACACTGTCTTCATGGCAGTCCGAGCAAGACCACAGTCTGCCCTAGCAAGGAAAGGTGCTGAAGTCGGAGTTACCCAGCCAAAAGGCGCATCGCAAAAATCAGGGTAACACGCATTATCGCTAATGAAATGTCTATATCTACAGTTTTCAAACATGGTGCTCGCCCTGTGAAGACTAACCAGGCAGGTGCAGTGCCGGGCCCCCTGCCTCGAAAGGTTCCACCCAATGCTACTGGAGGTCCTCTCAGTTCGTCTTGTGGAGTCAGGAGACATGAGAGTAGAGCTACTGGCCAAAAAATACAACAGAAGAAAACAGCCAAAAAGCAAGAACTTAAAATAATGCAGTGGAATGCTGAGGGTGTCAGCAGTGTTAGAGATGGCTATAGCAAAAAGGTTGAACTAGAGAACATACTTTTTGCAGAGCAGGTAAGTATATGCTGCATACAGGAGACACACCTAACCAAAGATGCCGCCTTTAAAATCAGAGGCTACCAGTGTTTTAGATCAGACCGACAGGACAGAAGAAAAGGAGGAGTACTCACACTTGTTAAGAATAACATCAGCGCATGTCAGGTGGGAGTGTACATGGAAGGAGCCGAATACCAGATGATCCATCTAAAAAGTAGTAATACAGATTTCCACCTCCTTAACTATTACTGTCCTAATGACCGCCCACTTGCTTTAGGAACAATCCCACACAAGAGAGACTGATGGTCTGTGGTGATTTTAACAGTCATTCCCAGAGCTGGGGCTATGACCACATAGACAAAAGAGGAGAGGAAGTTGAGAGCTGGCAGGATGATAATGGACTTCTCCTGATCAACCAGCCAATGGATGCCCCAACATTTTACTCAAGGGCTTGGCATACAAAATCAACACCAGATCTGGCATTCCACTCTCCAGATCTGAAGTGGAACATTACACGTGAAGTTGGAAAACAACTTGGAGGTAGCGACCATCGACCAGTCTTCCTGACAATAGAAAATGAACTCCTTAACACCAGTAACCCTCTCCCCAGATGGAACTATAAAAAAGCAAACTGGACAATGTACAGACATCGTACAGGTATCCTGGTGGGACAGCTGTCCATAGAAGGTAAGGATATTAACAGCATAGTGAAGGAATTCAATGCTTGTATCCTTCAGGCCGCTCGTGAAACCATTCCCAGAGGAGCTCGCAGGGACTATAAACCATACTGGTCTAGTGAGCTGGGAAAACTCCATGATGACGTGGAAGCAGCTCGAAAGCAAGCAGAAAATAGACCATGCCAAGAACACCACAATAATTACCAACATTCTAAGGCCAAATTTCAGAGAGCAAAGCTGCAAGCCAGACGGGAAAGTTGGAGAGAGAAAACAGAGTCCCTAAACTTTGAAAAGGATGGAAGGAAACTATGGAAACTAATCAAACAGTTAAATGATGAGAGTACTGGAAGAAGTACAAAGATTACACTAATAGAGGATGGGAAAACTCTTACAGGTAAGCAGGTAGCAGATCACTTTGCTCGCATGTTTGCACAGGACTGCAACATTGATATCCATCCAGAGAAGGAGCGTACAGTGAGCATCGAGCCACAGAAAGAGGAGGAACAAGTCAGAAAAGTGGAGGTCATGGATGCACCAATCACACGCAGTGAGTTAGACCTAGCAGTTAGTAAACTGAAACCAAGGAAATCACCAGGACCAGATGGAGTGTTTCTGTTTCTGTAGCAGTCTGATTGTTTTTTACCAGATAGGAAGAACAACAGAAAGGATGTTGAGCAATAGAGGGCTCACCTGGGCAAGAGCAGAAAAAAAGGCGAAAGACAGGCATTTGTGGAAAACCCTTGCGGAAGCCCCATGTGCCCTGGGCACTTAAGGTTCAGAGAGAGAGAGAGAGATGGAGTGTCCAATGAAATGATCAAGAACCTGGGAATGGCAGCAATGGGAAAGCTGTTGGATATTTTCAATATGTGCTGGAGCACAGGTAAGTTACCTCAAATCTGGAAGGAAGCAAGCATGGTACCACTGCTAAAACCAGGGAAAAACAGTGATACTGCCTCCAGCTACAGGCCAATCAGTCTCACTAGCTGCCTATGCAAAACGATGGAACGCATCATTGACCTGAGGCTAAAATGGTACCTAGAAAGTGAAAACCTTCTCGTTCCACAACAAGCAGGATTTAGGCAGTACTACAGTACGGAAGATCAAGTGACCTATCTCTCTCAAGAGATTGAGGATGCATTCCAAGAGAAAAACCTTGTACTAGCAGCGTGGATAGACCTGAAGAAAGCCTTTGATAAAGTATGGAAAAAAGGTCTGTTGTGGAAACTAAGAAACTGCAATGTGAATGGAAGACTGTACAACTGGATAAAGTCCTATTTACACAATAGAAGAGCTAGAGTAGTAATGGATGGACACAAAAGCCAGAAAGTACTTCTGCGACACGGTGTACCACAAGGAGGAGTCCTTTCGCCTACACTATTCCTTGTATTCATTAATGACCTGGTCAAGGAACTTCCCTATGGAATCAAAGCAGCACTGTATGCAGATGATCTGGTCATGTGGTGTACAGATGAATATGCGACAGTTGCTACACAGAGACTCCAAAGAGCAGCAGACATCTTGATATCATGGACAAACAAATGGTGTGTAAGTATCAACACAGAGAAATCAAGCACCACTCTGTTCATCCTCTCATCTAAACAGAAAGCAGGTAAGATCTTTGTAAATGAAATACCCTTAAGGATGGACAACCAACCCACTTACTTAGGAGTGACTCTTGACTCAAAACTGACTTGGAAGCAACACATCAACAGTGCAGAAGCAAAAGCCAGAAGAAAACTAGCCATATTAAGAAAATTGAGTGGACTACATGGGGAGCTAGTGAAAGAATCCTCAAGAATGTATATCAGCAAAGTATTCTACCACATTTAGAATATGGCTCAACATCTTGGTGCACAGCATCAAACACTACGCTGCATAATCTAGACAAGGTTCAAAATCAGTCACTACGGATTATCACAGGTGCCATGAGGTCCACACCAATAGTAGAAATGCAGAAAATAATTGGTGTTCAACCGCTAAAGGAACGTAGAGACACAAAGGTCATGACCATGGGAGAAAAATTCCTTAGCTCTGTAAGCCATCCCCTGAAGGAGAGATTCAATAACTTGGCATTAGGACGGCTTAAAAGAAGCAGCTTCATTCATCAGGCAAAGCGTATGCGTAAGCTGATACCTGACCTTCCAACTGTAGTCACTCCATTATCATCTGTACCAGAGCATACACCATGGAAAGAAGCAGATTATACACAAATAACTATTCAGACTGAAGTGAAAGGTGTGCAGAATGGTGAGATGCAGAGCAGTCTTGTAAGATCAACAGCCACACTTAGTGTTCTAGATGACAAATATCCATGTGACACCTGGATACGTGTGTATACAGATGGATCTGCACATAATGCCATAAAGAATGGTGGGGCAGGAGCATATATTGAATATCCAAACAACACCATTGACAAGATTTCCATACCCACTGGTAAATACTGCAACAACTTTGATGCAGAAGTTAGGGCAATTATTGCTGCAGTTGAAAAACTATCAGACTCCAGAATTGATACATGTCCTGTAGTAATTCTCACAGATGCAAGATCAGTACTGGAGACTCTTCAGTGCAACAAACTACCAGACCTTAAGGATGCCTTGTCAAAAATTGGCTTACAACATGGAGTCACTTTGCAATGGATTCCCTCCCACTGTGGGATACCAGGCAATGAGAAAGCTGACCATCTGGCCAAAGAGGGCACTGAAATGGAGCAACCAGACATACCAGTCACCTATAATCAGAAGAAAAGCATGATAAAAACCTACAGGAAGCCACAAACACCACCACATGATGACTATCACATGCTAAACAGAAAGGAACAAGTCACCATCTTCCGTCTCCGAACAGGACACAGCCGACTCCGAAGTCATATGTATACAAAGTTTAAGGTTGGTACTACTAATCTATGTACATGTGCCCAGGTGCCCCAAACCGTGGAACATATCCTCCAGAACTGCATCAACTACGAGACACTGAGAAATAATTACTGGCCCAGTGAAACCACTAAAGAAGATAAGCTCTACGGTTCCATACATGAGTTACAAAAAACAGTGAAATTTATCCAAGAGACAGGACTGCAGATATAGACAGACAGTGCGAACGAAGAAGAAGAAGAAGAAGAAGAAGAAGAAGAAAACTAACAGTGTCAGGAGTTTAATAGGGCCGAACCACTTGTCTGAGGGGGGGGGGGGGTACTTCCTCTGATGATCTGAAGGAGTTGTGTCGTTGTTCCACTCTCTACAGTAGAGTTTCCTGCATATGCACATACACAAGTTTTCTGTGGCCAGTGTGTTTGTATTCCCGTGTTATCCACCAGTAATTTGAGCTACTGAATGCGGTCTGTGTCAGCTGCCCCGTCATGAACATGTTCTCCGTTCAGTGACTAAGTGTTGAGAGTCTTGCATTTAGTAGATTGTGGACTTGGCTACTGTCTGACTATATCCAAAAGTCGTAGTTGCCGTACGTCCAAGCTGTGACATGTTTGTGTTGCTGTACGTCCAAGCTGTGACATGTTTGTGTTGTCTACGTCCAAGCTGTGACATGTTTGTGCTGTCTACGTCCAAGCTGTGACGTGTTTGTGTTGCTGTACGTCCAACCTGTGACATGTCTGTGTTGTCTACGTCCAAGCTGTGACATGTTTGTGTTGCTGTACGTCCAAGCTGTGACATGTTTGTGCTGTCTACGTCCAAGCTGTGACATGTTTGTGTTGCTGTACGTCCAAGCTGTGACATGTTTGTGTTGCTGTACGTCAAAGCTGTGACATGTTTGTGTTGTCTACGTCTAAGCTGTGACATGTTTGTGTTGCTGTACGTCCAAGCTGTGACATGTTTGTGTTGTCTACGTTCAAGCTGTGACATGTTTGTGTTGTCGTACGTCCATGCTGTGACATGTCTATGCTGTCTACGTCCAAGTTGTGACATGTTTGTGTTGCTGTACGTCCAAGCTGTGACATGTTTGTGCTGTCGTACATCCAAGCTGTGACATGTTTGTGTTGCTGTACGTCCAAGCTGTGACATGTTTGTGTTGCTGTACGTCCAAGCTGTGACATGTTTGTGGTGTCTACGTCCAAGCTGTGACATGTTTGTGTTGCTGTACGTCCAAGCTGTGACATGTTTGTGTTGCTGTACGTCCAAGCTGTGACATGTTTGTGTTGTCTACGTCCAAGCTGTGACATGTTTGTGCTGTCTACGTCCAAGCTGTGACGTGTTTGTGTTGCTGTACGTCCAACCTGTGACATGTCTGTGTTGTCTACGTCCAAGCTGTGACATGTTTGTGTTGCTGTACGTCCAAGCTGTGACATGTTTGTGTTGTCCATGCTGTGACATGTCTATGCTGTCTACGTCCAAGTTGTGACATGTTTATGTTGCTGTACGTCCAAGCTGTGACATGTTTGTACTGTCGTACATCCAAGCTGTGACATGTTTGTGTTGCTGTACGTCCAAGCTGTGACATGTTTGTGTTGTCGTACATCCAAGCTGTGACATGTTTGTGTTGCTGTACGTCCAAGCTGTGACATGTTTGTGTTGTCGTACATCCAAGCTGTGACATGTTTGTGTTGCTGTACATCCAAGCTGTGACATGTTTGTGTTGCTGTACGTCCAAGCTGTGACATGTTTGTGTTGCTGTACGTCCAAGCTGTGACATGTTTGTGTTGCTGTACGTCCAAGCTGTGACATGTTTGTGTTGTCGTACATCCAAGCTGTGACATGTCTGTGCTGTCTGCATCCAAGCTGTGACATGTTTGTGTTGCTGTACGTCCAGACTGTGACATGTTTGTGTTGCCGTACGTCCAAGGTGTGACATATTTGTGTGTTGATAACTCAGCCCGCAAAACGTCATCAGATGGAGGCATATTTTTGTGGGCAACCTGCGACAATTGACGTCCTCTTACTCTCTTATCCTCCCTACAAGCAGTGGAGGAATCTTCTTCATCTGTCTGTCTGTTTGTATGTGTGTGTGTCTTTGTGTGTGTATGTCTGTGTGCTTCTATTCGACTTCTCATGAAATTAATACAGAGTTTTGATTACCTTTTCTTGGTTTGAAATAATTTTTGATGTTATGAAACTCCCCTGAGAACTTTCTAAGAGGAAGAAAAGAACATGCACAGACACACACACAATATATATATATATATATATATATATATATATATATATATATATATATATATATATATTCATTCATTCATTCATTTGCATGTCCCTTGCGAAACTTTATATATATATATATATATATATTCATAACATTAAAACATACTGACTATATTAATATTTTAAATGACAAAGACCCACTGTTGAACGAGGTATAAAAAAAAGAAACCTGAGTTGTATAACAGAATCTGGTTGCGTGTCAGAAACACCAGCTGTCTACACGGGGTAGATCTACAGGGAACATTTTCTTGATAACCGCTATCCGGACTAGTAGCAACGAATCGGAATCACCTGAACTTTCTGCACGCGTATTCAACGTTTCTAAAAATAGAATGGGTATTTCCCAGAATCAAATGCTGACTACCGCTCTGTATTCATTCACTAGATTAGTGGTTCTCAACCTGTAATCTGAGGAGCACATATAGTCCATAGCGCATTGTCATGCGATGTGCAGTTGTCACTCACGTAGTGGGATTTATTGAATAGAAGCAATGAAGGGTTTACGTCATTGCTAAATTACGTATTAAATGTAACTCATTTACAGAAGGAAAAGTTCTCCTTGGGTATTAAAAGGTTTAAAACCGCTGCATTAGTGCACAAAATTGGAAGCCAAGAAACAAAAGCAAGACGGGGGGGGGGGGGGGGGGGGGGGGGGCTGCCAACTGGAACATTTTCTGAGGAAACTTCGGTCCTCGGTTCCGTTAACGATGGATTTGAAATAATATAAAAGGTCAAGGTTACAGTTCGCCCATGACGTTTTTCATGTAGCAGTTCAGATAGCGATGGGCGTTTGTGTCTGTGTGTGTGTGTGTGTGTTTGCGTGTGTGTCTGTTTCTGTGTGTTTGCGTGTGTGTCTGTTTCTGTGTGTTTGCGTGTGTGTCTGTTTCTGTGTGTTTGTGTGTGGGCATGTGTGTGCGTTTCATCGCATACATTTGTGTTGCGCGAAACTGTTGTTATTTGCAATCGACTCCGTAATTATGTTAAAGCACATGCATAGTGTCGGATAGGGAGTGATTTACTTGAAAGCCTGAAGTGGATCCAAGAAAAAAAAACTTCTCAGCAGATTCCTGCACCTTGATGCTGACGATGGAGCACATCAACCCGTTAGTAAAAGCATCAACAAGTGACGAAGGAGGGTCTTGACTAGATCTGATTTGTAAGCACATGACTACCGTGTCTTCATATATTTGCCTGATTTCCAGTCACATAACTACCAGTTCGTAGCATACTTATCTGGTTCTACCAGGTCGTCGCATACTTATCTGATTTGCCGTCACATAACTACCAGGTAACAAATACTTATCTGTAACAAATAAACATATAAAATCCTGAAGATCTCGGACAGATCTGGACCTTGTTCGAGTTGATACTGAAACAGCTGTTTCTGCTTCAAGATTCCTTCTTCATGTGTTTCTACGTCTTCCTTGTTTCCTCTTTCTCTGGGGATTCCAGGTGAGAGTTCGCCTGGTTATGTTAGTGCTAGGCTTTCGAACTATCACCTATCTTGAGATAAACAAGGTAGAAAGTTATAAAAGCTAGAATAGTTTTACTCAATTTCTCAAGGAAGCAAAATATAATCGTGCGTTCTGGGTAAATGTGAAATGTTCAAATATTATGTGGAGGCGTTATGCCGTGTTGAAAGATTGCTTGAAATATGAGAGGGAGGAGGGAGATTTCTAGAGCTTTGGTGTCGGTCTACATCACCTGACGGTCTTCAGTAGAGTGAGGAAAGGAGTATTACAGTGCTATATAGAATCAATATTGCTATATAGTTGGAAACTTGGACAGCCAAAAAAAAAAAAATGACGAAGAAACTGAAAGCAACAAAGATGTGGTTTTGGAAAAAGATGCAACAGGTACTCTGGATAGACAGACAAAGAAACAAGGAGGTCATGAAAGATGTTTCAGAACAACAGAAACTAGTTATATTTATCAGAAAAAAAAACCAGTCGAAATGTCTTGGACATGTCTTGAGAAGACAGAAGTTGGAGAACCAAGTAACGACTGGAAAACTGGGGGGGGGGGGGGGGGGGGGGGCAGGAGGAAGAGGGAAAGTCAAAATAAAAAAAAATCTCAGCAGACTGACCAACCGGCAGAGAAGCAGGAAGAGATCTGAGATGATCGGACACACAGCATGATCGTCAACGCTTTCCTGCACGGTGCATAATAATAATAATAATAATGCCGTCAAGAAAAAAATTCTCGGATTTTTCTTCTGATGCACCACGGGAAGAGGAAACTGAGGCGAAACTGTAGAGGGATCATGTGGTAGGAGAGAGAGAGAGAAACTGTAGAGTGATCATGTGGTAGGAGAGAGAGAGAGAAACTGTAGAGTGATCATGTGGTAGGAGAGAGAGAGAGAAACTGTAGAGTGATCATGTGGTAGGAGAGAGAGAGAGAGAAACTGTAGAGTGATCATGTGGTAGGAGAGAGAGAGAGAAACTGTAGAGGGATCATGTGGTAGGAGAGAGAGAGAGAAACTGTAGAGTGATCATGTGGTAGGAGAGAGAGAGAAACTGTAGAGTGATCATGTGGTAGGAGAGAGAGAGAAACTGTAGAGTGATCATGTGGTAGGAGAGAGAGAGAAACTGTAGAGGGATCATGTGGTAGGAGAGAGAGAGAAACTGTAGAGTGATCATGTGGTAGGAGAGAGAGGGGGGAACTGTAGAGTGATCATGTGGTAGAAGAGAGAGAGGGGAACTGTAGAGTGATCATGTGGTAGGAGAGAGAGAGGGAAACTGTAGAGTGATCATGTGATACCAGAAAAGATCTAATAAGGAGAAAAATAATGGATTGTGAAGCTGTAGAAAAACTACGGATTATAAGCCTGGAAAAAACATAGATTATTAGGCTGACAAAAATCATAGACGAATGACGGATTGTTAACTAAGTAATCTCTTAAAGGATGAATTGTTAACTGAGTAATCTCTTAAAATCTGGATTGTTAACTGAGTAATCTCTTAAAGTCTGGATTGTTAACTGAGTAATCTCTTAATGTCTGGTTTATTGAGAAAGAAACTCAGAGAAAGAAAATCACAGATCTTTGAGAAAGTAGAAAACAGAAACGGTTTCAGTATTGATCTTCAGTTTCCTGTAGGATTCTGCACTTTCACTTTCGATCTTGCACGCTGTTTCCTGTGTTTCTTAGAAATTCGCTAACCTGCAGGAGGATTCTTGCCTATCTAGAACATTTGTGTACATTCTGTTCATCTATCTATCTATCTATCTATCTATCTATCTATCTATCTATCTATCTATCTATCTATCTATCTATCTATCTATCTATCTATCTGTCTATCTGTCTGTCTGTCTGTCTGTCTGTCTGTCTGTCTGTCTGTCTGTCTGTCTGTCTGTCTGTCTGTCTGTCCACTACACACTCTCTTTTTCGTCCTCTGTGTGTGTTGTCCTCAGCCAGGACAAGTATGTAGCGACACTAACTAAATACACGATTTTTCTTATAACTCTGAATTGTTAAAACTTTCATTTCAGTGTCAGTTTATACTGTCAATTTATACTGACTACCACAGTGTCAGTTTATACTAACTAGCACAGTGTCAATTTATACTGACTACTACAGTGTCAAATTTATACCAACTAGCACAGTGTCAGTTTATACTGACTAGCACAGTGTCAGTTTATACCAACTAGCACAGTGTCAGTTTACACTGACTACCACAGTGTCAGTTTATACCAACTAGCACAGTCAGATTATAATTTACAGTTACGTAAAATAAAGACTGGAGTTTCCTATTCTACAAGGTAAGAGATCTCGTGCAAAGGTCAAACTGACAGGGCATAGATCAAACTGACAGGTCGATCTGTTAAACAACCCAAAGTGATCTTATAATTTACATACAGACTTTAAAGTAAGAACTTCTCCATTATTAACTACAATAAAAAAACATTATTAATTTTTTTTTTAAATTTACATTTAAAAAATCACTGGACAGATAGTCGGAAAAGCGAATCGTCGGAAAACGGGACGTGGAAAATCGGGGACCATATATATTCGGTCGTGAGCTGACTTAAGGCCGACCGAGTTACCAATCGAATGTAATTTTATGCAGTTCTCAGTGTATTATATCAATCGATTTTAGTTCTGTCCAGTTCTCAGTGTATTATAATCAATCGATTTTAGTTCTGTGCAGTTCTCAGTGTATTATATCAATCGATTTTAGTTCTGTGCAGTTCTCAATGTATTATATCAATCGATTTTAGTTCTGTGCAGTTCTCAGTGTATTATATCAATCGATTTTAGTTCTGTGCAGTTCTCAATGTATTACACCAGTTAACCAGTCAGTCACTGCCTGTAGAAATTCGTCTAGAGGATAAATCACAGACAAAGGCTTGTCAGTCACTTTTGTCTTTGATCTTGCTCTCCAAGTCACAGACAAAGGCTTTCCAGTCACTTCTGTCTTTGACCTTGCTCTCCAAGTCACAGACAAAGGCTTTCCAGTCACTTCTGTCTTTGACCTTGTTCTCCAAGTCACCGCATATGAGTCTCTCTAGATCTATATCCTTCGCTCCACCATGTTTTGTCTTTCTTCGAGAGCTCCTTGTCAGCGAGTGCCTTGGTATGCTGTTTCTCTATGTTATCTCCCTGTATTAAACTCCACTCTCTCTCTCTGTCTCTCTGTCTCTCTCTCTCTCACTCTCTCTCTCATTTGTTGTATTCAACAGAGGGAGCTAGTCTCTGGGTATGATTGTAGATTTTCCGGCGGCATTGTTAGCATTTGACACAAGCCTTGATCATAACAACTGTAACATAGTAACATCCAGCAGGGCTTTCTAAAAACGATAAACACATTCCTTGTTTATTTTAGCCTTCTAGAACCAGTCAAAATCATGTCTGATCTTTTAAATCATTAAACAAATCAATGTACAGCAACAGCAACGAGCAATGACATCAGCACGTGCGATCACCTACAAAACAAAGCAAAACAAACAAGACCACAACGTTTACTGTGCTCTTACATTCCTGACAGAATGTACTTCCACTCTTCAGTAGGTAGCACAATGAAATAAAACTTGCCATATTTGTGGTGCTGCTGTATACAGCTACAGCTTGTTAATATTTGTGGTGCTGTACACAGCTACAACTTGTTAATATCTGTTGTGCTGCTGTACACAGCTACAGCTTGTTAATATTTGTCGTGGTGTACACAGCTACAGCTTGCTAATATTTGTGGTGCTGCTGTACACAGCTACAGCTTTTTAATATTTGTCGTGATGTACACAGCTACAGCTTGCTAATATTTGTGGTGCTGCTGTACACAGCTACAGCTTGTTAATATTTGTCGTGATGTACACAGCTACAGCTTGTTAATATTTGTGGTGCTGCTGTACACAGCTATAGATTGTTAATATTTGCAGCCTTGTCAGTATTTCTGGTGCTGTATACAGCTACAGCTTGTTAATAGTTGTAGCTTTGTCAGTATTTGTGGTGCTGTATACAACTACAGCCTGTTAATATTTGTTGTGATGTTGTACACAGCTACAGCTTGTTAATATTTGTGGTGCTGTCTGTACACTGCTACAGCTTGTTAATATTTGTTGCTTTGTCAATATGTGTGGTTCTGTACACATCTACAGCTTGCTAATATTTGAGGTGCTGCTGTACATAGCTACAGCTTGTTACCTGCAAAACTTGGTCCATCTTTCTGCGAAGAGAAGACGCCAGTCTGGAACGTTGAACTACAAAACTGAAACTAAGCTCCATGCAAACCGTTTCGTACCTAAAATTATTGTGTTACATCCACATACATTTTGCATACACCCAAATACATACAGTACACATCTGCATCAATATCTTACAGCACAATTTAGATCTGATAGTGTTCACTTTTTTCTGAGACAAACATGAATATGTATGCAGAAAACTCTCAACTGTAGAGAGCGGAACAACAACAACACAACTCCTTCAGATCATCAGAGGAAACATAGGTCGTATGCTGACGTTGCTATTAATCTTCATGCTCCCACGTCTATAGCTATAACAGTCTGCAGTGTGATTTGTTGCTACACAGCCATTTGTAAACAAAACCTACTTAACAAATGTCCAGGTCAAGAAAGTGTGTTCGAGAAACGGGCGAAAGAATTTGCATTTCTGAGAAAACGAAACTGGAACAAGTAGCCTTACTAGGAAAAAAGATTTTATAACATCAAACTACCGCCTATTTCCATCGTTTGTTTAACAGCAGCCGGTCAAATACTGCGCGTTTATCTTATGTTGTGTGAGAGTGAGTTTCATTATAAGGACAGAGGATGATCAAGGATGGTGAGAGAAGTGTGTTAACAGAGGATGATCAAGGATAGTGAGAGAGGTGTGTTAACAGAGAATGATCAAGGATGGTGAGAGAGGTGTGTTAACAGAAGATGATCAAGGATTGTGAGAGAGGTGTGTTAACAGAAGATGATAAAGGATTGTGAGAGAGGTGTGTTAACAGAGGATGATCAAGGATGGTGAGAGAGGTGTGTTAACAGAGGATGATCAAGGATGGTGAGAGAGGTGTGTTAACAGAGGATGATCAAGGATGTTGAGAGAGGTGTGTTAACAGAAGATGATCAAGGATGGTGAGAGAGGTGTATTAACAGAGGATGATCAAGGATGGTGAGAGAGGTGTGTTAACAGAGGATGACCAAGGATGGTGAGAGAGGCGTGTTAACAGAGACAAAGGATGATTAAGGATGGTGAGAAAGGCGTGTTAACAGAAACAAATGAAGAATAGGTTCTGTGCGTGTTTCGGGAGTCGCCTAATACTTGTCTTAAATCTGAAGCCGACAGGAGAACTTTATATCTAGTCTGTTAGACTGATTATATTCCCGACTGACAGGAGAACTTTATATCTAGTCTGTTAGACTGATTATATTCCCGACTGACAGGAGAACTTTATATCTGGTCTTAGACTGATTATATTTCCGTCTGTTCCATGTTCTCACGCACATAAATATTATATTTAGAAGTTGAAAGGGGCAGGGGGGCGGGGGCTTCTCTTATGATCTGAGGAGTTGGGTCATTGCTACAGCAGTTTCCTGTCTTATAATATCCACTTGTATCTCGAGACACACAAGCTTCTCATGCAGAAATATCAATGTGTTACAGAAATGTGTAGGCTGTCGCCAAAGAAAAAACAAAAGTGCAATTTTTGAAACTGAAAACACTTTTAATTCATTGTCCAGATATATAAATACAAGAGAGAGAAAGAGAGAGAGAGAGAGAGAGAGAGAGAGAGAGAGAGAGAGAGAGAGAAGGTGAGTCGAAATTAACTTAAAGGCATTCGTCGTAGAATTAAGAAGCAGTATGGGGCACGTGTGTGTTGCTTGGAGGTTTCAAAGTAGGACTGCGAACATGCCTGACACTGAAGTAAGACGTCTGATCTGATCTGATGCAGCTCGCTCTGGTCGGCGTCACACTGCGAGTATACATGACACTGAAGTAAGACGTCTGATCTGACTGATGCAGCTCGCTCTGGTCGGCGTCACACTGCGAGTATACATGACACTGAAGTAAGACGTCTGATCTGATCTGATGCAGCTCGCTCTGGTCGGCGTCACACTGCGAGTATACATGACACTGAAGTAGGACGTCTGATCTGACTGATGCAGCTCGCTCTGGTCGGCGTCACACTGCGAGTATACATGACACTGACACTGAAGTAAGACGTCTGATCTGACTGATGCAGCTCGCTCTGGTCGGCGTCACACTGCGAGTATACATGACACTGACACTGAAGTAAGACGTCTGATCTGACTGATGCAGCTCGCTCTGGTCGGCGTCACACTGCGAGTATACATGACGCTGACGCTGACACTGAAGTAGGACGAATGATACACGAAAACCAGCAAATAACAATCCATGAAGTGGCAGACGAACTGAATGTTAGCCATGGCTCTACGCAACACATCATTCACGAAGTGCTGCAATACCGAAACGTCTCCTCCAGGGAGGTGCCAAAACAAATCAGCCTCGATCTTAAAGAGCACAGTAAGGATGTTTGCAAAACACATGTGCAACATTGTGAACCTGAAAGAAATAGCGTTCTACAACGTGGAGTCAGTAGAGGTGAATGCTGGGTACATTACTTTCAGCCAGAGACAAAGCGAACCAGCAAGGAGCGATGATATTCTTCCTCGCCAAAATAAAAACAAAAAGTTCCGTAGGTCTGTCTGCAGGAAGATTGATGCTGACACTCTTCTGGGACTGTGAAGGGATTACATGCTCAGAGGAACCACTGTCAACAGCGATGCACACTGTGATCTGCTTGAGAACCTCTTGAAATCTGCAGTCAGGTGGAAGCGTCATGGTTTGTTCAGTTCTGGTGCGTTGTTGTAGCAAGGTAACGGGTGGCTCCATACAGCTTGTGCAACAGCTCAACAAATTACGAATCTGTGTTTGGAGAGTCTTCCAGTTCCTGTATATTCACCCGACCTCGCACCATGTGATAATTATGTGTCTGAGTACCTCAAGGAGGTGCTAGGTGGTTGAGTTAGTCGTTATAGAAACCAACAGAATCGTATCTGTCTTTCATCTTGTATAAAGTACTTTCCTCAATACCGGTTCTCTTTTTTTTTTCTTTCTTTTTTTTCGTCAATACAACATTCGGTAGTTTGTACTTTTTTCTAATGTAAAGAAATATATAATAAATAATCTTTCTGCATCAGCTGGGTATGTAATCCTTCTGCCATCGGCTACTTATATAATTTATCTGTCATCAACTAATATATATATATATATATATATATATATATATATATATATATATATATATAATCTTTCTGCCATCAGCCTTATATAAGCATCTTGCCTTCATCTGCTTATATAATCATCTTGCGTGCAGCTGCGTATATAATCATCTTGCTTTCAGCTGCTTACATAATCATCTTGTCCTCAGTGCTTGCTGCTTATATATCTGCCATAAGTTGCTTTTATAATATATATGTCATTACCTGCTTACTTAATCTATCTATCATCAACTGCTTGTATAATCTATCTGTCATCAATTGCTTATATAATCTATCTGTTATAAGCTGCTTTTATAATCTATCTGTCATCGGCTGCTTATATAAGTTATGTGTCCTCAGTTGCATATATAATTTATATCCTCAGCTGTTTATATAATTTATATGTCCCCAGCTGGTATATAACCTATACGTCTTCAGCCGCTTATGTAACCTATATGTCTTCAGCTGCTTATATACTGTATGTACTATCGTGTACATTCTTAACTTAAGCTTCCTGTTGCGTTTATCTCTGTATAAACACAAAAAAAAACAATTTATGGACTGAATTTATCTAATTTAAACCACTGACAAATGGTATGAACCAGCGATAACATCCTGGTACTGTATTTAGCCCGCGTCACTTAGTCCTACTGATCAGCCAATAGGAGTCAACGCTTACCAGGATATTTTTTGCACAAATATTTTTGTAGCTTTTCTTTTTCCTAGAACTAGCGCCTGTTCTAGTGTCGGACACAGGGACCTGATTCAGGAAGTAAAGTGGACTTACAGAGTTTGTAGGTGTGTGTCTATGTTCCCTCCAAGCCACCCTCTTGAAATGATGGCACTTGATGCTTTCTGCATGCGCGAACATCCACGCTGAGTGCAGGACAGAAAAACAGAATTAGCGATGAGTGTATTTTATGTTTATATGTGAGTTCGTTTTATTTAGTCACCATATTTCTCTCTCTTTCTGTATCTCTCCTTTCTGTCTCTCTCTCTCTCTGCCTCCCTCTCTCTCTCCTTTCTCTCTCTGTGCCTCCCTCTGTCTCTCCCCCTTCTTTGCCTTCCTTTCTGACTGTCTCCCTCTCTTTCTGTCTCTCTCCCTATGCCTCCCTTTCTCTCTGTCTGTCTCCCTCTCTCTCTCTCTCTCTCTCAACTGATGCTTTAGCAACTTCCGCAAACAACATTTTGAGCCAGTTTGAGTCTCAAGAGTTGGTGCACAGAAAGTATTTAGATTATGGAAAATACCGGGAGAATAAAAACAAATAACATTTACTCAAATGTTTTCTAGATCCTGAGATATAAGACAAATATTGATCATCTTTCAGCTGAGGATAGTAATTGCACAAAACAAACAGCAGACTCAGTCCTCTTTTGATACAGAAACAAGGTTAGCTAGTGTAGACTCAGTCCTCTGTTGATACAGAAACAAGGTTAGCTAGTGTAGACTCAGTCCTCTGTTGATACAGAAACAAGGTTAGCTAGTGTAGACTCAGTCCTCTGTTGACACAGAAACCAGGCTAGTGTAGACTCAGTCCTCTGTTGATACAGAAACCAGGCTAGTGTAGACTCAGTCCTCTGTTGACACAGAAACCAGGCTAGTGTAGACTCGGTTCTCTGTTGATACAGAAACCAGGCTAGTGTAGACTCAGTCCTCTGTTGATACAGAAACCAGGCTAGTGTAGACTCAGTCCTCTGTTGATACAGAAACCAGGCTAGTGTAGACTCAGTCCTCTGTTGATACAGAAACCAGGCTAGTGTAGACTCAGTCCTCTGTTGATACAGAAACCAGGCTAGTGTAGACTTAGTCCTCTGTTGATACAGAAACCAGGCTAGTGTAGACTCAGTCCTCTGTTGATACAGAAACCAGGCTAGTGTAGACTTAGTCTAGTTTCTGTGGCTCCCTTTTCCATTACCGCCCCCAGATATTCCAAAAGCCCTCCCCCCCCCCACCCGAGGGCATACCCCGCCTACTTTGACAGCCAGGGGCTGGGCTGGGGACATGGAGATAGAAACAGTTATGTGTTACTTTTCAGAAAAAAAAACATTTAAAAAAATTTAATTGTAAGACTTGTCATATTTAAAACAATTTGCCATAAGTGGGGACTGGCAGCCCGGATTCCCAACCCCTGGTAAGTAATGTAAGCTCAGAAGCTCTTGATCCCCAACCCCTGGTAAGTAATGTAAGCTCAGAAGCTCTTGATCCCCAAACTGGTAGACAAGGATGCAAGAAAAGAATTGAAGTAAATATCTGAGATAAGCGCAGCTACTGACAGTCTCAATATACTCACAGCTGCTGACAGTCTCAATATACTCACAGCTACTGACAGTCTCAATATACTCACAGCTACTGACAGTCTCAATATACTCACAGCTACTGACAGTCTCAATACACTCACAGCTACTGACAGTCTCAATATACTCACAGCTACTGACAGTCTCAATACACTCACAGCTACTGACAGGCCCAGTACACTCACAGCTACTGACAGGCCCAATATACTCACAGCTACTGACAGTCCCAATACACTCACAGCTACTGACAGCCCCAATATACTCACAGCTACTGACAGGCCCAGTACACTCACAGCTACTGACAGTCCCAATATACTCACAGCTACGGACAGTCTCAATACACTCACAGCTACTGACAGGCCTAGTATACTCACAGCTACTGACAGGCCCAGTACACTCACAGCTACTGACGGGCCCAATACAGTCACAGCTACTGACACCCCGGTACACTCACAGCTACTGACGGGCCCAATACAGTCACAGCTACTGACACCCCGGTACACTCACAGCTACTGACGGGCCCAATACAGTCACAGCTACTGACACCCCGGTACACTCACAGCTACTGACAAGCCCAGTACACTCACAGCTACTGACGGGCCCAATACAGTCACAGCTACTGACACCCCGGTACACTCACAGCTACTGACAGGCCCAATACAGTCACAGCTACTGACACCCCGGTACACTCACAGTTACTGACAGCCCCAGTACACTCACAGCTACTGACGGGCCCAATACAGTCACAGCTACTGACACCCCGGTACACTCACAGCTACTGACAAGCCCAGTACACTCACAGCTACTGACGGGCCCAATACAGTCACAGCTACTGACAGCCCCAGTACACTCACAGCTACTGACAGGCCCAGTACACCCACAGCTACTGACAGGCCCAGCACACTCACAGCTACTGACACCCCGGTACACTCACAGCTACTGACAGCCCCAGTACACTCACAGCTCATGTCCGGTACCTCAGCCTGACTGAAGCAATGCCAGTTCACATGCACCTGGAACGTTTGATAACATTTCAAGTAATCAGGTCACAGGACTTCATGTGGGCATATGAATAGACTTGCATGTTTTCTACTGCATATTTAGAGATCCCTTGAATTTAGGGGATTAACTTCTGACTAAAACTGAACAAAAGACCGCAGTGAATGTGGAGATATTAAACTATGCAACAAGAGCCGGATATCTTGTGGTTATCTTCACTGAACCAATCAGAACTGAGGATCGTTTGTGACAGACCTAGGTAAAAAAAAAAAACGCCAGACCTGTCTTTGAATTGCTCTGTGCTTCATTTAAACAAATAACTGAAGCGCCTTCTCTCCTCTGATCTTAACATTTGAAAATATTTACAACAGTCGCATTCAGTTTTAAGCAAGATAAAATTACACCATTCTGAGAAAGACCCTGCAGTGAACTGAAATAATACATAACACGATGAAAGAAAACAAAAACAATTTAAACGTCTCTTTCAATAGTTTTTTTTTAAAATTTTATTCACAGCAACTGTTAAACAGCGGCTGCATAATTCTTACAAATAGCAATAGCTGTTTTTACAACAAATAGAAATATAATTGTTAGTAATTTAAAAAACAGACAGTAACATGTGTCAGTAATTTATAACAGGAAATAAAACATTTCTAGGTAATAAATTAGTTGGTGAACACAAAGGTCATGTGACTCAACAGCCCTGCAGGACTACCCGGCCATGTATGTATTTATAAAACTTGTGACAGATATGGATGCCCCAGACTTGTGACATTCCTGGATGCCCCAGACTTGTGACATACTTGGATGCCAAGACTTCTAACAGATCTGGATGCCCCAGACTTGTGACATACTTAGATGTCAAGACTTCTAACAGATCTGGATGCCCCAGACTTGTGACATACTTGGATGCCAAGACTTCTAACAGATCTGGATGCCCCAGACTTGTGACATACTTAGATGTCAAGACTTCTAACAGATCTGGATGCCCCAGACTTGTGACATACTTGGATGCCAAGACTTCTAACAGATCTGGATGCCCCAGACTTGTGACATACTTAGATGCCAAGACTTCTAACAGATCTGGATGCCCCAGACTTGTGACATACTTGGATGCCAAGACTTCTAACAGATCTGGATGCCCCAGACTTGTGACATACTTAGATGCCAAGACTTCTAACAGATCTGGATGCCCCAGACTTGCGACGTACCTGCATTCTCAGATTTATGAGAGACTTGGATGCCCCAGTAAATGCGACAGATCTGGGAACTTGCAGGAAAACTAAAAATATCACATCAATGTTGGACTTGTGGGAAGGTGAAATTTTGAGGCGGGAATTAAGAACTCTTCTGACGCCTCAAAATGGAGTTTACAAAAATAAAGGAGAGAACAAGCATGTCTTGAAAAGAAATGTAGGCAAATCGGGAATGATGATGGTGGACACTTGTAATGGCTGGCCCAAGACAGGTCTAGAAGAGAAAGTATATAGAAAAAAAAGGAAAAGAAAAAGGGAAGCATGCACAGGGAATTTTGGTATTCACATTTTGTTGTCATCAGATCAGACAATTTCTTGAATGTTCCACACGAAACAAATGAGAGTCTGAACAAGAAAACAGTGGAAGTTGTGGGTGGGATGGGGTCTCCTGATATCAGACTTTGTTCTGCGTTTGTCTTTGTTCACTTCACACGCGACACAACTGCTCCCACGGGCAAACATTCCGACCAAATAACATTAGAGAGAAAAGCACGCACAAACATGATCCCACAATGCATCTGACACCAAAATTAAAGAAATATTTGTTTAGCTCGTACTTCCTGCATTTTACTGCAGAAACTTGTGGAATCAGCAGAAAATAAACAAAAACACAACAAAGTGTGGAGTATTGATCTGTTGGTCAAGTAATGTAAGCCACTTCTCACATTTTTTTTTCTAAATAAATTCCCACAAGTTCTCAAGTCTGAAACCCTTTTTTTTTAAACAATGCCAGTTCTGATTTTGACTAATTTCCTCACAAAATGGACATGCTAGAAATGAGTGAGTTTACTTAGTTTACTTGCTAACATATATGCAGCTGTAAATGTAGTTTACTTGTTAACATATGTGTCGATGTACATGTAGTTTACTTGTTAACATATATGTAGATGTAAATGTAGTTTACTTGTTAACATATATGTAGATGTAAATGTAGTTTACTTGTTAACATATATGTAGATGTAAATGTAGTTTACTTGTTAACATATATGTAGATGTAAATGTAGTTTACTTGTTAACATATATGTAGATGTAAATGTAGTTTACTTGTTAACATATATGTAGATGTAAATGTAGTTTACTTGTTAACATATATGTAGATGTAAATGTAGTTTACTTGTTAACATATATGTAGCTGTAAATGTAGTTTACTTGCTAACATATATGCAGCTGTAAATGTAGTTTACTTGTTAACATATGTGTCGATGTACATGTAGTTTACTTGTTAACATATATGTAGATGTAAATGTAGTTTACTTGTTAACATATATGTAGATGTAAATGTAGTTTACTAGTTAACATAGTGTCGATGTACATGTAGTTTACTTGTTAACATATATGTAGATGTAAATGTAGTTTACTAGTTAACATATGTGTCGATGTACATGTAGTTTCCCAGTTAACATATATGCAACTGTAAATGTAGTTTACTTGTTAACATATGTGTCGATGTACATGTAGTTTCCCAGTTAACATATATGCAACTGTAAATGTAGTTTACTTGTTAACATATGTGTCGATGTACATGTAGTTTCCCAGTTAACATATATGTAGATGTAAATGTAGTTTACTAGTTAACTTATATGCAGATGTAAATGTAGTTTACTTGTTAACATATCTTATCTTATATCTTATATCCTTCCCATGCTGTTAAACGTCATATAGGGCTCGCAAGGTAGTTCGCCAATTTTTCCTGTCTTCGGCGAGCTTTTCAACCTCATCAAGGGATTTTATGCTTGTTAATTTGGCCTTTTTAGAGTTTCACGCGGTCTGCCTCTTTTTGGTTAACATATATGTAGATGTAAATGTAGTTTAAGTTAACATATATTTAGATGTATGTGTAGTTTGCTCTAGATCAGTGTGGGTTTCTCTAACAAACAATTTCATGCACAAATCTTATTTTAAAAAAACGAGAGAGAGAAAAAGCGGCATTAAAAACTTACATAAATAACTGAAAAAAATCTTAAATGCTTAAAATTAAAGTTACTAGAAAAAAAAATCAAATAAAATGTCTAGCTTTCATATAAATTCTGAAGTCTTAAGAAAAAGTATTCTTTAATTAATTACATTAATTATACATGTAGAGTGTAAGCCTAGAGTTAGCTTCACATCACTAGGATGAATGAATCTCATGATTCATTGTCTTGTCTTGTCACCTTCCTCATATAGCGTTGACGAGCTAATCTCTAAGTTTTCAAGGTTAAAAAACCCAGCAAATCAGTCGCTTCCATCTATTTCTGACAACATCTTATTTTTGTCATCAGGCATCATTTTCTTTCTTACTGATATAAACCGTTCTTTGAAACAATTTTTTCTGTGATACAAACCATTCCTTGAAACAATCCAAAGTTTTTCTGTTTTATGTTTTTCCTCCTGCTTATGTGTTCCCTATAAACCTCGAGAGTAGCATTTTCCTCCTGTTTATGTGTTCCCTATAAACCTCTAGAGTAGCATTTTCCTCCTGTTTATGTGTTCCCTATAAACCTCTAGAGTAGCATTTTCCTCCTGTTTATGTGTTCCCTATAAACCTCTAGAGTAGCATTTTCCTCCTGTTTATGTGTTCCCTATAAACCTCTAGAGTAGCATTTTCCTCCTGTTATGTGTTCCCTATAAACCTCTAGAGTAGCATTTTCCTCCTGTTTATGTGTTCCCTATAAACCTCTAGAGTAGCATTTTCCTCCTGTTTATGTGTTCCCTATAAACCTTTAGAGTAGCATTTTCCTCCTGTTTATGTGTTCCCTATAAACCTCTAGAGTAGCATTTTCCTCCTGTTTATGTGTTCCCTATAAACCTCTAGAGTAGCATTTTCCTCCTGTTTATGTGTTCCCTATAAACCTCTAGAGTAGCATTTTCCTCCTGTTTATGTGTTCCCTATAAACCTCTAGAGTAGCATTTTCCTCCTTACTTCCAGGCAGATCCCTGCCACAACTGTTGGTTTACACTCCACTGTTACACACACCTTTGTTGTCATGGTAACACTTTAGACATCACTCAAGCTGTGAAGTGTGTTGCCTTTATTTATCATCAGGGATGCAAGAATGGCCAAAATTGATTCCAATATCTCCTTATTTCACATCCGTTCATATGAACGCATAAAACACTGGTGGATTTTATCTATACATTCTTGTTTGCCTTTTATCTACTTGATCTTTATTTTAATACATGGTTTGTCTTTGTCTACTTGATCTTTATTTGCAAGCTCTTTTTGCCTATCTTTTTTACTTCAATAATCATGATAAAAGCTGAAATGTATGATTATGATATACTGATTTTGGTTACTGAATATTGTTTTTTATTTGCATTTTAAGTCTACTCACACATTTCTACTACCACATTTCTACTACCACATTTCTATTACCACATTTCTACTACCACATTTCTACTACCACATTTCTATTACCACATTTCTATTACCACATTTCTATTACCACATTTCTATTACCACATTTCTGAACCACTTTCGTTTTGCTTTGCTTGAAAAAAAAAATGTAGCTTACAACTGCCTTTGCTGAGTAATTGATCTGATTTTTTTTTGTTAAGTTGAATATTCTGTGATCAGTGCAGGAAGTGACAGAAAGAAAAAAAAAGCGCAGGGTGTGACAGAAAGAAAAAAGTGCAGGGAGTGACAGAAAGAAAAAGAAAATTGTGAAATATATAACAAAATGAACTTTTTCAGAACAAAAATGTAGTAAATTAAAAATAGCATAGTGTAATAAATAATGTAACTCATAATCTCTCTCACACCCACACACACACACAACACACCTACGCATATTACATGAACAACCACACACATACATGAGCAACACACCCACACATATACATGAACAACCACACACATACATGAGCAACACACCCACACATATACATGAACAACCACACACATACATGAGCAACACACCCACACATATTACATGAACAACCACACACATACATGAGCAACACACCCACACATATACATGAACAACCACACAGATACATGAGCAACACACCCACATATTACATGAACAACCACACACATACATGAGCAACACACCCACACATATTACATGAACAACCACACAGATACATGAGCAACACACCCACACATATTACATGAACAACCACACACATACATGAGCAACACACCCACACATATTACATGAACAACCACACACATACATGAGCAACACACCCACACATATACATGAACAACCACACACATACATGAGCAACACACCCACACATATTACATGAACAACCACACACATACATGAGCAACACACCCACACATATACATGAACAACCACACAGATACATGAGCAACACACCCACACATATTACATGAACAACCACACACATACATGAGCAACACACCCACACATATTACATGAACAACCACACACATACATGAGCAACACACCCACACACATACACAATACACCTGCACATATACATGAACAACCACACACATACATGAGCAACACACCCACACACATACAAGAGCAACACAACCACACATACACGAGCAACACAACCACGCCTGCAGACAAAATTTCTCTGTGAGGTAGGTACTATGTATCAGAAGTGCAGAAGAAGTGTTCACAACTCTGAGTTGGAAGACTTAATTGAAACTCCCCTGTGACAACACGAGCAGTGATGCCAAGGTTAAATCTACCTAGTCAACAACATCAGTCTACAAACTACCCTATCTCTGACACAAGTTAAATTCCTGGCCTGTTGCTAATATATTCTGGACACTTCTAAAAGAGTTTCTGAAGTTTTCCAGCTTTACTGAATATATTCTGCTCTCATATATCTTATTTTTACATCCTAACATTTTTTTCTCAGGTGAAACATAACTTAATATTTCAAAATTAAAATAAAACTGATAAAAATGTGTGAAAGCAAAATGTAAAAAATACTAGGTCACTAGTTAAACAAATAAAAAAGTTGTTACTGCTCCATTAAAGTCTAAGACACACAATTAAAGTGTAAACAGCAGATTTACAACAGCATGTTACAGGAACAAATGAAGATCTTTATGACATACACAACATAATACAAACCAAAAATGTAAGTCCAAGGACAACATTTAAATAACATAGTTCTTTGGCACATTTTACATGCTTCTTCTGCCTAAAATTACTTGCTGTACTTATAACAAATTTGAAATGTCAAATCTCTCTACCCAGCTTGTCTGTTTACTTTCATCTCAAGGTCAGCCTCACTGTGAGGTTAGCAGATTTTACAACAATTTTTTGTTGTTGTTATACTTGCTGCACTGAGATATGTATATACATATACAATATACTGTAGTGTGCCTTGCTCTGGAGGTAGAAAATTTCAATGTTGAATACAACATTTTATAAATCATCTTTGAACAATGAATATGCAAAACAAGAAAACTTGTTTCCTGTTTTATCTTAGACTGGTATTAAAATATGCAGAGATTAAGTAGCTGTGATCCTATCATCAGTCTGATGGACTTTAACATATTCATTCACTCAGATATTCTACCTCTGTATTACTTTTAACTGTGGAATCTTCCATGTTAGCGTCATATTCTATATGGGTATTCTTTTATATACTCTTTTAATTCGTCTGAAAGTTTTGGTAATTTGTGTACCGAACTCTCCAGTATGTGAATATTGTCCAGGCACTGATTGATTTTCACTCGTGATAAGTGGGCCAGACTTGGTACCGAATTCATCATCGGTTTTGTGAGGGAGACTTTCATACTCTTCCGTCCAGACATCTCCTCCCACTGCCAAGATTTGTTGCTTCCATCTCGAGTGACCATCACGTGAAAGTCCAAAAGAGCAAGGACACTGTCAAACCGCGGCAGCCTATCCCGAATGCGTTCGTCGCTGTCAAACTGAAAGAGACCATTGCTGTAGAGAATCCGGACACTGGTGGCCCCTCTCTCCGTCTTCACACTCAGAGAATACAAGTACCGAGAGTCTGAGCTGTCTCTGATTAAAAATGTTCCCGTTGGTTTTTTTCTCAGAAGATCTTTGGAAGCTCTGCTGTCAATCAAACCAAAGTAAAAACAGCACTGTGACAGTTCACAGTCATTCTGTTCCAGTTTTTCAAGGTCAATTCTGCTGTCAAAAGTAAATGAATGAGGTTGACACCCTCCTGAACCAAATCCTGAATCATTCTGACTTTCTTCATGTTCTGCTCGACTGACACGAAGTGCCATCCCATGCTGTAGGCTTTCTTTGTTCCCTTCTGAATGCTGCCACACTGGAGACTTTTGACCAGACCCAAAATTATTTGACGATGCCTTCCAAGCCACAGGTGATCTCAAACTGTTGTTACCATGGCTTAATAATTCACACTGGTTAAAGGTTTTATGAGTAGAAGACGAGAATTGAAAATGTGCTGTACAGTTTATCAGAATGAGTCTGTCCAAACAAGTAATTAAACTCTGTAGAATGTCCAAAAACTGAACAGGCCCTACCAGCCTTGTCAACACATCCTCAAACAACTGCTCTTCTTTCGCCAAAGGATTTATGAAGCTCGCTACATTAAGATTGGTATCTCCCAGACTTGAACATGAGTAACTGCTGGGAGGCATCTGAATCTTCTACTGATCAAATGTAACTTCTCCTGAACACATGAAAAGAGTAAGAGAAAACAATGTTAACAGCCTGTTTATGACTGATCAATTCCATTTGCAGAAAAACAACTATTTTCAAATCATGTCCACAGTCAAACTGGCAATAAGCATGAAATTATACCATCAGCATGTAACAGCATGAAATTATACCATCAGCATGTAACAGCATGAAATTATACCATCAGCATGTAACAGCATGAAATTATACCATCAGCATGTAACAGCATGAAATTATACCATCAGCATGTAACAGCATGAAATTATACCATCAGCATGTAACAGCATGAAATTATACCATCAGCATGTAACAGCATGAAATTATACCATCAGCATGCAGCATCAGACATAATTCACTAAAATGATGCTGGTTGCTGCAGTGTATAAAAATGAAATAACTGTTTATTTCAGATTTATAATGACTAAACAGTAGTTTGACTAATTGGCTCAAGGGTGACACTGGAAATTTGACAAGGATGTGCGCTCTCTCCCCGACTTTTGATCATACACATCAACCAGATACCAAAAATGTGAACGTGGAAGCAGAAATGAACTGATGTTCACAGACAACCAAAGTTGAATAAACCAAAACGTTGACAAACTACAAAATCACATCATCTGCCTTGACAGCAGCCGCAACAAATACACGATGAAGATAAATATCGAGAAAACAGAAACAACGATGATAAAAACCCCAAAAGAATTTTAAATGGATATAAATAGCACCAAGCTCCGGCAGATTACTGAATTTTAAAATCTAGGATGCATATTTACACAGGATGGGAAAATAGACAGAGAAATGAAATAAAGAATTCAAAAAGCAAACACTAATCCAAATATCTCAATGAACACAAAAAAGCAACTCTCAAAAAAAAAAAAAAAAGGCAAGAAGGGATCAAGCACAACTGAAATAATGATGAGAACAACACTTGTCAAAGAATACTCTGAAAATCAGAGAGTTGAACAGTTCGGGCATTTGACACGCATGAATCCAGAACGTGCATACAGCTTGAAAACATCTGGTATAAGGCACGAGGATGACCAAGAAAACTGTGGATAGATGAGGTGAAAGACACACTGAAGAACACAACATGACAGCTAGTCAAGCCTCTCAGCTTGCTCTGGTCTGATGTCTGAAACTTCCTGCGACGCTAATAGCATAAGCAGATGGATAAAGAAGAAGAAACAGTAGTATCTCAGCTGTAAGATGCACTACTACTGAACAACAAAATCTGTTATATTATTCTAACAACTATACATGAAGCCACTGCAGTAAAGTTGTGATAATAAAAGTACGTATAAACTAGGAAAAAAAGTAGGAACAGCTTTATTATTTAATGAGTACACAGTTGTGATGTTTCCATGTGAACCTTAATCATACAAAAATACACAGGACAAAGAAATAGAGAGAGAAGATAAAATATAAATTCACATGAATGCTATGTAAAACAAGGGAATGGAAAAAAAATAAACAAAATGAATGGAGAACTTAGTTGTAACTTATAAGAAGCTGTGGCTTGTAAGAGGTTGTGTTCAGAAGTGGGCATGTTGGAGTGCAGGAAATGTTTAAGTGGAGACTTGTGATATCAAGGGTACAACCCCTCTACCTCAACTATAATCACATATTTCACTTTTTCCTGGCTAGATTACCATTGTATCACTCTCTCCCCTTTCCATGGTCCCACCCCTCATTTATGACCCACCTATCACACATCACAAGTCTCCACTTAAACATCCCTACACTCCATGACGTGCACTTCTGAACATAGCCTCTTACAATCCACCGCTAAGTGCTCCATTCATTTTATTTTATTTTTTCCATTCCTATTTTTTACATAGCATTCATGTGAATTTATATTTTATCTTCTCTATTTCTTCGTTAAAATCAGAATATTTAAGAGTAATGTTCTAAGTGTACTACTCTATGGAAGTGAATGCTGGAAAATCACCAAAACAATAGAAAACAAGTTGACTAAATGTTTATGAAGAATTAGAAAAACATTTTGGCCAAACACTATAAGAAATAACATCTTGTTGGCAGAAATGCAGATGAAACCACTGACAACAATTATTGAGGAAAGACGCTGGTGATGGTTGGGACATGTGCTCCGAATGACTGACAACTCACTACCAAAAATAGCACTAAGATGGACACCACAGGGAAACAGAAGTAAGGGTAGACCAAAAAAGACATGGAGAAGAACAACAGAAAGGATGTTGAGCAATAGAGGGCTCACCTGGGCAAGAGCAGAAAAAAAAAGGCAAAGGACAGGCATTTGTGGAAAACCCTTGTGGAAGCCCCATGTGCCCTGGGCACTTAAGGTTCAGAGAGAGAGAGAGAGAGAGAGAAAGATTTCTTTGTCCTGTGTGTTTTTGTATGAGTATGGTTCACACAGAAATGACACAACCTTGTGCTCATTAAGTAATAAAGCTGTTCCTACTTTTTTTTCCTAGTTTATACGTTCTGTTTCTATAACAAACAGATCTGTTATCTTACTGTTTATAAACAGTTGTACTTGCTTATAAAAAGTTGTACTTACTTATAAACAGTTCTACTTATAAACACTTCTACTTGCTTATAAACCTTGATACAGCCATATAAAATATAATCTTTGTGCTCTATAAAATGTGCTCCTTAAGTTAATTTTGCATTCTAATCATTAATACTCATCATCTTATTATTCCATTCTTTTTTTTTTAACTGCATGACCTGGGATCATGAACTCTGACCTTTCATATCACCATATAGGCAGTGAAGCAGATAACTAGATTTTTAGCCCAACCATTGACAAAGGTGAAAGGTGATGTTTTCTGTTTTAAATGTATTTCCTCTCTTCTGTCATATTCTCTTTGTCTGCTCATTCTTCTGATACTATAGTTCT
Organism: Achatina immaculata; assembly: GCA_009760885.1. Classification (NCBI taxonomy): domain Eukaryota; kingdom Metazoa; phylum Mollusca; class Gastropoda; order Stylommatophora; family Achatinidae; genus Lissachatina; species Lissachatina immaculata. The sequence continues at coordinate 62,663,072 of CM019719.1, read as the reverse complement.
ATTTGTATGTTCTTTTCTTTTGGTATTATGGTTCTGTTTGTATGTTCTCTCTTTCTGTTTTATACTTCCATTTATATGTTCTTTTATTCTGATTTTATAGTTTAATTTAATTAGACAGATAGTCTAATTTCTATAGGATGGTCAGATTTATAACATGGTCTAGTTTGTGAAGCATGGTCAGTCTGATTTACAAAATTGTTATCTTTCAGTAATTTGAAAATAATAAATTCTACACTGACAATACAATATTCCACCGAAACAAAAGGCAAACGCCACTTTCTGTGAGTCCGAACATACATTCCGAAACTTACATATTTTAATTTGATCTGATTCAGAAAATATATTTATTCAAGCTCACACTTAGTTACTATTAATGTTACATAATATTAAAATGTCATTACTCAATTATCCTGCTGTTGAAACTTTTAACCACTGCATGGATTATGATACCTCTTTGAAATAAAAAAAGAAACCTAGATAAATGATTACTGAGATTAATTTTTTTTAAACTGGAGGGGGGGAAAAAAGTTTAATTTCAATAGATTAAAGGATTATTTTTAAATAGTACGGTTTGTAAATTTTTTGTTATAAACTTTAAGCATTTGTCTCATTCAAATAAAACTGACTTTCTATAAGTAACTACTGTTTAGTGGACATCTTTATTCTGATGGTCAAGTCTGGCCACACACAAAATCTTCACAAGAAAACTACATTTACTCTTATTAATTATTAATTTAAAAAAATAATTTGTTTCATAATAACTGTGATTAAACAAAACTGATTAAACTTTCGTTTCCATAACTTTGCTTGGACTGTACATGCTTGCTTTATACACATTACATTATTATATGTTGTACAGTGATTTAAAACTATAAAGTAATGTACAGTAACAAAACAAGATAATTTAGTAAAGTACACAAAACTTATAAATACTTTGTTGTGCTAGTTAGCATTTATGGCTGAGATTTGGGGTCACCTTTTAAAATATATAAGTAATAGTGAGACGTATAACACACAGGTGAAGATTATTCACTTTAGTCCTTGCTGATACTTCACTTTCTGTTAGTGAAGCTAATGTCCGGTATAACAAAGTTATCTGCTACAGCACACGTTACATACAACTTACTTCGATAAATATCTCGCTCAGACTGCTAGCCAGAAACAAACCAGCCTACAAAACCGTGTCGATGTACAGCTTGGAGTCCTAAGTGTTGTCTGCTTCACACACAAACTGGGACATGGATTCCAGGTCTGAATCTTTTATGGTCATTTAAAAAAACAAGTGAGGCCTTGTTTCTGTCGAAAGCCCAAGTTTCCCAGAATCCATCACATTCCCCGTAAATGTTGCTATAATTAGCACACCACGTGGTTTCTTGTCTCCCATTGACCCAATGATCGTGTAGAAAATATGCCGTATATCGTCATGCTGGGAATATGAGGGAATTTGTTGATAAAGAGTCCTTTGAGGGTTTCCTACTTCTAGTTTTGAATTTGGGGATGCAACCTGAGAGAATGTGGATACTAACTTTAACAGAGAGTTTTTCTGGTTCAATTTTTTCCACCCTACCCAACCAAAAATTACAGTTTAGATATATATATATATATACTGCATTGTTCTAGATTCAATAAAAGAAGGATATTTTCACAGTGAGGGCGGGCGAGGTATTACGGCAGCTGGCAGCCCGGGAATTCTTCGATATCTGGCAAAATTTCTTACACCGGCTTGAAAACTGAATCCGAAACGCAATTTCTTCCTTAACAAAAATAGCCTGGTTTAAATGAAGCAAACCAAAAAAGAAACCAGTAAAGACTTTGTGTTACATTACATCGTCCCCTTAAATCCACTAAATGGAATAAACTGATTTGTTACAAGATTTGAATAATAAACACCTCAAAGCCTAGAGCTAATAACAATTTTCTGATGCCATATTTTTCTGTTCATCCCATTTTCAGTGAGAAGTGGCTACTTTTAGTAATGAAACTTTAGTTTTATGATTAGTATATTTAGAGTGATGGCATTATCATCAGTGAAGCAAGTTTTTAACTGAACAAAACACTGATGAGTCCACGAGATGAATATCTAGCAAATATTTTCTCCCTCATACTAAATAATATCTGTTTGGCCTTAAACTCTAGTCTAACACATAGAGATATGTTATCATACACGACATTTCTTTCTTTTGTAATAGATATGTTATTGTGTGGATAGTGTATTATTGTGGGACAATGTGATTGTGTTATTGTGTGAACAGTGTTATTGTTTGGGCAGTGTTATTGTGTGGACAGTGTGTTATTGTTTGGGCAGTGTTATTGTGTGGACAGTGTGTCATTGTGTGGAAAGTGTGTTATCGCGTGGACAGTGTGTTATTGTGTGAACAGTGTGTTATTGTGTGGAAAGTGTGTTATCGTGTGGACAGTGTGTTATTGTGTGGACAGTGCGTTATTGTGTGGAAAGTGTGTTATTGTGTGGACAGTGTGTTATTGTGTGGACAGTGTGTTATTGTGTGGACAGTGTGTTATTGTGTGAACAGTGTTATTGTTTGGGCAGTGTTATTGTGTGGACAGTGCGTTATTGTGTGGAAAGTGTGTTATCGTGTGGACAGTGTGTTATCATGTGGACATTGTGTGAACAGTGTGTTATCTGTGGACAGTGTGTTATCGTGTGGACAGTGTGTTATCATGTGGACATTGTGTGAACAGTGTGTTATCTGTGGACAGTGTGTTATTGTGTGGACAGTGTGTTATCATGTGGACATTGTGTGAACAGTGTGTTATCTGTGGACAGTGTGTTATTGTGTGGACAGTGTCTCATTGTGTGGACAGTGTGTTATCTGTGGACAGTGTGTTATTGTGTGGACAGTGTCTCATTGTGTGGACAGTGGTGTGTTATTGGTAAACAGTGTGTCATTGTGTGAAGAGTGTGTTATTGGTAAACATTGTGTTATCGTGTGGACAGTGTGTTATTGGTAAACAGTGTGTCATTGTGTGAAGAGTGTGTTATTGGTAAACAGTGTGTTATCGTGTGGACAGTGGTGTGTTATTGGTGGACAGTGTGTTATTGGTAAACAGTGTGTCATTGTGTGAAGAGTGTGTTATTGGTAAACATTGTGTTATCGTGTGGACAGTGTGTTACTGGTAGACAGTGAAAGGCCACGATAATGAATTATAATAACTCCTGGAGTTGCTGATAAATCTCTTGTTAGAGTTAAGCGTCAACATTTCAAAGAGCTTTGCTTAATTTATACCATGAAAATAATTTTATCTTGAGCGGCAGTTTTATTTTATTTCATGTCTCATTCTTCGCTGTTTATTTTATTTCATGTCTCATTCTTCGCTGTTTATTTTATTTCATGTCTCATTCTTCGCTGTTTATTTTATTTCATGTCTCATTCCTCGCTGTTTATTTTATTTCATGTCTCATTCCTCCCTATTGTTGGTTTAAAAACAAATTGCTTTTACTGTAGATCCCAAGTACTTATGAACTGGCTGTCTGCATAGACATTTCGATCAGTATTGCTGTCTCTTGTACAAGACACGGATATTTTGTCGTTTGCTGTAAATCAGAGTGTGTCTCATATATGTCCTCACATCAGACCGGTTATGTCAGCCATGTGTCATATATGTCCTCACATCAGAATGATTGTGCTGTGAACTACAAAAGCTGCATCGTCAACAAACATCATTTTCCTAGTTATGTTATCCTGATCCAGTTACGTTTAATAACTTAGATGTGACAAAGTGTTGCCAAGAAGCTAAGTATTATGACATTCCATTTAGTAAAGTTGATATAAATTAGTCAGTAAATAGCAGACAGTTATAGTAAAATAAAACTGTCGAAAAACACTAATGTTGTGAACCATTAGAAAATGACGAGAGAGAGAGAGAGAGAGAGAGAGAGGGAGAAAGAGAGAGAGAGAGAAAGAGAGAGAGAGAGAGAGAGAAAGACACAGAGAGAAAGACAGAGAGAGAGACAGACAGACAGACAGACAGAGACAGAGAGAAAGAGAGAGAGAGAGAAAAGTAATACAACATTTTAGCACTCTCCCCCTCTCCCGAATAAATTATTAACGCTTCTCCATCTCCCCCCCCCCTTTTTTTCCCTTTTCGCCCCTACCCACCCAAAAAAATAGTACTAAAGCTCGCACAAACCAAACTACTCACACAAACCAGAGTACTCACATAAACTAAACTTCTCACACAAACCAGAGTACTCACATAAACTAAACTTCTCACACAAACCAGAGTACTCACACAAACTAAACTTCTCACACAAACCAGAGTACTCACATAAACTAAACTACTCACACAAACTAAACTACTCACACAAACTAAACTACTCACACAAACCAGAGTATTCACACAAACCAAACCATCCACACAAACCAAAGTACTCACACAAACTAAACTACTCACACAAACTAAACTACTCACACAAACCAGAGTATCCACACAAACCAAAGTACTCACACAAACTAAACTACTCACACAAACCAGAGTATTCACACAAACCAAACCATCCACGCAAACCAAAGTACTCACATAAACTAAACTACTCACACAAACTAAACTACTCACACGAACTAAACTACTCACACAAACCAGAGTATTCACACAAACCAAACCATCCACGCAAACCAAAGTACTCACACAAACTAAACTACTCACATTAGTTTTGTCTCAACACAATAAATTATTTACATTACTCCTTGTCCTGTCATGCGCATACATATACACGAATACACGCATACATATAGCTTCATACACACGTGCAAACACATACACACATACACGTTCACGCACACATATATACATCTTATCTTTTCCCGGGGCAGGATTTCCTTTCCACCTTTCCTGGGCTAATGACTCATTGTGCGGCCATGTCTGAGGTTTGTGCTATGCCAGAATCTTCCTACATCTTTCTCGCCCACACTTTAATCCTCCAGTTTGGTTATCCATCTGTCTACTGAAACTTCCCAGGATACAGCAGTAGCTGGATATAGCGTCCATGGTAATGATACAGCAGCCCTTTTCGTGTACTAGACATTCCCAGAAAAGAGAAAAAATGTTTGCTTGAAGACCACAACGTTTTACCCACTGTTAGAAACCGTGAACTTGTGACCTGCCATCCAAAGCGTCAAATTCATTCATTCATTCCTTTGCATGTCCCTTGCGGAACTTTGCCTCCCAAACAGCACTCCTGTAGGCCTCTCGGTTGTGAGCAAGATGGCCTGCTGCTGCTGCATCCATTTCCAGATCATCAACGATGTCTTGCAGCCATCTTCGTTTCGGTCTTCAAAAAACACTCAAAGCGTCAAATACTCCATTTATTTGTTCTGATACGTATTTAGTTTTGATGTTCAAGGGTGATATCGTTTTCTGATGAAAGTTCGAGTGAGAAAAACTGTTGGCTCAGGAAAGGGGCTTTAGAAAGAAAGGCAAAGAGATGTAACCCCCCCCTCGACTCCAGACTTTCTCTCTCCCCCTTCCCCACCCCAAAAAGGACCTCCTCCATGTCTGGCGGATCATCTGTTAGGCCTAACAGGCTTAAGACCACAAGCATAGGAGCCCAGAAGCCTAGGAGCCCAGAGGCCTAGAAGCCCAGGAGCCTATGAGCCCTAGTAGCCTAGAAGCACAGAGGCCTATGAGCCCAGAATCCTAGGATCCCAGAAGCCCAGGAGCCTATGAGCCCAGAAACCTAGGATCTCAGGAGCCCAGAGGCCTATGAGCCCAAGAGCCCAGAAGAAAAGGTGGCCCCGCGTCAGAAAATAAAGAAAAAAGGCTTTGCAAATACAGATTATTGCTTTCTGAATTTCTTGTCAGGAGAACAGCTTAGGTTGGAATGGGCGAGAGTCCTTATTAAGTTTAGTGGGCGAGGGCCCTTATTAAGTTTAGTGGGCGAGGGCCCTTATTAAGTTTAGTGGGCGAGGGCCCTGAGTTTAGTCTAGTGGGCGAGGGCCCTTATTAAGTTTACTGAGAGAGGGCCCTTAATAAGTTTAGTCTAGTGGGTGAGAGCTCTTATTAAGTTTAGTGGGCGAGGGCCATAAGTTTAATCTAGTGGGCGAGGGCCCTTATTACGTTTAGTGGGCTAGGGCCCTTATTAAGTTTAATGAGAGAAGGCCCTTAATAAGTTTAGTTTAGTGGGCGATGGCCCTAAGTTTAGTCTAGTGGATCAGGGCGCTTATTAAGCTTAGTGTAGTGGATCAGGGTCATTATTAAGTTTAGTCTAGTGGGTCAGGGTCCTTATTAAGTTTAGTCTAGTGGGCGAGCGCCATATTAAGTTTAATCTAGCGGGCCAAGGTCATTATTAAATTTAGTCTAGAGGGTTAGGGTCCTACTAAGTTTAGTCTAGAGGGTCAGTGTCCTTGTTAAATTTAGTCTAGTGGGTCAGGGACCTTATTAAATTTAATCTAGAGGGTCAGAGTCCTTATTAAGTTTAGTCTAAATAGTCAGGGTTGTTACTAAGTTTAGTCTAGATGGTCAGGGTCTTTATTAAGTTTAGTCTCGTGGGTCAAAGTCCTTATTAAGTTTAATCTAGATGATCAGGGTCCTTACTAAGTTTAGACTAGATGATCAGGATCCTTATTAAGTTTATTATAGTGGGTCAAGGTCCTTATTAAGTTTAGTCTGGAGGGTCGGGGTCCTTATTAAGTTTAGTCTTGATGGCCAGTCCTTAATAAGTTTAATCTAGATGGTCAAGGTTCTTATTAAGTTTGGTCTAGATGGTCAAGGTTCTTATTAAGTTTGGTCTATAGGGTCAGGGCCCGTATCAAGTTTAGTCCTGATGGTCAGGGTCCCATTAAATTTAATCTTGAGGGTCAGGGTCCTATTACGTTTAGTCTGGAGGCGTCTGGGTCCTTATTAAGTTTAGTCTAGATGGTCAGGGTCCTTTTAAGTTTAGCCTAGAGCCATCTGGGTCCTTATTAAGTTTAGTCTAAATAGTCAAGGTGCTTATTAAGTTTAGCCTATTGGGTCAGTGTCCTTATTAAGTTTAGTCTAAATTGTTACGGTCCTTATTAAGGTCAGTCTAGTGGGTCAGAGTCCTTATTAAGGTTATTCTAAATGGTCAAGGTCCTTATTAAGTTTAGAGGGTCAGGGTCCTTATTAAATTTAGTCTAGTGGGTCAGGGTCCTAATTAAGTTTAGTCTAGAGGGTCAATGTCCTTATTAAGTTTAGTCTAGATGGTCAGGGTCCTTATTAAGTTTAATCTAAGTGGTCAGGGTCCTTATTAAGTTTAGTCTAGATGGCCAAGGTCGTTATTAAGTTTAGTATAGCGGGTCAGGATCCTCATTAAGTTTAGTCTAGATGGTCAGGGTCCTTATTAAGTTTAGTCTAGATGGTCAAGGTCCTTATTACTTTTAGTCTAGATGGTCAGGGTCCTTATTACGTTTAGTCTAGATTGTCAAGGTCCTTATTACTTTTAGTCTAGATGGTCAGGGTCCTTATTACGTTTAGTGGGTCAGGGTCCTTATTAAGTTTATTCTAGAGAATCAGGGTCCTTATTAAGTTTAGTGGGTCATGGTCCTTATTAAGTTTATTCTAGAGAGTCAGGGTCCTTATTAAGTTTAGTGGGTCATGGTCCTTATTAAGTTTATTCTAGAGAGTCAGGGTCCTTATTAAGTTTATTGTAGAGAGTCAGGGTCCTTATTAAGTTTATTCTAGACAGTCAGGGTCCTTATTAAGTTCATTCTAGAGAGTCAGGGTCCTTATTAAGTTTATTCTAGAGAGTCAGGGTCCTTATTAAATTTAATGGGTCAGGGTCCTTATTAAGTTTATTCTAGAGAGTCAGGGTCCTTATTAAGTTTATTGTAGAGAGTCATGGTCCTTATTAAGTTTATTGTAGAGAGTCAGGGTCCTTATTAAGTTTATTCTAGAGGGTCAGGGTCCTTATTAATTTATTGTAGAGAGTCATGGTCCTTATTAAATTTAGTGGGGCAGGGTCCTTATTAAGTTTAGTCTTGCAGGTCAGAATCGTTCTTAAATTTATTCTAGATGGTCAAAGTTCTTATTAAGTTTAGTCTAGATGGTCAAAGTCCTTATTAAGTTTAGTATAGATAGTCAGGGTCCTATTAAGTTTATTATAGTGGGTCAAGGTCCTTGTTAAGTTTAGTCTGGAGGGTGAGGGTCCTTATTAAGTTTATTATAGTGGATGACGATCTTTATTAAGTTTAGTCTAGAGAGTCATGGTCCTATTAAGTTTAGTTTAGAGGATCAGGGTCCTATTAAGTTTAGTCTAGAGAGTCATGGTCCTATTAAGTTTAGTCTAGAGAGTCATGGTCCTATTAAGTTTAATCTAGTCGGTCAGGCTGATAGTTAATCCGTTACTAATGAACAGCCTAAAGTTGGGAACATAATTAAATATGTTTTTATCGTGTGCTTTATTTACTGGACTTTTCTTTGATGTGTGGAGAGAACAGATCTGTTTTAGTGACTTGCATGAGATAAGATGCTAAAGGCATTATGAAAGAAAATTTAGTTTTGTCTACCAATGTGGTAATGTTTGTGTGCAGACAGAAGGACAGCCAGGCAGAAGAAACGAAAGAACAAACGAGCAGTCAGTGAAGAAATGAGCAAGCAGATTTGTCTGACATTCTTCACATCATCTCCCACCTTTTAAACCTTCGGTTTATTATAAAGTATACCGAATACATAACAAGATTGAGCAAAATTTAAATAACATAACTTTGACATTAAAATTCCTACCCGCACATTAGGCAGTATAAAGTAACAAAACATAAGCGTTATTATTATTTTCACAAGTAGCTGAATAGACTGGTCTATATTAACAGAAATAATTACTGCTATTTGTAAGCAAATTATTGATACAGCGTGCATACAAAAGTCTAAAGCTGGACGACAAACATATATCTTTCTGAGGCACGTGAGACGTCAAAATAGACATTGAGAAAGTTATTTAAAGGAATATCATTTATGAGTACTGAATGGTATGAAGCGATACTCCAAAGATAAGCAGCAGAGTAAGAAAGGTTTTTTTGTACACGCTGAGCCTAAGTGTTGAGAGAAGACAATTGTTCGGACATTTTGGTTTAAACAGTGTCCAGAAATAAGACAGACATACAAATGGATGGATGGATGGATGGATGGATGGATGGATGGATGGATGGATGGATGGATGGATGGATGGATGGATGGACAGATACATACATACATACATACATACATACATACATACATACATACATACATACATACATACATACATCACACATAAACACACAAATACACCACACACACAGATTCTAGGCTCAATGTTCAAGACTAATCCATTCACAGTTCAAGAGCGTACACTAAACGCTGACAAACGCTTTCTTCTGACGTGAGTGCCAACATTTCTTTATAAATGCAGTACGATCATTTACTGCGGGATTTCGCTTGAAGCAGGCTCGTTCTGACACAGATGAGCTCCAAGAAATTTCGTTTATTTGTGTTTTCTGTTTCACATTTCTTTCTAGTTTGTTGGTATTTGTTTCGATTTTCTTTTCCTCTCTCAGGTCGTTTCTCTACCCTCGTGTCTGCTGTTGTTGAGTAACTTGCAGTACACTGAATCATCGGATTTAAATATGTGACGTGTACATGAAGTCGCTGCTGTAATTATAACGTATAGTCGCTGCTGTAATTATGACGTGTACACGAAGTCACTGCTGTAATTATGACGTGTACATGAAGTCACTGCTGTAATTATAACGTATAGTCGCTGCTGTAATTATGACGTGTACACGAAGTCACTGCTATAATTATGACGTGTATATGAAGTCGCTGCTGTAATTATAACGTGTAGTCGCTGCTGTAATTATGACGTGTACATGAAGTCACTGCTGTAATTATGAAGTGTACATGAAGTCACTGCTGTAATTATGACCTGTAGTCGCTGCTGTAATTATAACGTGTAGTTGCTGCTGTAATTATGACGTGTCGTTGATGCTGTAATTATAATGTGTAGTTGCTGCTGTAATTATAACGTGTAGTCACTGCTGTAATTATGACATGTACATGAAACGCTGTTGTAATTATGACGTGTATGTGAAGTCACTGCTGTAATTATGACGTGTACATGAAGTCGCTGTTGTAATTATGACGTGTACATGAAGTCGCTGCTGTAAATATGACGTGTACATGAAGTCGCTACTGCAATTATGACGTGTACATGAAGTCGCTGCTGTAATTATGAAGTGTACATGAAGTCACTGCTGTAATTATGACCTGTAGTCGCTGCTGTAATTATAACATGTAGTTGCTGCTGTAATTATAACGTGTAGTCGCTGCTGTAATTATAACGTGTAGTTGCTGCTGTAATTATGGCGTGTCGTTGATGCTGTAATTATAATGTGTAGTTGCTGCTGTAATTATGACGTGTACATGAAATCACTGCTATTATTACTGACGGTAATAACATGGAGGTAATAACTGACAAATACATGAGGTCACAGTCAAATTTCCTTTGACATGTCATGAGATGACAGAAGATGGAAACTGGAAAGTTCCGGGGAAAAAGGAAGAGAGGAAGCCCAAGAGAAACAAGTGGGCCCACCAAGTGGCGTGGAAAAGGAAGAGAGGAAGCCCAAGAGAAACAAGTGGGCCCACCAAGTGGCGTGGAAAAGGAAGAGAGGAAGCCCAAGACTTGGGCCCACCAAGTAGCGTGGAAAAGGAAGAGAGGAAGCCCAAGACTTGGGCCCACCAAGTAGCGTGGAAAAGGAAGAGAGGAAGCCCAAGAGAAACAAGTGGGCCCACCAAGTAGCGTGGAAAAGGAAGAGAGGAAGCCCAAGAGAAACAAGTGGGCCCACCAAGTGGCGTGGAAAAGGAAGAGAGGAAGCCCAAGACTTGGGCCCACCAAGTAGCGCGGAAAAGGAAAATAATTAATCAGAAAAAAACCGAGGACCGCAGAAGAAGAAGCATGACCGTCGACGCTGTTCGGCAAGGAACAAATACGTGCAGACGCTGACGTCAAAGACTGATAATATACTTGGAGTCATTGGTGTAAATTACCGCAGTGTACACGGAGTCATTGGTGTAAATGATTGCAGTGTACACGGAGCCATTGGTGTAAATGATTGCAGTGTACACAGAGTCATTCGTGTAAATGATTGCAGTGTACACGGAGCCATTGGTGTAAATGATTGCAGTGTACACAGAGTCATTCGTGTAAATGATTGCAGTGTACACGGAGTCATTCGTGTAAATGATTGCAGTGTACACTGAGTCATTGGTGTAAATTATTGCAGTGTACACGGAGTCAATGGTGTAAATGATTGTAGTATACACGAAGTCATTGGTGTAAATGATTGCAGTGTACACTTAGTCGCTGGTTTAAATTACCGCAGTGTACACTGGTGTAAATGACAAAACAGGTTAAGCAACAAAACAGGTTGAACAACAAGACAGCTTGAACAACAAGACAGCTTGAACAACAAGACAGCTTGAACAACAAGACAGTTTGAACAACAAGATAGTTTAGGAAACACTCTTTTTTAGTCTGTTGTTTTCTAGCGAGCCTTTCACTTCTGCTAAACTCCTCTTTCGGTACACAAGTGCGTCTTTCTAGAAATTTCCATGAAAGATTTAAGATAAACGACTTGGCAAACTGAAGACACATACAGAAGACGCATCATGTATACCACCATTGTCAGGGTGTGCATGTTTGAAAAGCGATGAATTAACGAATTAAGTGCATTATAAAAACTACCAAATTATAATCGTAAGAATATTTACCATTAAAACAAGGATCTGTCTGAAACTGTGCCACAAGACAGCAGTGAGAGAGCTTTGGTACACAAACAAATCTTTTAATCAAACACGCTACAGAACAGAGACGAGCAGATTCAGAAAATAAGATGACAACAAACTAACAGAAAAATGATGATATCTGAGACATTATGGCACCAACGTCCACGATTTTCTCCCATTTCTCCTTTACATTATTATTTTCGTCTTTCTTTTGTATGTTAAAACCGACAAATCGGGTCTCAGCGTGCCACGTGCTGTCTTGTTCTTCCCGCCATGTTCCTGGCTTTGGTCACGTTAGCATCTGGCCTCCCCCCCTCCCTCCATATATCTGACCCTTGTCACATGACCATCTTATTTTTCACGCCATGCTTCCGACCTTGAAGCCTGACCTTCACGGTAGCTTGCCTATTTCGATATATACTTTTCTATTTTACGAAAGCCTCAACATCCACCCGTGACACGGCGTCTGAGCAAACAAACCATGGCTAGAGTGACCTTCATCAGAAGAAAATATATTTCCGGTTATTTTGTTGCGATATTTTTTCAGAAAACCGATCTTCATGGAAAGATATCTTTCTTAACTTCACTACAACAAGCACAGATAACAGCAGTCATGTAGTTCAAGGTATGAATCAAGGTCTTGACAACAGGTGATGGTCACAGGTGATCACTCCAGGTGAAGTGAATTAAATATAACTATTTTCGATGAAAAAAAAAACCTTTAGGTTAAAAAAGGAAGTATCCATTGATAGTGGGAGGGGGGAAGAGACTTGGACAGACAGGCAAGTAAAACACAAACAATCAGTTAGTACAGACAGCCAAGTAAAACACAAACAATCAGTTAGTACAGACAGCCAAGTAAAACACAAACAATCAGTTAGTACAGACAGCCAACTAAAACACAAACAATCAGTTAGTACAGACAGCCAAGTAAAACACAAACAATCAGTTAGTACAGACAGCCAACTAAAACACAAACATCAGTTAGTACAGACAGCCAAGTAAAACACAAACAATCAGTTAGTACAGACAGCCAACTAAAACACAAACAATCAGTTAGTACAGACAGCCAAGTAAAACACAAACAATCAGTTAGTACAGACAGCCAAGTAAAACACAAACAATCAGTTAGTACAGACAGCCAAGTAAAACACAAACAATCAGTTAATACAGACAGCCAAGTAAAACACAAACAATCAGTTAGTACAGACAGCCAAGTAAAACACAAACAATCAGTTAGTACAGACAGCCAAGTAAAACACAAACAATCAGTTAGTACAGACAGCCAAGTAAAACACAAACAATCAGTTAGTACAGACAGCCAAGTAAAACACAAACAATCAGTTAGTACAGACAGCCAAGTAAAACACAAACATTCAGTTATTACAGACAGCCAAGTAAAACACAAACAATCAGTTAGTACAGACAGCCAAGTAAAACACAAACATTCAGTTAGTACAGACAGCCAACTAAAACACAAACATTCAGTTAGTACAGACAGCCAACTAAAACACAAACATTCAGTTAGTGTTCTCGGTGCCTGCTTTCCTTCATTGCTCAGACCTAAACTGCCAGCGTTACTTTAAAAAGTTTTCTTTGTAATAGAAGATACAGTGACATTTATTTAATGTCATGTCACAAGACAGTTATAAGGCATGAATGTCAGGCAGTCGGATTTTAGACATTAGCTAAATAAGCAACAGCTCGAGGCCTCACATACTTTCTGGTGTACGTTCTTAATAAGGGGATCTCACATACTTTCTGGTGTACGTTCTTAATCTCACACACTTTCTGGTGTACGTCCTTAATAAGGGGACCTCACATACCTTCTGGTGTATGTTCTTAATAAGGGGATCTCACATACTTTCTGGTGTACGTTCTTAATAAGGAGGCTTCCGGATTGATACAGCTCGGGGCCTCTCATACCTTCAGGTGTAACTTTTTTAAGAAAGGGGCGCAAGATTTTGTAGGCTTAGAGCCTCACCAAGTCAACATCCGGGCACTGCTGGCAAGTGACAAAATACCTGGCATATCTTGACAGCACACTTGGGGGCAATAAGACTTGATCTTGTAGCGAGACTTGATCTTGTAGCGAGACTTGATCTTGTAACGAGACTTGATCTTACAATCCTAACACGATCTTTAGTTTTTGTAAACAATCATATCAATCAGACTCGCAAGATCGGGCATGAAAGAAGCTGCCGAACAAACTGATGACCACCATGTTTACCAGCGCCATCTCCCTGCCAGAGAAACATCATCATCATCATGTTCACCAGCACCATCTGCCTACCAGAGAAACATCATCATCATCATCATGTTCACTAGCGTCATCTGCCTGCCAGAGAAACATCATCATCATGTTCACCATCACATCTGCCTGCCAGAGAGACATAAGACAAAGATCGCCAGGACCGAAGCTGGTAATTATGAAATATTTCATGGTTTTTGTTAACAGTGGGCGCTGAATATAACATGTAACAACACAAAAAATAATAAGTTTTAAAAATGTTATTATCTTCTGGGGGTATGTGACCCCCTGGAAGACGACGAATATTTATGCTCTGTGTGTGTGTGTGTGTTTATGTTGATGAAAGCACGTGTGCACGTAAATATTTTTTTCTGCTAAATTCTTGATAAAAGCACGTGTGCACCTAAATATTTTTTTCTGCTAAACTCTTGATAAAAGCACGTGTGCACCTAAATATTTTTTTCTGCTAAACTCTTGATAAAAGCACGTGTGCACCTAAATATTTTTTCTGCTAAACTCTTGATAAAAGCACGTGCATTTGTTCCTGAATTCATGAATGATTATTTTCTTCACTAACATTCAACATTATTCCATAGGCACAACAATAACTGATAAAAAAGTTGAAGTCTTGCAACACTGTCAGTTATGCTTCAATATATATTTTATTATAAAACTTTGAACATATAAAAATGATCTAAGTAACCATACAAAACATTGATATTGCCAGAAATGTGCTTTTGTACTTCACGTGATGTACATTTCATGACAGACAACAACGTGACTACCTGTATGTGTGCTTTAAAATACCTACAATACATACAGTGACAATAAGTGACATATACAATATTCTTTTTATGTCACACAGCATTTGTCACAAAGCGTGACCTACTGTATCATCAGGGCACATACCTATGTTAATGACAACGCGCAGCACAGCAGATAGTGACCTGGGCTCTTGTACTGGAGGAGCAGGCATGGGCGTTCTCCAATAAATCAGATGTAAAAAAACTGGTACCTGACACTTGTGCTAGAGGAAAAGCTGCTTCTAAAGACAAAGAGTGTGTGTCTGCAAGACAAGTCACGGTGGACTGTAAAGTACAAACGACTGTTAGCGGCTGAACTAATTAATACAAGATTTTCTCTCCCCCAGTCAGTCTTGTGGAAAATATAAAAGATTAATACAAGATTTTCTCTTCCTCGGCCAGTCTTGTGGAAAATATAAAAGATTAATACAAGATTTTCTCTTCCTCGGCCAGTCTTGTGGAAAATATAAAAGATTAATACAAGATTTTCTCTTCCTCGGCCAGTCTTGTGGAAAATATAAAAGATTAGTACAAGATTTTCTCTTCCTCGGCCAGTCTTGTGGAAAATATAAAAGATTAGTACAAGATTTTCTCTTCCTCGGCCAGTCTTGTGGAAAATATAAAAGATTAGTACAAGATTTTCTCTTCCTCGGCCAGTCTTGTGGAAAATATAAAAGATTAGTACAAGATTTTCTCTTCCCCGGCCACTCTTGTGGAAAATATAAAAGATTAGTACAAAATTTTCTCTCCCACGGCCACTCTTGTGGAAAATATAAAAGATTAGTACAAGATTTTCTCTTCCCCGGCCACTCTTGTGGAAAATATAAAAGATTAATACAAGATTTTCTCTTCCCCGGCCACTCTTGTGGAAAATATAAAAGATTAATACAAGATTTTCTCTTCCCCGGCCACTCTTGTGGAAAATATAAAAGATTAGTACAAGATTTTCTCTTCCCCGGCCACTCTTGTGGAAAATATAAAAGATTAGTACAAGATTTTCTCTTCCCCGGCCACTCTTGTGGAAAATATAAAAGATTAATACAAGATTTTCTCTTCCCCAGCCAGTCTGGGGAAAAATATATTTGATCACAGAACTTTTCATTGACCCAATCGAACACTTTACAAGTTCTAAAATCTAACATTCTTTACAAGTTCTAAAATCTAACATTCTTTAGTCAGCCATGTCAGACTTCACGTTTTCCCTAGTCCGTCTCTGACTCAGTTGGCAGTTGCTGTGAAGATACGGTTTGTGCAATAAATAATCTGCTTCAAGTCTCCGTCTATAAAGATGCATTAAAGAAACAAACAAAACAATCTGATTCTTAATTCATGAACCAGCAGATTATAGTGTTTCTAAGAACAACTAAACAGCAGGACAATGTTTCTATGAACCACCATCATCAGGTGCCGTGCCGACTGGTGTTGGTTATTATGCTTCTCCAGAGTACACGATCCTTCATGCAGGCCATCAGCTCAGTTGGTGATCTCCTCCACACCATCCCGTCAGACTGTCCAGTATCATTTCTCTTGGTCCTCCCTGGCTCTTCTTCCCTCTATTTTTCGTGTTGTTACAATATTTTCAATTCTCCCTCTTCTCATTGCATGTCCTATGAAAGTTTTTTGTTTTTTTTTTGGTCAAGATTTTTTGTCTCTCCAGCTCTTCTCATACATTCGTCATTAGTTATTTTTCTGTCCAGGGAATTCGCAATGTTCATCTGATAAACCATATTTATACTGCTTTCAATGATTTTTGTGCAGACTTGCCTAATGTCCATAATTCACTTCCATATAATAATGTGAACAACCAAACTATAAACTTTTTCTATGAACCACCAAAATGTGACTTTTTTCTGTAAAACATCAGACTATAGTCTATTTCTCTGAAGCGTCAAACTATAATCTGTTTCTGATGTTATAATGTATCATTATTCCAATTATAAAAGACCTCGGTGCTTCTCTGTAAGCAAAATGTATCTGGCTGTAATTAAAGGCCAATTCATACGTGGTATGTATGCGCGCGATCGTGTGTGTACACACAGCTACGTTTCGTCGGAGCACTCCACTCAAACTTGACAACTCTCCTACATCACTCACATCCAGTTTTGTACATCTTTGGTCTGGTTCTCCTATCTCAGATATTACATTGTCTGTTAACTCACTCTGTGAATCATGTGGCCTTGAACTACATGTTATTGCTCAATCTGTTGAAGTCCTCGGAAGAGTTTTTAAAAATGTGTTACTTCACCTGAAGTCAGTGTTACTTCACCTGAAGTTAGTGTTAATTCACTTGAAGTTAGTGTTACTTCACCTGAAGTTAGTGTTAATTCACTTGAAGGTAGTGTTACTTCACCTGAAGTTAGTGTTACTTCACCTGAAGTTAGTGTTACTTCACCTGAAGTCAGTGTTACTTCACCTGAAGTTAGTGTCACTTCACCTGAAGTTAGTGTTACTTCACCTGAAGTCAGTGTTACTTCACCTGAAGTTAGTGTTACTTCACCTGAAGTTAGTGTTAATTCACTTGAAGGTAGTGTTACTTCACCTGAAGTTAGTGTCACTTCACCTGAAGTTAGTGTTAATTCACTTGAAGGTAGTGTTACTTCACCTGAAGTTAGTGTTAATTCATTTGAAGGTAGTGTTACTTCACCTGAAGTTAGTGTCACTTCACCTGAAGTTAGTGTTAATTCACTTGAAGGTAGTGTTATTTCACCTGAAGTTAAATCTGTGAGGTAAACTTATTCAAAACTAGATTAAATATGGAAGTGTGTAAGGCGTTGGATCATGAACAAAACTTCCCAAACTGTGATACCTCACTGTAGAAACAAAAGAAAAAACTTCCCAAACTGTGATACCTCACTGTAGAAACAAAAGAAAAAACTTCCCAAACTGCGATACCTCACTGTAGAAACAAAAGAAAAAACTTCCCAAACTGCGATACCTCACTGTAGAAACAAAAGAAAAAACTTCCCAAACTGCGATACCTCACTGTAGAAACAAAAGAAAATCTAACATTCTTTACAAGTTCTAAAATCTAACATTCTTTAGTCAGCCATGTCAGACTTCACGTTTTCCCTAGTCCGTCTCTGACTCAGTTGGCAGTTGCTGTGAAGATACGGTTTGTGCAATAAATAATCTGCTTCAAGTCTCCGTCTATAAAGATGCATTAAAGAAACAAACAAAACAATCTGATTCTTAATTCATGAACCAGCAGATTATAGTGTTTCTAAGAACAACTAAACAGCAGGACAATGTTTCTATGAACCACCATCATCAGGTGCCGTGCCGACTGGTGTTGGTTATTATGCTTCTCCAGAGTACACGATCCTTCATGCAGGCCATCAGCTCAGTTGGTGATCTCCTCCACACCATCCCGTCAGACTGTCCAGTATCATTTCTCTTGGTCCTCCCTGGCTCTTCTTCCCTCTATTTTTCGTGTTGTTACAATATTTTCAATTCTCCCTCTTCTCATTGCATGTCCTATGAAAGTTTTTTGTTTTTTTTTTGGTCAAGATTTTTTGTCTCTCCAGCTCTTCTCATACATTCGTCATTAGTTATTTTTCTGTCCAGGGAATTCGCAATGTTCATCTGATAAACCATATTTATACTGCTTTCAATGATTTTTGTGCAGACTTGCCTAATGTCCATAATTCACTTCCATATAATAATGTGAACAACCAAACTATAAACTTTTTCTATGAACCACCAAAATGTGACTTTTTTCTGTAAAACATCAGACTATAGTCTATTTCTCTGAAGCGTCAAACTATAATCTGTTTCTGATGTTATAATGTATCATTATTCCAATTATAAAAGACCTCGGTGCTTCTCTGTAAGCAAAATGTATCTGGCTGTAATTAAAGGCCAATTCATACGTGGTATGTATGCGCGCGATCGTGTGTGTACACACAGCTACGTTTCGTCGGAGCACTCCACTCAAACTTGACAACTCTCCTACATCACTCACATCCAGTTTTGTACATCTTTGGTCTGGTTCTCCTATCTCAGATATTACATTGTCTGTTAACTCACTCTGTGAATCATGTGGCCTTGAACTACATGTTATTGCTCAATCTGTTGAAGTCCTCGGAAGAGTTTTTAAAAATGTGTTACTTCACCTGAAGTCAGTTTACTTCACCTGAAGTTAGTGTTAATTCACTTGAAGTTAGTGTTCTTCACCTGAAGTTAGTGTTAATTCACTTGAAGGTAGTGTACTTCACCTGAAGTTAGTGTTACTTCACCTGAAGTTAGTGTTACTTCACCTGAAGTCAGTGTTACTTCACCTGAAGTTAGTGTCACTTCACCTGAAGTTAGTGTTACTTCACCTGAAGTCAGTGTTACTTCACCTGAAGTTAGTGTTACTTCACCTGAAGTTAGTGTTATTCACTTGAAGTAGTGTTACTTCACCTGAAGTTAGTGTCACTTCACCTGAAGTTAGTGTTAATTCACTTGAAGGTATGTTACTTCACCTGAAGTTAGTGTTAATTCACTTGAAGGTAGTGTTACTTCACCTGAAGTTAGTGTCACTTCACCTGAAGTTAGTGTTAATTCACTTGAAGGTAGTGTTATTTCACCTGAAGTTAAATCTGTGAGGTAAACTTATTCAAAACTAGATTAAATATGGAAGTGTGTAAGGCGTTGGATCATGAACAAAACTTCCCAAACTGTGATACCTCACTGTAGAAACAAAAGAAAAAACTTCCCAAACTGTGATACCTCACTGTAGAAACAAAACAAAAAACTTCCCAAACTGCGATACCTCACTGTAGAAACAAAAGAAAAAACTTCCCAAACTGCGATACCTCACTGTAGAAACAAAAGAAAAAACTTCCCAAACTGCGATACCTCACTGTAGAAACAAAAGAAAAAACTTCCCAAACTGCGATACTTTACTGTAGAAACAAAAGAAAAAAACTTCCCAAACTGCGATACTTTACTGTAGAAACAAAAGAAAAAACTTCCCAAACTGCGATACTTTACTGTAGAAACAAAAGAAAAAACTTCCCAAACTGCGATACTTTACTGTAGAAACAAAAGAAAAAACTTCCCAAACTGCGATACTTTACTGTATAAACAAAAGAAAAAACTTCCCAAACTGCAATACCTCACTGTAGAAACAAAAGAAAAAACTTCCCAAACTGCAATACTTTACTGTAGAAACAAAAGAAAAAACTTCCCAAACTGCGATACTTTACTGTAGAAACAAAAGAAAAAACTTCCCAAACTGCGATACCTCACTGTAGAAACAAAAGAAAAAACTTCCCAAACTGCAATACTTTACTGTAGAAACAAAAGAAAAAACTTCCCAAACTGCGATACTTTACTGTAGAAACAAAAGAAAAAACTTCCCAAACTGCGATACTTTACTGTAGAAACAAAAGAAAAAACTTCCCAAACTGCGATACTTTACTGTAGAAACAAAAGAAAAAACTTCCCAAACTGCGATACTTTACTGTAGAAACAAAAGAAAAAACTTCCTAAACTGCGATACTTTACTGTAGAAATAAAAGAAAAAACTTCCCAAACTGCGATACTTTACTGTAGAAACAAAAGAAAAAACTTCCCAAACTGCGATACTTTACTGTAGAAACAAAAGAAAAAACTTCCCAAACTGCGATACTTTACTGTAGAAACAAAAGAAAAAACTTCCCAAACTGCGATACTTTACTGTAGAAACAAAAGAAAAAACTTCCCAAACTGCGATACTTTACTGTAGAAACAAAAGAAAAAACTTCCCAAACTGCGATACTTTACTGTAGAAACAAAAGAAAAAACTTCCCAAACTGCGATACCTCACTGTAGAAACAAAAGAAAAAACTTCCCAAACTGCGATACCTCAATGTAGCAACAAAAGACAAAAAGAAACAACTTATGCTTTGGATTTTAAATTCTCAGAAACTCAACAACACAGAGTTGTAGTAAAATAACATGACTTTGTGTAACATTTGATCAGCTTGAACTTTTCTCTTCCTGTACTACGTTCCAACTTGGCAGTTTGGCTCATTTGTTTAAGATTTCTTTTAAGTTCTCTCTGTACTTATGACACTTTCCTCTTTCTACGTGTTAGAGAACTTTTTTTGAGGGGAAAAAATGATTATGCGATGAACATGTAAATGTCAGTAAAGACAAGACATTTTCGGTGAGTACAAATAAAATAAAATCTTATGGATAAAAAAAAAAAAGAAATTCGTGTAGTCGTGTCAGAGAAATAAAGAGCACATGATGATGATACGATCATGTGTAACGATAAATATGGAGAAGAGAACGTGAAAACCGACAGCTAGGTCAAGTGAGCTGCTGACTCGCTTCCTTGATCTTTCTCTCGACGTGTTCCCGGCGAACGTTCAGCAAGGCCAGCCTCGTCTTCAGCGACTCCAACCTCGCTTTCAGCGCCTTGCTTTCTTCTTTGCGCTCTTCAAAGTCGACCAGGAGCGATTCGTTGCCTAGGAAGCCGCAGCTAAGGCGCAGCCTGGTGTTGTCGTGTCGCAAGACGTCACGTGCCCGCTTGGTCCTGGTCAAGGTCTCCCGAGCCTGTGGAAGTCAGAGGAAGGTCAGATGTCAGCTGAAACTTCAAACGAAAAATTGTTGGATTCACCTGACAGGTAAGCGATGTAAACGGTCGAATGAGATATATCATTCTAGTAAACGGAAAACAAACAAACAAACACACAAATATATCTCTCTCTAGACCTTAAGTGCCCAGGGCACATGGGGCTTCCGCAATGGTTTTCCACAAATCCCTGTCCTTCGCCTTTTTTTTTCTGCTCTTGGCCAGGTGAGCCCTCTATTGCTCAACATCCTTTCTGTTGTTCTTCTCCATGTCTCTTTTGGTCTACCCTTACTTCTGTTCCCCTGTGGTGTCCATCTTAGTGCTATTTTTGGTAGTGAGTTGTCAGTCATTTGGAGCACATGTCCCAACCATCGCCAGCGTCTTTCCTCAATAATTGTTGTCAGTGGCTTCATCTGCATTTCTGCTAATAAGATGTTCTTTCTGATGGTGTTTGGCCAAAATATTTTTCTAATTCTTCATAAACATTTAGTCTGGAAAGAATTCAACTTATTTTCTATGGTTCTGGTGATTTTCCAGCTTTCACTTCCATAGAGTAGTACACTTAGAACATTACTCTTAAATATCCTGATTTTCATATTTATGCTTAGTTTTTTAGATTTCCATACAGTCTGCAGCATTGCAAAAGCCTGGTTTGCTCTAGTAAGTCTGCTGTTGATGTCCTCTGTGTTGTCTCCATTTTCTACTACTCTGCCAAGGTATACAAATTCGTTGACCTCCTCCACTAACTTGCTATCTACTCTGAGTACATTTCTGTTGTTCACATTTTGCTTCATTAACTTTGTCTTTCCTATGTTGATCTTTAGTCCTATGTTGTTTGCATTCTGAGTTAGCTTGTTTATTTTATCTTGCATATCTTTACATCTTATATCTTATATCCTTCCCATGCCGTTAAACGTCACATAGGGCTCGTAAAGTAGTTCGCCAATTTTTCCTGTCTTCGGCGAGTCTTTCAACCTCATCAAAGGATTTTATGCCTGTTAACTTGGCCTCTCTTAATAATGTCCTCTTCAGAGTTTCACGCGGTCTGCCCCTTTTTCTTCGACCTGTTGTGTTCCACTTGATAGCTTGTTTTGGGATTCTCTGATCATTTCTTCTCATCAAGTGACCAACATATGTCCATCTCCTTTTCCTGATCACCCGTGAGACTGGTTGTTGTTCAGTCATCTGTCTTATCTCTGCATTGTTCTTGAATTCATTCCACTTGATGCCGAGTATTCTCCTTAGGCATTTGTTTTCAAAAGAGTCTAATTTGTTTTCTATTTCTTTAGTTGTTTTCCAGCTTTCGCATGCATAAATGAGGGTGGATATTACATTTGAATTGAATAGTCTTAACCTGGTTTTTGTGCTTATAACTTTTGAATTACATATGTTCTCAAGATTCTTGAAGATTGATGCTGCTTTTGCAATTCTGATCTTAACTTCCTTTCTAGTGTCACCATCCTGGTCTATGTAGCTGCCAAGGTATGCAAATTGATTGACTTCTTCAATATCTGTCCCTTCTATGTATATATATATATATATATATTATATATATATATATATATATATATAAATGAACGTGTGTATATATATATATATGTTAGACCATCACGCTGGAACGCCTGGAGCAATTTCAACCAAAAACTTGGCACACATATGACTAGCAATCTGGACAATGCACCGTGGGAGTTAGATAATCCCTAGGACCCCTGGGGGAGCCTGGGTGGTGGGGGTTTCGATCTATGCAAACAATACTGCACTGAACGACGCGAAGTAACTCACGTTATATTTATGCCTACTTTGGATTGTCGGTCGTGACCGATAAAGGTCAGCCCACACAAATCAATGACGCTATATCTGCTGAGATGCCGAACCTTTGGCACTGATAATGAGAAACATGATATACACGAAGCAGATTTCTGATTCACGAAAGACACCCGACTGTTGTTCACCTAGCGTCCATTTAGAAAATTGTCAGAGTGTTTATTTCATAACAGAAAGCGCCCATGCAGTGGTTGATCAGCCACCAACCACATGGTTGGGGGGGGGGGGGGCTAGCGCTTGTCTAAACTATTAGGAAGCAGCTAACTGAAATATGACATACACAGACACAACATTCTCCTTTTGTGCACTTCTTACAAAAAAAGAAAAAGAAAAAGAAAAAGAAAAGAAGATGAAAGGAATGAAATTCAAAACTAAACTATAACTCTTTCATTCATGTGTCAAATATGTCTGACAGAAAATTGCTGACACTGTAGTCCTGGGTCTGTCATAGA
The DNA here is from genome assembly GCA_009760885.1 of Achatina immaculata. Lineage (NCBI taxonomy): Eukaryota > Metazoa > Mollusca > Gastropoda > Stylommatophora > Achatinidae > Lissachatina > Lissachatina immaculata. The sequence goes on along the minus strand of CM019719.1, from coordinate 62,639,459 downwards.
CAAATCACTCACAAAACATTCTCGTTAGCTGCTAAATTAATGAATCTGCTTAGTTCATGCTCAAACTGTCTTTTACAACCTTTATATAAGAAACCGAGGATGCAAAAAAAAAAAAAAAATGAAAAAAAGTGAAAATAAAAGTGTCAGTACAAAAGCTATATAGAGGCTAATTCTGATTTTATAATTTTGTTTCAAAACCATCCAAAACTTCCGGTGAAAAATGTACCAAAATGCTTAGAACTGATGCACACAAGCGCTGAACATGACGCCTTACAATCTGGCGCCAGGATGTGTTTGCTAGCTGCTTGATAAATCATTCAGCTAAAGAATGGTTGCTAGATGCTTGATAAATCACTCAGCTAAAGAATGGTTGCTAGATGCTTGATAAATCACTCAGCTAAAGAATGGTTGCTAGATGCTTGATAAATCACTCAGCTAAAGAATGGTTGCTAGATGCTTGATAAATCACTCAGCTAAAGAATGGTTGCTAGATGCTTGATAAATCATTCAGCTAAAGAATGGTTGCTGGATGCTTGATAAATCACTCAGCTAAAGAATGGTTGCTAGATGCTTGATAAATCACTCAGCTAAAGAATGGTTGTTAGATGCTTGATAAATCATTAGGCTAAAGAATGGTTGCTGGATGCTTGATAAATCACTCAGCTAAAGAATGGTTGCTGGATGCTTGATAAATCACTCAGCTAAAGAATGGTTGCTGGATGCTTGATAAATCACTCAGCTAAAGAATGGTTGCTAGATGCTTGATAAATCACTCAGCTAAAGAATGGTTGCTAGATGCTTGATAAATCACTCAGCTAAAGAATGGTTGCTAGATGCTTGATAAATCACTCAGCTAAAGAATGGTTGCTAGATGCTTGATAAATCACTCAGCTAAAGAATGGTTGTTAGATGCTTGATAAATCACTCAGCTAAAGAATGGTTGCTGGATGCTTGATAAATCACTCAGCTAAAGAATGGTTGTTAGATGCTTGATAAATCACTCAGCTAAAGAATGGTTGTTAGATGCTTGATAAATCATTAGGCTAAAGAATGGTTGTTAGATGCTTGATAAATCATTAGGCTAAAGAATGGTTGTTAGATGCTTGATAGATCATTCAGCTAAAGAATGGTTGTTAGATGCTTGATAGATCATCTCCATGATAATCCATTCTTCAGCGTATTCTCACAAAAGGATGGAAAAAATAAAAACAAGAAATTGTAGAATATGATGGAAAACATCGATGGGGGGGGGGGGGGGGAGGAGGAGGGGGGAGGGGGAGGTGTATAAATTATTAAGGATATATTACCTCCACATAAGAAAACACTGCGTTATGTACAAGCAATAAACTCAGAAAATAAACTCTTTCATTTTGTACCGGGCTGATACATATTTAACTATCATCCTGTATCATTTTGTATGAAGTGACTGTCTTTATCCTGTGTAACTGTGTCAACCAGATCAAGTATTTTCTCTCTGTTGTCCTCCCTTTCTTCTTTATCTGAGTTTTGTCAGTGAATGCCAGGTTGTGTCCTATCACAACATGTTCCAGGACATCTGATCGCGACGAGGAGAGAGGGCCTGGGGTAATGAGGGCCCCTCGCGAATCTGCTTTCCCCTCTTTTTATATTAAAGACAGGCTGCACTGAAAAGTACATGTCGCCTACAGTTTAGACAGGGGGCCAGACAACATGTCGCCTACAGTTTAGACAGGGGGCCAGACAACATGTCGCCTACAGTTTAGACAGGGGGCCAGACAACATGTCGCCTACAGTTTAGACAGGGGGCCCGACAACATGTCGCCTACAGTTTAGACAGGGGGCCAGACAACATGTCGCCTACAGTTTAGACAGGGGGCCAGACAACATGTCGCCTACAGTTTAGACAGGGGGCCAGACAACATGTCGCCTACAGTTTAGACAGGGGGCCAGACAACATGTCGCCTACAGTTTAGACAGGGGGCCAGACAACATGTCGCCTACAGTTTAGACAGGGGGCCCGACAGTAACCTACTTCAGAGCCCGGCCTGACTCTCTTTCATCGTCATCGTCATCATCATCATCATCGTCATCGTCATCGTCATCGTCGTCATCATCATCATCATCAGGTGCCGTCCCGACGCGTTAGCTATTATGTTTTTACAGTGTATCCGATCCTTCATGTAACAATTTTTTTTATAAATAGGAAACAATGAGGCTTTCGTACGATAAACTAAGAGAACACAGATATAACAAGATGGTTCAGTACAACATTTTAGGACTAGTTTTCCAACAATCATTGACAAGGATGTGTTGCATAATATGTTTCCAATTCTCTGAAATGCAGTCTTTGGTTGGCCTATTCTGTTCTTAATTTCTCTTCTGCATTTCCCATCTGAAGTTATTACTGCTCCAAGGTATTTGAATTTCTGCACCTGCTTTAGAATAGTTCCATTTAATTTTACACTGCATGTTGGTGGATTCTATTTCTTAGATCTTCGGGCTCTCTTTGGCCCTGTCATTTTATTAAAATTTAATGGTTTTAATTGTTCAGAATCTGCTGCAAGAGCTTCTTTACATTTGTTTATGGTCGTTCGCGGAAGACACTGAATCTTTCTCCAAAACCACAAGTCTTGGTTTCAATTTCTGTTTCACGTCTTTCTTGCTGAAGTTTGTTTCACATCTTTCTTGTTGAAGTTTGTTTCAAGTCTTTCTTGCTGAAGTTTCTGTTTTACGTCTTTCTTGCTGAAGTTTCTGTTTTACGTCTTTCTTGCTGAAGTTTCTGTTTTACGTCTTTCTTGCTGAAGTTTGTTTCAAGTCTTTCTTGCTGAAGTTTCTGTTTTACGTCTTTCTTGTTGAAGTTTGTTTCAAGTCTTTCTTGCTGAAGTTTCTGTTTTACGTATTTCTTGCCGAAGTTTCTGTTTTACGTCTTTCTTGCTGAAGTTTGTTTCAAGTCTTTCTTGCTGAAGTTTCTGTTTTACATCTTTCTTGTTGAAGTTTGTTTCAAGTCTTTCTTGCTGAATTGCTGATTTATGTCTTTCTTGTTGAAGTTTCTGTTTTACGTCTTTCTTGCTGAAGTTTGTTTCACGTCTTTCTTGCTGAAGTTTCTGTTTTACGTCTTTTTTGTTGAAGTTTGTTTCAAGTCTTTCTTGCTGAAGTTTCTGTTTTACGTCTTTCTTGCTGAAGTTTCTGTTTTACGTCTTTCTTGCTGAAGTTTGTTTCACGTCTTTCTTGTTGAAGTTTCTGTTTCACGCCTTTCTTGCTGAAGTTTGTTTCATGTCTTTCTTGCTGAAGTTTCTGTTTCATGTCTTTCTTGCTGAAGTTTGTTTCACGTCTTTCTTGCTGAAGTTTGTTTCATGTCTTTCTTGCTGAAGTTTCTGTTTCATGTCTTTCTTGCTGAAGTTTGTTTCACGTCTTTCTTGCTGAAGTTTCTGTTTCATGTCTTTCTTGCTGACGTTTCTGTTTTACGTCTTTCCAGCAGTGCATTCTTTGTCTTCTTTCTCTATTTCTTTGTTGTGTGTGTTTTTGTATGAAACTCACACAAAAACCTCACAACTCTGTGCTGGTTAATTAATAAAGTTGTTCCTACTTTTGTCCTTGTTGAGACACTTTTGTTCACCAAAGAAGGTACGAAGAAAACAGAGTGCAGTGCTATCTTAGATTCCTGGAGAGAACAAAGAAACAGAGAACTAGAATGACCTAAGATTTGGTTGTGTTCGTTTGTTACGTGTGCCCAGGTGAAGTTGAGGAGAACAACCGCTGTGGTGAAGACAAGGTCATGGTACAAGGTCTTAGGGTCATGTTACAGGAAAGGGAGACAGAAATCGCCAGAGACGAAGTTCAGTTTCGGGTTCACATTTCACCCAGTTTTACAACATCGGGTGACCAAAAATGTATGGATGGGCCATTTATCCCCAGTCTCTGGCCAGACTTTGTTCAGATGCCAAAGAAAACCAGATGAAGGGCCCAAGCACAAAATCTCTGTATCTTAGTGACATTTTTGTCTTTATTTGTTGTTTCGTTACTTTACTGTTCGTTTCACATTTCTACGCTCTCGTTTTATTTGTCTCTTTTGTTATTCCTTCTTATTCTGTGTGTATGTGTTTGTGTTTATGTGTGCGCGTGTGTGAAGGGAGACAGAGAGAAAGAGGGGGGGGGGGACTTCACCATATAACTGTCTCTTCTTTACCGTAGTTTTACAGTGGTCCTCAACTCGTCTCTCTTGATGTCGACTACATGCCTCCATGAATTATAAAACTTAAAAGTTATCTTAAGCTGCTCTTACAGACACCGAATACAATTAATTGTTTTCTGAATAGTCCCGAAAATTTTGTTTAGTAGATAGTCATTTATAATGTATATAGTTATTTCTGTACTGAGTGAATGTGTAAGAGCGAAACGTAAATGTTATATTTTATTTTATGTCTCTCAGCTTCAATGTTAGTTATGTTTGTTATATGAACAGCATATTTGTAGAATGTCTGGAATAGAGTGAAAGATGTATGATAAAGGGCAGAATGTCAGACGGGCCTGCGTGCCCAATTCTTAACCCTTTTGAAATAAAGATCAATCAATCAATCAATCAATCTCTTTTACATTGATCCTTAACTCGTCTCTCTTTTACATTGATCCTTAACTCGTCTCTCTTTTACACTGATCCTTAACTCGTCTAAGAAAACTGGAACATACTGTGGCAAGTGGAAACATTGAGAGAAGAAGAGAGAGAGAGAGAGAAGTTACTGGATGGGCTGTCAGTGTGGCTAGGAAGAAAGTCACCGGCGGATCTCATAATCAACGCAAAAGACAGGGAAATGTGGAGAGAAATGATCGCCTACGCCAGGCGGCATGGCACTCAAAACTTAGAACTTAATTCGTCTACCTTTTACAGCGGTCTTTAACTCGTCCACCTTTTACAGCGGTCCTTAATTCGTCAATCTTTTACTCGTCAATCTTTTACTCGTCAATCTTTTATTCGTCAATCTTTTACTCACCTATCTTTTACTTGTCTAATTTTTACTTGTCTAATTTTTACTTGTCTATCTTTTACTTGTCTATCTTTTACTCGTCTATCTTTTACTCACCTATCTTTTACTTGTCTATCTTTTACTTGTCTATCTTTTACTCGCCTATCTTTTACTTGTCTATTTTTTACTTGTCTATCTTTTACTCGCTTGTCTTTTACTTGTCTATCTTTTACTCGTCTATCTTTTACTCGTCTATCTTTTACTTGTCTATCTTTTACTCGCCTATCTTTTACTCGTCTATCTTTTACTCGTCTATCTTTTACTCGCCTATCTTTTACTTGTCTATCTTTTACTTGTCTATCTTTTACTCGCCTATCTTTTGCTCGCCTATCTTTTACTTGTCTGTCTTTTACTTGTCTATCTTTTACTCGTCTATCTTTTACTTGTCTATCTTTTACTCGTCTATCTTTTACTTGTCTATCTTTTACTTATCTATCTTTTACTCGTCTATCTTTTGCTCGTCTATCTTTTACTTGTCTATCTTTTACTTATCTATCTTTTACTTGTCTATCTTTTACTTATCTATCTTTTACTCGCCTATCCTTTACTCGTCAATCTTTTACTCGCCTATCTTTTACTCGTCTATCTTTTACTCGCCTATCTTTTACTTGTCTATCTTTTACTCGTCTATCTTTTACTCGTCTATCTTTTACTTATCTATCTTTTACTCGTCTATCTTTTGCTCGTCTATCTTTTACTTGTCTATCTTTTACTTATCTATCTTTTACTTGTCTATCTTTTACTTATCTATCTTTTACTCGCCTATCCTTTACTCGTCAATCTTTTACTCGCCTATCTTTTACTCGTCTATCTTTTACTCGCCTATCTTTTACTTGTCTATCTTTTACTCGTCTATCTTTTACTCGTCTATCTTTTACTTATCTATCTTTTACGTCTATCTTTTGCTCGTCTATTTTACTTGTCTATCTTTTACTTATCTATCTTTTACTTGTCTATCTTTTACTTATCTATCTTTTACTCGCCTATCCTTTACTCGTCAATCTTTTACTCGCCTATCTTTTACTCGTCTATCTTTTACTCGTCTATCTTTTACAGGAATACAGTGCTCTACTTTTTATTCATATTTATTTTTCTATTTATAGACTTTAAAACATTCTTTAATATTCAGATATTATGTCTGACACAAGGGGGAAAAAATGATCAAGCGCTGAGTATCACAAAACAGAAACTGCATGGAACGGTTATCATACCAGGCTGGAGACTTGCACGAAAACCTCAAAACTGAAACAGATAATGTGCTACAAGAGAAAACAAGTGAACATACCGAAACCAACTTTTCTGAGCTCACTGCCGGTTCTTGTGGCTGGGGTCCAAGTAACGTCGACACACCGACAATAAGAGCGAAAGTGAAACTGATTTAACCTTTTCTGTTACAAAAGATTTCAACGAGAAACTTGAAATGCGGATTGGCCCGGAAAGAACGAAGACCCCCTTAACTGATACGGAAAGATTGGGAATCTTAAAAGAAAGCCCATCAAAGAGACCAGAAAGTACTTTCCTACTCCTGGGCACCTCTGACAGTTAATGTTTATTAAATTATTACACTGGAGAACTAAGAAAAGGAGGACATATGTTTGAAAACAAACTGGGCATTTTGTTTGTGCAGCAAGTTGTTTTCTAGTAGTGAAATATGGCTGACTTTTGACTGCTGTAATGATGGGGGCATTTACATCTGTATATATCTTAATGATCACGAAAAATCTAAAACAAAACCACTTGAAGTCTCGTATGAGATGATGGACTGAATTATCGTCCATGTTTAAGTTAGAACAGACAATTGTTTCAGTGCAACAAGAATTATTAGACGCAGATCTTTGGTACTGGAGAGAGAGATAACAGAACGCCAAATTGACATTGTCCATGCAAACAATATTTGTCCTTTTCCTGAAACATCTGATAAATTATATGTTCCTAAGAATGAAAATAGCTCATTGAATTAACTGACAATAAATGGAGGTATATGGTTCAGTTTTAGGAAAGGATAGAAAGAGTTAGGAAAGTGGCAGGAACAAGAATAGCAGAAAGGAAGATGTGTACATATAAATGAGGGGCATACAATAATCCATTTATATGTGCTGATCTTGCTTTATGCCATTCTTGTTTCTGCCCACTTTCCTCATTCTTTGTAAATTTTTGGTAAAACTGAACCATACGCCCACATATTCTCATGACTAGAACCAGTTTTAGCGCGACTGTTAGTTCTTGTATGTTGACTGCCTGGGTTGCCAGCGCTAAGTCTGAACATTTCATGAGAGAGTAGTTCATCGATCGGCCCAACATTATCTTGGGAATTTAAAAAAAAAACATTGAAAATAAACTGATAATTCTACACTCTGGGACCATATTAAAATAAAAAAATATGTTGTAAAAACAGCTCAATACTATAACATATTTGCAAACTGCACTCCAGATGTATACTGAACAACAAACCCGTTTGTAAAAGTTGTTTACTCAGATCCAAATGATATCAATATTCATGAACGTTTAACTGGCTTCATTCCTGCAGAAGCCACTACTGGTTCGGTGTTAATTGACGAATTCTTAGAAAATTGTTGGACATTAGTATTCCAATCACATGCGTAGCCATGGTTACAGCAATAATTTTATGGTGAGAACAATCTTCAGTGGAAAAAATAAAGAAAATTGTTCACCTAGTAAGTATCGCCATTAAAAAAAACAAAACTTACTTATGAAAGACAAGAGAAACAAATGAATCGATTACTCTCTCTCTCTCTCTCTCTCTCTCTCTTAAAATCAGATGTACCAGTTCTTTTCTTTAATGATTTATCACGATAATAAACAATAATAAACAGTAAACTTGTCCAGGTCAAATGTCACAATCTCAAAATTTGCTGACAAAAGTGTTACAAAGGACGAATAATCTGTGGCAGCGCTGACAATAAGAGCAATGAAACAAGAGAAAGAGCTGATGACTGGACGAATAATAAGAAACTATGTAAAGGATATATAATTGATAATAAATTAGACTCTTTCGAAAACAAATGCCTAAGGAAAATACTCTGTATAATGTTGAACGATTTCAAGAACAATGCAGAGATGCAACAGATGAGCAAACAACAACCTTTCTCATGGATGATCAGAAAAAGAAGATGGACATATGTCGGTCGTGTGATGAGAAGAAACAATCAGAGAATCCACAAACAAGCTATCAAGTGGAACACAACAGGCCAAAGAAAAAGAGGTCGGCCACGTGAAACTCTAAAGAGGACATTGTTAAGAGAGGCCAGTTTAGTGGGCAAAACACGCCTTGATGAGATTGAAAAACTTCCCGAAGACAGGAAATCTTGGCAAACTACCAAACGGGCCCTATGTGACGTTTAGCGGCACGGGAAGGATGTAAAATGTAAATGATATAAATTATAAAGTGAAAATGAAAATAAATTTAGAGTAATCTTGGGCGGGAATTCACATCACATGCGGACTTTTCCCCCAAAGAATTCTGGCTGCTGGTAACTGACAAGTAAAACCAGATGTCAACAATGAACTTAGTATTTCTGGCACACTGACCAACATTACTGACATTTGCAGTGACATGTTCTCATATCAGCATGAAAACAACTGAAGATAGAAAGAAATGAATTTCTGACTGAAACAATTAGCAGGGCACTCTTCTGTGGTCGCTTTTTTTTTGGGGGGGGGGGGGAGAGAATAAACATGAGTGTAAATCAAATGTTATGATTCTCCCTCCTGTAACTAATTACAACAAAATAATAACATGATAATAAAGTAATAATCACGTGCAGACGCCATAACATAAAATAATGCCACGACCACCAAGACAAAGTAATAGCAAGCACTGAGAAATAATAGAAAACATTAACACAGTAATTAACAGCAAAATATAGAGAGATTGTGCCAGTAATGTCATGTCGGAAAACAGGAACATTGAGACAATAATAACATCCACAACACAACAATAAAGAGAAAGAAAATATGTCTACTTTAAAAAAAAAAAGAATGGGACTAATGTCGAATTTGAGTAAGACGACGTTAACAACTGATATGCCAGAACAGTTGCTCGTGGAAGTAAGCGATGGCATTTTTGTTTCTCTCTGGCCATTGCGTGAAGATTTGCTGTCAAATAAAGCGTTCCATGTATCTAAATAAAGTGGGAAGAATGGCGTTTGTGTGGCAATGCAAAGTAATAAACAGCCAAATTAATAATACTAATAATAATTATTATAAGAGCGCGATTTTCGTTATGGCGTGGGCTCATTGACATATCATCATTGACAGTCTCGTAAACAACAACCAACCACTTCTGTTAAATCTTATATCTTTCCCGTGCCGCTAAACGTCAATAGGGCTCGCAAGTCAGTTCGCCAATTTTTCTTGCTTTCGGCGAGCTTTTCAACCTCATCAAGGGATGTTATGTCTATTAATTTGACCTCTCTTAACAATGTCCTCTTCAGAGTTTCACGCGGTCTGCCTCTTTTTCTTTGGCCTGTTGTGCTCCACTTGATAGCTTGTTTTGGGATTCTGTGATTGTTTCTTCTCATCACGTGACCAACATATGTCCATCACCTTTTCCTGATCACCCATGAGACTGGTTGTTGTTCGTTCCTCCATTTTATCTCTGCATTGTTCTTGAATTTGTTCAACTTGATGTCGAGTATTTTCCTTAGGCATTTGTTTTCAAAAGTCTAATTTCTTGTCTGTTTCTTTAGTTGTTTTCCAGCTTTCGCATGCATAAATGAGGGTGGATATTACATTTGAATCTTAGTTTTTTTTGCTTATAATTTTTGAATTCCATATGTTCTCAAGATTCTTGAAGATTGATGCTGCTTTTGCAATTATAATTCTAACTTCCTTTCTGGTGTCACCATCCTGGTCTATGTAGCTGCCAAGGTATGCAAATTGACTGACTTCTTCAACATCTGTCCCTTCTATGTGAATTTTTCCATTTTGATTAATGGGAAGTTTCATTATTTTTGTTTTGTCCTTGCTAATTTCAAGTCCTATTTTGCTAGCCATTGAAGACAGGCTATCTGTTTTTCTTGCACGGATTCACATTATTACTGATAAGAGTTATGTCATCAGCAAAGTCAAGATCTTCTAGTTGGGTCCTATGTACCCAGTCAATACCTGTGTTACCTTTCCAGCATTTTTCATTATGAAGTCTATTGCACTTCCAAAAAGCAAAAGAGACAGTATACATCCTTGTTTCACACCTGTTTCAATCTGGAACCATATTCTCATCCCTTCTTCTGTCTTGACTGCACAAACATATTCACTGTAGAGGTCCTTAATGATGTTGACAGTTTTAGATGGTATTCCGTATAGACTTAAAATTCTCCACAATGAATCTCACTTCTGTTAGGCACTATCTTAATCAAGGTCACAAGGGAACTTCCTCATTAGAAAATCTTGGTTAATTTGGTTCACTTACCTTAACACAAGCAATCAACTATGGATGGTTGACCGCCATGTATTTATCCACCCACACCCACCACAACCCCCTCTCCTCACCTCCCAGAGTTGAAATCTGTCAATTTTGATTCTTCTTTTGCTCTTATTCACGATTTTGTCATGATTTGTTTGACTACTCTACATCTTTTCAAAAGTGAGATTCTCTCTAGCACAAAAGCCCTACTACTATAGTTTTTAATTTTAACTTTTACCCAGATTACTATTAAACTTTTATCCAGGCCACTATTATCTAGACTTAACTTTTATCCAGACTACTCAAAGTTTAAGGTTGGCACTACTAATCTATGTACATGTGCCCAGGTGCCCCTTCTTCTTCTTCTTCTTCGTTCACTTCTACCACCAAAAACCGCACTGTGAACCTACTGAATTCACACATGTGGTCCTGGTTAGGTCCGGTGGTCCCCTGTGTGGTCCAAAATAGACCACATGAGTTCCACGAAGGACCACAAGGGGTTCAGAGTATCACAGTGCTTTAGCCTGTATTCTTGGTGGGTCTCGGAAGCGGGATTGCGTGACACCGTGGTTTTCATTGCACCAGTTTGGTCTAGGGTTGGACTTTCTCACCGGAAGACCTCGACGTGTTTGGAATATCAGTGCATCCCCGCTGGGTGAGAGGCGTTAGCCCACCCAGGCCAGAGTTGGACTTTCTCACCGGAAAACCTCGACGTGTTATGAGATACCCGTGTATCACCGCCGGGTGAGAGGTGGTTGCCCATCCAGTCCAGGGTTGGACTTTCTCACCGGAAAACCTCAGCGTGATTAGGATACGCAGACATCCACGCCGGGTGAGAGGTGGTTGCCTATCTAGACTTCCCTGGTCCAGTGTCTCCGACTTCAGCATTTTGCGGTCGTGGCCGCTACCCTTCCTAGTTGTGACCAGGATGGAGCTTTTGTCCAGGAGGACGAATCCTCGCCACTAGTGACTTCTACCCCTGGGTTGAGCCGGTTTAGGCATTTCCCAGTATGGGCATGTTTGGGACGGGACCGACATCTAGGGCAGAGGTACTGTGACATTCATAGCCTTCAAGATTCACCCCTGGTATGAGCCGGTTTAGGCAAAATTCACCAGTATGGGTGTTTATCAGGCGTTACCGACCTCTAGAGCGGAGGTGGCATGACATGTCTAGCCATCGAGTTCCACCCCTGGTGTGTGCCGGTTTAGGCATATTTCACCAGTGTAGGTGTATTTCGGACGTAGGCGGCCTCTAGAGCAGAGGTGCCGTGGTATAGCTCTCGTAGCGATACTACTGGACATACCAGGTTAAACTTCACTTTCCACCACCTTTTCCCATCGGCGCCGCACAGCAACCTTTATTTCCGCATTACTTCCTTAACCGGGAGGAGCTTCACTCCACGCGCGGCATTTGAAAAGTCAAGCCAGCAGTGACTTAACCTCTGGGACAAACCGGTTCATGCATTTCACACGATATGACTGCACTCAGGACGTGGCCGACCTCCAGACCAGAGGTGCCGTGATTTGACTGTTTGCTTCGCTTTATTCTTTCAACCACCTTTTCCGCAGTGATGCTGCGCGGCAACCTCATTTGCAAATTTCTTCATTGGCCGGGAAGAGCACCGCTCCACGCACGGCAGCTGAAGATCTCGCCAACAGCGGCAGATGAGCTACCAAACGTGACACTCATCTACCCTAAGTAACTGGTTTTCAGGCGCCAGATATTCGCCCTCGCCCCTTCTCCTGTCAGTTTAAACAGTTCTGCCACGGGAAGGCCAGGAGCTGGACTTGACTGCCAGAGGCTGTTTGTGGCGCGTTTGCAGTCCTTAGAACCCCCAGGTGCCCCAAACTGTGGAACATATCTTCCAGAACTGCACCAACTATGAGACACTGAGAAATAATTACTGGCCCAGTGAAACCACTAAAGAAGATAAGCTCTATGGTTCCATACATGAATTACAAAAAACAGTGAAATTTGTCCAAGAGACAGGACTGCAGATATAGACAAACAATGCGAACGAATAAGAAGAAGAAGAAGAAGAATATCCAGACTACTATTATCTAGACTTAACTTTTATCCAGACCCCTATTATCTAGACTTAACTTTTATCCAGACCACTATTATCTAGACTTAACTTTTATCCAGACTACTATTATCTAGACTTAACTTTTATCCAGACTACTATTATCTAGACTTAACTATTATCCAGACCACTATTATCTAGACTTAACTTTTATCCAGACTACTATTATCTAGACTTAACTTTTATCCAGACTACTATTATCTAGACTTAACTTTTATCCAGACTACTATTATCTAGACTTAACTTTTATCCAGACCACTATTATCTAGACTTAACTTTTATCCAGACCACTATTATCTAGACTTAACTTTTATCCAGACTACTATTATCTGAACTTAAGCCTACCCGAGCCAAGCTTGCCTCTGATGCCATGAGCAGATCTTTCTGTTCCACATTCTCATACTGGACATGCTGAAGCTTTTCCTTCAGGTGGGTCAGTATCTGGACAGTGCTCGTTATCTTCTTCCTCATTTTTAAGAGCTCCTAAATACAGGGGATGTGAGAGAGTGCAGTGTTGTATGATTAGACTTGAAACATACAAAGTACTATTGACATGAGAGAAAAAAGAATTAGAGATTAACTGTGACTTGAACCATGGGGTCTAGTGGGACAATCATGAGAAGACAACCCTCCATATATCTACATGGAGGAAGAAGTACATTACGTGCTGTCAAAATGTATAAACCAGGAAAAATAGTGTTTTTGTATGTTTCTGTATGATTAAGGCTCACGCCAAAATGTCACAACTGTGTACTCATTAAGTAATAAAGCTGTTCCTACTTCTCTCTAGTTTATACATTTTGGTATCACAGCTTTACTGCAGTGGCTTTGTGTATAGTTATATACTTGTACACTAACTGCAGTGGCTTTGTGTATAGTTATATAATTGTACACTAACTGCAGTGGCTTTGTGTATAGTTATATAATTGTACACTAACTGCAGTGGCTTTGTGTATAGTTATATAATTGTACACTAACTGCAGTGGCTTTGTGTATAGTTATATACTTGTACACTAAATGCAGTGGCTTTGTGTATAGTTATATACATGTACACTAACTGAAGTGGCTTTGTGTATAGTTATATACCTGTACACTAATTATTGTGTGATACACGATGTCAGATGTAAAGATAATGTTGATCACTTTAGTTCTCTACTTTGTCAGCAACTTGCAACAACGTGAAATTTGTCTTTCATTATTTTTGTCATTATGAAGTCAATATCTGACTTGCTCCAAAACTCTACATGTAAAATGAAAGATTAGACATAAAAAATATAGGAATGCCTTTATTCATTAATGGAGCACATAATTGTAGCATTTCTTCTTTCCCACAAAAACATTCAGGACAAAAAAATAGGGAAGACAAACTTCCTGCTCATATGATTCGTGTTATGTAACAACAAAGGTGCACACAGATATATAACCAATGTCATTAAGTTATGGAAAATTATCTTGATGATTATCATCCTTTCTAGTTAGTGATGTTATCATCATCTCTAGTTAGTGATATTATCATCTCTAGCCAGTAATATTACCATCATCTCTATTTAATGATGTTATCACCATCTTTATTTAATGATGTTATCACCATCTCTAGTCAATGTGTTTCTCTGCTGAGCAAGTCATAGTTCACAGAAACTGCCATGTCTATACAAACTCTTCTCTCTTAAAAAAGTGGGGAAGTCAATTTTGACAAAATATTGGATTGTTATTGTTGTTTTTCACAATTATTTCTTTGTTCCTACTTCTTACTGCTAATTTTTCTTCCTTCCTTCCTTCCTCCCTCCCTCCCTCCCCCCTTCCCTCTATCTGTTTTAGTAAAACTGAACCATGTACCTCCATCTAACTCTTCTCTACTAGAACCAGTTTTACAGCGGTTACTATCATAGTTATCTTGTTGTATTTACCGTACAGCTTCTGTATACAAATTTACCATACAGTTTCTATATAAATATTTACCGTACAGCTTCTGTATACAAATTTACCATACAGTTTCTATATAAACATTTACCATACAGCTTCTGTATACAAATTTACCATACAGTTTCTATATAAACATTTAGCGCACAGCTTCTGTATAAAAATTTAGCGCACAGCTTCTGTATAAAAATTTAGCGCACAGCTTCTGTATAAAAATTTAGCGCACAGCTTCTGTATAAAAATTTACTGCACAGCTTCTGTATAAACACTTGCCATACAGCTTCTGTATACACATTTGCCATACAGCTTCTGCATCTACATTTGCCATACAGCATCTGTATACACGTTTGCCATACAGCTTCTGTATACACATTTGCCATACAGCTTCTGTATACACATTTGCCATACAGCTTCTGTATACACATTTGCCATACAGCTTCTGTATACACATTTGCTATACAGCTTCTGTATACACGTTTGCCGTACAGCTTCTGTATACACATTTGCTGTACAGCTTCTGTATACACATTTGCTGTACAGCTTCTGTATACACATTTGCTGTACAGCTTCTGTATACACATTTGCTGTACAGCTTCTGTATACACATTTACCATACAGCTTCTGTATACACATGTACTATACAGTTTCTGTATAAACATTTACCGTATAGCTTCTGTATAAACTTTTACCATACAGCTTCTGTATAAACTTTTACTGATCAAATATTTTTGTTTTTGTTAAGTCTTGTTTGTACATCCTGTGAAGCAGAAACCTTATTCTCTTTTGTTCTGTTCTATTTATTTTGTTCTGTTTATTTCTCTGAAGTAAATATCAGGTAATTACATGCAGATAGTATGATAGGAGTTTTCTGTTGTGCTGGTTCTGCAGTTTTCTGTTGTGTAAGTTCCAGGAGAAAGAAAGAAAGAAAGAAAGAAAGAAAGAAAGAAAGAAAGTACCTCATTCCGCTCCTCTATCTTTTCATTGTACGTCTGATTTTCAATTTTTATCTGCTCAAAGTCTATCAACTGGAGACCTCCTTCTAACTTTTCCTGTCAGAGAAATGTACAATCAATCAGTTTTAGTTCAGGATATTGTTAGTAGAACATTCAGACAATTCAAGTGCAGGATATTGTTAGTAGAACATTCAGGCAGTTCAAGTTCAAGATATTGTTAGTAGAACATTCAGACAGTTCAAGTTCAGGATATTGTTAGTAGAACATTCAGACAGTTCAAGTTCAGGATATTGTTAGTAGAACATTCAGACAATTCAAGTTCAGGATATTGTTAGTAGAACATTCAGACAATTCAAGTTCAGGATATTGTTAGTAGAACATTCAGACAATTCAAGTTCAGGATATTGTTAGTAGAACATTCAGACAGTTCAAGTTCAGGATATTGTTAGTAGAACATTCAGACAATTCAAGTTCAGGATATTGTTAGTAGAACATTCAGACAGTTCAAGTTCAGGATATTGTTAGTAGAACATTCAGGCAGTTCAAGTTCAAGATATTGTTAGTAGAACATTCAGACAATTCAAGTTCAGGATATTGTTAGTAGAACATTCAGACAGTTCAAGTTCAGGATATTGTTAGTAGAACATTCAGACAATTCAAGTTCAGGATATTGTTAGTAGAACATTCAGACAGTTCAAGTTCAGGATATTGTTAGTAGAACATTCAGACAGTTCATGTTCAGGATATTGTTTTAGTAGAACATTCAGACAGTTCAAGTTCAGGATATTGTTAGTAGAACATTCAGACAGTTCATGTTCAGGATATTGTTTTAGTAGAACATTCAGACAGTTCAAGTTCAGGATATTGTTAGTAGAACATTCAGACAGTTCAAGTTCAGGATATTGTTAGTAGAACATTCAGACAGTTCAAGTTCAGGATATTGTTAGTAGAACATTCAAACAGTTCAAGTTCAGGATATTGTTAGTAGAACATTCAGACAGTTCAAGTTCAGGATATTGTTAGTAGAACATTCAGACAGTTCAAGTTCAGGATATTGTTAGTAGAACATTCAGACAGTCCAGGATTAGTGATCATGTTAAACAGCAATTATCTGTAAATTACCAATTAAAAAAAGAGGAAAAAGTGAAACTTCTGGAGGTCACTGGTTACTGTAACTGGTTTATAATATCAAAAACCTAGTAAAAGCAACCAGTGAAATCTGTTGGAGGAAAACTGGGCCAGTAAACTGATGAGGCTCAGTTTGTATGGAGGAGAATTAGGTGGTTTTGACTTTGGTTCAACAAGTGAGCATTTTGTAAAGGTCAAATCTCATCACAAATAAGGCAATGTAAATTTCCCACTGATGTTCATAAAGTGTTTAATTTTACTTTCTAAAAAAAGGAATAAGGTACTGAAAGTTGTGTTGACAAAACCAGTATTTCAGAAAGTGCTTCATGCAAGGTGAAAGACAGGTACAACTGAACCAATTATTCATTCATTCATTTATTTGCATGTCCCTTGCGGAACTTTGCCTCCCTAATAGCACTCCTGTAGGCCTCTCGGTTGTGAGCAAGATGGCCTGCTGCTGATGTGTCCATTTGCAGATCATCAACGATGTCTTGCAGCCATCCTCGCCTTGGTCTTCCTCTCTTTCTTTTCCCCATTATGTACCCTTCCAAGACGGTCTTCTCTAGATTATCATGACGTTTAATGTGTCCAAAATATTTAAGTTTTCTCTGTTTCATCCTCTTTACTAGCCAACCTTCTTCAATATTAAGTTCTTGTAGTACGGATACATTTATTCTTTGAGATATATGGTACTTGATGTATAGTTTATAAATACAACATTCCCGGTATAGTGACGCAGTTAAGTGAGCTTGACATTGGTGTCTTAAACAGCAGAAAAGTAGCATAAAGAGGCCTGGGACATAAGGGAAACCACAACAGCCAGTATAAAAACAGCCCACTTCTTATGTTGCCTCCAACAATGGAGTCTAGAGCAAATTCTTAGATAAACTGGTTTTCTTTGGACATGAGACACAGATAAATTGGGGGAGCCAAAAGAGCTTATGGCTTGGACTCATGACTTGTTTTGTCTTGTCTTCTTCCTCATATACATTTCAGTGTTGAGGGGACATCTTGACATGGCTTGGTGATCTGCTGCTTATAATATGTAGGATATTTTAGATTCCTGAAATTTCATCCTTCTACTTCTTGTATCAGCAGTGCCTGCCCCTTGTTTCTCACAGTTCTTAGCATGAATGTCAGTCACTATAACTGTAAATCCTACAGGAAGGATAGACTGGACAAAGTGATACTACAGATAACTGTAAATCCTACATGAAGGATAGACTGGACAAAGTGATGCTACAGATAACTGTAAATCCTACATGAAGGATAGAGGAAAAAGTGAAACTTCTGGAGGTCACTGGTTACTGTAACTGGTTTATAATATCAAAAACCTAGTAAAAGCAACCAGTGAAATCTGTTGGAGGAAAACTGGGCCAGTAAACTGATGAGGCTCAGTTTGTATGGAGGAGAATTAGGTGGTTTTGACTTTGGTTCAACAAGTGAGCATTTTGTAAAGGTCAAATCTCATCACAAATAAGGCAATGTAAATTTCCCACTGATGTTCATAAAGTGTTTAATTTTACTTTCTAAAAAAAGGAATAAGGTACTGAAAGTTGTGTTGACAAAACCAGTATTTCAGAAAGTGCTTCATGCAAGGTGAAAGACAGGTACAACTGAACCAATTATTCATTCATTCATTTATTTGCATGTCCCTTGCGGAACTTTGCCTCCCTAATAGCACTCCTGTAGGCCTCTCGGTTGTGAGCAAGATGGCCTGCTGCTGATGTGTCCATTTGCAGATCATCAACGATGTCTTGCAGCCATCCTCGCCTTGGTCTTCCTCTCTTTCTTTTCCCCATTATGTACCCTTCCAAGACGGTCTTCTCTAGATTATCATGACGTTTAATGTGTCCAAAATATTTAAGTTTTCTCTGTTTCTTCCTCTTTACTAGCCAGCCTTCTTCAATATTAAGTTCTTGTAGTACGGATATATTTATTCTTTGAGATATATGGTACTTGATGTATAGTTTATAAATACAACATTCCCGGTATAGTGACGCAGTTAAGTGAGCTTGACATTGGTGCCTTAAACAGCAGAAAAGTAGCATAAAGAGGCCTGGGACATAAGGGAAACCACAACAGCCAGTATAAAAACAGCCCACTTCTTATGTTGCCTCCAACAATGGAGTCTAGAGCAAATTCTTAGATAAACTGGTTTTCTTTGGACATGAGACACAGATAAATTGGGGGAGCCAAAAGAGCTTATGGCTTGGACTCATGACTTGTTTTGTCTTGTCTTCTTCCTCATATACATTTCAGTGTTGAGGGGACATCTTGACATGGCTTGGTGATCTGCTGCTTATAATATGTAGGATATTTTAGATTCCTGAAATTTCATCCTTCTACTTCTTGTATCAGCAGTGCCTGCCCCTTGTTTCTCACAGTTCTTAGCATGAATGTCATTCACTATAACTGTAAATCCTACATGAAGGATAGACTGGACAAAGTGATACTACAGATAACTCTAAATCCTACATGAAGGACAGACTGGACAAAGTGATGCTACAGATAACTCTAAATCCTACATGAAGGACAGTTCAAGTTCAGGATATTGTTAGTAGAACATTCAGACAGTTCAAGTTCAGGATATTGTTAGTAGAACATTCAGACAGTTCAAGTTCAGGATATTGTTAGTAGAACATTCAGACAGTTCAAGTTCAGGATATTGTTAGTAGAACATTCAGACAGTTCAAGTTCAGGATATTGTTAGTAGAACATTCAGACAGTTCAAGTTCAGGATATTGTTAGTAGAACATTCAGACAGTTCAAGTTCAGGATATTGTTAGTAGAACATTCAGACAGTTCAAGTTCAGGATATTGTTAGTAGAACATTCAGACAGTTCAAGTTCAGGATATTGTTAGTAGAACATTCAGACAGTTCAAGTTCAGGATATTGTTAGTAGAACATTCAGACAGTTCAAGTTCAGGATATTGTTAGTAGAACATTCAGACAGTTCAAGTTCAGGATATTGTTAGTAGAACATTCAGACAGTTCAAGTTCAGGATATTGTTAGTAGAACATTCAGACAGTTCAAGTTCAGGATATTGTTAGTAGAACATTCAGACAGTTCAAGTTCAGGATATTGTTAGTAGAACATTCAGACAGTTCAAGTTCAGGATATTGTTAGTAGAACATTCAGACAGTTCAAGTTCAGGATATTGTTAGTAGAACATTCAGACAGTTCAAGTTCAGGATATTGTTAGTAGAACATTCAGACAGTTCAAGTTCAGGATATTGTTAGTAGAACATTCAGACAGTTCAAGTTCAGGATATTGTTAGTAGAACATTCAGACAGTTCAAGTTCAGGATATTGTTAGTAGAACATTCAGACAGTTCAAGTTCAGGATATTGTTAGTAGAACATTCAGACAGTTCAAGTTCAGGATATTGTTAGTAGAACATTCAGACAGTTCAAGTTCAGGATATTGTTAGTAGAACATTCAGACAGTTCAAGTTCAGGATATTGTTAGTAGAACATTCAGACAGTTCAAGTTCAGGATATTGTTAGTAGAACATTCAGACAGTTCAAGTTCAGGATATTGTTAGTAGAACATTCAGACAGTTCAAGTTCAGGATATTGTTAGTAGAACATTCAGACAGTTCAAGTTCAGGATATTGTTAGTAGAACATTCAGACAGTTCAAGTTCAGGATATTGTTAGTAGAACATTCAGACAGTTCAAGTTCAGGATATTGTTAGTAGAACATTCAGACAGTTCAAGTTCAGGATATTGTTAGTAGAACATTCAGACAGTTCAAGTTCAGGATATTGTTAGTAGAACATTCAGACAGTTCAAGTTCAGGATATTGTTAGTAGAACATTCAGACAGTTCAAGTTCAGGATATTGTTAGTAGAACATTCAGACAGTTCAAGTTCAGGATATTGTTAGTAGAACATTCAGACAGTTCAAGTTCAGGATATTGTTAGTAGAACATTCAGACAGTTCAAGTTCAGGATATTGTTAGTAGAACATTCAGACAGTTCAAGTTCAGGATATTGTTAGTAGAACATTCAGACAGTTCAAGTTCAGGATATTGTTAGTAGAACATTCAGACAGTTCAAGTTCAGGATATTGTTAGTAGAACATTCAGACAGTTCAAGTTCAGGATATTGTTAGTAGAACATTCAGACAGTTCAAGTTCAGGATATTGTTAGTAGAACATTCAGACAGTTCAAGTTCAGGATATTGTTAGTAGAACATTCAGACAGTTCAAGTTCAGGATATTGTTAGTAGAACATTCAGACAGTTCAAGTTCAGGATATTGTTAGTAGAACATTCAGACAGTTCAAGTTCAGGATATTGTTAGTAGAACATTCAGACAGTTCAAGTTCAGGATATTGTTAGTAGAACATTCAGACAGTTCAAGTTCAGGATATTGTTAGTAGAACATTCAGACAGTTCAAGTTCAGGATATTGTTAGTAGAACATTCAGACAGTTCAAGTTCAGGATATTGTTAGTAGAACATTCAGACAGTTCAAGTTCAGGATATTGTTAGTAGAACATTCAGACAGTTCAAGTTCAGGATATTGTTAGTAGAACATTCAGACAGTTCAAGTTCAGGATATTGTTAGTAGAACATTCAGACAGTTCAAGTTCAGGATATTGTTAGTAGAACATTCAGACAGTTCAAGTTCAGGATATTGTTAGTAGAACATTCAGACAGTTCAAGTTCAGGATATTGTTAGTAGAACATTCAGACAGTTCAAGTTCAGGATATTGTTAGTAGAACATTCAGACAGTTCAAGTTCAGGATATTGTTAGTAGAACATTCAGACAGTTCAAGTTCAGGATATTGTTAGTAGAACATTCAGACAGTTCAAGTTCAGGATATTGTTAGTAGAACATTCAGACAGTTCAAGTTCAGGATATTGTTAGTAGAACATTCAGACAGTTCAAGTTCAGGATATTGTTAGTAGAACATTCAGACAGTTCAAGTTCAGGATATTGTTAGTAGAACATTCAGACAGTTCAAGTTCAGGATATTGTTAGTAGAACATTCAGACAGTTCAAGTTCAGGATATTGTTAGTAGAACATTCAGACAGTTCAAGTTCAGGATATTGTTAGTAGAACATTCAGACAGTTCAAGTTCAGGATATTGTTAGTAGAACATTCAGACAGTTCAAGTTCAGGATATTGTTAGTAGAACATTCAGACAGTTCAAGTTCAGGATATTGTTAGTAGAACATTCAGACAGTTCAAGTTCAGGATATTGTTAGTAGAACATTCAGACAGTTCAAGTTCAGGATATTGTTAGTAGAACATTCAGACAGTTCAAGTTCAGGATATTGTTAGTAGAACATTCAGACAGTTCAAGTTCAGGATATTGTTAGTAGAACATTCAGACAGTTCAAGTTCAGGATATTGTTAGTAGAACATTCAGACAGTTCAAGTTCAGGATATTGTTAGTAGAACATTCAGACAGTTCAAGTTCAGGATATTGTTAGTAGAACATTCAGACAGTTCAAGTTCAGGATATTGTTAGTAGAACATTCAGACAGTTCAAGTTCAGGATATTGTTAGTAGAACATTGGGGGAGCCAAAAGAGCTTATGGCTTGGACTCATGACTTGTTTTGTCTTGTCTTCTTCCTCATATACATTTCAGTGTTGAGGGACCTTTGACATGGCTTGGTGATCTGCTGCTTATAATATGTAGGATATTTTAGATTCCTGAAATTTCATCCTTCTACTTCTTGTATCAGCAGTGCCTGCCCCTTGTTTCTCACAGTTCTTAGCATGAATGTCATTCACTATAACTGTAAATCCTACATGAAGGATAGACTGGACAAAGTGATACTACAGATAACTCTAAATCCTACATGAAGGACAGACTGGACAAAGTGATGCTACAGATAACTCTAAATCCTACATGAAGGACAGACTGGACAAAGTGATGCTACAGATAACTCTAAATCCTACATGAAGGATAGACTGGACAAAGTGATGCTACAGATAACTCTAAATCCTACATGAAGGACAGACTGGACAAAGTGATGCTACAGATAACTCTAAATCCTACATGAAGGACAGACTGGACAAAGTGATGCTACAGATAACTCTAAATCCTACATGAAGGACAGACTGGACAAAGTGATGCTACAGATAACTGTAAATCCTACATGAAGGATAGACTGGACAAAGTGATGCTACAGATAACTGTAAATCCTACATGAAGGACAGACTGGACAAAGTGATGCTACAGATAACTGTAAATCCTACATGAAGGACAGACTGGACAAAGTGATACTACAGATAACTCTAAATCCTACATGAAGGACAGACTGGACAAAGTGATGCTACAGATAACTGTAAATCCTACATGAAGGATAGACTGGACAAAGTGATGCTACAGATAACTGTAAATCCTACATGAAGGACAGACTGGACAAAGTGATGCTACAGATAACTCTAAATCCTACATGAAGGACAGACTGGACAAAGTGATGCTACAGATAACTCTAAATCCTACATGAAGGACAGACTGGACAAAGTGATACTACAGATAACTCTAAATCCTACAGGAAGGACAGACTGGACAAAGTGATACTACAGATAACTCTAAATCCTACAGGAAGGACAGACTGGACAAAGTGATGCTACAGATAACTCTAAATCCTACAGGAAGGACAGACTGGACAAAGTGATACTACAGATAACTCTAAATCCTACATGAAGGACAGACTGGACAAAGTGATGCTACAGATAACTCTAAATCCTACATGAAGGACAGACTGGACAAAGTGATGCTACAGATAACTCTAAATCCTACAGGAAGGACAGACTGGACAAAGTGATACTACAGATAACTCTAAATCCTACATGAAGGACAGACTGGACAAAGTGATACTACAGATAACTCTAAATCCTACAGGAAGGACAGACTGGACAAAGTGATACTACAGATAACTCTAAATCCTACATGAAGGACAGACTGGACAAGTGATACTACAGATAACTCTAATCCTACAGGAAGGACAGACTGGACAAAGTGATACTACAGATAACTCTAAATCCTACAGGAAGGACAGACTGGACAAAGTGATGCTACAGATACTCTAAATCCTACAGGAAGGACAGACTGGACAAAGTGATGCTACAGATAACTCTAAATCTACATGAAGGATAGACTGGACAAAGTGATGCTACAGATAACTCTAAATCCTACATGAAGGATAGATGGACAAAGTGATGCTACAGATAACTCTAAATCCTACATGAAGGACAGACTGGACAAAGTGATGCTACAGATAACTCTAAATCCTACATGAAGGACGACTGGACAAAGTGATGCTACAGATAACTCTAAATCCTACATGAAGGACAGACTGGACAAAGTGATGCTACAGATAACTCTAAATCCTACATGAAGGACAGACTGGACAAAGTGATGCTACAGATAACTCTAAATCCTACATGAAGGACAGACTGGACAAAGTGATGCTACAGATAACTCTAAATCCTACATGAAGGACAGACTGGACAAAGTGATACTACAGATAACTCTAAATCCTACATGAAGGACAGACTGGACAAAGTGATGCTACAGATAACTCTAAATCCTACATGAAGGACAGACTGGACAAAGTGATGCTACAGATAACTCTAAATCCTACATGAAGGACAGACTGGACAAAGTGATACTACAGATAACTCTAAATCCTACATGAAGGACAGACTGGACAAAGTGATGCTACAGATAACTCTAAATCCTACATGAAGGACAGACTGGACAAAGTGATACTACAGATAACTCTAAATCCTACATGAAGGACAGACTGGACAAAGTGATACTACAGATAACTCTAAATCCTACATGAAGGATAGACTGGACAAAGTGATACTACAGATAACTCTAAATCCTACATGAAGGATAGACTGGACAAAGTGACTACAGATAACTCTAAATCCTACATGAAGGACAGACTGGACAAAGTGATGCTACAGATAACTGTAAATCCTACATGAAGGATAGACTGGACAAAGTGATACTACAGATAACTGTAAATCCTACATGAAGGATAGACTGGACAAAGTGATACTACAGATAACTCTAAATCCTACATGAAGGATAGACTGGACAAAGTGATACTACAGATAACTCTAAATCCTACATGAAGGATAGACTGGACAAAGTGATACTACAGATAACTCTAAATCCTACAGGAAGGATAGACTGGACAAAGTGATACTACAGATAACTCTAAATCCTACAGGAAGGATAGACTGGACAAAGTGATACTACAGATAACTGTAAATCCTACAGGAAGGATAGACTGGACAAAGTGATACTACAGATAACTGTAAATCCTACATGAAGGATAGACTGGACAAAGTGATACTACAGATAACTCTAATCCTACATGAAGGATAGACTGGACAAAGTGATGCTACAGATAACTGTAAATCATACATGAAGGATAGACTGGACAAAGTGATCTACAGATAACTCTAATCCTACATGAAGGACAGATGGACAAAGTGATGCTACAGATAACTAAATCCTACATGAAGGACAGATGGACAAAGTGATGCTACAGATAACTGTAAATCCTACAGGAAGGATAGACTGGACAAAGTGACTACAGATAACTGTAAATCCTACATGAAGGACAGATGGACAAAGTGATGCTACAGATAACTGTAAATCCTACATGAAGGACAGACTGGACAAAGTGATGCTACAGATAACTGTAAATCCTACATGAAGGACAGATGGACAAAGTGATGCTACAGATAACTGTAAATCCTACAGGAAGGATAGACTGGACAAAGTGACTACAGATAACTCTAATCCTACATGAAGGACAGACTGGACAAGTGATGCTACAGATAACTGTAAATCCTACATGAAGGACGACTGGACAAAGTGACTACAGATAACTCTAATCCTACATGAAGGACAGACTGGACAAAGTGATCTACAGATAACTCTAATCCTACATGAAGGAGACTGGACAAAGTGATACTACAGATAACTCTAATCCTACATGAAGGACAGACTGGACAAAGTGACTACAGATAACTCTAAATCCTACATGAAGGACAGATGGACAAAGTGATCTACAGATAACTCTAATCCTACATGAAGGATAGACTGGACAAAGTGATCTACAGATAACTCTAATCCTACATGAAGGACGACTGGACAAAGTGATCTACAGATAACTCTAATCCTACATGAAGGACAGATGGACAAAGTGATGCTACAGATAACTGTAAATCATACATGAAGGATAGACTGGACAAAGTGACTACAGATAACTCTAAATCCTACATGAAGGACAGACTGGACAAAGTGATGCTACAGATAACTGTAAATCCTACATGAAGGATAGACTGGACAAAGTGATACTACAGATAACTGTAAATCCTACATGAAGGATAGACTGGACAAAGTGATACTACAGATAACTCTAAATCCTACATGAAGGATAGACTGGACAAAGTGATACTACAGATAACTCTAAATCCTACATGAAGGATAGACTGGACAAAGTGATACTACAGATAACTCTAAATCCTACAGGAAGGATAGACTGGACAAAGTGATACTACAGATAACTCTAAATCCTACAGGAAGGATAGACTGGACAAAGTGATACTACAGATAACTCTAAATCCTACAGGAAGGATAGACTGGACAAAGTGATTGTATAGATAATATAGAATTGATACACAATGTAGGAAAAAAAAACTACTTTATCATGCTACAAAGCTTACTACATTATCATGCTTAAAAATCATTATCCTTATTATAGTTCAAAATTAGCAATTTATTACACTACACATGTACCATTTTGTCATGCTAAAACCTACCAATAATGTTGCTATATCTGTCAGAAATCTCACCATTGACTCTTGTCACAAACATGACCAGTGGGGTATGATGAAACAGAAGATGTTTAAGAAGATGCAAGAACAGACAGGGCAAAGGATTGCACCAAAGAAAATCAGTTGTCCATTGTGTGTATGGTCTGGAATGGAGTTTGATGGTTAAAGTGGAAATAATGGTCAACAAGTTATTTGCACAGTTTGCTACCTTTGACCTAAGTAGTTTCTCTTCTCGTAACATTCTTTTCATGAGTCTGATAATTTCTAGTCTCCCTCTGGATATTTCCTTCAGCTTTTCAGCATCAGCCATAAACAACCTCTCAATATCCTGCAAAAATCACATGACATTCACGGTACTAAGAAAATAAAAAAATCCACAATCTTTCATAATCACTGGTGTCAGTCATTTTCATATTCCTTGCAGAAGTTTGCCTAATCTGTCAGTCAGTCATTAGCATGTCCCTTGTGGAACTTTGCCTAATCACTGGTGTAGAGTTTTGAAAATATTATTTTTAGCACTCATTCACAGGTTATGACATAAATATCATCATATGGTCAGTCTTTTCTTTGTTTTTCTATGCCTTTGGTAAGTCTGTTCTTTGTTTTTCTATGCCTTTGGTTAGTCTTTCTTTGTTTTTCTGTGCCTTTGGTTAGTCTGTTCTTTGTTTTTCTATGCCTTTGGTTAGTCTGTTCTTTGTTTTTCTATGCCTTTGGTTAGTCTGTTCTTTGTTTTTCTATGCCTTTGGTTAGTCTTTTCTTTGTTTTTCTATGCCTTTGGTTAGTCTGTTCTTTGTTTTTCTATGCCTTTGGTTAGTCTGTTCCTTGTTTTTCTATGCCTTTGGTTAGTCTGTTCTTTGTTTCTCTATGCCTTTGGTCAGTCTTTTCTTTGTTTTTCTATGCCTTTGGTCAGTCTGTTCTTTGTTTTTCTATGCCTTTGGTCAGTCTGTTCTTTGTTTTTCTGTGCCTTTGGTCAGTCTGTTCTTTGTTTTTCTGTGCCTTTGGTCAGTCTGTTCTTTGTTTTTCTATGCCTTTGGTCAGTCTGTTCTTTGTTTTTCTATGCCTTTGGTCAGTCTGTTCTTTGTTTTTCTGTGCCTTTGGTCAGTCTGTTCTTTGTTTTTCTATGCCTTTGGTCAGTCTGTTCTTTGTTTTTCTATGCCTTTGGTCAGTCTGTTCTTTGTTTTTCTATGCCTTTGGTAAGTCTGTTCTTTGTTTTTCTATGCCTTTGGTTAGTCTGTTCTTTGTTTTTCTATGCCTTTGGTCAGTCTGTTCTTTGTTTTTCTATGCCTTTGGTAAGTCTGTTCTTTGTTTTTCTATGCCTTTGGTTAGTCTGTTCTTTGTTTTTCTATGCCTTTGGTAAGTCTGTTCTTTGTTTTTCTATGCCTTTGGTTAGTCTGTTCTTTGTTTTTCTATGCCTTTGGTAAGTCTGTTCTTTGTTTTTCTA
This sequence comes from Achatina immaculata, assembly GCA_009760885.1. Classification (NCBI taxonomy): domain Eukaryota; kingdom Metazoa; phylum Mollusca; class Gastropoda; order Stylommatophora; family Achatinidae; genus Lissachatina; species Lissachatina immaculata. The sequence goes on along the minus strand of CM019719.1, from coordinate 62,611,674 downwards.
TGCCTTTGGTTAGTCTTTCTTTGTTTTTCTATGCCTTTGGTCAGTCTGTTCTTTGTTTTTCTGTGCCTTTGGTCAGTCTGTTCTTTGTTTTTCTGTGCCTTTGGTCAGTCTGTTCTTTGTTTTTCTATGCCTTTGGTAAGTCTGTTCTTTGTTTTTCTGTGCCTTTGGTCAGTCTGTTCTTTGTTTTTCTGTGCCTTTGGTTAGTCTTTCTTTGTTTTTCTATGCCTTTGGTTAGTCTTTCTTTGTTTTTCTATGCCTTTGGTAAGTCTGTTCTTTGTTTTTCTATGCCTTTGGTAAGTCTGTTCTTTGTTTTTCTATGCCTTTGGTAAGTCTGTTCTTTGTTTTTCTGTGCCTTTGGTTAGTCTTTCTTTGTTTTTCTATGCCTTTGGTCAGTCTGTTCTTTGTTTTTCTATGCCTTTGGTAAGTCTGTTCTTTGTTTTTCTATGCCTTTGGTAAGTCTGATACTACAGATAACTCTAAATCCTACATGAAGGACAGACTGGACAAAGTGATACTACAGATAACTGTAAATCCTACATGAAGGATAGACTGGACAAAGTGATGCTACAGATAACTCTAAATCCTACAGGAAGGATAGACTGGACAAAGTGATGCTACAGATAACTGTAAATCCTACATGAAGGATAGACTGGACAAAGTGATACTACAGATAACTGTAAATCCTACATGAAGGATAGACTGGACAAAGTGATACTACAGATAACTCTAAATCCTACAGGAAGGATAGACTGGACAAAGTGATACTACAGATAACTCTAAATCCTACATGAAGGATAGACTGGACAAAGTGATACTACAGATAACTCTAAATCCTACATGAAGGATAGACTGGACAAAGTGATACTACAGATAACTCTAAATCCTACATGAAGGATAGACTGGACAAAGTGATGCTACAGATAACTGTAAATCCTACATGAAGGATAAACTGGACAAAGTGATTGTATAGATAATATAGAATTGATACACAATGTAGGGAAAAAAAACTACTTTATCATGCTACAAAGCTTACTACATTATCATGCTTAAAAATCATTATCCTTATTATAGTTCAAAATTAGCAATTTATTACACTACACATCTACCATTTTGTCATGCTAAAACCTACCAATAATGTTGCTATATCTGTCAGAAATCTCACCATTGACTCTTGTCACAAACATGACCAGTGGGGTATGATGAAACAGAAGATGTTTAAGAAGATGCAAGAACAGACAGGGCAAAGGATTGCACCAAAGAAAATCAGTTGTCCATTGTGTGTATGGTCTGGAATGGAGTTTGATGGTTAAAGTGGAAATAATGGTCAACAAGTTATTTGCACAGTTTGCTACCTTTGACCTAAGTAGTTTCTCTTCTCGTAACATTCTTTTCATGAGTCTGATAATTTCTAGTCTCCCTCTGGATATTTCCTTCAGCTTTTCAGCATCGGCCATAAACAACCTCTCAATATCCTGCAAAAATCACATGACATTCACGGTACTAAGAAAATAAAAAAATCCACAATCTTTCATAATCACTGGTGTCAGTCATTTTCATATTCCTTGCAGAAGTTTGCCTAATCTGTCAGTCAGTCATTAGCATGTCCCTTGTGGAACTTTGCCTAATCACTGGTGTAGAGTTTTGAAAATATTATTTTTAGCACTCATTCACAGGTTATGACATAAATATCATCATATGGTCAGTCTTTTCTTTGTTTTTCTATGCCTTTGGTAAGTCTGTTCTTTGTTTTTCTATGCCTTTGGTTAGTCTTTCTTTGTTTTTCTGTGCCTTTGGTTAGTCTTTTCTTTGTTTTTCTATGCCTTTGGTTAGTCTGTTCTTTGTTTCTCTATGCCTTTGGTTAGTCTGTTCTTTGTTTTTCTATGCCTTTGGTTAGTCTGTTCTTTGTTTCTCTATGCCTTTGGTCAGTCTTTCTTTGTTTTTCTATGCCTTTGGTCCATCTTTTCTTTGTTTTTCTATGCCTTTGGTCAGTCTGTTCTTTGTTTTTCTGTGCCTTTGGTCAGTCTGTTCTTTGTTTTTCTGTGCCTTTGGTCAGTCTGTTCTTTGTTTTTCTATGCCTTTGGTCAGTCTGTTCTTTGTTTTTCTATTCCTTTGGTCAGTCTGTTCTTTGTTTTTCTGTGCCTTTGGTCAGTCTGTTCTTTGTTTTTCTATGCCTTTGGTCAGTCTGTTCTTTATTTTTCTATGCCTTTGGTCAGTCTGTTCTTTGTTTTTAGCTGCACTTAGACAAGGTGTTGGCTTTGTGTTTTTTTTATGGCAGTGTTGCATCTGTGCTAAGTGACTTGGACAAGTGATGCATGCTTATCTGTCTCACAAGAATGAAGCTGTAGCAGTTAGGCTCATCACAAGAGATTCTGCCTGGTAAAGTTTTCTTTAGTGTTTATACTAAATTTGGATTATTTTTCAAAGATAATTCCACATTTTCCTGTAGATTCTGAGGGCAGTCAGTAGTTTCTGTCTTTCATCCAAATTCAGTGGCCAAGGCTGCATGTGCTGAACACTCTGAGAGCAAACATTCCATAGTCCTACAGTAGACCTATCTGTGTGTGATATCTTGACTCACTACAGTTAAGTCAGTAGAGCTACGTCAGTAATCTGTAATGACAAATTCTAAATTGAAACAAACGTCTGCTGATTACTCTGTGGCTGTTGAATTAGACTTAGTTTTGCTGGTTACATCCAGGCACTGCAGACTACTCTGACTTTGTTCAAAGGTTCTCACCTCCTTGTACATGTGAGTTTTTTTTCATATTTCAGCCGTCTGTTAAAGTGTTTGTGGCATATGATGTGTTTTCTAACCATCATTTTCTTGTGTCACTGAAGCAGAGTTTGACTTGGATCTGAGCTGTTTCAGTCAATGCAAGCATTCACATTTTTCAGTCGATGCAAGCGTTCAAATGTTTCAGTCGATGCAAGCGTTCAAATGTTTCAGTCGATGCAAGCGTTCAAATGTTTCAGTCAATGCAAGCGTTCAAATGTTTCAGTCGATGCAGGCGTTCAAATGTTTCAGTCGATGCAGAGGAACACCTTTGAGAAAGATGGATACAGCTCGACAACATGACACAACAAAATGAGAGTAGCACACCTTAGAGACAGGATGATTAATGTAAACTTGTGATTAATGGTGATGTTATCATAAGAAGCAAGGGAAACAACTGAAAGTATAAAACTACTTACTTTAGCAGGGATAGGCTTCCTGTTGAGACTAAATAATGCTTTGAGAGCCACGTTCTTCTTGTAATCCATAAACTTATCTCTCTCATTTTTCTGCAGCTTCTTTTTTTCTTGATATACTTTCTTGATATCCTCTAACTCAAATTTGTTTATTTGCTCTTTGTAGGCATTTTGTGACTTAATTGTACTTAGGTGTTCTGAAGATAAAAGAAACAATTACAGCTTGGCCTAAAGATAAAAGAAACAATTACAGCTTGGCCTAAAGATAGAAGAAAAAATTACAACTTTATCTTCAGATAAAAGAAACAGTTACAACTTGGCTTGAAGATACACAATTACAACTTGGCCTTAAGATAAATGAAGTAATTACAACTTGGCCTTAAGTTAAAATAAACAATTACAACTTGGCCTTAAGATAAAATAAACAATTACAACTTGGCCTTAAGATAAAAGAAACAATTACAACTTGGTCTTAAGATAAAATAAACAATTACAACTTGGATTTAAGTTAAAAGAAGCAATACAACTTGGCCTTAAGTTAATTAAAATAAACAATTACAACTTGACCTTAAGATAAAAGAAACAATTACAACTCGACCTTAAGATAAAAGAAACAATACAACTTGGCCTGAAGACCAAAAAAAAAACAAATACAACTTGACCTGACTGTATGTATAGAGTATTCTGGTGAACATTGCCTTGTTGGTATGCATTTTCTGATTATTCCTAGACAGTCTCTAATTTTAGAGGCATTATTCCCAAGCAAATTCACTTACATGTCCATCTTTTACTGCTAGGCTGGCTAGAGCAAAATGGAAGACAGTCTTTAACCTTTCCATGCTGCCCATTTCACACTGACTCAGCCACTCCAAAGCTCTTTTTGTAAATAATTATTACTTTATTATATAAAATAATCATAAAAAGATGCTATGGTACCCCATTACAGCATCTGACCTTGATGTCTTTGTAAGGATAACTGAAATGAGAAAGTGTTTTGTTGTGTATCACAAACTCATAGCAAGGTCAATGGCTACAGAGAAATTTTTCCTTCAGCAGTGCTTTCTAAGAGAATCTTTCACTCATCACAATGTTCTGTAGTCTAGCTCCTTCAGTCTTCCTCTGTTCAGCTCACACTTGTGCTTGCTATCACAGAGTGCCAAGATGTTTTTCACTATGCATTAGATATGGTCACCTCTACACCAGTGCAGCCCACTATTTCATGTGTTTATTCAAAGTAAGTTCAAAGTAATTTCAAACAATGTAAATAAAGTCCCAACACTGACAGATTAACTACCACTCAGACCTTTAGTAAGGGCCTCCACTCCTTCCAACTGTGGTCATTTGCATGTCCCTTGCAGAACTCTGCTTCTCTATTTCTGTAGGCCTCTCGGTTGTAACCAAGATTCCCTGCTGCTGATGCATCCATTTGCAGATTATCAACAATGTCTTGCAGCCATCTTCGCCTTGGTCTTCCTCTCTTTCTTTTTCCCATTATGTACCCTTCCAAGACGGTCTTCTCTAAATTATCATGACAATTATCATTCCAACCTATATACCATCCAAATCCTGACATATAGCCTAGTTCCTCTCCAGTTGTGATCTCTGCTATTACCATATGACTTTGTAATCCATGTCCTTGGTCAGCAACTGGTCATGCAATCTCTGCTCAGTATCCCTGTGGTGTCTTGCAGGATGACTTTATAATACACAGAACAAGCACGGCTAAATGTCTGTTAGATAACATAAAGTACCAATGCAGCTTGAATTGTTACAAATGAATGTCACAATAGTCTGTATTAGAAGGTTTTTTTCTTTTTGTTCCTAGGCTCATAGGCCTGTTCATCTTAATGGCTTTCTGTAACAGTCTCAGATGTAAGTTTTTTCCTTATACGCTAATGTTGTAGTATTACTAGATTGTATATAAAATTTGTTAAACTCAAAGTATTCCTCTTGTTCTCCATTCAGTTTATTATGCCCGGTCATTTATAAATGAAGATAGATGACCTCGTTTAATCTTGCAGCCATCATCGCCTTTGTCTTCCTTTCTTTTTCCCATTATGTACCTGTCCAAGATGGTCTTCTCTAAATTATCATGACGTTTAATGTGTCCAAAATATTTAAGTTTTCTCTGTTTAATCCTCTTTACTAGCCAGCCTTCTTCAGTATTAAGTTCTTGTAGTGTGGATATGTTTGTTCTTTTTTGTGTTCATGATATTTGAAGAACTGTTCTGTAGCATTTACATTCAAAGGCATTTATGTGTTTCTCTGCTGTTTTGTTAAATGTCCAGGTCTCATAAGCATATGTTGCAATGGGAAAGATTCATGCCCTTAAAAATCTTATTTTTTTAGTTCTGTCTGTTCCTCTCCACAGCTTCTTTAGTTGTTTTACTTTTTGAAGAGTGATAGATGTCCTCCTTTTAATTTCCCTCATTGTATCTCCATTACTAGTTAGTAATGATTCAAGATATTCAAAACTCTCCACTTCTTCCAATTTTTCATCACTGATATATATTTCAGCTGCCTTATTTGTTTTGTCAGCTGTCATCAGTTTAGTTTTCTTTGCAATAAGAAAGAGGTTTTGCTCTTCACTATTCTTACAGATGGATTATAATTAGTTTTTCCATTCTTTTTTTGTGTTGTGGACAGTAATACTGTGTCATCAGCATATCTAATCTCTGGTATTTCATAACTTCCAACTGTTATGGCATCATAATATTCTTTGTCTACATCTTCTCTAACATTCCTCATTATATCTTTGCGACAATATGCATTCCTGACGGACCCCCTGTTTTATGCCAATCAAAGTTGTTTCACCATTTATTCTTACTGCTGCCTGTTGATCTAGATACAGCAGTGATGTTAATTATATCAAATGTGTTGGAAATCCCATTTTTTCCATTATTTCCCAAAGTTTCTGGTGTTGTACACAATCAAATGCCTTGGAGTAGTCTATAAAAGATAAATATAGATTCACATTAAACTCTCTGTATTTCTCTATTATTAATTTTATATTGAATATATGATCTCTTGATCATCTTCCTTGCCTGAAGCCAGCTTGGACCATATTGACTTCTTCTATTTTCTTACGAAGTCTACCAATTATGATTTTTAACAGAATTTTACTGGCATGACTAATCAGGGCAACAGTTCTGTAGTTTGTGCATAATTTCAGGTTACCATTTTTTGACAGTGGTATGAATACAGTTCTTTTCCATTCTTTTGGCCAAATACCTGAATGCCATATCTTTTTACATAGTGCATGATAGATTGTTGCACATTCCTTTCCTCCTGCTTTAATAAGTTCAGCTGTTATCTCATCACATCCTGGTGATTTACCATTTTTCAGATTCTTTATTGCCCATAAAACTTCTTCTATTGTCAGTTCAGGTTCTTTCTCCTCCAATAATAATTCACACTGTTGATTTCTGTTTCCACAGTTGGTTGTTTCATACATTCCTCTGCAATATTCCTTCCATCTTTCTAGAATTTCCTCTGTCTCTGTCAAGGTATTCCCCATCTTGTCACAAATTACATTTAGCTTAGGTGTGACATTTCTTGACAATGTCTTCATTTCTTTAAACATTTCACTATCTCTTCCACACTTCTGATGTCCTTCTATTCTTTCACACCAGTCTTGTATGTATTGTTTTTTGTCTTTTCTTATGTTTCTTCTTCTTCTGTTAAAGATTTATATTCCTCTTTGTTGTTGTTTGTCACTTTCCATTTCATCTTCATTTCTTATGTTGTTTTATCAGTTCTAGTATGCCTGCTGTAATCCATCCACTCTTTTGTGTTTTCTTTACTGGAACCACGTCTTTAGCTGCTGTTATTAAGATATCTCCGGCCTCCGTAGCCATTTCATCTGGTGTCATCTCCTCCTGTACAGCCATCAGTATCTCAAAATGATTCTTCACTTCTGTACCGTATTGTTCTGGTATTTTTGTAAGATCAAAATTGATCTCACATTGATGGTAGTCTGCTTTATTATATAACATTAATGACAACTGTCTCATATACCATTAATGGTAATCGGCCATGACATAGTGTATATGATGGACATCTGTGTCATACAAAATTAATGGAATAATTCTATGTTATGTAACATTAATCACAGTCAGCTGTAACATGTACAGTCAGCAGCATCATGTAACATTAATGTCAGTCATCTGTGTTATATAATATTAATGATGTCAGTTCTATCATATACAATTAATGACATTTAGCTATGTTATATGATATTAATGGCAATTAGCTATGTTATATGATATTAATGGCAATTAGCTGTGTTATATGATATTAATGGCAATTAGCTATGTTATATGATATTAATCGCAATTAGCTATGTCTTATACCATAAACTGTAGTCAGTTATATTATACTACACTAACTGTAGTCTGTCATGTCATAAAAAAATTTATCTCTAACACATCGCATAACATTAACAGCAATCATCTGTGTTATATAACATTAATAGCGGTCATCTGTGTCATTTAACATGAATGACAGTCAGCTATATAATATATAATATATGAAACAGCTGTATAACATCTGTATAACATAATATTACTAACAGTCTGTTATGTCATATAATAGTTATGCTAGTCAGTTCTATCATAAAACATAAATGATCACCACTCTCTCTCACACACACATGCATGCACATGCACACATACACATACACATATATGACTGTTAGCACTGTCACATGAAATTAGTGACTATCAACCTGCAGAATGATTCAATGTTAACTATGTTACACATCATTAATGACAGTCATATGTGTGGCATAACATTCATGATAGCACATAACTTTAATGACTACTGGTCAGCTATGTCACACGCCACTAATGCCTGCAGGCTATGTCACACGCCACTAATGCCTGCAGGCTATGTCACACACCACTAATGCCTGCAAGCTATGTCACACACCACTAATGCCTGCAAGCTATGTCACACCACTAATGCCTGCAAGCTATGTCACACACCACTAATGCCTGCAAGCTATGTCACACGCCACTAATGGCTGCTAGCTATGTCACACACCACTAATGCCTGCAAGCTATGTCACACGCCACTAATGGCTGCTAGCTATGTCACACACCACTAATGCCTGCAAGCTATGTCACACGCCACTAATGGCTGCTAGCTATGTCACACACCACTAATGCCTGCAAGCTATGTCACACACCACTAATGCCTGCAAGCTATGTCACACACCACTAATGGCTGCTAGCTATGTCACACGCCACTAATGGCTGCAAGCTATGTCACACACCACTAATGCCTGCAAGCTATGTCACACACCACTAATGCCTGCAAGCTATGTCACACGCCACTAATGGCTGCTAGCTATGTCACACACCACTAATGCCTGCAAGCTATGTGACACGCCACTAATGGCTGCTAGCTATGTCACACACCACTAATGGCTGCTAGCTATGTCACACACCACTAATGCCTGCAAGCTATGTCACACACCACTAATGCCTGCAAGCTATGTCACACACCACTAATGGCTGCAAGCTATGTCACACACCACTAATGCCTGCAAGCTATGTCACACACCACTAATGCCTGCAAGCTATGTCACACACCACTAATGCCTGCAAGCTATGTCACACACCACTAATGGCTGCTAGCTATGTCACACACCACTAATGCCTGCAAGCTATGTCACACACCACTAATGCCTGCAAGCTATGTCACACGCCACTAATGGCTGCTAGCTATGTCACATGCCACTAATGGCTGCAAGCTATGTCACATGCCACTAATGGCTGCAAGCTATGTCACACACCACTAATGCCTGCAAGCTATGTCACACGCCACTAATGGCTGCTAGCTATGTCACATGCCACTAATGGCTGCAAGCTATGTCACACACCACTAATGCCTGCAAGCTATGTCACACACCACTAATGCCTGCAAGCTATGTCACACACCACTAATGCCTGCAAGCTATGTCACACACCACTAATGGCTGCAAGCTATGTCACACACCACTAATGGCTGCTAGCTATGTCACACACCACTAATGCCTGCAAGCTATGTCACACACCACTAATGCCTGCAAGCTATGTCACACACCACTAATGGCTGCTAGCTATGTCACACGCCACTAATGGCTGCAAGCTATGTCACACACCACTAATGCCTGCAAGCTATGTCACACACCACTAGTGCCTGCAAGCTATGTCACATGCCACTAATGGCTGCAAGCTATATCACAGCATTAATGGCAGTGTGACATAACATTTATGACAATATGAATGCACAGTTTGCAAACTTGTACCAGTGCCACTCACTTGGTATTGTTTTATCAAGTCTACCTTCAGAAGTTTAGATTCAGCAAATGAAGCAGGTGTCTGCTCCTCTTTTCCTTTTTCTCCATCAAGATAAAGAAGAAATTTGTAAAACTGACGGTCTGATAAAACTCAACTTCATAAACTAAAGAGTTCATTTATAAAAACAATACAAGTATTACTGAAAAAAGATCATTTAGAAAAATAATAGCACTGACAAAAGGTCATTAATTTCTGTCCTTTTGGTTCTTCATCTGTTTTATATTTGCTATTTATTTGCTGTTCATCATTACTAAACTAGGATATTTAAAAAGCAGGTAGTCTTTATTACACAAAACAATATTTAGGATCTTTGCTTAAAATCAAAGTGAAAATATTGAATCTCAAATGACAATGCAGTGATCCTGGACAGGATGCTAAAATAAATTATGTCCTGTGGTATGTGTACCCTGCACTGACGTCACATGTTAGCACCTTCACATTTCTAGGACACAACACATTAATCAATTCAAAACTAATACCCATCCTCATTTATGCATGTGAAAGCTGGAAATCAACTAAAGCAATAGACAAGAAATTAGACTCTTTTGAAAGCAAATGCCTAAGGAAAGTACTCGGCATCAAGTGGAACAAATTCAAGAACAATGCAGTGATAAGACAGATGAATAAACAACAATCTCTCTTGATCAGAAAAAGACGGACATATGTTGGTCATGTGATGAGAAGAAACAATCAAAGGATCCCCAAACAAGCTATCAAGTGAAACACAACAGGCCAAAGAAAAAGAGGTTGACCATGTGAAACTCTAAAGGGGACATTGTTAAGAGAGACCAGTTTAGTGGGCATAACATCCCCTGATGAGATTGAAAAAATCGCTGAAGACAGGAAATCCTGGCGAACTACCATGTGGGCCCTATGTGATGTTTAGCGGCATAGGAAGGATGTAAGAATGTTTGTAGATTTGTGAAAGATATTCTATCATTCTGTTAAACATTTTCTCACATTGCTAATTCTCTCTCTCTCTCTCTCTCTCTCTGAGCCTTAAGTGCCCAGGGCACATGGGGCTTCCACAATGTTTTCCACAAATGCCTGTCCTTTGCTTTTTTTTCTGCTCTTACCCAGGTGAGCCCTCTATTGCTCATCATCCTTTCTGTTGTTCTTCTCCATGTCTCGTTTGGTCTGCCCTTACTTCTTTTCCCCTGTGGTGTCCATCTTAGTGCTATTTTTGGTAGTGAGCTGTCAGTCATTCGGAGCACATGTCCCAACCATCGCCAGTGTCTTTCCTCAATAATTGCTGTCAGTGGTTTCATCTGCATTTCTGCTAATAAGATGTTATTTCTTATGGTGTTTGATTAAAATATTCTTCTAATTCTTCGTAAACATTTAGTCTGGAAAGAATTCAACTTGTTTTCTATGGTTTTGGTGATTTTCCAGCATTCACTTCCACAGAGTAGTACACTTAGAACATTACTCTTAAATATCCTGATTCTCGTATTCATGCTTAGTTTTTTAGATTTCCATATAGTCTGCAGTATTGCACAAGCCTGGTTTGCTTTAGTAAGTCTGCTGTTGATGTCCTCCGTGCTGTCTCCATTTTCTACTACTCTACTGCCAAGGTACACAAATTCGTTGACCTTCTCCACTAACTTGCTATCTACCCTGAGTACATTTCTGTTGTTCACATTTTGCTTCATTAACTTTGTCTTTCCTATGTTGATATTTAGTCCTATGTTGTTTGCATTCTGAGTTAGCTTGTTTATTTTATCTTGCATATCTTTGTGACTGCTTGATAGCAGACAAAATCAAGGTCCTCCAGCACTGTGTCAAGGGTCCATTGTAATCCTCTGTGTTTGTCTGATGTTGCCTCCTTCATTAACAAGTCTACTGCCAAGATAAATAATGTCCTGTGGTATGTGTACCCTGCACTGACGTCACATGTTAGCACCTTCACATTTCTAGGACACAACACATTAATCAATTCAAAACTAATACCCATCCTCATTTATGCATGTGAAAGCTGGAAATCAACTAAAGCAATAGACAAGAAATTAGACTCTTTTGAAAGCAAATGCCTAAGGAAAGTACTCGGCATCAAGTGGAACAAATTCAAGAACAATGCAGTGATAAGACAGATGAATAAACAACAATCTCTCTTGATCAGAAAAAGACGGACATATGTTGGTCATGTGATGAGAAGAAACAATCAAAGGATCCCCAAACAAGCTATCAAGTGAAACACAACAGGCCAAAGAAAAAGAGGTTGACCATGTGAAACTCTAAAGGGGACATTGTTAAGAGAGACCAGTTTAGTGGGCATAACATCCCCTGATGAGATTGAAAAAATCGCTGAAGACAGGAAATCCTGGCGAACTACCATGTGGGCCCTATGTGATGTTTAGCGGCATAGGAAGGATGTAAGAATGTTTGTAGATTTGTGAAAGATATTCTATCATTCTGTTAAACATTTTCTCACATTGCTAATTCTCTCTCTCTCTCTCTCTCTCTCTGAGCCTTAAGTGCCCAGGGCACATGGGGCTTCCACAATGTTTTCCACAAATGCCTGTCCTTTGCTTTTTTTTCTGCTCTTACCCAGGTGAGCCCTCTATTGCTCATCATCCTTTCTGTTGTTCTTCTCCATGTCTCGTTTGGTCTGCCCTTACTTCTTTTCCCCTGTGGTGTCCATCTTAGTGCTATTTTTGGTAGTGAGCTGTCAGTCATTCGGAGCACATGTCCCAACCATCGCCAGTGTCTTTCCTCAATAATTGCTGTCAGTGGTTTCATCTGCATTTCTGCTAATAAGATGTTATTTCTTATGGTGTTTGATTAAAATATTCTTCTAATTCTTCGTAAACATTTAGTCTGGAAAGAATTCAACTTGTTTTCTATGGTTTTGGTGATTTTCCAGCATTCACTTCCACAGAGTAGTACACTTAGAACATTACTCTTAAATATCCTGATTCTCGTATTCATGCTTAGTTTTTTAGATTTCCATATAGTCTGCAGTATTGCACAAGCCTGGTTTGCTTTAGTAAGTCTGCTGTTGATGTCCTCCGTGCTGTCTCCATTTTCTACTACTCTACTGCCAAGGTACACAAATTCGTTGACCTTCTCCACTAACTTGCTATCTACCCTGAGTACATTTCTGTTGTTCACATTTTGCTTCATTAACTTTGTCTTTCCTATGTTGATATTTAGTCCTATGTTGTTTGCATTCTGAGTTAGCTTGTTTATTTTATCTTGCATATCTTTGTGACTGCTTGATAGCAGACAAAATCAAGGTCCTCCAGCACTGTGTCAAGGGTCCATTGTAATCCTCTGTGTTTGTCTGATGTTGCCTCCTTCATTAACAAGTCTACTGCCAAGATAAATAATGTTGGTGATAGTACACATCCCTGCTTCACTCCTGTTTGTACCCTAAAGCTGCTGGAGGTATGTTCTCCACAGATCACTAGCACTGAAAACCCTCGTACAGGGCTTTGATTACATTCACTATCTTATGGGGGAGGCCATGCCATCTTAGGATTTTCCACAGTGCATCTCTGTTGACACTGTTAGAGGCTTTCTCAAAATCTATAAACAATGCATATGTTGCACTATGCCACTCATTTGCCTGTTCTAATATTTGTCTAAGTACATATATATGGTTTATGCATGATCTTCCTTTCTTAAATCCTGCCTGCTTTTTCTGAAGTTTTCCATCAAGTGCTGGTACAATTGTGTTGATGATTATTCTGCAAAATACTTTACTGGTGAATGAGTAGGGTAATGCCTCTCCAGTTCCCACAATCTCTGAGGTCACCCTTCTTTGGTAGTTTTACTATAATGCCAGTTTTCCACTCCTCTGGAGCTTTTTCTAGATCCCAAATTTGTTGTAGTATCTGGCAAAGTTGTTTTGTGTTTCTGTTTCTTCTGCTTTCAACATCTCCGCAGTCACTTCATCTTCACCTGGTGCCCTGTCTAATTTTAGCTTCTTTATTGCCTCCTTTACTTCACTTATTGTTATTGGTCCTGTATTGATGTTTAGTTCAATTTTTGCTTCAGGTATGTCTATTGTTTGTGCTGCTTGTGTTCTGTTTAGCAGGGTGTTAAAGGGTTCCCTCCATCTTTCAATTTTTTCTCTTTCTCCACTGATCAGTTGTCCCTTCATCATCATCATGTGCCATGCTGACTTGCGTTGGCTATTATGCTTCTCCAGAGTACACAATCCTTCATGCAGGCCATCAGCTCAGTTGGTGATCTCCTCTCACACCATCCCATCAGACTGTCCAGTATCATTTCTCTTGGTCTCTCTTCTTGATCTTCTTCCTTCTATTTTTCCTGTTGTTATATTTTCAATGCCCCCTCTTCTCATTGCATGTCCTATGAAAGTACTTTGTCTCTCTCTTATTTTTTTGACAAGGTTTTTTTGTCTCTCCACTTCTTCTAATACATTTTTCATTAGTTATTTTTGCTGTCCAGGGGATTCGCAACATTCTTTTAATAAACCACATTTCTGCTGCTTCCAGTGATTTTTGTGCAGACCTGCCTATTGTCCATGATTCACTTCTGTATAACAAGATAGGTTCAATATAGCATTTCAGGACTCATTTTCTAACATTCATTGATAAAGATTGTTGCATAATATGTTTTTCATTCTCTGAAATGCAATCTTTGCTTGGCCTATTCTGTTCCTAATTTCTGTTCTGCATTTCCCATCTGAAGTTATTACTGCTTCAAGGTATTTGAATTTCTGCACCTGCTTTAGAATAGTTCCATTTCTTCTTCTTCTTCTTCTTCTTCTTCGTTCACATTGTTTGTCTATATCTGCAGTCCTGTCTCTTGGATAAATTTCACTGTTTTTTGTAAATCATGTATGGAACCGTAGAGCTTATCTTCTTTAGTGGTTTCACTGGGCCAGTAATTATTTCTCAGTGTCTCGTAGTTGATGCAGTTCTGGAGGATATGTTCCACAGTTTAGGGCACCTGGGCACATGTACATAGATTAGTAGTACCAACCTTAAACTTTGTATACATATGACTTCGGAGTCGGCTGTGTCCTGTTCGGAGACGGAAGATGGTGACTTGTTCCTTTCTGTTTAGCATGTGATAGTCATCATGTGGTGGTGTTTGTGGCTTTCTGTAGGTTTTTATCATGCTTTTCTTCTGATTATAGGTGATTGGTATGTCTGGTTGCTCCATTTCAGTGCCCTCTTTGGCCAGATGGTCAGCTTTCTCATTGCCTGGTATCCCACAGTGGGAGGGAATCCATTGCAAAGTGACTCCATGTTGTAAGCCAGTTTTTGACAAGGCATCTTTAAGGTCTGGTAGTTTGTTGCACTGAAGAGCTTCCAGTACTGATCTTGCATCTGTGAGAATTACTACAGGACATGTATCAATTCTGGAGTCTGATATTTTTTTCAACTGCAGCAATAATTGCCCTAACTTCTGCATCAAAGTTGTTGCAGTATTTACCAGTGGGTATGGAAATCTTGTCAATGGTGTTGTTTGGATATTCAATATATGCTCCTGCCCCTCCATTCTTTATGGCATTATGTGCAGATCCATCTGTATACACACGTATCCAGGTGTCACATGGATATTTGTCATCTAGAACACTAAGTGTGGCTGTTGATCTTACAAGACTGCTCTGCATCTCACCATTCTGCACACCTTTCACTTCAGTCTGAATAGTTATTTGTGTATAATCTGCTTCTTTCCATGGTGTATGCTCTGGTACAGATGATAATGGAGCGACTACAGTTGGAAGGTCAGGTATCAGCTTACGCATACGCTTGGCCTGATGAATGAAGCTGCTTCTTTTAAGCCGTCCTAATGCCAAGTTATTGAATCTCTCCTTCAGGGGATGGCTTACAGAGCTAAGGAATTTTTCTCCCATGGTCATGACCTTTGTGTCTCTATGTTCCTTTAGCGGTTGAACACCAACTATTTTCTGCATTTCTATTATTGGTGTGGACCTCATGGCACCTGTGATAATCCGTAGTGACTGATTTTGAACCTTGTCTAGATTATGCAGCGTAGTGTTTGATGCTGTGCACCAAGATGTTGAGCCATATTCTAAATGTGGTAGAATACTTTGCTGATATACATTCTTGAGGATTCTTTCACTAGCTCCCCATGTGGTTCCACTCAGTTTTCTTAATATGGCTAGTTTTCTTCTGGCTTTTGCTTCTGCACTGTTGATGTGTTGCTTCCACGTCAGTTTTGAGTCAAGAGTCACTCCTAAGTAAGTGGGTTGGTTGTCCATCCTTAAGGGTATTTCATTTACAAAGATCTTACCTGCTTTCTGTTTAGATGAGAGGGTGAACAGAGTGGTACTTGATTTCTCTGTGTTGATACTTACACACTATTTGTTTGTCCATGATGTCAAGATGTCTGCTGCTCTTTGGAGTCTCTGTGTAGCAACTGTCGCATATTCATCTGTACACCACATGACCAGATCATCTGCATACATTGCCGCTTTGATTCCATAGGAAAGTTCCTTGACCAGGTCATTAATGAATACAAGGAATAGTGTAGGCGAAAGGACTCCTCCTTGTGGTACACCGTGTCGCAGAAGTACCTTCTGGCTTTTGTGTCCATCCATTACTACTCTAGCTCTTCTATTGTGTAAGCAGGACTTTATCCAGTTGTACAGCCTTCCATTCACATTGCAGTTTCTTAGTTTCCACAGCAGACCTTTTTTCCATACTTTATCAAAGGCTTTCATCAGGTCTATCCACGCTGCTAGTACAAGGTTTTTCTCTTGGAATGCATCCTCAATCTCTTGAGAGAGATAGGTCACTTGATCTTCCATACTGTAGTACTGCCTAAATCCTGCTTGTTGTGGAACAAGAAGGTTTTCACGTTCTAGGTACCAATTTAGCCTCAGGTCAATGATGCGTTCCATCGTTTTGCATAGGCAGTTAGTGAGACTGATTGGCCTGTAGCTGGAGGCAGTATCACTGTTTTTCCCTGGTTTTAGCAGTGGTACCATGCTTGCTTCCTTCCAGATTTGAGGTAACTTACCTGTGCTCCAGCACATATTGAAAATATCCAACAGCTTTCCCATTGCTGCCATTCCCAGGTTCTTGATCATTTCATTGGACACTCCATCTGGTCCTGGTGATTTCCTTGGTTTCAGTTTACTAACTGCTAGGTCTGACTCACTGCATGTGATTGGTGCATCCATGACCTCCACTTTTCTGACTTGTTCCTCCTCTTTCTGTGGCTCGATGCGCACTGCACGCTCTTTCTCTGGATGGATATCAATGTTGCAGTCCTGTGCAAACATGCGAGCAAAGTGATCTGCTACCTGCTTACCTGTAAGAGTTTTCCCATCCTCTATTAGTGTAACCTTTGTACTTCTTCCAGTACTCTCATCATTTAACTGTTTGATTAGTTTCCACAGTTTCCTTCCATCCTTTTCAAAGTTTAGGGACTCTGTTTTCTCTCTCCAACTTTCCCGTCTGGCTTGTAGCTCTGCTCTCTGGAATTTGGCCTTAGAATGTTGGTAATTATTGTGGTGTTCTTGGCATGGTCTATTTTCTGCTTGCTTTCGAGCTGCTTCCACGTCATCATGGAGTTTTCCCAGCTCACTAGACCAGTATGGTTTATAGTCCCTGCGAGCTCCTCTGGGAATGGTTTCACGAGCGGCCTGAAGGATACAAGCATTGAATTCCTTCACTATGCTGTTAATATCCTTACCTTCTATGGACCGCTGTCCCACCAGGATACCTGTACGATGTCTGTACATCGTCCAGTTTGCTTTTTTATAGTTCCATCTGGGGAGAGGGCTACTGGTGTTAAGGAGTTCATTTTCTATTGTCAGGAAGACTGGTCGATGGTCGCTACCTCCAAGTTGTTTTCCAACTTCACGTGTAATGTTCCACTTCAGATCTGGAGAGTGGAATGCCAGATCTGGTGTTGATTTTGTATGCCAAGCCCTTGAGTAAAATGTTGGGGGATCCATTGGCTGGTTGATCAGGAGAAGTCCATTATCATCCTGCCAGGTCTCAACTTCCTCTCCTCTCTTGTCTATGTGGTCATAGCCCCAGCTCTGGGAATGACTGTTAAAATCGCCACAGACCATCAGTCTCTCTTTGTGTGGGATTGTTCCTAAAGCAAGTGGGCGGTCATTAGGACAGTAATAGTTAAGGAGGTGGAAATCTGTATTACTACTTTTTAGATGGATCATCTGGTATTTGGCTCCTTCCATGTACACTCCCACCTGACATGCGCTGATGTTACTCTTAACAAGTGTGAATACTCCTCCTTTTCTTCTGTCCTGTTGGTCTGATCTAAAACACTGGTAGCCTCTGATTTTAAAAGCGGCATCTTTGGTTAGGTGTGTCTCTTGTATGCAGCATATACTTACCTGCTCTGCAAAAAGTATGTTCTCTAGTTCAACCTTTTTGCTATAGCCATCTCTAACACTGCTAACACCATCAGCATTCCACTGCATTATTTTAAGCTCTTGCTTTTTGGCTGTTTTCTTCTGTTGTATTTTTTGGCCAGTAGCTCTACTCTCATGTCTCCTGACTCCACAAGACGAACTGAGAGGACCTCCAGTAGCAAATAGTTCCATTTAATTTTATAGTGCATGTTGGTGGATTCTGTTTCTTAGATATAACCATAGTCTCTGTCTTTTTGATGTTTAAAGTAAGGCCTTTCTGTTCACTTCCTTTAGCGAGTTTATCCAAGAGATTTTGCAGGTGTTGTTGGTTCTCAGCTATCAGTACTGTGTCATCAGCATACCGAAGGTTGTTAATACTGTATCCTCCAATTTTTATGCCTGGTTCTGTGATGATCGTTCTTAGAATATTCTCGCTGTACAGAGAAAAAAGGTCTGATGATAGTACACATCCTTGTCGCACCCTTTGTTTTATAGGTTGATATTTTCCTGTTCTATTTTCAACTTGAATTGCTGCTTCTTCCTGCTGCCAGTATAGATGTTTTACAATCCTTATATGTCCTTATTGCACTCTCATATCTTGTGCTGAAGTTATCTGTCATCTGCTTTGTGATTTTATATGTGGTTTTCATGTCATTTGCATATGCTGCTTTCTCTGCTGCTTCTGCTAAATTGCTAATTCTGCTAACGCTTCATTGGCATAATTAGCCACAGCAAGTAAAAATGTTGCAAAATGCAGCGTTGCAAAGAAAACATGAAGGCAGATAAAATTATGCTTGAAAGGTTGATCACTGAGATCTTTTTTTTTTATTTTCACAAAGAACAGTGCTGAAATCCATCAACAGTGAACAATATCATTGAAATCAACATTGCCATCTCTCAATATTTCCTGATCAGAAGTACATTCTATTTCACATTCTCACAGGGTTAAAACTGAAGTTGGGCATCAAATAGTCTTTTCTTAGTTAAAGCTGCGTATACATCATAGAGATTCATCCACAAGTTTTCATTTCTATAGAGGGCAAAGGGAAGCTTTTTATTTTATACGTTTACATATAGAAAAGAAGCTTTGCCAGCTCATGATGAACTGCAGAAATATAAAGTGACTCGCCATAAAAATAAAAGTTTGCTAGTTCTTTATTTAATTCTTTATCAGTTGGAGAGAATGAAAAAAGACAGCAGAAATGTGGATCTATAGAAAAATAGGTCATTTATTGTGGAAATGAAAGAACAAATGTACAAGTATTAGAGCAACTTCAATTAATTTCAATGTGAACTTTTTAGAGAAATAAAGATCAGGAAAACAAAATACTTTGACCATATCAAAAGTATAATATACTGAAGATCTTGCTACAAGGAAGAGTGGAAGGAAAGAGCGCCAGAGGTAGACAGATGGGAAAAAAACATACGAGAATGGACAAGATACATTCTGGGTGAATGCACTATCAAGCCAAGGGAGAAAGGAAGCAGGAGATTCATTACTGTCAACCTTCATACCAAAGATGGCACACAATGAGGATGTGTTTTTATCTAAATGATAAATGATGAACTGTATAAGCACATTAATAAATCTTCTGTTGCTGGAGGAAAACAAATGAAAAAGGAAGTTTATTTACAGGAATACAAGAAAAAACATATTTGGTTTTCAAAGTGTGATCATGTGTTCTGGCTTTATAGCACAAGAAGCAGCACCCTGGAGATCATTCAAACAGTACAAGTGTAAATTTTCTACCACTTGAATCATTTCTGTACAGCTGGAAATGAAGGGAACTGTGTAGCTAAGTTACTTCTTATGATGACCAATTACTGTCCTGAAAAGATAGTTTCCCTCTCTGGATTTTGGCATATCTTCAGCACATTTTGGCATATCTTCAGCACATTTTGGCATATCTTCAGCACATTTTGGCATATCTTCAGCACATTTTGGCATATCTTCAGCACATTTTCATAATCATGGGACTAAATTATACCAGGACGTTTAGTGTCAGACAACTTAAGAAAGTGATGACGGTTTGTGTATGGCTATAGTGGCTATAATGGCTATAGTTAGTATGCTGGACTCTCATGGCACAGTTGGTGGTTCACATCTGGCCAGACCCTGGTCTGTCCAGCTAAAGAAATGGCTATGTGACTGGCCAGAAGTTCCCTGGTCTGTCCAGCTAAGGAAATGGCTATGTGACTCCTCTTGGAGCTGGAGAATTAAAAACATGATTCAATCACATATGATGCTGACCACATCACCCTTTAGGATGCTGAATGATCAAGGAAAATATGGCACTAACATTATATCCTGGGTGCTCTTAGGGTACCACAGGATTACCTCTGCCTGTACAGTGTGTGTGCATACTTATAATCTAGTATACCTCACCCTGAAGGTATATATTATAAATTTTCAGATTAGTTTCCTAAAACATGTGTGGCAGGACTCATATCTTCAGCTGAAATGACTAGAAGTTATGGACAGTGGAATTCCAATCCATTTCTTCAGCTTGGATTACTACATATTATAAATCAGTGTTTCCAGTTCTGTGGTCTGTTACAAGCTGTTGCAGAGTATTATCAGGTGGTCCATATCTGCAGTATCAGTTTGGTATTAAGTGCTATCTATTGTATTAAAACATCTGAGGCTTTATGGTATTATGATGCTGGTCCAAACTTATTAAGTCATTTGAAAAATGGTGCTTGAATATAATAAGGTTGGGAACCTCTGGTACAGATGACTGATCTCCAACCCATATCTTCCTATAAGAAGACAGTAGACTTCTGAATGTTCTATATACAGCTCTGAGCTGATCATCATCTATCAAGCGTTTATGTCTTTTCTTTATTTACCTGATATTCCCACTGATTCCTGAGCTGTAACAGACACATCGCTGTCTACTCTCAAATCTTTACCCCCAAAGTCATCTTGGTCTGATATAGTTCTATTTTCATCTATTCTGAACATTCCACTGTCTGAATACTCAGAATCTAATGCATCAGGCTGTGAACACATCAATATGTTCATATATCTCAGAGAAAGAAAAGTTCATTTTATAGAGCAATAGAACAACTCATGTTCTGTCAATGTGTAATCACTATTCATCAAACTTTAACTCAAAAATTTAAGCATTTAAACAAGACACAGATTGAAACAAAAAAAATAAACATTTTCAAAATGAGTTAGCTTTTGCATTTGTGAGATTTAGGTCATTTAGCATAATCATCAAAGATGAAGTATGTCACAGTGTACTACTGGAGAACAAAATAAAATCAGGACACATGCACACACACTGACAAGTCACAGTCAGGTGAAAGTCTCTACCTCATTTGGCTTTTATTTGGCCATTTGGCTTACAATTCAGAAGCCATCTTGGCTTCTCTCTCTTCATCTTTGGGAGAATGCCTTTTGCTGTGGTTGAAGATGAAAGTGGACCAAAGAGCCTCTAACACAGGACTATTAAGCAATATAATGTAGCACTAAATAAAGTAATATAAAGCCAGAAAGAAGTGTAGCATAGAGCCATGAGGAAAATGCGGCTTTCATCTATGAATAAATGTAGGCTAGAGTCATAAAGAAGTGTGACAGAGAACCAGTATGCAGTGTAATATATAACCATTAAACAATGCAATAAATAACTACTACGCACTGTAACCACCTGGCACTACAGCCAGCACTGCTGGGGTCATGTAGTTTTTCTTCAGCGAAAGTCAAAATTAGTAACCAGCTGGTATCTCCTGTGAATAAGAACAGCTTTCATTAATCTTAGAAACATCTGGAAGTCCTCCCAGTACAGTACTAGAACCAAAATAAAGCTGTACCAAAGCTGTGTGTTATCCATACTCCTAGATGAAGCAGAAAGCTTGAGAACAACTGACAAGGAAAATGGACAAATGATCCTCGTCCTACACAAGCAGCCTCTGAAAGATTTTAAATATTTAAACAAGACACAGATTGAAACAAAAAAAATAAACATTTTCAAAATGAGTTAGCTTTTGCATTTGTGAGATTTAGGTCATTTAGCATAATCATCAAAGATGAAGTATGTCACAGTGTACTACTGGAGAACAAAATAAAATCAGGACACATGCACACACACTGACAAGTCACAGTCAGGTGAAAGTCTCTACCTCATTTGGCTTTTATTTGGCCATTTGGCTTACAATTCAGAAGCCATCTTGGCTTCTCTCTCTTCATCTTTGGGAGAATGCCTTTTGCTGTGGTTGAAGATGAAAGTGGACCAAAGAGCCTCTAACACAGGACTATTAAGCAATATAATGTAGCACTAAATAAAGTAATATAAAGCCAGAAAGAAGTGTAGCATAGAGCCATGAGGAAAATGCGGCTTTCATCTATGAATAAATGTAGGCTAGAGTCATAAAGAAGTGTGACAGAGAACCAGTATGCAGTGTAATATATAACCATTAAACAATGCAATAAATAACTACTACGCACTGTAACCACCTGGCACTACAGCCAGCACTGCTGGGGTCATGTAGTTTTTCTTCAGCGAAAGTCAAAATTAGTAACCAGCTGGTATCTCCTGTGAATAAGAACAGCTTTCATTAATCTTAGAAACATCTGGAAGTCCTCCCAGTACAGTACTAGAACCAAAATAAAGCTGTACCAAAGCTGTGTGTTATCCATACTCCTAGATGAAGCAGAAAGCTTGAGAACAACTGACAAGGAAAATGGACAAATGATCCTCGTCCTACACAAGCAGCCTCTGAAAGATTTTAAATATTTACTGGCCACAGACAAGAAGCAACAGAGACCTACTTGCCCAGTGTCAGCTTCAAGATACGTATGTCATAATACCAAACAAATGCTGGAAATGGGTTGGTCATTTGTGCTCCAAAGAGACTCCAGCAATATTGCTAAAACAGTCATGCACTGGACATCCAAGGGAAAAAGAAAGAGGGGTCAACCGAAGGCTACCTGATGGAGAACTGTAGAAAAGAAATGAGTGGCATGCAGCACAGCCGGGGCACAATATAATGGTTAGCCCACAAGATGTCACAAGGTGTACTGGGCAATGATTGCTTAAATGAATAACAACCAAGGGCATGGATGGATGATATGGAAGGAACAACAAGAAAAGGTCAGTGATGCATGAGCAATATGTAACCTGAGCTCATGTACTGACCATAAAGTAGTAGCAGTGGTTATTAAAACAAACAGGAAAAGCCATATTAGAACTCACAAGAAAAAGACAAGAGAAACAACAAAACTAATCAAGCTCAGAGAAGAGAATGTGTAAGAAGAATATGAGAAAAAGTAAAAGAACTGTTCATTTACTTACCCACAGAAAGAGGAATGGGCCTTGCTCAAAACCAGCAAAGAAAGAGGCAAAGGAAATATGTGAAACTATGAAAAAAAGAGGTAGAGAAATGAAAATAATAAAATAGTGGAATGATGAGGTGAAAGAGGCTGTAAAAGAATAGAAAAATAAATACAAAGAATGGATGAGAAAAAGCAAAACCAAGACTACATTGAATACCGAATTGCAAGAAGACACTCTAAGACAGCAGTAAAAGAAAAAAAGGTAAAGGTAAAATTCTCATTTCCATGCCATTAAGGCATATTGAGGATGTGGTGTTAGGCCCATATTTCATGAAAGAAGCAAAGATAAAATTATCATAAGATCAAAGACCTTTCTAGAGAGTCTTTGAAACAAGTGAAACAACTCAAATACCTAGATAGTACAATATCATCCTCTGGGAAAATCAATGTCAAAACTGAAAACAGATTAAATCAAGCAAATCAAGTCATTGGATAAATGACATCTTTACTGAAAAACAAATGAATCATTTCTGGAACAAAATCGAGCACTGTACAACACAATTTTCCTCTCAACTCCGTGCTATCAATTTCAATCACACGTGGACACTTATAACCAAAAACAAAAGGAAAATCATCACGACAGAAATGAGATGTTTAAGGAGAATACTAAATGTTACAAGAAGAGACCAAATAAGAAATGACACCATCAGGGCAAAGGTTGGAGTAATGCCAGGGTTACATTATATCCAGAAACAACAAGCCAAATGCTTTGGTCACATTATACAACCACTACCAGACAGTATACAATACAAAACTTTCACTCTAAGAACTGTAGGAAACAGATGGAGAGGCCACCCATGCAAGAAGTAGAAAAAGGAAACTATGGAAACCTTAAACATCATACTCTATTAAGCAAATCACTGCACCTTGTCAAACATCTGCTTGTTCCTTCAACACTGAAAGGTATATGAAAAAGGAGACAAGACAAGACAAGCAATGTAACATAGAAAAACTAAGCAACTTAACACAGAGTCACTAAGCAATGTAAACTAGAACCACAAAGAAGTGTAATATAAATCCACTAAGCAGTACAATATAGAACCACAAAGAAGTGTAACATAAATCCACTAAGCAGTACAATATAGAACCACAAAGAAGTGTAACATAAATCCACTAAGCAGTACAATATAGAACCACTAAGAAGTGTAACATAAATCCACTAAGCAGTACAATATAGAACCACAAAGAAGTGTAACATAAATCCACTAAGCAGTACAATATAGAACCACAAAGAAGTGTAACATAAATCCACTAAGCAGTACAATATAGAACCACTAAGAAGTGTAATACTTGTATAAAGCCACTAAGTAATTGTAACATTGAGCAGTTAAGATATGAGACATAAAACCACTAAGAAATGTAATACTTGTATAAAGCCACTAAACAATGTAACACAATGTATGGTTTGCTTCTGAAAAATAGTAGATAATATACTTTGGATATGAGAGGAAAAAAAATGACAAGAAAATTACTTTGGAATCAAACCACAGACTCCATCTCTCTCTCTCTCTGAACCTTAAGTGCCCAGGGCACATGGGGCTTCCGCAAGGGTTTTCCACAAATGCCTGTCCTTCGCCTTTTTTTCTGCTCTTGCCCAGGTGAGCCCTCTATTGCTCAATATCCTTTCTGTTGTTCTTCTCCATGTCTCTTTTGGTCTACCCTTACTACTGCTCCCCTGTGGTGTCCATCTTAGTGCTATTTTTGGTAGTGAGTTGTCAGTCATTCGGAGCACATGTCCCAACCATCGCCAGCGTCTTTCCTCAATAATTGTTGTCAGTGGTTTCATCTGCATTTCTGCTAATAAGATGTTATTTCTTATAGTGTTTGGCCAAAATATTTTTCTAATTCTTCGTAAACATTTAGTCTGGAAAGAATTCAACTTGTTTTCTATGGTTTTGGTGATTTTCCAGCATTCGCTTCCATAGAGTAGTACACTTAGAACATTACTCTTAAATATCCTGATTTTCATATTTATGCTTAGTTTTTTGGATTTCCATATATTCTGCAGCATTGCAAAAGCCTGGTTTGCTCTAGTAAGTCTGCTGTTGATGTCCTCTGTGCTGTCTCCATTTTCTACTACTCTGCTGCCAAGGTATACAAATTCGTTTACCTCCTCCACTAACTTGTTATCTACTCTGAGTACATTTCTGTTGTTCACATTTTGCTTCATTAACTTTGTCTTTCCTACGTTGATCTTTAGTCCTATGTTGTTTGCATTCTGAGTTAGCTTGTACAGACTCCATAGTACTATGTTTACTATTTTTCAGAAGCTAACCATACAACACTCAGCTAAACTATTTTATCATGTGAAAAGTTTGTGTTCCTTATTTTTAAAAAATTGGAAGAAAAGGGGGCTGTAGGAGGTCAGTCATTTGCATGTCACTTGGGTAACTTTGCCTCACTAACAGCTCTTCTGTAGGCCTCCCTAACAGCACACCTGTAGGCCTCTCGGTTAATAAGTAAGATGCCCTGCTGTTGATGCATCCATTTGCAGATCATCAATGATGTCTTGCAGCCATCTTCGCCTTGGTCTTCCTCTCTTTCTTTTTCCCATTATGTACCCTTCCAAGACGGTCTTCTCTAGATTATCATGATGTTTAATGTGTCCAAAATATTTAAGTTTTCTCTCTTTTACTAGCCAGCCTTCTTCAATATTAAGCTCTTGTAGTATAGATATATCTGTTCTTTTTTGTGTCCATGATATTTGAAGAACTCTTCTGTAGCATTTACATTCAAAGGCATTTATGTGTTTCTCAGCGGCTTTGTTAAGTGTCCAGGTCTCACAGGCATATGTTGCGATGGGAAAGATGCATGCCCTTAAAAATCTTATTTTTGTGGTTCTGTCTGTTCCTCTCCACAGATTCTTCAGTTGTTTTACTTTCTGAAGAGCAGTAGATGTCTTCCTTTTAATTTCCCTCATTGTATCTCCATTATTAGTTAGTAATGATCCAAGATATTCAAAACTCTCTACCTCTTCCAATTTTTCATCACTGATACATATTTCAGCTGCCTTATTTGTTTTGTCAGTTGTCATCAATTTAGTTTTCTTTGCATAAAGATAGAGGTTTTGCTCTTCGTTGTTCTTACAGACTGACATAATTAGTTTTTCCATTTCTTTTTGTGTTGTGGACAGTAATACTGTGTCATCAGCATATCTAATCTCTGGTATTTCATAACCTCCAATTGTTATGGCATCGTAATATTCTTTGTCTACATCTTCTCTAACATTCTTCATTATATTTTCAGTATACAAGTTAAATAAGTAAGGCGATAATATGCATCCTTGACGGACTCCTTGTTTTATGTCAAACCAAGTTGTTGTTTCACCATTTATTCTTATTGCTGCTTGTTGGTCTAGATACAGCAGTGATGTTAACTGTATCAAATGTGTTGGAAATCCCATTTTTTCCATTATTTCCCAAAGTTTCTGGTGTTGTACACAATCAAATGTCTTTGAGTAGTGTATAAAGAATGTTAGAAAACAAGTCCTAAAATGCTATATTGAACCTATCTTGTTATATGGAAGTGAATCAAGGACAATAGGCAAGTCTGCACAAAAATCATTGGAAGCAGCAGAAATGTGGTTTATTAGAAGAATGTTGCGAATCCCCTGGACAGCAAAAATAACTAATGAAGAATGTATGAGAAGAGCTGGAGAGACAAAATACCTTGTCAAAAAGATAAGAGAGAGACAATGTACTTTCATGGGACATGCAATAAGAAGAGGGGTAATTTATTATAACAACAGGAAAAACAGAAGGAAGAAGATCAAGAGGAAGACCAAGAGAAATGATACTGTACAGTCTGATGAGATGGTGTGAGAGGAGATCACCAACTGAACTGATGGCCTGCATGAAGGATCGTGTACTCTGGAGAAGCATAATAGCCAACGCCAGTCGGCACGGCACCTGATGATGATGAGTGTATAAAGGCTAAATATAGATTCACATTAAACTCTCTGCATTTCTCTATTATTAATCTTATATTGAATATATGATCTCTTGATCCTCTTCCTTGCCTGAAACCAGCTTGGACCATATTGACTTCTTCTTCTATTTTCTTTCGAAGTCTACCCATTATGATTTTGAACATATGAAAAACAAATAAACATGTATACAAATGCCTTATAATAGGATATCTTTGTAGAAAGACACATGAGAAAAGTTAACATAATGATACGATACCTCTATTTCTGCTTTTGCGATGCCTTGCTCCAGAGCATGTTTCTTCTCTCTTTTTGACCTTGGTACTTTCTCCTTCTTGCCATCTTTATCATCAGTTCCTACCTCCTCCACCACCACTAAGCCTGCAGGGAGAATGCAGTCACTTTGACATAATATGTCTAAGAGCTGATAAATAAGTGTCAACATTCCAGTCCCTTGTCTATGCTTGCATGACTGCATTCACACAGACAAGAAGACAGGAATAACTAGGAAGCTTAAACTAACAAAAAAAGAAACATCTGAATTTATTCCACTGTTTAGTTTTTATAATGGCTGCTGCAGATCATTTACACTAGGCAGCAAAAAAGTTAATCTGTGTCATGAATCTAATATTAATGACAGAAACACAAATCTGAGATAAATGATGGATACACATATTTCCTGCTTTGCTATGGCAAGTAGTGTAAAGAAAGTACCACAATGTGTTGAACTCTTTTCAGCTGTTAATTAGCTTGGAAAGGAAGGGCAAGATACATACATTAACTCTTTCCGTGCCTTTGGTTCATGTAAGACCCAAAGTCAATTTTGACTTTCGTGCCTTTGGTTCCTATAGTCCTACATGTATTTCTTTTTTTTTTTTAAGTGGTTGAAGAGATTTTTACATATTGCAAGAATATGGCATGAACTTGATTCTGTGTTGCTCCCTTTGGATTTTATGTCAGGGTTTACTTCTTTATTCTTTCATTCTCTTGATAAACTCATAATATTGTACATTTAAATGCTCATGATGTACTATTTATTGTCACTAATAACGGATGAGTCAGACTCACTTCTTTCATCATAATAAACTGGAACAAAACTCACCCTACACATTCCATAACATAAGTTAGGCTTCACAAATACTTTGGTTGCCTGGCATGAATAAAAATTTGTGAAATATTCACTAGTAATTTCTTGTAAACTTATTGTACATTTGGGTGAAGTTCTATATTCATGGAACTGATTCTATTTTCCTTATATTCACCAACAGTTGTGCATGCAGTGTTTTCCAGTATGCCTTGTTCTATGGGCACAATTTTTCCATTATTAGAAGCATTTTCCCAATAAATTTGTGCCAGGTACCATTTTCACAGCTAGATTAACTGATTGGTGCTACTAATAGTTCTCCAGTTATAACCTTAAGGTCAGAATGTTTTGTTTTCAATTTCTACCTGTTTCAAACTGTTTCTTCCTGTTTCTACCTGTTTCTTCCTGTTTCTACCTGTTTCTTCCATTTCTGCAGATTTTTTTTCATCTGACATTCGGATATCTGGTTTTACTTCATCCCCTATACGTGAAGTAGACTCTATCTCCTCCCCTGTCTCAGCTTCAGGTTTTGGTTCATCACTTGCCTCTAAACCAGGTGTGACTACCGTGTTTGATACTTCTGGTGCCATTGATACCTGTACTGAATATAAGAACTGAAAGATAAAAGCTCCAAAATGAGACAATGTGATTAAGAGAAAGAGAAAGGAGGTGCAATTTCATAGACTCTTGTCTGTTGCAGTGCATGTAGTGTGGTTTTTGGTCAGTGGTCACACTGTGTAAGTGCTTATTGAGGGTGGTGTGTTCTGTGCACAACCTGAAGACTGTTTATAAGTTGTTGATGTAGTCTAAAGGGTTGACTTTGACAGGTATGCATATAGAGATCTTCCATTAGGATTGTTAGCCCAGCAGTCCATCCACATCTGCCTGTAGTTGTTTTGCATAATATTTTTTCTCGTGTTGGCGGAGATGTGAAGCTGTGGCACGATACCTCATTCTTTTGCCAGTCTGTCAGCATATTCATTGCTTCTGATATCCATGTGGCATAGTATCCACTGTAGGGTGGTCTTGAAGAGATAGGAAGCGAGCAGGTTTATTGCATCGTATATGTCTGTTGTGAGACTCAGATGCTGGTATCAAATTTTCAGGAGCCTGGAGAGCAGACTGGGAGTCTGAGAAAATAACAAGCTTTTTTGGGTGAGAGGCACTGCTTTTGTATTTGGTGGTGGTGGCTGCCAGGGTTTCTAATATTTGAGTGGGAGACACTGTTTAGTTTTTATAATGGCTGCTGCAGATCATTTACACTAGGCAGCAAAAAAGTTAATCTGTGTCATGAATCTAATATTAATGACAGAAACACAAATCTGAGATAAATGATGGATACACATATTTCCTGCTTTGCTATGGCAAGTAGTGTAAAGAAAGTACCACAATGTGTTGAACTCTTTTCAGCTGTTAATTAGCTTGGAAAGGAAGGGCAAGATACATACATTAACTCTTTCCGTGCCTTTGGTTCATGTAAGACCCAAAGTCAATTTTGACTTTCGTGCCTTTGGTTCCTATAGTCCTACATGTATTTCTTTTTTTTTTTTAAGTGGTTGAAGAGATTTTTACATATTGCAAGAATATGGCATGAACTTGATTCTGTGTTGCTCCCTTTGGATTTTATGTCAGGGTTTACTTCTTTATTCTTTCATTCTCTTGATAAACTCATAATATTGTACATTTAAATGCTCATGATGTACTATTTATTGTCACTAATAACGGATGAGTCAGACTCACTTCTTTCATCATAATAAACTGGAACAAAACTCACCCTACACATTCCATAACATAAGTTAGGCTTCACAAATACTTTGGTTGCCTGGCATGAATAAAAATTTGTGAAATATTCACTAGTAATTTCTTGTAAACTTATTGTACATTTGGGTGAAGTTCTATATTCATGGAACTGATTCTATTTTCCTTATATTCACCAACAGTTGTGCATGCAGTGTTTTCCAGTATGCCTTGTTCTATGGGCACAATTTTTCCATTATTAGAAGCATTTTCCCAATAAATTTGTGCCAGGTACCATTTTCACAGCTAGATTAACTGATTGGTGCTACTAATAGTTCTCCAGTTATAACCTTAAGGTCAGAATGTTTTGTTTTCAATTTCTACCTGTTTCAAACTGTTTCTTCCTGTTTCTACCTGTTTCTTCCTGTTTCTACCTGTTTCTTCCATTTCTGCAGATTTTTTTTCATCTGACATTCGGATATCTGGTTTTACTTCATCCCCTATACGTGAAGTAGACTCTATCTCCTCCCCTGTCTCAGCTTCAGGTTTTGGTTCATCACTTGCCTCTAAACCAGGTGTGACTACCGTGTTTGATACTTCTGGTGCCATTGATACCTGTACTGAATATAAGAACTGAAAGATAAAAGCTCCAAAATGAGACAATGTGATTAAGAGAAAGAGAAAGGAGGTGCAATTTCATAGACTCTTGTCTGTTGCAGTGCATGTAGTGTGGTTTTTGGTCAGTGGTCACACTGTGTAAGTGCTTATTGAGGGTGGTGTGTTCTGTGCACAACCTGAAGACTGTTTATAAGTTGTTGATGTAGTCTAAAGGGTTGACTTTGACAGGTATGCATATAGAGATCTTCCATTAGGATTGTTAGCCCAGCAGTCCATCCACATCTGCCTGTAGTTGTTTTGCATAATATTTTTTCTCGTGTTGGCGGAGATGTGAAGCTGTGGCACGATACCTCATTCTTTTGCCAGTCTGTCAGCATATTCATTGCTTCTGATATCCATGTGGCATAGTATCCACTGTAGGGTGGTCTTGAAGAGATAGGAAGCGAGCAGGTTTATTGCATCGTATATGTCTGTTGTGAGACTCAGATGCTGGTATCAAATTTTCAGGAGCCTGGAGAGCAGACTGGGAGTCTGAGAAAATAACAAGCTTTTTTGGGTGAGAGGCACTGCTTTTGTATTTGGTGGTGGTGGCTGCCAGGGTTTCTAATATTTGAGTGGGAGACACTGTTTTTGTATTTGGTGGTGGTGGCTGCCAAGGTTTCTAATATTTGAGTGGGAGACACTGTTTTTATATTTGGTGGTGGTGGCTGCCAGGGTTTCTAATATTTGAGTGGGAGACACTGTTTTTATATTTGGTGGTGGTGGCTGCCAGGGTTTCTAATATTTGGGTGGGAGACACTGTTTTTGTATTTGGTGGTGGTGGCTGCCAGGGTTTCTAATATTTGGGTGGGAGACACTGTTTTTGTATTTGGTGGTGGTGGCTGCCAAGGTTTCTAATATTTGAGTGGGAGACACTGTTTTTATATTTGGTGGTGGTGGCTGCCAGGGTTTCTAATATTTGGGTGGGAGACACTGTTTTTGTATTTGGTGGTGGTGGCTGCCAGGGTTTCTAATATTTGTGTGGGATACACTGTTTTTGTATTTGGTGGTGGTGGCTGCCAGGGTTTCTAATATTTGGGTGGGAGACACTGTTTTTGTATTTGGTGGTGGTGGCTGCCAGGGTTTCTAATATTTGAGTGAGAGACACTGTATTTGTATTTGGTGGTGGTGGCTGCCAGGGTTTCTAATATTTGGGTGGGAGACACTGTTTTTGTATTTGGTGGTGGTGGCTGCCAGGGTTTCTAATATTTGAGTGAGAGACACTGTATTTGTATTTGGTGGTGGTGGCTGCCAGGGTTTCTAATATTTGAGTAGGAGACACTGTTTTTGTATTTGTTGGTGGTGGCTGCCAGGGTTTCTAATATTTGGGTGGGAGACACTGTTTTTGTATTTGGTGGTGGTGGCTGCCAGGGTTTCTAATATTTGGGTGGGAGACACTGTATTTGTATTTGGTGGTGGTGGCTGCCAGGGTTTCTAATATTTGGGTAGGAGACACTGTTTTTGTATTTGGTGGTGGTGGCTGCCAGGGTTTCTAATATTTGGGTGGGAGACACTGTTTTTGTATTTGGTGGTGGTGGCTGCCAGGGTTTCTAATATTTGTGTGGGAGACACTGTTTTTGTATTTGGTGGTGGTGACTGCCAGGTCTGCTAATATTGCCTGCATTGTCTATTTTCTAGAACGCTGACACATCAGTCCATGCATGAATCCAGTCCTTGGGGTAGGATTCTATGGTCTCCAGTGCACACAGCTTTAGGGTGTTGGGATCTGATGATTTTTCACTAATTTGTTCTTGAGTCTGGTGTTAGAAGTGTGTAGTCTGTGTTTAGTGGTATGTCCGATACTTTTGTAAGTTCTCTAACTTCAGGGAGTTCGTTTTTTTTTTTTTTTTGTGTTTAACTATTCTGCTTTGAGCATTGGAGTTTTTAATTTCAATCTATTATTAATCTTCCACATAACCACTATTCTCTTATGATGGTCTGGAGGCATGCATTTATATCTTTCAACTGCCTGTTTGATTGACTTTTCTTACATATAGTGGCTCTATGTTTGCATCAATTTCACATGCAGCTATGAGTGTTGATCTCATTCCCCCAGTTTTGTTTTGGATTGGGTCTATTTTTTGATGCAGTGACTTGTGAGGTGAAGATGTAATTTCATATATTACTCATCTAACATATTCTGTGTACAGTTGTCTGAGTATTGTTTTACCAGCTCCTCAGATTTTGTCTAGTTATGTATGAGAGTTCTTTGGTGCTCTAACCTGTAGGGGGGAGCTTATAATCTATTACAGATCTAACATATCCTGTTAGAGTACTAGCCTGCATACAGAAATATTGACTTGAAGATTGTTTACTTTAGATGATGCTCCTCAAACACCTCCCCCCACCCTATTTTGTGCCACATTTTCTTACTAGGAGAAAGCCAAAAAGTTAAGTCTGTATATTTTTCATCCAATTTTTCGTGTTTTTAATCTGTTGTGTTGGTTGTATGTTCTTCATTTATATGTACTCATCTTACTTTCTACCATTCTTGTTTCTGCCCACTTTCCTCACTCTTTCTATTTTTTTGTAAAACTGTATCATACACCTCCATCTATTTTCATAAGTTTGATGTAAAAGAAAAAATATATCCATAATCATCATCATCATCATCAGGTGCTGTGCCGACACGTTGGCTTTTATGCTTCTCCTGAGTACACGATCCTTCATGCAGGCCATCAGTTCAGTTAGTGATCTCCTCTCACACCATCTCATCAGACTGTCCAGTATCATTTCTCTTGGTCTTCCTCTTGATCTTCTTCCTTCTGTTTTTCCTGTTGTTATAATATTTTCAATGCCCCCTCTTCTCATTGCATGTCCTATGAAAGTACATTGTCTCTCTCTTATCTTTTTGACAAGATTTTTTGTCTCTCCAGCTCTTCTCCTACATTCTTCATTAGTTATTTTTGTTGTCCAGGGAATTCGCAACATTCTTCTAATAAACCACATTTCTGCTGCTTCCAGTGATTTTTGTGCAGAACTGCCTTTTATCCATACAATCCATACTACAAGAACTTAATATTGAAGAAGGCTGGCTAGTAAAGAAGAGAAAACTTAAATATTTTGGACATAATAAACGTCATGAGAATTTAGAGAAGACAGTCTTGGAAGGATACATAATGGAAAAAAGAAAGAGAGGAAGAGCAAGATGAAGATAGCTGCAAGACATCATTGAAGATCTGTGAATGGATGCATTGGCAGCAGGGCATCTTGCTTACAACCGAGAGGCCTACATGAGAGATGTTAGGGAGGCAAAGTTTCGCAAGGGACATGCAAATGACTGACTGATGCAGAAGTGACTTCAGAACAGAGTCTGAAGATTATTTGCTCTTTTTTTGCATAAATGATGCAGATCACTTCTCTAGAGTCCCATAATCTCTCTCCTACTTCTTGATTATTCTGCTTCTTTTATCAGTTTTAGCTCCTCTTTTGGCAACCCTTATTATTTTAGGATGGTTTACAAAATTTGCAAAGTTTTTCATAACTGCTTTTTTGTTGTTTGGGCCTCAGTTGACACTTTGAAATCTTTAATATACAGGACACATTTTGATCAATGGAATTGCTAAAATACAATGGTGTTTATACTGAGTAAAGTGGTGTTTATACTGAGTACAGTGGTGTTTATACTGAGTAAAGTGGTGTTTATACTGAGTACAATGGTGTTTATACTGAGTACAGTGGTGTTTATACTGAGTACAGTGGTGTTTATACTGAGTAGAGTGGTGTTTATACTGAGTACAGTGGTGTTTATACTGAGTAAAGTGGTGTTTATACTGAGTACAGTGGTGTTTATACCAAGTACAGTGGTGTTTATACTGAATATAGTGGTGTTTATACTGAGTACAGTGGTATTTATACTGAGTATAGTGGTGTTTTTTACTGAGTACAGTGGTGTTTATACTGGATACAGCTTCCTGTGTCATTATTGTGTAAAAAAACATGTACTTTATTTATACAAACATGTACTTTATGTATACAAACATGGACTTTATGTGTACAAACATGTACTTTATGTATACAAACATACTTTATTTATACAAACATGGACTTTATGTGTAAAAACATGTACTTCATGTATACAAACATTAACTTTATGTATACAAACATAGACTGAAGATTTATGAATTTAATATTTTAAAATGCATCATTATTGAAATGTATTTTAAAATAATCATTAAGAATTAGCATTATTAAACAGCAATAATTAATGAACTGAAAAAAAAAATGTCAATTTTTAGAAAAGAAAAATCATAATTTTACCAGTTGGAATCTCATTTCTCTTATCTTGTTTCTGCTCTGCTTGTAATTCTTCATCTGCTTTAGGTCCTGCAGCACCCATTTCATTCTGTGCTGCTTCATCTGCTTTAGGTCGTGCAGTACCCATTTCATTCTGTGCTGCTTCATTTGTCTCTTGTTCTGTATAAGGCCCTATTTCTTCATGTGCTTCATTTTCACGTCTGTCTTTCACAAACAGCGAATCTTCCTTGAAGTTTTAACAATGTACAGTTTAGCAAACATACTATTCTTAAATTTATATTCATGAATGCATTCAGTTTATTCAAATGACTGCAGCCACCATACATTTATTACAAACGTACTTAATGGCTCTATTCATATTAGAAGATATTATGGAAGCAAGAAAATGTGACCTATTTATAGAAGTAGGCAGATGTGAGCTACATGTGGAGGTAGGCAGATGTGAGCTACATGTGGAAGTAGGCAGATGTGAACTACATGTGGAAGTAGGTAAATGTGAGGTACATGTGGAAGTAGGCAAATATGAGCTGCATGTGGAAGTAGGCAGATGTTAGGTACATGTAGAAGAAAACAGGCATGTGCTACATGTGAAAGTGAGCAGATATGAGCTACATGTGGAAGTAGGCAGATGTGAACTATTTATGGAAGCAGCTACACAGTTTCTCTGATTACTGATTCTTCCAGTATTTGAGTGGCCACAATAATAATAAAGTATATTATTCTTGCAGGGTTTTGTCTCTGCTTATTCTATCAGTTTGACCATAATTTTTTCTATTTAAGGTACATACTCAGAATAACTCCATATGGAAGTCTTTTGTCACTTCTTCATGTTTCACTACTGTTAGAAAAATCTCTACAGAGTGACTTTTGTATGTCTATTCTGGTCTTACTTGGGGCATTGCTCCTTCCACAAATTCACACATAAAATTTTGTGGGAAATATAACTGTCACCGATTCTCGCTACATGGTTCAACCATCTTAATTCTCTGTTAGGTTTTGTGATA
Organism: Achatina immaculata; assembly: GCA_009760885.1. Taxonomy (NCBI): domain Eukaryota; kingdom Metazoa; phylum Mollusca; class Gastropoda; order Stylommatophora; family Achatinidae; genus Lissachatina; species Lissachatina immaculata. Next base: position 62,575,807 of record CM019719.1, on the reverse strand, counting down.
ATAAGTGGAAGCTTAGCATACTGCAATACATCCAAACGTTAAACTTTTATTAAGGTTTTTTGTTGCAACCATTATATTTCAATGTTAAATGCTGTCTGCTCGAAGATTAGATGAAGAAATTTGATGTAAAACTCTGGAAATGATTGAATTTTTTTTAAAAATCACTCTGGGAAAGCTTGCTGTGTTTGACATGATTTAAAGCAATATTTCCAAACATAGCTTCTGCAGACACCTGGAGGAATGAGAATAATTTTGTAACAAGTCTAGATTCTGCAGACACCTGAAGATCTGTGAATGATTGTGTAACAAATCTAGATTCTGCAGACACCCAGAGGTCTGTGAATGGTTTTGTAACAAGTCTAGACTATGTATATAGTATACTTGTAACCAGTTTTTAATTAAAATACTAACTGGAAAGAAAGAGTGTACAGAGAGCTGGGAGGTGGGGGAACAAGCTGATTTTTCATTGGATTAACTGGTACATGAGCTGAAGTAGTCTGAGAACTGTTGGTTTGAGCTGTGGATGCTGGTACAGAACATTATCAAGAACAAAACAGTAGCTTTATGGGCCCAAAGTTTCCATTTGTTTGGGGAAAAAAATTTAGCACTCAGAATAAGTAATAAATAGTTCTGAAAGAAGAATATGAATTTACAGTTTTCTGTTTGTCTTCTAAACTGATGACTGTGCAAAATAGTTGTAGTAATCTTGGTCTTTTCAATAGATTTCTTTCATTACCCCCACCCACCCTCTCGTGCTTAGCTAATTAAAGAAGACTCTGAAACAATGATGATCTTTGACGCTGTCGGTGGTAATCTGCGATCGTCCTTTCTAATGCTGATTTTGTTCTGAACTTTTAAAGTTATTTAACATTTAGACATGTTTTAATTCAAAATAAATGTATAAACAGTTCGCTAGTTTGTACTGGTTAGGCGAATCATTCAAAATACATGCTATGTACACTAAAATATTTCAGGTTTGTTTTTCTTCTTCGCGTTTTACGACTGTTTCATGATAGTGTGTGAAAGTATTGTTATTGTATGTGAGATGGTTCCTGGAAAGACTCTTGACAGAGAACCGTCCGGTGAAACGAAAGAACTATCGCAGAAACGCGTATTCTGTTTTGGTTAACTTCATCCAAGAAATGAGAGAAATAAAATACAATAAGATGTGTATAACAAAACAGCAACTTTATGGCCCCAAAGTTTCCATTTTAAACCTCCAGTTCATAAATTCTAAATAGAACTATACTGGTCGACTGGACCTCTAAATTACGGCGAAATTTAATTAGACGATATTCCTTTTATTTTCACTAACCCGTGGGTCAGCCATGTTGTTGCCATTGGAAACGAAATCGCCGTACTAAGAAACAGCGGTTCTAAATAACGCTATGGTATGCTATGTTGTTGTCAACGAAGTTAGCGTCCTTGGAAACAGACAGTCCGGTGCATTTCTGAGCAAATTTCATTTCTAATGGGAAACTCAAGGAACAACGGTTCAGAATAAGACCCCCGCATCATTGCATTCAGGACAGCCCTGTATATGCTCCGCCTCATGCCTCAGCAATCATCCAAGAGTATGTTTGCTAATAATTCCCATCAAATGGTTGTTTTCTGACTCAGTTCAGATTTCCTACCAGCACCCATTGTCCTAGCTCCAGCAATCGCTTCACAATTACATTGTCTTTTTCATTCCCGCTTCTCATTTTCCTGCAGTCTTTCCATGTGGCTTTAGCAATGTCACCCTTGTCCATTCTCAGGCTGCCATTTAATTTACTCTGTCTAGCAAAACCTCTAGAAAACTAAACTGATGACAACTGACAAAACAAATAAGGCAGCTGAAATACATATCAATGAGGAAAATTTGAAAGAAGTGGAGAGTTTTGAATATCTTGGATCACTGCTAACTAATAATGGAGATATAATGAGGGAGATACAAGGAGGACATCTATTGCTCTTAAAAAAGTAAAACAATTAAAGAAGCTGTGGAGAGGAACAGACAGTATTGCAACATATGCCTGTGAGACCTGGACACTTATCAAAACAGCTGAGAAACACATAAATGCCTTTGAATGTAAATGCTACAGAAGAGTTCTCCAAATATCATGGACACAAACAAGTCCATACTACAAAAACTTAATATTGAAGAAGGCTGGCTAGTAAAGAGAATTAAAGATAGAAAACTTGAATATTTTGGACACGTTAAACGTTATGAGAATTTAGAGAAGACAGTCTTGGAAGAGTACATAACTGAAAAAAGAAAGAGAGGAAGACCAAGGCGAAAATCTGCAAATGGATGCATCAGCAGCAGGGCATCTTGCTTACAACCGAGAGGCCTACAGGAGAGCTGTTAGGGAAGCAAAGTTCCGCAAGGGACATGCAAATGACTGACTGACCAAGTCTATCTGCAACATCACTGACATGTACTCCCACATGCCCTGGACAGTAAAATCACGTTAGTTGAACCCACTCTTTTCGAAGCAATTTATTTCACAATCTTACGAAGCATACTTTGTGAATCCGTCACAATGACGCCATGAACCACATCATGGGCAACTAGTCATTCCACTGCCGCCGACACAGTGCATGCGTGAAGTGGTGACTTCAAAAGCTCCCAAGCACTGTATCATTAATCTGCTTTACTGTAGACAACAAAACCTCAACCAATTTTGCTGTTCCGAGGCACTGGGCTATCTGTATGTAAACCGTGTGGGAAGATTCCACAGTGATGCAGGATGAGATCAAGGAACAATTTTACGTAGTAGTGTTTTGTTTTTGTTTTTTTTTCCTTGATGGAATTTTGCATAACAATTTGATTAGTCTTTTCATTCCAAATACTGTACAAATTGGATTAATACCTCTATCTTGGTTTATCAGTCTATGTGTTCCAGAAATATCTCCATCATATGTTAGAAATATCCAAAAACTATTTTAAAATGGTGTGACGTACTGTGCAGTTATTAGGGTTGGTCGTCCTAACTGCATTTAATGCATATTTAATCAGACTGTCGCCTTCTCTCGGAGTAGAGATTGTTGTGGTCCTCACGTCTATGAATTATTTAGGTCACTTCAAGTCTTCAAAGTAGGTAAACCGTAATCCACTCCATATCCTACACAGTTCTGTTTCAATGTCGTCATGTGTTCTGCTGCAACAATACACCGTTACTTCAACATTTAGTTCTCATCTGCCTACTTCCCCAAATAGCTCTCATTTGCCTACTTCCCCAAATAGCTCTCATCTGCCTATCTTCACAAGTAGTTCACATTTGCTAAACCTAACATTCCCCTCTTCCGCAATCATAATCCCTCTGCGTTAAGTTTCACTCCCTTCTCACATAGTTCAGAACCTCCTCACAGCATCAGATTAAAACCCTTCTACCCAAGATATAATCACCTATTCCACCTCTCCCATCTAGATTACCATTGTACCACTCTCTCCTCTTTCGACAGCATTCCCCCCCCCCCCCCCACCTCCAGTTTCCTCATTTACGACCCACCTATTCAGTCAGTCAGTCATTTGCATGTCCTTTGTGGAACTTTGCCTCCCTAACAGCTCTACTGTAGGCCGTTCAGTTGTAAGCAAGATTCCCTGCTGTTGATGCATCCATTTGCGGATCATCAACGATGTCTTGCAGTCATCTTCGCCTTGGTCTTCCTCTCTTTCTTTTTCCAATTATGTACCCTTTCAAGACGGTCTTCTCTAGATTATCATGACGTTTAATGTATCCAAAATATTTACGTTGATATCTGAAGAACTCTTCTGTAGCATTTACATTCAACGGCATTTATGTGTTTCTCAGCTGTTTTGTTGAATGTCCAGGTCTCACAGGCATATTACACATCACAAGTCTCCATTTAAACATTCTCTACACTTCACCATGCGCACTTCTGAACACAGCTTCTTAGAAGCCACAGCTATTTTATTCTAATTTTTGTCCATTCTTATTTTTTAAATTGCGTTCATGTGAATTTATATTTTATCTCTTCTTTCTTCTTCATCTTGTGTTTTTTTTTTTTTAATGATTAAGGTTCATACCGAAATGGCGCAACTGTGTGCTAGTCAAGTAATAAAGCTGTTCCTACTTTTTTCCTAGTTTATATATTTTGTTGTCACAGCTTTATTGCAGTGACTTCGTGTATAGTTATATACTTCTAGTTATATACTTAGTTTTATATCCTTCCCGTGCCGTTAAACGTCACATAGGGCTCGCAAGATAGTTCGCCAATTTTCCCTATTTTTTTATTTTACGAGCTTTTCAACCTCATTAAGGGATTTTATGCATATTAGTTTGGCCTCACTTAACACTGTCCTCTTTAGAGTTTCCCATGGTCGGCCTCTTTTTCTTCGGCCTGTTGTGTTCCACTTGACAGCTTGTTTTGGGATTCTCTGATCGTTTCTTCTCATCACGTGACCAATATGTCCATCTTTTTTTCCTGATCACCCATGAGACTGGTTGTTGTTCACCCATGTCTTATCTCTGCATTGTTCTTGAATTCATTACTTTTATATACTTATACACTAATTATTCTTGTCTCACTTTCCCAGAAAAAGATCGTCTATTTATGATAATCAAACAAGAAGACACAAGATGTTTCTTAATGTTATGATACTAATGAACAAAACAGAAGAGTGTCTATTATCACTGTGAGACAAAACAAAGTATTTCTTATTGTGATACTAACAAACACAACAGAGGTGCTTCTTATCGAGTCCGTTCAAAAATGTTATATCAACTCCTATTTGCTCCAATATTTACTTCATTATCATCAATTGCCAAATTTTATGACAATTACCACCATAAGCATTTCTTTCAGGCAATTTTCAAAACGAAACATTCAGTTAGTCTCAGATTCTTCCTAGTGATGTTAATTTTTTTTTTTTTTTTTGCTCTCATATTATGTGGCTGGTTACATTATAGATGTAATGGTTTTGATGTGTCACTTTCACTCGATGGATCTAAACTGTGATAGTTCATAATTGTGTAGGTTTGAATTATCTTTATGAAAGTTTTTTCGGGGTCTAAATAAAATGATCTGCGTAACTTATTTTCTTTAGTTATAAATATAAAAAATTCAGATTTGACATAGTAAAACTTTTTTTTTCCACTATTTTATCAGGCTGTGCATAGCATTTTTCTCAATGATTCATTACGTTCATGGATGAACACAGAAAAGTATATCCATCTCACCACTTCTTGATGTGTCACATTTTCTGGGACCTGTGACATCTCTAGCTTGATGCCATCATAGTGTAAGTAATGTGAGGAATTATTTAAACCAAGTAAACTATTTCCCAGTTTTCTAAACTCTCTGTAATTTTGCCCCACAAGCATTAAAATATTCTTTTTTTTTTTTTTGCAATTACGTTCAGTATATACTTGCTCCATTGCTTATAATTTCAGTATATATAAGAATGTTTAGCAAAATAAAACATATAGTAATGTAGAAGTTTAAAGTGTTTACTACTGTATTCACCAATCTTGGCAACAGATACAAGACATCTGCATTTCTTCAAGTGCCATGCTGCAAGGTATAGGCAATAATTTCTCTCCACAATTCCCTGTCTTTAGACTCGATTATGAGATCCGCTGGTGACTTTTCCTAGCCACACCGACAGCCCATCCAGTAACTTCTCTCTCTTTTCCTTTTTTCAATTTTTCCAGTTACCACAATGTGTCCTTATATCCCTCTTCTCAGGAAATGTCCTATAAATCTCACTTGTCTGCCTCTGATCTTTGCTATAATTTGAACTCCAGCCTCTCTTAAGACTTCTTTGTTGGTTTTCTTAGCTGTCCGTGATACCTTCAACATCCTTCTTATAAACCACATCTCCATTTCTCGTTGTGCTCTCTTATTCATGGACCATGCTTCACATCCATAAAACAAAACTGGCTCGATGTAACTCGGAATCTTGTTTCCATTGATATGGATCCATTGCAAAAGGTTTTTCTCATCTTCTGGAATGCTGATTTGGCCTGAGCAAGTCTGCTTTCTATTTCGTTGTGACATTTCCCATCAGCTGTTATAATTGTTCCTAAGTACTTGAATCTATCAACTTGTTTCAGTTCTGTGCCATCGATAGTAATGCTACATTTTGGTGGTATTCTTTGCTTTGAGACGACCATCACTTCAGTCTCCTTTTTGTTCAGGCTGAGAGCTTTATTTTTACTTTCACGAACCACGAAGTCCAGAAGAGCTTGTAGCTCCCCTTCACTTTTAGCAATCAGGACTGTGTCATCTGCATATCTTAAGTTGTTAAGGTTGTACCCGCCAACTGACATTCCTGGCATGTTCTCTATATTTAGAATACTCTAAAAGCAGGCAAGAACTAGTTTTGTTTGTTGTAAACATGCACATCCTCCATAATTTGCTGAAAATGATGACCCTTGTTTAAAGAAACACAATAGCTTTTGATGTCTTTTTGATTTGGCAGTCTGCAACCATAGCTGGTCAAGACCCTATCCCATCTCTTTGTTGACACTCCTGCAGCAGGATTACATCTGGCTAACAGGGTAGAGGTCACCATGGCCTTCATGTTGGCAGAGCCTTCTGAAGAATTAATGCACACCTTCTACCTTTTTTAACTTCACTTAAGGGATAAAAAAAACCTGAGGAAACTCAGTCCCATGCCAACACGATATGCCTTACCACCACAAAGAACACCCGGTCCCATGCCAACACGATATGCCTTACCACCACAAAGAACACCCGGTCCCATGCCAACATGATGTGTCTTACCACCACAAAGAACACCCGGTCCCATGCCAACACGATATGTCTTACCACCACAAAGAACACCCAGTCCCATGCCAACACGATGTGTCTTACCACCACAAAGAACACTCGGTCCCATGCCAACATGTCTTACCACCACAAAGAACACCCAGTCCCATGCCAACACGATATGTCTTACCACCACAAAGAACACCCAGTCCCATGCCAACACGATGTGTCTTACCACCACAAAGAACACCCGGTCCCATGCCAACACAATGTCTTACCACCACAAGAACACCCGGTCCCATGCCAACACGATGTCTTACCACCACAAAGAACACCCGGTCCCATGCCAACACGATGTGTCTTACCACCACAAAGAACACCCGGTCCCATGCCAACACAATGTGTCTTACCACCACAAAGAACACCCGGTCCCATGCCAACACGATGTGTCTTACTACCACCACAACACTGGCCACAAAGAACACCCAGTCCCATGCCAACACAATGCGTCTTAACACCACCACAACACTGGCCACAAAGAACACCCAGTCCCATGCCAACACAATGTGTCTTAACATCACCACAACACTGGCCACAAAGAACACCTGGTCCCATGCCAACACAATGTGTCTTACCACCACCACAACACTGGCCACAAAGAACATCAGCTCCCAGTCCTAAGAAGTTAGAAGGCAAGACATGATCTTTTCCTCAGAACAGACAATGTGTCATTCAAGGCTTTACAATTTTTTAAAACAGAATTAGTGAATATATTTAAACGAAAAGAAAAACTGCAGATAACCACACACATACACACAATATGAGCACAGAAAACACTGAACACGCTGGTTTTAAAAAATCCATCAGTTTAATGCAGTAAAACTTCTAGAAATGACAATGACATAAAATGTGTGATAAAAAAAGTCCTGACTGTCACAGCAGATCCAACAAGATCTCCAGCTTCTAATATTCTGAAAAGAGAAACAAGGTTGTATTTGAAGACATCTTAAATTCTCCTTCTCTACCAAAGTTAAAACAGAACATAAGAAGCTAGGATGGCCATGTCAGTCTCACAAACTTCTCTCTATCTCTGATTACATTATCACTATTGTTATACAAATAATATAATACAAATTACTGAAATGTGTAAGAAACAGAAAAGGAGACTCAGGACTGAGGTTTCTGTCCCTGCCTTATGTGCCTGCAGAGTAATGAGGGAAGATTAATAAAAAGCAAACAATATTTATAAAGAGAAGGCCTACAAGTCTTATATTCTGTAGCAATCACATTCAGCAAAATGCTGACTTGAGTAACATATTGCTAGATTACGTCCTGCTATAATACAATCACATGACCAGAAAGAAAACATACAAACACAAACAAGTAAAATGTGCCAATACTTTAGAAACTTATCTGAAAGAAAACTAACATGACAGTGTTAACACTAACAAATCTCAACTTTTCTTTTTTAACCAACTGTAAAAGGATAAGGCAAATTTAAAGTATGGATGTTACAAGTTAATGCCCTTTGACAGGACAGTCAGTTTAAGTTACACTGATATGCAGTCTACATCTACACAGAAGCTGTTGCTGATGACAGTGCAGCCAGCAGAGGTTATATATATTCCCTTATCAGACAAAAACCAAAAGAAAATCTGCCCACAACAAGAAGCTGTGCTGTCATCAACAAAGTGAGAGGAAGCCACAGGCGGGCAATTAACAACAAAATGTATCAGGAGTGATATCTACCCGGCCTAGCGATTGTAAGGATGATAGCCTCCATGCCCTGTACCTCTCTTTTGTGCTTTACCAAAATTTGACTGACCTGTCAAAAAAGATATTAAGAATCTGTTAGAAAACTTTAACACTTAACTGTGTCATTTCATTCTGTACAACACCCATAGCGTTTTTCTTTCTGCCTTTTCTTTTAGAGAAACTGAAAATGTATTTTATCACGTCAACACAGCAATGAGAAGTTACTGAATCAAAGCTGACTTGACCAACAAAAAATGTACAACAAAACAAAAAATAGCTACGAGAGGTGGTTCTATTATAGACAGGACGCATCTAGCAGTTGAGCTTGACTTTGCTACTTACATGTACCAACATGCATACTGTAACACTTGGGGCTTCTACAACTCATGAGTATTAACTACATAAAACTCAAGTGTGAAACAACAATAAACCAACATTCATATACTACCATAAACCCAGTTTTAAAAAAAAATTAATAAAAAAAAGAGATAAGACTACAAATAACTTCAAGAGAAGTCAGACTAGATAAGATGGAGAGTTTGTTTTTTTGTTCCTGCTTGATATGACTGGCAATACAAAGATTTGCTATTAAATTCAAAACTGATGTATCTTTTAGAAAATGACCAGGCTAGAAATTGTATAAAACACCAGTTCACTGACTGTCCCATGCGTGCTATGTAGACTGAAATATGATTTTGTATATTTTTAACAGTCTGAAAGTAATACAGAAAATATGTACAAATCTACATTTAGAAGATTATGTTCTGTCCAAGACTTTGTTTAATGTGTAAGTTATAAAACATGACTTGAATAAATGAACTTTTTAACAAATGTAAATGCTGTTCCCCATAGTTACAATAAAAAGGCACATTCACCATAGGCAGTGTATTACTATAAAATTACAACTATCACAGACATTGTATTACTATAAAATTACAACTATCATAGACAGTGTGTTATTAGAAGAAAACAAAAACTACTGCATATTACTGGAAGGAAAAAAAAAAAACTATCATACCGTGTTACTGGAAGAAAAGAAATATCCCAGACTGTATTACTGACAAACCACCCCCCCCCCTCCACACAAAAAAAAAAACAGACAGTACAGGCAGCCCCAAGAGTTCCAAGAGAGTGCTATTCCTAATCTGTTCATGGATCAAATTTGTACACAAGTAAAACAGTCAAGTAGGTTTGTATTTAATGTCAGTTATATAGTAAAGAGCACGCTTTTCTTTTCATAAGAAAATATTCATGAAACCAATGACCTACTGTAGATGTGCACTGCAAAGCAGCACCTGCTTGTTACTATGACCCAGTGCATACAACTTAAATTTTTAATACAAAAAGCTTCACAAGGGGTGACTGTAGACTGTATATAAATTGTTTACTTGTAACTATGGGACTGGCTGCATATATATGGGGGGAGAGAGAGAGAGAGCTAAAAAAAAAACAACTATCCTTTAGAGTGTATTCTCACTGATCATGTTAACTGGTAAACTGCCAATAAAAAGAGAAAAACAGAGAGAGAAACAAACTTCTGAAGGTTGCTGGTTACCATAACCGGCTTATATGATCAAAATTCTAGAACCAGCAAAATTGGGCCAGTTGACTGATGATGCTTGGTTTGCATGGAATAGAGTCAGTTTTGATTTGGTTTGACATGTCAGCATCTTTCAAGATTAAACCATTCCACAGATAAGGAACGAAAAATGTTTCCACAGATATTTGTAAAATGTGTTTAATTTCACAGTAACATAAAGAAGAATAAGGTACTGAATACTGTCACGACAAAACTGGTATTTCAAAAAATTCTTCATGCAAAGTGAAAGACAGAAGCAACTGAAATCCTGTGTGATCACTGAATAAGAAATTAGTGAATTATTAGAATACACTAAAAAAAAAACAATCTTAGGCAGTGTGTTATTAGAATTCATTCATTTGCATGTCCCTTGTGGAACTTTGCCCCCCTAACAGTACTCTTGTAGGCCACTCGGTTGTGAGCAAGATGCCCTGTTGCTGATGCATCCATTTGCAGATCATCAACAATGTCTTGCAGCCATCTTCGTCTTGGTCTTCCTCTCTTTCTTTTTCCCATTATGTACCCTTCCAAGACGGTCTTCTCTAGATTATCATGATGTTTAATGTGTCCAAAATATTTAAGTTTTCTCTCTTTAATCCTCTTTACTAGCCAGCCTTCTTCAATATTAAGCTCTTGTAGTATAGATATATTTGTTCTTTTTTGTGTCCACGATATTTGAAGAACTCTTCTGTAGCATTTACATTCAAAGGCATTTATGTGTTTCTCAGCTGTTTTGTTAAGTGTCCAGGTCTCACAGGCATATGTTGCAATGGGAAAGATGCATGCCCTTAAAAATCTTATTTTTGTAGTTCTGTCTGTCCCTCTCCACAAATTCTTTAGTTGTTTTACTTTCTGAAGAACGACAGATGTCCTCCTTTTAATTTCCCTCATTCTATCTACATTATTAGTTAGCAGTGATCCAAGATATTCAAAACTCTCCACTTCTTCCAGTTTTTCCTCATTGATACATATATCATCTGCCTTGTTTGTTTTGTCGGTTGTCATCAATTTAGTTTTCTTTGCATTACGATAAAGGTTTTGTTCTTCACTGTTTTTACGATAGACCAGGTACGGAAAAATGATATTGTATTAATAATGGTGTATTTTAATGCAAAGATTGGTACAGAAAGAGCAGAAGATGTAGGATATGTCATAGGGAAATTTAGCACAGGACATAGAAATGAGGCAGGTGACATGAGGCAGGTGACAATCTAACAGCAATTTGCATGGAAAATGAGCTAATGATTTCTAACACACTTTTTAAACAACATCCAAGAAGACTTTACACATGGACATCACCTGATGGGAAAACCAAGAATCAAATAGATTACATTTTAGTGCAAAGAAGGTGGAGATCAAGTATAAGATCAGCAAAAACTTTACCAGTAGACCATGAATTATTAATAGCAGACAAAGATAAAAAAAGACAGTTAGGGGATCAAGACCACACCAGAACAACACGGTATAGAAGTGAAGAACCATTTTGAAACTGTGATGGCTGTACAGGGGGAGATGACACCAGATGATTTGGCTACACAGGCCAGAGATATTTTAATAACAATGGCTAAAGACATGGTTCCAGTAAAGAAAACACAAAAGAATAGATGGAATATAGCAGGCATACTAGAACTATAAAACAATGTAGAGAAATGAAGACGCAATGGAAAGTGACAAACAACAACAAAGAGGAACATAAATCTTTAACAAAAGAAGTATGAAGAAACATAAGAAAAGACAAAAAGCAATACATACAAGATTGTTGTGAAAGTGTGGAAGAGCTAGTGAAATGTTTAAAGAAATGAAGACATTGACGAGAAATGACACACCTAAGCCAAGTGTAATTTATGACAAGATGGGGAATATATTGACAGAGATAGAGGAAATTCTAGAAAGAAGGAATATTACAGAGGAATGTATGAAACAACCAACTGTGAAAGCAGAAATCAACAGTGTGAATTATTACTGGAGGAGAAAGAACCTGAACTGACAATAGAAGAAGTTTTATGGGCAATAAAGAATCTGAAAAATGGTAAATCACCAGGATGTGATGAGATAACAGCTGAATTTATTAAAGCGGCAGGAAAGGAATATGCAACAATCTATCATGCACTATGTAAAAAGATATGGCATTCAGGTATTTGGCCAAAAGAATGGAAAAAAATTCATACACTGCCAAAAAAAGGGTAACCTGAAATTATGCACAAACTACAGAATCGTTGCTCTGATTGGTCATGCCAGTAAAATTCTGTTAAAAATCATAATGGGTAGACTTCGAAAGAAAATAGAAGAAGTCAATATGGTCCAAGCTCGTTTCAGGCAAGGAAGAGGATCAAGAGATTATATTCAATATAAGATTAATAATAGAGAAATGCAGAGAGTTTAATGTGAATCTATATTTATCTTTTATAGACTACTCCAAGGCATCTGATTGTGTACACCAGAAACTTTGGGAAATAATGGGATTTCCAACACATTATTAGAATACACTAAAAAAAAAAAACAATCTTAGGCAGTGTATTATTAGAATGCACTAAAAAAAAAATCTTAGGCAGTGTATTATTAGAATGCACTAAAAACTATCCCAGAATGTGTATTATTAGAAAAGAAAAAAAAACTACTATCAGTGTATTATTCGAAGAAAAAAGCACAGGATAATTGTGAACAGTCTGTACTGTGATATCATATGTAGAACATCAAATACTTTCAACATAAATCTTTCCATAAATGGTAGCACAGAAACAATCTGCACAAGAAAAATAAAGTGAAGTGGGCACACACAGATTTGCTTTCTATATTACAGCATGTATGACACAGACTCTGTGTTGTGGTATCTGAGGAGATTAAACCTCATAGATGAATACGTATTTGCTTATCAAGCCATTACATGTAGTTGAACATGTGTGTTTATCAAGCCATTACATGTAGTTGAACATGTGTGTTTATCAAGCCATTACATGTAGTTGAGCATGTGTGTTTATCAAGCCATTACATGTAGTTGAACATGTGTGTTTATCAAGCCATTACATGTAGTTGAACATGTGTGTTTATCAAGCCATTACATGTAGTTGAGCATGTGTGTTTATCAAGCCATTACTTATAGTGGAGCATGTGTGTTTATCAAGCCATTACTTATAGTGGAGCATGTGTGTCTATCAAGCCATTAAATTTAGTTGAACATGTGTGTCTATCAAGCCATTAAATTTAGTTGATCATGTGTGTCTATCAAGCCATTAAATGTAGTTGAACATGTGTGTCTATCAAGCCATTAAATTTAGTTGAACATGTGTGTCTATCAAGCAATTCTATGTAGTTGAACATATGTGTTTATCAAGCCATTATATGTAGTTGAACATGTGTTTATCAAGCTATTACTTATAGTGGAGTGTTTGTGTTTATCAAGCCATTACTTATAGTGGAGCATGTGTTTATCACAATATTACTTATAGTGGAGCATGTGTGTTTATCAAGTAATTACTTATAGTGGAACATGTGTGTTTATCAAGCCATTACTTATAGTGGAACATGTGTGTTTATCAAGTCATTATTTGTAGTTGAGCATGTGTGTTTATCAAGGCATTACTGACAGTGGAGTTTTTGTGTTTAACAAGCCATTACTTATAGTGGAGCATGTGTGTGTGTGTTTATCAAGCCATTACTTATAGTGGAATGTGTGTGTGTTTATCAAGCCATTACTTATAGAGGAGAATGTGTGTTTATCAAGATATACTTATAGTGAAGCATATGTGTGTGTTTATCAAGCCATTACTTATAGTGGAGAATGTGTGTTTATCAAGATATACTTATAGTGAAGCATATGTGTGTGTTTATCAAGCCATTACTTATAGTGAAGCATGTGTGTTTATCAAGCAATTACTTATAGTGAAGCATATGTGTTTATCAAGCAATTACTTATAATGAAGCATGTGTGTTTATCAAGCAATTACTTATAGTGAAGCATGTGTGTTTATCAAGCAATTACTTATAGTGAAGCATGTGTGTTTATCAAGCAATTACTTATAGTGAAGCATGTGTGTTTATCAAGCAATTACTTATAATGAAGCATGTGTGTTTATCAAGATATACTTATAATGAAGCATGTGTGTTTATCAAGATATACTTATAATGAAGCATGTGTGTTTATCAAGCAATTACTTATAATGAAGCATGTGTGTTTATCAAGATATACTTATAATGAAGCATGTGTGTTTATCAAGATATACTTATAATGAAGCATGTGTGTTTATCAAGCCATTACTTATAGTGGAGAATGTGTTTATCAAGCCACTACCTGTAGTTAAGCATGTATGTTGATCAAGCCACTACTTGTTAAGCATGTGTTTATCAAGCCACTACATGTAGTTGAGCATGTGTGTTGTTCAAGCCACTACATGTAGTTCAGCATGTGAGTTGATCAAGCTACTACTTGTAGTTGAACATGTGTGTTGATCAAGCCACTACATGTAGTTGAGCATGTGTGTTGTTCAAGCCACTACATGTAGTTAAGCATGTGTGTTGTTCAAGTTACTACTTGTAGTTGAGCATGTGAGTTGATCAAGCTACTACTTGTAGTTGAGCATGTGTGTTGATCAAGCCACTACTTATAGTTGATCATGTGTGTTGATCAAGCCACTACATGTAGTTGAACATGTGTGTTAATCAAGCCACTACTTGTTGTTGAACATGTGTGTTTATCAAGCCATTACTTATATTGGAGCATGTGTGTGTTCATCAAGCTATTACTTATAGTGGAGCATGTGTGTTTATCAAGATATACTTATAATGAAGCATGTGTGTTTATCAAGATATACTTATAATGAAGCATGTGTGTTTATCAAGATATACTTATAATGAAGCATGTGTGTTTATCAAGCAATTACTTATAATGAAGCATGTGTGTTTATCAAGATATACTTATAATGAAGCATGTGTGTTTATCAAGCCATTACTTATAGTGGAGCATGTGTTTATCAAGCCACTACCTGTAGTTAAGCACGTATGTTGATCAAGCCACTACTTGTTAAGTATGTGTTTATCAAGCCACTACTTGCTGAGCATATGTGTTGTTCAAGCCACTACATGTAGTTGAGCATGTGTGTTGTTCAAGCCACTACATGTAGTTGAGCATGTGTGTTGATCAAGCCACTACATGTAGTTGAGCATGTGTGTTGATCAAGCCACTACTTGTAGCTGAACATGAGTATTGATCAAGTCACTACATGTAGTTGAGCATGTGTGTTGATCAGGCCACTACTTGTAGTTGAGCATGTGTGTTGATCAAGCCACTACTTATAGTTGAACATGAGTATTGATCAAGTCACTACATGTAGTTGAGCATGTGTGTTGTCCAAGCCACTACTTGTTGAGCATGTGTGTTGTCCAAGTTACTACTTGTAGCTAAGCATGTGTGTTAATCAAGCCAATACTTGTAGTTGAGCATGTGTGTTAATCAAGCCACTACTTGTAGTTGAACATGAGTGTTTATCAAGCCATTACTTATATTGGAGCATGTGTGTGTGTTTATCACGCCATTACTTATAGTGGAGCATGTGTTTATCAAGTCACTACATGTAGTTGAGCATGTGTGTTGTTCAAGCCACTACCTGTTGAGCATGTGTGTTAAGCCACTACTTGTAGCTGAGCATGTGTGTTGATCAAGCCACTACATGTAGTTGAGCATGTGTGTTGATCAAGTTACTACTTGTAGCTAAGCATGTGTGTTAATCAAGCCACTACTTATAGTTGATCATGTGTGTTGATCAAGCCACTACATGTAGTTGAGCATGTGTGTTGTTCAAGCCACTACTTGTAGTTGAGCATGTGTGTTGATCAAGTTACTACTTGTAGATAAGCATGTGTGTTAATCAAGCCACTACTTATAGTTGATCATGTGTGTTGATCAAGCCACTACATGTAGTTGAGCATGTGTGTTGTTCAAGCCACTACATGTAGTTGAGCATGTGTGTTAATCAAGCCACTACTTGTAGTTGAACATGTGTGTTGATCAAGCCACTACATGTAGTTGAGCATGTGTGTTAATCAAGCCACTACTTGTAGTTGAACATGTGTGTTGATCAAGCCACTACATGTAGTTGAACATGTGTGTTAATCAAGCCACTACATGTAGTTGAGCATGTGTGTTAATCAAGCCACTACTTGTAGTTGAACATGAGTGTTTATCAAGCCATTACTTATATTGGAGCATGTGTGTGTGTTTATCAAGCCATTACTTATATTGGAGCATGTGTTTATCAAGTCACTACCTGTAGTTGAGCATGTGTGTTGATCAAGCTTCTACTTGTTGAGTATGTGTTTATCAAGCCACTCCTTGTAGTTGAGCATGTATGTTAATCAAGCCACTCCTTGTAGTTGAGCATGTGTGTTGATCAAGCCACTACTTGTAGTTGAGCATGTGTGTTGATCAAGCTTCTACTTGTTGAGTATGTGTTTATCAAGCCACTACTTGTAGTTGAGCATGTATGTTAATCAAGCCACTCCTTGTAGTTGAGCATGTGTGTTGATCAAGCTTCTACTTGTTGAGTATGTGTTTATCAAGCCACTACTTGTAGTTGAGCATGTATGTTAATCAAGCCACTACTTGTAGTTGAGCATGTGTGTTAATCAAGCCACTCCTTGTAGTTGAGCATGTGTGTTGATCAAGCTTCTACTTGTTGAGTATGTGTTTATCAAGCCACTACTTGTAGTTGAGCATGTATGTTAATCAAGCCACTCCTTGTAGTTGAGCATGTGTGTTGATCAAGCCACTACTTGTAGTTGAGAATGTGTTAAGCCACTACTTGTAGGTGAGCATGTGATTTATCAAGCCACTACAACTGTGCAAATCTGGAGATGTTAGATCTTACTATAACTACACTGATTCAGGTTGCCGCTAAAAGTGATGGGTGGTAAATGTGAAGGTCAATGCAGCTCTTAGCCACAACAGGTTTTATGTACATATTACAGCTAATGTCTTCACAAGATATAACAACAATGTGAGACAGTTAAAATATCTTGAAACACTGGGGATGCTTGAGGGTAAAGCAACTAAACTCAAGAGCTGACTGATGTACTATCAAGCTCCACAAGTATTAGCTTAGGTCAGATAGTTATAACCAACATTAAAATCCTTTCAGTTTGCCTACAGAACTGACTGCCACCCTAAAGCATTCCCATCATTAAGTAGGATGGAGTGATGATCAAAATGAGTCAAGTCACTCACCTCCTCCCTGTCCATAGCCCCACTCATCATAACCTTTAAAATTATAAACACAGCATTGTTACATAAGCTGCAAAACTAGCCTCTTCTTACTGTTGATTCTACTACAGGAAAGACAGAGACAAGTTATGACAAACTTAGCCAAGGCAAGTTTAAGATTCTACTACAGGAAAGACAGAGACATGTTATGACAAACTTAGCCAAGGCAAGTTTAAGATTCTACTACAGGAAAGACAGAGACAAGTTATGACAAACTTAGCCAAGGCAAGTTTAAGATTCTACTACAGGAAAGACAGAGACATGTTATGACAAACTTAGCCAAGGCAAGTTTAAGATTCTACTACAGGAAAGACAGAGACAAGTTATGACAAACTTAGCCAAGGCAAGTTTAAGACAGTAAAAAAAAAGAAAAAGACATGATCCTACTTTTCTAATTTGTTTGTAACTCCCTGAAACTATTTTAAAAGGAAAAAAAAAGAAAGGCCGTGAAGAGTTGGCTTAAAATGTGAATACAATTTTGCATAAAATAAAATGTATCCATTTATGTGAAAAATCTTCTGAGGCTGGACAAAGAAAAGTTTGGGTGTGTTCTGTAAGACAAGTGACGTAACTGTCGCTGTGTTATCATGTTCTAAGAATTACAGCTCTAAGAACTCAATATCTAAGCTCCTTTACAAAGAATGGCAGACACTTTTACTGAAACTGAATACAGCTATATTACTGTCTGTTCAATCCTATAACTTGTATATCACATTCCAATCTAATGTGGATAATATGGTGGTCCTAGCTTAAAATTGATCCTGTAATTACTTCTAAAAAAGATCATTTCACAGTATCATGCTGGTTGTGGGTATGATGAAAGGACTGAAGTAATTTTTTGCTGTTAATAATCCCATACCAACAGCTGTCAATCTATAATTAAACACCTCTGGAGATATATCAGTCACCACACAATCTTCTTTCCAATATCGTTATTCACTTCACAAGAAGTTCAATTGATAAGCTGCCATGATACAAGACTAGCAAAAACTGCAACACTACACACTATTGCTCTGATCACACTTTCACTGATAAGCAATGCCCCTTCTCTCAAAATGCCAGATTTGCCAAATTAAAAAAAAAACCTCATAATTCACCAGACACTCATCACAAAATTTGTCATTCATAAAACTTGTGCCAGTCTGACATAAGTTTTGCTCTGATATTACATCATCACTCATAACCTCTCACTGTTTCCGCTACAGCACACAAGTACTTACCACCACCATATCCGTATCCATAATTCTGGTCATATCCACCACTGTTCCAGCCGCCATATCCTCCATAGCCACCACTGTAATAGTCACCACCATAACCACCATAGCCATAGCTCTGATCATAGCTGTATCCACCATAGCCGCTATAGCCCCCATAACCCTGACTATATCCATATCCACCCTGGAATCCACCTGAAAGAAATTTATATTCCAGTACATGTTCATGTCTTCAGCCTATACAATTATTAACATTCCTCTATCAACAGCTGCAGTTGTTAAGTGCCAGAGTTTTGTTTGTGAGAATTTGTCCTTTAATGTTTGATGGACTGACACATCATCACATCTAATCTTTGTATTTGTATGCCTTTTACTCCATCTATCCATCTTTTTCTAGGGACATCACAGAAACAATATGTCTCTGCCTGGAGGAAGCTTAAACCCGACTGTGATTTGTCAGTGAAACATGACAGCTAAAGTCATCTAAGACTTTCTATTCTAATTTTGCTTTTACTTGTTCCTAAGAGACCACTAGCTGACCCCACTACTGCCTTCTCAATGCTGGGCATTCATTCCAACAACTGAGAATTTCAAAGAATTGTGGAAATTTATCATATAAAAAAATTAATAACCTGTAGGACATGACTATGAAGACCTAGCTACATTGAAAAAAAAAAATCCTCATCATCATCATCAGATGCCGTGCTGACTGGCGTTGGCTATTATGCTTCTCCAGAGTACCTGATCCTTCATGCAGGCCATCAGTTCAGTTGGTGATCTCCTCTCACACCATCCCGTCAGACTGTCCAGTATCATTTCTCTTGGTACTCCTCTTGATCTTCTTCCTTCTATTTTTCCTGTTGTTATAATATTTTCAATGGCCCCTCTTCTCATTTTTCCTACAAATTAAATTAAAGAATAACAAATAATTACTTCTAAGGACACAAACATCAATTAACACAAGACACTGTATCCCTACCACCACGACCACCTCTACTGCCTGGTCCGAAGCCTCGACCCCTAGGTCCACCTCTGACAACAGCACCACCAGGTGGAGTCGCCTTCTTCACCTCTACCTGCGCAAATACACAAGAACAAATGCTGTCAACAATCTTTCCATATATTCAAGACAGCACAATCACATTTGGGACATATTTTATTTATTTCTTCCATTTTTATGCTGATAAAACCTTGCAAACTGTTATTTTGACTTTTAACAAAAGCTCCAACATGACAAACAATAAATGAGGCTGCTGCAATTACTGTCACCATTTTCTTCACTTCAGCTACGACCAGTTTGCAAAATTTCATATTTAATATCTGCAGTTCAACCGCAACAAATTTATGGAGCCATACAACAAGCAAATGAGCTGTTGGAATGACAAACATCCCTCAACTTAATAGTCAAACCTGAAAACAAACACTGCTTTATATACTTTTACCTGAAAAAACAATATGAATCTAAAGGACCAACAGCAGGTGGCAAATTTCAAAATAAGTTTAATGTCCCAAATATGTTTGCACACAGGTTTTCTTTAAATACAGTAAACAAAATTAGAAACAAAAAAATAAAAAAAAAAAGATCTTTAGCATTAACATATGCTGGTAAATTTTGTTCATTAAACTTGAAATCCATCATTTGTTGGAGTAAAGAAATAGAAAACAGGAGACCTGTTATGTTATAAACAAAACAAATAATGAATTAAAACTCAAAAGAGTTGTACGTTATTTTTACATTTTCTTTGGGAGCAAGGAAATAAATGTAAACTGTAAAAGTTGAGAGACCACGTAAGGGTCTTTGTTTACATTTATGAGCTTAGATCAACTTATTTGAGTTTATGGTACCTCACGGCCCACATCACTCCCAGCTCCTTTGTTCCACGAATTCTGTGTCCTGCGGGAAGTGCAACAAAATCAGCTTCAATCGCAGTTTCAAAACTATACACAGATGTAAAAATCTGGATAGATTCATCATGTGACCATTTAGTGCAAAGCCCAGTGGAGAGTGTTTATACTGTGAACAATTTAGGTCAAGCAGAAGGCTTAATATCATCATTTCTTGCTGATGTTACACTTGAGTTAACTCACATCTGGTGAAAAACAAGGCTTTACAAAAAATTCAAAATTTGCAGTTCTCTTACATTTACCAACCATTAAAAACAGTAGATTATGACACTTAAGGCAAATGACTAGAACTCTGAATACTTTACCTGTTGTGCGCCAATCTTGTGGTTGGTTTGCTCCAAACATTTCTTCATTGATGATGCCTTCTTGAACTCTACAAAACAGAAAGCTCTTCTCTGTTCTTTGGTTTTATCAAATGGAAGCTCCAGTTTTTCTACCTACAAGAAAATCATGAATCACTTATGAATGAATATTTTATTGCACATATGTCATGCCATCAATGTTTCATCCTGCTGTTGTCCTGCATGTAGCGACACCAAGTTCTTCTTATCCAGACAGGATGATGGTGACAATGAAAGCCATCTGCCATGTCCTGGACATGTGCAAGTTATGGTGATGTATCATCAGACTCCTTAGTGAGCCTTGGACTCTTGTTATACAGCTGGCCTGTATCTCCAGCATACTTCCAATAAACAGATCTAGGGTCTCCCTTGGCTAAAGTTTGCTGTCACAAGTGACATCAAAACAGCTGCCTCTGCTGTTACACGATTCATTATGCATAAAGAAATAAATTATGCTAATTTTAAATAACACAAATATTTCTGATAAAATCAACACGGGTTAATTGTATACTACAAGTCAAAGAACAAAACTGAAATAACTCAATGTACAGTGCATATTTACATCTTCCAACAAAAATCTCCCTACTTCAAACTATAAATACTCACAGGACCAAATGTTTCAAAATAGGCTTTCACTTCATCTTCTGTAATAGCGGGGTCTAGTCTTCCCACAAACACTTTTTTGTTGACCGGTCTGGGGTTGGCTCGTTTTGGATCAATTGTTCTTCCGTGCAATTTGTGTTCTTTTTCTGCTAAAACCTGGATGTTAAAAAAGCCAAATAACCTACCGGACTCACAAGAGCACAAATTTATGTTTTCTGAATGCTATTTACATTATTTTTCACGTCTTCACACAGACGCTCATCTTTTTTTTTTCCCTACTCACTTCAATCAAAGATGTATACAAACTGCTTGCACATTCTTGCTCTTCACCCCAGTATCTTGTGCACCAAAAACTGCCTGCACATTCTTGCTCTTCACCCCAGTATCTTGTGCACCAAAAATTGTATGCTAAATATTAACAGAATGTAAGAGAAATATCTCACAGAGCAACCCAGTGACACAGGACAAAATATTTTCTTACAGCTAAAAATACTACGAACGAACTTTCTATTTTCAAGGGTTAAGAGTTGGGTATGCTGGTTCATCTTACATTCTACGCTTTATCTCTCAATTTTCTATCTATCTTGAACATCCTAATCTCTCAACTTTCTATCTGTCTTAAACAGCCTATATTTAATCTCTCAACTTTCTATCCATCTCAAACATTCACTATCAATGTAAAATAATTATTATTTGAGCAAGCATATAGCATAATAATAAATATGAAATGAACAATTTGCATATAACATGTAGTCCAAACACTCCATAGTATATATAAATAAAACAATACAGATGTTTTACATTCTCACACATTAGTTACACACAAATCGAAAACCAAGCCAGCAAAGCATGGTCTTCAACACATGAGGATAAGACTTCTATCTGATGAACAATTATATATCCCAAAGAGAGAAGATGCTTACACATGGTAAAATCATAGAAGTATGGCAGAGGGCAATGAAAACAAAGGAGACCAGAATAAAAGAAAGCACAGAGGATGAACAATCCAGCCATCACACTTTCTCAGTAGCGTCAGTTCTTTATGTGAGGTGAACATTATCTGTGAACTGGTTCTCAAAAGCGTCAGATTTTTATGTGAGGTGAACATTTTCTGTGCACTGGTTATCTATGATCAAGAGATAGCACTTAATTTTTTCACTCTATGTTGTTATGCAAGCCAGCATTCCGCGAGGAGGCAGTACAAGGTGATGACAATGATCTTAATCTAACCACATGAAGATTTTATCTCAAGTTCAGAATGTCACCCTTGACAATTCTATGTCAAGATTTCTTAGTTAAGCAGCTCATTTCAAAACAAATACAAATTACACACAAGAAACAGAAAGGAATGTGTAATTCATATAATAAATTACCTATAATAAACTTAAATCGGAAAAAAAAAAAAAATTCACTCATGCTCTCATCTTACTGAGAGATGTCAGCCTGGCATCATGCAAGCCCTCATCTTACGGAGATGTCAGCCTGGCATTATCCAAACCTCATCTTACTGAGATGGCAGCCTGTCATCATGCAGCCCTCATCTTACTGAGAGATGTCAGCCTGGTATTATGCAAGCCCTCATCTTACTGAGAGAGATGTCAGCCTGGCATTATGCGAGCCCTCATCTTACAGAGACGTCAGCCTGGCATTAAGCAAGCCCTCATCTTACAGAGACGTCAGCCTGGCATTATCCAGGCCCTCATCTTACGGAGATATCAGCCTACCATGATCCAGGCCCTCATCTTACAGAGATATCAGCCTACCATGATCCAGGCCCTCATCTTACAGAGATGTTAGCCTGGCATTATCCAAGCCCTCATCTTACAGAGATATCAGCCTACCATGATCCAGGCCCTCATCTTACAGAGATGTTAGCCTGGCATTATCCAAGCCCTCATCTTACAGAGATATCAGCCTACCATGATCCAGGCCCTCATCTTACAGAGATGTTAGCCTGGCATTATCCAAGCCCTCATCTTACAGAGATATCAGCCTACCATGATCCAGGCCCTCATCTTACAGAGATATCAGCCTACCATGATCCAGGCCCTCATCTTACAGAGATATCAGCCTACCATGATCCAGGCCCTCATCTTACAGAGATATCAGCCTACCATGATCCAGGCCCTCATCTTACAGAGATATCAGCCTACCATGATCCAGGCCCTCATCTTACAGAGACGTCAGCCTGGCATTATCCAAGCCCTCATCTTACAGAGATATCAGCCTACCATGATCCAAGGCCCTCATCTTACAGAGATGTTAGCCTGGCATTATCCAAGCCCTCATCTTACAGAGATATCAGCCTATCATGATCCAGGCCCTCATCTTACAGAGATGTTAGCCTGGCATTATCCAAGCCCTCATCTTACAGAGATATCAGCCTGGCATTATCCAATAATGTTACTTTCAAAACATATGCTGAAAACCAGAGAATTAGTACATCTGTGACAGTGATTAGCACTGATGTCTGACAACGATAAATTTTACACATGTCAGGAACATGCTATTTTCTATCACTGGACTGTGACAAAAACCTTATCACAGCTAATATATTTACCTTGTCCACTGATTCTGTTGCTGAGAAGACAACAAAACCAAAACCTCTGGACTTCCTTGTCTCTAGATCTGTCTTGAGTGTGCAGTTTGTGACCTCACCAAACTTTTCAAAATACTCCCTGAGATCCTCTGGCAGAACAAAGTATGGCTAACAATTTTAACCTGCAATGCTTTGAAGACCTCAACAATGTGTATACTTTATGTATATAAAACAAATATTTATTTCACTTTAATTAAGCTTATTACAACTATCCTGGTAGTGAAACATATTGTAATCAAAATTAATAACACAATGCAACAGTCCTCTTCTAATATCTGAATAATAATTTTAATGATCAATGAGTGCTGTCTAAAAAAGGATGTAACAAACATGAAATGCAATTCTGGTGGGTTGGGCTTGGTGCTATGTGTGACAACAGTAAGGTCTAATGCCCAGCCTGTGTTCAGATTCTACAGTCCACAGACAGATAAGTCTAATGCCTAATGAGACTCATGAGGCAGTGCTATGGCTGTTGTTTGAGGCTTGTTAAGACAAGATGTCAGCCTGGCATTATGCAAGCCCTCATCTTACTGAGACGTAAGGGGTTACATCCGCCCTGATTACTGCAGCTATCCGGGAGCTCCAGTAGACTCTGCCTTGACCAGGGAATATAAATATGAAATAAAATAGAACTACTTCAGCATTCAACTTCATGGACTGAAGGAACCTGGCCAAGTTCTCTGTTTTAAGATGTGAGTTCTACTCATAAACAAAAGATAACCAAAACTGTCTGCACTGTCAGCCTGGAGTGTAAACCCTATCTTGTGAATGCAAGAATAACTTGATGTCAAAGCTTACTTGTTGTTGTTTCCCAGCTTAATCCACCAACAAAAAGTTTCCTGTTGATAAATTTAGAAATGCAAGTCTTGTTATTTAACAATTTACATCAGCCTGTGTAAGAATCTCTCTCTCTCTCTCTCTCTCTCTCTATGAAGGCTTGAATAATACAAAATATTTGACCAAAACTGACTTAGCACTTTGAAGGGGCAAATCTTGTGCTGTAGTATTTATATTTTGAAGCAAAGAAAAGAATTACTGTTTGAAATCACACTCACTCACATGAAGTAGACTACTGTCTTACAAATACAGCATTATTCATTTTTCCCCAAGACATCAGTTCTGACTTTCTTCATACATTTCTCATTCAGAAAAAAAAAAGGGAATATGTATCTACTATATAAAGTCAACATTAACCTCAATGCTATGCTCTGTAGTGTTGTTTCTTGCATGTTATTACACAGCATACATTTCAAAATACTCCCTGAGATCCTCTGGCAGAACAAAGTATGGCTAACAATTTTAACCTGCAATGCTTTGAAGACCTCAACAATGTGTATACTTTATGTATATAAAACAAATATTTATTTCACTTTAATTAAGCTTATTACAACTATCCTGGTAGTGAAACATATTGTAATCAAAATTAATAACACAATGCAACAGTCCTCTTCTAATATCTGAATAATAATTTTAATGATCAATGAGTGCTGTCTAAAAAAGGATGTAACAAACATGAAATGCAATTCTGGTGGGTTGGGCTTGGTGCTATGTGTGACAACAGTAAGGTCTAATGCCCAGCCTGTGTTCAGATTCTACAGTCCACAGACAGATAAGTCTAATGCCTAATGAGACTCATGAGGCAGTGCTATGGCTGTTGTTTGAGGCTTGTTAAGACAAGATGTCAGCCTGGCATTATGCAAGCCCTCATCTTACTGAGACGTAAGGGGTTACATCCGCCCTGATTACTGCAGCTATCCGGGAGCTCCAGTAGACTCTGCCTTGACCAGGGAATATAAATATGAAATAAAATAGAACTACTTCAGCATTCAACTTCATGGACTGAAGGAACCTGGCCAAGTTCTCTGTTTTAAGATGTGAGAGTTCTACTCATAAACAAAAGATAACCAAAACTGTCTGCACTGTCAGCCTGGAGTGTAAACCCTATCTTGTGAATGCAAGAATAACTTGATGTCAAAGCTTACTTGTTGTTGTTTCCCAGCTTAATCCACCAACAAAAAGTTTCCTGTTGATAAATTTAGAAATGCAAGTCTTGTTATTTAACAATTTACATCAGCCTGTGTAAGAATCTCTCTCTCTCTCTCTATGAAGGCTTGAATAATACAAAATATTTGACCAAAACTGACTTAGCACTTTGAAGGGGCAAATCTTGTGCTGTAGTATTTATATTTTGAAGCAAAGAAAAGAATTACTGTTTGAAATCACACTCACTCACATGAAGTAGACTACTGTCTTACAAATACAGCATTATTCATTTTTCCCCAAGACATCAGTTCTGACTTTCTTCATACATTTCTCATTCAGAAAAAAAAAAGGGAATATGTATCTACTATATAAAGTCAACATTAACCTCAATGTTACGCTCTGTAGTGTTGTTTCTTGCATGTTATTACACAGCATACATTTCACTTGCTGTTACACAGAAAGATACTTCAGGTGTTATTTATACTCCAGGATGTGTTCGTGCAAATGCCACTGAATGTTAATGCTATATAAGTGTCCTTTAAATATTATGGACAAGAAAAAAAAAAAATATCCATACTACAAGGACTTAATATTGAAGAAGGTTGGATAATAAAGAAGATTAAACAGAGAAAATTTAAATATTTTGGACATATTAAACACCACAAGAATTTAGAAAAGACAGTCCTGGAAGGGTACATAATGTGAAAAAGAAAGAGAGGAAGACCAAGCCGAAGATGGCTGCAAGACACTGATGATCTGCGAATGGATGCTTCAGCAGCAGGGCATCTTGCCTACAACAGAGAGGCTTACATGAGAGCTTTTAGGGAGGCAAAGTTCTGTAAGGGACATGCAAATGACTGACTGACTGATGTGTTCATGCATGCACATCCAACTGGTGGTTGTGAAGCTGCTATGAAAACGTAATTTATTTTATTAATATTGTTATAAAATGAATTACAGATCTACAATCCTGTTTCTCTTTGCATCTTTCTGCAATCTCCCTCTAAATGCAAGCTGGTGATCTTTGCAGTCAATGCTGTGAAGATGTTGAGGCATAGCATAGTACTAGCGTGGGAGCAGGTTACCGCAGCCGTTTTTTCAGTCCCAGAGTACAGCTAAAAAGCAGGAAGTGTGCAATGCTTCTTTAGCAGATTCCACCACCATGGAGACTATGGTGATCCCTACTATTAGCCAGAATAGACCTGTTACTGGAGGTACGAGAGGTGTGACAGGGTCCTGGTCACCTATGGTTTGCTAACTTCGGCACATCAACTATGGGTCACTGACTGCCTAATCAGACAGTGTCTGCGCCGCTCCCCCCCCCTTCCAATCTATGATCCAAATCACAGCTAAAACTGATTGTGCAGTCAGTTATAAAATCACTGAAGCATGTTATGTAATTTGGCAACAGCTGGCTCATTTAAATCAGCGAATCACTTGTCTCTGGGCCCTTTGAAATTGACACTGCTCTACCCTTGAATTACGTCTATTTGATCTATTCTGCCGATCTTTATCTAAGCTCCTTCTCTTCTACCCCTCATCTGTATACTTCCTCCACACCTTCAGTGTAGTCAATCAGTTCCCATGTCTTAATATAGCATTTACATCCTTTCCAGAACACTTCTTGACACACCTTTATACACATCGCAAGGTGAATGACCCAGCATCTTTCTTCTGTTCACATTTTCTATACAGCATACATATAAATGTAGCCTTTCTCTGCTTTTTGTATTTCTTCTTCCTGTATGTTTTGTATGAATAAGGCGTAAACTAAAACACACTCTGTGCTCTGCTGAATGAATGAGTTATTTCTATCTTGTTTAAAATAAGTCTAATTATTTTATAACATTGCTACACAGAAACAAGTTTTATCATTTTACTTTATGTATGCTGTGAACAGAGAAACAAGTTTTATTATTTTACTTGATGTTAATACAGAAACAAATTATATTATGCTGTTACAAAGAAACAAATGTTATCACTTTACTTATGCTGTTACAAAGGAACAGGTTTCATGACTATTTATACTTCTAAACTTCTATTTCTGCAAACTTTACATAAGAATTAAGACATGTAAAGGTTCAAAGCTCCCACTTCAGTGTCAGAGAATTCAGGACTGTCTCCATATATGCTCTGCTGCAGCATCCATCCAAGAGTATGTTTGCTAATAGTTCCTATCAAGTGTTGGCTGTTTACAATGCATTTTCTGCCACAGTTCAGAGTCCCTGATAGCACCTTTAATCTGCCCTAGCTCCAACAATCTCTTCACAGCTACACTGTTCTTCCCACAGAAGCATCAAAACAAGGTGTTGGTATGCAGCAGAAAAAAAGGAACCATTGTGGGTTTTTTTTTTTGTTAAGAGGGAAAGAGAAGCAGAGAAACATATGGCATGAAGAATCAACTTTAACCTTCTGAAACAAACAATGTGTCACAGTGAGTATTCTAATAAGTGAGATAGGGCACCACATAAGATCATGTTTCCCCACGTTTCTCTACTATTTCCGTTTTTTTTTCAATATCTGCAATAATTATTTACCTTATGTGGCAATGATATGTATTTGTGGCATATGCTTATGAACATATTTTTTCTGTATATAAATTCTATTCTATTCCATTCTTGCTGCTCACTTTCTTTGTCTGATATACTCACTTTTACATTTCCACGCCGGACCAAGCACAAACTGATTAGATTTTCTACAGCACATTAGTCAATGTGTAGAACTGCAACCATAGTTATATATAATATACGTTCATGTTATAAAATATGTGAGTACATGAAACATTAATCGCATTCACAGCATCCTACTGGGTGAAATATTTCGCTATTTTTAATTTCTTATGACTAAAGAGAACACTAAATGCCGCCATATTTGTTCCCCTTCTGTAATACTCACCTGTCGTCATCTCCGTCCTCGTTTTCATCAATAGCCATTTGATTTTCAGCATTATCGTCTGCATTTTCTGTGTTACCGTTTTGCCCGTTAAACTGATCGATTACACTGTCTTGCTGCGTTTCATCTGCCATTGTTCTTTAATTACAAGTTTAGTTGGAACGACTATCCACTAACCCACGCTCGGTAGAGAAGCCGGCCTCTTTTTCACGCAGGTCACGTGGCTCATTATGCAGACGTAAATCTCGTCTTTGCGTTAAGTACCTGAAATAAGGACACAAAAGGAAAAAAAAGAAATAATTATGTTTAAAATGTTTCTCTCGGCAATTTAACATGATTGATTCTAAACTTTTTACTACAAGTTAGCGTGCAATTAGGTTTCAAATATGACGTCATTGCCGTGTGGGAGTTTTTTTTGCGTTTTTCTTTCTTTTAGAGAGACTTCCACCACCAATGACGTCATGATATCAAATGGCATCTTTACTCTTAGATGTCGAAGACTGCTAGTGCTGTTGTAGATGGATGAGTGGTTGTCAGTGAGAGAAACAGCTGATGTGTGCCCCATCCCACTTCATTGTGCCCCTCATAACATTAGAAGTTTTCCTGGAGGATCACATTATTATTATTATTATTATTGCCACATTATAACAGAAAGATATATTTTCCAGAGCAAATATCTCAACACAGCATATGGTCATACAGACATTTGAACTAAACCAGCGGTTCTCAGACCCTTTTGCTGCACGGCCCACATTTAAAAATCAAACATTTTTGCAGCCCACTAATAAAGTTCTTTATATTTGCATGGTATAAATCTAATTTGATAAAGTATTATGTAATATTTTCTCTACATGTTTAACTGCATATTCATTGCTACACAAACGTTCTTTTCATTTACCTTAAAGATGTCAATGTTTCTGGTTGGATAAAATGTCTAGTCTGGCTGGAATTTGTGACAAACACACTCGAAGATCATTCTACACGTTCATTCTTGAACGATATTTGGTTTTCATGGCAGTCAATGCAGAAAATGAAACTTCGCATAAATAAGTTGTTGAAAAAGATAGAAGAATTTTCATCTCCAGGACTCACAAAAACGGATATTTCAGCGAAACAGTGCACCAAAGGAAGAGATATCCACAGCGGGGTCGTTAAATTTGATTTGTAATATGCGATCACTAGACAGTTCTGCTAATTCTTCTTGTGCACAGCCGGTTAGTTCAGGGAATGCACACTGAAAAGGATTACGAATCCAATATATGCTTTAATGTCTTTGGGAATGAAGTATTTGCCAAAATATTCAGCAAGAGATGTCTGATGCCCTTTTATTTACACAAGTGACCCATTCCAGAATCTCGCCATTAACTTCATTACTCTCTATAAATTCACAGAATAAGTAAAACATGTCTTGTGATTTGTTCTCGAGTCGCGTGCGCCAAAGTCGTAGTTTCTTCTTAAAGGCTGCAACTTTGTCGTATGTCTTGAGTATACTGGCATCTTTCACCTGCAGATGACATGTTCAAACTGTTCAAAAGGCTAAAAATGTCGCCAAGGTATGCCAGCATGGCAAGGCACTTAATACCAGGGATCTGACCTGCCAGGTCGAGATTGTGTTCTGTCAAAAACTGCAACAATTCTAAACGAAGCTCAAACACCCTTGCAAGAACTTTTCCTCTGGACAGCCAGCGCACAGCCGAGTGCAATAGGAGGTGCTTGTGTTCTGCATCTGACTTAATACAAAGTTGAGCAAATAATCGACTGTTAATTGTTCTAGTTTTTATGAAGTTTACAATCCGAACACAGTCTTCGAGTACAGATACCAGAGTTTCTTTGAAGCGAGTCCTTCACGATGGATCATGCAATGGCTACCTACAATCTCGGGTGACACTTAGTTTATGCCAGTTACAACACCACTGTAGCGGTCAGTCACTATGGCAGCACCGTCGATGCAAACATTGATGCAATTCGTCCACTGCAGTCCAAAAGTTGTGAAAAAATCATGTAATGAAACAAAGTATGGATCATTTTATCGACTTCGACACGAACTACATAAACTGGAAGTGTCTTATAAAAGATGGCGGCATGAGAAGAGTTTAATATACTCCACATCCTATTTTCAAGAGTTTTTTGGTTTTTTTACAAGTATCAACGTTAACGTCGTCTCGATCACAGGGACTTTCGCTGCCACTGTTATCAATTTGTTTTCACGAAATCGAAGACTTACGTTTCACAATCAATCCATTTTAGCGCCTAAAATTATAAAGTTTAAACAATGAAAAAGGATGTCCGAATAGTCTCCACGATCACTACGTGGGTAACTGGAACTCGTTGATTAATCCCTTTTAGGCTTCTCGGTTGTGATCAAGATTGCCTGCTGCTAATGCATCAGTTTGCATATCATCAATGATGTCTTGCAGCCATCTTCGCCTTGGTCTTCCTTTCTTTCTTTTTCCCATTATGTACCCTTCCAAGATGGTTTTCTCTACATTACCTTAACGTTTAATGTGTCCAAAATATTTAAGTTTTCTCTCCTTAAATATTCTTTACTAGCCAGCCTTCTTCAATATTAAGTTCTTGTAGTATGGATATGTTTGTTCTTTTTTGTGTCCATGATATTTGAGGAACTCTTCTGTAGCTTTTACATTCAAAACCATTTATGTGTTTCTCACTGTTTTGTTAAGTGTCCAGGTCTCACAAACATATTTTGCAATGGGAAAGATGCATGCCCTTAAAAATCTTACTTTTGTGGTTCTGTCTGTTCACCTCCACAGCTCCTTTAGCTGTTATAGTTTTTGAAGAGCGATAGACGTCCTCCTTTTAATTTCCTCATTGTATCTCCATTATTAGTTAGTAGTGATCCAAGATATTCAAAACTCTCCACCTCCTTCCAATTTTTCCTCATTGATACATATTTCATCTGCCTTGTTTGTTTTGTCAGTTGTCATCAATTTAATTTTCTTCGCTTTAAGATAGAGGTTTTGCTCTTCACTATTCTTACGGACTGGCATTATAAGTTTTATATATGTTTTTAATTATGTTTTATATTTTACTTATGTTTTAAAATTAGGTTTTTTTAAACTAGCAAGCACAAATTCAATACAGTGTATTCCCGCCCACTGAAACACTCAAGAAAATGAAGACACAGACAGGCTAGCAAAGGAGGATGGAAGAATGCGATAGACGGATAGAAATACAACACACGAAGAACAAATAAACAGATTGAAAGTCATATATAAAGACAAATGGATAAAAGATTTGAAAGCATAAACTGATGCCAGAAAAGAGCAATATACACCACATCATCCACAGCTGCCAGCTACATAACCCACTCAGACACAGGACGTGCCCAGACCTACCCCCTACATGAGAAGCTTTAAGGCGGCGCCGAAAACCTGACATGAACAGCCGCATTTGTGAGAGAAACTGATGTAGAGGTCTGAGTGAACGACGAAGAAGGAGTGACACACAATAATTAGTGTACAAGCATATAACTACACGCGAAGCCACTACAGTAAAGCTGTGATACCATAATGTATAAACTTATCTTATATCTTATATCCTTCCCGTGCCGTTAAACGTCACATAGGACTCGCAAAGTAGTTCACCAATAATGTATAAACTAGGAACAAAAGTAGGAACAGCTTTATTACTTAACGAGTGCACAGTTGTGACATTAGGGCGGGAGCCTTAATTAATCATACAAAAACATACAGGACGAAGAATCAGAGAGAGAAGATAAAGTATAAATTTACATGAATGCTATGTTTAAAAGAAACAAAAAAAAAAAAAATGAAATAAAGTGAATAGAGCACTTAGCTGTAATTTGTAAGTAGCCGTGGCTTGCCTGACGCTGTGTTAAAAAATGCGCGTATGGTGGAGTGCAGAGAATATTTAAATGGGACTTGTGATGTGTGATAGGTGGGTCTAACTGAAGGTGGTGGGTAGGGGAACCGTGGAGGGGAGAAAGAGTGATACAATGGTAACCTAGCCGGGAGAAGGTGAAATATGTGATTATAGTTGAGTAGAGGGGTTGTATAGACTTCATAACGAAAAAATGCTGCACAGGTAACACAGATATTGAATAGGTACATGGGACCCAACTAGAAGATCTTGATTTTGCTGATGACATAACTCTTATTAGTAACAATGTGAATTCCATGCAAGAAAAAACAGATAACCTGTCTTCACTGGCTAGCAAAATAGGACTTGAAATTAACAAGGACAAAAACAAAAATAATTAAACTTCCCATTAATCAAAATGGAAAAATTCACATAGAAGGGACAGATGTTGAAGAAGTCAATCAATTTGCATAGCTTGGCAGCTACATAGACCAGGATGGTGACACCAGAAAGGAAGTTAGAGTTAGAATTGCAAAAGCAGCATCGATCTTCAAGAATCTTGAGAAAATATGGCATTCAGAAGTTATAAGCACAAAAACCAAGTTAAGACTATTCAATTCAAATGTAATATCCACCTTCATTTATGCATGCGAAAGCTGGAAAACAACTAAAGAAATAGACAAGAAATTAGACTCTTTGGAAAACAAATGCCTAAGGAAAATACTCGGCAGCAAGAGGAACGAATTCAAGAACATTGCAGAGATAAGACAGATGACTGAACAACAACCAGTCTCAAGGGTGATCAGGAAAAGGAGATGGACATATGTTGGTCACGTGATGAGAAGAAACAGTCAGAGAATCCCAAAACAAGCTATAAAATGGAACACAACAGGCCAAAGAAAAAGAGGCAGACCGCGTGAAACTCTGAAGAGGACATTGTTAAAAGAGCCCAAATTAATAGACATAAAATTCCTTGATGAGGTTGAAAGACCCCCGTGTGGTACCCGGGATCTGCAAAGAATAGGACCACTGTACCCTACCACGCATGATCGTAAAAGGCGACTAAGGAGGGTTCAGCATAGGGCCAGCAACCCTATCTGGTAAAAAAAACTATCAGACTGCTACACAAACGGAAGCAAGGGAAAAAAACAAATGCAGGTGGAAGGAGAACTGAGCCCATGAAGGTTGTGGATGAAAGCCAGCCACTGGACGTCCCCAGCCCGACTGCAGACCTCCTGGAACCTAAACACAAGATGCAAATAGGCAGCTGGAATGTACGAAAACTAAACCAGACTGGAAAACTAGCACAAACCATCAAGGAAATGCATAGATATAAACTAGACATACTAGGAATACAAGAAGCAAGATGGACAGGACAAGGCAGAAGGAAATTAACAACACAGCACACAGAAGATACAATAATATGGTCAGATAAAGAAGATCTTCATGAAGGAGGAGTAGCATTGATTATAACAAAAGAAGCATCAAGAGCATTGCTGAAATGGACCCCAATAAATGAGAGATTATTATATGCACGGTTCAACTCAAGATTCACGAAGCTGTCTATTATAGTTTGTTATGCACCAACAGAAGCAGCTGAAGAGTAATTAAAAGAAGATTTTTACAACACCCTCCAAGCAACAGTAGAAACAATATCCAAGCATGATATGCTACTCATCTTGGGCGACTTCAATGCAAAAGTAGGTTAAGGAAATGAAGATAGAAGAAGAATCATGGGAAGAGAAGGAATCGGAGAAATCAATGAAAATGGAGAAAGACTGCAGTTTCTGTGAAGAAAACAAGATGACCATCGGAGGAACAATTTTCCAACACAAAAACATCCATAAGGTGACTTGGAGGTCACCAGATAAAACCACAGAAAACCAAATCGATCACATACTAATAAACAACAAGTGGAAACGGTCACTACAAGATGTGCGAGCAAGGAAAGGAGCAGATGTAGTAAGTGATCACAACCTTCTGGTAGCAAAAATAAAACTAAAATTAAGGAAAGCCAAAATCGGAGAACACAGAAAGATACATTTTGATACAAGAAAACTGATAGACCAGCAAACAAGAAATGAATTCTCAATATTACTTAAGAACCGCTTCAGTGTCCTACAAGACGAAGCAGAAATGTCCATATTAGAGTTCAATAAAACACTACAGGAAACAGCAAAAGAGGTGCTGGGATATCGGAAAAGGAGAAAAGAGGAATGGATAAGCGAGACCACACGGGAAAAGACAGAGCAAAGAAAAGAAATCAAGAAAAAAAAATTACTGAACACCAAATCACAACGGCTTAAAGAATGAGTTTTAAGTAATTATGCACAAAAAGACAAAGAAGTGAAGGAATCATGCCGTCAAGATAAACGTCAATATTATGACAACTTAGCAGAAACAGCAGAGAAAGCAGCATATACAAATGACATGAAAACCATATATAAAATCACAAAGCAGATGACAAGTAACTTCAACACAAGATGTGAAAGTGCAGTAAGAACACAAAATGGACAACTGGTCAGTGGAGAAAGAGAAAAAATTGAAAGATGGAGGGAACACTTTAACACCCTACTAAACAGAACACAAGCAGCACAAACAATAGACATACCTGAAGCAAAAACGGAACTAAACATCAATACAGGACCAATAACAGTAAATGAAGTAAAGGAGGCGATAAAGAAGCTAAAATCAGACAGGGCACTAGGTGAAGATGAAGTGACTGCTGAGATGTTGAAAGCAGAAGAA
The DNA here is from genome assembly GCA_009760885.1 of Achatina immaculata. Lineage (NCBI taxonomy): Eukaryota > Metazoa > Mollusca > Gastropoda > Stylommatophora > Achatinidae > Lissachatina > Lissachatina immaculata. The sequence goes on along the minus strand of CM019719.1, from coordinate 62,540,376 downwards.
ACAGAAACACCAAAACAACTTTGCCGGATATTACAACAAATTTGGGATCTAGAAAAAGCCCCAGAGGAGTGGAAAACTGGGCTTATAGTAAAACTACCAAAGAAGGGTGACCTCAGAGATTGCGGGAACTGGAGAGGCATTACCCTACTGCCACTCACCAGTAAAGTATTTTGCAGAATAATCATCAACAGAATTGTACCAACACTTGAGGAAAAACTTCGGAAAGAGCAGGCAGGATTTAGGAAAGGAAGATCATGCATAGACCACATATTTGTACTTAGACAAATATTAGAACAGGCAAATGAGTGGCATAGCACAACATATGCATTATTCATAGATTTGAGAAAGCCTTTGACAGTGTCAACAGAGATGCACTGTGGAAAATCCTAAGATGGCATGGCCTCCCCTATAAAATAGTTAATGTAATCAAAGCCCTATACGAGGGTTTTCAGTGCAAAGTAATCTGTGGAGAACATACCTCCAGCAGCTTTAGGGTACAAACAGGAGTGAAACAGGGATGTGTACTATCACCAACATTATTTATCTTGGCAGTAGACTGGTTAATGAAGGAGGCAACATCAGACAAACGCAGAGGATTACAATGGACCCTTGACACAGTGCTGGAGGACCTTGACATTGCGGACGACATTTGTCTATTATCAAGCAGTCACAAAGATATGCAAGATAAAATAAACAAGCTAACTCAGAATGCAAACAACATAGGACTAAAGATCAACGTAGGAAAGACAAAGTTAATGAAGCAAAATGTGAACAACAGAAATGTACTCAGAGTAGATAACAAGTTAGTGGAGGAGGTCAACGAATTTGTATACCTTGGCAGCAGAGTAGTAGAAAATGGAGACAGCACAGAGGACATCAACAGCAGACTTACTAGAGCAAACCAGGCTTTTGCAATGCTGCAGACTCTATGGAAATAAAAAAAACTAAGCATAAATATGAAAATCAGGATATTTAAGAGTAATGTTCTAAGTGTACTACTCTATGGAAGTGAATGCTGGAAAATCACCAAAACAATAGAAAACAAGTTAAATTCTTTCCAGACTAAATGTTTACGAAGAATTAGAAAAATATTTTGGCCAAACACCATAAGAAATAACATCTTATTAGCAGAAATGCAGATGAAACCACTGACAACAATTATTGAGGAAAGACGCTGGCGATGGTTGGGACATGTGCTCCGAATGACTGACAACTCACTACCAAAAATAGCACTAAGATGGACACCACAGGGGAACAGAAGTAAGGGTAGACCAAAAGAGGCATGGAGAAGAACAACAGAAAGGATGTTGAGCAATAGAGGGCTCACCTGGGCAAGAGCAGAAAAAAGGCAAAGGACAAGCATTTGTGGAGGACCCTTGCGGAAGCCCCATGTGCCCTAGGCACTTAAGGTTCAGAGAGAGAGAGAGAGAGAGGTTGAAAGACTCGCCGAAGACAAGAAAAATTGGCGAACTAATGCAAGCCCTATGTGACGTTTAACGCCACGGGAAGGATATCAGATAAGATAAGAGGCGTTGTAATGTGATGCAGTTGTAAACTGTGCTGGTGCATAAGTTACATTTTTATAGATAATTGGGGAGGAATATTTATCCAGCTGTTCCAACAGCCCCCTTGGCAATGTACTACTGTACTGCGTGGCCAAGATCTAGCTTCCCCATCCTGACCGTCAACCCAGGTTCTCCCCTCCCAAGTATGCCAGTGATGCATCAATCTATATTAATCCAAACACATGACATCAACATGCAATACCAATTACCGAGTCAGCATATTAAATATACAACAATTTATTAATCTTCACTATACATATCGTAGTACACAACAACTGACACTACATCCACAGGACATACAACATATGTCAATCATAACGGTAACAAGACATGATATCAGTATAATAGATTTCTTATCATGTTCTTAACTAGGACTGATGGACCGGTGGTCCTGGGCTCTCCTGGCCTACAAGTAAGTGGCACTATAAATCTAATTATGCCATCGCACTTTTATCCAACGCAGCCAATGCTTTCACGGTACACCTCTATATCTCCACGAATCACTATGTGCCAATGCACTTCTTCATATATCCACGAATCACAATATATATGTGCCAACGCACTTCTTCATATATCCACGAATCATAATATATGTGCCAAGGCACTTCTCCATGCAGATACAACTGCTATGACCCACCTTCCTAATCTCAACGAATTACAATTTTGCTAATGTACCAAATCACACAAAAGTCGTTGCTGTGACACAGCTCCATATCCTCGAATTCCAATGTGCTAATACACTTCTTCTGCAGCTCCCACTGCCATATTACAGGTCTTCTCATAACATATATATAATATCCACACGAATGAGAGCATATTATGGTAATAGACATGTGTCCATCCAATATAACGATCATCAACATGAATCATACAGAATCTCAAGATCAAAACGTGAATTACATAAATCCATATCACAGCGTACTACATAATACATGATCACACTTTGAGGTCGGCTCGGGCTAAGTATTCCATCACACCATAAGCACAATATGAACAAGATCTTGCCCGGCCACTGCCTCTAGCCAACTGCCTTCCTCGCCAACGCTTTCTTCGATATATATATATATATATATATAGATCCTTCCACCGCCAGATCACGTGAACGATGACGCTCCTCCCAAGGTCGTACACACCATTGAGCGTCGAGTGATCGTTTACACAGTGAAGAGGTTCTTAACTACGTGTAACAAATGAAAAAGGAGTGGAACTTAGTGGGGAGGAATTATAATTAATTATAATTGTGGAAGAGGAGAATGTTAGGTGTAACTGAACAATAAGTTCAAACGATGTGGTTCCAGAGTCCCATATTCCTGAAAGTAGGGGTTCTTAAGCACTAGGCTGCTTGTGTCATCTGTGTGACATTGTTTGATGGCTATCACCAATAAAATCAGATTTGCTTCTGTAGTTGGGGCCATTGGAATGATTCGGGATTGGTTTCGAAGCATGCTGGGTGATATCGTACACATGTTTCTGCATGTGGTTTCCTAATCTGAGGTCAGTTTCACCAATATAAATTATCCTGCATCTTTTGCATACAATGACATATATCACAAAGCAGGACTCTCATGTGAATCCCTCATGGAGATTGAGGATAGTTTTGAGAAAGGTGATTGTTTTCGTTTCCCAGACTACAGGACAGGTAACACAGCGAGAGCAGTTACATTTTCTAGCGCCAACATATTCAAGGTTCTGCTTTAAGTGGCTATGGACGAGGATGCTCTTAAGATTTGTTTCACGTTTGTATGCAAATAAGGTTAAATCAGAGAAGATGTCGCGTGTGTCGGGGTCGAGTTGGATTAGTGGCAGATGACGATAAGGAATTTTCTTAACCATCTGATCATGTGAGTGAGAAGGAAGTACTAATTTAACTCTGTCAGATGGCGTAACAGGTTTTTTCCTGAATGCTTTTTTGCGGCTCACTAGATGGATACGATTGAATGCTTTCCAAAGGACATTTTCTTGGTAGTGACGATGACGTAAAAATTCTAATAATTTGTTGGACTGATCTATAAAGTTCAAGTTATCCTGACGTAGGCGGCGAAGACGGAGGAGTATGGAATGGAGTCCTTACAAGCTTCAGGATGAGAGGAGGTGCAAAGTAAATAGGTGTGGCTGTCGGTGGGCTTGTAAAATACAGAGGTCGCAAGCCTGTCTGTGGAAATAGATATTTTGATATCTAAAAAGTTGATAACTTGTCAGAAATTTCATAAGTGAATTTGAATATTAAGCTTATTTAACTTATGAAATTTCTGACAAGTCTGTCAACTTTTTAGACATAAAAAATCTATTGCCACAGCTTATTGCAAGTTACAGCTAGGTGCTCTATTCATTTCATTTCATTTTTTATTTCCCTTTTAATATAGCATTCACGTAAATTTATACTTTAATCTCCTCTCTCCAGTTCTTCGTCAAGTGTGTTTTTGTATGATTAAGACTCATGCCGAAATGTCACAACTGTGTACTTGTTAAGTAATAAAGCTGTTCCTACTTTTTCTTAGTTTATACATTTTGACGAAGAAGAAGATACTGCAGTACGACTGGGTATCGCTTAGCTGAAAAGAACATCACTTGAACATGGGAATGGCAAGGGTACTGTACTCTTGTTCCTAGTCGGTTGCTTGGTTACTGAGATGTGAGTTCTAACGGTCAGTCAGTTTTCAGCCCTGCTATCTTTCTTCCTATAAGAAATTCATTTCGTGTTTTCATCATCTATTCTTTGGGACCTGTTCACAGACATATTGTATCAGTCACAAGTATCACATTTATTCATTACATTCTTTGAAATTCAGTGTTACTTCACTTGTCTTCCTGTGCTTTCCCCATCCCACCCCCTCACAGTGCTCAGTCTTAGCTTCTCCGAAAAGTTCCCTTGCCCCCAAAGCTTAGTGGCTTTGCGCAAGTACAATTAAATAAAAAGCAATGAAATAAAATCCTGCATGGAATGTCAGCGTGTGAAACGAAGACTGCAGTGCTTAGCTTTCGCCAGCCTATAAAATCATACCGGTACATGCTCAGATAGTTTTGTCAGTTTCTAGTAAGATATCAATTTCTTAGCAGCTCATTTTCGTACCACACGAAGGAGATTCATTTAAAAGTCCACACAAAGTGAAGAAATGTTAATGTCAGGATACTTCTTCTTCTTCTTCTTCTTCTTCTTCTTCTTCTTGTAACTGTGAGCTGGTGTTCTTTGCATCCGATGCTGTGAAGGTGTTGAGGTACAACATCGTACTGGCGTGTGAGTGAGTGCAGCTAAGAAGAAAGATGTGTGCAATACTTCTTCAGCAGACTCCACCTCCGTGGGGACTATGGCGTTCCCTGCCTCATTAGCAAGATAGGCATGTTGCCGGGGGTACCTACGGAAAGGTGGGTCTGGGTTTTGGTCAGTTATGATTCACTAACCCTGATGCTAACATATCAGCTATGGTTCACTAACCCTGATGCTAACATATCAGCTATGGTTCACTAACCCTGATGCTAACATATCAGCTATGATTCACTAACCCTGATGCTAACATATAAGTTATGGTTCAATAACCCTGATGCTAGCACATCAGCTATGATTCACTAACCCTGATGCTAGCATGTCAGCTATGATTCACTAACCCTGATGCTAACATATCAGCTATGATTCACTAACCCTGATGCTAACATATAAGTTATGGTTCACTAACCCTGATGCTAGCACATCAGCTATGATTCACTAACCCTGATGCTAGCATGTCAGCTATGATTCACTAACCCTGATGCTAGCATGTCAGCTATGATTCACTAACCCTGATGCTAGCATATCAGCTATGGTTCACTAACCCTGATGCTAACATATAAGTTATGGTTCGCTAACCCTGATGCTAGCATTTCAGCTATGGTCGCTGACCCTGATGCTAGTAGACCAGCTATGGATCGCTGACCCTGATGCTAGTAGACCAGCTATGGTTGGCTGACCTTGATGCTAGTAGACCAGCTAGGGATCGCTGACCCTGATGCTAGTGGACCAGCTAGGGATCGCTGACCCTGATGCTAGTAGACCAGCTAGGGATCGCTGACCCTGATGCTAGTAGACCAGCTAGGGATCACTGACCCTGATGCTAGTAGACCAGCTAGGGATCGCTGACCCTGATGCTAGTAGACCAGCTAGGGATCGCTGACCCTGATGCTAGTAGACCAGCTAGGGATCGCTGACCCTGATGCTAGTAGACCAGCTAGGGATCGCTGACCCTGATGCTAGTAGACCAGCTAGGGATCGCTGACCCTGATGTTAGTAGACCAGCTAGGGATCGCTGACCCTGATGCTAGTAGACCAGCTAGGGATCGCTGACCCTGATGTTAGTAGACCAGCTAGGGATCGCTGACCCTGATGCTAGTAGACCAGCTAGGGATCGCTGATTGCTTAATCGGACAACATCTTCGCCCCCGAACCTGTTATATAATATTCGAAAAAAGTTCTTATTTGTTTTGTTTTGATATTTTTATACAGTCTGAAATTTAACTTTCTTTCATATACCGGAAATAAGGTGCTCCAAGCCACTGTCTCTTAGCAACAAATGACGCCGCTTCCCGCAATCATCTTTTGGCTTTGTGCTACAGCTTCATGAGCAGACTTGCGTGGAAATTACCAAATACAACATTTTTTAATGTATGTAAAAAGGTAATATTACTGAAGTTGAAACTTAAGAGCAACTTTAATTTTTGCTTTAAATATTGTTCAAGATTCAAAAGGCTTGCTGCGATATTGTGGCTGTCAATTTTTTAAAGCGAAGACATTGCTTAGTGATATTCATATAAACGTTAAATAAAATTAATTTCTGATCTTTCAAATTATTTTGTGGATGCATTTAAGTGGAAATCATAGGCAACTGGAAATATCTAACAGACTAGGAAGTTTTTTTTTTTAGGCTCGATTTTCTTCTTAAAGTGTAATCTGATCTGATAATACTTAAGTATCTGAACTTTCTCCCAGTGAAGGTGACAGACAATGACAGCTGCAGCTGTGGCATCAAATGTGGAAGATGCCATCCGTACCTTGGTAGAGACCAAAAGGGTCCGTGTTAATGAATTCTTCCAAGATTATGATAAGCTGCGATCAGGATATGTAACTGGTAATAGGAGAGCCAGAAATGATTGTCGTATGTGTTCATGCAGATAAACTGATTGTAATGTGTGTATATGTGGTAGATTGACTGTAGTGAATGTACATGAAGTAAAGTAGTTGCATTAAGCGTACAAACATTAAAGTAACTGTAGTGTGTGGATGCAGTAATGTGTTGCAGTAAGTGTGCATGCAGCAAAGTATTGTAGTGTATGTACATGCAGTAAAGTTGTTTGTAGTAAGTGTAAAAGGGGGTGTGTAGTTATTGTTTGTACATGCAAATGTATAACCTCCCCTATAAAATCTCCTTGGACATTGTGATTTGTACATACAGTCAAGTTGTTTGTGTAAGTGTAAAAGGGGTGTGTGGTTATTGTTTGAAAGTGTACATGCAAATATATAACCTCCCCTGTAAAGTCTCCTTGGACATTGTGATTAAAACAGCTGGACATATGTATGCATTATGAAGCAGTATCAACACACACACACACACGCACGCACGCACGCATGCACGCACGCACAGTGAAAACTGGCAGCATCTACAGTGAAAAGAAACAATAACCCTTTTTAGACAGGGCACTGCAGATTTAAAAGTCACGTGTGTGATAAGTTAAAAATAGGAAACAGGCCAGCCTGCCCCTGCATATATCCTTCAAAACTACAGACTGTGTCAAGAGTTGAGGCACAGCTGTGCTCCTTGGCTATTTCAGTGAAAGAAAAATTAAATGGAAACCAACAGCAAAACTCACATGAAGTCAAAATCATTGTCTGTGTGAGATTTATGTGTTTATCAATAAATTGTATCAAGATGTAACAAATATATAGACAAGTGTCTTCATCTCAAGATGTAAAAGACATTTAGAAATGTCTCATGATTACATGGAAGTGCAAACAAACCTAGGTAGAGCTAAATATAGTCTTTTGTTTGAGTAAATTTCCTCATGCGAGCGTTCAGTACTTCATTAATAAGCATTTTTAAAAAAAAAAAATTAGGTCAGATGCCTTCAGTTAAAATTCCCGTATGACTGGAAATTAATTTTATACCCAGGCAAGAATTTTTAAATTTGTTCTCTCCTATATAGTAATATAATTAGTGTTACCATCTGCAGTGCCACAGTTTTTTCGATGTCTTTGGCAAACTCTGTCCGTGAAGTTGAATGAAGAAGAGGAGGCTGCTCTATGCATCAAATATGGATTGCAAGACGATGGAAAAATCAACTACAGGCAGTTTTGTGATGTGATCAATGTGACATTTGATCCTAAAAATGTTTATATTTCACCACAAAGTCAGAAACTTGCACCCTTGGAATAGTGAGTTCAGTATTAATTAGTTATTTTTGTTAGATATCTTTACTTTTGCTGTCACTTTACCCTCACAGAATTTGACAAGCAAGGATACCGATGTAAACTGGGTCATTGCTTTTTTTGTTTTGCTTAACACAAGAGCTACTTCTGCTGATATTTTTCTGGTTTGTTGTTCATGTTATTTCAGTACTACAATCATGGTGCACAAGTGGAAAACATCACAATGACTCTCCTTCAGAGAATTTAGTCAAAAGAAAATAAATGTCTGGATTATGTCAACAGTGAACCACAGTGACATCTTATATTTGAAAATGGTACAAAAAACAAACTCAGATTTTTGTTTGTCTAAAGGTATCAATATTACTTATTAATATCAAATTTTCAAAGAATTAGTGTAATTTTTAAAATGTAGTGTTTTGAATGCTTTTGAATAAATGCCTTTGAATGTAAATGCTATAGAAGAGTTATTCAAATATCATGGACACAAAAAAGAACAAATATATCCATATGACAAGAACTTAATATTGAAGAAGGCTGGCTAGTAAAGAGGATTAAAGAGAGAAAACTTAAATATTTTGGACACATTAAACGCCATGATAATCTACAGAAGACAGTCTTGGAATGGTACATAATGGGAAAAAGAAAGAGAGGAAGACCAAGGTGAAGATGGCTGCAAGACATCGTTGATGATTTGCAAATGGATGCATCAGCAGCAGGCCATCTTGCTTATAACCGAGAGGCGTACAGGAGTGCTGTTAGGGAGGCAAATTTCCGCAAGGGACATGCAAATGAATGAATGAATGAATGAGTGTTTTGAATAAAGTATGTAATATCTTTTAAGAAAGAAACTCTGATTGACTAGAAAAAAATATGTCACTCACCTCTCTTTTAGCCTTGGGACACTACGTACCAAATGCCCACTCACGGTGGATTCTGAGGCAAGACTTGTTGAAATACTACGCCGCTTGCAGCAACACTACAAAGTCCGAGGGATAAATCTGCAAACCCAGTATGAAGATTTTGACAAACACCACAAAGGCATTGTGTCAGAAAGTCAGGTCAGTATCTATCTGGCACACATTTTTCAGTTCATGAGAGAAAATAATAGCATCTGTGACAATCCTCTCTGTTCTGTATCATTTACTTAATATTTTACCAGCACACATTTATTTGTTTCATCTCTTCTTCTTTTCTGCATTTCTCTTCATCATTTTCTGACATTATAGACAGAGTAGTACAGAAGCAGGTATTACAGCAAGAACTGAACAAAGCTACAGTAGCATTTATACAGCTGAGAAACATTTGGAAGGTCAAGAAAATAAACAAAATTTAGGCTGTTCAATACAATTGTCAAATCAGTCTTGTTGTATGGACCAAAAACATGGACAACAATAACACCAAGAGACTGCAGACCTTTGTTAACACCAGCCTAAGGAAGATTCTTTAGATTAGATGGCCAGATAACATAAGCAATGAAGTGCTATGGTAAAAAAACAAGCAAACCCATAATGAAAAAAATGATAAGGAAAAGAAGGTGAAGATGCATAGGAAGGGAGGAATGAAGAAAGGAAGAAAGGAAAGAAGGGAGGGAGGAAGGAAAGAAGGAAGGGAGGGAGGAAAGGAGGGAGGGAGGGAGGAAAGAAGGAAGGAAGGAGGGAGGAAGGAAGGAAGGAAGGAGGAAGGAAGAAGGAAGGAAGGAGGAAGGAAGGAAGGAAGGAAGGAAGGAAGCTGACATTTTGACTACTGAGGATAATGTGAATGAAAGCTGTAATGACTAAATGGCATAAAATAAAGGAGACGTATGGGCCAAAATGTCAAATAAGAGAAATAAGAAAGAAGAAAAGACTTATGTTGAGGGATGTGACTTAAGAACAGTAAGGATAAACAGATCACAGTTTGTAATGTCTTTTGTTTTCTTGAATTTTTTTATAGGATATAAAATGCAAGCAACTTAAATTCTGATTTGTTCTGGGCCAAATTATTCAAATAAATTTATTTAAGAATCTAAGGAAGCCAGAAAAATACAAGTAAGAAATGGATGTAGGAGAGTTTTTTAGATTTTGCCAGAAGTCTGAAGAAAAGTCAGCTTGTAACTATTGAACAATATATAGAATCAAACAGAGCATCTACAGTAGAAAATAGATCAGTCTTCTTCTTCTTCGTTTGCAAGAATAGATCAGTAAGCAAGGCTGTACTAGGAATGTTGGAGGAGAGGTAAGAAAATATTTATTCAGGAGAATGAAATGAAAACCCTCCATCTAACCTGATCTTGAGCCTCCTTTCCTATTTCCCACCTTTATTTCTCTTGCATTTTAAGTTTCTGTATTTTTTATTCTTCTTTGTTCTTCATTTTTCCAGACAGTCATCTTTGGTCTCAGAAACTTTGCTGTTGTTCTCACATATCTTTTATTTCACTGGGACCACAAACAATCACAAATGGAGACTGGAGAGTTCTGTCTGAAAAGTTCACCTCCATAAGGATCTGGGGTTCTGTTAAGTCCATTGCTTGCCTTGGTTATCTTTTTTTTTTTTTTCATGTTCCCTACATGTCCAGCCTCTATCCATCTCTTTGTTTCACATCATTCAGGCTTTACTTGTAGCTCTTTAGGAAATTTTTATAGCTAAAAGTGCCTGTGTGTCTTGTGGGTCCTTGATTGTGACTTAGTAATGAACTGTAGCTCTATAGTCTTGTAAACATCCTTTATTATGTTCTTCTTGTTGTTTTCCAGTTCTACAGAAATTTTCCTGGTCCTAAAGACACAAGTGAGGAAGACATGAGAACTCTGATAGAGAAATATAGTGATCCCATTCACCAGGCCTGGTAAACTACCTCAATCTTCACCATGACATTCTGGCAGTTCACAAGTTTGTGCAGCAAGAGAAGGACCCTGTGCTTCCAAAACAAGATGGCAATGTTGATATGGTTTCCTTGTTTGTAAGAGATAATTTTCTTCCTCTTTTTTTTTTTAAAATGTGTATGGAAAAAATCTGTAACTAGTGACAGTTATCATTAAAGAGGTTCCCTAGTTACCTGATTCTGTGAAATACCAACACTAGAATACCTTCTGTAATATTCCAGCTAGAAACCAGAGATCCAGATCTTTTTTTTTTTTTTATACACCCTCAAGGGTGCTGCTAGATAAGTTTACCCCCCAGTGCTGCTAGATAAGTTTACCACCCCCGCGGAGGTGAGGGTTTGTGGATTAAAGTCTTAGCCTTTCCGGAAGGATCACCTTGTTGATCATGGTACCTTCCATGCCAGAGATCCAGATCATTGGCCACACTAATTTTAGAAGATTCACTATCAGTATTCAAATTAATTTTAGATGATTCACAAGCAGTTCACTCATTCATTCATTCATTTGCATGTCCCTTGAGGAACTTTGCCTCCCTAACAGCACTCCCGTATGCCTCTTGGTTGTGGGCAAGATGCCCTGCTGCTGAAGCATCCATTCGCAGATCATCAGTGTCTTGCAGCCATCTTCACCTTGGTCTTCCTCTCTTTCTTTTTCCCATTATATACCCTTCCAAGACTGTCTTCTCTAGATTATCATGATGTTTAATGTGTCCAAAATATTTAAGTTTTCTCTCTTTAATCCTCTTTACTAGTTTTTCCATTCCTTTTTTGTGTTGTGGATAGTAATACTGTGTCATCAGCATATCTAACCTCTGGTATTTCATAACCTCCAATTGTTATGGCATCGTAATATTCTTTGTCCACATCTTCTCTAACATTCCTCATTATATTTTCAGTATACAAGTTAAATAAGTAAGGTGACAATATGCACCCCTGACAGACCCCTTGTTTTGTGTCAAACCAAGTTGTTGTTTCACCATTTATTCTTACTGCTGGTTGTTGGTCTGGATACAGCAGTGATGTTAATTGTATCAATTGTGTTGGAAATCTCACAAGCAGTATCAACATAATTTTTAGATGATGCACCAGAAGTATTCAGTGAAACTTTTCTGATTCCTTAATAATGTTTCTGTCTGGGTAAAGGGAGGAAAAAAGAAATTCAGAGAAGAATCACCTTTGACAGAATGAATTTTAAAATTCAATGGCTGTAGTCCTTCACTTAAAAACTTTTGGGATTTAATAAGCCAGTATTTGAATATCATGTTCCATGTGATTTTTCAAAGTCACGCATTATGTCCCTTTGTAGTTTATCTGGGTCAGACATAATGTCCCTTGGTGGTTTGTCCAAGGCAGTCATAATATGTCTGATGACTGTTTTGTACTGTCTTGCCATGTTAAAATCTGCAAATTTCTTTATAGCAGAGTTATTGGAATGAAAGAAAAGAGCATTAAAAACAGAAGATTCAGTGAAACATTGATTGGAAAGAAGCAGAGAGTTAGTTCTTGGAATGTTTGAGATAAATAACTGAAAAAAAAATGAAGTTGTAGTAGAAGAGAGCTACAGATTATTTTCAGAAGAAACCAAATGAAACAAAAAATGAAAATTCGGAGACCCTTGAAATCAAAGAGATAAACATTTTAGATGTGAAGACTAAATTCATGGCTTTGTAGAATGTTTTCAATCAAACAAAACTTCCCAAGTTATCTTATTTCTGTATTTTATATGGTCACATATGTTTGTAAATGTATTTTTTATGGTCACATATGAGACATTCCATGCCAGACAGGTATATACACCATAATGAAGTTGGTGTTTTTGTCTGTCTAAAACTGAATGCCTCATATGTTTGCCTAAATGTAGACTCAAATTTTCATAATGTAGACAGAAAAACATTAATGAAAAAAAAAAGCATTCTCACATTTAATTCACAATAAAGTTTATTAAAAATTTCAGCCTTCTGCTGACCCAACGCTCTCAGAGATCTTAGATAAGATATCTGTCATGGTCTTCAAAAACGGCATTCGCACCATTGAGTTTTTCAAAGACCACGACAAACTTCGAAGCGGTGTCATTACAGAAAATCAGTTCATTTGTGGTTTAGCTTTGGCTTGTGGGAAAGAGGCGCAGCTGTCTCAGTCAGAGATACAAAAGCTGGTGGAATTTTATCGTCTTCCAGATGGCAGAGTGCGGTACAAAGACTTCTGTGATACTATGGAAAATGGTAAAAATACCTCATTCCTTCTCTCCTTCATCCCACCTCAGTGTCTTTCTTTTTCCTTCCTCCTTTATTTATTTACCAGTACTTACTTAAGATAAGAAAAGGCATAAGTTCACTGTACTTCAGTGAATGAACTGACAAGCTAACCTTTTTCATGCTGCTTACAAAATATTTGTGTTTGACTTTCACAGTGACTTTGGAAAGTTCATAAAACCCTGCACATTACTTTTCACATAATGTTTTCAGTAAAATAATGAAAGTTGCAGAATTTAAAGTTGATCAACGAAAGTGCAGGAATGAAAAGTCAGGAACTTAAAATTTTTCACAGCATATAATTTTTACATTAACATTTATTGGTCTTAAAAGAGTTATGGTTTAGTATGTTTTTGTTGTGTTTATTAAGTGATAGTTGTTTCTTCTTTTATTTACAGCATTTAACATTCCCCACTTAGAAAAGAGGCCAACAGAAACTGTTCAGAGACCTCAAAGAGGAGCAATGTTTCGAGTACGTATATATGATCTTATGTTTCATAGATCATCATTATCATTATTTCGTGCCATCTCCCCACGGAAGGTTGGCTGCAAAGAATCTCCACTCTGCTGTTTCTTGTCTTCTTTGAACACTCGGCCAAGCTTGTCCCTGTCCACTTCTTAATGTTGTCCACCCATCTATATCGCTGTCATCCTCTTGTTCTTTTCCCTTCAATCTTGCTGTCAAGAATGGTCTTCAATATTATATTGTGCCTTTTGACATTCCCAAGTATCTTAGCTGTCTTGTTTTTATGATTTTCTCTTTTCACTTCTAGCTGGTTTAGTACTAAGTTGTTTGTTTTCTTTTCTGTCCATGGGATACACCCTATTCTTCGTTATATCCACATTTCAAGGGCCTCAATTTCATTTTCTGTTCTCTTATTCAAGGTCCTGACTTCCGCACCATAAAGGAATACTGAATATGTGTAGCATTTTACGATAGATGGATAGTGCTTTTTATTACTGATACAGTGTATGTCAGTCCATAAGAACAGCGAAGAACAAAACCTCTATCTTAATGCAAAGAAAACTAAATTGATGACAACTGACAAAGCAAACAAGGCAGCTGAAATATGTATCAGTGAGGAAAAACTGGAAGAAGTGGAGAGTTTTGAATATCTTGGATCACTACTAACTAGTAGTGGAGATGCAATGAGGGAAATTAAAAGGAGGACATCTATCGCTCTTCAGAAAGTAAAACAAATAAATAATCTGTGGAGAGGAACAGACAGAGCTGCAAAAATAAGATTTTTAAGGACATGCATCTTTCCCATCGCAACATATGCCTGTGAGACCTGGACATTTAACAAAACAGCTGAGAAACACATAAATGCCTTTGAATGAACGAATGAATGAACAGTGTATGATAGCCATATAGTCTGCAGTTCTGGTTGAGTGCTGTTGTTAATGGCCTGCAACAAATCTGATCTTAATAAAGCTTAATAATGACAAAAAGAACTTTTCTTTTTTAATGTTCACCTGTGGTAAACTCTAATATAGTCTAATACTTATGGATCTGAAATTTGTGTGAATACCAGTTGCCTTTAACACAGTGACAACTAAATTCACAATATATGCTGGTTGGTATGCCTCATCTTTCAGGAAAATTTCTAGAGGCTGGTGCCAAGTTTCACTCCTAAGATTAAGGAGGAGTGACTCCTAAGATTAAAGAGGAATGACTGCTAAGGTTAAGAAGGAGTGACTACTCTAAGGAAACAGTGACTTTGAGAGTAATCTAGCCACTTGTGAGATCTGAACCCATAATACTTTATTTAATCAGTGTTCTGAGCTACACAGATCTTCTAGTGATATTGCATTTATTTCCTTATACACCCGCTGTGAATTTGGCTGTATTTTCGTGCCATTTACCCTTGTAGAACTTGATTGTAAGAATTTTGTTTCCATTTACCATCTGTAAATGTGGCTATTGTTATTTTTCTGTTTGCTCCTATGAACTTGGTTGTGTTTTTTTCCCCCATTCACACTCAGAGAATGTGGCTGTAGTTCTACATAATTTGGAAATGATTCATGTGTCAACATGTATATTCTTCTATACCACATTTGATAAGAGTGTGAATGATGTATTCTAGTATGCCAAACCTTCCAGTCAAAGTCTAAAATTTCACAAGCTCAGCTATAGAGATGGGTGATTGAACCCAGAATTAGAGAAACTAACTTCCTCTTAAATTGGAGAATATTTGCCTGTAGGATGGTTGTCAGTTTGTGAAAGAAAACATCATGTCACATACAAATCAGCTTCATGAATGTGGATTATGTCTGAATTTACAGCAGGTAAAAAAGAAAAAAAAAGACATTTAATGTTAACATTTCCTAGTCAAAATATTTTACTATAAAAATTTGTCATTGTCAAAATTTTTTCATCTTACACCCTTCCCAAGCTGATAAATGTCACATAGGGTTGCATGGCAGTTTGCCACATTTTCCTATTTTTGGTGAGCTTTTCAACCTCATCAAGGGATTTTATGCCTACTAATTAGGTCTTCTAAAACAATGTTCTCTTTAGAGTTTCACATGGTTGACCTCGTTTTCTTCAGCCTGTTGCGTTCCACTTGATAGCTTGTTTTGGGATTCTCTGACTGTTTCTTCTCATCACATGACCGATTTATGTCCATCTCCTTTTCCTGATCACCCATGAGACATGTTTTTGTTCACTCATCTGCCTTATCTCCGCATTCTTCTTGAATTTGTTCCACTTTATACCAAGTATTTTCCTTAGGCATTTATTTTCAAATTTCTAATTTGTTGTCTATTTCTTTAGTTGTTTTCCAGCTTTTGCATGCATAAATGAGGGTGGATATTACATTTGAACTGAATAATCTTAGGTTGGTTTTTGTGTTTATAACTTTTGAGTGCTATATATTCTCAAGATTCTTGAAGGTCAGTGCTGCTTTGCAATTCTAACCTCCTTTCTGGTGTCACCATCCTGGTCTATGTAGCTGCCGAGGTACGCAAATTGGTGGACTTCTATGTATATTTTTCCTACTTGATTAATGGAAAGTTTCATTATTTTTGTTTTTTCCTTAATTTAATTTATGTTAATTTCTGAAGGAGTTGTGTTGTTGTTCCGCTCTCTACGGTAGAGAGTTTCCTGCATATATATATGTTAATTTCAAGTCCTATTTTGCTAGCCAGTGAAGACAGGGTATCTGTTTTTTCTTGCATTGAATTCACATTGTCACTGATAAGAGTTACGCCATCTGCAGAATCAAGATCTTCTATTTTGGTACCATGTAAACAATCAATGCCCGTTTTACCTGTGCAACATTTTTTCATTATAAAGTCTATGGCAATTCTAAAAAGGCAAGTGAGATAGTATACATCCTTGTTTTATGGCTGTTTCAATCTGGAACTATTCGCTTATTCCTTCTTCTGTGTTGACTGTACAAACACTTCTGTTGCAGAGATCCTTAATGATGTTGATAATTTTAGATGGTAGTTCATAGCCTTAAAATTCTCCATGGTGAATCTCTGTGTATGATATCAAATGCCTTTTTTAAAGTCTATAAAGTTCAGGATTAATCAATCAATCAACCAATCAAGTACTGTGCACATGACATAGGCGATCATTTCTCTCCACAATTCCCTGTCTTTAGACTTGATTATGAGATCTGTCGGTGACTTTCTTCCTAGCCACACTCACAGCCCATCCAGTAACTTCTCTCTCTGTCTTCCTCTGTCTCTTCTTCCCTCAATTTTTCCACTTGCCACACTGTGTTTCAGTTTTCCTCTTCTCAGAAAATGTCCCACAAATCTTGCTTGTCTGCCTCTGATCTTTTCTGTAATTTGCCTCTTAACTCCAGCCTCTCTTAAAACTTCTTCATTGGTTTTCTTAGCTGTCCATGATACCTTCAACATCCTTCTTATGAATTGCATTTCTATGGCCTCTATTTCTCCTTGTACTCTCTTATTCACTGACCATGCTTCACATCCATAAAACAAAATTGGCACGATGTAACATTTAAGTATTCTGAATCTTATTTTCATTGATATGGATCTGTTGCACAAGATGTTTCTCATTTTCTGGAATGCTAACTTGGCCTGAGCACATCTGCTTTTTATTTCGTTGTGACATTTCCCATCAGCTGTTATAATCGTTCCTAAGTACTTGAATCTATCAACTTGTTTCAGTTCTGTGCCACTGATGGTAATGCTACATTTTGATGGTATTCTTTTCTCTGGATTAATGGTTTTTGCTTTTCTATATGTTCTTCAAGTATTATTCTTGAGACATGGAGAAGAACAACAGAGAGGATGTTGAGCAACAGAGGACTCACTTGGGAAAGAGCAGAAAAAAAGGCAAAGGACAGGCGTTTGTGGAAAACCCCTGCAGAAGCCCCATTTGCCTTGGGCACTTAAGGTTCAGAGGGAGAGAGAGAGAGGGAGATATATATATATATATATTCTTCAAGCATTACTCTTAAAGTAAAAATCTGGTCGAGACAGCTTCTCCCTTTTCGAAATCCTGCTGTCATTGCAGCATCCATTATATCTTGAATTTTATTCAGAATGAGTTTGCAAAATACTTTTGATACAACTGATAGCAAGGTTACTCCTCTCCAGTTATTGCAATTGCTAAGGTTGCCTTTTTTTCTGTATTTTAACAATAATTCCTTTTTTCCATTTAGAAGGGACCTTTTCTTCTTTCCAAACTTTATTAAACATTCTCTGTAGTTGGCTCATGTTGCCACTGTTAATAGCTTTTAACATTTCAGCTGTTATTTCATCTTCACCTGCAGCTTTGTTGTTAGCCATTAGAATCATTGCTGTTTCAACTTTGTTCAATGTAATTTCATCTAGGTTGACATTTGGTTGTGGGATTGATAAGTCAGTTTCAAGGTTTAAATTTTTTCAGCTTTACTGTTATTTTGATGTCCTTAGGGTCTGAAGCCTCTAGATGAAGGTCAAGAAGAAAGAGTGGAGAAAGTTCTGAACACCATCGCAGACAAAGTTGCCAAGGAAAGAATCATGCTTTATCAGTATTTCAAAGACTATGACAGAGTAAGATATGAACATTTTGTTCAAATTAAGTTTTTAAAGTTTATTTGCTGTACATGATAAAGTGTTTATGTTATTTTTCTAACATACCAGTAGTCTGCAAGATGTATGTCTCATCTGGTATCTCCCTGTGTGTTGGGGTCATTTAGTTACTCTTTTTATAGGGAAAGTGAAGATTGATACCCTGTGAAAATGTTATCAGTCTCAGCCTTGTAGTATTCCATACAAGTATAGAGTGGTCATTAGACCTCAGGTGAATGAGACTGGCTCACCTAGAAGGGATGGTTTTCTTCAGATCAGCTTGTACTAGCAAGTCAATGATGGACTACTCATCACTGAAGAGAAAAAACAAAAAGTCAACAAAGAGAGGAAACTAGTCTCAGATACTGTGACGGCTGACAGTTACAGAAGTAGATATAATACAAAAGTATCAAAAGTTTATAAAAAATTGAAATATGTTACTATTTTAGTCAAAAATTTAGTACATCGTAAATTACTCATGATTATTTTTCCTACTCAGTCTAAAGCATATACAAGAGTTGTAACGCCAACCCAGTTTTCTCGCATCCTTCACTTCCTTGGACTAAATTTAAACAGCAATGACTTGAAGCTTATTCTGACCAAGTTTCAAGATCCTGCAACAGGCGACGTAAACTATCCTGCATTTGTTCAAGCTGTGGACAGAGGTAGCAGCATTAAATATCTTTTTATTTAAATTTTTCTTTCAGGTTTAGATAATGAAAGTAGTTATTAATAACAATCAAAATGCAATCACTGAATGAAAATCAGTCATCTAAAGATATAAGATTGTTTTTAGGGCTGTTAGATTGTAACTCCGTTGTGAGAGAAAGGTGCATGTGTGTAGATTGTTTTGCATTGTTGCTCAGATTTAAGGTTAGAGAGATGTGTAGTGAGTAGAGATCATGTAATTGACTGTAGAAATAATCACCTGAGTGTTTTTTTTTTCTTGAAGGGGGGGGGGGTGTCAGATTCTTGTATTTTGTTCTTGGGGATGATAAGATTTTAGTGGAAAAAAGTAACTAATTCAAGTAAAAATCATGTTTTCATTTCTTCCTCCTGTCAGTGTTTTGATAGGTTACAGCATGCACTGTAAAAATCATATTTACAGTACTGTTGTTCAAATAATACTAATTTTCTGTACATACAGTTAAGAACAGTCATTACTTTACAGAATTTGTGGGTCACAAAGTGGAAGATTCAAGCTCTACTGAAAATGAGGGGAAAAAAGTGGTGACACAAGGTGCCAGTGAAGCCAACTCGGTTGAGAGTGCCCCAGTTATGTTTGAAGAACTGATGGCCAGGATTCGCCACATTGTACTGGTGAACAGACTGAGGGTAAAATTATTTTTAAAATTATTAATAGGCATGCAGATGACAAAGACATCTAATGTTATTCAAGAACTAATGAACAAATGCAATAATATCATTCAAGAACTAATGCAGCAGTGTTATTCAAGAACTAATGAACAAATGTAGCAATATTATTTGAGAATTAATGCAGCAATGCCATTCAACGACTAGTGCAGCAATGTTATACAAGAACTAAGGCTGCAGTATTATTCAACAATTAATGCAGCAATGTTTCTTGGTTTCTGTACAGGTGATTGAGTTTTTCCAAGATTATGATTTACTAAAGAGTGGATCTATCACTGTTGGTCAGTTCAGACGAGGACTGGCACTAATGGGTCTAAGCAAAATTGGTCACCATGATTTAAATGACAACCAGTTTGCAATGCTTGTTCAACACTACTGTAACCCACAGAACCCAGACCAAATTCTGTGGACCAAGTTCCATGATGATATAGAAAGTGGTATGTTTTTCTATCTTTAGAATGTTTTATTTTGAACATACTCTATGTTAAGATTTGACCAGTTTTATTTCAGTTAAAACTGTATAAAATCATGAAATGAATCTTTTGCAAATATGATATTTTTCAATATTTATTTTCTTCTTTAAGAATTCTGCAGTCAGGATACTAAGAAATAAAATAAAAAAAAATGTCAGTAATAAATTATTTGCATTTTATTGTAAATTATGTACATTTTTTTTTTCAAGTCAATTTCATTCATTTCTTCAGTTTTCACACAAGAAAAACTGGAACTGACACCTACAGCAAAAGTTCTTCACCAAGAGCTTTTCCGTGTTCCCAAACCTGGCACCATTGACTGGAACAATGCTTCCAAGGATCACATGGACCTCTATAAAGCTGCGATGGAGCGAATTCGTCATAGAGTAGAAAATAGACGGATTCTTTGCCATCCAGTATTTCATGACTTTGACAGGTACTTCATGCTACTCTGATATGACAGGTGCTTCATGCTACTCTGATATGACAGGTACTTCATGCTACTCTGATATGACAGGTACTTCATGCTACTCTGATATGACAGGTACTTCATGCTACTCTGATATGACAGGTACTTCATGCTACTCTGATATGACAGGTACTGTTATGTCTTCATGCTACTCTGATATATTTTTAAATGGAGTAAACTTGTTAGGAATCAGAGTTGATGATTTGTAAGCAACAGTTATAGATATAGTCATAGCTATAGTTACAGATATAGTTATAGTTATAACTCAGAGTTATAGATTCTAAATTTCTTGTTAGAAGGCTATTTGTCAGTGAGAAAAATCTTTATTTACATGATGAAAAAAAAATCTTGAATGAAGGAGAAAAGATTTAAAAATTACAGTGGAACCCACTTAATGTCACATCATTGGGACTGTTAAAATATGGTGACATTAAGCGGAGTTGACATTAAGCGGTGTTCATTACAAGGACTTTAACTGCAGCAGTATAAAGTGTGTCCAACATCTGTTACATTAAACACATAACAAACAGCTAAAGCTATCATTATCGGACACAAAATGTATTAATCACAAAATACAGTAAATCTTAGTCATTAAATTACAGTACAGGTAACACTAAAATCAAGCAACATCTGACCTTTCACCAGAAGCAGTGAAAAAAAAAAAAGTGTGATTTTGCACTGTGTAATAGTAACTGGTTTATTGACCAAAAAGTCATTTATGCACACTACAGCATTAAAAATGTCCCGCATCATGTCAGGCATGCTGTAAATGATTGAGCTCACAGATTGAGCATATGAAACAGGTCTTTTGGGCATCTGGTCCATGATGGACCTGCTGACATTGTTAGGTCTATTCTCAGCGGTGCTGTCTATGATGAGTGAAAGTCTCTTTCAATTTTATCTTGGTTTTTAACAAGTTTCGATATAGCTGAAACATCAATTTCAAATGTAGCCGCAGTATCCTTTCTCGTAACATTCATCAGCTTGCTTCAGAATGTCCACTTTGATACTTTAATCCAGATCAACACGTTTGTGTTTAGTAGCCATTATCTATCACAACGAGAACCAGAGAGAAGTTCCCGGCTATACGATTCACAGTACACTACTTGAGAATGACTAACTATCAACTCGCCTTGCCAACTTTACACCGCTCACATCTTGATAAAGAAGACAAACGATAATGGAAAGAAGCCAGCCAGTTTTTAATCATGTTCTTTTGAAAGGGCAGCCATGGTAAGCCTTTCATTCATATCATCTGAGTTTTGATGCCTACGTGTTCAAAATGTTGATGTGGCATGTACTCTGTGGTCAAAAGATCGGGCCCTTCTTTGATGAGTCGCGAAGCTGATAATGCTTTGTGAGATATTTATAGCTTGGGCTCGCCCAGTTTGTGATACAAAGCAGAGTCTTTAACTCTTCTAGGTGCAAAAATACTGTGACATTAACTGATTTGTACCAATAAGCGGGGTGATATTAACTGGAGTAAAACTCATTGATAAAACTCATAGATAAAAATGGAAATAGCAGATGAACAGTTTGGATTTGTTGAAGGAAAGGGAACACACAATGCCATTTATGCTTTACGAACACTAACAGAAAGAGCTTTAGAAGTACAGAAAGATCTCTACTTATGCTTCATTGATTACACCAAGGCATTTGACAAGGTGAAACATAATGAAATTATTAAAATGCTTGAAGACATCAATATAGACGGCAAAGACCTGAGGATTGTAAAACATCTATACTGGCAGCAAGAAGCAGCAGTTCGAGTTGAAAATAGAATTGGAAAATACCAACCTATAAAACAAGGGGTGCGACAAGGATGTGTATTATCTCCAGACCTTTTTTCTCTGTACAGCGAGAATATTCTAAGAACAATCATCACAGAACCAGGCATAAAAATTGGAGGATACAATATTAACAACCTTCGGTATGCTGACGACACAGTACTGATAGCTGAGAACCAACAAGACCTGCAAAATCTCTTGGATAAAGTCGCCAAAGAAAGTGAACAGAAAGGCCTTACTTTGAACATCAAAAAGACAGAGACTATGGTTATATCTAAGAAACAGAATCCACCAGCATGCAGTATAAAATTAAACGGAACCATTCTAAAGCAGGTGCAGAAATTTAAATACCTTGGAGCAATAATAACTTCAGATGGGAAATGCAAAACAGAAATTAGGAACAGAATAGGCCAAGCAAAGACTGCATTTCAGAGAATGAGAAACATATTAGCTAACACATCTTTATCAATGAATGTTAGAAAACGAGTCCTAAAATGCTATATTGACCTATCTTGTTATATGGAAGTGAATCATGGACAATAGGCAAGTCTGCACAAAAATCATTGGAAGCAGCAGAAATGTGGTTTATTAGAAGAATGTTGCGAATCCCCTGGACAGCAAAAATAACTAATGAAGAATGTATGAGAAGAGCTGGAGAGACAAAAAACCTTGTCAGAAAGATAAGAGAGAGACAATGTACTTTCATAGGACATGCAATGAGAAGAGGGGGCATTGAAAATATTATAACAACAGGAAAAATAGAAGGAAGAAGATCAAGAGGAAGACCAAGAGAAATGATACTGGACAGTCTGACGGGATGGTGTGAGAGGAGATCACCAACTGAACTGATGGCCTGCATGAAGGATCGGGTACTCTGGAAAAGCATAATAGCCAACGCCAGTCAGCATGGCACCTGATGATGATGATGATGAAAACTCATTGGCTGGGGATATAGATTTCTATAACAATATCCAGGTTGTGACATAAAGCAATGTAATGTTAAATGGGTTCGACTGTATTTCCAACTCTTTTTGCACTGTTTACAGCAAATTTATAAACTCCCAAAACCTCAGAAAAATGTGAAACAAATGCTCAGATAATGAATTATGATCAGCTAAACATGTTTGTTAGGGACATAATGATTGAACTGAATTACTGAAAAAAAATCCTGCTTCCAAGGCAACCCATAGTTTAGAGCTGTTCATATTCCATAACTGAACAACTACGAATTGCAGCCAAGTTCTTTACCACAGCTTTGTCTGTCAAGAGCTTTTTTCTTGCAGCCATATGGAGATTCTTCTCTTCCATCATCACTTGTGGCTAAATTATCACTTGTCTGCTATATTTAAAGTTATACATGAAAGCAGAACAGACACTTCAAGAACTTGTTCTGTTCTGAAAAAAAATGTACACTGGTCCCAATTTTGTGCATGCATGTTTTTTTTGTTTTTTTTTAAATCTGCAGACACAATAATGGCCACATCACTCAGAAACAGTTCAGCCAGTGCTTCAAAATTCTTGATGTCCCTGTAGAAGAATCAGAGTTAGATGCCCTGGAAGCACTTTATGGTAATGATATGGGTGTAAACTATGTCAAGTTCCTGGAAGACCTTCAGCCATCTGATCCTATTCCTTTCAAGTACGTAAAGCGCATGGAGGAGATAAGGCAGGCGAATGCTATGAAAATACTGCCAGAACAGAGGCCACAAACAGATCTAGAAAGTGTGTTAGTTAAGATTAAAACAAAGGTAAGTATTATCTTGAAAGTGTGTTAGTTAATATTAAAACAAAGATAAATGTTATCTTGTACACATACTAGTTAATGTTTGAACAGAAGCAAGCTTTATCTTGAAAGTGCATTTGTTAAGAACAGAACAAAGGTAAGAGAAAGTGTTCTAGTTAAGATTAGAACAAAGATAAGTGAAAGTGTGCTAGTTAAGATTGGAACACAGATAAGCATTATCTTGACAGTACACTTCTTTTGCTGCTTGTAATAATATTTATTTCATTGCTGTTTGCATGGATATATTTTTAAGTGCTGTTTGTGAGAATATCCATGAATATATCTTTAATGTGTGCTTGAGTGGATATGTAACTGATATGATATTTATGGTTATTTCTTTAATTACTGTTTAATAATTGTGTAGATATGCAAATCTCTAAAAATGGAAATTACTACAACTGAGAGACAGTGATAAATGCTCTGTTTTTGTACATGTACAGCTGAGAGACAGTGATAAATGCACTGTATTTCTCTTTGTACAGTACAGAGACAGTGCACTTATCAAGACTAGGACTCTCTCCTGTGCTCTGTTGTTCAGAAATAAAGCTTTTGAAGTACTTCACAGGACAGAGTCTGTTTGTACTCCATGGTGGTGAAACCTTAAAAATCTTATTTTTGTAAGATAGAACAACAAAAATAAGATTGTTAAGGGTATGCATCTTTCCCATTGCAACATATGCCTGTGAGACCTGGACACTTAACAAAACAGCTGAGAAACACATTTGAATGTAAATGCTACAGAAGAGTTCTTCAAATATCGTGGACACAAAAAAAGAACAAATATGTCCATACCACAAGAACTAGAGAAGATGTAAACAAAGAACATTACGATGCCATAACAATTGGAGGTTATGAAATACCAGAGATTAGATATGCTGATGACACAGTATTACTGTCCACAACACAAAAATGAATGGAAAAACTAATTATGTCAGTCCATAAGAATAGTGAAGAGCAAAACCTCTATTTTAATCCAAAGAAAACTAAACTGATGACAACAAACAAAACAAATAAGGCAGTTGAAATATGTATCAATGAGGAAAAATTGGAAGAAGTGGAGAGGTTTGAATATCTTGGATCACTACTAACTAATAATGGAGATACAATGAGAAAAATTAAAAGGAGGACATCTATTGCTCTTCAGATAGTAAAACAACTAAAGAATCTGTGGAGAGGAACAGACAGAACTACAAAAATAAGATTTTTAGGGCATGCATGGTTCCCATCACAACATATGCCAGTGAGATCTGGACACTTAACAAAACAGCTGAGAAACACCACATAAATGCCTTTGAATGTAAATGCTACAGAAGAGGTCTTCAAATATCATGGACACAGAAAAGAACAACTATATCCAAACTACAAGAACTTAATTTTGAAGACTGGCTGGCTAGTAAAGAGGATTAAAGAGAGAAAACTTAAATATTTTGGACGCATTAAACATCATGATAATTTAGAGAAGGCTGTCTTGTAAGGGTACATAATGGGAAAAAGAAAGAGAGGAAGACCAAGGCGAAGATGGCTGCAAGACATCATTGATATTTCACATTGGATGCATCAGCAGCAGGGCATCTTGCTTACAACTGAGAGGGCTACAGAAGAGCTGCTAGGGAGGCAAAGTTCCGCAAGGGACATGGAAATAACTGGTGATGAATCGTAACAAGAAGCCAGCTTCTTCAGCCCTCACCCAGAATTAGAAACAGCCACCATAAGTAATCCTACATTTAACTTTATAGCTGTGTTTCAAAATCTTTGAAATGATGTATAGAACTCAAAATGAAAAAAAAAGTTAATGTCTACAGACAGGTCATTACAAAATGAGTCAAATTTACATTAATATTTTTACCTGCCATTTTGGAAGCAAATATGATTGTGCTAGAAAGATGACAGAGTTGTAAGGGCTGAGGAACCACGAACTCAAAGACCCTATCCTACCTGTATGTTGATGACCCCAGTAACAGGCTGAGTCTGACCAGTGGGGCAAGGATCATGATGACCCTTACGATGGTAGAATTTTGCAAAAAGATTACACCTTTTCCATTTCCTTACTTTTTAGCTTAATTCCAGGCATGCAGCCTAGCTACCATAACCCCATCTCTGTTCCTCCTGATGCTTATGTCTCACCACTTTCATTGACACACCTGCAAAGAAGATCCTGCTTGCAGTTCTAGGGAGATAAAACAGTAATAAGCCACCATTTTAACTAATCAAATAATGAACTATAAACATAATTAATGACAGTCAACTTTGCACTTGAAAACTTGCAGGTCTTCAAAGAGAGAATAAGAATATATGAGTTCATGAAAGATTATGACAAGCTGCGTTCAGGGCACATGCTGAAAAATCTCTTCAGAAGAGCGCTGAACCTTGCAAGGCTGGATCTGCAGGAATCTGAAGTTGCCATGCTAGAGGACAGGTTTGTATCAACTTCACATTTTCACTTTATACAACAGCAGAGACACTAACTCTGTTATGAAGTTGTTTGTGTGGTCTTAGGAGTCTTTGATCTGATAGTTTATTCATTAGATCTTTGGCAAAATCAGCTTTACATTATTTTCAGGTACCAGTCTGGTCGAGATACAGACTTTGTGGAGTATTTGCAGTTCTGTCAAGAAATTGAATCAGTGTTTACGAAAGATCATTTGGAGAAATGTCCTCTGGATGAGGTAGAACAGTTCCAGCCTGATAAAAGGAATGCTAGTAATATGTTGTCTGATGCAGAGGAGGAACAGGCCCAGAAGTGCATGCTGCGTTTGGCTGAGAAGGTAACAAGTTAATAATAGTGGTTCAGTTTAGTTTTGTTTACTTTGTCCAACATTCAGAAAACAGAAAACTAACACAGCTTATCAGTTAGAAAACTTCCAAAATTATTACAGAACTGCGTTGTCCCTCCCTTTCTTCCACTCTTCTAGACCTAGTTGGTATGTTGTGGTTCTTGCAAATGGAATATACTCTGACTTTGACTAGCAAGAGTCAGCAAGTCATAGATATATACATCATTTGTTTGCTGTAGATTATTTCATCTTGACTACTTGACTTGTCCAGTCCCTGAGTTTATTGATTTTCTCTCATTTTCCTTGCGCCTGGTGAAATAATATGCAGGTGAGTATTTGAAATGAATCATAGACTTGTGTGTGCTGTTATATCAAAGGTAGATAGAGCTGCACCATACACCTCTATCTACCTTTATTATTTAAACCAATTTTACTGCAGTTGCCATTCCTTTTTTAGCTATTATATCACAGCTGTTCAATCATGCATTGCTGCCAGAACTTATAATAAGCAATGAAACATGTAGTACAATCAACTGCAAGAAGCTCTGATCACTGCTTCATAAATTCCTGAAAGAAGGTCTTGTCTGTGAAAGCTGCACATAGACAGAGAAGCAAAAAGCTTCATAAATGATCTACTTGATCATATATTTCTCAGAAATGAAGTTGACAAATGCTCATAACCAGCTGTGCTGAAACACTGAAGCTGAGTTTTCTTTGTCTTGTCAGTACATAGAAAGTGATTCTTCTGTACTTTGATGTTTATTTTTTCATACTTTCACAATAAGTGAATTTTTCCTGCTTATACTGTATAAAGATATAACTGTTTGACAGGTGAACAAACAACGCATGCAGCTGTTTCCTCTCTTTGAAGACTACGACCGTGTGCACAATGGAGCTGTGTCTCAGTCCCAGTTTAGGCGAGTTTTGATGGAGCTGGAGCTTGCCAGTTTGACCAGTGGCTCAGATTTTGCACTGCTGTGGAAGAAATTCCAGACTCAGGTTGGAGGACGTACAGATGTTGACTACATCACATTTTGTGAGAACGTATACAAATTAGCAGGTTTTGAGCATGACAAACCATAAAACTAAACTATAGTGTTAAACAGCCACGTGAATAAAACTGTTTATTTTATATTGAGAAAATTGTTTTATTAAGAGTTTTGTACACACATACAAGGCTTAACAAATGTAATTTTTTTTTAGTACTTCTTAGCAAGACTTTCCCTTACACAGAGTATTGTGAAGAGAATGTACACAAGAAAGAGGAATGCAGTGTGCAGACACTGTTAATAAAAATAATGCTCATACTTTTTTTTTTTTTTTGGTGTTTATCATTTTGGTCTCCGATGTAGTCCTAAATTCTTGGAACTAAGTTTTACATAATATCCTGCTTTCCCAGCATGCACTGACAGTTATATGTGCATTTTAATTCAGCATGCCTCACTCCAAATATAGATATTCTCCACCTTGACAGCCAGTTTTCCTCAACACAAATGTTGTATTTAAAATTAAGAAAGTATCTGTAATATGTGCAAAAAATATTATGTTAGATTACATATAATGTTGATGTAAAGGGTAGTTTACAAACATTTCACAAGGTGACATTACTGAACATATAAACATAACAAGACTAAGGTCCTTCTATAACACAAGTTCTGAACATTTAATAACACCTATGCCAAACAACATAATCTAGCAACATATCTCAGTATTCAAAATGATCTTAGAATATCATGGTAACAAATCACATGTCTTACTGTTAGTGTAATGCTCTCATAGTTCATTAATTTGCCAGAAAAAAATATAAAATACGAATATCAGCAAAGTAACACCACAGTCCAAAACTCAACACAAAATGAAATTATCTCTATTAAGAAAATAAGCCTCAAGGTTCATTTACATGGACAAAATAGACATCGTATTAACCTCACTATCTCTCTCTCTTTCAAAACAGCTATCAGAAACAACCAGAAGATCTGAGTAGGCTCCACTACTCCACAATGAAAAAAAAATAGTTGCTCTAACATAAATTATCCTGGTTCTTTAACTATCTTGCTTCCTGCATCTCTGCTTATTATCTACTTTCAGTCAGCCTGTGTTAATAAATCTACTCATTTCTGTGTTTTGATATTTGAAAAAAAAATTCTAAGTTGCTATCATTTTCTCGAGTCAAAACTTTGAAGCAGCTACTAAACTATATCCTACTGGAGCAAATACCATTCTCTCTAAAACAAAATATATTCTTTTCTATAAAAAACCAGCAATTAATCTGACCTTGGGTCAGCTCTGCATGATTTTTCATAACCTTCTTTCAAAAAATTCAAATCTGATCGAGCATGAAACCTTGATTTGCATGCTTTTTCAACATCTCACATCAGCTTAGATAACTTAAGACAAAAATGAACTCTTCACTTGACCTTTACAGTTGTACCTATAGGGACAGAATCTAAAGAACAACAAATACCATCCACTCCCCCTTCTTAGCTTAATTCTACTCTGCCAGTATAGCTCCACCCACTTATACTATAATGACATGTTTTATCTTTGTTGTTTATAATATTTTGTACTATGTCAAAAGTCAACACTACTGAGGGAGCTTGTTTTGTTTCACAATTTACTGCTGAAGAGACTTACTGTGGCATAAGTCAGTCAGTAAATATTTGTTTATACTATGCCAATATTATGTCAGTGATGCATTATGGGATGGAGGAAGGAAATGCAAACTTTCAAAACAAAAAGTTCAGTATTGCCATCAGGTTCTCTATAACGTAAGAACTGCACAAATGTTATTTTGTTTTGTACAAATTTTTCATTAGAGCTTTTGCAGAGTTATTAATACACTTTGTTTTTCATTATATGATGTTTTTTAAGCAATTTTTTTTTGCTACAACATACAAATTATAGAAAATTTATATGTGTAGAATTATTTCATAAGATATAAACAATTAAATATTTGTTTTGTTAAATGTATATTTAAAAAAATTAACTATGCAATTTTTACTTTTTTTTCAGACTTAAAAAAACAAACAAAAAAAAACATCAGATTATTTTCAACTTGCTATTATCTTCATATGTTTGTCTCTTGGGATGGATTTATTTGTTGAATAATAAAAATTTATTTTTCATAAAACATCTAAAAAAGCATGTTTGTGCATTAGAAAAAAGTATTTTGTAGAAATGACTGAGAGCTGTCTTCCTCCTCTTCAAACATCGATTTGTATACTTTCAAAGTAATCAGCGGTCAGCTGGAGGTGGTGTACATCCTCATAAAGTTTTTCTTGAACTGGCGTAGGCATTGGCCACATCTGTTTTTTCTGCAGAATATATTCTCCTGTCATCCTACCGGTGCCATATGTGCACATGTCAGTCAGGGTAATCTTTAGCCTGTTGAAAAAGGTGGTACCTCAGTTGCTGTGATTGGTGTAGAGCCGAAAATTGATCACTTGCTCCTCTTTCTGCACTTGGAGCTGTACTCCAGTACTCTAAGTAAACTGTCCAGTCAGGTTTGGACATCATATTTACCTTTTTGGTAATTCTTCTTCTTCTTCTTCTGCGTTCAAGGTTGTTGGTCACTTCAGATCCTGATCCCTGTCGACATTGCAAAGCCCGCAGTCCTCTCCAGATCCTGATAGCAGCCCCAAAGCTTTTGCCCCAAGCTTGTGTCCTCTGGCCATGTCTCACGCCTCAGGTCTGCATGGTTTGGGCACTCTTGTAGGATATGTTCTGGAGTCTGGACTCCCCTGCCACATGGACATCTCTGTGAAACATTTTGAGTCAATGCAGGTGGCTCAGTAGTCTGCAGTGGCCTGTCCTTAGGCGAAAGAGGATGGTTTGCTGATGTCTTTGTAGTTGGTGTATTGGATCTGGTTCATTGTTGCATTTCAGTTTCTTTTCCCATTTAGATCTGCACTGGTTACGGATTATGGTTTTTTCCTCTTGGTAGTTTACTGGATGATTGTTTGATCCTGATTGCTGCCAGCTTTGGATAGGGTGTCAGCTATTTCACTGCCAGCTATTCCACAGCGGGATGGTACCCATTGTAGGGCCACAGTTGTTGACAGTGTAAGGTGCTTCAGTTCTGTTGTGATTTCCTGTATGTTTGCTTGTGGGTTCTTTGTTGTTTTTAGAGATTCCAGAAGTGCCCTGCAGTCTGTGAAGAAGGCTGTTTTGTGTGGTGGCTGCTGGTTTTCTGTTTTAAGTGTTCTGAGGGCTTCAAGGAGGGCTGTTGTTTCTGCCCTGTAGTTGGAGGAAATCTTTACTGTCGTGAAGGCCTTTTTTGGTTTGTCTCCCATCTGTGTGTCTTATGTAAACCTCCCCACCTCCACTTTTTACTGCTTTTTCTGCAGATCCATCTGTGTACACATGTGTCCATTCAGTTGGGTTGTATTTGCTGTCAATCAGCTCCTGGGTCAGTGTCTTCGTCTGAAGTTTTGTTATGTAGTCCTTTTTGTGTACGCCTGGTACCTCTGTGAGGACTGTTATCTTTTTGTGTACGCCTGGTACCTCTGTGAGGACTGTTATCTTTTTGTGTATGCCTGGTACCTCTGTGAGGACTGTTATCTTTTTGTGTATGCCTGGTACCTCTGTGAGGACTGTTATCTTTTTGTGTACGCCTGGTACCTCTGTGAGGACTGTTATCTTTTTGTGTATGCCTGGTACCTCTGTGAGGACTGTTATCTTTTTGTGTATGCCTGGTACCTCTGTGAGGACTGTTATCTTTTTGTGTACGCCTGGTACCTCTGTGAGGACTGTTATCTTTTTGTGTACGCCTGGTACCTCTGTGAGGACTGTTATCTTTTCACATTGGCTGTGCTCCTGCACATTTTGGAGTGGTTCAATTTCTTCATGAGAGGTGGGAAGGAGGTCTTTATAGTCTTGTTGCAGTTGTTTTGTCAGATGGGTGAAGCTGGTTCTTTTCAGTCTGTTTTTTTTTTTTGTGGACTCCTGAATTATTTTGTTCACAGGGTGGGTTGTCAGGTATATTAACTTTTGTTTGTGGATCATTAGTTTTTCTTTGCGCCTGACCTCAAGAGGTTGAATGTGCTTGTATTTCTCCATCTATGTGATGAGAGTGCTCTTCATTCCTCCTGTGATCAGCCGCAGGCCAGTGTTTTGCACTTTTGTTAGGCAAGTGGTGTTTGTGTTGGAGGCTGTGGCCCAGGTT
This sequence comes from Achatina immaculata, assembly GCA_009760885.1. Taxonomy (NCBI): domain Eukaryota; kingdom Metazoa; phylum Mollusca; class Gastropoda; order Stylommatophora; family Achatinidae; genus Lissachatina; species Lissachatina immaculata. Next base: position 62,508,453 of record CM019719.1, on the reverse strand, counting down.
GTCATGCCATATTCGAGTGTTGGCCTTATGGTGCCCACATATGCGTTTTTTATTATGTTGCTGTTGGCTCCCCAGGTTGTGCCTGCCAGCTTTTTGACCACAGCTAGCTTTTTAATTGCTTTGCTGCCTTTTTGGTAATGAAACAGTATTGAAAAAAAAAAAAGGATGTCTGGTGATACTGATGACTTGTAGTGTACTGCGGTCTTATCAAATGAAGTTATGCAAACCAAGAATTTCTCTTTTCAGTGAAGGCTGATTAAAGTAGATGTACTGTTGTCAAAGTAAATGTTTTAATTTGATTGCACCTTTTTGTAGCTCAGCTTTTGTTTCATGAGTTTCAGATGTTCCAAGGATTTGTGTGGCTGCTTCACCCTCAGTACCATACAGCTTCTTGTATATTTAATGAATTCAGTCTGAGACAAAAATTGAAGTTTTGTACTCATTTAAAAAAATAAATAAAGTTTTCTACATAGCAATGAGAAATATTGTTTTATTTAATTTCATTTGAAAATAATCTGATAGGAATGACATTGCTAACCAAAAATTAAGTTATGAAATAATATTGTTAGTTCCTGATTTCTCTGGGTTTTCTTGGGATGATTTCACGTACTCTGTTTCTTTGTCTCTGGAACTTGTTTTAGTTCCTGTGTTCTCATCCTTAGAATATGATGACAGGCATAATATAGGATGTTTTAAGATGGTTTTATTGTGATCTTTAAGAAGGATCTTGCTGATCTTATATGAACAGAAGGTGAAGGTCGTCTGATTTATTCATCAGGAGTCAATCATACTCCTGCTTCTTAATTTTTGTGTGGTCAGTAGAATTTAAAATCAGATCAGTTGCCTATCCTTTCTTGTGCCACTTTGCTTCCTGCTAATTATTTGTTCTTTGAGCTTTCCAGTGACTGTTAAGTTCTTTGTCATCTTTTAAAATGTTCAGAGAGCTCTGATTATGTCCTTTCCTTGTGGTTATAGTTAGTTGTTGATGTCCACGCAGCTTACCTGAAAATTTTGTTATTAGTTTTTCTGACAGATTATCATTCTAACACAAAGAAATATGCAAGGAAATAGTTATAAGAATTATAACATCAGTGATGAAATTAGGATGAGGAGAGATGGCTTCATGACAGAGAGTTAGAAAATAAGGAAAATAAGAACTGGAAGTAATCTTATGTGACTCAACAATAATTTATATTCTTCCAGCTCTATATATTACAAAAATATTCTACATTCTTCCAACTCCATGTCTCACCAGTCACCTACATTCTTCTTCTCTATGTGTCTCAATAATAATCTGCATGCTCTGAGATTTCTTTATGTTTACCATCTGCTCAAGACAAAGACAAGAGTCAAGGAGTGTGAAAGATGAGCTGAAAAGATGAAAGTGGAGAAGCTTATGTCATAACCTGGCTCTGATGTGCTTCTCAGAATATGTCACCAGCTTATCTTATTGTATTTTTCAGAAAATTCTCTCTTTCAATTCAAACACCTGAACAAAACAATCTCATCACTCTTATTCCCCCTCCCCCCAGCCCATCTTGGACCTCCTCCAGCTCTTCTGTCCAGTGTGCATTCATTTCCTTTTTAGCTCCGTTAAAAAATGTAACAAGATAAATAACCGGGCACTTAAAAATAGCACAAGACAATGAACTAAATAACTGATGTATAGAACAAAATGTTTAAAATATGCTGTCTGTATCAAGAGACTGACCATATTTTATAGACTGACCACACCAGTAAAGGCTGAATGAAAAAAAAATCTGATGACAACAGCGATAAAGATGGGTGGATAACATCAAAGAATGGACAGGAATCAGCTTTTTATCATGCACAAAGAAAGAGACAGAGCAAACTTTATCTGTGGGGATGGCACATGCTGCTGATGATGGTTGACCAGGTCACATTTTCTTGACCTGGTCAATCTTCTGGGTGTGCTGGTGATTGACTGCGTTTTAATTATAGGAACATCCAGACACGAGCCTCCAAGAGCGGTTTTGTGGTACATTTAAAAAAAAATAATATTCTTACACTCTGTCTCTGCCCGAGACAGACTTAGTGTCAGTAATGTTGACCTTCCAGAGATCAACAACATGGTCAGTTTACAATGGTACAACTGCAACTCATAAACATGATAACTGATCCTTCAAGGTTAGAGGATTCATTATAAGCACATGTCAAAGTCACTTGACTTTAAAGGGTGCTGCACTTCAGTGTTTCTTTGATTTCCCAAGAATTTTCAAATCTTGGTTTTTTTTTGTTTGTTTTAATATTTTTTATTCTTCTTCTTCTTCTTCCTGCTCAGCTTTCTGCCCATTAAGGCTCACTGCTGCAGATAAAGCTTGCCTCCATTCCTCTGTTCCTAATCTTCTCTCTTCAGCTGGTGACACCAATCTCCTGTACATCGTCTTCTATGTTGTCTCTCCCTACTGTCTTGGTCTTGCTTTCTTCATCTCTTGTACAAATATCATTTTTGTTGGTTTTCTTCTATTCTTTCTACAAAACCCAACCAGTGTAATCTGTACAGTTTCAAAATATTTATAAATCTACTGTGATTTAAATAAGCTGTCAAGTTCAGCGTTCTTTCCAGCTCTCTATTCCCCATTGTTGGTATCCTTTATTGGCCCAAAGATTCTTCTTAGAATCTTGTTCTCAAAGACCTGCAATTGTTGTTCATCTTTCTTTGTTATACTCCACATTTCTGATCCATACAAGACAGCTGGATTTATTATAGTTGTACAAAATGTTATCTTGGTGTTTTAGGACTGGATTTTGGATTCTAACAGGTGTTGTAAGGCAAACTTTATTTTGTTCCTATCTGGTTCTAAGGACTGTTATATCTAGAGGTGGGGTGGAGGATACGCTCTCCACTTCAATGAAATGCCTCTAAGGCATGTGTCTTGCATAGCTTCTGACAGTCAAGCCCAGCTCCTGGCCTTCTCGTTGCAGAACTGTTCAAACTGACAGGAGAAGGGGCAAAGGCGAATATCTGGTGCCTGAAAACCAGACGCTTTGAGTAGATGGGAGTCATGTTTGGTAGCTCATCTACCACTGCTGGCGAGATTCTTCAGCTGCCGTGCGTGGAGTGGGCTCATCCCGGTGCGAATGGGGTTGCCGCGCGGCACCACTGTGGAAAAGGTGAAAGAAAGGATTAAGTGACGCTTAATCGGTATGTCCAGTAGTCTCGCGGCGAGAGCTACTCATACCATGGCACCTCTGCTCTAGAGGCCGGCCACGTCCGATATACACCCATACTGGTGAAATATGCCTAAACCAGTTTAAACCAGGGGTGAAACTATATGGCTACTCATGTCAAGTACCTCCGCTCTAGAGGTCGGTCACGTCCTAAACACACCCATACTGTGATAATATGCCTAAACTGTCTCAACCCAGGGGTGAAACTTACTAGTGGAGAGGATTCGTCCTCCTGGACAAAAGCTCCGTCCTGGTCACAACTAGGAAGGGTAGCGGCCACGACCACAAAATGCTGAGGTCGGAGACACTGGACCAGTGCAGTCTAGATAGGCAACCACCTCTCACCCGGCGGGGATGTATGTGTATCCTAATCACGCTGAGGTTTTCCGGTGAGAAAGTCCAACCCTGGACTGGATGTGCAACCACCTCTCACCTGGCGGAGATACACGGATATCCCAAAACAAATCGATATTTTCCGGTGAGAAAGTCCAACTCTAGCCTGGATGGGCAACCATCTCTCACCCAGTGGGGACATACTGATATCCAAAACACGTCGAGGTTTTCCGGTGAGAAAGTCCAGCTCTAGATTAAACTGGTGCAACGAAAACCACGATGTCACGCAATCCCGCTTCTGGGACCCACCGAGAACACAGGTTCAAGCCCTGCGATACTCTGAACCTGTTGTGGTCCTCTCGGGGATCTCGTGTGGTCCTTTCGGGGACCACAGGGAGACCACGGGACCTATCGAGAACCACAGGAGTAAATTCAATAGGATCGCGGGGCGGTCTTGGTGGTAGAAGCGAACGAAGAAGAAGAAGTTCCCTATCTGTGTTCTACTTTTAGTTTTCTCATTTACTATGCTACAGCTGTTGAAAGTTGTGCCTAGATATTTTATGTTTCTGCTTTCCTAATGATCATATCTCCAATATTTATATAACCTGGATCATTCTGCCTCTGGTCTCTTGATATCTTCCTATACTCTGTCTTATATTGGTTATTGGTCAGGCCCACTTTTAGTGCCACATCTCTCAAGTGTATGCAGGTAATAGTGACTTCCTGCATAGTTTCCCTTACCAAGTCAATATCATCAGCTTTAATGCTTTAACGTCACACTTCAAAATTTACAGTGAGCTTTGGTATCATCTCTATGAACCATCATTATCCATTTGACAAACACTTTGCCTTTTAACCATTCTTTTAATATATTTTGTTCAATTTTTTTTTAATTTTGGCATTTTCAGAAAGATGCGAACAAGAAATAATTCCAATATATTCATGCACTTAAACACAGTTTGCACAGAAAGTAATGTAATTGTTGAACAAAGTTTCCAGAATGTTGTGCTATCCTAACAAGAATAATTTAGTAGATTTACTGATTCATTCTCCAAAATACTAACTAGACAATGGAAAGTTAAGACTAAAACCAAGGTCGATATCAAAGTTCAAAGTTCAGACTCCTACTTCGCTGCATTCGGGACAACCCTATATATGCTCCGCCGCATGCCGTAGCATTCATCCAAGAGTGTGTTTGCTGATAGTTCCTGCCAAATGTTGATTGTTTGCAATGCGTTTTCTGCTACACAGTTCGAATTTCCTTTAATTTGTCCTAGCTTCCGCAGTCTATTCACAGCTACATTGTTCGTCCATTCCCGCTCTTCATTTTCCCGCAGTCTGTCCAGTACAGCCCCAGCAATGTCCCCCTTGTCCATTGACAGTCTGCCGTTTATTTTAGCATGTCCAGCAAGTCTGTCTGCCACAATCATGGCCATATACTCTGCATGCCCTGGACAGTAAAGCCACGTTAGGTTTGTCACAGCTGACTGGCTTAACAGTTTAACCCATTATTTGCGAAGCAAATTCTTCTCAGTCTTACGGAGCATACTCTGTGAATCCATCACAATGACACCATTAGAATCATGGGCAACTAATCATTCCATTGCCGCCGACACAGCCTCGTTTTCCATTCCCACGCTTGATGTGCTGACTTCAAAGGCTCCCGAATCCTGTGCCACGACTCTTCCATTCCGGTAAACAACAAAACCCCAACCACTTCTGCTGCACCGAGTCAATGAGCCATCTGTATATATTACCGTGTCGGAAGACCCGCATTGATTCTGGATGAGATCTTGAACCCAAAGTTCAGTTGCTCCTTGTGCCCAGTCTCGATGTTCACGGCCCTTCTGTATAACAACCTTTGTTAGCTGAGGTCGGTCATGTACCCGTAACCAGTCATCACCTTTAGGCACCTCATCTAGATTGCAAATTGACTTCACTGTATCCTCCACCTCAGCCACCCAAGATCTGTCATGTTTTATGCGTCTTCCCTTTATCAACTGGTCTAGCCCTGTTGTTCGAAAATGGTGTGGGGAGAACATTTACCTATGCAGGTGATATACATATGAGCATGGGAGGTGTAGAGAGGAACTAGCCTCGAGAATGCAGAGTAGGGTGGACCAGATAACAGGCTGGTGTGAGTTAACAGAATTATAGGATCTGCAGTTCCGATTGTGAAGTGTCAAACCCAAGATATTAAGAGAACACATCGCATAAGGTATCCAGGGATCACATTTGATTGTTCATTGTCCTTTGCACACCATGTGGACCATGCAATACAAAAAGCCAGGAAAGCTTTGGGAGCAGTTAGGTTAATAGCAGCAGCGGGCTTTCCACAGCGCACTCTCTTCTTGCTGATACATGCTCTGGTACTGTCATCATTGGTATATGGTCTTGGCCTGCTCACCCTGTCCAATGCACAGTTGAATAAATTAGAGCGTGTACAGAACGAGTCAATGAGAGTGGTCTTGGTTTTATAACAATATGCTGGAAAATGTACTGTTACGCTGCTTGGGTGGTCATAAAATGGATAATATTCCGGGGTTATTTTAGTATTTTGACCGTTTGATTTAAAGCCCTCGGTATTTTTTATGGTATAATAGTGTAATGGAAAGGTCGGGGTTGAGAGGTTAAACTCCACGAGATTTTTTATGAACTTAGCCTTGACATGTTAGTAAGAGAAAAGTTATTTTCGGGATGAAGGTGGTAAACAGGTAGAATCACGGGCCGAGTGATTCTCGGGATAAACTTCGAGAAGATTTAGGAATAGGAAATGTCGTTGATATTTGAGGACCAAACTCTTACGTAGAAGAAAAGGTTTAGGATTAGGTGTAGATTGATTGTTAGCTTGAGATTGATTATGATAGAGAATTCATTATGAAGAGGTTGACTGAAAGATGTTTCAGATAGGATGCTAGGATATGAACTGTTAGTTTATTTCTTCCTTTTAGTTTATTTCTTCCTCATGGATCCAATGTGTAAATTTTTGATGCAGCTACGAGTTGTTAGAAATAGTTTGTTACTGAAGAAATGTGAAGTAATGAGATTTTTGAGGTCTTTTAAGTCCGACATTTTTGGTGATGTGAAGTTGTATATAAGGATCCATGTACTTTTCAGTGAGCTAGTAAGTTGGCTCTTCTTCCATCATGATGAATGCTTGTTTTTCCTAGCTGAGAGTAGTGACTGTTGCCCACTCCCTCCCTACATGGCGAACTAGTTCTCGTCTGGAGAGGAGTTTGGTTATTCATCTGTTTACTCAGTTTATTGCTACATCCTCACTTATTCACCACTCATTTTTCCAATAATAAATATGTGAAACTGCTATTATCAATTGAGTGTTAATGGTTCTCAAACTGTTGAGATGTGTTCGTTCTCAGTTACATATTAAAATTCCTCAGATGTAATCAGAAGAGAGAGAGTAAGGAAAAGTAGTACAGTTTACCATTTGGGTGGCGGCTTTTTATACAAAAAATTGCGAAGTACCTAAATTATTGCCGTGTCTGTAACTAGCAGACAGATGCACGGTACATCTAAATGTTCGGTGCAGTACGGCTGGAGGTTGCACCAGGTATACTCCGGTGGTGGCCATGAGTTTTCTGCTTGATTTGAAACAAGCAAGCTCAGGTAAAGGCATACATCAGGGTTGCTGGCATAAGGACCTGGGGTCGTCGATAACAGAATGGGCCTAACTAAAACTGAAAATCTTCAGAAGGTTTGTAGATTTAATTATACATCAAAACAATCCATGGCCTCACTACCAGATGTGACATTCCTTCTGTAACCCCCAGCCCCTTGATTTGTGGTTCTGTCTGTCTGTCTGTCTGTCTCTCTCTCTCTCTTAGTTATTTAATACAATCTCTCATTCTGCTGATATTTTGATTGCCATTTCTGAACTAGGAAATAGTCTCGACACTAACCCCGTTTAGTAATCTAGTTTTTTTTTTATCTTATCCAGAACCTCTTTTTAAACACAAACAAAACCAAAGTAATGATAACTGACGAAATGAGAAGGAAACCCAAAATTGCATTGGCCCATCAAGAGCTTGAAAATGTAAATACATTTGAATATCTAGGTTCAGTCATCACCACCACCAACAACTGCACAGTGGAATCAAAAGAAGAATTGCACTTGCATCCCAAACTAGCACGGATGAAGAGCATGTAGCAAGGTACCAACAAGAAAACAAAGTTATGTTTACTAAGAGCTTACACATTCCCAGTGGCTACAAACTGATGTGAAACATGGACACTTAACAAATCACTAGAAAAGAAGAGAATAACAGCATTTGAAATTAAATGTTACAGAAGGCCACTTAGAATATCATGTAAAGAACGAAAATCAAATAAAGAGATATTGATTGGATTACGTGTGTCCGAAAACTGGCTCGTTAACAGCAGAAAAATGAAGAAGCTGAGATACCTCGGCCACATTATTAAGAGGCACACTAGCTTGGAGAGGTTGATAGTACAGGATGTTCCATAAGTAAATGAGCACTAACCCAGTATCGATTCCAGTATCGTAATGATATCTTAATGTCTGCGGTATCTAGCCACATTTACCTGCCGTGGCTGATGTCGCCGATTAAGCGTGGTGATTAAAAATGTTATGTATTGTAAGGTAATCAGACACGTGCCTTATAACAAGTTATGCCCTTGTGCGTCTATGCAAGCTTGAATACGTGTAATTTTATTCGCAAACACTTTCTTAGTTCTGCTAGTGAAATGTTTCTTACGAGTGGGCGATTTCAATAAACTTCAGATCGTGTATTTTGTGTGTTAACGTAACCCGAGAGGTGAAACCAGGCATCATCCGTGAAAAAAAGGTGACATCAATAATATCAGCAGTTTGAATGAAATTTGTAAACCATTCACAATAGAAGGCAGTGCCCGGCAGAAGAGAAAAGGGACGATCCCGACGCAGATGGATTCAGGACATCACAGAAAGTCTGAATGTGTCACTGCGAGACGCTGGTCAACGTGCGCAAGACCGTACTGCATTCAAAAGGGGGGGGGGGGTCTGTGAGAGGGACAACGTTCTGGAAGAGACACGACATATAAATGAATGTTATCTTATCCAAGACAGCTAACCTCCTGTGTTACTACAAGTACTGCCAAGTTTTAAACATTGAAACTGGTTCGAGCATACAGAAACGGCCGTTTATGGAAGATTTAATAATGTGTCCGCTTCTTCTGGGTGATAGTGGTAAAACTTCCGTTTCCACGCCATTAAGACATACTGAGACTACGGTGTTAGGCCCGTATTTCCAAGATCTTCGGCACATGAAAGTCTGATGTGGTCAGTATTATACCTGGCCGCATTTATCTTCCCAGGTTTCTCTGCTACAATTTTTAGAGGCGGGATGGACACCGGGGCTTTTGCGCGCGCGTGTGTGTGTGTGTGTACACCCACACGTACCAGGAAAAAAAAGTCCCACTGCTAGAACTGAACCCAGCACCAGAGATAGTAAACCGAGTGTTTAACCACTCTTTTTTGGGTGGTCAGTTTGTCAGTCTAAATAAAAAGAGGTCGACCATGTGAAACTTTAAAGAAGACATTGTTAATAGAAGCCAATTCAGTGGGCATAACATCCCTTGATGAGATTGAAAAACTCCCCGAAGACAGGGCATCTTGGCGAACTACCATGTGGGCCCTATGTGACGTTAAGGATGTAAGATGTTAGTCAGTCATTTGCCTGTTACTTGCGGAACTTTGCCTCCATAACAGCTCTCCTGTAGCCATCTTCGCTTTGGTCTTCCTCTCTTTCTTTTCCCCATTATGTACCCTTCCAAGACGGTCTTCTCTAAATTCTTTTGGGTGAATTAATTTAAAGCTATATTGATTGATAGCTAATATCTACATGAGTATTTTCATTATCCAAGTAGGACCAAAATGATCAAGATCCAGTTTTTAAAAATCTAAATTGTCAACCATCAGCGGAATGCTTTGGTTTACAAATTTGAATCTGCAAGTTTAGTGAAATAGTTTTGAGCCAGCTTAATTGAATTTAGGATGTCACTTCCTTTTCCGCTTGTCTTTCTTGAACGTAAACATGGTGAGAATTTATACGTTATTTTTATCGAATGAAACATACGCGTATTTTTATTTAATGGACACTTTTATGATAGTATTAATGAAGATATAAGTATGCGGGCCTGATAATATGCATTCTAAGCAAAAGACTGAAGTAATTCCTACGTATTTTGTTCCTTCTTGTTGTTATCGAAAATAGGATTCATTCGGGAAGGTACGAATTGTTCGAAATCACAGACATAGTGTAGTTCACTCACGTAAAGAAGTAAAAGTCGTGCCCCTGAAAAAATGTGATAGAGATTTGACACAGAAAATTGCCGTACTTTTGGGTTTATGTAATACGAATAGTTCTTGGGTATTAAGTTGGGCAAAAGATGAGTGTCTCTGTGTGCACGTTAATTAGGTAAGCAGTTCCTATTTGTTTTAGTCTCCACAAACCCCCAACTCCAACTACATTCATCTGTCCCAGCCACTTTTTCTCAACTTGACAAGCATTATATCCCCCCTCTCCCCTTTTCCAACTCCTGGTGGGAAAACCACCAGACAGTCGTATGGGTATCAGACCTCGCAAGTCTTCATTTAAACATTGCCAAAACTTCACCACGCGCTCTCTCAGACGCAGCTTCTTGTAAGCCAGAGCTAAGCGCTCCATTTTTTTTATGGTTATATTTTTTTCTATTTTTATTTGTTATATATCATTGCTGTGAATTTATATTTTCTCTTCTTTTTTCTATATCTTGTTCCTGTATGTTTTTTGCATTATTAAGGTGTAAACTGAAATGTCACATCTGTGGTTGTTAATTAATAAAGCTGCGCCTACTTCTGCTATGGTCAGTTTACTAATCCAGTGGTATTGGGTTCAAGTCCCAGCAATGGGAATTTTTTCTGGTATCACAACACCAGAAAGGCCCCAGGGTTCACCCAGCCTTAGAAAATGGGTAACAGAAATCTGGGAAGGTAAATGTGTCTAGGCTACTGACCACGTTACACTTTCATCTTCTGATGGTCTTGGAAATACAGGCCTAACACTGTATCCCAGTATGCCTTACTGGCGTGGAAACACGGATTTTACCTGTACCTACTTTTGCTGTAGTTTTAACGTCTTGGAAAGGCAGCCAGGCGTGATACTGACTACATCACCCTCTAGTGTGCTGACAGGTCAAGGAAGATATGAGCACTAACACCATATCCTTGTGCACCTCTAAGGCATGACAGGATTACCTTTACGTCTTGGCTTGGTGCATTGTCTCCGCACAGTGTAAACCTTACAGTGGTTTATCTGTGACAGCACTGTCTTTGGAGATAATTCACTGTTTATTAAATTGTTGGCAAACATTCTTTTAGATAGAGTAGTCTGCTGCACACGCATTCATTAATTCAGCTTTCTGAGCCATAGTGGCTCATTACTGCAGACAAGACTTGTCTTCATTCCTCTCTGTTCTTAGTCTTCTCCAACTGTCTACTTCGAGAGCTCGTAGGTCTTCTTCCAGGCTGTCATGCTGCCGTTGTCTTGGCCTGTCTCCATTAATGTCTGCATAAATCTTTTTTGTCTGTCTATTCTCGTCTATTTATATATATATTCTTGAAACTGAAAATTTTATTTAGGTAATTCTGAAATTACACACCTAAAACTGCTGAAATAAGGAATTTCAGATTTTGGTAAGAAAACAACTTATAAGTGATGTATGAAGTTCCATTTATTTAAATTGATTTCACAGTTTCAGTCAGTGCATTGTACAAGTGACAATTATAGGAACACCTGTTGTACAAGGTGTGCACAAATTATTGGTCATTTTTCTAAGACCACATTTTCACCAACACTGAACAGAAGTGCATGATGCAGCTACCTTTTGAAAGAGGAATATTTGCAGTTTCATTCTGACCTTAAATGCATTTGATGTGTGGCACAGCATGGTGGTACTCCCATTCTCACCAGACCTTCTCCAGCATGTCTTTGTGTGATGTTCTCAGTGGCATTGTTAATGTGCCTTTGCAGTCCTGGCAGTGTCTTTGGAAGTGGAGGAGGTAAAAATTGTCCATGATGAAACCCCACAGGAAGAAATTGCACATTTTTAGGTCTGATGACTGGGGCGGCCATGTCCAGAAAATGTTGTGTGAGGCCACTGCTTGACCTGGCAGGTGTCTATTTAGGTATTCCCAGACCTGGCAGGTGTCTATTTAGGTATTCCCAGACCTGGCAGGTGTCTGTTTATTTAGGTACTCCCAGACCTGGCAGGTGTCTATTTAGGTATTCCCAGACCTGGCAGGTGTCTGTTTATTTAGGTATTCCCAGACCTTGCAGGTGTCTGTTTATATAGGTATTCCCAGATCTGGCAGGTGTCTGTTTATATAGGTATTCCCAGACCTGGCAGGTGTCTGTCTATTTAGGTATTCCCAGACCTGGCAGGTGTCTATTTAGGTATTCCCAGACCTGGCAGGTGTCTGTTTATTTAGGTATTCCCAGACCTGGCAGGTGTCTGTTTATTTAGGTATTCCCAGACCTGGCAGGTGTCTGTCTATTTAGGTATTCCCAGACCTGGCAGGTGTCTGTTTATTTAGGTATTCCCAGACCTGGCAGGTGCCTGTTTATTTAGGTATTCCCAGACCTGACAGGTGCCTGTTCAGTTACTCCCAGACCTGCAGATGTCAGTGTGGTGGGGCCCTGTCATGTTGGTAAACAAACTCCTGTTCCTCCTTGTCCATGAGTTGTGGCATTAACCATGACATCTAAACTGCCGTTTAAATACGAATTGAACCACCACAACACTGCCTCTTTGTGCATATTTCAGGGCACACCAATTATGCTTGGTTGTTAAGGCAGCCATCTACTCCAACACTGATGTGCACTTTTCCCATGAGGTGGCAGTAGCAGCGCCAGGGCCAATCCAGTTCACTCTGTAATGAACACGAATTTAACACTACAAGCTCAGATTGTGGTGCAATAAAATCAGTCAAAAATTTATGTACACTCTGTATTCTTGAACTTTGACATGACGGGTGTGTTTGTCTTAAATTAGGGGAGTTAAGTTGCTTCTCTTGTAACTTGTGGAGTTATCTGTTTGTTAATTGTGCACTAACAGAATCTGTTAATTGTGCACTGACAGAATGCTATCTTGATTGTTTGAGACATGTTGCGGTGCAAACCAGTTTTGGTGAGAAGAAAAATTCTTTCATTTCAGGCTGACAGCGTAGCAACCATAAGAACACGAAAGTTCATGACTAACAGACTGCTTTGCAGAAAGCAGATGGTGAGTAGAGTTGTGTATGACAGAATGCTGTTTTACATTGTTATATGTGTGGACAGTGTAGAGCAAGATATTTGTGTACGTGTGACAGTTGCTCAACTGAATGTGATTGTGATGGTTAATATATCATTGTATACATGTATACAAGTTATAAGCACAAAAACCAAGTTAAGACTATTCAATTCAAATCTAATATCCACCCTCATTTATGCATGCGAAAACTGGAAAACAACTAAAGAAATAGACTCTTTTAAAAACAAATGCCTAAGGAAAATACTCTGTATCAGGTGGGATGAATTCAAGAACAATGCAGAAATAAGACATGATTGAACAACAATCAGTCTCATGAGTGATCAGGAAAAGGAGATGGACATATGTTGGTCACATGATGAGAAGTGATCAGAGAATCCCAAAAACAATCTGTCAAGTGGAACACAACAGGCCAAAGAAAAAGATGCAGACCACAGGAAAGAGGACATTGTTAAGAGAGGCCAAATCAATAGGCATAAAATCCCTTGATGAGGTTGAAAAGCTTGCCGAAAACAAGAAACATTGGCAAACTACCTTGTGAGCTCTATTTGATGTTTAACGGCATGGGAGGGATATAAGATATGATACATGTGACTCTTACTTGACTGAAAGTTATTGTGGTCATGTGTTTGTGATGTGGTTAATATATCATTTGTATATGTGCGACTTACTTGGCTGAAAGTTATTGTGGTTATCTGTTCGTGGTGTAGTTAATATATCATTTGTATATATGAGACTGTTACTTGGCTGAAAGCTATTGTGGCCATCTATTTGTGGTGTAGTTAATATATCATTTGTGTATTTGAGACTGTTACTTGACTGAAAGTTATTGTGGTTATCTGTTTGTGGTGTGGTTACTATATCATTTGTATACATGCACTGTTACTTGACTGAAAGTTATTGTGGTTATCTGCAGTGATCGTCATATGAATTTTTAAAAACCATTATAACTATACTTGGCTTTTACTTTGTGTGAAGAACTTTCCGAAATACCAGCTTTCTCAGTACAACATTCAGTATTTTTTATTTTAGTGTAAAATTAAACACACTCCATGAACATCAGTAGAAAAAAGAGTGTTCGTGTGAATGTTTTTTTTTCTTACTGTATTTGCAGAAAGATTTAATTTTTACAAGATGCTCACATGAACCAAAGTCAAACTGACTGATTATCCTCCATACATATTCAGCATCATCATCCCTCAGGCCCGATTATCCTCCAAGCGATTTTTGCTGGTTGCTTTTTACTAGGTTTTTGATAATATTAACTGGTTACAGTAATCGATGACCTCCAAAAATTTCAATTTGTCTGATTTTTTATTGGTAATTTACCTGTAATTGCAGGTTACTGCGATCACTGGTCATCTGTTTGATGGTGTGATTTATTGTTTGTATATATGTGACTATTACTTGACTAAAAGTGAACTGTTTTGTGTGGTGATCTGTTTGGTGATGTGATGTATGAAACAGCCTGGGGAATGCTGCAGATTGAAGAAAATGGGAGTTGTTTTCATGAAAATAGTGCAGTGTTTGTGAGGTGCATGACCAGGATTTGCTCACTACAGCTGATTAAGATACTAGCGCTGCAGTACCATTATGGTTAAGGTTTACATTAAAACAGCATATCTGTGTCATACCTTCACTCTAGTTCTGTTGTAATCTTGTTTCATAAATCTTCTTGCTTAATTTTAATTGCCTGCCCTACACTATAAGATCTTGGCTTTTTTTAATTGCTTGTATACATTACATAGTCACTACCAACATGATTATTTTATTCTGTAGATACTTTGTCATGTTGATCTGTGTATGTGGTATAATTACTCGTCCAGGTGGTTGATGTCCTTCACCCTGGCCGTGCCACACTAGCTAAAACAGAAATCAGAGAAAAGTTGGCCAAGATATACAAAGTGACTGCTGATGTTGTGTTTTGCTTTGGCTTCCGTACACACTTTGGTGGTGGGAAGACCACAGGATTTGCCTTGATCTACGACACCTTAGACAAAGCCAAGAAGTTTGAGCCCAAGTACAGACTGGCACGAGTGAGTTCACTTGTTATGTCCTGTCTGTCATTGTATGTGAGGCTTAACGTGCCGGTGTGTAAGGTTTGATGTAAATGTGTTTAGCATGTGAAGCTTGACATAATAGTTTGTGGTGGTAAGCACAAAAATTTTAACAAGTGATACACTCGTGTGGTTATGTTCTGTAGGTGGGAGGGTGTAGTTTTAGTAAACTCTAGAAACAGTGTGGCACAGCTTTTTAGTAAACTCTAGAAACAGTGTGGCACAGCTTTTTAGTAAACTCTAGAAACAGTGTGGCACAGCTTTTCATTGAAACATTGCCACAGTGATTTATGCTAACATAAAATGGTCATGTTATCAGGAAGGTCAAAAGTTGAGTGGATTATGAAATGTGTTGATGTTATTCAACAATATATTATATATAATTTGTTGGGTTATAGTGTAATTTAATAGGCTTCTACATTAAGTTAAACAATAATGCAATGATATTGCTAGATTTAAAAAAGTCAAAAGAGTAGTTTGTTTATGCCTGGTGTCAGGTGCTTGTTTGTACATTAGTACTTCTTTTCTGATGTTGTCCATTACTTCTCCTTTTCTGATGTTCTTCATTACTTCTTCATTTTATGTGTTCTTCACTGCTTCTTCCCTGTGTATTTTCCCCGTTACTTTTTCACTTCGTATGTTCTCCATTACTTCTTCACTTTGTATATTCTCCAGTATTCCTCACTTTCTGTGTTCCCCATTATATCACTGTATGTGTTATCTTTTACTCCCTGACTAGGCTGTTTTTATTGATATTCAGTGTAATGAGCTTACATTCTGTAGACCTATATTTGTTATTGCTCCTTTATGCTATATCACACTTTCAGCATGGATTGGTAGAAATAAAGAGAACTGGACGTAAACAGAGGAAGGAAAGAAAGAACAGACAAAAGAAAGTACGGGGCACAGCCAAGACTAAAGTTGGTTCTGGCAAAGAAAAGAAGGTAAAATTGTGTCTGTTGATTATACTGTTCAAAAAAAGAAACACAACAAATACAATGTTGAGATTTAAACTTAAGTTTACTGATCATACAAGGGCAAATTGCCTGAAACATTCACTTGGACATCAAATTCGCGCGCTGACCTGAATTGTACCAAGCAGGTGATTCATGAGCACAGAAAAGCGACACAAGTCAAAACAGCATTTTTGACAATAACTCATGACAGGTTCACAAGAATCCCGTGAAACTTACTGAACACAAAACTCACTGACCATGTTATTGAATGCCTATAAAAGATTGATGTACCTCGAATCAGTTCTTTTGAAAATTCAGTGCGCAAGTATGGCTTATCTCACTACAGAACAACTCACCATCATTGGATATTTACTGACTGGACAGTCACAAAGTGTAGTGGCTAGACAATTTTATGTGGTTAGAAGCACCATTAGTCACCTTTGGAGACGATTTCAAGAAACTGGCTCAGTTGCAGACCGGCCGCGCAGTGGAGGACCCATAGTCACAACTCCTGCTGAAGACAGATTCATACGGCTGCATCACCTCAGGAATCGATTTGCATCTGCATCCTCAACATCCAGTCAATGACACATCTCATCGAATTTCAGATCAAACTGTCAGGAACTGGCTGCACGACTCTGGTCTTTGTGATAGAAGACCCTACAAAGGTCCTGTTCTTATGGATCGGCATCACCAGAACCGACTGCAGTGGGCGAACTTGCATCATCAGTGGACCATTTGCAAATGATTGGAGAAGGGTTTGGTTTAGTGATGAATCATTCTTTCTGCTTCAGCGACACGATAGATGGAGAAGAGTTTACTGCAGAGTCCATGAGCGTTACGTCCGGAACTTCGTGGATGAGACTCTCTACCTTATGGTGGAGGTGTATTGGTGTGGAGGATGATCAACTTCATGGGAAGAAGTGACCTGGTGCAAATTGAAGGACGCCAGAGTGCCCAACAATTTGTCGCTGAAATTCTTTGTTTTCATTTCCTTCCACTTCTGGCTGCGCTAGGGTCGATTTTTCAGCAGGATGATGATTGACCTGATGTGGCACAACTCATCACCCAGTTCCTCGCTGACAACAACGTCCAGACCATTCCGTGGCCATCCATATCATCAGACATGAACCCAATAGAACACTTGTGGGATGAATTCAACAGACAAGTCCACCAGCAAGACGTAGCGCCAACCAATCTCCGACAGTTGTCTCTTGCACTGTGGGCAGAGAGGGCAGCCATCCCACAGCAACAGATCCAATAGCTAATCAGATCCATGTCAAGATGTCTTTCTCTGATACAGGCCAGAGGAGGCCATACACCTTAACTGAAATAGAGGCCTCAGTTGCAGAGAATAAAAGTCCAAACCAAATTTAATGAACTTCATTTCATTGTTAAAGTCTTATAGTTTCTTCATGCCAAGATTGAAACATTAATTCCGTAAAATAAAATTTTGATAGAAGTTTGAAATTTGGTGTCCATTACGACTACATTAGTGTTGCGTTGCGTCTCTTTTTTTGAACAGTATGTATTTTTCTTTGACTGTCACATAAATCTACTTTTGATTGTCTGAAGTGTAATGTGATTTCAATTACAGATAAAGATGTTAGAGTTTATAACGGAATTTGTCAACAGCACAAAGAGGATTCTCTATGATGCTGTGTCAGTGACTTTAGATTCAGAATAATGATCAAAATTTTGAGCACAGCACAAATCTCACTTAAACCACTTTGGTGTGCCAGTATGGTTTATGGAGGTGCTAAGACTCGGTACAGCACATGAGAACGCAGATCAGCTATAGACTGACTGGATTCTGTCCTCTGAAGATAGACTGACTAGATTCTGTCCTCTGAAGATAGACTGACTGGAGTCTGTCCTCTGAAGATAGACTGACTGGATTCTGTCCTCTGAAGATAGACTGACTGGATTCTGTCCTCTGAAAATAGGCTGACTGGATTCTGTCCTCTGAAGATAGACTGACTGGATTCTGTCCTCTGAAGATAGACTGACTGGAGTCTGTCCTCTGAAGATAGACTGACTGGATTCTGTCCTCTGAAGATAGACTGACTGGATTCTGTCCTCTGAAGATAGGCTGACTGGATTCTGTCCTCTGAAGATAGACTGACTGGATTCTGTCCTCTGAAGATAGACTGACTGGAGTCTGTCCTCTGAAGATAGACTGAGTCTGAAGGGTTTAAACAACTCACTTATCTTTTTTTCAGAATAAGGTGAAACAGGCTGACATAACGAGTTTTGTATTTAAGCAAGGCTTTGAATCTTCTAAAGAGCTTTAGATTATTAGAATGTCATTACAGATTTAGAATACTTTATACTTGTTGCTGTAACAACATTCCACACTGGCATAGTGGATGCTTGAGTGGTGGAGTGGTCACTTGTGTGGCAGTATTCTGGTCAAGGGTAAACAAGCCTTTTTATAACTCTGAGTCAGTATCTCAGAGTTAGGCCCATGATGGTAGTATGTTTTGTAGAATCTTGTAGATTGTTTTGTCCATGACTTCAGGTTCATTCATTGCTTGTGAAAAGTATGTTTTGTGGTGTGGGTGTGAGACGAAAGTTTCAACTCAGATCAGTCGGAGTTTGACTGTGGAACGTGGATGTTTTGTTAGTGTCGTCTTGCTAGAAATGTTATCGTGCAAGTTAGTGGAAGTCTGAAGCGTGTGGATTGATGAAAGTTACTCGATTCTAATGGCACTAACTTAGTATAGCTAGCAGCCCAGAATCTTATTTGTGGTGGAATTCTGTATTGTTGGAGACGTCACTTGATATATTTTGTCTGCTCATTTCATCTTCATCATCATTGTGTCCAATGTAACAAATGATTGTGAGTGCAGAGATAGTGCGGTCTTGACTGGTAATCCTATGTGCCAGTTTATGAAAGTCCTGTGAAGAGTATACCATTACAGGCAATGTTTGTCATGCTGTTACTGAATATCACATCACAGTGTGACACAGTTAACATGTGTTTAGCACCAGCACCAAGTACAACATGTACTGTTTCACTAGTCTCATAGCGAAGGTGGGGGGCTTGAACCAGGCTGGACACATCCTAGTTGTCCAGTAGCAGAAACAGGTACCTGGCTTCTTTAGGAGCAGAGGAAGGAAAAGTGACCACATCACCCTCTAGTGTGTGACCACATCGCCCTCTAGTGTGCCGACCACATCGCCCTCTAGTGTGCCGACCACATCGCCCTCTAGTGTGCCGACCACATCGCCCTCTAGTGTGCCGACCACATCTCCCTCTAGTGTGGTGACCACATCGCCCTCTAGTGTGCCGACCACATCTCCCTCTAGTGTGGTGACCACATCGCCCTCTAGTGTGGTGACCACATCGCCCTCTAATGTGCTGACCACATCGCCCTCTAGTGTGGTGACCACATTGCCCTCTAATGTGCTGACCACATCGCCCTCTAATGTGCTGACCACATCGCCCTCTAGTGTGGTGACCACATTGCCCTCTAATGTGCTGACCACATCGCCCTCTAATGTGCTGACCACATCGCCCTCTAGTGTGGTGACCACATTGCCCTCTAATGTGCTGACCACATGGCCCTCTAGTGTGCTGACAAGTCAAGAAAAGTAGAAACATTAACACATCTCCTAGATGGCTCCATGGCATGACAGAGTTACTTTTACCTTACTCAAGCAAGAGAGTTAGAAAGTTTTGTCTCAGGACAAAATGTTTTAAAATGTTTTTTTTTTTTAGTTTTGAAATGTCATAAATTTGAATGACTTTCTCTGATGCTAAATCGTTTCTATATTTTCTTTATCTTTCAGTAATGAGGATGTGTTCAGGTCAAGACATGCTTTATTATTTTGTTCTGTCAGGAATAAACATGTAATATTAATTTATTTGTGGTTGTTGTTATTTTAGTGTTATGCCTGTGAGTTTTTCTGTGTTAATGAAGTGAGTGAGAGGTTTGCAGACAAAAGTGACATATCTTCTCATGTGAAGTTTGTAGGGATGGAGGCTGATTAGTGTCTTTCACTTGGCTGTTAATTGTGGGGTGAGGAAATGCGTGGCTGCACTTTACACATGGCATTCTGTGTTGTAAGGAAAGTGTGAGTTCTAGGTAGAGCTCGGACCTTAAGGAGGTCACTGCTCAAGTCCCAATCAAGTGAACAAAAAAGTGTAGTGTGAAATGTGGTAAATTTCTTGTCAAGAACTGAGATGCTGGGAGTGAAACTTTGTGTGGCAAAAAATAAGTGAGCAATTAAAAGTACCAGAAATATGGTCAGTCTACACCAGTGGTTCTCAACCCATGGGCCATGGTGGGTCATGACAGGGAGTATTGTGAACCTCACTGAAGTCTCAGAGCAGCATTAAAAAAAAAGCAGATACAATTAAAAAATTCCCATGTTTCACAGTGTATAGGCCCTTGGGGCAGAGTGCACTAATACAAGCGGCAGAATTGTTGATCACTTTATTAGCATGTCCGCAATACACTTTTGGATAAAGGATGGTCCAGACAGCGTTTCTTCCATCCTCAGACAGAAATGTGACATGCATAAAAAGATGCCATCACTTTTGAAGTGCGACACCGGCATCTTTCTGACCATGTTGCAGAAATGTAGTTTTACAATGTAATTTTATAGAACAGTCGACGTAGATTCTGCGAGAGAGTAGAAGTGAAATATAATTCTCAGCAGTTGTTTTATTCCAGCCAGAATAGACATGCTATCCAACCAGAAACTGTGCCATCTTTAAGGTAAATGAAAAGAACTTTTGTATAGCAATGAATATGCAGTTAAACATGTAGAGAAAATATTGCATAATACTTTATAAAATTAGATTTATACCGTGCAAATATAAAGCACTTTATTAGTGGGCCACAAAAATGTTTGACTTTTAAATGTGGGCCGTGCAGCAAAAGGGTCTGAGAACCACTGGTCTACACCATACAAGTGTTAATGTACGCACAAAGATGTTTGTTTCTTTAGTACATGCATGATGGCCATTTCAAACTTTGTCTGATAAAATGGAAGATCCTGTTCAAGCAGAATGACAAATGTTAATATTAACCTCACATAAAGTGCTATAAAGCATGTTTAATATTAGAAAGATGGGCCAGTATGCATGTATGTGATGTTAGACCATGAAATTATTCTTCGTATTACTGTGTGTTGCATACATGTAGCCTGGATATCAAGGGAGTGAACTGCGACACTTGTGGTGTACATTGGTTATCTCCCTGTACATACAAGATTACAAAATAGGCTAGAATGTATAAACTAGGAAAAAAGTAGGAGCAACTTTATTACTTAACGATTGCAAAGTTGTGACGTTTCAGCGTGAGCCTTATAAAAACATACAGAACAAAGAAATAGAGAGAAGAGATAAAGTATAGATTCTCAAAAAGAGTACTTAGCTCCAAATTGTAAGATGTGGCTTGTCAGGCGGTGTGTGTCAGGAATGGATTTAGTAGGACGTGGAGACTGTTTAAGTAGAGACCTGTGATATGTGGTCAGTGGCTTGTAACGGGGTGGTGGTCTGGGGATCCAGGGAGGAGAGGGAGAGTGATACAATGTTGACCTAGCCAGGAGAAGGTGAAATAGATGATTAGGGAAGAGGGGTTGCAAATTGATGCTGTGAGGAGGTTTTGAACTATGTGTGACAAGTAAGGAGGGGGTGGAGCTTAGTGGAGAGGGAATATGATGATTGCAGAGAATGTTAAATCCATTCCTGACACACACTGCCTGACAAGCTTACAGTTTACAGCAAAGTACTCTATATATATATATTTTTTTTTAGTAGTATTGATGTGAGTCTATACTTTATCTCTTCTCTCTATTTCTTCATCCTGTATGTTTTTGTATGATTAAGGCTCATACCGAAACGTCGTAACTTTGTAGTCTTAAGTAATAAAGCTGCTACTACTTTTTCATAGTTTATACATTCTGGTATCACAGCTTTACTGCAGTGCTTCGTCTGTAGTCATATACTTATAAACTAGTCTTTGTGTGTTACTTCTTCTTCTTTGTTCGCTTCTACCACCATAACCGCACTGTGATCCTACTGAATTTACGCCTGTGGTCCTCGTTAGGTCCCGTGGTCTCCTGTGTGGTTCCCAAAAGGACCACAAGAAGGGACCACACGAGATCCCCAAGAGGACCACAAGGGTTTAGAGTATTGCAGGGCTTTAGCCTGTATTCTTGGTGGGTCTCTGAAGCGGATTGCGTGACACCGTGGTTTTCATTGCACCAGTTTAGTCTAGAGTTGGACTTTCTCACCGGAAGACCTCGACGTGTTTAGGATATCAGTGCATCCCCGCTGGGTGAGAGGCGGTAGCCCACCCAAGCCAGAGTTGGACCTTCTCACCGGAAAACCTCGACGTGTTTTGAGATACCCGTGTATCACCGCCGGGTGAGAGGTGGTTGCCCATCCAGTCCAGAGTTGAACTTTCTCACCGGAAAACCTCAGCATGATTAGGATACGCAAACATCCCCGCCAGGTGAGAGGTGGTTGCCTATCTAGACTTCCCTGGTCCAGTGTCTCCAACTTAACCTTTTGCGGTCGTGGCCGCTACCCTTCCTAATTGTGACCAGGATGGAGCTTTTGTCCAGGAGGACGAATCCTCGCCACTAGTGACTTCCACCCCTGGGTTGAGCCGGTTTAGGCAAATTATCCCAGTATGGGCGTGTTTGGGACGTGACCGACCTCTAGAGCAGAGGTACTGTGCCATGCATAGCCTTCAAGATTCACCCCTGGTGTAAGCCGGTTTAGGCATATTCACCAGTATGGGTGTATATCAGGCGTGACTGACCTTTAGAGCGGAGGTGGCATGACATGTCTAGCCATCAAGTTCCACCCCTGGTATGTGCCGGTTTAGGCATATTTCACCAGTGTAGGTGTATTTCGGATGTGGCCGGCCTCTAGAGCAGAGATGCCGTGGTATGTGTAGCTCTCGGAGCGATACTACTGGACATACCGATTAAACTTCACTTTATCCTTTTCACCACCTTTTCACCACCTTTTCACATCGGCGCCGCACAGCAACCTTTATTTCTTTTCCGCATTTTCTTCCTTGACCTGGAGGAGCTTCACTCCACGCGCGGCATTCGAAGAGTCTCGCCAGCAGTATCTTAACCTCTGGGATAAGCTGGTTCATGCATTTCACCCGATATGACTGCACTCAGGACGTGGCCGACCTCCAGACCAGAGGTGCCGTGATTTGACTGTTTGCTTCGCTTTATCCTTTCTATCACCTTTTCCTCAGTGATGCTGCCCGGCAACCCCATTTGCACCTTTCTTCATTGGCCGAGAGGAGCACCGCTCCACGCACGGCAGCTGAAGAATCTCGCCAGCACCAACTGGCAGGATCAACCAGATAGCTTTCTTCACTGAACCTTTGTCGGATATCTGCCGACAGACCGACGCGGATCCCTTTCGACCCCGGCGGCGTTTAATTTCCTTTAACCGGCGGGGGCGGCTTTCTCTGCTCTAACGAGCGAGAAGAAAGCCTGGCCACCCACAAACAACACACGTTACATACTGCAGACCCGATACTCTTTGCTAGAGATGGGCCAATTTCGAGACCATCGGTCGACAAAAATGTACTACACCGTTAGCACGAACCTGGCTGGCTAACCGTTTATATGCTTCGCTCGACGGACAAACCACTCGCTTCTGCATCGAAACACCTTAACTCTCGCCGTCCGGGAAGGGAGCGAAAGCCTGTCTCCCCGCGCACGGAACTCGAGAGCGTTTTCTCGCCAAAAGAACGGTCGGACTGTGCAACAGCAGCAGCCCGCGCTGTGCAGCTCGGCATGGCTCTGCGCGGCTGACTGTGTGTTACTAAAATAGACCACGGCTCGGGTAAGGTTTTTCTAGGAGGTGAGGGGGGGGGGGGGGAAGAGAAAGACAGATAAAAGTTCTATTACTTTATGTTTAGTGATTGCAGTAACTGGAGAGGAGTAACCTTACTTATCAGTTGTGTCGAAAGTATTTTACAAAGCTATTCTGAAAAGACTTCAAGATATAGTGGATGCTTCAGTGAGAGAACGGGCAGGATTTCGAAAAGGGAGAAGCTGTCTCGACCAGATCTTTACTCTAAGGATAAAACTTGAAGAACATATTGAAAAGCAAAGACTGTTAATCCTGACTTCATAGACTTTAAAAAGGTATTTGATAGCATACACAGAGATTCATTGTGGAGAATTTTAAGAGTATATGGAATACCATCTAAGATTGTCAGCATCATTAGAGACCTCAACAATGGATATGTTTGTGCAGTCAGTACAGACGAAGGAATGAGTGAATGGTTCCAGACACAACAACCTGTTGAAACAGGTGTGAAACAAGGATGTATATTATCTCCCTTGTTTTTGGAATTGCCATAGACTTCATAATGAAATAATGTTGCAAAGGTAAAATAGGCACTGATTGGGTATGTGAGACCCAACTGGAAGATCTTGATTTTGCAGATGACATAACTCTTATCAGCGACAATATGAAATCAATGCAAGTAAACACAGATACCCTGTCTTTAATGGCTAGTAAAATAGGACTTGAAATTAACAAGGATAAAACAAAAATAATGAAGGTTCTCATTAACGACGAAGGACAAATATATGTAGAAGGAACAGCTGCTGAAGAAGTAAACCATTTTGCATATATCTGCAGCTATATAGACCACAATCTCTCTCTCTCTCTGAACCTTAAGTGCCCAGGGCACATGGGGCTTCCGCAAGGGTTTTCCACAAATGCCTGTCTTTCGCCTTTTTTTCTGCTCTTGCCCAGGTGAGCCCTCTATTGCTCAACATCCTTTCTGTTGTTCTTCTCCATGTCTCTTTTGGTCTACCCTTACTTCTGCTCCCCTGTGGTGTCCATCTTAGTGCTATTTTGGTAGTGAGTTGTCAGTCATTCGGAGCACATGTCCCAACCATCGCCAGCGTCTTTCCTCAATAATTGTTGTCAGTGGTTTCATCTGCATTTCTGCCAATAAGATGTTATTTCTTATGGTGTTTGGCCAAAATATTTTTTTAATTCTACGTAAACATTTAGTCTGGAAAGAATTCAACTTGTTTTCTATGGTTTTGGTGATTTTCCAGCATTCACTTCCATAGAGTAGTACACTTAGAACATTACTCTTAAATATCCTGATTTTCATATTTATGCTTAGTTTATTTGATTTCCATATATTCTGTAGCATTGCAAAAGCCTGGTTTGCTCTAGTAAGTCTGCTGTTGATGTCCTCTGTGCTGTCTCCATTTTCTACTACTCTGCTGCCAAGGTAATAGACCACAATAGTGACACCAGAAAAGAAGTTAGAATTCAAATTGCCAAATCAGCATTGACCTTCAAGAATCTTGAGAACATACGGCATTCAAAAGTTATAAGCACAAAAAAACCAAGTTAAGATTATTCAATTCAAATGTAATATCCACCGTCATTTATGCATGTGAAAGCTGGAAAATAACTAAAGAAATAGACAAGAAATTAGACTCTCTTGAAAACAAATGCCTAAGGAAAATACTTGGTATAAAGTGAAACAAATTCAAGAACAACTTTGAGATAAGACAGATGAGCAAACAAAAACCTGTCTCATGGGTAATCAGGAAAAGAAGATGGACATATGTCAGTCATGTGATGAGAAGAAACAATGAGAGAATCCCCAAACAAGTTATCAAATGGAACACAACAGACCGGAGGAAAAGAGGTTGACTGTGTGAAACTCTAAAGAGGACATTGTTAAGAGAAGCCAATTCAGTGGGCATAACATCCCTTGATAAGGCTGAAAAACTCCCCGAAGACAGGACATCTTGGCGAACTACCACGTAACCCCTGTGTGACGTTTAATGGCACAGGAAGGATGTAAGATGTAAGACTATGTTTTCTTATCTAAATTATTAAAGTAAGCATATTAGTTACTTTAAATTGAAATTCTGTTATTTGTTTTTTTCTTCTTAATGCTTTGAGTATGTCACAATATCTAAAAATATTGGAATATTTAAAAAGTGAAATTATACCTTTTTGTTTTTTTTTGTAATTAGTGGCAAAGTTATGTTGTGATAAAGGATTTGAAATCATTAATTTTTTTTTTTTATTTTGTAGTCAAACTTTAAATATGGAAGTTCAGATCAGTAGAGAATAATGTTGTTAGCCAAATCAATCATTAAGCTTCAGTTGATTTAGATGCATTAAAAAAATTGCTACCTGACATAACATTGTCAGGGAAAAATTATCTCAGAAATGAAAGTCTGCCTGCAAGGTCAGGTTGTTCTGTCTGCTTGCAAAGTCAGGTTGTTCTGTGTGCCTGCAAAATCAGGTTGCTCTGTGTGCCTGCAAGGTCAGGTTGTTCTGTCTGCCTGCACAATCAGGTTGTTCTGTGTGCCTGCAAAATCAGGTTGTTCTGTGTGCCTGCAAGGTCAGGTTGTTGTGTCTGCCTGCACAATCAGGTTGTTCTGTGTGCCTGCAAAATCAGGTTATTCTGTGTGCCTGCAAGGTCAGGTTGTTCTGTCTGCCTGCAAGGTCAGGTTGTTGTGTCTGCCTGCAAGGTCAGGTTGTTCTGTCTGCCTGCAAGGTCAGGTTGTTCTGTCTGCCTGCAAGGTCAGGTTGTTCTGTCTGCCTGCAAAATCAGGTTGTTCTGTCTGCCTGCAAAATCAGGTTGTTCTGTCTGCCTGCAAGGTCAGGTTGTTCTGTCTGCCTGCAAGGTCAGGTTGTTCTGTCTGCCTGCAAGCTCAGGTTGTTCTGTCTGCCTGCAAGCTCAGGTTGTTCTGTCTGCCTGCAAGCTCAGGTTGTTCTGTCTGCCTGCAAGGTCAGGTTTCTCCGTCTACATGGAACTGTGAGCAGCATGTTCTTTACAGCTGATGCTGTGAAAGTTTTGAGTCACTGCATCATGTCAGCTTGAGAGTGGGTTATTGAGTCACTGCATCATGTCAGCGTGAGAGTGGGTTATTGAGTCACTGCATCATGTCAGCTTGAGAGTGGGTTATTGAGTCACAGCATCATGTCAGCGTGAGAGTGGGTTATTGAGTCACAGCATCATGTCTGCTTGAGAGTGGGTTATTGAGTCACAGCATCATGTCTGCTTGAGAGTGGGTTATTGAGTCACAGCATCATGTCTGCTTGAGAGTGGGTTATTGAGTCACAGCATCATGTCTGCTTGAGAGTGGGTTATTGAGCTACTGCATCATGTCTGCTTGAGAGTGGGTTATTGAGCTACTGCATCATGTCTGCTTGAGAGTGGGTTATTGAGTCACAGCATCATGTCAGCTTGAGAGTGGGTTATTGAGCTACTGCATCATGTCTGCTTGAGAGTGGGTTATTGAGTCACAGCATCATGTCAGCTTGAGAGTGGGTTATTGAGCTACTGCATCATGTCTGCTTGAGAGTGGGTTATTGAGTCACAGCATCATATCAGCTTGAGAGTGGGTTATTGAGTCACAGCATCATGTCAGCTTGAGAGTGGGTTATTGAGCTACTGCATCATGTCAACTTGAGAGTGGGTTATTGAGTCACAGCATCATGTCAGCTTGAGAGTGGGTTATTGAGCTACTGCATCATGTCAACTTGAGAGTGGGTTATTGAGTCACAGCATCATGTCAGCTTGAGAGTGGGTTATTGAGCTACTGCATCATGTCAACTTGAGAGTGGGTTATTGAGTCACAGCATCATGTCAAGTGGTAGAGGGTTAAGTCTCTGAGTGGAGCTATGTATGTGCAGTACTTCTTTTGCAGACTCCACCACCATGTGGACTATGGTGATCCCCGTTCCATTAGCCAGGCTAGACCTATGACATGAGAGAAGTGAGACAGGGTCTTGATCAGCTACGTTCCATTAGCCAGGCTAGACCTATGACATGAGAGAAGTGAGACAGGGTCTTGATCAGCTACGTTTTGGTGAAACTAGCATGTCAGCTACGGGCTGCTGACCACATAATAAAGATTTATCTTTGCAAGGCAAGTTGCACTAGAATACAAGGCTATTTAGTGACATGAGGTTGTAAACAGATTTTCATTTACAATAATCTAGGGACACTGAAAATAGTAAAAGCTGAAAGGAAGCTAAGTAGAGTGGAGCATGAAATGATGGCTTCTGTGAAATATTTTACTGCGTAAATAAAGCAACACATGACAGTTTTGATGTTCTGCTGAACAAATTGACTCAGTTTGATAACAAAGGTAGGTTAGAGGTGTATGGTGCAGTTTTACAAGGTGGCAGAGGGAGTGAGTCAAGTGAGAAAAAACAAATAGAAAGTATGAGAGTGAGATGAGATTGTCTAAATGAAAAACATACAACAACCGATATTTAGGCGAGCCTTTTTCGAGGACACACAAACGAGATTTAAAAAAAAAACTAAGTGAAAAACTTATGTAACGTCCTTCAAAAGGTAGGGAACCACAGAAATGTGTGTCCACTAGACGAGGCATAGAGACCACGCGGGGCCACACAAAGGATAAACCGATAGAGCCAATCGTAAAGAAGAGGCGGAGAGAGGGATGGAAACAGGTTGGGGGAAGGGCAATAGAAACAGCCACTAGAGGAGAAGGTGTGTCTAGGGGGGGGGGGGAAGCGGAGAGATAATGAATGAAGAACATAAACACCTGCAGTGAGAAAATGTGAAACTGATGAATAGGACAAGACCCTATCACAAAAGGCGGAGGGGTTGGAAAACTAAAGAAGTTAAAGGAAGCTGAAGACATTAATTTCATCTGGGTGGAGACAGCCAGCCTGGAAAATAAGGCGCTGTTCTAGGACCCTCCAAGATCGTACATCAGCAGAACAAGAGCGGATCGCATTAACAGAAATGCCCTGTTTTCCCCTGTGGTTGCTAAGGCAAAAATATTTAGCCACAGGTGTCCAGGCCCTCTTAGAAATATCGTTAAGATGTTGGCGAAATCGATCTCCTAAGCATAAACCGGTCTCACCTATATACTTCATACCACAACGTTTGCACGTAATAGCATAAATAATATTGCATGAAGTGCAGGTGAAACCTCCTGAACTGATAACGTGGACTTAGGGAAGGAGATCTAGCTAGCCTCGACGACAAACGGAAAAGTGTTGCATCTACGGCGTCCGCAACGTCTCTTACCATAAAAAGTGGGGTTCCCCAAAAAGTTCACGTGTACCAGGCTCGGTCTGGAGGAGATGGAGATGGCGAAACAGTATGTTTTTAACTGCCAAGCTATGAGGGTGGTGCATGAGTACCAGTTTAACTCTGTCCGAGCTACAGTGCGGTTTAGGAGTGAGGGCTTGTTGCCGCGATATATGGCTGATGGGGATCCAAGATGATGAGAGAACATGTTCTGGATAGCCGAGTTGACGGAGGAAATCTAGCATTTTATGGCTTTGATCCTGGAAATCAACATCCTAAGCAACCTAAGAAGCTGGGGAAAAGGAATAGAGTCCTTACACGATCTGGGATGAGAGGAAGAGTACAGGAGGTAGCTGTGAGAGTCTGTAGGTTTATAGTGGATAGAAGTAGTAAGCCTGGTAGGGCCGATAGTAACGGCAATGTCGAGAAAGTTAGCGGAAGTAGCAGAGACATGGGAGGTGAAAGAAATGATATGATTGTACTCCTTAATAAAATTGATAAAGTTATCAAGGTATTCCTCTGGGATTGATGTGACCCCAAAGCCGTCGTCTATGTAGCGTCTATAGAAGGTTGGAAAGGGGCCTCTAAAGGCTCTTAGAACATTATGTTCGAAGTGGCCCATGAACAGACATGCGTAGCTGGAGCCCATTTTGGTACCCATAGCCAAACTACTAATCTAGTCGAAGAACAGGCCATTGAATTCAAACGAATGGAATTGAAGGACAAGTCGTGTAAGGCGCAGATTAGTAGACTTATTAATAGAGGGATGGCGTCTTTTGTTCAGAAAGAACTTGACTTGTTAGAGGCTGGGATGGATGTGTATAAGGACACTACATCAAAGGTGAAGATACGGTAGATGTGACCAGGCAGGAGTGTAAGGGTCTCAAAAGCAATGAGAGCATGATTCGTGTCCTTAAGATAAGTGGGCAGACTAGTGACAAGAGGCTGAAAGATGCTGTCAAGAAAGTCATAGATTTGTTCTGTAGGCCAGGAACAAACGGACACTATGGGCTTTCCCAGGTTGCCTGGTTTGTGAATCTTAGGGAGTAGATAAAAGGATGGCTTCCCTAAGCAGCTGTCACGGATGTGAAGATGAGTAGCCGAGGGAGAAAGACCAGTCTTGGTCTTGTTGATGAGTTCGTTGATCGTGTCACGAACATGGTGGTTGTTGGCCAGAGTCGGATCTTGAGGGCGCGAGAGGCATAAAATTCAGTGTTACTCAGCTGGTCCATGGCCTCTTGGATGTACAATTCTTTCTTCCAACAAACAATGGCCTCGTCCTTGTCTGCACTCATGATCACGATATCTCGTCTGCGCTGGAGATGTGAAAGTGCGCGCTGCTCCCCGGGGGTCAGGTTAGATTGTCGTACACGGGGAAGGCGAAGCTTGCAGATTTCATGGAGAGTGTGATCAATGTAGAGGTCCTGCTGAAGGTGTCCAGGTGAATGGCTGTTTAGAGAAGCGAGAGAAAGGGTCATCGTCGGAAGTAGATTGGGATGATGAAGGTTTGATGATTCATTTGTCAAAGTTGATGCTTCAGTTGCCAAAGTTCATGTTTCACTTTCCGAAGTTGATGCTTCAGTTGCCAAAGTTTATGTTTCAGTTTTCAAAGTTGATGCTTCAGTTGCCAAAGTTCATGTTTCACTTTCCAAAGTTGATACTTCAGTTGCCAAAGTTTATGTTTCATTTTCCAAAGTTGATGTTTTAATGGCTCAGACTTTGTTCAGACTTTGTTGTATAAAGTCGCTCTCTGTGTCTTCATCTAGATTCATTGCTTGTTTCTGAGCTCCCCTTGTCTCATAAAGTCTTTCTATGACTGTCTCATCAGTGCTAGAATCACGCTAAGATTGTTTTTAATGTAACTAGGAACAACAAGGTTTGTACAGAAGATTTTTCTATTATTATGTGAGCAAAGTAAAACCTGGTGTTGTGATGTAACGTACTATCATGTCTCGTAGGTGAAGAGTTTGTTTTCACATATCCTGGAGGAAACAGATGTTAGCTTTGCTGCCTAGTGGCAAGGTAGGAAAGACAAGGTTTGCAATGATGCTACAAGAATCTACAGATCCAGTAGTATGAGAAACACAGCCAACACTTAAAACTGGACGAAAGTGGAAAGTAAGTGAAGAAGTGACCACAGCCAGGCAAGCACAGGAGCTGAAAGAAGTAATAGGATACATCCATACCAACAGAAGGGGGTTTGGTCATGGTGAAATCAAATGGTGGTCAAAGGCCTCCCGTAAGGAAAGAAGGGATATGATCATCAGTGAAGTAAGGAATTCAGAGAATGATAAGCGGGTCCAGAAGGCAGTCCAACAGGCACATCAAGGTCAGTGGACAACATGGGAGGAAGTCCTGCAGAGATCACTAACATGGGAGGAAGTTCTGCAGAGATCATTAACATGGGAGGAAGTCCTGCAGAGATCACTAAGATGGGAGGAAGTCCTGCAGAGATCACTAACATGGGAGGAAGTCCTGCAGAGATCACTAACATGGGAGTCCCCTGGGAACAACTGTGTTAAGAGCACACTTATCTTAACATAGTGTTTGTGAGACAGGGAACATAGATCTGTTTGCTTAAAAACTCTGACCTACCTCTGTAGCCCAGAAACTTGTAGCAATCAACACTAATTGTAATTGTAATTGTTATTTTTGCAAAATGTAATGTCAGGTTGGTGGACGGATGGGGACATGGAGATCTCTGGCGGGGATGAGGGAAGTCTGGTGTGAAACCAATGAATCCAGGACGTGACAAGCCTATGGGTCTTTACAACAATGGCTATCAGAATGATGTAAACAAAACAGAGCCAGTAGACTATAGGTGGCGGGGAATGGATATCGTTGAAGCACTCATCAGATTCCTCATCTCAGAGTCAGAGTGTCTTTGTGGAACTGTCTCAAACCATCTGACATGGAGAAGGGGCTTAAGTACAGCCACCAGAGGCTGGAAAACAAAGTTTTGGCCAGGCCAGCCACACTGTCTTCATGGCAGTCCGAGCAAGACCACAGTCTGCCCTAGCAAGGAAAGGTGCTGAAGTCGGAGTTACCCAGCCAAAAGGCGCATAGCAAAAAATCAGGGTAACACGCATTATCGCTAATGAAATGTCTAACATGGGAGGAAGTCCTGCAGAGATCACTAACACGGGAGGAAGTCCGGCAGAGATCACTAACATGGGAGGAAGTCCTGCAGAGATCACTAACATGGAATGACATCTGGAAAATGGCACCCTTGAGACTCAGCTTCATCATCTGAGCTACAGGCTCCAACCTATACAAATAGGGTTTATCAGAAGACACAAAGTGCCCTCTCTGCAACGAAAGGCAAACATTGGACCATGTGCTGTCAACATGCAGAGTATCATTAGGTCAAGGACGCTACGCCTGGTGGCACAACAGAGTGCCACAGGAACTAGTAGCCATTGTAGACAGGGCAAAAGATAAAGCAAATAACAGCAAAAGAGTTGAGGTCCCACCTAAATACTTCATAGGCATTGGTACAACATCGAATATTGAAACCAGGGACATTCCCTTACCGTCACTGCTAGATGGTACAAATGACTGGGATGTGATAGAGGACCTACCAGGAAGAAGAGAATACCCGACTGCCATCAAGAACACAGGAGTGTGACCGGACATTGTAGTGTACTTCATAGAAAAACAGGAACTAATAATGATCGAGCTTACGGTTTCGTATGAAACAAGAATAGAGGAGCAGCATTTATTCAAATGTGAGAAGTACAATGATCTGGTCAAGCAACTGGGGCAGAGGGCAGGAGTCGGGGCAAAAGTGACAGCTGTAGAAGTGGGAGCGAGAGGATTCGTAGCAACATCAGCATATGACCTATGTAAGCAACTGGGCATAAAGGGACAAGCAAGAGCACGGGCATTGAAAAGCCTTTCAGAAACAGCAGAAAAGGTTTTATGCTGGCTGTGGAGTATGCGAAACAAGCATCGAGAACATAAATAATTTCATTGTTCGCGGCCAATACCACTCCCCCGTGGCTAAATCGCTAAAGATGCACTTCAAAAGTCCAGTGTCAACTCAATCCTAGGAAAAAAAAAGCAACAACTCACAAGACCTCTGGGAGTCATGACCCAGAGGGGCCCACACCCCTTAGAGTGTCAGGAATTTAATAGGGCCGAGGGCCGAAGCACTTGTCTGAAAAAGAGGAGGGGGGGGGGGGTAATTCCTCTGAGGATCTGAAGGCGTTGTGTTGTTGTTCCGCTCTCTACAGTAGAGAGTTTCCTGCATACATGGCGTTGATTTAATTATGGCTTTTAATCACGCCCATTCTCTATTTTTTAGTTTAGTTTTTTTTTTGGTTTCGCGTCTAAAATGTCTTTCTCGCTATTTATGTGTTTCACGTTTAAAATGTCTTAATCGCTATTTATGCATGTTTCACGTCTAAAATATTTTACTCATTATTTATGCCTGTTTCAAGTCTAAAATGTTTTACTCAATATTTATGTTTTACGTCTAAAATGTTTTACTCACTATTTATGTGTCGTTCACGTATAAACTATTTTACTTACTATTTATGTGTTTCACGTCTAAAATGTTTTAACCACTAGTTATGTGTGTTTCACGTCTGTAACGTTTTACTCACTATGTATGTGTTTATAAATTTCTAGAGGTCAGCGTGTACTACTTTGTCACGTGCAGAAACTTTCTTATATCCGGTGTGTTAAATTTACATTAAAAGAATAAAGCCATTGTTTACCTTCTTCGACTTTCTGGAACGTTCCATTAATCTACATTAAATGTAAAATGCCCGCTTCCATGCCGCTAGGGCAGTGGGAAACGCGGTGTTAGGTCCGTAGAAAGTGTGGTCAGTATCATGCCCTGCCACGTTTACCTTCCCAGATTTCTCCGGTGCTGTTAGAGGCTGGGTTGACCCAGGGGCCTTTTCTTGGTGTGTACCAAAAAAAAAAAAATCTCACTGCTGGGGACTGAACCCAGTGCCACAGGATTAGCAAACCGAGCATTTAACCACTCAGCTAAGGGGCCAGCAGTCATCAACATTGTCGTGCTAGCAAACCGTGCATTTAACCACTCAGCTAAGGGGGTCATCAACATTGTCGTGCTAGCAAACCGAGCATTTAACCACTCAGCTAAGGGGGTCATCAACATTGTCGTGCTAGCAAACCGAGCATTTAACCACTCAGCTAAAGGGGGCCAGCAGTCATCAACATTGTCGTGCTAGCAAACCGAGCATTTAACCACTCAGCTAAGGGGGCCAGCAGTCATCAACATTGTCGTGCTAGCAAACTGAGCATTTAACCACTCAGCTAAGGGGCCAGCAGTCATCAACATTGTCGTGCTAGCAAACCGAGCATTTAACCACTGAGCTAAGGGGACCAGCAGTCATCAACATTGTCGTGCTAGCAAACCGAGCATTTAACCACTCAGCTAAGGGGCCAGCATCATCAACATTGTCGTGCTAGCAAACCGAGCATTTAACCACTCAGCTAAGGGGGCCAGCAGTCATCATCATTGTCGTGCTAGCAAACCAAGCATTTAACCACTCAGCTAAGGGGGCCAGCAGTCATCAACATTGTCGTGCTAGCAAACCGAGCATTTAACCACTCAGCTAAGGGGCCAGCAGTCATCAACATTGTCGTGCTAGCAAACCGAGCATTTAACCACTGAGCTAAGGGGGCCAGCAGTCATCATCATTGTCGTGCTAGCAAACCAAGCATTTAACCACTGAGCTAAGGGGGCCAGCAGTCATCAACATTGTCGTGCTAGCAAACCAAGCATTTAACCACTGAGCTAAGGGGGCCAGCAGTCATCAACATTGTCGTGCTAGCAAACCGAGCATTTAACCACTGAGCTAAGGGGCCAGCAGTCATCAACATTGTCGTGCTAGCAAACCGAGCATTTAACCACTGAGCTAAAGGGGACCAGCAGTCATCAACATTGTCGTGCTAGCAAACCGAGCATTTAACCACTGAGCTAAAGGGGACCACCAGTCATCAACATTGTCGTGCTAGCAAACCGAGCATTTAACCACTCAGCTAAGGGGCCAGCAGTCATCAACATTGTCGTGCTAGCAAACCGAGCATTTAACCACTCAGCTAAGGGGACCACCAGTCATCAACGTTGTCGTGCTAGCAAACCGAGCATTTAACCACTGAGCTAAGGGGCCAGCAGTCATCAACGTTGTCGTGCTAGCAAACCGAGCATTTAACCACTGAGCTAAGGGGCCAGCAGTCATCAACGTTGTCGTGCTAGCAAACCGAGCATTTAACCACTGAGCTAAGGGGCCAGCAGTCATCAACATTGTCGTGCTGGAGTTTTAAAAAAGTTCCGGCAAGAAATTCTGATGGCGTGTGCATGTTTGTAATCACTTTAACAGCCGTAACCGACAGCAAATTGAAGTTTAGCTATAATAATGGAACTGTCAAAAGCGTACACAAGCTGGAAGATGGTTTGGTATTTTTTATTTAACTGTCAAGTTGGCTTCAGAAAGGCAGGTTACCGAATTCCTCTAACGTCAAGATTTTTTTAGTTGCGTTATTCCGGAGCAGGTTTTTGACAGCAGACGTGAATGAACGTAAAAGCTGGATACATTTTTTAACCTTTTGTTTTTTGAAGGTTAGGAAAGATTGAGTCGATAGCGCCGTGCTCTTTCTGGCTGATGATAGTGGGGTCGCATCCCGCCATTAGACCACGTGGTACAAATAGTTACTCTGTGCATAGTGTTGAGGACAACTGGTGCTGAAAAATGAGAATGTCTGCTACACGGCTTGGAACACTGGATTGCATTGTGTATGTGCGTATTTATAAT
This sequence comes from Achatina immaculata, assembly GCA_009760885.1. Classification (NCBI taxonomy): domain Eukaryota; kingdom Metazoa; phylum Mollusca; class Gastropoda; order Stylommatophora; family Achatinidae; genus Lissachatina; species Lissachatina immaculata. The sequence goes on along the minus strand of CM019719.1, from coordinate 62,472,760 downwards.
ATTAGTATTTGCAGTAACAGAATAGGCGGTGATCTGCTGCAACAGACGGTGGCTGTTATGTTAGTAGAAGTGAGGGCGTAGGTGATATAATATGTTAATAGTAGTGAGGGTGGAGCTGACACAATATGTTGTAGTGATGATAATGATATTGTTGGTGACGGCAGAAGTGGCTGAATATAGTAGTTTGTTAAAAATAAATGAATAAATTGTAAACAGTAATGCAAGCAGCTGGTAACAGCTGGCCTGCCCGATGTTGCTGGTGAAATAATCGAGCTCAATTTATACAGCCCAGGACACTCCAGTCTAGGATACTCCGGCACAGGATACTTCGGCACAGGATACTTCAGCACAGGATACTTCAGCACAGGATACTCCAGCAAAGCATACTCCAGCCCAGGATACTCCAGGCCAGGTTGAAGAGCTTTGAAGTATAAGTTTTCACTGTGCCGAACTCGAGATTTCAGAAATCGACCATTTACTTTTACCACAAGTTTCAGTTGAAAAATAATTACTTGTAGTAGGCTTTTGGAAATGTTGATGGGGTTTAATAAGCTTGCCAAACGCTTAGACCAGTTAAAAACTTATCGCTCTTCTCAAACGACGTCGCAGAAGTGTGCCACCAAGGCTAATGAGACGAGAGTTACTTTAAAACGCGTGCAAAAAAAAAGCATTAAAAACATTTAAGAGTTCATTTTGTCGTTACTGTAAAATTTCATTGCATGAAGTAAATGTAGATAAAAGTGAAAAACAGAGAAAATCTTATGGGATTTGTGGATTGTGCCAGTGAATGATAGAGCATTCTGTCATAATGACGTATTTTCTGGTTGCATGTATCAATATTGCTGTCATTCAATATTCAAACGTTACGTGCTGTGCTGGATCACAATGGTGCTCATGCTTCTCCATCTAACACGGTCCTTGATGCTTACGATCAATTTAACTCGATACTGATTGCAAACTGAAAATCTTGATCATAATCTTGTTACGCTGGTACAACCTGGGCTATAGACAGACATCAATCAGTATGAAAAGATTACCCATACTAATCTATATTGGAGTATCCGATACACATGTGCTACTAATTAGGAGTTATGTTAAAAGTGTGAAAGACTTTTAAAACATATTAGAAAAACACTCCAGTGATGGAAATACGGAAAAGGAATGTGTTATTGACGCATATCTTGTATCTTACCATGTTTTTTTTCCCCTAACACTGGTGCTTTACCTGTTCAATCGACAAAACTCTTGAAATTGCTAATCTTAACATCATGGAATGCTACAGTGTAATACAATGTTAATACAATAAAATTCAGCGGAGGATAGAGCACAGGTCTTTGTTGCGACTAAGTCTTCTTTAATCCCCCTTAAATTCATGGCCGAGAGTTGGTCATCTCCTTTGAATTCATGACTGAGAATTGGTCATTTCCCTTCAATTCATAGCCTAGAGTTGTCATCTCTCTTAAATTCATGGCCGAGAGTTGGTCATCTCCTTTGAATTCATGACTGAGAGTTGGTCATTCTGTACTATTTCATTGCGACATCTTCCTAGGAAAGGAGCCATTAAAACATCAGTCTGTGCACTTTAACAATTTATAAGAAACTAGAAACAATAATACCAATCTGTGCACTTTAACACATTTTATAAGAAACTAGAAACAATAATATAAATATGTGCACTTTAACACTTTTTGTAAGAAACTAGAACCAGTAAAATACAAGAGTCTAACTGTAAACCATTAAAAAATATATTTAAAAAATTGTTTTATAAACACCTAACGTAGAACTGAATGTCATGTTCTTAAATTGTTTTGAAAACGAAAATAATATTAATAATAAACCTCGGTTTGTTCATGATTTGAACTCGTTTGTTGTTGCAATTCTTCTGAATAAATCGGCATCATTTGAGCGGTTCAGAAGTTAAATAAACATTAGGTTCAACAGTAACGTGAACAAATATTTGTGAAAGAACTTTAACAAAGTTTTTCTTTCTACAGACACATTTGATTTGCACGGCGAATCAGGTCTCCCAGACAACACCGTAAAGTCAACATTACACTGGAGACAATCACAGATTTTATTACTTGTCAGTGCACATACAGTGCACAACAGCTCTGGCCATAGAAACAAGAATTTTTTTTTTTTAATGAAGAAATGATACAGTACTTGTGTTATTGCCGAAAACCTCCTTAGGAGCAAGACAAGGGTCACAAATAATAAAACACTATTAGCTAATCACCATAACGCGAGTTACATCTGTGAGTTAATTATATTGCAGAAGTTTTCTCTACAGCGCTTTGGAGTGTCCAAGAGATAAACAGAATTAAATATTCCTGGTTCCTCACAATCTCTACAGTTAAAGTTGCTACAGAAAATCTTCAGTCTGTGGGTCATGTTGGCACACTCGAACAGCCTGTCCTAGTTCATCTGATTATACTGTTTTTGTATTATAATGTCTTTTTATTTTAAATTTATCTTCAGAATGTCACATCAAGGTCGTTGCATTTTCCTCTTAATCAAGCTAAAGAACGGCAAGTCAGCAGTAGCGACAGCAACAGCAGCAGCAACAGCAGCATGACTTCAACAGCTGGAATCAGCACGAAGAATCTCGTCGTCTGCCCCAGCGATATTCAAATAGCTATCATTAGGAGCATAAGCGGTCGTCCTTTTCTGAGCTTGGTCGAGATGAACTTGAATTTTTTTTCTGAATGCAAAATCAAAACCCACGATTTCAGCCTCAAAGCAATTTTTGTATCTCTTGACGTTAGTTGAAAAAAAAAACAAAAAACCAAGCATCCATCGAGGTCTCATGTGAGGTTTCTTTCGTCCCATCTAATACTCTGTTCAGACTTACGATAGGGCTACATCAGCTTCCAAGATGTATCAGTACCATATTCTTGTCAATGTTTACTGGAATATGCTGAGAATAAAAAAAGTTTAATTCTGGCTGATGGCTGCTCTTTCCGTGCCACAGGAAAAAACGCGGACGTTCAGTTGGAACTGGAATAAAAGCCCGGGTCTTGATCTGTTTAGGGGGTATAGTTGTAAAATGAAATGGAAAACAGTATTTCAATGTACTTCCGTGTATTTATTATGTTTCAAAATATAACTAAATGTATGAAGATTTCATAAATGCAGAGTTTTTTTTTAGGAAAAAAAGAACTTATGTGATGTTTTTAGACAATGATTGTGCCAGCTCACCATCAGCTAGGTCTAGATTCACACACTTACATCTGAGATGTCTAGATCTACTTGTCGATCTCGTATTGTGATTCTGTGTCGCATTCTCGCTAAAAACTGTTTCCACTCGCGCGAGCCCCATTTGCGGTATGTGCTATCCCACCCTCGAAAGCCCTATACGGCTTCGAAGTTTCTGTCGTTGAAAACACGATGTTACTTTTCATTTAACCAGTTAGAACTCTTCTGAATCCAAAGTTGAACTAGCATGCAGGATGAAGAAACCATTTTGGATGTTTAGATAGGAAAGCAAAATTCAAGTTTATTTCGAGATTGAGTGGTAGAATGGTCACACCGACCGACTAGATCTAGCTTACTATATGTGTTTCTCATAGCTGTAGATCTGTTAGATATATCGGATGTCACAAACATCCATAAATATTGATTTTTCTGTGTCGAAATTTGGATGACTATGTATTCTATATTAGATTATGATACAGCTAAGGTAAGTATAAAGTAGATTTTATTGTTCAGCCCTAACGTTTTTTTAGCGCCAAAAAATCGATCCATCGTTTCACACCAGTTTTTTCTTTTCTTTGTTTTTTTATGACAAATAACTTCATTTATGGAATCATCATTCATTTCCACTTATTTTAATGTGTGATACACACGTGGTGATAATGGAATTAATTTGGTACAATAACTTTTACACAGGGACCCCCTTCTCTAAAATGTCCGCGTCGTCAGAAACTAAGGAACGTTTTGGAAGTAACGCGAGTGGAAAGAGAAATAACCTCCTAACTACTTCTCCAGTCGTCTAAATATGTCTAGATCTACTTTGGATACATTCAAGTGCAGTGGGGTGGTCACATGCCATGTCCTTACCCCTATCTACATCATCAAAAATTGAACATTTTCTATGTTTCTCTTCCTTTTTCTCGCTCGTAACTAAGTACTCTTTCACTATTTTGAAAATTGTCACCGGACACGCGGACGAAATATCTATAATCTAAACGTTACACCATTTTTTTCAAAATGAAACAAACCACGCGTCACTATAGTGACGATACGTAGCATGTCGGAAAACCGTAAGCGTCACTAATGTGCCGAAAGGTTCGGGAAGTTTAATTCTGGTTGATGGCTGCTATTAAGTGTCTTTTCTGAGTGAGTCTGTGCCACAGACTTTAGGTTCGTCCTCGCTAGTAAATGTGTCAATATTTGTACGAGGGGCGATTGATAAATTCTCGGCTTAAGATACAAATACTTGAAACACACAGTTGATATTAGGTGCATTTACATATCAGGTTAATGTAAGATTAAACACCATGTTTCAAGAAATTAACTGCAACCAATTTTTTTTTTACAGGCTACTGAAGTGGTAAGGGGTGGCAGAAATTGAGAAAATGGATAATATTTCTCATCGAGTAGTCATTCGCTACCTCTGCATCAAGAGCTTATCATCGAAGGAGATCAATGAGGATATGGTAGAGATTCTAGGAGAGAGTGCCCCTTCTTACAGCACAGTGAAGAAATGGGCAGCTCAATTCAAACATGGAAGGGAGAGTCTGGAAGATGATCCCCGTCCAAGAAGACCAAGAACGGTAACCACTGATGAAACCACCAGCAGAATCCATGACGTGATAATGGAGGATCGACGACTAACTGAGCAGTACATTGCTACTGAGTTGAACATCTCCTAGGAATGTGTTCATGCCATTATTCACAATGATCTTCAAATGACAGAGGTTTGCTCGATGGGTACCGAAACTTCTTGGAGCTGATCACAAATGACAGTGTCTCAACATGTCAAGAGACAATCTTGGCCATTTTTCCTGCAGATCTTGAAAAGTTTCTTCAGCAATTTGTGATTATGGATGAGACTTGGGTTCATCATTTTCAACCAGAAGCCAAAGAACAGTCAAAGCAGTGGAAACATCATGGATCCCCACCTCCAAAGAAAGCAAGAGTGGTTCTGTCTTCAAGCAAAGTAATGGCTTCCATCTTTTGGGATTCAGAAGGTGTGCTATTGGTAGACTATCTTCAAAAGGAAGAAACAGTCACCGGAGCCTATTACGCTAATTTTGTGTTTAAATTGAAGAAAAAGCGTCAAGGGCAATTGACGAGAGGAGTCATCTTTCAGCAAGACAATGCTCCAGTTCTCAAGTCGGCTGTGGCAATGGCTGCCATTCATGAATGTGGCTTCCAGCTTCTTGAACATCCTCCTTATTCCCCAGATTTGGCCCATTCGGACTATTACCTGTTTACTAAACTAAAAAAAGGAGTTCAGTGGTTGCAAATTTGCTTAAGATGATGACGTCATTCATACTGTAGACCACATTCTACTGGCACAAGATGCTGACTTTTACAAAGAAGGAATCCGTATGCTCCAGAATCGCTTGACTAAGTGCATAAACTTGCAATGGGACTATGTTGAGAAATAACCCAAAAAAGTTTGTCCACAAATAATCCGCTGTACCTTAGGCCGCGAACTTATCAATCAACCCTCGTACCAAACGTTCCGGTTTGAACTCCTCATTTTTCTGTGAGATGTTAGATCCACTGAATCTTTCTTGTGCTTCTCACGTTTGTGAGATGTTGCTCTATACCGTATATACATCATTTGACGAGTATATGCGAGATGTTGCTCTATATTGTATATACATTATATGATCAATATTTGTGAAAGGTGGCTCTATACTGTATATACATCATGTGATCAGTATTTGTGAGATGTTGCTCTATACAGTATATACATCATGTGATCAATATTTGTAATGATATTTGCCTACATGTACACCATGTATTTCATACATTGTTTGATGTTCTTCTACATATTATCTACTACCTCGTACTTTGTTTGATGTTCTTCTACATATTATCCACTACCTCGTACTTTGTTTGATGTTCTTCTACATATTATCTACTACCTCGTACTTTGTTTGATGTTCTTCTACATATTATCTACTACCTCGTACTTTGTTTGATGTTCTTCTACATATTATCTACTACCTCGTACTTTGTTTGATGTTCTTCTACATATTATCTACTACCTCATACTTTGTTTGATGTTCTTCTACATATTATCTACGTACCTCGTACTGTGTCTTACTTCACTCAGTGCTTCACAACCACTGGGCCAAAACTAAAGAAAGGGGCGTTCCCAATTCTACACTGACAAATGCACGGACAGAACAATATAAAAAACTAGAAAAAAGAGATGGGGACCATTAAGACATGACTTTCCTTAACAATATTTTGTAGTGACACATCGTGGGCGTGTACCCTGCCTACACGTCACCCGAGAGAAAACAGAGGGCGCTACGTTTGATTGACAATATCAGCATTGACAGGAAACCGAGAAAAACGAAAAAAATAAAAGAAAAAAACGACAAAGTTATGAAAAGGAAATCTTCAAAAATATAAGAAAAAAGGAAAGAAAATCAAGTTCCAGCCACATTTCCAGTATAAGAGCCGAATTATCACAGTCACAAGTGTAAATAATAGTTCGCGGTTTTATTGCATCCGGTAGAGAAGGCTGTATAACATGTCATGTTTCTAAATTATCGTGCTCTAAGTTCTAGACACTGTTTGTGTACACAGTCCAGGTTCCTGTCAGTGTGATAATCTTTGGCATATCAGTGACACGGTTTAAGAGAACTTTACAAAGCCGTGATACGATTTCATTATTTAAGAAATGTATGAAATATTTTCATTCAGACTCAGAGACTCGAAGACTCTTATAAAGTGCACTGCTGTCCCCGATCATCTTGTGTGAGTATTGAATTATATATTGCATCTCTAGCGACTCTCCAGACGTCACTCAGGCATTTCATTTGTAAAGCCATAAAATATATGTGACCTACTATTTGGTGACCCCAGATTTACATGGCCTAGTTAACCCTCACCAGATGCTGGTAACTCAGTACAACATGGCCAGAGAGCCCAAATTTGTGAGACGTATTTTACAAAAAGTAAAGTTTTCACAGATCTTGATCCATGAAGACCACACTCTGTATGTATGTATGTATGTATATATATATATATGTATATATATATGTGTGTGTGTGTGTGTACATATATATGTGAGCCCAAATTTGTGAGACGTATTTTACAAAAAGTAAAGTTTTCACAGATCTTGATCCATGAAGACCACACTCTGTATGTATGTATGTATGTATGTATATATATATATATATATATATATGTGTGTGTGTGTGTGTACATATATATGTATATATACTGTCCAAAAAGCGTTACTACTGATGACTCAATTTTAGCCAAACTTTGATATTCTATAGCTTTTTAAATTGAATGAATACAATTTTCAATTTGCACACAATAATGCCTAAGGGTTTAAACACTCACTTGACAGTTTCTTGCATCTGTGTGACGAGAATTTGTTAGTCCCAGGGGTTCTCAACTTAGTATGGTGTGTGGCCTCCGCTTGCATCGTTCAACGACTGGCATCTCCTAGGCACAGATGCCATCAAATGTCTGATATGCGCCTGTGGGATAGCTGCCCACTCTTCCTGGAGTGCCTGACATAGATCACGACGATTGGATGGAGAAACGTTTCGGCGACAAACACATCTTTGCAGCTCATCTCATAGGTGCTCTATCGGATTCATGTCTGGAGACAGGGATGGCCAGGGAAGGGTGAGAATGTTGTTGTCAGTCAGGAACTGTGTGGTGAACCGTGCAGAATGGGGTCTGGCGTTGTCCTGTTGAAACATAACACAGACAAAAATAGAAGGACATGGGGTCGAAGAATTTCGTTGACGTATCTTTGCACATTCAAGCCTCCTTCAATATGCACCAATGGACTCCTTCTGTTGAAAATGAATATTCCCCAGACCATTACACCTCCACCACCGTGCGGCGGAGCTTCATCAACGCAATTTTGGGCAAAACGTTCATTTGGCCTACAGTAGACCCTTCTCAGCATATCATGACGGTGCAACAAAAAGGAAGATTCGTCACTAAATCAGACACGTCTCCATTGATTGTCAGTTGTCCATGGCCGATGCTGGTTGGCCCAAACAAGTCGATTTTGGCGATGGCGTGTCGTTAAGACAGGACCTCGGTGAGGTCGTCGTGCCACCAGTCCAGCTTCATGCAGTCTATTCCAGACAGTTTGATCAGACACACAACGTCCTGCAAGAAATGACTGGGCACTTGAGGAAGCTGTTGTAAATCTGTTTCTGAGGTGATGCACCAGAATAAAGCGATCATCAGCTGCTGTTGTCACCCTGGGTCGTCCACTGCGGTGCCGGTCTTCAGCTGAGCCAGTGGCTTGGAAACGGTGCCAAAGTCGATTGATGGTACTTTGCTGCACGTTTAAATGCCTGGTAACCTGACTTTGACTTTCGCCTGCTTGCAGGCGACCAATAGCAATGTTTCGTAAATTTTGCGATAGAAGCGCCATAATTGTCTACTTGAAAATTAACTGAATTTGGTTGTGTAACCTCATCCTTTTAAAGGGTTTCATTTGCGTGGGAAGTGAGTTGTGCTCACCACAAAAATCACGACTTTTCCATAAACGCAATGTGAGTTATGGTAAAAAAAAAAATCCGTGATTAGCAAGGGCAGCTACTGTGTTCTGACTATACACGAGAATAGTAAAATTCACGCTAAATCATGGACCTGATATCTTGGTGACAATTTTTGGTTTGGTCTGAGGTAACCGGGAAAACAATTTTTGTCATAACGTACAAAAAAACGAAGCTTATATAAGATATGTTTCTTTTTTTTTGGACAGTATATAATGTCTGAGTGTGTATGTATGTATGTATGTATGTATGTATGTATGTATGTATGTATGTATGTATGTATGTATGTATGTATGTATATATGGTGCATGTATGTATGTATGTATGTATGGTGTATGTATGTATGTATGTACGTATGTATGTATGTATGTATGTATGTATATGTATGTATGTATGTATGCATATTTTCTTCATACCAGTTGTCAAGACATTTTCTTCATACCAGTTGTCAAGACATTTTCTTCATACCAGTTGTCAAGACATTTTCTTCATACCAGTTGTCAAGACATTTTCTTCATACCAGCTGTCAAGACATTTTCTTCCTGCCAGTTGTCAAGACACATTCTTCATACCAGTTGTCAAGATATTTTCTTCCTGCCAGTTGTCAAGACATTTTCTTCATACCAGCTATCAAGACATTTTCTTCCTGCCAGTTGTCAAGACATTTTCTTCATACCAGTTGTCAAAACATTTTCTTCATAGCAGTTGTCAAGACATTTTCTTCATACCAGTTGTCAAAACATTTTCTTCATACCAGTTGTCAAGACATTTTCTTCATACCAGTTGTCAAGACATTTTCTTCCTGCCAGTTGTCAAGATATTTTCTTCCTGCCAGTTGTCAAGACATTTTCTTCATACCAACTATCAAGATATTTTCTTTCTGCCAGTTGTCAAGACATTTTCTTCATACCAGTTGTCAAGACATTTTCTTCATACCAGTTGTCAAGACATTTTCTTCCTGCCAGTTGTCAAGACATTTTCTCCATACCAGTTATGAAGACATTTTCTCCATACCAGTTATCAAGAAATTTTCTCAATAACAGTTGTCAAGACATTTTCCCTATACCAGTTGTCAAGAAAGAATAGGACCACTGTACCCTACCATGCATGATCGTAAAAGGCGACTAAGGAGGGTTCAGCATAGGGCCAGCAGAAATGCAGATGAAACCACTGACAACAATTATTGAGGAAAGACGCTGGCGATGGTTGGGACATGTGCTCCGAATGACTGACAACTCACTACCAAAAATAGCACTAAGATGGACACCACAGGGGAGCAGAAGTAAGGGTAGACCAAAAGAGACATGGAGAAGAACAACAGAAAGGATGTTGAGCAATAGAGGGCTCACCTGGGCAAGAGCAGAAAAAAAGGCAAAGGAAAGGCATTTGTGGAAAACCCTTGCGGAAGCCCCATGTGCCCTAGGCACTTAAGGTTCAGAGAGAGAGAGAGAGAGAGAGAGAGAGAGAGAGAGAGAGAGAGAGAGAGTTGTCAAGACATTTTCTTGAAAAAATGGTTCGAAATATATGTACAAGGCCCTACAAGTAAGTAATGAGACTAATTCCATAAAAAATAAAATAAACAACAGTTGAAGATATAACCTGTAGCTCTTGTGGTCCTCTCGGGGATCTTTAGTGTCCTTCTCGGGGACCACAGGACCAATCAAGTACCACAGGAGTAAATTCAGCAGGATCACCGGGCGATCTTGGCGGTAGAAGCGAACGAAGAAGAAGAAGAAGATATAACCTGTAATTTATTAAAAGTAAGCCCCTTGTGCACTGATACAGCGAGTGACCCGATCTAAGAAACGCTGGAACGACCTCTGCAGTTCTTCTATTGGTATGGCCCTTAAACTCGATGTTACGGCCCTTTGGATGTCATCGGTATCGTCAAAGAAGCGTCCTTTCAATAGTAACTTTAATTTTGGGAACAGAAAATAATTCCAGGGAGACAAATCTGGGGAATAGGGTGGATGGTTGAGAACACACACTTGTTTTTGAGCCAAAAATTCCTGTACAACTACCGCAAGGTGTGCCGGTGCATTATCATGAAGAAGGAAAAAACTGCCAGGTGTTGAATACTCGGGTCGGACTCTGAGAATCCTTTTCAACAGGCATTTCAAAATACCTAAATAAATTTTGGCAGTGACAGTCTGTCCATCTGGAATAAATTATTTGTGAATAACTTCTTTGCTGTCGTAGAAGCACACCAACATTGTCTTCACTTTCGACTTGTGAAGACGAACTATTTTGGCTTTTGGTGATGATGATGACTTCCTCTGAGCACTTTGGGGTTTAGTTGTGGGATCATAGAGGAAAATCCAAGTTTCATTCTCTGCAACAATCAGATTTAAGAAATGTTTATTTCTGTGACACGTTTTGATAACGTCTTTTGCGTACTCAACACCCTGATGTTTTTGGTCATCAGACAACGCACGTGGTACAAACCGGCAAGCAACTTTTTTCTTGCCCAAATCTTCCACTAAAATTTTACGAATGATCTCTCGGTTAACATCAAATTCATCTGCCATCATCCTCACAGTCAAACAACGATCTTCTTGTTTCCGTTCTCTGACTTTTGCAATGAGTTCATCATTACGAACAGAAAATGGGCGTCCATGTCTAGATGCATTTATAATCGTTTCCACATCACTTTTGAATCGCGAATACCACCTGAATATCTGAGCACGAGATAACAATTATCCCCATAAACTTGTCGCATCAATTCAACTGTCTCAATGGCACTTTTTCTGAGTTTTAAACAGAATTTAATGTTAGCTCTTTGCTCCAAGCTGATTACGCAACAATGCACCTCTGACTAGGTCAACAAAATGGCGACTTGTTTGTCGATTGCTTATTGGGCGGCGACGAAAAGTTGCCAGCTCATAGATGAATGTTACCTCTTTGGATTCCATGCTTTGCTTCATATATGGCATTTTTGTTTTGGCCATAATAAAATCAGTCTCATTACTTATTTGTCGGACCGTGTACTTCATGTGTCTATAAATACCTATGTTTAATGGTTTATACTCTGCAATGATTCTGAAATTAAAATAATGTAACAGATTGTTTTGTGAGAAACCCTGTTGTTGTGGTCTCACAACTCACCTGTTTATGCTAAGCACGGAGAAAGTATCTCGTGTTCCGAGGGAGAACTGAGTCACGTGGATTCTGATAGGCGGGATGTATGAACGAGTTTGAGAGAACAGTTTGGGTCAGAATGTTGTAGTGACAGGTTGTGGTGTTTTAATTCTAGAAAGGGATGTAGAGATTCTTTAGTTCATTATGTACGTTAGATGGACTGTTTTTTTAGGACAAATTGTTGCAGTTGATGGATTGTTCTTTTTAGGACAAATGTTGTAGTAGTCATGTAGATTGTGTGTTTGATTTATCCCCGTTCTGGACAAGGTAGTAAGATCAGATTGAAAGTCATGTGAAATTTTGAAGTTGGCATGTTTTGTCAAGGCTGAATGTCTGATTTGGTCCCATGGCGATTTTAGTCGCCCGGACGTAGTTTTTTTTATGATCATTTGTAATTATTCTCATTCAAGTTTACACTCCACGTCATTGCAACACACATCGAACAAACGGGATTCATCATTAAACATTTACGGATTTGTGTCTGCTGAATCCTGTGGTTATTGGATTCTTGTTAAGTGTCAGCTGTGGTGTTGAGTTAGTTGATTACATGTAACTGGTGATGTCGTGTATTAATGTGTAGTTGAGGTTATTGTTATCTGGGTTCTTCTTCTTCGTTCGCTTCTACCACCAAAACCGCACTGTGATCCTACTGAATTTACGCCTGTGGTCCTCGTTAGGTCCCGTGGTCTCCTGTGTGGTCCCCAAAAGGACCACACGAGAACCACGAGAGGACCACAAGGGGTTCAGAGTATCGCAGGGCTTTAGCCTGTATTCTTGGTGGGTCTCTGAAGCGGATTGCGTGACACCGTGGTTTTCGTTGCACCAGTTTAGTCTAGAGTTGGACTTTCTCACCGGAAGACCTCAACGTGTTTAGGATATCAGTGCATCCCCGCTGGGTGAGAGGCGGTAGCCCACCCAGGCCAGAGTTGGACCTTCTCACCGGAAAACCTCAACGTGTTTTGAGATACCCGTGTATCACTGCCGGGTGAGAGGTGGTTGCCCATCCAGTCCAGAGTTGGACTTTCTCACAGGAAAATCTCAGCGTGATTAGGATACGCAAACATCCCCGCCGGGTGAGAGGTGGTTGCCTATCTAGACTGCCCTGGTCCAGTGTCTCCGACTTCAGCATTTTGTGGTCGTGGCCGCTACCCTTCCTAGTTGTGACCAGGATGGAGCTTTTGTCCAGGAGGACGAATCCTCGCCACTAGTGACTTCCACCCCTGGGTTGAGCTGGTTTAGGCATATTATCCCAGTATAGGCGTGTTTGGGACGTGACCGACCTCTAGAGCAGAGGTACTGTGACATGTGTAGCCTTCAAGATTCACCCATGGTGTGAGCCGATTTAGGCAAAATTCACCAGTATGGGTGTATATCTGACTGACCTCTAGAGCGGAGGTGGCATGACATGTCTAGCCATCAAGTTCCACCCCTGGTGTGTGCCGGTTTAGGCATATTTCACCAGTATAGGTGTATTTCGGACGTGGCCGGCCTCTAGAGCAGAGGTGCCGTGGTATGTGTAGCTCTCGCAGCGATACTACTGGACATACCGATTAAATTTCATTTTATCCTTTTTACCACCTTTTCCCATCGGGTTCGCACAGCAACCTTTATTTCTTTTTCCGCATTTTCTTCCTTGACCGGGAGGAGCTTCACTCCACGCGCGGCATTCGAAGAGTCTCGCCAGCAGTGTCTTAACCTTTGGGACAAGCCGGTTCATGCATTTCACCCGATATGACTGCACTCAGGACGTGGCCGACCTCCAGACCAGAGGTGCCGTGATTTGACTGTTTGCTTCGCTTTATCCTTTCTACCACCTTTTCCGCAGTGATGCTGCGCGGCAACCCCATTTGCACCTTTCTTCATTGGCCGGGAGGAGCACCGCTCCACGCACGGCAGCAGAAGAATCTCGCCAACAGCGACAGATGAGCTACCAAACGTGCCACTCATCTACCCTAAGTAACTGGTTTTCAGGCGCCAGATATTCGCCCTCGCCCCTTCTCCTGTCAGTTTAAACAGTTCTGCCACGGGAAGGCCAGGAGCTGGACTTGACTGTCAGAGGCTGTTTGAGACGCACGCCGTTGGAGTGGAGATCGAATTCTCCACCCCACCTCCGGCAATAACAGCCCTTATAACCGTTATCTGGGTTGTCTTGTTACATAGAGTATACCAGTGTAACGTCTGTTGTGTCACTGGGCCTAATGCTCATGTTAAAACATAATAGGCACAGTACAGAACAGAGTGTATGCAAACACGAGTTTAGTGTTCAGTAATACAAGCAAGTACAGTACACAGCACACGAAGAAAGAAATCTGTTATAATAGCTCAAAATTAATTCATGGGATGTGAAATATTTCTTTATCTGAGTACGAATGTATTTTACTTTCGGATATTTACCTTTGAGATCCTCCATCAACCTGCCGTCCCGCGTCCTTGCTCCTAGGATTTATTCGACTTCAAAAACTTCTGGAAGAAAGATCTTGCCGCTGACTGACATAATCATGGAACTCTAAGAAGCTCAGTCTATAATAAAAAGCACATTTAATCATTGCTTCAACTGTTGAGACATGAAGACCATTTCGTTCGTCTGTCCATTGCACATTCATGAGGGAAAATACAATTCCACATTTACATTATGTCCAGGAACGCTGAAGATAATTCTCAAAATTTTAGTAACTCCGAGCACTGCTCCAGAGATTCAGACTGTCCAAAGAAATAGGTCCACTTCTCCTGACTGGATTTTCTGTTCCAACTGTCCTTCTTCTTTGTGAGTACTGCTTCAACATAGTGCTTCAGATGTATGAACTGATGAAGCAACAGCGAACCGTCAGTTGACTGCCGCTTGTCTTGCAGAAACTTTACAGTCTCTTCTACTTCAGACCTCGCTAGTACGGACCCTAACAGCATCCACTTACAGATGAAAAATTTATTCAAAGCTGTCATCCACCTCTTCCATAAAACTCTTCCACCTCAACATAAAATGTATTTATATCTACAGCTGACATGCCTACTTCATCTTCTGCTTGTTTCACAACAGGGGAAGAAATCTTTCTTCTTTCCGCCGAGATATCAATGTCAAGGTTTCCTCTAAAATGACACCAACTTCTAAGACGCTACCTGTCTTCTCCAGTTTAAGTATTTGTCCATTAAGTACATTTTTCCGGCTTTGGACAAACCAAAGATAGGGTTCGCTTAGGGGATTTTCAAGCAGGGTAATCAAGACTTTTGGTGCTTTTTCTTCTGAGAGGAAAAACGGTTTTAGTGCTTCATAAAGTTGTAGTAGTCTTTCCACTGCAGGAAGCAAAGATAACCACCTTGATTTTTTTTTTAAAAATGTGACGGCAGTTTGCGATATTCTACATTCACAAATTCGCAAAATTCTTTCGCGCGCTCCGCGCATAGGGTATATATTGAGAAATAATTGAACATTTGAATTATTATAGTTTCCACATCTACAGTTAGAGTGTCAGCTGCTACCTTTACCGCGTTATGAAGTATGTGAGCAGGGCATCCAACACGGAGAAGATTTTCATTTAGTTCACTCCTCAAGTCTGTGAACACAATGTTCGTACCAGTTCGTCGTACCTCGCCAAAATTCATGTTTGCATTGTCGCCACAGAAGGCAATGTATTCACCTTTATCAGTATTATTCTCTTCTAATGAATTGACACATTCATTTCTTATGTTAGAGGCAGTTTCACTTGTTAAGGAACCCAGTTTAAGCACTTTTATACTCATACAACTTTTAGAACTAAAATACTGAACAATCGACTGGAACATTTTCTCGGCAACATGGTTACCAGCGCCGATGGCAACAACAAAATAGTTGGCATTTGCTAAATCCTCACATAATTGTTTGGTAGTGTCAGGAGCTAAGATGGATTTTACTGTTGCTGTTGTCTTACTTTTCTGCAATGCCACATTTTTTGCTGTTTTAGAATTATTAAAAAGTTTAGAGTTTAACTTGGTAGTGCAATCCATGAGCTGAGCGACATATGATGTTTAGTTGTGTGACAACACATTGTCAAGTTCGCCACCTGACCTGATTTTTCCTGTTCAGAAGATTTGGGCACAAAATAATTGTTCAGTCTTTTAGAAGTTCTTGCAAATTACATGTTGTCCGCTTGTTACATAATCTTTTACATGGTCTTTTATATCCATTTTTCCACTATGCGCAATAGCAATGTAAAACTTACACATTTTATATTCTGCTTCATGGAAATTTCTCCCTCGTATTATAAAAGATCAATCCTGCGAATATTTTTCCTGAAAGGAACACTTTCTCTTAGGCATTTCGAAAACACTTCATGCAATTACTGCATATATATATATATATAAAGAACATGAGTTTCTCTCAGCACTGATAATAGTGAAAAAACACTAATTTTTCTATCATTCACTAGTCATAAATCTCAAAGAGACCGACACTTTATAAAATTTCAGGTCTATGACGAGGATAAAACATAAAATAAATATTTGTTCTCACCAAAAGGTAACACATTTGCAGCAACTGTAGTCTCCAAAAACAAGTAAACTATAGGACAGTGGGCAGGAAAGATGTCTCACCCAATTATTTTGCTATACAGATCCTCGTTTTCTTTTTGGGCGGAGTCGCGGAGAAGACGTGACTTCGCCAGTAGCAGCGTCAAGACAAAAGACAGAAAAACGAAATGACACGAAACCCACGAATTTCAACTCAGAGACAGAAATAACAAATTAAGTTTCCACTGTTTTGTTGCTTTGAAGTGTGTGTAGCAGATCTGCCAACCTGAAATCGTAGGGAGAGAGAAGAACTGGAATGCAGGGTTATTTGGCTTGAAAGGAAAAGTACAAACCGGGACAAAGAAGTTATTTAACAACTGGAACTGTTCCTGAAAACCTGGCAATACTACCTGTATCCGAGATGTTGATGTGGCTTGTGTCCGAGATGTTGATGTGGGCTTGTGTCCGAATGTTGATGTGGGCTTGTGTCCGAGATGTTGATGTGGGCTGTGTCCGAGATGTTGATGTGGGCTTGTGTCCGAGATGTTGATGTGTGCTTGTGTCCGAGATGTTGATATGGACTTGTGTCCGAGATGTTGATGTGGGCTCGTGTCCGAGATGTTGATATGGGCTCGTGTCCGAGATGTTGATGTGGGCTCGTGTCCGAGATGTTGATGTGGGCTCGTGTCCGAGATGTTGATGTGGGCTTGTGTCCGAGATGTTGATGTGGGCTTGTGTCCTAGATGTTGATGTGGGCTCGTGTCCGAGATGTTGATGTGGGCTTATGTCCAAGTTGTTGATGTGGGCTTGTGTCGAGAAGTTGATGTGGGCTTGTGTCCGAGATGTTGATGTGGGCTCCTGTCCGCAATGTTGATGCGATAAAGGTGGACAGAGGTGTATGGTTCAGTTGTAGAAAACGACAGAGGGATTGAGGAAAATGAGAAGAAATACACATGGCAGAAACAAATGTTGATGTGGGATTGCGTCCGCGATGTTGATGTGGGCTTGCGTCAGCGATGTTGTGGGCTTGCGTCCGCGATGTTGTGGGCTTGCGTCCGCGATGTTGATGTGGGGTTGCGTCAGCGATGTTGACGTGACTTGTGTACGTGACTGTGACGGGCGACCAGATCGAGACTCATCGGTTAAAGTTCTACCTAAACTTTTCACTGAGTCAGTCTGCTTTCACTTCCCTGTCCAGCCAACATTCTGTGGCGAAATTAGCGCGTTTAACTCGCTCTCACCTACAGCGCCATTGTTCGACACATACCTCTAGGCCGAGTCTTGATTAGCGGGAGAAGGTGAAGAAATGAAGGTCTTCTCTGTTTTCTTGTTTCAGAATGGCTGCCAAGTAAGCTAGAGTCAGCTCAATATTTTCATTTATTTTCCAGCCGCTTGATGAAGGACTTCAGCTGTCAGATTCAGCAAATTATTATGTAACTATGAATGTAGTTTGAGAACCATCGTTCTGCAATCCATGAGCTGAGCGACATATGATGTTTAGTTGTGTGACAACACATTGTCAAGTCGCCACCTGACCTGATTTTTCCTGTTCAGAAGATTTGGGCACAAAATAATTGTTCAGTCTTTTAGAAGTTCTTGCAAATTACATGTTGTCCGCTTGTTACATAGTCTTTTACATGGTCTTTTATATCCATTTTTCCACTATGCGCAATAGCAATGTAAAACTTACACATTTTATATTCTGCTTCATGGTCATTTCTCCCTCGTATTATAAAAGATCAATCCTGCGAATATTTTTCCTGAAAGGAACACTTTCTCTTAGGCATTTCGAAAACACTTCATGCAATTACTGCATATATATATATATATATATATATATATATATATATATATATATATATATATATATATATATAAAGAACATGAGTTTCTCTCAGCACTGATAATAGTGAAAAAACACTAATTTTTCTATCATTCACTAGTCATAAATCTCAAAGAGACCGACACTTTATAAAATTTCAGGTCTATGACGAGGATAAAACATAAAATAAATATTTTTTCTCACCAAAAGGTAACACATTTGCAGCAACTGTAGTCTCCAAAAGCAAGTAAACTATAGGACAGTGGGCAGGAAAGATGTCTCACCCAATTATTTTGCTATACAGATCCTCGTTTTCTTTTTGGGTGGATTCGCGGAGAAGACGTGACTTCGCCAGTAGCAGCGTCAAGACAAAAGACAGAAAAACGAAATGACACGAAACCCACGAATTTCAACTCAGAGACAGAAATAACAAATTAAGTTTCCACTGTTTTGTTGCTTTGAAGTGTGTGTAGCAGATCTGCCAACCTGAAATCGTAGGGAGAGAGAAGAACTGGAATGCAGGGTTATTTGGCTTGAAAGGAAAAGTACAAACCGGGACAAAGAAGTTATTTAACAACTGGAACTGTTCCTGAAAACCTGGCAATACTACCTGTATCCGAGATGTTGATGTGGGCTTGTGTCCGAGATGTTGATGTGGGCTTGTGTCCGAGATGTTGATGTGGGCTTGTGTCCGAGATGTTGATGTGGGCTTGTGTCCGAGATGTTGATGTGGGCTTGTGTCCGAGATGTTGATGTGTGCTTGTGTCCGAGATGTTGATATGGACTTGTGTCCGAGATGTTGATGTGGGCTCGTGTCCGAGATGTTGATATGGGCTCGTGTCCGAGATGTTGATGTGGGCTCGTGTCCGAGATGTTGATGTGGGCTCGTGTCCGAGATGTTGATGTGGGCTTGTGTCCGAGATGTTGATGTGGGCTTGTGTCCTAGATGTTGATGTGGGCTCGTGTCCGAGATGTTGATGTGGGCTTATGTCCAAGTTGTTGATGTGGGCTTGTGTCCGAGATGTTGATGTGGGCTTGTGTCCGAGATGTTGATGTGGGCTCGTGTCCGAGATGTTGATGTGGGCTTGTGTCCGAGATGTTGATATGGGCTCGTGTCCGAGATGTTGATGTGGGCTCGTGTCCGAGATGTTGATATGGGCTCGTGTCCGAGATGTTGATGTGGGCTCGTGTCCGAGATGTTGATGTGGGCTTGTGTCCGAGATGTTGATGTGGGCTTGTGTCCGAGATGTTGATGTGGGCTCCTGTCCGCAATGTTGATGCGATAAAGGTGGACAGAGGTGTATGGTTCAGTTGTAGAAAACGACAGAGGGATTGAGGAAAATGAGAAGAAACACACATGGCAGAAACAAATGTTGATGTGGGGTTGCGTCCGCGATGTTGATGTGGGCTTGCGTCCGCGATGTTGTGGGCTTGCGTCCGCGATGTTGATGTGGGGTTGCGTCAGCGATGTTGACGTGACTTGTGTACGTGACTGTGACGGGCGACCAGATCGAGACTCATCGGTTAAAGTTCTACCTAAACTTTTCACTGAGTCAGTCTGCTTTCACTTCCCTGTCCAGCCAACATTCTGTGGCGAAATTAGCGCGTTTAACTCGCTCTCACCTACAGCGCCATTGTTCGACACATACCTCTAGGCCGAGTCTTGATTAGCGGGAGAAGGTGAAGAAATGAAGGTCTTCTCTGTTTTCTTGTTTCAGAATGGCTGCCAAGTAAGCTAGAGTCAGCTCAATATTTTCATTTATTTTCCAGCCGCTTGATGAAGGACTTCAGCTGTCAGATTCAGCAAATTATTATGTAACTATGAATGTAGTTTGAGAACCATCGTTCTGCAATCTGCTGCGACGGCCAGCAATCAACGAAGTGGAAACTTCTTCAAACCTGACAGCAAGCGAATGCCTCCGTTACAGAGTTGTAACTGCAGCGATGGATCTTCAGAGAAAAATCCAGGTTTTTTTAAGAAGTGGGGATGAGAAGAAGTGGCAGTAATGTTAGAGAAGATGAAGTGGCAGTAATGTTAGAGAATAAGAAGTGGCAGTAATGTTAGAGAATAAGAAGTGGCAGTAATGTTAGAGAAGAAGAAGTGGCAGTAATGTTAGAGAATAAGAAATGGCAGTAATGTTAGAGAATAAGAAGTGGCAGTAATGTTAGAGAATAAGAAGTGGCAGTAATGTTAGAGAATAAGAAGTGGCAGTAATGTTAGAGAATAAGAAGTGGCAGTAATGTTAGAGAATAAGAAATGGCAGTAATGTTAGAGAATAAGAAGTGGCAGTAATGTAAGAGAAGAAGAAATGGCAGTAATGTTAGAGAATAAGAAGTGGCAGTAATGTTAGAGAAGAACAAGTGGCAGTAATGTAAGAGAAGAAGAAGTGGCAGTAATGTTAGAGAATAAGAAGTGGCAGTAATGTTAGAGAAGAAGAAGTGGCAGTAATGTTAGAGAAGAACAAGTGGCAGTAATGTTAGAAAATAAGAAGTGGCAGTAGTGTAAGAGAAGAAGAAGTGACAGTAGTGTAAGAGAAGAAGAAGTGGCAGTAATGTTAGAGAAGAAGAAGTGGCAGTAGTGTAAGAGAAGAAGAAGTGACAGTAGTGTAAGAGAAGAAGAAGTGGCAGTAGTGTAAGAGAAGAAGAAGTGGCAGTAGTGTAAGAGAATAAGAAGTGGCAGTAGTGTAAGAGAAGAAGAAGTGACAGTAGTGTAAGAGACGAAGAAGTGGCAGTAATGTTAGAGAAGAAGAAGTGGCAGTAGTGTAAGAGAATAAGAAGTGCCAATAATGTTAGAAA
Organism: Achatina immaculata; assembly: GCA_009760885.1. Lineage (NCBI taxonomy): Eukaryota > Metazoa > Mollusca > Gastropoda > Stylommatophora > Achatinidae > Lissachatina > Lissachatina immaculata. The sequence continues at coordinate 62,451,802 of CM019719.1, read as the reverse complement.
ATAAGAAGTGGCAGTAATGTAAGAGAAGAAGAAGTGGCAGTAGTGTAAGAGAATAAGAAGTGCCAGTAATGTTAGAAAATAAGAAGTGGCAGTAGTGTAAGAGAAGAAGAAGTGGCAGTAGTGTAAGAGAAGAAGAAGTGACAGTAGTGTAAGAGAAGAAGTGGCAGTAGTGTAAGAGAAGAAGAAGTGGCAGTAATGTTAGAAAATAAGAAGTGGCAGTAGTGTAAGAGAAGAAGAAGTGCCAGTAATGTTAGAAAATAAGAAGTGGCAGTAGTGTAAGAGAAGAAGAAGTGGCAGTAGTGTAAGAGAAGAAGAAGTGGCAGTAGTGTAAGAGAAGAAGAAGTGACAGTAGTGTAAGAGACGAAGAAGTGGCAGTAATGTTAGAGAAGAAGAAGTGGCAGTAGTGTAAGAGAATAAGAAGTGGCAGTAATGTTAGAGAAGAAGAAGTGGCAGTAATGTTAGAGAAGAAGAAGTGGCAGTAATGTTAGAGAATAAGAAATGGCAGTAATGTTAGAGAAGATGAAGTGGCAGTAATGTTAGAGAAGAAGAAGTGACAGTAGTGTAAGAGACGAAGAAGTGGCAGTAATGTTAGAGAAGAAGAAGTGGCAGTAGTGTAAGAGAAGAAGAAGTGGCAGTAATGTTAGAGAAGAAGAAGTGGCAGTAATGTTAGAGAAGAAGAAGTGGCAGTAATGTTAGAGAAGAAGAAGTGGCAGTAATGTTAGAGAAGAAGAAGTGGCAGTAATGTTAGAGAATAAGAAATGGCAGTAATGTTAGAGAAGAAGAAGTGGCAGTAATGTTAGAGAATAAGAAGTGGCAGTAATGTTAGAGAATAAGAAATGGCAGTAATGTTAGAGAATAAGAAATGGCAGTAATGTTAGAGAAGAAGAAGTGGCAGTAATGTTAGAGAATAAGAAATGGCAATAATGTTAGAGAAGAAGAAGTGGCAGTAATGTAAGAGAATAAGAAGTGGCAGTAATGTTAGAGAATAAGAAGTGGCAGTAATGTTAGAGAAGAAGAAGCGGCAGTAATGTAAGAGAATAAGAAGTGGCAGTAATGTAAGAGAAAAACAAGTGGCAGTAATGTTAGAAAATAAGAAGTGGCAGTAGTGTAAGAGAAGAAGAAGTGACAGTAGTGTAAGAGCAGAAGAAGTGGCAGTAGTGTAAGAGAAGAAGAAGTGGCAGTAGTGTAAGAGAAGAAGAAGTGACAGTAGTGTAAGAGCAGAAGAAGTGGCAGTAATGTATCCACGGAAAGATTAAAGTTTCAAACATATGAGAAACAAAATCGCTGAAACATGAACGAGAATCGAACCTCAAACAGGAACCGCCAGGAGACGATTGTTTCTAAATGTTAATCACTACGTTGCAATAAAAACAGAGCATTTAAAAGAGCGTAGACATTTTGAAGCTGCTAATCTTCCCTCTATCATGAACTTGGCCATGTAAGATCTACAGTCATGGTAAAATCAGCAAATGCGGAAGTGGCTCGACCTTTGACCCTGTCTTGTAAATTTTTCCAGTGCAATGTTTGCTTTTCCTAAAAAAGTATGATCATGCGGTGAGAAAAAGCAAACAAGAAGTTATTTCTGGTTCATCATTTATGCAAGAATGGCGCGCAACAAAGTGTTGGTGAATCTGTGTCTGACTGCGAGGTGGAAGCTCGTGGGGACTGAGGAAAGTACAAACTGGTAGAAAAACTAGAACATTTCCCCAGACAACGCTGTAGGAGGATCTTATCTGAGAGAACGAGTATTATTAGCTCGTTGAGATATTGTAAAAACAAGAACCAATCAGAGAGCGAGAATGGGCGAAAAATCTAGAGTTAGACACAATAAATATCCTGATGCTAGGTCGCGAAGTCTGTACATCAGACGTTCAACCCCCTCCCCCCCACCCTTTCATAAATGGGACAGCTCTACCGACCTCCACTCCAACCAAGACTAAGAATTCCAATGTTGTCCCCATAACTTTGTCTCCGCAGTTCTACCTGAACCATGGATTCTACATAGATCGATGCAGTGGCAGATAGGAAAGTTCATGTTTTGAAACGTTAATGCAGAAAAGCTAACGTAGGAAAGTTATGTAGGAAAATTAATATGATTAACATATTGGGCAAACACTGAGAAAAAATATTTGGAGACTGACAGAGGAAACGTCCGTTGACGCTCTAGAATTTGAGAGAAAGTGCATCATATGTTTCCTTATTTTGTCTCGACGTTGACTGACGAAGCCGGTTGCGACGCACTGAGAGAAGTGAAGATATCAGAGATCGTATGATTACAACGAAAGATGTAACAGGGACAGGACAAGGAAAGGTATAAGGATGAAACAAGGAAGATAAGCTGTAAGAATATTTAACTAAAAGAAGATCAAGGACAGAGATGAGTGGAGAGAAGAAAAATACCCTTGCAGACTCGAAAAGACAAGAACAATAATTTGATTGCAAGTTTTAAATCTACAAACTTCTCTCTGAAGTAGGAACTCTGCGAACCAGCTTTTAGATGTTTTTTAGCTGGCAATTTTAGAGACACGGGCATAAGACGTGACAATAAACAGTGAAGTTCGGTACTCATGCACCAGAAGTTGAGCATCCGTGCCCGGCTCTGTAAATGTCTACAGTATCAACATAGACGATACTTGGAGGTAGCTGTCTATCAGCGCCCTTCTTTAAACCATAGACGATACTTGGAGGTAGCTGTCTATCAGCGCCCTTCTTTAAACCATAGACGATACTTGGAGGTAGCTGTCTGTAAGCGTCCTTCTTTAAACCATAGACGATACTTGGAGGTAGCTATCAGCGCCCTTCTTTAAAACATAGACGATACTTGGAGGTAGCTGTCTGTAAGCGTCCTTCTTTAAACCATAGACGATACTTGGAGGTAGCTGTCTGTAAGCGTCCTTCTTTAAACCATAGACGATACTTGGAGGTAGCTGTCTGTAAGCGTCCTTCTTTAAAACATAGACGATACTTGGAGGTAGCTGTCTATCAGCGCCCTTCTTTAAAACATAGACGATACTTGGAGGTAGCTATCAGCACCCTTCTTTAAAACATAGACGATACTTGGAGGTAGCTGTCTATCAGCGCCCTTCTTTAAAACATAGACGATACTTGGAGGTAGCTGTCTATCAGCGCCCTTCTTTAAAACATAGACGATACTTGGAGGTAGCTGTCTATCAGCGCCCTTCTTTAAAACATAGACGATACTTGGAGGTAGCTATCAGCGCCCTTCTTTAAAACATAGACGATACTTGGAGGTAGCTGTCTATCAGCGCCCTTCTTTAAAACATAGACGATACTTGGAGGTAGCTGTCTATCAGCGCCCTTCTTTAAACCATAGACGATACTTGGAGGTAGCTGTCTATCAGCGCCCTTCTTTAAACCATAGACGATACTTGGAGGTAGCTGTCTATCAGCGCCCTTCTTTAAACCATAGACGATACTTGGAGGTAGCTGTCTGTAAGCGTCCTTCTTTAAAACATAGACGATACTTGGAGGTAGCTGTCTATCAGCGCCCTTCTTTAAAACATAGACGATACTTGGAGGTAGCTGTCTGTAAGCGTCCTTCTTTAAAACATAGACGATACTTGGAGGTAGCTGTCTATCAGCGCCCTTCTTTAAAACATAGACGATACTTGGAGGTAGCTGTCTATCAGCGCCCTTCTTTAAAACAATATTCTTCTCTCTACTTTTGTTTTCGTTGCTGTTCTTTTTCTCCTCATCCTCTTTCTTTCTTACTCTCTTTCTTTCTTACTCTCTTTCTTACTCTCTTTCTTTCTAACTCTCTTTCTTACTCTCTTTCTTTCTTATTCTCTTTCTTTCTCTCTTTCTTACTCTCTTTCTTTCTTACTCTCTTTCTTACTTACTCTCTTTTTTACTCTCTTTCTTTCTTACTTTCTTACTCTCTTTCTTTCTTACTCTCTTTCTTTCTTACTCTCTTTCTTACTTTCTTTCTTACTCTCTTTCTTTCTTACTCTCTTTATTTCTTACTCTCTTTCTTACTCTCTTTCTTTCTTACTGTCTTTCTTTCTTACTCTCTTTCTTACTCTCTTTCTTTCTTACTCTCTTTCTTTCTTACTCTCTTTCTTTCTTACTCTCTTTCTTACTCTCTTTCTTTCTTACTCTCTTTCTTTCTTACTCTCTTTATTTCTTACTCTCTTTCTTACTCTCTTTCTTTCTTACTGTCTTTCTTTCTTACTCTCTTTCTTACTCTCTTTCTTTCTTACTCTCTTTCTTTCTTACTCTCTTTCTTACTCTCTTTCTTTCTTACTCTCTTTCTTTCTTACTCTCTTTCTTACTCTCTTTCTTTCTTACTCTCTTTCTTTCTTACTCTCTTTCTTACTCTCTTTCTTTCTTACTCTCTTTCTTTCTTACTCTCTTTCTTTCTTACTTACTTTCAGGTATTATTATTATTATTATCATCATAATTATTTTTATTATTATTATTATTATAGTTGTTATTATTATTATATCACATTCCTTCATCTATGAACTCATTGCTACTCAACATGGACTGATTTATGTGGAAACACCTGCACATCTTTGATATGCTGACAACTGAGTGCCCATAGCGCCCCTCGCCTGATTGTTTACTAAAACTAACACTGGCCAAGAAATCATGAAGGAGTCTATAGAGGTCAATAACAAGAGCTTTCTGTAAGAATTCCAACAACTGCTAGGACACCAGCCCCGGAGATCTTGATAAATAACGTGACATTTCTGCCACTGATTCATGTAAACAATCTGAAACCTCACAATCTGAAATCCCACAATCTGAAATTTCACAAACCTCGACCAAGTTCCAGTTCGTCCGTGTTCACCTTAATTCTGCTCCATACTTAGCCAGCCAAACATTCTTTATGGGCCCAAATACCGCCACCCCCCGTCTCTTATGGTTTAATGCTTAGGTTGATAGTTTTCATGTTGTGGCTATGATTATGGCGCCGGTCACAAGTGTCCGCTGATAACGTTCCTGAGAGCAGCGGACTTGTTGATTGTTTCTTGCATCTCATATTTACGTCTTTCTATATCCCAGCTACTGCTGTGTTAGTCGTCTCATCATCATCATCATCATCATCATCATCATCATCCGACTACTGGTAATCATAGCTTGCATATTTTGTTTTTATTATGGCAGTCCTCAGTCTCTGTCATCGTTGTTAGTGTTATCATGTTTCCATGCCCTGTCGTTTTCTCGCCACTTTTTTGTTGTTGTCAGCGTTGATTTTTTTTCTTATAGTTGTGTTTAACAATTTGTTTAGTTTTGCTGTTATTCTTCATGTTTACTATGTTATAAATTGTACTAATTTTTTCATGTTACATCATAAACAGTGCTGTTATTTCTCTTATACTGTAGAAGTGCTGGTATTTTCTATATATTGATATTGTAGAAATGTTGATAATTTCTGTTCTAATATAGAAGTGCTGCACCCGAGTGGTACCCGGGATCTGCAAAGAATAGGACCACTGTACCCTACCACGCATGATCGTAAAAGGCGGCTAAGGAGGGTTCAGCATAGAGCCAGCAAACCTGTCTGGTAAAAAACTATCAGACTGCTACAGAAACGGAAGCAAGGGAAATAACAAAGGCAGGTGGAAGGAGAAATGCTTATCAGGAAACTGAGCCCACGAAGGTTGTGGATGAAAGCCAGCCACTGGAAGTCCCCAGCCCGACTGCAGACCTCATGGAACCTAAACAAAAGATGCAAATAGGCAGCTGGAATGTAAGAACACTTAACCAGACTGGAAAACTAACACAAACCATCAAGGAAATGCACAGATACAAACTAGACATACTAGGAATACAAGAAGCAAGATGGACAGGACAAGGCAGAAAGAAATTAACAACACAGCACACAGAAGATACAATAATATGGTCAGGTAAAGAAGATCTTCATGAAGGAGGAGTAGCATTGATTATAACAAAAGAAGCATCAAGAGCATTGCTGAAATGGACCCCAATAAATGAGAGATTATTATATTCACGGTTCAACTCAAGATTCACGAAGCTGTCTATTATAGTTTGTTATGCACCAACAGAAGCAGCTGAAGAGGAATTAAAAGAAGATTTTTACAACAGCCTCCAAGCAACAGTAGAAACAATACCCAAGCATGATATGCTACTCATCTTGGGCGACTTCAATGCAAAAGTAGGTGAAGGAAATGAAGATAGAAGAAGAATCATGGGAAGAGAAGGAATCGGAGAAATAAATGAAAATGGAGAAAGACTGTGCAGTTTCTGTGAAGAAAACATAAGGACCATCGGAGGGACAATTTTCCAACACAAAAACATCCATAAGGTGACTTGGAGACCACCAGATAAAAACACAGAAAACCAAATCGATCACATACTAATAAACAACAAGTGGAAACGGTCACTACAAGATGTGCGAGCAAGGAAAGGAGCAGATGTAGGAAGCGATCACAACCTTCTGGTAGCAAAAATAAAACTAAAATTAAGGAAAGCCAAAATCGGAGAACACAGAAAGATACGTTTTGATACAAGAAAACTGAAAGACCAGCAAATAAGAAATGAATTCTCAATAGTACTTAAGAACCGCTTCAGTGTCATACAAGACGAAGCAGAAATGTCCATACTAGAGTTCAATAAAACACTACAGGAAACAGCAAAAGAGGTGCTGGGATATCAGAAACGGAAAAAAGAGGAATGGATAAGCAAGACCACATGGGAAAAGATAGAGCAAAGAAAAGAAATCAAGAAAAAATTACTGAACACCAAATCACAACGGCTTAAAGAACAAGTTTTAAGTAATTATGCACAAAAAGACAAAGAAGTGAAGGAATCATGCCGTCAAGATAAACGTCAATACTATGACAACTTAGCAGAAACAGCAGAGAAAGCAGCATATACAAATGACATGAAAACCATATATAAAATCACAAAGCAGATGACAGGTAACTTCAACACAAGATGTGAAAGTGCAGTAAGAACACAAAATGGACAACTGGTCAGTGGAGAAAGAGAAAAAATTGAAAGATGGAGGGAACACTTTAACACCCTACTAAACAGAACACAAGCAGCACAAACAATAGACATACCTGAAGCAAAAATGGAACTAAACATCAGTACAGGACCAATAACAATAAATGAAGTAAAGGAGGCGATAAAGAAGCTAAAATCAGACAGGGCACCAGGTGAAGATGAAGTGACTGCTGAGATGTTGAAAGCAGAAGAAACAGAAACACCAAAACAACTTTGCCGGATATTACAACAAATTTGGGATCTAGAAAAAGCCCCAGAGGAGTGGAAAACTGGTCTTATAGTAAAACTACCAAAGAAGAGTGACCTCAGAGATTGCGGGAACTGGAGAGGCATTACCCTACTGCCACTCACCAGTAAAGTATTTTGCAGAATAATCATCAACAGAATTGTATCAACACTTGAGGAAAAACTTCGGAAAGAGCAGGCAGGATTTAGGAAAGGAAGATCATGCATAGACCACATATTTGTACTTAGACAAATATTAGAACAGGCAAATGAGTGGCATAGCACAACATATGCACTATTCATATATTTTGAGAAAGCCTTTGACAGTGTCAACAGAGATGCACTATGGAAAATCCTAAGATGGCATGGCCTACCCCACAAGATAGTAAATGTAATCAGAGCCCTATATGAGGGTTTTCAGTGCAAAGTGATCTGTGGAGAACATACCTCCAGCAGCTTTAGGGTACAAACAGGAGTGAAACAGGGATGTGTACTATCACCAACATTATTTATCTTGGCAGTAGACTGGTTAATGAAGGAGGCAACATCAGACAAACGCAGAGGATTACAATGGACCCTTGACACAGTGCTGGAGGACCTTGACTTTGCGGACGACATTTGTCTATTATCAAGCAGTCACAAAGATATGCAAGATAAAATAAACAAGCTAACTCAGAATGCAAACAACATAGGACTAAAGATCAACGTAGGAAAGACAAAGTTAATGAAGCAAAATGTGAACAACAGAAATGTACTCAGAGTAGATAGCAAGTTAGTGGAGGAGGTCAACGAATTTGTATACCTTGGCAGCAGAGTAGTAGAAAATGGAGACAGCACAGAGGACATCAACAGTAGACTTACTAGAGCAAACCAGGCTTTTGCAATGCTGCAGAATATATGGAAATCTAAAAAACTAAGCATAAATATGAAAATCAGGATATTTAAGAGTAATGTTCTAAGTGTACTACTCTATAGAAGTGAATGCTGGAAAATCACCAAAACCATAGAAAACAAGTTGAATTCTTTCCAGACTAAATGTTTACGAAGAATTAGGAAAATATTCTGGCCAAACACCATAAGAAATAACATCTTATTGGCAGAAATGCAGATGAAACCACTGACAACAATTATTGAGGAATGACGCTGGCGATGGTTGGGACATGTGCTCCGAATGACTGACAACTCACTACCAAAAATAGCACTAAGATGGACACCACAGGGGAACAGAAGTAAGAGTAAACCAAAAGAGACATGGAGAAGAACAACAGAAAGGATATTGAGCAATAGAGGGCTCACCTGGGCAAGAGCAGAAAAAAAGGCGAAAGACAGGCATTTGTGGAAAACCCTTGCGGAAGCCCCATGTGCCCTGGGCACTTAAGGTTCAGAGAGAGAGATAGAAGTGCTGATGTATTTTACACTATAGAAGTGCTGATATTTTCTGATATACTGGTATTGTAGAAATGTTGATAATTTCTGTTATACTATAGAAATGTTGATATTTTCTGTTATATTACAGAAATGTTAATATTTTCTGTTATACTATAGAAATGTTAATATTTTCTGCTATAAATGATATTTTACGCTATAAGCTATGTTGATTTTTGTTTATTTTACGACTCAGACAATGCTAGATATGTATTTTTTCACAGCGGTAATCATCATCGTGTGCCGTGCCCGTAGACGCGAACGATGAAGATTCTCTCTTCAGATTAGGACCATCAATATATCAAAGAATTTCTACTTATTGATTTACTATCACATCAAGCAAAGCCTTCATATTGTTCATTATCTTATCTACATGTCTTTCTCTGCCTGTCTGCTGAACGATAATTCCATTCATTTATTAAGTTTCGTATCGGCAGTCGTTGTTGATGGTGCTTCTTCATTCTGGGTTGTACTGATAATGTCCTGACAAATTAATCTCCACATAATTATAGTCCACGCACTGTCTAACAATGTCTCGGGGTACTGACAAAACGTCAGGGGTAAGTTTTATCTCCTGACATTCAACTCATCATATTCCACAAACTCTGAGATTCGCCAGGGCATTGTCCAGGGGAAATAAAATCAGTAAAATTTGTATCATCACGACCAGTGGAGCTTAGAGAAAGGATAAACCACAGGACAGTCAGGATGTGTAACATGTTGCCTTGATGGTTTTCATTTTCTCGAGGACCTTCTGCAGCCTGTCGTTCTGGTGGCAGGTCTGCCACACTGACTACAGTCTGTTGTTCTGGTGGCAGGTCTGTCACACTGACTACAGCCTGTCTTTCTGGTGGCAGGTCTGCCACACTGACTACAGCCTGTCGTTCCGGTGGCAGGTCTGCCACACTGACTACAGCCTGTCGTTCTGATGGCAGGTCTGTCACACTGATTACAGCCTGTTGTTCTGGTGGCAGGTCTGCCACACTGACTACAGCCTGTCGTTCTGGTGGCAGGTCTGTCACACTGACTACAGCCTCTTGGAGGTACAGATAATCGCACCATAGACAGAACTTCCTATTTACGGGATTTATCAAGCAAATCAGACAGCAGTGCCAAAACGCTGAGTTCTATGATTTATCAAGCAGGTAAGATAGCTGCGTCCAAACGCAGAATTTCATGATTTACCAAATAGATAGAACAGATATGTCCAACTACAGAGTTTCATGATTTATCAAGTAGGTAAGACAGCTAGTCCAACCACATAGACTGTCATTTCTCCGAGCTCACAACGCCGAACACCAGAGAATAATGTCCACTATCAGCTTCTATGCAGAAATTTTACCATTTCAAACATATCAGAAATCTCCTCCTTTTCAACATATACTCGAACTTTCAGGCACATATGCAGGCCCTTCACAGCACACTTGCTGGTAACCAGAACTGCATCACGATATCATGTGGACTATAATTCAAAGCTTTGTTTCTAACCCTTCCTATAACACTGTCATGGAAAGTTCGATTTAGATCTTCTGTCAATATTTGTTTATTTTCTCTGCTGTCACGTGTTCTGGCGCTATTCATCTTAGGTTATCCCCGGTACAGAACCGTTTTTTTCTTTTTAATTTTTTTAAATAGATCTTTAAGATAACCAGTACACGGTTAATACAGTCAGTCATGGTTTCTGGTAGAGGGAGCTTGCAAACATAAGTCAAGTGATGGTTTCTGGTAGAGAGAGAGAGAGAGAGAGAGAGAGAACTTAGAAACATAAGTCAAGTGATGATTTCTGGTAGAGAGAGAGAGAGAGAGAGAGAGAAAGAGAGAGAGAACTTAGAAACATAAGTCAAGTGATGGTTTCTGGTAGAGAGAGAGAGAGAACTTAGAAACATAAGTCAAGTGATGATTTCTGGTAGAGAGAGAGAGAGAGAGAAAGAGAGAGAGAACTTAGAAACATAAGTCAAGTGATGGTTTCTGGTAGAGAGAGAGAGAGAGAGAGAGAGGAGAGAGAGAGAAAGAGAGAGAGAACTTAGAAACATAAGTCAAGTGATGGTTTCTGGTAGAGAGAGCTTACAAACGTAAGTCAAGTGATGGTTTCTGGTTTTAGTCACGGTTTTTGGTATGAGAGTTATAGAACACGCTAGAAATACTTGATGTACTCAGTCTTCTAGAAGAGTAATAGAACAAGCTAGAGATACTTGATGTACTCAGTCTTCTAGAAGAGTAATAGAACAAGCTAGAAATACTTGATGTACTCAGTCTTCTAGAAGAGTAATAGAACAAGCTAGAAATACTTGATGTACTCAGTCTTCTAGAAGAGTTATAGAACAAGCTAGAGATACTTGATGTACTCAGTCTTCTAGAAGAGTTATGAAATACGCTAGAGATATTTGATATAGCCAATCTTTTAGAAGAGATATAGATTGCACTAGAGATGCATTACTCCCAGTTCTTGACTTAAGCAAGAGAAATGATCGAAATTTAAGGAGTCTATATCAAGTGCTCTATCACATAAAATCTGCCCCCTCCCTCCAATGAACTACTTTGTGGTATGTCTATTTACTTTTCTTAAAATCACTGTGCGGAAATATTTAGATTAAAAATACAGACAATCCATGACTTATGTAGCTCCAACGTAACGTAGATTCGGCATCATGTAAAAATTTTTGTAATGAATGCAAAAAGTGCGGAATTTTACATATAAAGTATGTAACTACAACAAGGCTCCGAATTACGTAAAAATCAACGTATCTATAATGTTTCAGAACAACGCACTTAAGTAATTCTGGAAAATTCTGCGTTGAGTGTTGTAAACTTGATGAGAAGAAACAGTCAGAGGATCCCAAAACAAGCTATAAAATGAAACACAACAGGCCAAAGAAAAAGAGGCAGACTGCGTGAAACTTTAAAGAGGACATTGTTAAAAGAGGCTAAATTAACAGGCATAAAATCTCTTGATGAGGTTGAAAGACTCACCGAAGACAGGAAAAACTGGCGAACTACCTTGCGAGCCCTATTTGACGTTTAACGGCACGGGAAGGATATAAGATATATAAGGTAAGTGTTGTATACAGACCCATGCTGTAAGCAGAGAATATCATCTGCTGAATGTCAACTGCTGAATATCATCTGCTGAAATTATCTGCTGAATGTCAACTGCTGAATGTCAACTGCTGAATATCATCTGCTGAAATTATCTGCTGAATGTCAACTGCTGAATGTCAACTGCTGAATATCATCTGCTGAAATTATCTGTTGAATGTCAACTGCTGAATATCATCTGCGGAATGGTCACGACATCATCGGAACTGGTTATTTCATTAGGTCTGACTTATCGCCCCTGTTTAAGTATCAGAATAGAGGATTAACACTTCAGGATCAGCCTGCTTTCTTTTCCTTTAAACACCACTTCACACAAATGTGATGTATGTGTACGCGTTTTAGAATTTAAATGACAAATTTCGATATTTTTAATAGATTAAAATAATAAAATATTACATATACTTAAACTAATGAAGTGTTTTTTTTAAAATTATGGTTATTTTATGTGTCATATTATGATTATTGCTACCAGAAAGTTAGGATTTTTTGTTTGGACACATTTTACAAAGAAATGAAAACATCAAAATGTTATTTTGTACCAGCTTGGCTTCTCTCTACTGAAAGCGGGCAACGTTCCCGTGAGGTTTGTCGTTTAGTTCCCAAACAGTCCTACTTGGCAGAGCGGAGAACACGGCCAGGATTTTCCAGAATCTTGTTCCTTGTTCATTCATTCATTTGCATGTCCCTTGCGGAAGTTTGCCTCCCAAACAGCACTCCTGTAGGCCTCTCGGTTGTGAGCAAGATGGCCTGCTGCTGCTGCGTCCATTTGCAGATCGTCAACGATGTCTTGCAGCCATCTTCGTTTTGGTCTTCCTCTTTTTCTTTTTCCCATTATGTATCCTTCTAGTATGGTCTTCTCTAAATTATCATGACGTTTAATGTGTCTAAAATATTTAAGTTTTCTCTCTTTAATCCTCTTTACTAGCCAGCCTTCTTCAATATTAAGCTCTTGTAGTATAGATATATTAGACAAGCTAGAATCTTGTTGCCCTTCTCATAAAACTCGCGTGTTTGGTACCCAGAAACCCGTGTCTCTTGTTACCGCTGTCCCTGTTAGTACCAGACCTGTCCCCGCCACGTACTAGTACCGGACCTGTCCCCGCCACGTGTTAGTACCGGACCTGTCCCCGCCACGTGCTAGTACCGGACCTGTCCCCGCCACGTGCTAGTACCGGACCTGTCCCCGCCACGTGCTAGTACCGGACCTGTCCCCGCCACGTGCTAGTACCAGACCTGTCCCCGCCACGTGCTAGTACCGGACCTGTCCCCGCCACGTGCTAGTACCGGACCTGTCCCCGCCACGTGCTAGTACCGGACCTGTCCCCGCCACGTGCTAGTACCGGACCTGTCCCCGCCACGTGCTAGTACCGGACCTGTCCCCGCCACGTGCTAGTACCGGACCTGTCCCCGCCACGTACTAGTACCGGACCTGTCCCCGCCACGTGCTAGTACCGGACCTGTCCCCGCCACGTGCTAGTACCGGACCTGTCCCCGCCACGTGCTAGTACCGGACCTGTCCCCGCCACGTGCTAGTACCGGACCTGTCCCCGCCAAGTGTTAGTTCTATCTACTGAAACTAATATCTGTGACAAAAAATATTGCTATACATTTATGATATTTCTATACATTTATTATTTTCAATGCATTAATGACCTTTCAACACATTTATGACGTTTCCATACATTTATGACATTTATGAAATTTCTATACATTTATTATTTTCAGTACGTTAGTGAACTTTAAAAGCATTTATGATTATGTAAAATATACATTTATGATTGTTCTATACAATTATGTCATTAATGTATACTTTTGACCTTTCTGTAGCTCAGGTATGACAGGACACCGACATGGCGGAGTGATACTTAGAACCAAAGCTAGTTTGTTAGCCCTAGTTGGCGGAGTGATACTTAGAACCAAAGCTAGTTTGTTAGCCCTAGTTGGCGGAGTGATACTTAGAACCAAAGCTAGTTTGTTAGCCCTAGTTGGCGGAGTGATACTCTTGGCTAAAGCTAGTTTGTTAGTTCTAGTTGGCGGAGTGATACTTAGGACCAAAGCTAGTTTGTTAGTTCTAGTTGGCGGAGTGATACTTAGAACCAAAGCTAGTTTGTTAGTTTTAGTTGGCGGAGTGATACTTAGAACCAAAGCTAGTTTGTTAGTTCTAGTTGGCGGAGTGATACTTAGAACCAAAGCTAGTTTGTAAGTTCTAGTTGGCGGAGTGATACTTAGAACCAAAGCTAGTTTGTTAGTTCTAGTTGGCGGAGTGATACTTAGAACCACAGCTAGTTTGTTAGTTCTAGTTGGCGGAGTGATACTTAGAACCAAAGCTAGTTTGTTAGTTCTAGTTGGCGGAGTGATACTTAGAACCAAAGCTAGTTTGTTAGTTCTAGTTGGCGGAGTGATACTTAGAACCAAAGCTAGTTTGTTAGTTCTAGTTGGCAGAGTGATACTTAGAACCAAAGCTAGTTTGTTAGTTCTAGTTGGCGGAGTGATACTTAGAACCAAAGCTAGTTTGTTAGCTCTAGTTGGCGGAGTGATACTTAGGACCAAAGCTAGTTTGTTAGCTCTAGTTGGCGGAGTGATACTTAGAATCAAATCTAGTTTGTTAGCTCTAGTTGGCAGAGTGATAGTTTTGGCTAAAGCTAGTTTGTTAGTTCTAGTTGGCGGAGTGATACTTAGGACCAAGGCTAGTTTGTTAGCTCTAGTTGGCGGAGTGATATTTTGGACTAAAGCTTGTTTGTTAGCTCTATAGTTGGCGGAGTGATACTTAGAACCAAAGCTAGTTTGTTAGTTCTAGTTGGCGGAGTGATACTTAGAACCAAAGCTAGTTTGTTAGTTCTAGTTGGCGGAGTGATACTTAGAACCAAAGCTAGTTTGTTAGTTCTAGTTGGCGGAGTGATACTTAGAACCACAGCTAGTTTGTTAGTTCTAGTTGGCGGAGTGATACTTAGAACCAAAGCTAGTTTGTTAGTTCTAGTTGGCGGAGTGATACTTAGGACCAAAGCTAGTTTGTTAGCTCTAGTTGGCGGAGTGATACTTAGGACCAAAGCTAGTTTGTTAGCTCTAGTTGGCGGAGTGATACTTAGAACCACAGCTAGTTTGTTAGTTCTAGTTGGCGGAGTGATACTTAGAATCAAAGCTAGTTTGTTAGCTCTAGTTGGCAGAGTGATAGTTTTGGCTAAAGCTAGTTTGTTAGCTCTAGTTGGCGGAGTGATACTTAGGACCAAGGCTAGTTTGTTAGCTCTAGTTGGCGGAGTGATATTTTGGACTAAAGCTTGTTTGTTAGCTCTATAGTTGGCGGAGTGATACTTAGAACCAAAGCTAGTTTGTTAGCTCTATAGTTGGTGGAGTGACAATTAGAACCAGAGCTAGTTTGTTAGCTCTGTAGTTGGTGGAGTGATAATTAGGACCAAAGCTGGTTTGGTAGCTCTATGTGATTGTCCTCTATATTATTGTTTTCCTTATCAGTTATTTTTGTAACAGAATATTTCACTGTGACGATTAGATGTTCCTTTTATTCATGTAAAATTGACAGAGTTAGTACATAAGAGTAATAGCAGTAGTTGTGGTAACAGTAGTAGTATTAGTATTAGTAACAATAGTAATAGATTAATAATAGTAGTAGTAATAGAAGTAGTAGTAGCGATAACATAGTAGTAATAGTATAGTAATAATATTAATAGTAGTAATAATATTAATAGCAACAGTAGTGGTAGTGGTAGCAGCTGCAGTAGCATTAATAGTAGTAGTAGTAGTAGTAGTATTAGCAGTAGTAGTAGTAGTAGTAGTAGTCGTAGTAGTAGTAGCAGCAGCAGTAGTAGTAGTAGTAGTAGTAGTAGTAGTAGTAGTAGTAGTAGTTGCTATGCTTTAGAGAAGGGAAAATGATTTTAGCGTTAATTTAAAAATAAACAACTTATTGACAACAAAATGGCTGCCACTATCATTGCTGCTTCAGTTTCTGCATAACAAGTTGGACTATTAACGCGTTCATGTTGTGTATATTCGGTCTTACTGACTGACGAAGAGTGGAGGAAAAGATACAAGAAAGTTGAATAATAAAAAAAAAAGGTATGAACGGAAATCCTCCTCTCACGAGAGGTCTTGACTCAAGTGCTGTGGCAGTGCGACACGTCACGTGGTCTGCACGTTCCAAGCCCAGCGCTGTACCCGATCCTGGAACATTGATTCTGTACTGGAAGAAGTGAATCTTTGAGCGCTTTGTTGAAGATTTTATCTGGTGCAGCCACGGCGAAGTACAGATAATCCGCTGACATGAAGTGAACGCTCAGATTAGTCCTTTCTTCTGATAACTGGCAAAGTGTTGCAGGTATGACAACAATACGGAGTAACTTCACCGGCCACTAACAAGGTAAGAACTTATCTTCTAGTTTTGAAGTCTCACAGTTCATCTTAACTTTAGGATCATCAGACGAATTTTTAAAAAACAAAACAAACAAACTATCACCACTATGAAGCGTTTTTGCGTGGTGATATTTTCTATTGACGAAGAAAATCTCTTTTCGTGCCTTGCAATGCGAACCAAAAGAAGCTTTGGTGTACCTCGCGAGCGCATTTCTTTCAGAAATTCGCCATTTAAGGACAGATCTGTTTGTTTGTCAGGATTTGTGTCAAAGCTCTAATCAGTCATCTTGTTCTATCTATCCCCCTCCCCCCTAAAGCAAGACTGCCTTCCTTCTCCCCCCCCCCCAAGTTTCGGACAGTCATAATGCATCATCATCTTGTCCATTTCCCCGAACTTTTGTCCGCCAATTATTTCCGATCAGACTCGCCTGTTTCACATTATCTGTGGAGCCAAGAACTGGGTCCTGTGCTGGACTGCCACTAGGCTGCTCAAGTGTTTCCCAATTTCTTTTACATTCAAGGACTTTTACCAACGCCATATAATTTGTGGCCCATCATTGTGTAGGCCATATCGCCATCTTATGAACCTTTAATTGTTTTATTCAAAACACGAAACTTAATATCAGTGTCACAGCGCAGCCACGGGCCACATGATGATGATGTAAACACTATCACGGATCACAAGTTGCGAACTACTGTGCTGGCCCATAGTGTCCTGCCTTCTCATGAGAATGTTTTCACGGGCAAAATTAGGGGCACAGAACAATGAAAATTATCTTAAATGTCGGGTTTGGTAACCAGGGCAAACATACATTTTACCTTAGTATCATGCAGCCGTTACGAGTATATTAGTATCATGCAGCCGTTACGAGTATATTAGTATTATGCAGCCGTTAGAGTATTTTAGTATCATGCAGCCGTTACGAGTATATTAGTATCATGCAGCTATTACGAGTATATTAGTATCATGCAGCTATTACGAGTATATTAGTATCATGCAGCCGTTACGAGTATATTAGTATCATGCAGCCGTTACGAGTATATTAGTATCATGCAGCTATTATGAGTTTACAAATTGTGCATGGTAAAAGATCCACAGTGTTAGTTTGTAGCGATGATAGAGGTGCTCGTATCTCGATTTCCTTGTTTTACTCTTCGGTCGAGTAACAAAACCTCAGGACAAGAACGCATGAGCAAATATTAGCAAGGAACTTGAGCGCAGATATCTCAGGAACTAGCAAGGACTGGCTTTATAATAAAAACTGTTTCGGACAAGAATGAGAAGTGGCAATAAGTTCTCTTTCTCTGACAAGATTTCTTCTGTGTAGCTGAGCCAGGCATTATAATTTTGAAAGGGTTTTGTGCGCGTAACAATATAATAGCAACACATTCCTTATCTACCTTACAACAAACAACTGAGTAATCGTAAGAAAATATTGTGTCAAGAATGTCTTTCTAGTGAAGAGATGACAGGCTGAGGTAGGTATACAGACAGAGAGACAGAAAGAAAGAGACAAAGAGAGAGACAGAGAGGAACAAAGAGAGAGAGAGAGAGAGAGAAACAGACACACACGAACACACTCACTGAGACAAGGAGAGACAAACAGACTGAGAGAGACAGACAGAGAGATATATATAGAAAGGGACAAAAAGAGAGACAGATAGAAAGAGACAGAGAGAGAGAGTGTGTGTGAGAAAGAGAGAAATAGGCACACATATACACAAATAGAGAGAGAGAGAGAGAGAGATTAAGAAAAAATAAGAGGTAACAGACATGGGTTATGACAAAGACAATACAACGGAGGATACAAACATTCATGAACTACTGCCCGAGGAGGATTTTAAACAGTAAATGGCAGGACAAGATCAGGAAAAGAGGAGGTCTGGGAAAGGGCAGGACAAAAGGCTACGAACCTACAAATCATTCTAGGAAATGGAAGTGGATTGACCACACACTGAAGAAACTCGACAACAGCGTGACAAGACAGGCACTGACAAGGAATGCTCAGGGAAATAGAAATTGAGGAGAAAATTACTTGGAGAAGAGAAATTATGACAGTGCTCAGAGACAAGTGATGCACATGGAAGAAGAATAATTCCAAGAACAGGGATGACTGGATAGCCTTTATCTGTGACCTATGCTCCAAAGGGAGTGAAAGACAATGAAGGTGATGATGATAATGATGGTGATGATAATGAATATATGCAATAGGCAACAAGTTTTATACATTGTATTTATAGGTAATATATACAATTATAGATGAAGTTATAGAACAAGACGAATGATTGACATTATTTTATAGTCACCTGAAAAGATTGCGGGATTGTGACCTATGACCTTCAGTGAATGACGCCGTGAAACAAGTAACAAAAAGTTGATGAGATGACAAAATTTTGTTAACTTTTGTTAATTTTTTTAATGTGAAAGCCACGGAAAGACTTGATGTCAGAGATTAAGACATGAAAATCTTCAGCGTCTTTCTGCAAGTTGTTGTTGAGTAAACAGCCTGTTGTAAAGACGTTTAAACAGGCTGTATGGGTGGGCTGATAGCTGGGACTGTGTCACACCCAGAAAACTGTTAAAGCCCTCAATATGGAAACTCAGATACTGACAAACTAATCATCATCATCATCATCATCATCGTCATCATCATCATCATCATCATCATCATCGTTGTCATCGTCATCATCGTCATCATCATCATCGTCATCTTCTTCATTAACAATAATAACAACAACAGAAAATAAATTACGAACAACATAAAACGCAAGTCACGATTTTTAAAAGAAAAAGGACCACAACGAAAGCCAATGAAAGCCAAAATTTGGACCAAAGGTCTTCTTCAGAGTGAGAGGAACAAAAACTGAAAGCTTAGGAATAATGGAGAGCGAAAGGAAATCCGACTGGTATCAAACATGGAACAATGAACTGAACCCCAGCAAACACAGCTGTGACCTTTGATGACCTTTGATGTCTTTTCGTTCAGGTGGTATAGCCCTGAAGAAACTTGTTTAAGTAGAAAGCTTTAGTCACGGTCCGGTGATTGCTATTGTTGAGTGAAGCCAAGCGTAGACGAACGTGCCGAAATAGGTCACAAATCTCTTTCCTGCGGGTCCTGGAGCTTCAGCTTTGGCTTGGACCAGATCTGGGGTTCAAGAAACCCAGTTTCCGGGAGTGACAGTGAAGTTAAAACAACCACGTAACCCGGTCAAGGTGGACAACGAATGTATCTTGTCGGAAAACCTCCAAACATTCAAGCTTGAGGATTTATTTGTGAACAATATTTAGCACTTCTGTGTATGAAACTAAAAGAGAAAAAAAGGCGCTTTCAAATGCCTAGCTACTCCATCTTGGGGGTTACTGGTAGATCGTTAGTCCGTTAATTTGTTAACTTCAGCAGTAGAAAAACCACTTAACAGTCGACGCTTGGGGACAGATAATGAGGGACAGTAGAGACTTGGAGACAGATAATGAGAGACAGTCGAGACTGGGGGATGACAACACAAAAAAATGTGAAGTAATGGGGAGGGAAAAAATGGTAGCCTCCAAAACGAAAGCTTATTGCTTCAAGGTCATTGAAGGTTATGAATGAATTTTCCAAAATGTTGATGTTGGTGTTTGATTATTCCTCCGTTAGTGACCTGCTCTCTAGAGAGAGAGAGAGGGAGAGAGAAAGAAAGAAAGAAAGAAAGAGAGAGAGGGAGAGAGAAAGAGAGAGAGAGAGAGAGAGAGAGGGAGAGAGAAAGAAAGAAAGAAAGAGAGAGAGAGAGAGAGAAGGAACGTACGAACGAACGAGCATACTTTATTTTCAAAGGGTTAAGAAGTGGGCACGCAGGCCTGTCTAACATTCTGCCCTTCATCATACATCTTTCACCCAGTCATAGTCATTCTGCATTTATTAATGAGCATAATAATTATGAAGACACAATTAAATGATTACATAAATAAATAATAAACTTAACTCTTGTCCATACAGTCCACATTCTGATTTATGCAACAGCATGTAATAAACTTACATTCTTACATTCATCCAAAACTAAAATTTATAGAAAAGCTGTTAAAAATTACAACACTCAAGCCATACTTTAAACTACTTTAGACTATGCTTAGGGAGGCATATAGTCCACATCAAACAGATGTTGACAAAGTTTGAAGTTATAAGAACGAATATTACTTGTAAGTTTTACATAAGTTGGTAGGGCATTCCAAAGGTGGGCAGCTGAGTAAGAGAAGCCTTTTTTTTTTAAAAAGATGGTTTTGGGAGAATACAATTGCTTAAGCGTTGACTGTGTTTTGGGTTGGATTTGAACAACGACCACATATAGGGTGAAGCATTGTGTGATAGAATTTTATAAACTAACTTAGCCTTGTTGAAAAGAAATCTCTTCTTGAGGGGTAGAATATCAAGATGTTTGTCCTTATTTGTAATATGTGCTGCATGTTTGTCATCAATAAGCTTTACTGATCCTTTTTGAAGTGAATAAAGTATTTTCATATTTGACATGGAGAGAGAAAGGGGAGGCTGATTAGTGGCAGGGAAATTGTAAAAAAATATAAGAAAGTTCTTAAAAGAGGAGAGATAAAAATAATTTTGCCATAAGATTTTCTATTATTGCTGTTGTTTTACATTTAAAACCACTTGTTATTTCACGCACGGGAGATAAGCGAGTGAAACATACCACAAGAGTTGTCTTCTCATGGGTTGTCTTCACGTGTTTGTTTGTACGACAGGAACAAATCTTTTCCTGACAATATTTTCTTCTGAAATCTTTTTCTGATGGTCTTGTTTTTCTGAAATCTTTCTCTGATGGTCTTTTTTTCTGAAATCTTTCTCTGATGGTCTTTTTTTCTGAAATCTTTCTCTGATGGTCTTTTTTTCTGAAATCTTTCTCTGATGGTCTTTTTTTTCTGAAATCTTTCTCTGATGGTCTTGTTTTTCTGAAATCTTTCTCTGATGGTCTTTTTTCTGAAATCTTTCTCTGATCGTGTTTTTTCTGAAATCTTTCTCTGATAGTGTTTTTTTCTGAAATATTTCTCTGATAGTCTTTTCTTTTTGAAGTCTTTCTCTGATAGTGTTTTTTAAAATCTTTCTCTGATGGTATTTTTCTCTGAAATCTTTCTCTGATAGTCTTTTCTTTTCGAAATATTTCTCTGATGGTACTTTGTTTTGTGAAATCTTTCTCTGATAGATTTTTCTTTTTGAAATCTTTCTCTGGTGGTATTTTTCTGAAATCTTTCTCTGGTGGTATTTTTTGTCTGAAATCTTTCTCTGAAAATTTTTTTTTCTGAAATCTTTCTTTGGAAATCTTTTCTTCTGAAATCTTCTTCTGTGTAGGATTATGTTTTAGTTTGTGTGAATGATAAGAAGCGAGCTTCTTTGGACTGGGGCTGTTAGTATAGTTTTATTTAGTTATTTATTTTTTAATGTGAAAACCACCTCATTCATCTTTCCCCCACTCTCTGTCCGACTCCATTTCTCTCCAGACGTACACATTCCAAAAAAAAAAAAAAATTCCCCTAGAAGGAGCTGTTCTGTAACGATCTAGCAAAAAATTGACAGCCAGTGAAAGTTTAATATCACATGTCCTGGCACATGACCGAGGAAACTGGAGCAGGTGTTGGAGGTTAGATCAAAATACCCGCTACACATGAGTGTAGGTTTTAATGACCTCAGCTCTACATGGAGTAGGAAGGTTTGCCTGTCGACACAGCAGCACCTGTACATCCCTTACAGCAGGTGGCAAAACAACATTCTCGTATTAAAGATTATTCATTTTGTGAGTGCAAACATCAGAGACACATGAGGCAAGACCAGTGTTTCTCAAGTTTTTATATCATCCAGGAACCGACGAAATAATCTTCATATTTCAGAGCTATAGACAAGCTATATATAAGGGCCGGCCAAGCATATGTTTATTTTGATTGCCGTACTAAAACTGTAAACAAATTTATTGTAGAATCTTGATTAAATTGCATTCTCAGGCAGTCCTCTGTGCAGCCGGGGCATAAACAACACCAGCTGTTCATCACAACAAGTGTAAAAATCACATGCAGTAGCATTGTCCTAGACACAATGTTAGGGCATTTTTAAATGTGTCAGCATGACCGAGCAGGTAATTAAATCATGCTGATTTGTGCTGCACGTGCAAGAAGCATCCTTAGTGAACATTTCCCACCTTCCAATCATTTTTATTACAGCGGTTTAGGGGTAATTTTGTTATTTGAAAAACATCATGCCACCGCGAAGGCGTTTTAGCACATTTGAGCGTTATCGGGTCATAGCCTTAGTTGAAAGCGGTTTATCTGGCCATGAAGTTGCTCGGCGTTCGGGGATGTCCCATTCTACCATCCAAAAGCATTTGAAGCCATTTCGCGCAACTGGAGGAGTAGAAGACAGGCATCGTTCAGGCCGACCTCTTTGCACGAGTAGACAAGATGACAGATACCTGCAGCTGTCAACACTTCGCAACCAGACAGTAACATCTTCCCGCTTCAGCATGTCCTTCAATGATGGCAGAATCCGTGTTTGGAGAAGGCCAGGGGAACGGTTCCATGACGCCACTATCCAAGAGGTGGATCGTTACGGAGAGGGATCAATCATGGTCTGGGGTGGCATCAGCAGGCACAGCAGGACTCCCCTCCATGTCATTCATGACACTCTAACCGCCCAGCTATATCTAAATGAAATTCTGCAACCTATTGTCCAGCCTACCTTGCAAGCCATGGGTGCAGGGGCAATCCTACAAGACGATAACGCAAGACCACATCGGGGTCGTGTCGTAGAAGATTTCAACAGCATAAGATCATTAGAATCGATTGGCCAGCTCGGTCGCCCATTGAGCACATTTGGGATGTCCTAAGCAGATGGGTTTCGACAAATCATCCTCCACCTGTTGATGTCACCCAGCTGACCCTTTTCCTTCAACAAGAGTGGCAGGCCATTCCACAGAATGTCCTAACAACCCTGGTTAACCCGATGAGGCAACGGTGTGTTGAATGTCTGGCAGGGAACGGTGGCCACACGCGATACTGGCATGTTTGTTGTTTGAAGACCACTCTTGTGAATTTTTAGACGAGGGGTGAGTGATTTCGCCAGCTTGCTGTATGTGTAATCCTATTCCGATTTGCAAATGAAATGACTGAATTTGTTCAGCTTTAAATGCCCTTTTCTTTGGTACTAATGGCTTGTTTGTTAGCTAATTTTGTTTTTGTAAGAATTGAAAAAACCTGCCTTAATTTTTGTCTAGTAGTATATATCTTGTATGAACACTCATGTATAAGTACAGCTTTAACATTCTTCAGCATTCCAAGCCGTTAGGGCCCAATGTTATAGGTGCAGTCCGTATCCTTTCTGTATCAAATTTTCTCATTTTAATGTTCCTAATGCCCTTTATGTATTTATTTTTCTAACCCGGATGTTAGAAAACAGTGGATGTTGTAGAAAACAGTGAATGTTGTAGAAAACAGTGAATGTTGTAGAAAACATTGAATGTTGTATGATGCAGGGCAGAATCTCAAGCAGGTCTGCGAGGCCCATTTCTTCAACTTTTGAAAATAAAGTTTGTTCTTTCTCTTGCAGTCTTTTTCTATCCAGTTTGTTCTTTCTCTTGTAGTCTTTTTCTATCCAGTTTGTTCTTTCTCTCACAGTCTTTTTCTATCCAGTTTGTTCTTTCTCTTGCAGTCTTTTTCTGTCCATTTTGTTCTTTCTCTCGCAGTCCTCTCTGAAGCCGTTGTCTCTGTCCAAGTTGTCTCTCCGTCTCACGATTATCTCCCCGTGATCTTGTCCCTTCCATCTCCTGCATACACGAGAGTGTGATTAGCCAGTCCTCTTCCATTCTTCCTACATGTTTCAGTTCATTGTAATTTCTTAGCTTTCATAGTGAAGATGATTCTGTATACAAACTGTGGATTTGTTTGTTATGGCTGTCCAGACTTCCAGGTTATATTCTGCGATGCTGCTAAAAATTCGTCTTAAGGTTCTGATTTCAAAACTCTGCCTTTTTTCATCTTTCTTTGTTGTACTCCAGGTTTTTTTTTTTTAGCCACGCGGACTGCTGGTCTTACAATGGTTTTATATGTTATTGCTACCTCTATTATTATTGTTACGATCTATCATGGGTACCTCTGGCGGTCCACGAGTTGGGAAACCTTGGTGTAGATGGCTCTGGGCGAGCATGTTGATAGACACACAAGATTATAATGTGGTGCCAGTGGCGAGAGATCACAAGCCACGAGAAGCCGAGATCTCACGTGGTTCATTAGTTACAGCAACAGGAAACAAGCAGCAGTCCCGAAAAATGTTGATTAAGAAAACTTTCCTGATTCGAGGATATTTATAGGAGAACAATGCTCGCTCATGAAACTTTCCGTACAGAAGATTTTGTTTCCTGTATCAGACGTTGTACGAAGATCTTGCCAGAGACTTTGTTTCATGTATCCGACGTTGTAGCGGAGATCTTGCCAGAGACTTTGTTTCGTGTATCCGACGTTGTAGCAAAGATCTTGCCAGAGACTTTGTTTCGTGTATCCGACGTTGTACGAAGATCTTGCCTGAGACCTGGTGTGGGATCTGAAACTGGCTGCAGCGGTTTTTCTGTAATTCCTACTGAGAGGAAAGTTTCTCAGCACTCTCACCACACTGCTGATCACATATCACACCCTGCTGATCACATACCACACACTGCTGAATATAGCTCATACCCTGCTTATCACAGTTCATACCCTTCTGATTGTGCTGAACTGACACTGCTACTGCGAGCGTAGATACTGGACGCGCAAAATGACAGCAAGTGTGTCTTGGCCGACTGCAGATTCTTAGACTGTGTGACCACAGAATAAATATTCACTCCCTACATAACCAGTATGACCACAGAAGAAACATTCTCTCCCTACATAACCAGTATGACCACAGAAGAAACATTCTCTCCCTACATAACCAGTGTGACCACAGAAGAAACATTCTCTCCCTACATAACCAGTGTGACCACAGAAGAAACATTCTCTCCCTACATAACCAGTGTGACCACAGAAGAAACATTCACTCCCTACATAACCAGTGTGACCACAGAAGAAACATTCACTCCCTACATAACCAGTGTGACCACAGAAGAAACATTCACTTCCTACATAACCAGTGTGACCACAGAAGAAACATTCACTCCCTAGATAACCAGTGTGACCACAGAAGAAACATTCACTCCCTACATAACCAGTGTGACCACAGAAGAAACATTCACTTCCTACATAACCAGTGTGACCACAGGAGAAACATTCACTCCCTAGATAACCAGTGTGACCACAGAAGAAACATTCACTCCCTACATAAAAAGAATTGTGAAATTATTCTGTAGAAGCTTGGAGGCGTGGCCACTGATGAGATTCGCCTGATCTGGGCGTGGCTCATCAAGGGGAAAGAATAACATAATATTTTGACAAAAAATACGTCAAATAATATTTTCATCATCATCATCATCTGTTGCCGTGCCGACTGGTGTTGGCTATTATGCTTCTCCAGAGTACATAATCCTTCATGCAGGCCATCAGTTCAGTTGGTGATCTCCTCTCACACCATCCCGTCAGACTGTCCAGTATCATTTCTCTTGGTCTTCCTCTTGATCTTCTTCCTTCTATTTTTTCTGTTGTTATAATATTTTCAATGCCCCCTCTTCTCATTGCATGTCCTATGAAAGTACATTGTTTCTCTCTTATCTTTTTTAACAAGATTTTTTGTCTCTCCAGGTCTTCTCATACATTCTTCATTAGTTATTTTTGTCGTCCAGGGAATTCGCAACATTCTTCTAATAAACCACATTTCTGCTGCTTCCAATGATTTTTGTGCAGACTTGCCTGTTGTCCTTGATTCACTTCCATATAACAAGATGGGTTCAATATGGCATTTTAGGACTCGTTTTCTAATATTCATTGATAGGGATGTGTTGGATAATGTTTCTCATTCTCTGAAATGCAGTCTTTCCTTGGCCTATTCTGTTCTTAATTTCTGTTGTGCACTTCCCATCTGAAGTTATTACTGCTCCAAGGTATTTAAATTTCTGCACCTGCTTTAGAATAGTTCCATTTAATTCTATACTACATGTTGGTGGATTCTGTTTTTAGATATAACTATAGTCTCTGTCTTTTTGATGTTTAAAGTAAGGCCTTTCTGTTCACTTTCTTTGGCGACTTTATCCAAGAGATTTTGCAGGTCTTGTTGGTTCTAAACTACCAGTACTGTGTCGTTAGCATTCCGAAGGTTGTTAATATTGTATCCTCCAATTTTTATGCCTGGTTCTGTGATGATCGTTCTTAGAATATTCTCGCTGTACAGAGAAAAAAGGTCTAAAGATAGTACACATCCTGGTCGAGCTCCTTGTTTTATTGGTTGAGTACACCAGGGCATTCGACAGTCCATCAGTCCTAAGTTTGTCATCCATTTATTTTTAGAGGCTTCTTTTTCCGGTGATATTATCTCCTTAACAGTTTGGTGGATAGAATCTCTTAACATATTTTAATGCAGATTACATAACTCTGGAACAGAAGCTGTGGGAAGGCATGATCTACATTGCCCCAGTTAGCATCTAATACTGGGTTTATTGTCCCGAATTTCTGAAGTGTTTGTGATAGATCCCTTTTATGAAGCGACAATATTGTGAATCCCGGTCTCTTTCACTCCCAGCCCGTCACATACGGTCAAGTGTGAGAGGGAAACTCAAACCCCAAGAATCTAGCTACAAGATCCGACCGAAAGTGAATGTACTGAAATATCACATTTCTGAAGAAGTAGTAGATTACAACTGCTTGTGCCTGGATGAACCAGCAAGTCAAATCCGGAGAAGATCTCTGCATCAGAGACAGAGTCACCGACCTCTCCTTAGGTTTATGTGACTCGGATGACGCAGTTCTTGCAGGAGTCAACCGCGTGAACTCTCCATGATGACGTCTGGGCAGACTTATGTAGTAAATAACATGTTCGTTTGGAACACCAGCTCTCTCTGTCCTTTCATAACTTGGGATCTAGTACGTCCACAAACATGGAGTAAATGAGACGGTGTGAGGATCTAGGACGTCCACAAATATGGAGTAAATGGGACGGTGTGAGGATCTAGGACGTCCACAAACATGGAGTAAATGAGACAATGTGAGGATCTAGGACGTCCACAAACATGGAGTAACTGAGACAATGTGAGGATCTAGGACGTCCACAAACATGGAGTAACTGAGACGATGTGAGGATCTAGGACGTCCACAAACATGGAGTAACTGAGACAATGTGAGGATCTAGGACTTCCACAAACATGGAGTAACTGAGACAATGTGAGGATCTAGGACGTCCACAAACATGGAGTAAATGGGACAATGTGAATGCAAGAAGGATCACAGAAATAGGAGACTAAAGTTTTGTAATAAACACCAGACTGTGACAGGGCCAAGATATAAACCATATACTGCAACAGGGCCAAGATATAAACCATATACTGCAACAGGGTCAAGATATAAACCATATACTGCAACAGGGTCAAAATATAAATCATATACTGCAACAGGGCCAAGATATAAACCATATACTGCAACAGGGTCAAGATATAAACCATATACTGGAACAAGGCCAAGATATAAACCATATACTGCAACAGGGCCAAGATGTAAACCATTTACTGCAGCAGGGTCAAGATATAAACCATATACTGCAACAGGGCCGAGATATAAACCATAAACTACAACAGGGCCAAGATATAAACCATTTACTGCAACAGGGCCAAGATATAAACTTTATACTGCAACAGGGCCAAGATATAAACCATATACTGCAACAGGGTCAAGATATAAACCATTTACTGCAACAGGGCCAAGATATGAAATAAACCATATACTGCAACAGGGCCAAGATATGAAATAAACCATATACTGCAACAGGGCCCGGATAAGAAATAAACTAAATGTTGCATTATGACCAAGATATGAAATAAACCGACTACTGCATTATGACCAATATATGAAATAAACCAAATACTGCATTATGACTAGGATGTGAACTAAACCAAATACTGCATTAATTACCAGGATATGAAATATAGCAAATACTGCATTATGCCTAGGACATGAAATAAACCAAATATTGCACTAGGGCCAGGATTATATATTCTAGAATGTATGAAGTAGAAAGAAAGTAGGAATAGCTTTATTTTTTACCTATAACAAACTTGTAACGTTTCGGCGCAGGCCTTTATCAAACAAAAACAAACAGGACGAAGAATTAGAGAGAAGAAACAAAGTATGGATTACATCAAACTAATGTAAGCGAAATAACAACAAATGAAAAAATCAATGAAAAAATGAACGAAAAATAGTAACGGAATGAAAACTTATCTCAGTTATTGTAAAGACACAAAAAAAAGGGTTGTGTGTATCCAGGAACATAAGCAATTTTTGGTATCACAGCTTTACTGCAGTATTTTGTGTATAGTTGTATGACTATACACTAATCATTTGTATATATTCTAGACTGCCTTAGAGTCTAGCTCTTGCTTTTAGTGTGAACCTAGTAGGAATAAACGAGTGTCCAGACACGTATTTTTCAGTATTCTCAGGCCAGTCTATGGAAGAAGATTTAGCACACAAGAGGTAGAAAGAAGCACCAGAGAATCTAGACGTAGCACATGTTCTACAAGCAGAAAGAAAGTTACAAGATACTAAGATTTGGACTTTTTTTTCCCTGAGAGACTGGTGCCTTCCTAGGAACGGTGGTCCAGACCAGTAGCATTGGCATTTTCTTATAGTCTTTAAGCAGTATATCATGGCAGTCGTGAACATAATGAAAGTTGTGTTACATTTATCAGGAGTCCTGCAATCTTCAACCATTAGAAGAGTTTGTGGTAGTTGAATTAGTGGATCTTTAGTGTCACAATCAAGATGAAAATATGCAGATCTGTGGTTCTGTCCATGTCACACTCTAGTACATTTAATGGAAAATGTAACTGCCCTCGCTGTGTCACGTGTCCTGTAGTCTGGGAAACTAAATCGATTATTTTTTCCAAAACTGTTCTCACACTCCATGAGGGACTCACATGCGAGTCCAGAAACGTAACTTTCGCCATTGTTTGCAAAAAGTGTAGCATAACCAATATTGGAGAGACTGGTCTCAGATTAGGTGACTGCATACAGAAACATCTTTATGACATCTCCCACATTGCTTCTAAGGCAGTCTCTAATCATTTCAACGGTCACAACCACAGAAGAAATCTGTTGTTCTAGTAACAGCCAGTAAACAATGTTGCTCTGATGACAGAAGCGGAATGGCGCTTGAGAACCGCTACATTGAAGAATATGGGACGCTGAAATCACACGGTTTCAACTCGAAATTCATTTACACTTATCATTCCCTTTTTCTACAATCATATTCAGTTTCTAATAAGTTCTACTCTTTTCTCACCTCTCTCTCTCTCTCGCTATCTCTGAACCTTAAGTGCCCAGGGCACATGGGGCTTCCGCAAGGGTTTTCCACAAATGCCTGTCCTTCGCCTTTTTTTCTGCTCTTGCCCAGGTGAGCCCTCTATTGCTCAGCATCCTTTCTGTTGTTCTTCTCCATGTCTCTTTTGGTCTACCTTTACTTCTGTTCCCCTGTGGTGTCAATCTTAGTGCTATTTTTGGTAGTGAGTTGTCAGTCATTCGGAGCACATGTCCCAACCATCGCCAGCGTCTTTCCTCAATAATTGTTGCCAGTGGTTTCATCTGCATTTCTGCTAATAAGATGTTATTTCTTATGGTGTTTGGCCAAAATATTTTTCTAATTCTTCTTAAACATTTAGTCTGGAAAGAATTTAACTTGTTTTCTATGGTTTTGGTGATTTTCCAGCATTCACTTCCATAGAGTAGTACACTTAGAACATTACTCTTAAATATCCTGATTTTCATATTTATGCTTAGTTTTTTTTATTTCCATATAGTCTGCAGCATTGCAAAAGCCTGGTTTGCTCTAGTAAGTCTGCTGTTGATGTCCTCTGTGCTGTCTCCATTTTCTACTACTCTACTGCCAAGGTATACAAATTCGTTGACCTCCTCCACTAACTTGTTATCTACTCTGAGTACATTTCTGTTGTTCACATTTTGCTTCATTAACTTTGTCTTTCCTACGTTGATCTTTAGTCCTATGTTGTTTGCATTCTGAGTTAGCTTGTTTATTTTATCTTGCATATCTTTGTGACTGTTTGATAACAGACAAATGTTGTCCGCAAAGTCAAGGTCCTCCAGCACTGTGTCAAGGGTCCATTGTAATCCTCTGCGTTTGTCTGATGTTGCCTCCTTCATTAACCAGTCTACTGCCAAGATAAATAATGTCTTTTCTCACCTGCAAACTTATATTTCAGAACTCCCTCACTGTATTAGATTACAAGGCATTCATGTAACCTTTTATCGGCTATATTACCATTGTATCCCTCTCTCTCTCTCTCTCTCTCTCTCTCTCTCTCTCGCCTTTCTACTTTTCCCACTACCAACCTATCACACATCTTAAGTCTTCATTTCAGTTTAAACACTCACACTACTCTACCACGCGGGCTTCTGGACTCAGCTTCTTACAAACCACAGCTAAGTGCCTCCCTTTATTTCTGTTTTCCCCCCATTCACATATATTGTATATCATATGTTGTAGGATCAGAATTGCAAAAGCAGCATCAATCTTCAAGAATCTTGAGAACATATGGAATTCAAAAGTTATAAGCACAAAAACCAAGTTAAGACTATTCAATTCAAATGTAATATCCACCCTCATTTATGCATGCGAAAGCTGGAAAACAACTAAAGAAATAGAAAAGAAATTAGACTCTTTTGAAAACAAATGCCTAAGGAAAATACTCGGCATCAAGTGGAATGAATTCAAGAACAATGCAGAGATAAGACAGATGACTGAACAACAACCAGTCTCACGGGTGATCAGGAAAAGGAGATGGACATATGTTGGTCACTTGATGAGAAGAAATGATCAGAGAATCCCAAAACAAGCTATCAAGTGGAACACAACAGGCCGAAGAAAAAGGGGCAGACCGCGTGAAACCCTGAAGAGGACATTATTAAGAGAGGCCAAGTTAACAGGCATAAAATCCTTTGATGAGGTTGAAAGACTCGCCGAAGACAGGAAAAATTGGCGAACTACTTTGCGAGCCCTATGTGACGTCTAACGGCACGGGAAGGATATAAGATATATATAAGATATGTTGTATATCATATGTTGTATATCAGATGTTGTATATCAATCATGTGAATTTATAGTTATCCTCTTCCCCAATTTATTTGTCCTGCACGTTTTTGTGTGATGAAGGTGTAAACCGAAATTGTGTGCTCGTTAATTAGTAAAGCTGTTCTTGCTTTTATCTGAAGTGTAGTTGTAACATTCCGGTCTTACAGTGCTGTTCCGACTACCTGGAACAACTTTCTTTCGGTGACCTCTGCCGACACAACGAGGCAGATAGTTGTGACTTTGTTCTCACTGGCGTGTATGCCAGTCAAGTAACATCTGCTAGCTTCACAGTTACTTAGAGATCAGCACAAAATCTACCAAAAAAGGTTGACAGTCACAGATCAGAACAAAATCTACAACTAAGCTTCACAGTTACTTAGAGATCAGCACAAAATCTACCAAAAAAGGTTGACAGTCACAGATCAGAACAAAATCTACCAAAAAAGGTTGACAGTCACAGATCAGAACAAAATCTACCAAAAAAGGTTGACAGTCACAGATCAGAACAAAATCTACCACTAAGGTTCACAGTTACTTAGAGATCAGCACAAAATCTACCAAGAAAGGTTCACAGTTACTTAGAGAGTGGGACTTTATTCTCCAGGAGGGAATTGACAGTAGACAGGGGAGGTCTACAGTTGTATGGATATCGGAACATTATCCTCTAGGTGGGAGGGGGGTTGATTTCGTTAGAGATTAGAGCAATATCCGTTATAAGAGGTTCAGATTCCTTATAAATCCGAACATTATCACCCAAGAGAGATTCACAGGTTATTACCAAAAACAAAGACAGGTTCTGACAGAACATAAGAAGAAGCAATCAGAGAGAACATAAGAAGAAGCAATCAGAGAGAACATAAGAAGAAGCAATCAGAGAGAACATAAGAAGAAGTAGTCATAGAGAACATAAGAAGAAGTAGTCATAGAGAACATAAGAAGAAGTAGTCATAGAGAACATAAGAAGAAGTAGTCAGAGAAAACATATGAAGAAGCAATCAGAGAGAACATAAGAAGAAGCAATCATAGAGAACATAAGAAGAAGTAGTCAGAGAAAACATATGAAGAAGCAATCAGAGAGAACATAAGAAGAAGTAATCAGAGAGAACATAAGAAGAAGTAGTCAGAGACAACATAATAAGAAGTAGTCAGAGAGAACATAAGAAGAAGTAGTCAGAGAAAACATAAGAAGAAGTAGTCATAGAGAACATAATAAGAAGTAGTCAGAGAAAACATAAGAAGAAGTAGTCATAGAGAACATAAGAAGAAGTAGTCAGAGAAAACATAAGAAGAAGTAGTCAGAAAGAACATAAGTAGTCAGAAAAAACATAAGAAGAAGTAGTCAGAGAGAACATAAGAAGAAATAGTCAGAGAAAACATAAGAAGAAGTAGTCAGAGAGAACATAAGAAGAAGTAGTCAGAGAGAACATAAGAAGAAGTAGTCAGAGAGAACATAAGAAGAAGTAGTCAGAGAGAACATAAGAAGAAGTAGTCAGAGAGAACATAAGAAGAAGCAATCAGAGAGAACATAACAAGAAGCAGCAGCCAAGGTTGACCCGAAAAAGACTGGAAAATAAATAACCAAGACTGGTTTTTCTTAAACCAGTTAAGACTCACGAAAAACCAGCCTAAATTGCAGGAAACAAACAGGAAAGACACAAGACACACACGAAAAACCAGCCTAAATTGCAGGAAACAAACAGGAAAGACACAAGACACATACGAAAAGGGGCGGGCGAGGGGGATCTGAAACAAGTTAACAGTTGTCTTACCGGAAACGCTACAGAAGTAAACGTTGTTACACCAACAGGAGTAGAAGAAGATAAAAACAGGATTATCTTATTTAATATGCAGGGGTGTGTCAAATAAAACAAAGCAAAATGAAAACAAAGTGGTAAAAGATAACATTTAGAGGCCTTTGTTGATAATATCTAACACCAGTCTCAGTGCCCTTCCTGGAGATTACAGTAGCATGTGCCAGGTCAAGTCACAACTGAAAATAAACATTTAAAAAATATTTTAAAAAACTGCATCACTGAATGAAAAATATCAAACACAAAACATAATAGCAAATCCTCTCTTCACTAATGCACTGCAGTAGAAAAAAAAACTATATTCAGGAAACCATTACAAGGAAAACTATTTTCCCGAAAAAAATTACATTAAAAGCTGTTTCTCTGAAAGAATTGCTGAAAGTAAGTTAGGTTCAAGTCTGAAAGTAAAGACTAGAGGTTGTGGTAGGTCCAAGTCTGAAAGTAAAGACTAGGGGTTGTGGTAGGTCCAAGTCTGAAAGTAAAGACTAGAGGTTGGGGTAGGTTCAAGTCTGAAAGTAAAGACTAGAGGTTGTGGTAGGTCCAAGTCTGAAAGTAAAGGCTAGAGGTTGTGGTAGGTTCAAGTCTGAAAGTAAAGACTAGGGGTTGTGGTAGGTCCAAGTCTGAAAGTAAAGGCTAGAGGTTGTGGTAGGTCCAAGTCTGAAAGTAAAGGCTAGAGGTTGTGGTAGGTCCAAGTCTGAAAGTAAAGGCTAGAGGTTGTGGTAGGTCCAAGTCTGAAAGTAAAGGCTAGAGGTTGTGGTAGGTCCAAGTCTGAAAGTAAAGACTAGAGGTTGTGGTAGGTCCAAGTCTGAAAGTAAAGACTAGAGGTTGTGGTAGTCACAGATTGTGAAAGTAAGGATTCGGGGTTAGGGTAGGTTCAAGTCTGAAAGTAAGGACTCTATGTTAGGGTAGGTTCAAGTCTGAAAGTAAGGACTCGGGGTGGGGTAGGTTCAAGTCTGAAAGTAAGGACTCTATGTTAGGGTAGGTTCAAGTCTGAAAGTAAGGACTCGGTGTTAGGGTAGGTTCAGGTCTGAAAGTAAGGACTCTATGTTAGGGTAGGTTCAAGTCTGAAAGTAAGGACTCTATGTTAGGGTAGGTTCAAGTCTGAAAGTAAGGACTCTATGTTAGGGTAGGTTCAAGTCTGAAAGTAAGGACTCTATGTTAGGGTAGGTTCAAGTCTGAAAGTAAGGACTCTATGTTAGGGTAGGTTCAAGTCTGAAAGTAAGGACTCTATGTTAGGGTAGGTTCAAGTCTGAAAGTAAGGACTCGGGGTTGGGGTAGGTTCAGGTCTGAAAGTAAGGACTCGGGGTTAGGGTAGGTTCAAGTCTGAAAGTAAGGACTCGGTGTTGAGGTAGGTTCAAGTCTGAAAGTAAGGACTCGGGGTTAGGGTAGGTTCAAGTCTGAAAGTAAGGACTCGGTGTTGAGGTAGGTTCAAGTCTGAAAGTAAGGACTCGGGATTGGGGTAGGTTCATGTCTGAAAGTAAGGACTCGGGGTTGAGGTAGGTTCAAGTCTGAAAGTAAGGACTCGGGGTTAGGGTAGGTTCAAGTCTGAAAGTAAGGACTCGGTGTTAGGGTAGGTTCAAGTCTGAAAGTAAGGACTCGGTGTTAGGGTAGGTTCAAGTCTGAAAGTAAAAGCTAGTGTTTGGGGTGGCTGATGTATCTACTGGAGAAATATTTTCAAATCTTACATTAGACACGCCCCTCGTATTTATGAAAACATTACATGAAAACTATTGAATGAAAACAACTACAATAACTTCTATATTCACGAAAATATTGCTCATAAAACTTTATACATGAAAACATTTCATCAGAAAGTGTTCCATTGAAAACAATTTTAGCGCTCCTTGTCTGAGATTCTGCTCTCTTCATTTGTGCTTTTCTGATACGTCTTGGCAATATTAATGTAGGTTATAATAATAATAATAGTAATAATAATAATAATAATGATAATAATAATAATAATGATAATGATAATAATAATAATAATAATAATAATAATAATAATAATAAAAGATACCACAGGCAGAATGATCCAGATTATATAAATGTTGGAGAGATGACTATTAGGAAAGAAGAAACATAAAATATCTAAGCACAACATTCAAAAAAAGCAACATAGTAAGAGAGGAAATTAAAATCAGAGTACAGATAGGGAATAAAATATACTTTGCCTTGCAACACCTGTTAAAATCCAAAATCCTGTCCCAAAACACCAGAAATAACAATCTACAAAACTATAATAAGACCAGCCGTCATGTATGGATCAGGAACGTGGAATACAACAAAGAAAGATAATAACAACTGCAGTTCTTTGAGAACAAGATCCTAAGAAGAATCTTTTGGCCGATAAAGGATACCAACAGTGGAAAATGCAGAGCTAGAAAGAACACTGATCTGAACAGCTTATTTAAATCCCGAATAATTATAAATGGCTGAAATTGAACAGACTACGCTGGCTGGGGCATGTAGAAAGAATGGTAGAGAACAGACAAGCGAAAACTATGTATGCACAAGAGATGAAGGAAACAAGACCAAGGGGTAGACCAAGACAGAGATGGAAAGACAACAAGAAAATGCTAGTGTAGATTTACTGAAAACAAAATTTAAACTACGCGTACTTTCCTTTATGGGAAGTTAGAGAGAACCCCCCCCCCCCCCCCTAAAAAAAATGATGAAGGAATCTGAATTATATCAAGTGAAGGTAATGTTTACCAAATGATGTGAGATCATGGAGTATTTCAAAGATGTGACTTGTGAAATGGTTTTATGTATCTTGGGATTTGGAGATATATTTGGGTAACAAGGAAGTAACGAAATGTGAGCTACCCAAAGAATCATTTGTGAACAGGAAGAATTTTCTAGTATTATTAGCTGTCGCTTGTTATTCTGCCCATTCCCTGGAGGACATCTCCCGTCCGACATGAACAATAACAATCTTTAACTGAACATCTTCTTTCATGGCTCCACTCCGCTGTCATTAAGCTCTCAAGTATTAATAGGAGCTTTTGTTAAAAATGTTTTTTTTTTGTATAGGGCAGATTGTATCTCATCTGTCCTGTCAGATAGCAAAAGTCGATTCTAGTATTTCCTTACATCTCCCTTGCCTAGTATCTGGATGATCGCACTCCACGCTTGGCTGCCTAACTTCTCATATTTCCTCTTCTACTTGCAGCCACAGTCGCCTAGTTTCCTCAGAGAGAGAGAGAGAGAGAGAGAGAGAGAGAGAGAGAGAGAGACAGACAGACAGACAGACAGACAGACAGACAGGCCTAAAAATCTGTTATTGTTGTCTTTCATAACCATTTCCTTGGTCCTACTTCTCATTGCATCATGTTTCTAGCTAGCACAGTGTTTAAGATATGGTTTTTCTTAACCACAGAAGACTTTATGGTATTATATACAAGTATATATATATATATATATATATATATATATATATATATATATATATATATATATATACAGTGTAATAACAACAACATAGTAAATAGGAAATTTATAATATAATATAATATAATATGCAGAAAACTCTCTACCGTAGACAGTGGAACAACAACACAACTCCTTCAGATCATCAGAGGAAGTACATCCCCCCCCCCTCAGACAAGTGTTTCAGCCCTTTAAACTCCTGACACTCTAAGGGGGGTGGGCCCCTCTGCGTCATGACTCCCAGAGGTCTTGTGAGTTGTTGCTTTTTTTTCCCGGTCCTGGGATCGAACCCACGATCTTCCAGTTGTGTAGGTTCAGGTCTGAAAGTAGAAGCTAGTGTTTGGGGTGGCTGATGGGATATTATAATATAATATAATCATCATCATCATCAGGTGCCGTGCCGATTGGCGTTGGCTATTATGCTTCTCCAGAGTACACGATCCTTCACGCAGGCCATCATTTCAGTTGGTGATCTCCTCTCACACCATCCCGTCAGACTGTCCGGTATCATTTCTCTTGGTCTTCCTCTTGATATTTAATATAATAATATAATATAATATAATATAATATAATATAATATAATATGTGAGAAAATTTTACATGTATATGTGAATGTTTACGGATTAATCAACAAACGATTCCGCAATGCATTACTGACAACAAAAACCATGCCAGGAGCTGACTGCAATAGTGACCATGATCCACTCTGTGGAAAAGTTAGAATAAAGCTAAAGAAAGCATGCAGAAAAGTGAGAAACATCAAACTGAATATAGAACTTCTTAAAAATGACAAAGAATTGCGAGAACAATACAAAGTTATTATAACAAATAGATACAATGCAATAGCAAAGATAAATAATATAGATGAACAATGGCCAATGTTAAGAGATTCTATCCACCAAACTGTTAAGGAGATAATACCACCGAAAAAAGAAGCCCGTAAAAATAAATAAATGACAAACTCAGGACTGATGGACAAGAGGAGGAGGAGTAAAAATAACCAAGAAAAATATAGCAAGATAAATAAAGAAATAAGACGCAAATGCAGAGAAGCAAAGGATGTGTGGTTAAATGAACAGTGCAGACAAATAGAGGACTCTCATAATAAAGACAGCAGAAACATGCACAAACGAATTAGTGAACTCACAGGCAGGAAAACAAAATATACCACAGGATGCCTGAAATCAAAAGAAGGTAAAATGTTAACGGGAAAAGAAGACATTGTGGACAGGTGGACAGAGTATATCGGTGAGTTATATGGAGGAGAAAGACCAGAATTAACACCAGATACTGAAAACTGTGAGGGACCACCAATACTTGAAGATGAAATCATAGATGCCATCAAACACATGAAGAAAGGAAAAGCGACTGGGCCTGATAATATAACAATAGAAGAAATAGAGACACTAGAGGAGACAGGAATAAAAATAATAACCAAGTTACTGAATGACATTTACAACAGTGGTTATATGCCCAGTGACCTGATTAAATCCATGCTTATAACTCTACCAAAAAACCAGGTGCAAAGGAATGTGAGGACCACAGGACTATCAGCCTCTCATGTCACATAACGAAGCTACTTCTGAGAGTCATTATGAGAAGAACAAGGAAAAAGATACAAATAGAAATAGCAGATGAACAGTTTGGATTTGCTGAAGGAAATGGAACACACAATGGCATTTATGTTTTACGAACACTAACAGAAAGAGCTTTAGAAGTACAGAAAGATCTCTACTTATGTTTCATTGATTATATCAAGGCATTCGACAAGGTGAAACATAATGAAATTATTAAAATGCTTGAAGACATCAATATAGACGGCAAAGACCTGAAGATTATAAAACATCTATACTGGCAGCAATTCTAGTTGAAAATAAAACTGGAAAATATCAACCTATAAAACAAGGGGTGCGACAAGAATGTATAATATCTCCAGACCTTTTTCTCTGTACAGGGAGAATATTCTAAGAACGATCATCACAGAACCAGGTATAAAAATTGGAGCTTCAGTATGCTGACGACACAGTACTGATAGCTGAGACCAACAAGACCTGCAAAATCTCTTGGATAAAGTCGCCAAAGAAAGTGAACAGAAAGGCCTTACTTTGAACATAAAAAAGACAGAGACTATGGTTATATCTAAGAAACAGAATCCACCAGCATGCAGTATAAAATTAAACGGAACTATTCTAAAGCAGGTGCAGAAATTCAAATACCTTGGAGCAGTAATAACTTCAGATGGGAAATGCAGAACAGATATTAGGAACAGAATAGGCCAAGCAAAGACTGCATTTCAGAGAATGAGAAACATATTAGCTAACACATCTTTATCAATGAATGTTAGAAAACGAGTCCTAAAATGCTATATTGAACCTATCTTGTTATATGGAAGTGAATCATGGACAATAGGCAAATCTGCACAAAAATCATTGGAAGCAGCAGAAATGTGGTTTATTAGAAGAATGTTGCGAATCCCCTGGACAGCAAAAATAACTAATGAAGAATGTATGAGAAGAGCTGGAGAGACAAAAAAATCTTGTAAAAAAAATAAGAGAGAGACAATGTACTTTCATAGGACATGCAATGAGAAGAGGGGGCATTGAAAATATTATAACAACAGGAAAAATAGAAGGAAGAAGATCAAGAGGAAGACCAAGAGAAATGATACTGGACAGTCTGACGGGATGGTGTGAGAGGAGATCACCAACTGAGCTGATGGCCTGCATGAAGGATCATGTACTCTGGAGAAGCATAATAGCCAACGCCAGTCGGCACGGCACCTGATGATGATGATATGTGAACATTGTGTTTCCTTATATGTCTCTCTGCGTTGTTGTCTCAACTTTCTCCCATTTCCTGTAGTCTGTTGTTCTACCGTTTCCTTACATTTCTAGTATCTATTGTCTTGTTCTCATTGAACCAGCCATCACTTGGTCTTTTTCTTACATTGCTAGCCATTTTTTTTGGTTACATTGCTAGCCACACATTGTGCCACAAAATTCTATGAACAAATCTGAGTTTGATAAAAATACTTCTATATTTGAGGGGTAGAATTTCTAGCTCTTTATGGTGATCTACAATCTGTACTGGGAGTTTGCCATAAATCAGATTTAATGCTCGTTTGTGAATTGAGTGGAGCCATTTTGTGTTTGAGACTGAGCATCCATCCCAGACTGTGGAGCAGTAATCTAAGTGTGTGATATGTAGCATGTCTTTCCTGTGTCGTGGTCGATAAAGTGTTTAATTTAGGCTAGTTGCTAAAACTTTCTGTACTATCAAGTTTGTTAGAATGTGTACCTGAGAATTCCAAGTTAAATGTTGATCAATGGCGAGTCCGACAGTTTTATGTTCATGAACGTTTTCTATTTCTGTAGTCCCGCACAAAGCTGTAGTGAAGGTTTTGTTGCATTCTACAGTTTCTGTCTTGTAGTGATGAGCATGGATTTTTTTTTTGTTGGTGTTTATCAACATATCAGATTTTTTTACTCCATTTAATCAAAATGTTTATATCATTTTGTAACGTTTCCTATAGGGTATTGATGTCACAGTCACTACTGTAAACAGTACAGTCATCAGCAAAAACATCACGCGAAGAGTGCTTTATTTGTAGTAGTAAATCGTTAATATAGACAGCAAAGAGAAGAGGAACAAGAATGGAGCCTTGAAGAATATCAGTATCAACCACAGAAGAGTCAGATATTTTGTTTCTAAAGCAAACTATTTGTTTTCTACCTGAGAGAAAAGATGTAATAACTTTTATCAGAACAGGGTGTCATCTGTAACCTTCCAGCTTTTTTGCAAGAATCTCATGATCAATCATACTGAAGGCTTTCTTGAAGTCAACAAAGAAAGCATCACACAATTTATCATTATTTATACTCAGTAGCCAGCTTTCTGTCATTTTAGTTAGCGCCGTGTGGAAGGATAGATTTGTCCGATC
This sequence comes from Achatina immaculata, assembly GCA_009760885.1. Lineage (NCBI taxonomy): Eukaryota > Metazoa > Mollusca > Gastropoda > Stylommatophora > Achatinidae > Lissachatina > Lissachatina immaculata. Next base: position 62,411,287 of record CM019719.1, on the reverse strand, counting down.
ACAACGAGATTACTGACACAACTTTCCTACATGACAATGCATACCTAAAGAAATAAAAAAACTATACCAGTTAACGAAAATTATCGTATATCTGGGACACACGAACACATTTATAATGGGAATTAGAAGGCAAACAGGGCGGGGTCATGGCACTTTCAGCCAAATAACACTGTCTCTGTCTCCTAGCCAAATAACACTGTCTCTTTCTCCTAGCAAATGACACAGTAAACAAAGTGGAGACACTGTCATCTGGTATATTCAGTCAGCAAAGTCTGTCATTAAGAACCATGGATAATAAACAAGGGAACTGATTATTAAATTAGGGTCATTTCAAATGTGGGTAACAAAGCGAGGGCACACGAAGATAACTGATAAGATTGTACAGAAAATGATAAATTAAATCAAAGATTTTTTTTTTAAACCGACGAAGAAGACAGCAACTTTATTAGAACACAAAAATGGTTTTATAGTAATATTCTAAAAATACACAAATTATATCGGTGAAACAAAGAGAATAAAGACGACAACATTATAAATGAGTGGGCAAGATCTTGGGGTATCTAAGGCAGGATAGCTAGATGTATCACCCAGGCAGGGGCAGAGCAGCCTGGCAAACCATTCCAATCAATCGTTCATGAGAAGACAACCATCTGAATTCACAAAATAACATGAGCACAGCGAACATTTAAAAAGTGGTTTTCAGTCACTAAAATAACATGTCTCCAGCGGGTACAGCAATATCAGACGTGGCTTCCGTGGTTTATTTCACAGATTAAGCAAAGAATGTTCTGAAACAAACAGATTAAGCAAAGAATGTTCTGAAACAAACAGATTAAGCAAAGAATGTTCTGAAACAAACAGATTAAGCAAAGAATGTCCTGAAACAAACAGATTAAGCAAAGAATGTTCTGAAACAAACAGATTAAGCAAAGAATGTTCTGAAACAAACAGATTAAGCAAAGAATGTTCTGAAACAAACAGATTAAGCAAAGAATGTTCTGAAACAAACAGATTAAGCAAAGAATGTTCTGAAACAAACAGATTAAGCAAAGAATGTTCTGAAACAAACAGATTAAGCAAAGAATGTTCTCAAACAGATTCTCCAGCCAGGAAACATCAGGGTCACTGTCGTTTTGGCAGACATTCTCTTTCACTGAATTGATAGCTTCTCTGTTTCTCTTCTGTCCAACTATCTTCTCTGTTTTTTCTTCTATCCAACTCTCTTCTCTGTTTTTTCTTCTGTCCAACTCTCTTCTCTGTTTTTTCTTCTGTCCAACTATCTTCTCTGTTTTTTCTTCTGTCCAACTCTCTTCTCTGTTTTTTCTTCTGTCCAACTCTCTTCTCTGTTTTTTCTTCTGTCCAACTCTCTTCTCTGTTTTTCTTCTATCCAACTCTCTTCTCTGTTTTTTCTTCTGTCCAACTCTATTCTCTGTTTTCTCTTCTGTCCAGCTATCTCCCCTTTTTTTTCTTTTCTATCCAACTCTCTCCCCTGTTTTTTCTTCTGCCCAACTCTCTCCCCTAGTTTCTCTTCTGCCCAACTCTCTCCCCTAGTTTCTCTTCTGTCCAACTCTCTCCCCTAGTTTCTCTTCTGTCCAACTCTCTCCCCTAGTTTCTCTTCTGTCCAACTCTCTCCCCTAGTTTCTCTTCTGCCCAACTCTCTCCCATAGTTTCTCTTCTGTCCAACTCTCTCCCCTAGTTTCTCTTCTGCCCAAATCTCTCCCCTAGTTTCTCTTCTGCCCAACTCTCTCCCCTAGTTTCTCTTCTGTCCAACTCTCTCCCCTGTTTTTTCTTCTGCCCAACTCTCTCCCCTAGTTTCTCTTCTGTCCAACTCTCTCCCATAGTTTCTCTTCTGCCCAACTCTCTCCCCTAGTTTCTCTTCTGTCCAACTCTCTCCCCTAGTTTCTCTTCTGTCCAACTCTCTCCCCTAGTTTCTCTTCTGCCCAACTCTCTCCCCTAGTTTCTCTTCTGTCCAACTCTCTCCCGGGGTAAGTGTCAATGTTTACAAGAAAACGATTTTTATGAACATTATTTTCAAACTATCCATAATACACAAAAGTAACCATTTACTGTCTGGAAAGTAAAAAAAAAAAATCACATTAATTCTATTTAAAATTAAGACATAGGAAATTGTATTTTAAAATTTAAAATATATTTTGAAATTGAGAAGAGATAATATTCTGTTTTACAAGGAATTGTATTTTCAGTTTGGAGACGTGATGATTCAAAATTACAACCAGATTTTAATATGAAGCAAAATAGAGAGAATTACAGTTTTAGAACCAAAGAAAGAAACGTTATCTGAGAATTAAAGAATTGTGTAAAAATCATACAGGAAGAAAAATGTTGACAGACACGGAAGCCCAAGACAACCTAAGTCAGAACTCATCCAAAGCTCACCCTCCTCCGTGGCGTCCCGAGAAGGGAATACATGTAAGTGAGTTAGTCAATCAATACCATCCGTCCAACCGTACACGATCTCCCGGATCTTGTTGAGAATGTGCAAGCTAATAAGAGAAAAACTGAATAAATAAGAGAAACTCTTTTCCTGAGACAATATAAAATATTCTCGCTATAGTGAGACATTTTTTAAAATGAGATGAATACAAAGTAAGAGTAGACATAAAAGGGATGTGTTTCTAATCGTATGTTAAAACTATGGAAGACATTTTGTTAACTTTCAGAACATTTGAAAATATGAAGTAATATTTCTTTCCGTGAAAATATTGATAACATACAAGGGATTCTTTTTTTCAATCAAAGTAGAGTATTTAAAAATAATTGGGAATGCTAGCGCGGCATTTCTACAGCTGAGAAAGATGTGGAAGGACAAGGAATATCCTTAACAACAAAACTTAAGCTGTTTAACCCAGATGTCACATTGGTTCTGTTGTATGGATCAGAAACATGGACAGCGTCAGCCACAAGTAGCAAGAGACCGCAGACCTTTGTAAACACCCGCCTAGGGACAGACCTTTGTTAACACTAGGGACAGACCTTTGTTAACACTTGCCTAGGGACAGACCTTTGTTAACACCCGCCTAGGGACAGACTTTTGTTAACACCAGCCAAGGGGCACACCTTTGTTAACACATGCCTAGAGACAGACCTTTGATAACACTTTCCTAGGGACAGACCTTTGTTAACACCTGCCTAGGGACAGACCTTTGTTAACACCCGCTTAGGAACAGATCTTTGTTAACACCAGCCTAGGGACAGACCTTTGTTAAAACCTGAATAGGGACAGACCTTTGTTAACACCCGCCTAAGGAAGTTATTTTGCAACAGAATGCTGTACAGACAGAGAAATGATTTGAATACAAGAATACTGCATGAAAGAAGAAATGATATTTTACTAAGAGAATATTTCATAAAGGTAGAAATGCTCAAAGATGATACAGGTATAGCAGAACCTATAGAAATGTTTTACTAAGATTATACAGCAGAAAGAAAGAAATGACTTTGCTAAAAGAAACCACATTCTTCAAATAGTTTCATGCGCTCAGCCACGTAGAGAAAAGAGCAATCTTTCATGCGCTCAGCCACGTAGAGAAAAGAGCAATCTTTCATGCGCTCAGCCACGTAGAGAAAAGAGCAATCTTTCATGCGCTCAGCCACGTAGAGAAAAGACCAGTCTTTCATGCGCTCAACCACGTAGAGAAAAGAGCAATCTTTCATGCGCTCAACCATGTAGAGAAAAGAGCAATCTTTCATGCGCTCAGCCACGTAGAGAAAAGAGCAATCTTTCATGCGCTCAGCCTCGTAGAGAAAAGACTAGTCTCCACCATGAGTCTCTTCAGATATTTGTTATACCAGAAATTTGTGTAAGAATTGCTTGAAGTAAAACATTCAAGAAGGTTAGAAATGTTTTCTGAAGTCAATTTGTACCGTTCTGACAGCCAGTCTCATAGTCAGTTTGTAGCATTCTGATATCCAGTCTCATAGTCAGTTTGTAGCGTTCTGATATCCGGTCTCATAGTCAGTTTGTAGCGTTCTGATATCCGGTCTCATAGTCGCCAGGTAATTGTCTTGTATCTAGTGCGATCTTTCTCTTCTCTTCAAGTTCCCAGGATCGTTCGTTCAGCTGCCACGGCTGTGAGATCAAAGACGTTGAGGCAAAGGCCATGTAACATTTAATTAAACTCTTGGTCTGGACCTGGGTAACCATAATTGGGTGTCTATTTATAGCACTAGCACACAGTTTGTGATGATGATACTTCAGACAAGAAGACAGTCTCGTTTGTGTTTTCTTATTTAAAATACAGTTTGAAAACACTTTCAGGCATCTAAACAAATATGGACAGAAAGTCAAACTCAGATGGGTCGTCTCACCCACATTGAACTGGTCTATGTTTTCACTTGCTGTAGTGGACTTGTCTCTGCCTCCACTTGCTGTAGTGGACTTGTCTCTGTCTCCACTTGCTGTAGTGGACTTGTCTCTGCCTCCACTTGCTGTAGTGGACTTGTCTCTGCCAGTAATAGCCATAGTGGACTTGTCTCTGCCTCCACTAGCAATAGTGGACTTGTCTCTGCCAGCATTAGCAATAGTGGACTTGTCTCTGCCAGCAGTAGCCATAGGGGACTTGTCTCTTCCAGCACTAGCAATAGTGGACTTGTCTCTTCCAGCACTAGCAATAGTGGACTTGTCTCTGTCTCCACTCGCTATAGTGGACTTGTCTCTGCCTCCACTGGCTATAATGGACTTGTCTCTACCTCCACTCGCTATATTTAACTGGTCCTTGCCTCTACTCCTTATATTTAACTGGACTCTGCCTCTACTACTTATATTTAACTGGACTCTGCCTCTACTACTTATATTTAACTGGACTCTGCCTCTACTCCTTATATTTAACTGATCCTTGCCTCTACTCCTTATATTTAACTGGACTCTGCCTCTACTCCTTATATTTAACTGGACTCTGCCTCTACTCCTTATATTTAACTGGACTCTGCCTCTACTCCTTATATTTAACTGGACTCTGCCTCTACTCCTTATATTTAACTGGACTCTGCCTCTACTCCTTATATTTAACTGGACTCTGCCTCTACTCCTTATATTTAACTGGACTCTGCCTCTACTCCTTATATTTAACTGGACTCTGCCTCTACTCCTTATATTTAACTGGACTCTGCCTCTACTCTTATATTTAACTGGTCCTTGGCTCTACTCCTTATATTTAACTGGTCCTTCATCATCATCATGTGCCGTGCCGACTGGCGTTGGCTATTATGCTTCTCCAGAGTACATGATCCTTCATGCAGGACATCAGCTCAGTTGGTGATCTCCTCTCACACCATCCCGTCAGACTGTCCAGTATCATTTCTCTTGGTCTTCCTCTTGATCTTCTTCCTTCTATTTTTCCTGTTGTTATAATATTTTCAATGCCCCCTCTTCTCATTGCATGTCCTATGAAAGTACATTGTCTCTCTCTTATCTTTTTGACAAGGTTTTTTGTCTCTCCAGCTCTTCTCATACATTCTTCATTAGTTATTTTTGCTGTCCAGGGGATTCGCAACATTCTTCTAATAAACCACATTTCTGCTGCTTCCAATGATTTTTGTGCAGACTTGCCTATTGTCCATGATTCACTTCCATATAACAAGATAGGTTCAATATAGCATTTTAGGACTCGTTTTCTAACATTCATTGATAAGGATGTGTTGGTCAATATGTTTCTCATTCTCTGAAATGCAGTCTTTGGTTGGCCTATTCTGTTCCTAATTTCTGTTCTGCATTTCCCATCTGAAGTTATTACTGCTCCAAGGTATTTGAATTTCTGCACCTGCTTTAGAACAGTTCCGTTTAATTTAATACTACATGCTGGTGGATTCTGTTTCTTAGATATAACCATAGTCTCTGTCTTTTTGATGTTCAAAGTAAGGCCTTTCTGTTCACTTTCTTTGGCGACTTTATCCAAGAGATTTTGCAGGTCTTGTTGGTTCTCTGCTATCAGTACTGTGTCGTCAGCATACCGAAGGTTGTTAATATTGTATCCTCCAATTTTTATACCTGATTCTGTGATGATTGTTCTTAGAATATTCTCGCTATACAGAGAAAAAAGGTCTGGAGATAGTACACATCCTTGTCGCACCCCTTGTTTTATAGGTTGATATTTTCCAATTCTATTTTCAACTCGAACTGCTGCTTCTTGGTGCCAGTATAGATGTTTTACAATCCTCAAGTCTTTGCCGTCTATATTGATGTCTTCAAGCATTTTAATAATTTCATTATGTTTTACCTTGTCAAATGCCTTGGTGTAATCAAAGAAGCATAAGTAGAGATCTTTCTGTACTTCTAAAGCTCTTTCTGTTAGTGTTCGTAAAGCATAAATGGCATTGTGTGTTCCCTTTCCTTCAACAAATCCAAACTGTTCATCTGCTATTTCCATTTTTATCTTTTTCCTTGTTCTTCTCATAATAATTCTCAGAAGTAGCTTCATTATGTGACATGAGAGGCTGATAGTCCGGTGGTCGTCACATCCCTTTGCACATGGTTTCTTTGGTAATGCTATAAACTGGTCCTTGCCTCTACTCTTACATTTAACTGGTCCTTGCCTCTACTCTTACATTTAACTGGTCCTTGCCTCTACTCTTACATTTAACTGGTCCTTGCCTCTACTCTTACATTTAACTGGTCCTTGCCTCTACTCTTATATTTAACTGGTCCTTGCCTCTACTCTTATATTTAACTGGTCCTTGCCTCTACTCTTATATTTAACTGGTCCTTGCCTCTACTCTTATATTTAACTGGTCCTTGCCTCTACTCTTACATTTAACTGGTCCTTGCCTCTACTCTTATATTTAACTGGTCCTTGCCTCTACTCTTATATTTAACTGGTCCTTGCCTCTACTCTTATATTTAACTGGTCCTTGCCTCTACTCTTACATTTAACTGGTCCTTGCCTCTACTCTTACATTTAACTGGTCCTTGCCTCTACTATTACATTTAACTGGACTCTGCCTCTACTCGTCATACTTAACGGGGCTCTGCCTCTGCTGGATATATTGGACTGGTTTGCATCTCCACACTCTGTAATGGTCTAATGTGCTTGTAGAATAAAATACGGATCTGGCCAGTAATAGCCAGGTTTTCTAAAGCTGCGATAACGTGATTCTGGCCCTGATTGATGTTATCGGGTAGACAAAAGAAATGAGGTTGGCTCCGAGATATTCTTGGGCCTTTGACCAGGAAATCATAGGCTGAAAGTATTTCGATTTTTTAGTCTAGGTGCAGCAGCGTGTACTTTCTGTAGGGTACAAAGACTGGGAGAGAAAGGTGATTAAAAAAAAAGATTTAATGAGACAATACAAGTAATGGGTATGATAAGTACTGTAGTATTACCGTGGTCTTTGATGTGATACTTTGAGCTGAACAAATACATTCACATCAGATAGAATCTTTTGTTGGTCCACTTATTCTGGAAAACAAAAAAGAATGTTTTCATTGCAAGGTTACTTGTGAGCGAGAAGAGACGTTGACAGAAGCAAGAAATTATGATATGTGTAAACACACACACGCCAGGCTTATGATATTTGTACACACACCAGACTGATGATACATCATCATCATCATAATCATCATCATCATCATCATCATCATCATCATCATCATCATCATCACCATCATCATCATCAGGTGCCGTGCCGACTAGTGTTGGCTATTATGCTTCTCCAGAGTACATGATCCTTCATGCAGGCCATCAGCTCAGTTGGTGACCTCCTCTCACACCATCCCGTCAGACTGTCCAGTATCATTTCTCTTGGTCTTCCTCTTGATCTTCTTCCCTCTGCTTTTCCTGTTGTTATAATATTTTCAATGCCCCCTCTTCTCATTGCATGTCCTATGAAAGTATATTATCTCTCTCTTATCTTTTTGACAAGGTTTTTTGTCTCTCCAGCTCTTCTCATACATTCTTCATTAGTTATTTTTGCTGTCCAGGGGATTCGCAACATTCTTCTAATAAACCACATTTCTGCTGCTTCCAATGATTTTTGTTCAGACTTGCCTATTGTCCATGATTCACAAGATAGGTTCAATATAGCATTTTAGGACTTGTTTTTTAACATTCATTGATAAGGATGTGTTGGTGAATATGTTTCTCATTCTCTGAAATGCAGTCTTTGCTTGGCCTATTCTGTTCTTAATTTCTGTTCTGCATTTCCCATCTGAAGTAATTACAGCTCCAAGGTATTTGAATTTCTGCACCTGCTTTAGAATAGTTCTGTTTAATTTAATACTACATGCTGGTGGATTCTGTTTCTTAGATATATCCATAGTCTCTGTCTTTTTGATGTTCAAAGTAAGGCCTTTCTGTTCACTTTCTTTGGCGACTTTATCCAAGAGATTTTGCAGGTCTTGTTGGTTCTCAGCTATCAGTACTGTGTCGTCAGCATACCAAAGGTTGTTAATATTATATCCTCCAATTTTTATGCCTGGTTCTGTGATGATCGTTCTTAGAATATTCTCGCTGTACAGAGGAAAAAAGGTCTGGAGATAATACACATCCTTGTCGCACCCCTTGTTTTATAGGTTGATATTTTCCAGTTTTATTTTCAACTTGAATTGCTGCTTCTTGCTGCCAGTATAGATGTTTTACAATCCTCAGGTCTTTGCCGTCTATATTTATGTCTTCAAGCATTTTAATAATGTGTTTCACCTTGTCGAATGCCTTGTGGACACATATCAGACTAATGATATATTTACACACACCAGATTGATGATATTGTACAGACACCAGACTGATGATATATGTACACAACAGACTGATGATATATGTACACACACCAGACTGATGATATCTGTACACACCAGACTGATGATATAAGTACACACACCAGACTGATGATATGTGCACCCATATACCAGACTTCTTTATCATAGGAGACTGTCTTGCTGTGATATTTTCAGCATGGGTAAAGATTTTTCTTATTGCAGAGGGACAGAGAGAGAGAGAGAGAGAGAGAGAGAGAGAGAGAGAAGGAGGGAGGGGAGGGGGGAAGGGTATGAAGGACACACACACATAGCAGACTTGAGGCTAATCTAATTTAGATATATAAAGACTGTCACAGGATGATGATGATCATGAACTGGAGAAAAAGGAAGGGAAATAACCACCGTACATAAAATACTTTTTAAAAATTGCTATACCTTGTTGCAACTGAGGGACTGTTAAAACTGATACCTAGCTGTAACTGAGCGACTGTTAAAACTGATACCTAGCTGTAACTGAGCGACTGTTAAAACTGATATCTCGTTGTAACTGAGCGACTGTTAAAACTGATACCTCGTTGTAAATGAGCGACTGTTAAAACTGATATCTCGTTGTAAATGAGCGACTGTTAAAACTGATACCTCGTTGTAACTGAGCGACTGTTAAAACTGATACCTCGTTGTAACTGAGCGACTGTTAAAACTGATACTTCGTTGTAACTGAGCGACTGTTAAAACTGATACCTCGTTGTAACTGAGCGACTGTTAAAACTGATACCTCGCTCCTTCTGTAGCCGAGAAGGAAAGCTGGCCGAGTGCATAACTTGTTTGGTGCAAGTTTACATTATAATTATTGGTAGGGATATTTTCTCCATATGGTTACAGACCAACAATCCTTGGCAATGTACTACCTACTCGAGGCCCATCTAGCTCCCCCATCATGACCGCCAACCCAGCTTCTCCCCTCCCCCCGGTATATTGTATGATAATTATGCATAAATCCTGAGCATTTAATCAATACACAATACATTGACATGCAGTACAAATCACCTAGTGTGAATTCAATAATACAACAATTTTAATCTCACAATGAACAAAACAACCACAAATAACTGGCACTGACAGTCAACATGACATTAAGACATTATTCATCAATAAAGGCGAAACTGTGAGAAACAAATCAATGACAATGCAGTTTAAGTCAAGGATAATATCAGTTAATAATGAAACGTCGCTAATAATATTTTGACCTTACTTATTTAACTTGTATACTGAAAATATAATGAGGAATGTTAGAGAAGATGTAGACAAAGAATATTACGATGCCATAACAATTGGAGGTTATGAAATACCAGAGATTAGATATGCTGATGACACAGTATTGCTGTCCACAACACAAGAAGGAATGGAAAAACTAATTATGTCAGTCCGCAAGAACAGCGAAGAGCAGAACCTCTATCTTAATGCAAAGAAAACTAAAGTGATGACAACTGACAAAACAAACAAGGCAACTGAAATATGTATCAGTGAGGAAAAACTGGAAGAAGTGGAGAGTTTTGAATATCTTGGATCACTACTAACTAATAATGGAGATACAATGAGGGACATTAAAAGGAGGACATCTATTGCTCTTCAGAAAGTAAAACAAATAAAGAATCTGTGGAGAGGAGCAGACAGAACCACAAAAATAAGATTTTTAAGGGCATGCATCTTTCCCATCGCAACATATGCCTGTGAGACCTGGACACTTAACAAAACAGCTGAGAAACACATAAATGCCTTTGAATGTAAATGCTACAGAAGAGTTCTCCAAATATTGTGGACACAAAAAAAACAAATATATCTATACTACAAGAGCTTAATATTGAAGAAGGCTGGCTAGTAAAGAGGATTAAACAGAGAAAACTTAAATATTTTGGACACATTAAACGTCATGATAATCTAGAAAAGACCATCTTGGAAGGGTACATAATGGGAAAAAGAAAGAGAGGAAGACCAAGGCGAAGATGGCTGCAAGACATCGTTGATGATCTGCAGATGGATGATTCAGCAGCAGGTCATCTTGCTCACAACCGAGAGGCCTACAGGAGTGCTGTTTGGGAGGCAAAGTTCCGTATGGGACATGCAAATGAATGAATGAAAATTGTTAATGACCATCATTATCATCATCATGTGCCGTCAAGGTAGGAAGGTTAGCGGCAATAAATCTCCAGTTTCCCTCCCCCCCTCCCCCCTGGGTGGTGGGCTCGGGCAGGCTGTATCCTGTTAGTGATAGACTTGGCTACGTCGGAACTTATCTGGCGGAGCCATCAAATCGGAGCACGGAAAACTGAAACATGAGACCTGAAACACCCGAGAAAAGAGTGCTGGACCGGGAGATGAAGCCCCCGTTGTTGAAACTCGGTCGCGCATAAAACACAAAGAGTTAATGGGATATCTTCAATGCTGGGGTTAAAATGCGGCCTGACCAACAGACTAAAAATAGAAACTACTGACCTTTTACTCAAGGGCATTAAAAGTAGATGACAACCGCACGGGTGTCCTGTTAAGGTTAGAGGTTAACTAACGTGCACGAGAAATATGAACCGGAGAAGCTCTAAGCCTAGAACTTCTCTTTGAGCTTTGCTTTGTTTTCACAGGACAGCTTTGTCCACACATTCTAGACCAGAGAAGACGGACGAAAAGTCTAGACTAGAGAAGTAGGAGGAATGAGTAAGTTGTAGACTCGATAGAACAGTCTAGACTAGAGAAGTAGGAGGAATGAGTTAGCCGTAGCCTCGATAAAACAGTCTAGACTAGACTAGAAAGGCGTATATCTTAGACGATAGATCAGTCTAGACTAGACACATAAATGAAAGGAATCGGCAATAGACTTGATAGATTAGACTAGACTAGACAAATAAATGAAAGGAATCGGTAGTAGACTTGATAGATCAGACTAGACTAGACAAATAAATGAAAGGAATCGGTAGTAGACTTGATAGATCAGACTAGACTAGACTAAAATAAATGAAAGGAATCGGTAGTAGACTTGATAGATCAGACTAGACTAGACTAAAATAAATGAAAGGAATCGGTAGTAGACTTGATAGATCAGACTAGACTAGACTAAAATAAATGAAAGGAATCGGTAGTAGACTTGATAGATCAGACTAGACTAGACTAAAATAAATGAAAGGAATCGGTAGTAGACTTGATAGATCAGACTAGACTAGACAAATAAAGGAATCAGTCGTAGACTTGATATCGTATCAGTCTAGACTAGGCAAATGTAAGAATGTATTGTGCGTAAATCTACTGAGATTTAAAAAAAACAAACTTGCACAGATATAGTACTTCTGATTGTTGTTCATTCACTGTTAAATCATCATCATCATCATCATCATCATCATCATCATCATCATCATCATCATCATCATCATCATCATCATCATTCAAATGCCTTACCGAATCCCGCATATGATCATTTTCTCTAACGTCAATGTATCCTGTCCCATATAAGTTGATTTTCAGGACTTTTTTCCCTTAAAAGTTATGCTAAAAAAATATTTGCTCTAAACTGACATCCTTTCCTGTCCCAATTAGCCTTGGCCGTGTCAGGGAGTACTTCCACCTAGATTTCTTCTACCTCACATAATCTTGGTTAAAAACTGGGAATAGTCACTAAGAATTGAACCCGTTGAAGTCAAAGTGTTAGCCGCCGCCTAAACTTTTCCCTCTTCACGTTTTGGGCATATTTTAATATGGCTCCTACTAATTGTTCGGTCCATCTATAATTTTGCTGTGTCAGTTCAGAACTTGTATCAAATTACCAACTAATTTAATCTTGTACTTGCATGAAAACACAGACAGCCTGCAGCTATTTCCTTTAAAACTTTCAGTTCTTTTGTTCCAAGTTTCCTCCAACAAATATAAATAATTCCACCTTGTTACTGGGCATCAGCGCTAGGGCAGTGCCTGTTAATGTTTAGAAAGATAAAAAAAACCACTTTAATTAAACAACTGTGGTTTAGATGTCATTGGAGAGCAAGGTTTTATACAGGGCGATATGTTTCTCACAGCAAGAGATTATGTAACCGTTACTAGGACAATGGACTAAGTGCTGACTGTTTGAATGACCTAAACGTGTTTACTGTAGCCATAATCAAGGCTGATTCAAGCCATCTGATCTGTTGGGTTTCGATGCAAAGTTCCAGACATCATTCCAGTGTTTCCCATGCTGTTGTTTTCACACGTAAAGTCATTTTACTTGTAAAGCACCCCGCTAGTTCTATAGATTTTAAAAACAATTTTATACATGTATCATGAAGGTACTGAAACGGTAGGAAAAAAATCATTCGGCAGTTCGAGGGTAGAGATGAGGTCGTCCACTTTTTTTCACGAAATTTTGCTGTCAAGTGGTGGCTTACCAGTCAAGTGGTGGCTTACCAGTCAAGTGGTGGCTTACCAGTCAAGTGGTGGCTTACCAGTCAAGTGCTGGTTTTACTTGGCTGGTCTTCTGGGTCTGCTCGACTTTTTCTACGCATGTCCACCTGGTGGTAGATATTGGCAGAGGTCAGTCTGGGTCATGTCCATCTGGTGGTAGATATTGGCAGAGGTCAGCCTGGGACATGCCCATCTGGTTATGGATGATGGCAGAGGTCAGTCTGGGACATGTCTATCTGGTGGTTGATGATGACAGGTCAGCCTGGCATGTCCAGTAAAAGGCCAAGTACCAATCTATATTGGTTCTCCAGCCTTGTAGGAGGTCTCATGTGATCACGAGTGTGTGCAAGCTGGACATGCAGGACCACATGTCGTACAACATGTTGTAACGCTTTTCATTTCATGAAAACATAAAATGTTGTAACGCTTTTCATTTCACGAAAAAATGACACTTAACGCATTTCCATTTATGAAAACATAACATATCGTGGACACAAAACAGAACAAATATATCTATATTACAGGAGCTTAATATTGAAGAAGGCTGGCTAGTAAAGAGAATTAAAGAGAGAAAACTTAAATATTTTGGACACATTAAACGTCATGATAATTTAGAGAAGACCATCTTGGAAGGATACATAATGGGAAAAAGAAAAAGAGGAAGACCAAAACGAAGATGGCTGCAAGACATCGTTGACGATCTGCAAATGGACGCGGCAGCATCAGGCCATCTTGCTCACAACCGAGAGGCCTACAGGAGAGCTGTTAGGGAGGCAAAGTTCCGCAAGGGACATGCAAGTGAGTGAATGAATGAACATGTTGTAATGCATTTTGTTACAACAAAATAACATATTGTATCTCACATCCCCCCCATCTCTGTCAACTGCAAACTATACACATACATTGTCTCAAAACATATATTTTGTATACGGCCAACTCAAACTAGTATTGTAAGGGGATATACAGTTTCTTCCGTTATATACAATCTCCGATCTTGTTCTTGCTCTGTCTCTCAGAACAGAGTGCGTGGTGTGCCTTGCAGCTGATGCGGTGAAGATGTTGAAGCGCTGGGACGTAGCGGGTGGGGCCTGGTGCAGATCACAGGCAGAGAATATACAAGGCTTCTCCACAGGCCTTGTCGCCAAGGAGACCTTAATGATCCATGGTCCTGTCATCTAGGCTGAGCTTGTCACTGGAAGCATCAACAGAGAGGCAGGGAGGCTCTTGGCCATTTATGGTTCTCTGGACTTAACAACCTTACCGTCATACGGTCATCTCTGATGTAAACAACGCAAACTCATATTACAAACAAATATTGCTTTATAACATAATATCTGCCATGTGATGATGACAACTCATATACCAAGACGAGGATAAATGTCGCAGGAAACTTGACCTGTCAAGCTAAGGCCAGCATTTCGTCTGAGAGTTCTGCTGGATTACAACAGTTCCAAGTGTCTCCCACACAACAGCCTGACTTAAGTCCGTGTCTGGAGTTCTCGTGTCTGTCTGCAACGAACAGTGATATATGTGGAGATATTGACTCGTACATCTATTATTCACAAACGTCCCACTTCAGACGGACTTGGCGGCCGTTTATAGCTTGGAGTTTGTGCTCTGTCTCTGCTAGCCAACATGTTTTGTTTGGGCGGATATTTCTATCCTTTGTATCACGAACAAGACCAGGTGTAAAGTTTAGTTCGTCGCTCCTGATAACTATGTTATCTTTGTTATTTCTGGGGGAGTTATAAAACTAATTACATTTTGTTATTCTTCTTCGTCTAATGATTAAACAGGTCCGTCTAAAAACATATTGTTATTCGTCCATTGTTCTCAGTAGAACTGCCAGCCACACTCAGCTGTCACAGGGCGCGGCTTCCAGGCAGATTTATATTAAAATTACATCTTGTTTGCAGTCCGCCATATTTATATTGGATTCGGTTACTGCCCTTTGAAAGATATCTTGACCCCGACAGGGTTGCCACAAATATGGACTCCAGATGTGCCAGTCACGTCCAGGTCATTCTCCTTCATTTGTTCTAGAAACATTTGGGTTTTGTTGGAAATTTGTATACATGGAGTGTGTGAATGATTGTGTGTGTGAGAACAAGACAGTACATAAATACAATAGATATCTATAACTGGATATTAAGCAATTAGAGAGGCAGATAAACAACAGGCAGACATGCAGACACATAGGCATGCACACATGCAACAGACAGACTGACTGATTGATTGATTGACTGATTGTTTGATTTATTGAACTGATTGATTGATTGTCTGAACTTTAATACTAAAGGGTGAAAAAATTAGCACTCAGGCCTGTCTGACATTCTGCCCCTTGTCGTACAACTTTCATTCTATTCCAGACATCCTACATTTGTTAGTACGGACAGACAGACAGACAAGACAGACAGACAGACAAGACAGACAGACAGACAGACAGACAGATTGATTGATTGATTGATATTTATTTCCAAAGGGTTAAGAATTGGGCACGCAGGCCCGTCTGACATTCTGCCCTTTATCATACATCTTTCACTCTATTCCAGACATTCTACAAATATGCTGTTCATATAACAAACATAATTAACATTGAAGCTGAGAGACATAAAATAAAATATAACATTTACGTTTCGCTCTTAAACATTCACTCAGTACAGAAGTAACTACATACATATATAAATGACTATCTACTAAAAAAAAATTCGGGACTATTCAGAATAAACAATTACAGTAACAATTCGGTGTCTGTAAGAGCAGTCTAAAATAACTTTTAAGTTTAATGATTCATGGAGGCATGTAGTCGACATCAAATAGATATTGGGAAAGTTTGTAGTTGTAGGAAGGAGTATAATTTATATTTTTTAATACAGGATGGGAGGGTATTCCAAAGATGAGCAGCAGAATAACTAAAGCTTTTCTTGTAAAGATCAAGTCTAGGTTTTGGAAGACATATGTTGTTCAAGCGTTGGCTGCACTTTGGGCTAAATTTAAACAGGTTCCATAGATAAAGCGGGGCATGCCGTGAAAGAATTTGATGTACTAACTTGGCTTTGTTGAAGAGGAACCTGTTCTTAAGAGGTAGTATTTTGATACGTTTGTGCTGGTTAGTTGTTTGTGCTCGCTTTTGAAGTGAGTATAGCCTCTTTGTATTTGACACTGAGCAACCATCCCAGATTGTTGAGCAATAGTCTAAATGTGTTTGTATATGTGATATGTAGTATGTCTTCCTAGTGTCTTGATCGATGAAGTGCTTAATTTTGGCTATCTGGTATACGTTTTGTGCAATGAGTTTTGTTAGACCTCGCACATGAGAGTTCCAGGTCAGATGTTGGTCAATAATAAGATTTTTCCTGTTGTTATAATATTTTCAATGCCCCCCTTCTCATTGCATGTCTTATGAAAGTACATTGTCTCTCTCTTATCTTTTTGACAAGATTTTTTGTCTCTCCAGCTCTTCTCATACATTCTTCATTAGTTATTTATGCTGCCCAGGGGATTCACAACATTCTTCTACATATATATGATCTAATAATGTGGATGATACTTCTGTTACTCTAGTAGGTTTGGTGACAATTTGGGAAAAATTGTAGGATAATATAATATTGCTCTAAGATGGATTTGATTGTGTTAGATCTGTGTTGAAATCTCTAAGAATGATAATATCTTTGAACTTAAAGATTGAAACCTCATCCATCATAGTCGTGAAGTGATCGTACCACAGGGATGATGCATTTGGATTACGGTACAAAAGTCCAATAACTGATGGAGTCTGGTTTGGCAATTTAACGTCCGCCCAAATACACTCTACCTCTGATGATTCGAGGTCTTCTCTACGACTAAACTGAATAGTTGTGGAGACACATATTACTAGACCTGTTTCTAGTTTTCTAGTTGGGTCACGCCGGATCAGGATAGCTGTGGAGACATATATTACTAGACCTGTTTCTAGTTTTCTAGTTGGGTCACGCCGGATCAGGATATCTGTGGAGACATACATTACTAGACCTGTTTCTAGTTTTCTAGTTGGGTCACGCCGGATCAGGTTAGCTGTGGAGACATACATTACTAGACCTGTTTCTAGTTTTCTAGCTGGGTCACGCCGGATCAGGATAGCTGTGGAGACATATATTACTAGACCTGTTTCTAGTTTTCTAGTTGGGTCACGCCGGATCAGGATATCTGTGGAGACATACATTACTAGACCTGTTTCTAGTTTTCTAGTTGGGTCACGCCGGATCAGGTTAGCTGTGGAGACATACATTACTAGACCTGTTTCTAGTTTTCTAGTTGGGTCACGCCGGATCAGGTTAAAACCGTTAATTCTAATATCTTCATCGGTTATGTTCCTATTTAAACGGCTTTCAGAGAAGCCCAAAATGTGGAAATTTTGATGTAATATGTGTTACTTCAGGAATTTTACCTAATAGGTGATATACATTCAGATGGCCTATTCGAAGTCCTTTATGTTACCATTTTTCGGTAGGTGGGGTCAGTTTTTTCCTGTCTACTGTTATTGGTTTGAAAGTAATTCCTATTATTATACTTAAATACTGAAGTAAATAAACTTTTAAATACTACACAGAGACACACTCTGTATATATTAAACTTTCAACCGGTACACAACTCACTAGCTGAAATAATTGGAAGCTGAAAGAGAGACGCGTCTAACTACTGAATAATTAAACTCTGAAATATGCGATTTCACTAACAAATGGAGTAATTAAGTATATAGTTCTCACACACAGACAGGCACAACTCACAAACTGCAAGGACCTATAGGAAGTTAACAAGAATCACAAGAAAAAGGGCAAGAAATAAAATCAATAATAAAACGTAAAGAATTCTAAATAAATTTAAGGAAAAAGATATCAGCCACTATGTCTTGCTGAGTATTAATTCTTTTTCGACATTGCGGGTTGAAGGTTTCAGTTTGTGATGGATTACGATGATACTGCCATCAGTCTAAGGCATGTGGTGTCTGTAAGGTACCATGCCATGTGAATTATGCAGAGATAACATATAGGCATGACTCAAGGCTGCAGGGCTAAATTGCAACAAATACTGCAGCTCCAGATTTCTTTGAGGATGTTGCAGGGAACGTGCTTGTGTTTTGAGCTCTTCCAATGAGCTGTGGGACGGAGGAAGAATCCTGACGTTGTTGACGCTCGTATCAGCTCGTCTGACCGTCTGAGGCTGAGGTGAGGGTAGGGGTGGAAACATTGTGTCATAGTCGGTGGTTTGCTGTGGAATAGGTGGTGCAGATTTGGGGGTCCCTATGGTTTTAGTGCTCGGAGTAGAGCTGGCTTTATGGGGGTTTTTTGTTGGATGTGGGTGTTGTTTGTGGACACCCAACTGTAGACATTTGGCAGGCAGGCAGGCAGACAGGCAAACGATTAGACAGATGGATAGACAGACAGACAGACAGACAGACAGATAGATAGATAGATAGATAGATAGATAGATAGATAGATAGATAGATAGATAGATAGATAGATGTTATGACCCGACCAGCATATTCTGCCAGGAAGTACAAGCATCTGCCTATGTATCAGGTCACCACACAAAAGTTCACTTAACAGATCTGACTGCTTTTATAGAGCATTGTCCCAGAGTTCTGGTAAACAAGATACGGTCACCTCTCTGGCTGTTTATTTGTTTGCTTTCTCCGCTCATCTCATACCTTCAAAATGTGTTGCTGTATTTGCAGCGAAACAACTGTAGTGCTGCTTTAGATTGTAATAATAATAATAATAATAATAATAATAATTATAATAATAATAATAATGATAACAATAATAATATATGCAATTTGACTTCTTACTGTTAAAAATAAATGCTCCAAACAATTCTGCTCCAAACAGAAAAATAATTCTACTCCAAACAGAAAAATATGTCTGCTCCAAACAGAAAAATATGTCTGTTTCAAACAGAAAAATATGTCTGCTCCAAACAAGATAAGCTGTTCTGAGCCAGGTCTGTATAAAGTCTGAGGTAGTTTTCAGACTAAAGATGTGGACGTCGCTCACCAGACAAAGATGTCCACATTCTTTGATTTCCGCTCTAAAATTGTCTGATGTCGCATACTCCATGTTGAAATCTCTGGCAATCTCAGTGGCCCACTGTTTTCTTGTCTAGTTATAGTTTTTCTCGTCTAGTTATGATTTCTCCCCTTATTTGAAAAAAATAGCTCTTTGTCTGTTAATATTATCTTTTGTTATTAATCTCATCCGGTTAGTTCTCTTAAACGATAAAAGCCACTTTCTGCTCTGTTAGTCACGCATCGCACACATTAGAGAATCACTTTCGCCAGAGTTTGTGAGGAATTCGCCAGTGAGTTCATTTTCTCGTTTCTTGTTTCAGGGTAAAGTTCATGTTGGTTTTTGTTATTTCTCAAATGTAACGCTACTTTCTTTTTTGTTTCTGTTTTTAAGATTATCGAAAGAGAGGTACATTAGTTTAAATCCACTGCTTGACCTGTGCTGAAATTGTCATCAGTATTAGGTGACGTGCTGGTAGAACTGTTATCAGTATTAGGTGACGTGCTGGTAGAACTGTTATCAGTATTAGGTGACGTGCTGGTAGAACTGTCATTAATATTAGATGACATGCTGGTAGAACTGTCATCAGTATTAGGTGACGTGCTGGTAGAACTGTTATCAGTATTAGGTGACGTGCTGGTAGAACTGTCATCAGTATTAGGTGACGTGCTGGTAGAACTGTTATCAGTATTAGGTGACGTGCTGGTAGAACTGTCATCAGTATTAGATGACGTGCTGGTAGAACTGTTATCAGTATTAGGTGACGTGCTGGTAGAACTGTTATCAGTATTAGGTGACGTGCTGGTAGAACTGTTATCAGTATTAGGTGACGTGCTGGTAGAACTGTCATCAGTATTAGGTGACGTGCTGGTAGAACTGTCATCAGTATTAGGTGACGTGCTGGTAGAACTACACAGGTGACGTGCTGGTAGACGTTGGCGGCCATGGTTCTCTAAAGTCTCAGTTCCATCAACTCTGTGACATGTCATGTTAGATGCAAGATTTCTTTCTCTTGGCCTCCTTCTGTCTTTCTTCCTATTTATCTTTCCTGTTGTTATGATGTTTTCAAGCCCCCCCCCCCCCCAAACCTCTTACTGTATGTCCAGTGAATTTTTATGCTTCTAAATTCCTTTCTTCATCTGGTTTTGTTAGACACTCCCTGTCTGTCCTCTTAGCTGCTCATGGTATTCTTTATATTCTTCCAAGAAAGCACATCTCTGTTGCCTCTAGTGATCTCTGCATCGATCTGCTGGTTGTCCATGGATAACTCCCACAGAGTTAGGACGGGCTCAGGGTAACACTTTAGAAGTCTGTTTCTGATGTTCAGTGGCTGAGAAGTTTCTTGTTTGTCTGGAAGCTGTCCTGGCTTGCCATATTCTAGTCTTGATTTCATATGTGCATTTCCCATCTGATGTTACTCGACTGCCCAGATATTTAAACGTGTGTACTTGTCTCAAGGCTGTTTCTTGTATCTTAACACTACATTAAGGTGGGTTGTCTTTCATGATTTGTGCATTGTTTCTGTTTTCTTGCTATTTAGAGTGAGTCCTTTCTTCTCACTTTCCGTCATTAAAGTATCTAATGATTTCAGTTGCCTCTTTTTCTGTTTGGCTATTAATAATTATATCAACTACATATCGCAGATTAGTCATGCTGTAGCCTCCAACTCCAATTCCTTACTTATTTTTGATATTTCCACTGTACAGTGAGAACATATCTGGCGAGACCTTGTCTAACTCTTTGCTTTGTTGGCTGATATTTGCATATCATATTTTCTACCCTGATGACAGCTTCTGTGCTATTTTATTATCAGATCTTTGTCATCAGTATTAATGTTCTCTAACATTTTCATGATTTCATCACATTTTACTTTATAAAACTCTTTGGTGTAGTTAATAAAACATAGAACTAACTATTTGGGTGGTTCTCAGTGCAAATATGGCATTATGTGTTCCTTTTCCTTCTACAAATCTAAACTGTTCATCTCCTATTTCTATCTTTATTCTGTGTCTAATTCTTCTCATAATAATTCTCAGTAGTAGTTTTGTGATGTGACATGAAAGGATAATTATTCTTTGAGGCCTTCACACTCTTTGGTCCCAGACTTCTTTGTCCAGACTACGAAAGTGGACTTGAATAGTTCATTAGGTATACGTCCAGTATTATTACTTTTACACCGAGTTCAGCAAGAGCTGCTAATTTTTCTACAGATATTATATCAAGTCCCGTCACTGTCCCTCTTTTCATATGTTCAGTTCTAAGAGTTCAAGTATCGCTGGTCCATCACAGTTATTTATATTCGACGCTAGGTCTGGTCTTTCTCCCCTGTACATGTTATTAATGTATGTTTGTCCTCCTCTATAGAGTTGCCTCCCTTGACCTGAGCTGTATTTAACTTCTCTGCCCGTCAGTTCACTTCTTCGTGTGTGCAAACTTTCGAAATCTTCCTGACGTCTTCAATTTTCTCGCACTTCTCATCTAGCCAGTCTTCTCTCGCTTGTCAGCCACGTCATAAACTTCTTCTTCTACCTTTTATAAAGTCTTCTTTTATCAGTGGGTATTTCTGGTTATAATGTCTTCTTTTATCAGCAGCTGCAGTATTTCTGGTTATAATGTCTTCTTTTATCAGTGGGCTGGATTATTTCTGGTTATAATGTCTTCTTTTATCAGTGGGCTGCAATATTTCTGGTTATAATGTCTTCTTTTATCAGTGGGCTGCAGTATTTCTGGTTATAATGTCTTCTTTTATCAGCAGCTGCAGTATTTCTGGTTATAATGTCTTATTTATCAGCAGCTGCAGTATTTCTGTTTATGTCTTCTTTTATCAGCAGCTGCAATATTTCTGTTTATAATGTCTTCTTTTATCAGTGGGCTGCAGTATTTCTGTTTATAATGCCTTCTTTTATCAGCAGCTGCATTATTTCTGGTTATAATGTCTTCTTTTATCAGCAGCTGCAGTATTTCTGGCGTCATCTAATTCTTCTTTGTTTTTTTCTCCTAGGTATTGTTTCTCTTCTTGTCTGATGGACAGAGTCTCGCAGCATTTCTCCTAGGTATTGTTTCTCTTCTTATCTGATAGACATAGTCTCGCAGCATTTCTCCTAGGTATTGTTTCTCTTCTTGTCTGATGGACAGAGTCTCGCAGCATTTCTCCTAGGTATTGTTTCTCTTCTTGTCTGATGGACAGAGTCTCGCAGCATTTCTCCTAGGTATTGTTTCTCTTCTTGTCTGATGGACAGAGTCTCGCAGCATTTCTCCTAGGTATTGTTTCTCTTCTTATCTGATGGAAGTCTCGCAGCATTTCTCACTGCTCATCAACACTTTATATTTTTGTTATTTCATTGTATCTATTTTTAACCACTTTAGTTCTTTACGCTTTTATATAGGCCCATGACTAACTGGATGTTTCCTTCTGTTCTGTCATCGTCAAATGACCCATACATTAGTTTAAAACACTGTTTGACCCATAGGTTAGTTTAAATCCACTGTTTGACCCATAGGTTAGTTTAAATCCACTGTTTGACCCATAGGTTAGTTTAAATCCACTGTTTGACCCATAGGTTAGTTTAAATCCACTGTTTGACCCATAGGTTAGTTTAAATCCACTGTTTGACCCATAGGTTAGTTTAAATCCACTGTTTGACCCATAGGTTAGTTTAAATCCATTGTTTGACCCATAGGTTAGTTTAAATCCACTGTTTCACCCATAGGTTAGTTTAAATCTACTGTTTGACCCATAGGTTAGTTTAAATCCACTGTTTGACCCATAGGTTAGTTTAAATCCACTGTTTGACCCATAGGTTAGTTTAAATCCACTGTTTGACCCATAGGTTAGTTTAAATCCACTGTTTGACCCATAGGTTAGTTTAAATCCACTGTTTCACCCATAGGTTAGTTTAAATCCACTGTTTGACCCATAGGTTAGTTTAAATCCACTGTTTGACCCATAGGTTAGTTTAAATCCACTGTTTGACCCATAGGTTAGTTTAAATCCACTGTTTGACCCATAGGTTAGTTTAAATCTACTGTTTGACCTGCAAATTAGTTTAAATCACTGTCTGACCCGTACATTAGTTTCAGTCAACTGTTTGACCCATAGATTAGTTTAAATCCACCATTTGACCTGTAAATTAGTTAAACCCACTGTTTGACCCATATGTTAGTTTAAATCCACTGTTTGACCTGTAAATTAGTTAAATCCACTGTTTGACCCGTAGGTTAGTTTAAATCCACTGTTTGACCTGCAAATTAGTTTAAAACACTGTTTGACCTGTAAATTAGTTTAAATCTACTGTTTGACCTGTAAATTAGTTTAAATGCACTGTTTGACCTGTAAATTAGTTTAAATCCACTGTTTGACCTGTAAATTAGTTTAAATCCACTATTTGACCTGCAAATTAGTTTAAATGCACTGTTTGACCCGTAAATTAGTTTAAATGCACTGTTTGACCTGGAAATTAGTTCAAACCACTGTTTGACATGTAAATTAATTTGAACCACTCTTTGACCCGTAAATTAGTTTAAACCACTGTTTGACTCCTGGATTAGTTACAGCTCACTGCCGGACCTGTATATTAATTAAAATCCTCTGCATGACTGTTTATATGATGTCTGTGCTTCTATCATCTTCTGTTTTTGATGTTCTGATGTTGGTACATTGTTGAATGTCTTGAAAATATACCTTTCCATGTGTATAATTGCTGCATTTTTGTATATTTTCTCTGATATTACCATAGTTTCTGTGTTGTTACTGTTTAGCTCTAATAATCTTTTATTGTTTTCTTATTTTATGCTTTTGTTCACTCGTTTCCTCAGACTTTTTTCACTCTCTATGCTGTTAAGACGGTGCCAAGTCCATTTTTCAGGTTATTGATATTGTGTCCTATTTTCAGTCTTTTCGAAGTGTTTAATTCTATCCATGTTTTCACTGCTCAGAGAGAAGAGATCAAGTGACGGGCCAGAGTCTAGTGTCTACTCTCTGTTTTATCTCTTGACATTATTCTTATCTTTGTCGACTCTTATCATTGTCTTTGATCTCAGTACATATTCTTAATAAGCGATGAACAATTACACGCTAGCTTGTATTACCTGTTCATGTCTTAGTCTGTCCAACTTTTTTGTAGTGAAAGAGGCACACTTATAAATCATCTTTCATTTTCTCAGACGTTTTAATTAGCACTGTTATTATTATTGTTTGTATGATAATGTTGTCACTGTTGACAGTTTTTATTATTGTTTGTATGATAATGTTGTCGCTCTTGAAAGTTTTTATTATTGTTTGTATGATAATGTTGTCACTGTTGACAGTTTTTATTATTGTTTGTATGATAATGTTGTCGCTCTTGAAAGTTTTTATTATTGTTTGTATGATAATTTTGTCGCTCTTGAAAGTTTTTATTATTGTTTGTATGATAATTTTGTCGTTCTTGACAGTTTTATTTGAAGCTAAGCTTACTCGGATGTAGAAGCTTTTTGGGTGAGGTTAAATTTTAACAAAGTTAATTGTTTTCTTGGGAAAGGGGGGGGGGCATAAATGCATGAAATAGAAGAAGAAGAAGAAGAAGAAGAGGAAGACAGCCTCTGTTTGGAATCTGTCAGTGCTTGAAGATAAAACAACCAAGACTAATCCTCCGACAAATCATAGTAACAAGCAAAATATTTACTTTTCGACTTGGAATATATATATAGACAGACAGACAGACAGACAGACAGACAGACAGACAGACAGATAGATAGATAGATAGATAGATAGATAGATAGATAGATAGATAGATAGATAGATAGATAGATAGATAGATAGATAGATAGATAGATAGATAGATAGATAGATAGATAGATATTTTCTTTCACTGGCTCAACATTTATCGGAACTGTGACACAAGTGAATCGTGACGACTTAGACTCCATGAACACGTGACGGTCACTGTGGCATTCAGACCACATCCGTGGGGCCACAGTTTAAAGCTAAACTTTAGGGCACATTATTCGCAGACGTTCCAGTTTTCTGAGCGAATAAAATGCGGTTTAGGGAGACCTTGAGCTGTGTTTTTAAGGGACCTTTCACCGAAGTGAATAGCGAGAGCGGATGTAAGATGCGAGTGGCTGGAAACTTTGTAACTATGCAATTGTTCCCAGATTAACAGGGCAGATTATGCTAATGAGATATTTCCAGTGCTTGCAGCTTCTTCTCGGTACATGCCACTATTGTGACAAGTTTTCAAGTTTAGCATCGGAGAGAATTATGTAATATTACGCCTGTAACAATTTCTGCTAAGGTAAAGCTGTTTTATGCAGCAGATAAGGCAGTGTAATTTACATAATCTAGAAGACAAATTGTCCTATCGTAAATCTGATATTGGTGCTTGTGTATTTTATTTTCTACTGTGTGTTTGTATGAAGGCATTTGTGTGTTTGTATGAAGACACTTGTGTGTTTGTATGAAGGCACTTGTGTGCTTGTGTGAAGACACTTGTGGCTCAGGAAAAAAAAGTTAATTTCTACAAGGATCAGCAAATGCTTTGGAATAAATTTGGTGAATTCATAACGGAAGTGTTAGTGTTGTGAGAAGCTAAAGTTCACTTTTGTACGAAAAAGGTCAACTTCGACTTCGTTGATATGGATCGCTGTTAAATGATTTGTTACTCTGGAGTTGTGTGAGAGATCTAGAGTTATTCTCCCCTGCGTGTCTATCGATACCCTGCCGTATCCGATCTTGTTTGTCTTAGCACTAACTACGTCACGGTTGGTTGCTCTTCTGAGGTACAGCACCGGAAAAGATGTCGCAGAATAAAAGACCTTGTTTGGAGGGGGGGGGGCAGTGGCGATACAAGGGGGTGGTAGAGGTTAGTCACTATTACCCCTACCCCAAACAGCTATTCAGTTACTTTAAAATTTAAAAAAAAAAGAGAGAGGTTAGGATCGTGCATGGAAGCCGGGCCACGAATCCAAGTCAAGGAAAAGCAGAAGGTTTCACCTGGCTCTGATCTTTTGCTTGTGTGTGCTGTCTTACCTGCAGGTAGAACCCTGCGGATTGGAATGGGAAAGGAGGTGGGGGGAGTGTACTGCTGCCGCTAAATAGAACGATCTTTAGAATTAATAAGTCGCCAGAAAGGGGGAAGGATAGAAGAGAGAGAGGAGAGAGAGAGAGAGAGAGGAGAGAGAGGAGAGAGAGAGAGAGGAGAGAGAGAGGAGAGAGTGATAGAGCAGTGGGTTAGGGAATAAGGGTAGCTGCTATGTTGAAAATGTAACCTGGAGTCAAACATGTGTGACCAGGGAATGTTCAGGTCAAACTTCAGAAATATGTTCAGTTTTTGCAAACTCATCAACGTATTCTTTTATATAAATACACTTCTTTCTCAACTTAAATAGTTTGTTTATTATAAGCAGTCGTCCTCATTTACACTGAACAGCTTTTTAGTGTATACTAGTCGCGTTCATTTTAAACTGAACAGCTTTCTAGTGTGTAACCAGTCGTGTCCATTTTAAACTGAACAGCTTTCTAGTGTGTAACCAGTCGTGTCCATTTTAAACTGAACAGCTTTCTAGTGTGTAACCAGTCGCGTTCATTTTAAACTGAACAGCTTTCTAGTGTGTAACCAGTCGTGTCCATTTTAAACTGAACAGCTTTCTAGTGTGTAACCAGTCGCGTTCATTTTAAACTGAACAGCTTTCTAGTGTGTAACCAGTCGTGTTCATTTTAAACTGAACAGCTTTCTAGTGTGTAACCAGTCGCGTTCATTTTGAACTGAACAGCTTTCTAGTGTGTAACCAGTCGTGTTCATTTTAAATTGAACAGCTTTCTAGTGTGTAACCAGTCGCGTTCATTTTAAACTGAACAGCTTTCTAGTATGAATAGTTCGGATACAAGTGAGCAAAGAGTTGTTCATGATAGATGTTGTTCTTGCTGGTTTGATTTTCTATGTACATTTGAACATTAAGATTTTCCAGTTTAAATGTGAACATTTCTTTTAAGATTTTCCAGTGTAAATTTCAACATTTCATTTAAAGTTTTCCAGTATAAATTCAAACATTTCATTCAAGGTTTTCCAATATAAATTCGACCACTTCATTTAAAGTTTTCCAGTGTAAATTCGACCATTCAGTTTAAAGTTTTTCAGTGTAAATTTGAACATTTCATTTAAGATTTTTCAAGTGTAAATCTGAATTCAGATTTTTCAAAATCAGAAAGTATTTTATGATGTGCCATTCAAAGTAATTCACGTCTTGAAGTCAGTTATAGTAATTCAGGTCTTGAAGTGAGTCATAGTAATTCTTACCTTAAAGTGAGTCATTGATAAAATGTATCTTGGAGTCAGCCATAGTAATTCATTTATTTGTGTCAATCATGATATTTTGTATCTTGAAGTCAGCTATAACAATTTATGTCATGGAGTCAATCGTAGTAATTAACATCCCAGAGCCATTCATGATGTCTTGAGCCAGCCCTAATAATTCATATCTTTGAGTCAGTCATAGTATTCTGTATCTTAGGGTCGGTCATAGTAATTTACATCTTGAAAAGAGTCATAATAATTCATATCTGTGAGTCAATCATAGAATTGATATCTTAGAGTCATAATAATTCATATCTGTGAGTCATTCGTAGAATTGATATCTTAGAGTCATAATAATTCGTATCTGTGAGTCAGTCATAGAATTGATATCTTAGAGTCATAATAATTCACATCTATGAGTCAGTCATAGAATTGATATCTTAGAGTCATAATAATTCGTATCTGTGAGTCAATCATAGAATTGATATCTTAGAGTCATAATAATTCGTATCTGTGAGTCAGTCATAGAATTGATATCTTAGAGTCATAATAATTCGTATCTGTGAGTCAGTCATAGAACTGATATCCCAGAGTCTGCCTCAGTAATTTACATTTTATTATTGATGTAGAACTCTATTATTATTATTATTATTATTATTATTTTTATTCCAGATCTGTTTGTCCGTGAACACTTTTTACTAGGCTCCACACTGTGCTAAAGTGTCAGCATACCAACAAACTGCTACATTTGTTAAGACAGGCGGGTTGATGTTGAGGTAGAGAGGAGGGCAAGCAGGTAACAGTGTACGGTGTAGTATGAGCACTCACATGCTGGATATATCTGGAGAATTATGTGATCAAGTTGTTTAGATATTATTGTTTAGTTGCATATATGAAACTGATAGCTCAAATATTATAGTCGCGTCTTTTCTTATCACAATGGCAGTGTTTCTCCTGTGCTGGAACTTCCGCATGTGCTGGAAAGCATCTCTTTTATGTTGCTGCTGTGGTAAGTTTATTCATGCAGGCAGTGATAGTTTATTCCTGCAAGCAGTGACAGTTTATTCCTGCAGACAGTGACAGTTTATTCCTGCAGGCAGTGACAGTTTATTCCTGCAGGCAGTGACAGTTTATTCCTGCAGGCAGTGACAGTTTAACCAGATCCTTGACCTGGAGGTTAAACTTAGTACGGGCTATCGCCGCGTTTGACCTACACCGTCCATCTCCTAATACATAATCTGACTGCTCTCCATTTGTCGTCTCCACTGTTGCCCTCTAGTTGTGATCTAGTTATGGTCTCCATTGTTGCTCTGTATTTATGATTTCAACTATTGCCCTCTAGTTGTGATACATACTATTGACCTTTAGCTATGGTCTCCACTGTTGCCCTCTAGATGTGATTTCCACTATTGCCCTCTAGTTGTGATCTATACTATTGGCCTTTAGTTGTGATCTCCACTATTGGTCTCTAATTGTGATCTTCATTATTGGCCTCCAGTTGTGATCTCTACTATTGCCCTTTAGTTTGTGATCTCTACTACTGGCCTCTAGCTGTGATCTCTACTATTGGCCTCTAGTTGTGATTTCTACTGCTGGCCTTTAGTTTGTGATCTCTACTATTGCCCTTTAGTTGTGATCTCTACTATTGCCCTTTAGTTGTGATCTCTACTATTGCCCTTTAGTTGTGATCTCTACTATTGCCCTTTAGTTGTGATCTCTACTATTTCCCTTTAGTTGTGATCTCTACTATTTCCCTTTAGTTTGTGATCTCTACTATTTCCCTTTAGTTTGTGATCTCTACTATTGCCCTTTAGTTTGTGATCTCTACTATTTCCCTTTAGTTGTGATCTCTACTATTTCCCTTTAGTTGTGATCTCTACTATTTCCCTTTAGTTTGTGATCTCTACTATTTCCCTTTAGTTGTAATCTACTATTGCCCTTTAGTTGTGATCTCTACTATTGCCCTGTACTTCCGTGTGGTACAGACTAGTACAGCTGGTACGGCGCTGTCTTATGTGAACATCGGGCGCAGGAGTGGTAATTCATTCATTTGCATGTCCCTTGTGGAACTTTGTCTCCCTAACAGCACTCCTGTAGGCCTCTTGGTTGTGAACAAGATGGTCTGCTGCTGATGCATCCATTTGCAGATCATCAACGATGTCTTGCAGCCATCTTCGTTTTGGTCTTCCTCTCTTTCTTTTTCCCATTATGTACTCTTCCAAGGCGGTCTTCTCTGGTTTATCATGACGTTTAATGTGTCCACAATATTTAAGTTTTCTCTCTTTAATGTTTTTTATTAGCCAGCCTTCTTCAATATTAAGTTCTTGTAGTATGGATATATTTGTTCTTTTTTGTGTCCATGATATTTGAAGAACTCTTCTGTAGCATTTACATTGAAAGGTATTTATGTGTTTCTCAGCTGTTTTGTTAAGTGTCCAGGTCTCACAGGCATATGTTGCGATTGGAAAGATGCATGCCCTTAAAAATCTTATTTTTGTAGTTCTGTCTGTTCCTCTCCACAGATTCTTTAGTTGTTTTACTTTCTGAAGAGCGATAGACGTCCTCCTTTTAATTTCTCTTATTGTATCTCCATTATTAATTAGTAGTGATCCGAGATATTCAAAACTCTCCACTTCTTCCAGCTTTTCCTCATTGATACATATATCAGCTGCCTTGTTTGTTTTGTCAGGAGCGGTAATAGTAAAAAATGATTGTCACATAAAACAATTGGATCTGTAGTTTTCTTCCTTCACGCTGGGCCCTCCGCCCCTTAGGGGCCTCTAGGCTTAAGCTCATTTAGCCGACTCCACCACTGCTCGCAGTCTGTCTCTGTTTGAAAAAGTTTGTAACTGTGGTAGACCTTACGCGTGATCTTTAGATCCGGGAGAGTATACTTGACACGTGATCTTTAGATCCGGGAGAGTATACTTGACACGTGATCTTTAGATCCGGGAGAGTATACTTGACACGTGATCTTTAGATCCGGGAGAGTATACTTGACACGTGATCTTTAGATCCGTGAGAGTATATTTGACACGTGATCTTTAGATCCAGGAGAGTATACTTGACACGTGATCTTTAGATCCGGGAGAGTATACTTGACACGTGATCTTTAGATCCGTGAGAGTATATTTGACACGTGATCTTCAGATCCGGGAGAGTAGACTTGACACGTGATCTCCAGATTCATGAGAATAGACGTGACACGCAGCCTTCAGATCTGTGACAACAGACTTGAAGCATGATGTGCAGAGTTTTGAAGGTAGATTTGACACTTGATATATAGTGATGTGATATTGGATGTGTTTTCTGACATTTGACATACAGTTACTGTATGAAGTATCTTCAGCGTGGCAGAAAATTTCCCTTAAAAAATTTTTTTATCCTTGTTTCTGAAACATAGGGACAGTGTTTTCAAACTTTCCATTTCTGTCTTTCTAAAGGGTAAAACATTCCTGTTTATAATATACGTTTTTGTATGCCTCTAAACGTTTGTTTATGGCTCTAAACGTTTGTGTATGGCTATAAACGTTTGTGTATGGCTATAAACGTTTGTGTATGGCTATAAACGTTTTTGTATGCCTCTAAACGTTTGTTTATGGCTCTAAACGTTTGTGTATGGCTATAAACGTTTGTGTATGGCTATAAACGTTTGTGTATGGCTATAAACGTTTGTGTATGGTTATAAACGTTTGTTTATGGCTATAAACGTTTGTGTATGGTTATAAACGTTTGTGTATGGTTATAAACGTTTGTGTATGCCTCTAAACGTTTGTGTATGGCTATAAACGTTTGTGTATGGCTATAAACGTTTGTGTATGGCTATAAACGTTTGTGTATGGCTATAAACGTTTGTGTATGGCTATAAACGTTTATGTATGGCTATAAACGTTTGTGTATGGCTATAAACGTTTGTGTATGGCTATAAACGTTTGTGTATGGTTATAAACGCTTGTATATGGCTCTCACAATCTCTTTCATGAGTAAACTGGAGAGAGAGTTACACTTGAAATATCAATACCTTCTTCTACGAACTTCCAAACAGGGAAGAATTAGAATTTATCTGCAATCCAATGTTACTATTATATTTCTTTATGAATTTATTTATAGTGCATTCTTTCTGTTCTGTATATGATATTTATTGAAGAAATATACGAGCCTATTTTAAAAATTGACTATTGTTTCGTCTATGAATTTAATACTATTTTTAAAAAGTTAGTATAGACCACTTGGCCAGGCATATTTTAGACACAAGACTGGTACGTCATTTTGTTTGTTTGTTAAGAATGCCCCGTGTAGGATGAGGAAGGGTTAAACTTTGTTCGTCAACGCATTTTTTTCTAGTATGTTTTTATAAGAAAAAAAGTTCGATGAAATCTTTATAGCGACTGCAGAATTATCTCGGGGAAGAGTTTTAGTGAATAGATATCCCATGGGTATGGACTGCACGGGACACTGCTTGCACTGAGAGAAAGGAGGATGGTTTCTTACCAGAAACAATTGTTTTATTTCTAGGTGAAAAAATATTCTCCAGTGAAGAAGGATTAGAGTAAACATGGCGGACGATTTCTTTTGTTGTAAGGAGACACTATCCTGTCAGTCGTAAATGATTTAAGAAAACTTCTGCTGTTATTATGATGTCCAAGACAATACAGTTTTGGACTGAAGCGAGAGTGTAGTGGACCTGTCTGTCTAAATATGTTTCCAGGATAAACTAGCACAGCTCAAGAGTATGGTAGCACTTATCCAATATCTGACATCCGAATACAGCTTCACAATATCCATAGAACTTGGCCAATATTTGACATCCGAAGATAGCTTCACAATATCCACAACACTAATCTAATATTTAAAAGATCCGGGAGTTGAGGACTGCGGTAGAACTGGTTCTTGTTGAGTACAGATAGTAAGAGTTGTATGGTGACATTTTACAAAAAGAAGTAAACGTGAGAAGGAATGGAAAAAGAGGCAATGAGATGAGCACATAGAAGTGAAAAAGCAGTAACAGAACAATACTTCGGCTAGATGTTTTTATCATGGAAGACGACATTAACGAAACAACAAAGTAAACGTCAAAATAGCACTTATCTGGCAGAGCCTTTCTTGGCTAGAAGGCCAGGCACGGAAGTGGTGTATCGTCCCTGCAGGAACTGGAACTACTTGCTTGGCGTAAAATAAGAAAAAATATTTTGAATCATCATCATCATCATCATCATCATCATCATCATCATCATGTGCTTTGCCAGTAAACTCCGACGGTCATGCTCGCCATAGATTTCTGTCCTGGATAATTTCCATAAGCTCAAGTTGATGACTTTTTATTGTGCCATCGCTTTTGGCTGTCATTAGGTTTTGTTTTTGTTTTTTTTTTCTTGAGCTTCCTCTGCCTCTCTTCTCATTTATCTTTCTTGTTGTTATGATGTTTTCAAGACACCCCTTCTCATTATATGTCCAATGAATGATGGCTGTCGTTTTCTTATGGATTTAATTAGGTTCCTGTCTACATTTGCTTTTCTTAACATTTCTCTACCATCTTAATTGTCCGTGGTATTCTTAACATTTCTCTACCATCTTAACTGTCCGTGGTATTCTTAACATTCTTCTGAGAAACCACAGCTCTGTGCCTGTGATGTTCCTTTCATCGATCTGTTCATTGTTCATGACTCAGTGTTCATACAGGCTCAGTGTAGCATTTCATAACTCTCTTTCTGATGTTCAGTGGCAGAGATGAATTGCACAGGATGTTTTTCTCATTTGTCTGAAAGCTGTTCTGACCTGCACGTTCTGTTCATTATTTCAGAGGTGTCCTCCATACTTTAAAATATTTATCTGCTGATAAGTCTTGTCGGGACAGCTTCGCCTGCTATCTTGTGACAGCAAATGTTAATACGTGTAGCTGTCATACTCACTGACCTGTGTTTCTGGAGGGACAAGGCGAAGAAAATCGGATTGAACAATCCAATGTTAGCATGCACAAGCTACGTTCCCACCAGTCATCTGGCATGAGGCATTACTACTGCACATAATTTCCGTACATAAAAAAAAACTTACTGAGTAATTTACAATCAGAGTGGATAGTTTCTAAACCTATAAATTGGCTTCTCTTCGCTTTAAGTGAAATGTTTCTCATATAACATATGTGTGTGTATGTGTATGTGTGTGTTTGTGCGTGTGTGTGTGACCATAAAATATTTGACGATACGAGCAAGTGTGAAAACAGCAGAGGAATATCCTTACTACAAACAAGCTACAAAATACTATCTATTATACTTTTAAATAGATTAAACCATACAGCGATAACATACAGGGAGACTATCAAGCAGGTTTTAGGAAGAATAGATCAGCCATAGACCAAATATTTTATCTGTGTCAAATAGCAGAAAATACTGGGAATATAGAAAAGACCTACATAATATTTTCATTAACTTCAAGAAAGCCTATGACATCACAGATAAGAGCAGCTTATGGAAAATTATGAAAGAATTTAAGATACCTAATAAATTAATCAGTTTGACCAGAATATATATGGAGGATACAAAAAATATAGTAATATATAAAGGAAGAAATACAGAACCTTTCTATATAAGATCTGGTTTAAAACAAGGTGATACATTATCTCCATTACTATTCAACCTAGTACTAGAAAAAGGTAATCAGAAAATTGAAAGATTAAGTACAGAAGAACAAGCTAAAATATTAGGATACGCTGATGACATCAACCTGGTGGGGGACACTATGCAAGAAGTCATCAATACATGCATTCACCTGAGAGATGTAACACTGAAAGTGGACTTGACCATTAACCAAGATAAGACAGAGTGTATGAAGATATCAAAAGACCAGAGGCAGAATGATCCAGGTTATATAAATGTTGGAGAGATGATTATTAGGGAAGCAGAAACATAAAATATCTAGGCACAACCTTCAACAAAAGCAACTTAGTAAGCGAGGAAATTAAAATCAGAGTACAGATAGGGAATAAAATATACTTTGTCTTGCAACACCTGTTAAAAATCCAAAATCCTGTCCAAAAACACCAAAACAATCTGCACAAGACCAGCCGTCATGTATGGATCAGGAACGTGGAGTACAACAAAGAAAGATGAACAACAATTGCATATCTTTGAGAACAAGATCCTAAGAAGAATCTTTGGGCCAATAAAGGATACCAACAGTGGAGAATGGAGAGCTAGAAAGAACACTGAACTGAACAGCTTATTTAAATCCCAACGAATTATAAATGTCTTGAAACTGAACAGACTACGCTGGCTGACGCATGTAGAAAGAATGGAAGAGAACAGACAAATGGAAATGATGTATGCACAAGAGATGAAGGAAACAAGACCAATGGGCAGACCAAGACAGAGATGAAGAGACAACATAGAAGAGGATATAAAAGAAATTAGTGTCACCAACTGGAGAGAGAAGATTAGGAATAGAGAGGAATGGAGGCGAGCTTTATCTGCAGCAGTGAGCCTTAATGGGCCAGAAAGCTGAAGAGGAAAAAGAATTGACATTAAGTTGCTTTGTTTAACATTATGTATGAAATAAGAAGAACGTAGGAACAGCTTTAGTACTTAACTTGTGTCGTTTCAGTGTGAACCATACTCATACAAAAACACACATGACAGAGAAATTGAGGGTGGAGATAAAAATATAAATTCACATGAATGCCATATAAAAAATAGGAATGAAAAAAAAACTACAATAAAATAATATGAATAGAGCACTTATCTATGACTTGTAAGAATCTGTGACTTGTAAGAGGCTGTGTTCAGAAGTTTAACATTGCTTAACATTAATACCTTGTTGACATTTGAATGGCGTAACGACATACTGAGTCATTGATATCTCGGTATATTAACTACCATGACGACTTATTAAAAAGCTTTTTGCATATCAACTGACATGTGGACACATTTAGAAGCTAGTTCGCTTGCAAAATAAATATATGGATCGATACAGTAAGTGATTTATTGACTTAAGTTCTATACTAAGTGAGTTCTTGATACTAAGTGAGTTCTTGATACTAAGTGAGTTCTTGACAAAAACTACTGACATATTTTACATATTTTCTTGATTTCCTCCGTAAAAAGTGACATGACGTGACTTGTTCATATAGTAAATGTCACATGGTCATGTCATTTCATTTAGTGACATATTCAGCAACTTTCTAACATAAAACTGTCTTGACTGAAATGTCACTGTCATCTTGACATTCTGAATGACAGAATTGGTTTGTTATTTATAAACTATTTAAGTGATTTGTGTGTTAAGTGACTGACAGACATTTTAAGCGCTTTATTTAAGTGCGACTTACTGACACTTCAATTAGTCAGTCCATAAATTATTTGATTAATCGACATATTAACTTTAATCGACATATTATCTGATTAATCGACATATTATCTAGTTAACCGACGTTTTAGATACTTAGTTTCATAACGACATATTAAAGACAATTGTAACTTGTTAACAGATGACATGAGTATGAACTGGCCTGTCGGACATATTTAACGACAGTGTCGCCGCACGTGGTAAATTTTAGGGTTGTAAGGTGTTTTTTTAAAATCAGTGAAGCGTGTGTTAAAGTGTCATTTATTTTTTAGAAAAAAAAGTTACTTTTTTTTTGTAAAATAATAACACTCACATGTTTCGTTATCAGTCACTGCTCGGAAAACAGATTTTGTAGGTCGGCAGAGAAGGAGAAAGTAAGACATTCCAGGCAAAACGTTGTATCTGCAGACATGTTTTGTCAGATCCGTCTGTTTCTCTCGTGTCTGCAGATAGCGCAGAGTGGCATCATGTTCTCCATGTTTGAATGAACCGGAAGTGTTTCTCAGGGACGGTCATAACCCGCATTGACGAAAAGAAAACGGAAGTACTGAATTTTTTAAAAAGTTGAATGGTTACAATCTTCTATAAACCACGAAACTTTTTTTTTTTTACAAAATCTCAAAGAGAGTGAAAGTTGCTTAATGCAATAAACTGCGACTGTTATCGCCTTGTTTACTGTCCCACTTCTTGGGGGGGCTTTAAAACTGGAAACAGGGTACAGGTCCAGCATTTAGTTATTGTTGACGTGAATGTTTTCAGTTTTGTTCAAGATAACTTGCTCAAAACAACGAAATTGATTTTGATGGAAGCAGGTAGTGCAAATAGACGTCAGATTTGCTAGATGTTTTCGCACAATTTTCGCGCTTAGTTTAAACTATTTGCAAAATATTTGTGGAGAAACAATCGAAGCTTTGTCAATAAACAGGAAATATAGTGGCCTGTCTTGGAGCGTATGATAGCAGATTGTGATATTAGTTTTATACTCCTGCACAGTCTGGGAAACAACAGACAGAATATTTCTGCAGGGTTACAGCGGCGTGTTCTTTTGTTCCATCTTGTGAACATGGTGAGTTACTCTGTTTTTGTTCTATAATCATGTTCGTAGCAAATTATATGCTACGTTATGACTGTAGAAAATTGATGCGTCTTTTGTTCTGTAACAGTGTTTCTAGTAAATTATGTGCTTCTTAATTGTCTACAGTGAGTTATTCTCTGTTGTATAGTAATGGCTGTTTGTAGTAAAATATTCTTTGTTCTATAATATTGACATGAGAGTAATAGCTTACATTGTGTTGTATAATAATAACTGTTTGTAGTAAATTATTTTGCCTATAGTTCTACGATAAATGTTGAGGAAAATTATTCTGCTTTTTGTTGTACAATAGTGAATGTTTGTGGTAAACTGGTATGACGTTTATTACCCTACTTGTTTGTTGTACAATAGTGAATGTTTGTGGTAAACTGGTATGACTTTTATTAACCTACTTGTTTGCTGTACAATAGTGAATGTTTGTGGTAAATTGGTATGTCTTTTATTAGCCTACTTGTTTGCTGTACAATAGTGAATGTTTGTGGTAAACTGGTATGACTTTTATTAACCTACTTGTTTGCTGTACAATAGTGAATGTTTGAGATAAACTGGTATGACTTTTATTAAGCCTACTTGTTTGCTGTACAATAGTGAATGTTTGAGATAAACTGGTGTGGGTTGTTGTGCACTGGACGCAAGCTGGGGGGGGGGGGGGGAAGGGATTATATTCGTGATAAATACACTTAATATAAAAATCAGGCATGATTTCGTCACTGAAAATAATCACTGACATAAGAAGACGGAAAGTATCATGGAATATTATACAGTGGAAAAGAAATGTGCTGAGGTGTTAATTTAAATTCACGATTTCAGCGATAGTTTATGGAAGGAAGGAAAGCTAAAACTTATGAATAAACACTTCCAAATTTTGGCTCAGAGAATATTGAATCGGAGCAGCGAGGAACAAGGAAACTTGGGATAATAGTATGACTTTCAGACAGGAGCATGACTCCTAGATATAGAATGACTCAAATATGAGCATGACTCTCAGATAAAGCATGACGCTAATATAGGAGGATGACTCTCAGATACAGCATGACTCTCAGATGAGAGTATCACCCTAGCGTGATCTCAGACAGCAGCATGGCTTTAAGATAGATAGCAGCATGACTCTAAAATAGATGACAGCATGGCTTTAAGATAGATAGCATCATGACTCTAAAACAGATGGCAGCATGACTCTAAAATAGATGACAGCTTGACTCTAAGATAGATAACAGCATGACTTTAAGATGAACAGAAGCATGACTCTAAGATAACAGCATGACTGAGACTGTTGTAAGAAAGCGATTCATCCTTGTCCCATCTCTCAGAACTTAAAGATCTCTTGAAGTCTGAGATATCTTTGTTGCCCAGTGCCTTGTATCTCCATCTGTGTGCTCCTCATATTTGAAGCTTTTCATAAATCTAGTCAGTTCATTTCTCATTATTTACATACATTTTATAGATTTTTTTCTGTTTAGTTTTTTTCTCTGTTTCTCAGTCTTATACCACTTTATAGTCTTTTTTTCTCTGTTTATTTTTCGCTAGTCTCATAGCACTTTATAGTCTTTTTTATGTGTTTATTTTTCACAGTCGTATAGAACTTTTGTCGGTTTTCTCAGCTTATTCTTCGTTAGTATTATAGCACTTTATAGCCTTTTTTCTCAGCTTATTCTTCGTTAGTATTATAGCACTTTATAGCCTTTTTTCTCAGATTATTCTTCGTTAGTATTACAGCACTTTATAGCCTTTTTTCTCAGCTTATTCTTCGTTAGTGTTATAGCACTTTATAGCCTTTTTTCTCTCGGAAGTTTCTAGTGTTTTATTATCCTAGCGCTTTATAGTCTCTTTTCTCTGTCCATTTATCCTTACTCTCATCATCATCATCATCATCATCATCATCATCATGTGCTGTGCCGACTAGTGTTGGCTATTATGCTTCTCTTCATGCAGGCCATCAGTTCAGTTGGTGATCTCCTCTCACACCATCCCGTCAGACTGTCCAGTATCATTTCTCTTGGTCTTCCTCTTGATCTTCTTCCTTCTATTTTTCCCGTTGTTGTAATATGTTCAATGCCCCCTCTTCTCATTGCATGTCCTATGAAAGTATATTGTCCCTCTCTTATCTTTTTGACAAGGTTTTTTTGTCTCTCCAGCTCTTCTCATACATTCTTCATTAGTTATTTTTGCTGTCCAGGGGATTCGCAACATTCTTCTAATAAACCACATTTCTGCTGCTTCCAATGATTTTTATGCAGACCTGCCTATTGTCCATGATTCACCTCCATATAACAAGACAGGTTCAATATAGCATTTTAGGACTCGTTTTCTAACATTCATTGATAAAGATGTGTTAGCTAATATGTTTCTCATTCTCTGAAATGCAGTCTTTGCTTGGCCTATTCTGTTCCTAATTTCTGTTCTGCATTTCCCATCTGAAGTTATTACTGCTCCAAGGTATTTGAATTTCTGCACCTGCTTTAGAATAGTTCCGTTTAATTTTATACTGCATGTTGGTGGATT
Organism: Achatina immaculata; assembly: GCA_009760885.1. Lineage (NCBI taxonomy): Eukaryota > Metazoa > Mollusca > Gastropoda > Stylommatophora > Achatinidae > Lissachatina > Lissachatina immaculata. The sequence goes on along the minus strand of CM019719.1, from coordinate 62,371,906 downwards.
CTGTTTCTTAGATATAACCATAGTCTCTGTCTTTTTGATGTTCAAAGTAAGGCCTTTCTGTTCACTTTCTTTGGCGACTTTATCCAAGAGATTTTGCAGATGTTGTTGGTTCTCAGCTATCAGTACTGTGTCAACAGCATACCGAAGGTTGTTAATATTGTATCCTCCAATTTTTATGCCTGGTTCTGTGATGATCGTTCTTAGAATATTCTCGATGTACTCTCATATTTCTTTATAATACATATCTAGCTACTATCATAGCGCTGAGTGGTCTGTTTTTTTTCTTTTTATCGTCTGTGAAATATTTCTCCATCTATTTATTTTAATACATTGTTCTCTGAGATTGTAATACGCCATTTTTTTCTGACCACGTGGTATACAACCATTGCATCTCCATGGCAACTGTCCAATTCTGTCAGATCACCCTTAGAATTCCGGAAATGACTCATCACATTTTACAGAATCTGATTGTGGGTCAGTACACGACATAAATGTGGCCGCACTAACAACATTGATTTTGTCCTGAAAAAAAAAAGTGATTGAGGGTTATCTGGTGATGTCACGCGCGCTCAGACACGAACTCACACCCACAAACACTGTTATTTAGGTGAAACAGCAGAACAGCCTGTTCTGATGAGCAACATAAAGCTGTGGGATATGTTTCCTGCCAAGATTCAACCAGTGACCTTGAACTACGCAATACCTGCGGGAACATCACCTGTACTTCCACCCAGGAAGTCTCGGCACTTGCTCATGCGGTACGACAGTTGAGATATTTATACTTCACATAAATGTCCAAACCTTCACATCAAAACCAGGTTACGGGTTTCAGTGATGCTTCTACAAATATTTCACATTTTATTTGCGTTTTCGTTTATTCAAAGATTTGCCGAATAGTTCACATTCTCCACACCCCCCCCCCACACACACACACACACACACATTCTGGAGTTGTATAGAAGACTTGGAAACTGAGAGAAAATGGGATGCGCTTTCATGCAAGTTTTATCACGTAAAACAATCTTTCACATGTTTTATTGAACCTTTGGGACAGAGAAATCATGATTTGTGTTTTATGAGATTGCAAGACTCAGAAAAAACAGTGATGTGTATTTTATAAAACTCTAAAAGAATCAGAAAAACAGTGAAATGTATTTTATGCAAATCTAAAAAAGAATTAGAAAAGCAGTGAAGTGCGTTTTATAAAAACTCTTTATGAGACACTTCAGACATCAGAACTTGAGATGTTTTATAGAACAATTTGATCTGTTTATCTGTTCCTTCTTTACTTCTTTTGCCTGTTTATTGTTTACTAACTTTTGCTGATATTTATCTGTTTGAGCTTTTCATCAGTTTATTAACTTCTCTTCTCCCCATCCTCTATACTTATGTGTCACTGATTACGACTTCTCTGACAGTTTGAAATCTGATCTATTCACGACAGCTCCATCGTTTTATGTATGTTTTACAACTTATTCTCTTTCATTTATCGCTAGATGATGGAGTTTAAAAAATATAGAAAGAACTAAGGAATACAAGTAAATGTAAGAAAATTAAAAGAATCAGTTAAAGAAAACAAGGACAACCAATATTTCAGCAAACTGGATATATAATATTCCATAGAGAATCATCTCCCCGCTGTCTATCCTGAGTAAAAGTAGATTTTCAGCGGTTATGTATTCTTGCGCAAGGACTTTTTTTTGTTATTGTTGCTTCTGGTTAACTGCGCACTCTTGTTAATGCCGGTCTCGCGATAAGAACAAAAATTGCAAAATTTCCGTCGTATAGAGCTTCCAAGATGTTGGGTCCAGAGTTCCTAAGATGGTGGGTATGGTATAGAGTTCCTAAGATGGTGGGTATGGTATAGAGTTCCTAAGATGGTTGGTCCAGTATAGAGCTCTTAAGATGGTGTTATAGTGTAAATTTCCCAAGATGGTGGGTCCAGTATAGAGTTTCTAAGATGGTGGGTCCAGTATAGACTTTCTAAGATGGTGGTTCTAGATTAGAGTTCCTAAGATGGTGGGTCCGGTATAGAGTTTCTAAGATGGTGGATCCAGTAGAGAATTATCAAGATGATGTGTCCAGTATAGAGTTCCTTAAATGGTGGATCCAGTATAGAGTTCCTAAGATAGTTGGTCCAGTATAGAGTTTCTAAAATGGTGGGTCCAGTATATAGTTGCCAAGATGGTGAGACCAGTATAGAGTTTCTAAGATGGTGGGTCCAGTATATAGTTCCCAAGATGGTAAGTCCGGTATAGAGTTCCTAAGATGGTGGGTCCAGTATAGATTTATCAAGATGGTGTGTCCAGTATAGAGTTCCGAAGATGGTGTGTCCAGTATATAGTTCGGTAGATAAAAGGGGTCCGGTATAGAGTTCGTAAGACGGTGGGTCCAGTATAGAGTTCATAAGACGGTGGGTCCAGTATAGAGTTCCTAAGACGGTGGGTACAGTATAGAGTTCCTAAGATGGTGGGTCTAGTATAGAGTTCTTAAGATGATGGATCCAGTATAGGTTCCAAAAATGATGGGTCCAGTATAGAGTTCCTATGAATTTGGGTCAATTATAAGGTTCCCAAGATGGTGGGTCCAGTATAGAGTTCCTAAGATGGTGGGTACGATGTAGAGTTCTCAAGATGGTGGGTCCGATATAGAGTTCCCAAGACAGCGGGTTCAGTATAGAGTTCCCATGATGGTGGGTCCAGTATACAGTTCCTAAGATAGTTGGTCCGGTATTGAGATCATAAGATGGTTGGTCCAGCATAGAGTTCCTACGATGGTGGGCCCGGTATTGTGTTCCTAAGATGATAGGTCAAATGTAGAGTTCATGAGACGGTGAGTCCGGTATAGAGTTCCCAAGATGGTAGGTCCAGTATAGAGTTCTTAAGATGGTGGGTCCAGTATAGAGTTCTTAAGATGGTGGGTCCAGTATAGAGTTCCTAAGATGGTGGGTCCAGTATAGAGTTCCCAAAATGGTGGGTCCAGTATATAGTTGCCAAGATGGTGAGACCAGTATAGAGTTTCTAAGATGGTGGGTCCAGTATATAGTTCCCAAGATGGTAAGTCCGGTATAGAGTTCCTAAGATGGTGGGTCCAGTATAGATTTATCAAGATGGTGTGTCCAGTATAGAGTTCCGAAGATGGTGTGTCCAGTATATAGTTCGGTAGATAAAAGGGGTCCGGTATAGAGTTCGTAAGACGGTGGGTCCAGTATAGAGTTCATAAGACGGTGGGTCCAGTATAGAGTTCCTAAGACGGTGGGTACAGTATAGAGTTCCTAAGATGGTGGGTCTAGTATAGAGTTCTTAAGATGATGGATCCAGTATAGGTTCCAAAAATGATGGGTCCAGTATAGAGTTCCTATGAATTTGGGTCAATTATAAGGTTCCCAAGATGGTGGGTCCAGTATAGAGTTCCTAAGATGGTGGGTACGATGTAGAGTTCTCAAGATGGTGGGTCCGATATAGAGTTCCCAAGACAGCGGGTTCAGTATAGAGTTCCCATGATGGTGGGTCCAGTATACAGTTCCTAAGATAGTTGGTCCGGTATTGAGATCATAAGATGGTTGGTCCAGCATAGAGTTCCTACGATGGTGGGCCCGGTATTGTGTTCCTAAGATGATAGGTCAAATGTAGAGTTCATGAGACGGTGAGTCCGGTATAGAGTTCCCAAGATGGTAGGTCCAGTATAGAGTTCTTAAGATGGTGGGTCCAGTATAGAGTTCTTAAGATGGTGGGTCCAGTATAGAGTTCCTAAGATGGTGGGTCCAGTATAGAGTTCCCAAGAATGTGGGTCTGGCATAGAATATCGGAGCTAATGTAGATAGAGAAAAAGAGGTGGAAATGTGAAAAAGACGGTACAGTTTAAGTGCAAATTCACAATGTGAAAGTAAAATAGGTGTAAATGTGAAAAGACAGAACAGTTTACATGCAAAATATACAAAGTGAAAGTAAAAGAAGTGTCTTCTTCTTCGTTCGCTTCTACCACCAAGATCGCCCCATGATCCTGCTGAATTTACTCCTGTGGTTCTCGATGTGTCCTGTGGTCCTCTAGAGGCCCACAAGAGATCTCCGAGAGGTTCAGAGTATCACTGGGCTTGGGTCTGACTTCTTGGTGGGTCTCAGAAGCGGGATTGCATGACACCATGGTTTTCATTGCACCAGTATCTAGAGTTGGACTTTCTCACCGAAAAATCTCGACGTGTTTTGGGATACCTGTGTATCCCCTCCGGGTGAGAAGTGGTTGCCCATCCAGTCCAGGTTGGACTTTCTCACCGGAAAACCTCAGCGTGAACAGAATAAGCATACATCCCCGTCGGGTGAGAGGTGGTTGCTTATCTAGACTGCCCTGGTCCAGTGTCTCCGACTTCAGCATTTTGTGGTCGTGGTCGCTACCTTTCCTAGTTGTGACCAGGACGGAGCTTTTGTCCAAGAGGACGAATCCTCGCCACTAGTGAGTTTCACTCCTGGGTTAAGCCGGTTTAGGCGTATTATCCCAGTATGGGTGTGTGTAGGACGTGACCGACCTCTAGAGCAGAGGTACCGTGATATGAGTAGTCATCGTTTCATCCCTGGGTTAAGCCGGTTTAGCCATATTTCACCAGTATGAGTGTATGTCGGACGTGGGTCATCATCACCGCACTCTGGACATGCCCATAGGCGCATAGATCCCCGGCCTTCTCAACATATCAGTCAGAGTCCTTTAGCTGATGGTTGACCAGTTGTCTCATATGTCCAGTATGCCTCTCGTTCCTAGCCGTGCCAGTCTGTACTCCCAGCTCTCTCTCTCTCAGTCTAAGCAACGATGTAGCTGCCCTCCAAGTCCTCCACTCTGTCTATCTCTCTCAGTCTAAGCAACGATGTAGCTGCCCTCCAAGTCCCCCACTCTGTCTATCTCTCTCAGTCTAAGCAACGATGTAGCTGCCCTCCAAGTCCTCCACTCTGTCTATCTCTCTCAGTCTAAGCAACGATGTAGCTGCCCTCCAAGTCCTCCACTCTGTCTATCTCTCTCAGTCTAAGCAACGATGTAGCTGCCCTCTAAGTCCCCCACTCTGCCTATCTCTCTCAGTCTAAGCAACGATGTAGCTGCCCTCCAAGTCCTCCACTCTGCCTATCTCTCTCAGTCTAAGCAACGATGTAGCTGCCCTCCAAGTCCTCCACTCTGCCTATCTCTCTCAGTCTAAGCAACGATGTAGCTGCCCTCCAAGTCCCCCACTCTGTCTATCTCTCTCAGTCTAAGCAACGATGTAGCTGCCCTCTAAGTCCCCCACTCTGCCTATCTCTCTCAGTCTAAGCAACGATGTAGCTGCCCTCTAAGTCCTCCACTCTGTCTATCTCAAGCCATCAATCGTGCATACACTAGCGCACATATCAGTACACATTTCAGAGAAGAAATCAACGTTCTTAAATCATCAATATCAGCTCCTGTATGCGACTTACATGAACTACAAACATTCCTGGACAGCAGATGTACTGATTTTAAACAGTTACACATTCCATTCTTAAAAGTCAGTGAAGTTCACAGTTATCTCTTAACCTTAAAAAACAACAATACAGCTGGGCTTGATGATATTAGTAATAAGATCTTACGTTATGCTGCACCTGTCATTTCACATACACTAACATATATTTACAACCAGTGCATCACAAAATGTTGTTTCCCTGAGGCTTTTAAAACTGCTAAGGTGTATCCTCGCTTTAAATCTGGCTCATCTAACAATCTTACCAACTATAGACCAATATCCATATTATCGTCATTATCAAAACCACTCGAAAAACACATACACAAAATAACTCTATGACACATGCAAGAGAACAATTTACTCATAGACAGTCAGTCAGGCTTTAGACCCAATCATTCCTGCCACACAGCTCTTACCAAAATGACAGAAAACAGGTTAGTAAACATAAATGACGACAGACTATGTGGTGCCATCTTTGTCGACTTCAAAAAGGCATTTGATATGATTGACCACGATATTCTTGTAAGAAAAATAAAGACTTATAGACTGCACCCTGACCTAATAAAATTAATTGCATCGTTTCTTTCAGACAGACAACACGTAGTATTCTTCAACAATTCTCTATCAAATTCTACTAAAGTTGACACTGGTGTTCCGCAAGGTTCTATTCTAGGCCCGTTGCTCTTTGCTATCTATATCAATGATTTCCACTTCATCTTAAACACTCTTCTTGTGACCTTTTTGCTGATGATTGCACAGTCTACACCAGTGACTACGATTGTGTTAATCTAGAATCAACTCTTCAGGTCGAGTTATACAATTTAATTGGATGGAGCAAAAATAATGGCATGATTATAAACACCGATAAAACAAAATCAATGCTCATAACAACAAGACAGAAACTACAAAACGCAACAAAAACAACACTTCGGCTCTGTACAGAAACATCACAGATAGAAAACGTTAGCGAGCACAAAACACTAGGTCTTATTATTGACCAACATCTGACATGGAACTCTCGTGTGCAATGTCTAACAAAATTCATCGCACAAAAAGTATACCAATTAGCTAAAATTAAGCACTTCATAGATCAAGACACTAGGAAGACATACTACATAGCTCATATACAAACACATTTAGACTACTGCTCAACAGTTTGGGATGGTTGCTCAGTGTCAAATACAAAGAGGCTTTGCTCTCTCCAAAAGCGAGCAGTAAAGCTTATTAGTGACAAAGATCAAGCACAAACAACTAATCATCACAAACGTATCAAAATACTGCCTCTTAAGAACAGGTTCCTCTTCAACAAAGCCAAGTTAGTACATCAAATTATTTCACGGCATGCCCCGCCTTATCTATGGAACCTTTTTAAATTTAGCCCAAAGTGCAGCCAACGCTTGAACAACATATGTCTTCCAAAACCTAGACTTGATCTTTACAAGAAAAGCTTTAGTTATTCTGCTGCTCATCTTTGGAATACCCTCCCATCCTATATAAAAAATATAAATTATACTCCTTCCTACAACTACAAGCTTTCCCAATATCTATTTGATGTCGACTACATGCCTCCATGAATCATTAAACTTAAAAGTTATTTTAGACTGCTCTTACAGACACCGAATTGTTACTGTAATTGTTTATTCTGAATAGTCCCGAAATTTTTGTTTAGTAGATAGTCATTTATAATGTATGTAGTTACTTCTGTACTGAGTGAATGTTTAAGAGCGAAACGTAAATGTTATATTTTATTTTATGTCTCTCAGCTTCAGTGTTAGTTATGTTTGTTATATAACATCATATTTGTAGAAAGTCTGGAATAGAGTGAAAGATGTATGATAAAGGGCAGAATGTCAGACGGGCCTGCGTGCCTAATTCTTAACCCTTTTGAAATAAAGATCAATCAGTCTCTCTCAGTCTAAGCAACGATGTAGCTGTCCTCCAAGTCCTCCACTCTGCCTATCTCTCACAGTCTAAGCAACGATGTAGCTGTCCTCCAAGTTCTCCACTCTGTCTATCTCTCTCAGTCTAAGCAACGATGTAGCTGTCCTCCAAGTCCCCCACTCTGTCTATCTCTCTCAGTCTAAGCAACGATGTAGCTGTCCTCCAAGTCCTCCACTCTGTCTATCTCTCTCAGTCTAAGCAACGATGTAGCTGTCCTCCAAGTCCCCCACTCTGTCTATCTCTCTCAGTCTAAGCAACGATGTAGCTGTCCTCCAAGTCCTCCACTCTGTCTATCTCTCTCAGTCTAAGCAACGATGTAGCTGCCCTCCAAGTCTTCCACTCTGTCTATCTCTCACAGTCTAAGCAACGATGTAGCTGCCCTCCAAGTCTTCCACTCTGTCTATCTCTCACAGTCTAAGCAACGATGTAGCTGCCCTCCAAAGTCCTCCACTCTGTCTATCTCTCACAGTCTAAGCAACGATGTAGCTGCCCTCCAAGTCCTCCACTCTGTCTATCTCTCACAGTCTAAGCAACGATGTAGCTGCCCTCCAAGTCCCCCACTCTGTCTATCTCTCACAGTCTAAGTAACGATGTAGCTGCCCTCCAAGTCCCCCACTCTGTCTATCTCTCACAGTCTAAGCAACGATGTAGCTGCCCTCCAAGTCTTCCACTCTGTCTATCTCTCACAGTCTAAGCAACGATGTAGCTGCCCTCCAAAGTCCTCCACTCTGTCTATCTCTCACAGTCTAAGCAACGATGTAGCTGCCCTCCAAGTCCTCCACTCTGTCTATCTCTCACAGTCTAAGCAACGATGTAGCTGCCCTCCAAGTCCTCCACTCTGTCTATCTCTCACAGTCTAAGCAACGATGTAGCTGCCCTCCAAAGTCCTCCACTCTGCCTATCTCTCACAGTCTAAGCAACGATGTAGCTGCCCTCCAAAGTCCTCCACTCTGCCTATCTCTCTCAGTCTAAGCAACGATGTAGCTGCCCTCCAAAGTCCTCCACTCTGTCTATCTCTCTTAGTCTAAGTAACGATGTAGCTGCCCTCCAAGTCCTCCACTCTGTCTATCTCTCTCAGTCTAAGCAACGATGTAGCTGCCCTCCAAAGTCCTCCACTCTGTCTATCTCTCACAGTCTAAGCAACGATGTAGCTGTCCTCCAAAGTCCTCCACTCTGTCTATCTCTCTCAGTCTAAGCAACGATGTAGCTGCCCTCCAAAGTCCTCCACTCTGTCTATCTCTCTTAGTCTAAGTAACGATGTAGCTGCCCTCCAAGTCCTCCACTCTGCCTATCTCTCTCAGTCTAAGCAACGATGTAGCTGCCCTCCAAAGTCCTCCACTCTGCCTATCTCTCACAGTCTAAGCAACGATGTAGCTGTCCTCCAAGTCCTCCACTCTGCCTATCTCTCACAGTCTAAGCAACGATGTAGCTGCCCTCCAAAGTCCTCCACTCTGCCTATCTCTCTCAGTCTAAGCAACGATGTAGCTGCCCTCCAAAGTCCTCCACTCTGCCTATCTCTCACAGTCTAAGCAACGATGTAGCTGTCCTCCAAGTCCTCCACTCTGCCTATCTCTCTCAGTCTAAGCAACGATGTAGCTGTCCTCCAAGTCCTCCACTCTGTCTATCTCTCACAGTCTAAGCAACGATGTAGCTGTCCTCCAAGTCCTCCACTCTGCCTATCTCCCTGAGCGCGTTAACAATGTCAGCTCGGTCCAGTGATTGTCCGTCTGAGACGATGACAGAGCCAGCCAGTCTATCAGCTCCCTCATTTCCCTGGAAGCCCATGTGCCCAGGAACATAGATGAAGTTGACTCTGCGAATCGTTGATCTCTGCAATGACTCAAGCCACAGCCTGAGTACAGAACCTCCCTCGACCTTCCAGATCATTCTCAGTCACTTAGTAGCAGACGCGGGCGTAGTCTTGTGACTCCAGCCAGACGAATGCCGTCATAACCGCCACACCTCCCTCGTCATGCTGCTTGTGGTCATAGCAGAGGGATCGCTGGCTTCCTGATTGTTCTGCCCACTGAAAGTGCTGTGAATGCCCACGTACTCCTTTGATGTCGTACAACGGACCCAACTGTGTAAATCACAACATCTGCTTCACTGGAGTTTTCAGTGTTGTGGACATTGGCCTCAACATTCACAGCGAGTTGATTCTGCTCCCTGCTTCTCTTGTCAAGCGTGACAATGCAAGAGAAGATGTCCCTGAATTCTGGAGGCACAGGTACCCATCCCTCGCCGAAGTTGATGCTATTGGGTTCACAGACCTGCTTGATGACATGTTCTGTGCGACCCAAACATGATTTGCCCCTCTTTAGCCTGTCACCCTTCTCTTGCTCACTTGTCACACAAAGGTCAGAACCTCCTCACAGCCTCACATTACAACCCCTCTACCCCAGCTATAATCACTTGTTCCACATTCTCCCGGCTAGATTACCATTGTATCACTCTCTCCACTTTCTGGGTCCCCCCCCCTCCTTTACGACCCACCTATCACACATCACAAGTATCCATTTAAACACTCTCTACACTCCACCATGCGCATTTCTGAACACAGCCTCTTACAAGTCACAACTTTTTACAAGTTACAGCTAAATGTTCTCCATTCATTTTTTTTCTATTTTTTCCATTCCTACTTTTTACATAACATTCACGTGAATTTGTATTTTATCTTCTCTCTCTCTCTCTCTCTCTCTCTCTCTCTCTCTCTCTTCATCCTGTGTGTTTTCATATGATTAAGGTTCACACCGAAACGCCACAACTGTTTGCTCGTTAAGTAACAAAGCGGTTCCTACTTTTTGTCCATCTTTGAAGCTCCTTCACAAAACCTTTTTCTTAACAAGCGGTGAATGTGACATCTCTAGTTCTTTCACCACATCTTTGTCTAGGTGATTCGTGGTTAGGCTTGCATAACCCGCTGTTGATCTGATCTATAGAACAACGCCTTGAATTATGAAAGCTGAAGTGTTCTGTGTCTTGTCATATGTGGCTCTTGGCAGGTCAGACCAGAAGAAGCACAGTGCGTCGGTTTGTATCTTGGCGGCTCTGAAAATAAAGCTTACGTCTGCCGGGCATATGCCAGGCCTAACTCACACATACTTGTATTCTAAGGGGAGGGGAGGGAAGTAGAGAGTGAAGGGGAGGTGAGAGAGAGGGCGAGGTGAAGGTGTAGAGAGAGAGAGATACGGAGAGAGGAGGAGAGAAAGGAGGGGAGTAGAGAGAGGAGGACGAGAGGGGAGTTGAGAGAGGGAAAGGGAGAGGGAAGTAAAGAGAGGGAGAGAGAGAGAGCGGGAAGTAAAGAGAGGGAGAGAGAGAGAGGAGGAGGATGGTTATAATCCTGTGCTTCTCAAGCCGTCAAAAACGTGTCTTGACCTTCCTTTGCCTCACAGGCATCGAAATCGTACATCAGTCTCCGATATCAGAGAATGCCTGCAAGGCGAGGCTTACTAAAGAACACTGTAAACACTGACGACAGTGTATACAGTTTAAAAAAAATGGCTATTCATGTTTGCATCAGTAATATATTCCACAGGTCAAACCACGCCTGGCAGCGTCCAGATCTGAACAAGTAAAAAGAAACCTGTGATTCTGATAAACCTGTAATTCTGAGTTATGACTTACTGGCAGGTATAAAAGCTGCTTCACGTGGACTTGATCAAAACTGAAACTGATTTTGTTTCAAAGATTTGCTACAGGCAAATAATAACAATATTCTGGCAGAAGCAGCTCATGAACTTAAGAGCAATTTTGTGTTACATATCTCATGAACTTAAGAGCAATATTGTGTTACACATCTCATGAACTTAAGAGCAATACTGTGTTACATATATCATGAACTTATCATTTGCACTACACATCTCATGAACTTAAGAGCAATATTGTGTTACACATCTCATGAACTTAAGAGCAATATTGTGTTACATATATCATGAACTTAAGAGCAATATTGTGTTACACATCTCATGAACTTAAGAGCAATATTGTTTTACATATCTCATGAACTTACGGATAATAAATATTTTAGTACAGACAAATCAAGTAAACTTTCTGAACAATATTTTGGTGTCGGCAGCTCCTCTACCTAACTGCGGTGCCAATGTTCAGAGACGTAACAAAATATAATTATAAAGGAAATAATATTAACCTAGAATTATTCATGGGCTCTATTTTTGTCTTTAAACCAGGATTTTATGTTCTGTGCAGTCACTTCGTTGTAGTCGTGAAGTACATGCGTTGTGTTGAATGGGGAGAGGAGGGTTAGTTCTTTAGTTAGTAAAGCCTTATGTGGTCTCAGGAAGTGAGGAACTACATCCTCTCATCAGATAGTCAGGCCGAAGTAGGGCATTTTCTTTGTTATCAGGATCAGTGCGAAGAAGAAGGATAGATGTTTTAATTGGTGGACTCTAATAGGTCACAATCTGTCTAGAGCAACGGTTCTTTGCCTGTGATCCAAGGACCCCAGAGGGTCCACGGAATGATTTTTTTCAGTGTCCACAAACCAGCAAATGGATTGGCCCAGTTAACAACATCTTAGCTTTATGTGGGTTCTATTTATTGCTGTTTTTAACGGGGGCCCACAGCCAGTAAGTTAAAGTTTAGAACTACAACTCTAGAGCAGCCATCTTGGTTTCCTAATGCCTGTTTATTAACTTTGATATTGTCTCTCCTCACAGATGCAAGTAGCTGCTAACACTCCGGCCACACGTTGTGTCCCATCAAGTAAAGACCTTTCGTGTGGAGGCCTCTAGCAGGATGGAACTACTCTGAATTACTTATATCCTTAATTGCTGCTTCCTACAGTTCATGTCACTAGGACAATTTATTCTCGAAGAATCCAGAATAAAGGATTGGAAACAGGAAATTATGTTTTAAGAAATATTAATTATTTGGTGTCAAAGCCAGAGTTTGGTGACTTTTCTGGAAGAGTATGTGACGGGAAGGAATGCAAGCTGAGAATGCAGTAGACGATTCCAGCATTGTTATTGATGTGTAAAGATAAAACTAGATACATCATGCCAGAGAAATCTTCGCTGACTGGTCGTTGTTGTGGTAGTGAGCACAGATCTGTGTGTCCAGGAATCTTGACAGTCCTCATCATCTGTCTATCACTTGTAGTTGACAGAACAAATTCACAAAACAGTTCTAGGCATATAGTCATGCACTCATGCTCGGCCAGGCTTTTTCTGAGCAACGACAGCAGCAGTCACTTGGCCAGCATCAACAGCTCCATGGCAGCCAGCACCATCGCTCCAAGCAACATGGCCCCTCTGGATATCAAACTGGCTTTTCTCACCAGCTTGCGAAACCAAGGCAGTGGTAAGTTATATGGTGGAGCATTCTTTCTGGCAGTCGATGAACTGAACAAGATTTCCACCAGCAGAGGGATCCCAGTTAAATTCAGCTGGACCTTTCGGGACATAAGCAATCAGGAGGCACACGCCATGAATAAAATGGTGAACTTGTACTGCTCGCAGAAAATCTCAGCTTTTATTGGTCCAGACGCTTACTGCAAACCTGCCGGTCTTATGGCAACAGCTTTCAACATCCCGTATATTGCGTTCGTGAGTGTTATTTCACTGTCATGTTTCATATTTCAGCTTTGTTACTTCACTGTCATGTTTCATATTTCAGCGTTGTTACTTCACTGTCATGTTTCATATTTCAGCGTTGTTACTTCACTGTCATGTTTCATATTTCAGCGTTGTTACTTCACTGTCATGTTTCATATTTCAGCGTTGTTATTTCACTGTCATGTTTTATATTTCAGCTTTATTTCACTGTCATGTTTCATACTTCAGCGTTATTACTTCACTGTCATGTTTCATATTTCAGCGTTGTTACTTCACTGTCATGTTTCATATTTCAGCGTTGTTATTTCACTGTCGTGTTTTATATTTCAGCTTTATTTCACTGTCATGTTTCATACTTCAGCGTTATTACTTCACTGTCATGTTTCATATTTCAGCGTTGTTATTTCACTGTCGTGTTTTATATTTCAGCTTTATTTCACTGTCATGTTTCATATTTCAGCGTTGTTATTTCACTGTCGTGTTTTATATTTCAGCTTTATTTCACTGTCATGTTTCATATTTCAGCGTTGTTATTTCACTGTCGTGTTTTATATTTCAGCATTGTTATTTCACTGTCATGTTTCATATTTCAGCATTGTTATTTCACTGTCATGTTTCGTATTTTAGCTTTACTTACTGCTTCAGCGGACAGATATTCAGTTATTGTACCTATTATATTTATCAAACTTTCAATCAGTTTATTGAGATATTTTTAGATTTCTTTAACATTTCCTGTTTCTTTTTAGGCCAAGTTTTCTTCGTCACTTTCTGCCTTTCTCTTGTCTCCAGATATTCATTTTTGTCAATTTTCATATTCTTGGTTTGTTGTTCGTTTCTTTATCACTGCCTATGTTTTCATTACCCATTTCGGCCATGACGTTTGCATGTTTAGCTTCACTGTGTCTGCATAGGTTTACCGGCGTAATATTAGTTTCTCTACAATCTTCAGCAGAAATTACTCTACTTCTTCAGTCATAATTTTCCAAAGTCTATATTTTCATTCTCAGTTTAAAAAAATAGCGTCAATATCTTCATTCTCAACTTCTATAATGTCTATATCTTCATTTTCAACTTCTATAACGTCTATGTCTTCATTCTCAACTTCTATAACGTCTATATCTTCATTCTCAACTTCTATAACGTCTATATCTTCATTCTCAACTTCTATAACGTCTATGACGTCATTCTCAACTTCTATAACGTCTATGTCTTCATTCTCAACTTCTATAACGCCTATATCTTCATTCTCAACTTCTATAACGTCTATGTCTTCATTCTCAACTTCTATAACGTCTATGTCTTCATTCTCAACTTCTATAACGTCTATGTCTTCATTCTCAACTTCTATAACGTCTATGTCTTCATTCTCAACTTCTATAACGTCGGCATCTTCACTCTCAATTTTAAAAATAATGTTTGCATCTTCATTTTCAACTTTCAGTACACGTGCATCTTTAGTATTAATTTTCTACAACATTTACATCTTCACAATCATTTTCTCTGTATCTCCAACATTTCAGTACCGTTTTTCTACTGATGCCTACATCGCTGTCTAGTTTCTAATTGTCTAAAGTCTAAATTCTGTACTAAACTCTGACACCTTGATATTTTCTGCCTTTAGTGACTCAGCTTCTCTGCTGCTGATATTTGTAGTCATGCATGAGAGTCATGTGTGAGAAATATGTGTGAGTCATGTGTGAGAGTCATGTGTGAGAAATATGTGTGAGAGTCATGTGTGAGAGTCATGTGTGAGAAATATGTGTGAGAGTCATGTGTGAGAGTCATGTGTGAGAAATATGTGTGAGAGTCATGTGTGAGAGTCATGTGTGAGAAATATGTGTGAGAGTCATGTGTGAGAGTCATGTGTGAGAGTCATGTGTGAGAGTCATGTGTGAGAAATATGTGTGAGAGTCATGTGTGAGAGTCATGTGTGAGAAATATGTGTGAGAGTTATGTATGAGAGGCAAGTAATGAAAGTTATGTATAAGAGTCATGATATGAAAGATCTGTGTGAGATTCATCGTATGAGAGTCATGTATGAGAGGCACGGTATGAGAGACACGCGTGAGAGTCATGTATGAGATGCAGTAAATAAAAGTGTGTGAGAGTCATGGTATGAGAGGCATGCGTGAGAGTCATGATATGGGAGTCATGGTATGACAGACATATGTGAGAGTCATGTATGAGAGTCATGGTATGAGAGTCACAGTAAAAGAAGTCATGTTTGAGAGTCATTTATGAGAGTCATGGTATGAGAGTGACGTGTGACTCTAAATCAGATATGTCTGTTTGTCTGTCTCTTTGTTATCCCCCCTTCCCGCGTACACCCACCCATCTGTTAATCAGTTCCTTCTCTTTATTATTAAGTCTTGCACAGTGTTCAAGGTTTGCTAATGTCCTCTTTTCCCCAGGAGACGTCTTGTCTTATGGCTTCACTTAGCTTTCGATTTCTCTCACGTTGTACAGGTCGGCTTCGGCCGTTGTGTTCTGGGTGAAGTTTCCAGCATAACTACATCTCGGCGACATACAGCAACCTTTTATGTTATCTGTTTATTGTTGCATCGATATCAAGTGTGAGATAGTTGTATGTCGTAATACAACACTTGTGCCCTAACTATCATGACTGTTGTTTTTTTTTTGTTGTTAATAATTTCCGGTACTAAAAATGTATTTTTCTGTCCTGGCTAATTTTACCTTGATTTGGGTGGCGTATCTGCCATGTACAGTTATTTTCGGGCTACAGTAATTGGTCTCATTTGTTTCCCAGCATGGCATAATATGGCTTCTTGATAGATTTATCCAGAACTAGGAAATGGCTGTGGTATCTCGGCAAACTGAAAATTATGTGTGCGTGTCTTTGTGTGCCTGCCTTTCCATGCAAAGTAGCCGAGGACCGGACATACCAGCGTGAAGCTCATCTACCAATCTACATATCTAAACATAAAATGGCTGAAGGGGTTCCCAAACTATTGTTTTCTGGGGGACTTGAAGTCGATAGTGCGCTGTCCTTTATTGTGAAGGTTGAGAGTTCTGGGCACTCTACCACCATCTTACAGGCAATACAGTTGTATAAAGGAGTACCCCCACACACCAGTGCTGGGGACAGCAGCCACAGAAGAAGATAGAGGATATAAGTCTGCAGGGCGAGGCTCACTGCGTTATACTTCGCACAAGAGGAGAAAAACAAATCTGCGACTGAAGAAGCTAAATACGTTTCATTCTGTTCAAGCATCTACCATGTGGTACTTACCGCTGTAAGTCTGTGGTGCAGTACGTTTGTGAAGATGACCTCGCACAGGTGTCTTTTCTTTCTCTATGTTCAGATTGTCAATGGCCTTCTCTTTACAACAGTAATTCAACAATATTTCAGCAACATCAGCAGTTCAGTAATAGGAAAACCACTTGTAAACCACTTTACTCATGCACACCACATATCTCTACTCATGTACACCACATATCTTTACTCATGTGCATCAGATACCTCTACTCATGTAACACCAGATATCTCTATTCATGTACACCAGATATCTCTATTCATGTACACCAGATCCTGCTGTAGAGAGCCACTCTGTGTATGTGTGTGTGTGTGTGTGAGAGAGAGAGAAAATGGGGTATTATTTGGGAGTGAAATGACTGTCAGACTTGAGACAAGGAGCAGATGGACAAAGAGACTAGATCTTACAACATAAACGTGGTCTCTGGCAGATATTGACAGACTCACAGATACGAGAGCAAAAGTATGCCCAGCCCTATCTACAAAAAGGTGATATTTGCAGGCTTCAGAATCATCCTTAGTCATCCACAGTAAAATAATAATGGCGTTTGACAGCGGTTAATTTCAACATATGGAAACGAGAAATACTTGCCGTGTATTTCACATGAGATTAGAGTGCCCCAGTCGGACGCAGAATTCGAGAACCGCTGTGTTATATAAGGGTCGGGCTTGCGTGACAGACGTGACATCATTTCACTTAGAATTATGGCCTTTGTCTCTGGTAATGGCTACCCTATTTCCCTCTGTAGGAACGCCTACACAAGCAACAGACGGAGATGTAGATACTCTTTGCTAGTTCGCCATGGCAGGCGACTTGAAACTGGCGAAAATCTTACGCACTCCCTGTTCTTTCACAAAAAAGGAAAAAGCGAGGAAAAGGAAACCTTACACCATTCTTCAACACAGAACGGTGGACGAAAGAAAATATGACATGAAAGTCAGGCAAGGAATACTGACAAATCACTGATTTTTTTCCTCAACAGTTTTAGAACTTGGTAGGAAATTTACTGGAAATATGAAACATGTAAGAGGCATTGTCTACAGCAAGATGTGAGTGAAACACTCAAACTGAAATAATGAAATATATTTGGGCGAAATTTCAGTTATTCGTTACACACGGATGTCTTTGGAATGATGGTTCTCCGTCTTGTTCCATCTTTGGTACTTTCGATCAGCTTAGATGATGGTTCTCCGTCTTGTACGATCCTTGGTACTTTCGATCAGCTCAGATGATGGTTCTCCATCTTGTACGATCCATGGTACTTTCGATCAGCTCAGATGATGGTTCTCCGTCTTGTACGATCCTTGGTACTTTCGATCAGCTCAGATGATGGTTCTCCGTCTTGTACGATCCTTGGTACTTTCGATCAGCTCAGATGATGGTTCTCCGTCTTGTACGATCCTTGGTACTTTCGATCAGCTTAGATGATGGTTCTCCGTCTTGTACGATCCTTGGTACTTTCGATCAGCTCAGATGATGGTTCTCCGTCTTGTACGATCCATGGTACTTTCGATCAGCTCAGATGATTTTCATACATGGCTCAGTCGAGAATGCTGAAACAGGGCGGCCGGACGAGCAGAATCAGGAATCAAGGAGGGAATTATGAAGCGCACAAAACCCAAACGACCACATACTACTTACAGATGATCACATACTACTTACAGACGACCACATACTACTTACAGACGACCACATACTACTTACAGACGACCACATATTACATACAGAAGGATCGGTCACTCGCGGACGAAGGAGCGGGTGGGGATTCGTGGTCTATCGCAATGGACGCCCCATCGTCAGCAAGTCCGGAGCTTTCGTAACAACCACATAAAGCATGGGGATGGAGATTGAAGCAATCACTCGAGCTAGAAACTAGCTACCAGACCAGTGGCATAAGAAGCCATAACATTATGAGACTCGCAACAAGCCTCACAATCCATAACATTATCAGACTCACAACAAGCTTCTCTAGCAATAACATTATCAGACTCACAACAAGCTTCTCTAGCAATAACATTATCAGACTCACAACAAGCTTCTCTAGCAATAACATTATCAGACTCACAACAAGCCTCACAATCCATAACATTATCAGACTCACAACAAGCTTCTCTAGCAATAACATTATCAGACTCACAACAAGCTTCTCTAGCAATAACATTATCAGACTCACAACAATCTTCTCTAGCAATAACATTATCAGACTCACAACAACCATTACAATCCATAACATTATCAGACTCACAGCAAGCATCACAATCCATAACATTATCAGACTCACAACAAGCATCACAATTCATAACATTATCAGACTCACAACAAGCCTCACAATCCATAACATTATCAGATTCACAGCAAGCATCACAAACCATAACATTATCAGACTCACAACAGGCATCATTAGCAATAACATTATCAGACTCACAACAAGCATCACAAACCATAACATTATCAGACTCACAGCAAGCATCACAAACCATAACATTATCAGACTCACAACAAGCATCACAAACCATAACATTATCAGACTCACAGCAAGCATCACAAACCATAACATTATCAGACTCATAACAAGCATCACTAGCAATAACATTATCAGACTCACAGCAAACATCACAAACCATAACATTATCAGACTCACAACAAGCATCACAAACCATAACATTATCAGACTCACAGCAAGCATCACAATCCATAACATTATCAGACTCACAGCAAGCATCACAAACCATAACATTATCAGACTCACAACAAGCATCACAAACCATAACATTATCAGACTCACAGCAAGCATCACTAGCAATAACATTATCAGACTCACAACAAGCTCACAATCCATAACATTATCAGACTCACAACAAGCTTCTCTAGCAATAACATTATCAGACTCACAGCAAGCTTCTCTAGCAATAACATTATCAGACTCACAACAAGCTTCTCTAGCAATAACATTATCAGACTCACAGCAAGCTTCTCTAGCAATAACATTATCAGACTCACAACAAGCTTCTCTAGCAATAACATTATCAGACTCACAACAAGCTTCTCTAGCAATAACATTATCAGACTCACAACAAGCTTCTCTAGCAATAACATTATCAGACTCACAACAAGCTTCTCTAGCAATAACATTATCAGACTCACAGCAAGCATCACAATCCATAACATTATCAGACTCACAACAAGCTTCTCTAGCAATAACATTATCAGACTCACAACAAGCATCACAATCCATAACATTATCAGACTCACAACAAGCTTCTCTAGCAATAACATTATCAGACTCACAACAACCATCACAATCCATAACATTATCAGACTCACAGCAAGCATCACAATCCATAACATTATCAGACTCACAACAAGCATCACAATTCATAACATTATCAGACTCACAGCAAGCATCACAAATCATAACATTATCAGACTCACAGCAAGCATCACAAACCATAACATTCACAGCAAGCATCACAAACCATAACATTCACAGCAAGCATCACAAACCATAACATTCACAGCAAGCATCACAAACCATAACATTCACAGCAAGCATCACAAACCATAACATTCACAGCAAGCATCACAAACCATAACATTCACAGCAAGCATCACAAACCATAACATTCACAGCAAGCATCACAAACCATAACATTCACAGCAAGCATCACAATCCATAGCATGCCGGTATCAAAGACTCTCCGCCCAAATAAGGATCTATTTCGCAGGACTTGCCGGTATCAAAGGCAATAAAATGGCAGACCAACTGGCAAACAAAGCAACAACCCTGGCTAACCTACAAATGGACAAAGCAGATGTTATAACAGCCACCCTTTGAAAATTACAGGGAGATGAACTAACAATTAGAATGCAGAACCTACCACCAAAGACTGTGCAAAAGAGGAATAACAGACGGCAGTAGCAGACATTCAGAACTTGGCGAAAATGATAGAGCTGTACTCATTGAATGTGTCACTAGCACTATCAGCCAGAACACTCTAGGAACAACTCTGAGGTTAAAGGCTGAGAACATATGGGAGAGTCATGAGTGCAAGGAGGCCCATCTCTAGGTCAGCAGCAGAGCATGACTGTTCTTCAAGTTCAAGTTCAAGATATTTTTCTTGTTTCCGTGCCACTTGGTCAGTCCACTGAGTCGTCTTCTCTTCTTGTTTCCCTTGAAGTTTCCAGCCATTACTGGGTTCTCCAGCTTCTGTCTTCTCACGACGTGTCCAAGAAATTTTGACTGTCTATTTTCTTATCATTTTAACTAATTTTCGATGTTCTGAAACTTCTCCGCTGACCTCTTCGCTTGTTTTTCTCTGTTTGCCCAGCGTGTTGCATCTTTCTCCAAGACCACATCTCTGTTGCGTGCACTTTCTTTATTACCTATTTTTTTTAGTTATTGACGTTTCACCAACCACACAGTTTTACTACAGTGACTTTGTGTATATTTATATATCTAGTTCTGTATATACTTATACCCGAAAACTATTCGTATGTTAGCTCAGTTTAGAACTGTAATTATCCTTTTCTGATTTTCATGAACATCATCAGTGAAATGTCTGAGTTAAGATACGGAAGATTTTCAAGATAAAATTGTAAAAAACATGAGCTAAGATAAGGATTTTCAAGGTAAAACTGCAAAAAACTTGAGCTAAGATAAGGATTTTCAAGATTAAACTGTAAAAGAAACGAGCTAAGATAAAGATCTTCAAGATTAAGCTATAAAAAATAAAAACGTCAGCTAAGATATGGGAAGATTTTCAAGATAAAACTGTAAAAAAAAACTTCAGCTAAAAAACGGGAAGATTTTCAAGATAAAACTGTAAAAAAAAACTTCAGCTAAAAAACGGGAAGATTTTCAAGATAAAACTGTAAAAAAAAACTTCAGCTAAAAAACGGGAAGATTTTCAAGATAAAACTGTAAAAAAAAACTTCAGCTAAAAAACGGGAAGATTTTCAAGATAAAACTGTAAAAAAAAACTTCAGCTAAAAAACGGGAAGATTTTCAAGATAAAACTGTAAAAAAAAACTTCAGCTAAAAAACGGGAAGATTTTCAAGATAAAACTGTAAAAAAAAACTTCAGCTAAAAAACGGGAAGATTTTCAAGATAAAACTGTAAAAAAAAACTTCAGCTAAAAAACGGGAAGATTTTCAAGATAAAACTGTAAAACAAACTGTGCATGTTTCTCTCATGTCAGAACTGCGAGGAGGATCACAGCAATATGGGCCAGCACATGATGGTCAACGTGCAACCATCCATCAAGTACATCGCTCGCTTCATTGCCTCAGTGCTGCATCACTACAAGTGGAAATCCTTCTGGCTGATCTCAGGCCTGTCAATCAAGTGGCGGCACGTGTCCGAGCAGCTTAAACTTAGTGCAAAAGCTTACAATATCAGGTATCTATCTGAATAATGTGGTGTGTCTGTGCGTCCGCCTACGTGCAAACTATTCGACGAATTATGGCCGTAAAACTGTGAACATATTTCTGTTTTTTCCCCCCTTTTTCAGTCATCGCGTGTGCTATTTTCTGAGCCTTCTTAGTGCTGTTGGTTTTATCAGTTTGTCCGCGCTTACATTTCCTGCTGCACGAAGAGTTTTCCAGTTTCTTGCCAAGAATTGTTGTCCATTATCTTTTCTCCAGCTTCAGCAAAAGAAAAGTTATAGCTAAGCCGGTTTAACCTGGTGTGTTTCTGTCTTATTACAGAAAGTGAAGTCAGTTTAACCTGGTGTGTTTCTGTCTTATTATAAGAAGTCAGTTTAACCTGGCGTGTTTCTGTCTTATTACAAGAAGTCAGTTTAACCTGATGTGTTTCTTTCTTATTACAAGAAGTCAGTTTAACCTGATGTGTTTCTTTCTTATTACAGAAATAGGTTTAGCCTTTCATGTTTCTTTCATGTTTCTTTCATGTTTACAAGAAGTAGGTTTAGCCTTCAGTGTTTCTATCAAAGTTTTATTACAAGAAGTAGGTTTAGTCTTTCATGTTTCTATCAAAGTTCTATTATAAGAAGCAGGTTTAGCCTTTTATGTTTCTGTCAAAGTTTTATTACAAGAAGTAGGTTTAGCCTTTTATGCTTCTGTCAAAGTTTTATTACAAGAAGTAGGTTTAGTCTTTTATGTTTCTATCAAAGCTTTATTACAAGAAGTAGGTTTAGCCTTTTATGTTTCTGTCAAAGTTTTATTACAAGAAGTAGGTTTAGCCTTTTATGTTTCTATCAAAGTTTTATTACAAGAAGTAGGTTTAGCCTTTTATGTTTCTGTCAAAGTTTTGTTACAAGAAGTAGGTTTAGCCTTTTATGTTTCTATCAAAGTTTTATTACAAGAAGTAGGTTTAGCCTTTTATGTTTCTATCAAAGTTTTATTACAAGAAGTAAGTTTAGTATTTTATGCTTCTATTAAAGTTTTATTACAAGAAGTAGGTTTAGTCTTTTATGCTTCTATTAAAGTTTTATTACAAGAAGTAGGTTTAGTCTTTTATGCTTCTATTAAAGTTTTATTACAAGAAGTAGGTTTAGTCTTTTATGCTTCTATTAAAGTTTTATTACAAGAAGTAGGTTTAGTCTTTTATGCTTCTATTAAAGTTTTATTACAAGAAGTAGGTTTAGTCTTTTATGCTTCTATTAAAGTTTTATTACAAGAAGTAGGTTTAGTCTTTTATGCTTCTATTAAAGTTTTATTACAAGAAGTAGGTTTAACCTTCAATGTTTCTGTCAAAGTTTTATTACAAGAAGTAAGTTTAACCTTCAACGTTTCTATCAAAGTTTTATTACAAAAAGTAGGTTTAACCTTCAATGTTTCTGTCAAAGTTGTATTACAAGATGTGTTTATTTGAAGCTAAATATTTGACTACAAACAAAAAAATATGTTAGCTGTCAGTTCATTTACCAAATATACACATACGTTTCTTGTCAGACTGGAGGAAGAGCCGTAGTAGTCAGTACGTAAGACAAAATATGAGATATCTTGAACTTTCACAGACGGCATTGTATTTTAAAGATGGCTGAGATAAGAATCATGAAGCCGTTTTTAGTTTGAAATGTTTTTGTCATTTATGTGTGTTTTTACAAAGAACAAGCAATCATACATATGTGTGTTGTGTGGAACAGTTATGTATGCGTGTTTTTCTGTAGACAAACAATCGTGTGCCCGTGTTTTGTTTTTTTTTTTGTAGAACAAATAATCGTGTGCGCGAGTGTTTTTTTTTGTAGAAAAAAAAATCATGTATGCGTGTTTTTCTGTAGAACAAACAATCATGTCAGATTCTTTTTCTGTAAAATAAACAGATGTGTTCACGTGTTTTTCTGTAGCACAAACAGGTGTGTTCACGTGTTTTTCTGTAGCACAAACAGGTGTGTTCACGTGTTTTTCTGTAGAACAAACAGGTGTGTTCACGTGTTTTTCTGTGGAACAAACAGGTGTGTTCACGTGTTTTTCTGTGGAACAAACAGATGTGTTCACGTGTTTTTCTGTGGAACAAACAGGTGTGTTCACGTGTTTTTCTGTAGAACAATCCCGTATGTACCGTCTCTCTCTCTCTCTCTCTCTCTCTCTCTCTCTCTCTCTGAACCTTAAGTGCCCAGGGCACATGTGGCTTCCGCAGGGGTTTTCCACAAATGCCTGTCCTTTGTCTCTTTTCTGCTCTTGCCCAGGTGAGACCTCTGTTGCTCAACATTCTTTCTGTTGTTCTTCTCCATGTCTCTTTTGGTCTACCCTTACTTTTGTTCCCCTGTGGTGTCCATCTTAGTGCTATTTTTGGTACCATCTGCTGAAGAGCAAACATTTCCTCTCTCTCTCTCTCTCTCTGTGTATGTGTGTGTGTTTTACTCAAGTAAATAAAACTTGTGATGGAAACTTGAGAGAATAAAGTATGTGTGTGCCGGGAGAGACTTCACTGTTATGTTACTTGTGATCTGACCTAATCAAGTTTTAAATGTCCTCCCTGTAATGTTGCATAGTAACTCATTTTAAGACAATAAATATGATCAGAAAGAATGTCCTCCTATAATATAACTTATTTTAAGACAATAAATATGATCAGAAAGAATGTCCTCCTATAATATAACTTATTTTAAGACAATAAATATGATCAGAAAGAATGTCCTCCTATAATATAACTTATTTTAAGACAATAAATATGATCAGAAAGAATGTCCTCCTATAATATAACTTATTTTAAGACAATAAATATGATCAGAAAGAATGTCCTCCTATAATATAACTTATTTTAAGACAATAAATATGATCAGAAAGAATGTCCTCCTATAATATAACTTATTTTAAGACAATAAATATGATTAGAAAGAATGTCCTCCTATAATATAACTTATTTTAAGACAATAAATATGATCAGAAAGAATGTCCTCCTATAATATAACTCATTTTAAGACAAAAAAATATGATCAGAGAGAATGTCCTCCTATAATATAACTCATTTTAAGACACAAAATATGATCAGAGAGTGTCCTCCTGTAATATAACTCATTTTAAAACAAAAAATATGATCAGAGAGAATGTCCTCCTGTAATATAACTCACTTTAAGAAAAAAAAAGTATAGTCAGAGAGAATGTCCTCCTGTAATATAACTCACTTTAAGAAAAAAAAAGTATAGCCAGAGAGAATGTCCTCCTGTAATGAAACTCACTTTAAGACAAAAAAATATGATCAGAGAGAATGTACTCCTGTAATGAAACTCACTTTAAGATAAAAAAATATGACCAGAGGGAATGTTCTCCTATAATATAACTCACTTGAGGAGAAAAAAAATCTGACCTGGAAGACATGTATCCAGACTATCTGGAATAAGAAAATTGTGTAAAACCATAAAATGTTTGTAACAGACAAATAACCAAAGATGAATTCTTAATAAACATATAATCAAAGATTAATGCTGTTACTAGAAGCAGTCTCCATGGTAATTTTAAATGTTTTCCCCAGAGAAGGTCTTAGTGCTGTGTTAGTTTTCTTTTATCAGCCGAGAAAATGATTTTTCCAAGAAATTTTGGTACATTTCAGTTTTATTTCAAAATTGGCTGCAAAGCAAACATCCTCCACAGATCTAACAATACAAGTCTTACCTCTTATCACTTTCAAACATCCTCCACAGATCTAACAATACAAGTCTTACCTCTTATCACTTTTAAACATCCTCCACAGACGTAACAATATAATTTTTACCTCTTATCTCTTTTAAACATCCTCCACAGACTTAACAATATACTTTTTACCTCTTATCCCCTCCGTCCTAGCTACGTCCAGCCAACCACATGAACCCCTTCTTATAATGTGTCTTTGATATTCGTTTAGTTAAAGATGACGTTGAGAAAGTATATATTACCATGTAACAAACAAACAAACAAACAAACAAACAAACAAACAAGCAAAGAAACAAATGGTGAAGTGAAATATTTACTGACATAAAGTTCACACAGTGTTTACAGTGGCTTGAATTTTTAAAAAAATTACTTCCGGTACTATGATCACGTGACTGAAAATTTTCTGGTCAGAGTTCCGACAAGAGTTTAAATAAAAATGAACATCATGCTTCATGTATGTATGAGACACTGCAACTCTTTGCTCTGTTTATGTATGAGACTTTGCAACTCTTTTCTCTGTTTATTTATGACAAACAGCAACTCTTTGCTCTGTTTATGTATGACAAACAGCAACTCTTTTCTCTGTTTATGTATGACAAACAGCAACTATTTGATCTCTTTATGTGTGAGACAAACTACAATTCTTTGCTCTATTTATGTATGAGACACACTGAAACTCTTTGACATATTTATTTATGAAACATACTGCAACTCTTTGCTTTATTTATGTATGAGGCATATAACATAACTCTTTGCTCTATTTATGTATTAGACACACTGCAACTCTTTGCTCTGTTTACGCATGAGACACACTGCAACGCCGTGCTCTGTTTATGTATGAAACACAGAAACTCTTTCCTGTGTTTATGTATGACAAACTGCAACTCTTTGCTTTGTTTATGTATGTGACACTGCAAGTCTTTGCTTTGTTTATGTATTAAACACACTGAAACTCTTTTCTCTATTTATGTATGAGACACACAGAAACTCTTTGCTCTGTTTATATATGACACACTGAAATTCTTTTCTCGGTTTATATGTGAGACACACTGCAACTCTTTGCTCTGTTTATGTGTGTGACACACTGAAATTATTTGATCTATTTATGTATGAGACACACTCCAACATTTTGCTCTGTTTATGTATGTGACATTGCAACTCTTTGCTCTGTTTATGTATGTGACACACTGAAACTCTTTGATCTATTTATGTATGAGACACACTTCAAACTTTGCTCTGTTTATGTATGAGACACACAGAAACTCTTTCCTCTATTTATGTATGAGACCCACTCAAACTCCTTTCTCTATTTATGTATGACAGACTGCAACTTTTTTCTCTGTTTATGTATGTGACACTGCAACTCTTTGCTCTGTTTATTTATGAGACACTGCAACTCTTTGCTCTGTTTATGTTTGTGGCACTGCAAAGCTTTGCTCTATGAGACACTGCATTTCTTTGCTCTGTTTATTTATGAGACACTGCAACTCTTTGCTCTGTTTATGTTTGTGGCACTGCAAAACTTTGCTCTATAAGACACTGCAACTCTTTGCTCTGTTTATGTTTGTGGCACTGCAAAGCTTTGCTGTATAAGACACTGCAACTCTTTGTTCTGTTTATGTATGAGACATGCAACTCTTTGCCCGGGAAATTTCTTGAATTAAAAATGCACCCTCGAAAGACTAAAAAGACTGGAAGTTACTTCAAGCATTGCAAGAAGCCATTTTTGCAAGACACTTCAGAGATTATCTACACAGCTTGTGGCAGATATCAGGTTTACTCTGGGCATTGTCCTGCCTCTAGAGATGTCAGGTTTACTCTGGGCATTGTCCTGCCTCTAGAGATGTCAGGTTTACTCTGGGCATTGTCCTGCCTCCAGAGATGTCAGGTTTACTCTGGGCATTGTCCTGCCTCTAGAGATGTCAGGTTTACTCTGGGCATTGTCCTGCCTCTAGAGATGTCAGGTTTACTCTTAGCATTGTCCTGCCTCTAGAGATGTCAGGTTTACTCTGGGCATTGTCCTGCCTCTAGAGATGTCAGGTTTACTCTGGGCATTGTCCTGCCTCTAGAGATGTCAGGTTTACTCTTGGCATTGTCCTGCCTCTAGAGATGTCAGGTTTACTCTGGGCATTGTCCTGCCTTTAGAAGTGTCAGGTTTACTCTGGACATTGTCCTACCTCTAGAGATGTCAGGTTTACTCTTGGCATTGTCCTGCCTATAGATATGTCAGGTTTACTCTTGACATTGTCCTGCCTCTAGAGATGTCAGGTTTACTCTTGACATTGTCCTGCCTCTAGAGATGTCAGGTTTACTCTGGACACTGTTTTGCCTCTAGAGATGTCAGGTTTACTCTTGACATTGTCCTGCCTCTAGAGATGTCAGGTTTACTCTTGGCATTGTCCTGCCTCTAGAGATGTCAGGTTTACTCTGGGCATTGTCTTACCTCTAGAGATGTCAGGTTTACTCTAGGCATTGTCTTACCTCTAGAGATGTCAGGTTTACTCTGGGCATTGTCTTACCTCTAGAGACGTCAGGTTTACTCTGGGCATTGTCTTGCCTCTAGAGATGTCAGGTTTACTCTGGGCATTGTCTTACCTCTAGAGATGTCAGGTTTACTCTTGACATTGTCCTGCCTCTAGAGATGTCAGGTTTACTCTGGGCATTGTCCTGCCTCTAGAGATGTCAGGTTTACTCTGGGCATTGTCTTACCTCTAGAGATGTCAGGTTTACTCTAGGCATTGTCTTACCTCTAGAGATGTCAGGTTTACTCTGGGCATTGTCTTACCTCTAGAGACGTCAGGTTTACTCTGGGCATTGTCTTGCCTCTAGAGATGTCAGGTTTACTCTGGGCATTGTCTTACCTCTAGAGATGTCTCTGAGACTGAACTAAAAGCAGAAAACGTAAGCTGAGAAATAAACTGAAAGAAATGCAGTTCATGATTGTATTGAACACAAACTGACGAATTCTAAAAATGTGGGAGTGTGTGTAAAGATATTATGTTGTTACAGACTTTTATGAAGTCCGGTCTGTTTGTGTTTGTATATGCGTGCATCCTGTGTGTATTATGCGTGTACTATGTGTGTTCATACGTGTATCATGTGTTATCATGCGTGTATCATGCGTGAGGATAGAGGCGCACAGTTATTTCACATTCTCCGTTTCTTTCTTCACATCGTCAGCATAAACGGTGAGACAGAGAATGAGGCTAACGACATCTTTTCCAATTACCTGATCACAAGTCACCCTTACAGGAGTGTCCTGCAAGACACAAAACATCAGACCAGAGGTGAGCAGATGTATTGTTGGTGTCATCAGAGGTGAGCAGATATGTTGTTGGTGCCATCAGAGGTAAGCAGATATGTGTTGCTGGTGTCATCAGAGGTGAGCAGATATGTGTTGTTGGTGCCATCAGAGGTGAGCAGATATGTGTTGTTGCTGCCATCAGAGGTGAGCATATGTGTTGTTGGTGCTATCAGAGGTAAGCAGATATGTGTTGTTGGTGTCATCAGAGGTGAGCAGATATGTGTTGTTGGTGCTATCAGAGGTGAGCAGTAGTGTTGTTGGTGCTATCAGAGGTGAGCAGTAGTGTTGTTGGTGCTATCAGAGGTGAGCAGTAGTGTTGTTGGTGCTATCAGAGGTGAGCAGTAGTGTTGCTGGTGCTATCAGAGGTGAGCATATGTGTTGTTGGTGCTATCAGAGGTGAGCAGATATGTGTTGTTGGTGTCATCAGAGGTGAGCATATGTGTTGTTGGTGTCATCAGAGGTGAGCATATGTGTTGTTGGTGCTATCAGAGGTGAGCATATGTGTTGTTGGTGCTATCAGAGGTGAGCATATGTGTTGCTGGTGCTATCAAAGGTGAGCATATGTGTTGTTGGTGCTATCAGAGGTGAGCAGATATGTGTTGTTGGTGCCATCAGAGGTGAGCATATGTGTTGCTGGTGCCATCAGAGGTAAGCAGATATGTGTTGTTGGTGCTATCAGAGGTGAGCATATGTGTTGCTGGTGCTATCAAAGGTGAGCATATGTGTTGTTGGTGCTATCAGAGGTAAGCAGATATGTGTTGCTGGTGCTATCAAAGGTGAGCATATGTGTTGTTGGTGCTATCAGAGGTAAGCAGATATGTGTTGCTGGTGCTATCAAAGGTGAGCATATGTGTTGTTGGTGCTATCAGAGGTAAGCAGATATGTGTTGCTGGTGCTATCAAAGGTGAGCATATGTGTTGTTGGTGCTATCAGAGGTAAGCAGATATGTGTTGTTGGTGCTATCAGAGGTGAACAGATATGTGTTGTTGGTGCTATCAGAGGTGAGCATATGTGTTGCTGGTGCTATCAAAGGTGAGCATATGTGTTGTTGGTGCTATCAGAGGTGAGCATATGTGTTGTTGGTGCTATCAGAGGTGAGCAGATATGTGTTGTTGGTGCTATCAAAGGTGAGCATATGTGTTGTTGGTGCTATCAGAGGTGAGCATATGTGTTGTTGGTGCTATCAGAGGTGAGCAGATATGTGTTGCTGGTGCTATCAAAGGTGAGCATATGTGTTGTTGGTGCTATCAGAGGTGAGCAGTAGTGTTGCTGGTGCTATCAGAGGTGAGCATATGTGTTGTTGGTGCTATCAGAGGTAAGCAGATATGTGTTGTTGGTGCTATCAGAGGTGAGCAGATATGTGTTGTTGGTGTCATCAGAGGTGAGCAGATATGTGTTGCTGGTGTCATCAGAGGTAAGCAGATATGTGTTGTTGGTGTCATCAGAGGTAAGCAGATATGTGTTGTTGGTGTCATCAGAGGTGAGTGAATGTTGTGTGTGTCTGTGTGTACTGTCATGGGTGAATGAATCTTTGAGGCTTTGAAGTGAGACATACTCCAAAAAATGTTGGAAAACATTGTTTTAGACTGTCCCTTATAAAATGAACAAATAATGAGTGAAGAGTAATATAGAGGAAACAAAGTGTGTACATACACGAATAAGGTAAAACAAAATCGCTTTTTTAAATTGAGCCAAAATAAAACAAAAACTGAGAAGTGACATGCTGGTACAAACGACCTGCTAACACTTTGGTCAATGAACAATGTTTACCTGTAGCTTAGAAAGTTGGCACCTGGTCCCACTTTTTTGTGTGTTCTTTCTTGTTCTCCAGTCTACGTGTACCTGGGAGTGTATGAGTCCATGCTGATGTTTCTGAGAGAGCTAAGGGAACAAGGACTTACAGATTCTGGAGAGTATGCTGTTGTTGCTGCGGATGACAGCATGGAGAACCACTCACAACCAACGTTTTATTTGAGTGAGCATAGTTTATCTAGTCATCGCTAGCAATGTTATGTCTAGTTTGTTGCTCCGTCGCTAGACATGGTCTGTCTAGTTTGTTGCTTCAGTGCTGTCTTAGTGATTGCCTCTCTTTGCACGAGCTGTCTTTCTCTAACAACTACTAGTTGTCTTTCTCTAACAAGCACTAGTTGTCTTTCTCTAACAAACAGTAGCTGTCTTTCTCTAACAACTACTAGTTGTCTTTCTCTACGAGTTGTCTTTCTCTAACAAATACTGTCTTTCTCTAACAAACACGAGTTGTCTTTCTCTAACAAATACTGTCTTTCTCTAACAAACACTAGCTGTCTTTCTTTAACAAACAGAAGTTATCTTTCTTAAACAGCCTTTTCAGAGAGAAAAGAAAGCACGGACACTTTGTCAGAAGGAAATAAAACAGAGAAGCTGCTGGCCTTCAAGAACACCCTGATTGTGAAGCCTCAGAAAGTGGACATCAACAGAAAGGATTTCGAGGACGCGGTCTTCAACAAAAACGTGATGCCGCCCATCAACTTGAAACGACTGCCATCAGCTGAGACAAAAAGAGTAAGTTTTCATCATAATTTCCTTCTCAACACTGCAATTTCCCCGTGAAAATTTTAACTTGTATGTACAAGGAATCTTTCCGCCCTAAGTATAAGGAATCTTTCTGTCCTAAGTATAAGGAATCTTTCCGCCCTAAGTATAAGGAATCTTTCCGCCCTAAATATAATGAATCTTTCCGCCCTAAGTATAAGGAATCTTTCCGTCCTAAGTATAAGGAATCTTTCCGCCCTAAGTATAAGGAATCTTTCCGTCCTAACTATAAGGAATCTTTCCGTCCTAAGTATAAGGAATCTTTCCGTCCTAAGTATAAGGAATCTTTCCGTCCTAAGTATAAGGAATCTTTCCGTCCTAACTATAAGGAATCTTTCCGTCCTAAATATAATGAATCTTTCCGTCCTAAGTATAAGGAATCTTTCCGTCCTAAGTATAAGGAATCTTTCCGCCCTAAGTATAAGGAATCTTTCCGCCCTAAGTATAAGGAATCTTTCCGCCCTAAGTATAAGGAATCTTTCCGTCCTAAGTATAAGGAATCTTTCCGCCCTAAGTATAAGGAATCTTTCCGCCCTAAGTATAAGGAATCTTTCCGTCCTAACTATAAGGAATCTTTCCGTCCTAAGTATAAGGAATCTTTCCGTCCTAAGTATAAGGAATCTTTCCGTCCTAAGTATAAGGAATCTTTCCGTCCTAAGTATAAGGAATCTTTCCGTCCTAAGTATAAGGAATCTTTCCGTCCTAAGTATAAGGAATCTTTGCGTCTAAGTTATAATGAATCTTTCCGTCCTAAAAAAATATCTACAGGAAATAGATTTTATCTATTTGTGAAATCTGCAGCATCTGTTTTGTTCTATAATTTTCTATCTTGCCTAGTTTTTCCGTTTTACCAATTTTTGATTTGCTCAATGGTCAGTTGCGGTATAAAATCATATTTGCGAAATAATGCCTAATATCTTTGCATGTGGATCTTCTGTCTTCCAGTATGGCTTTCGTTTCTTTCTCACAGATACATCAACATCATTCGATCTTTTATCTGTGCTTTTCAGTGCACATGAATGTAGACTTGATGTTTCAGATTTGGTCAAATCTACTTACAGTATAAGTTACAAATATTCCATATTAAATGCTCCAGTAGTCTTTACTGAACAGATTTCATGTGATATTAATAAATTTAGCACTGAGGTTGTCGTTAGCTTGGTAAGTAGGAAGTAGTACACACAGCTAAGTTAGCACTGAGGTTGTTGTTAGCTGGGTAAGTACAAAGTAGTACACATAGCTAAGTTAGCACTGAGGTTGTCGTTAGCTTGGTAAGTAGAAAGTAGTACACACAGCTAAGTTAGCACTGAGGTTGTCGTTAGCTTAGTTAGTAGAGAGTAGTACACATAGCTAAGTTAGCACTGAGGTTGTCGTTAGCT
This sequence comes from Achatina immaculata, assembly GCA_009760885.1. Taxonomy (NCBI): domain Eukaryota; kingdom Metazoa; phylum Mollusca; class Gastropoda; order Stylommatophora; family Achatinidae; genus Lissachatina; species Lissachatina immaculata. Next base: position 62,339,311 of record CM019719.1, on the reverse strand, counting down.
TAGTTAGTAGAGAGTAGTACACATAGCTAAGTTAGCACTGAGGTTGTCGTTAGCTTAGTTAGTAGAAATTAGTACACATAGCTAAGTTAGCACTGAGGTTGTCGTTAGCTTAGTTAGTAGAAAGTAGTACACATAGCTAAGTTAGCACTGAGGTTGTCGTTAGCTTAGTAAGTAGAAAGTAGTACACACAGCTAAGTTAGCACTGAGGTTGTCGTTAGCTTGGTAAGTAGAAAGTAGTACACACAGCTAAGTTAGCACTGAGGTTGTCGTTAGCTTGGTAAGTAGAAAGTAGTACACATTGCTAAGTTAGCACTGAGGTTGCCGTTAGCTTGGTATGTAGAAAGTAGTACACATAGCTAAGTTAGCACTGAGGTTGTCGTTAGCTTGGTAAGTAGAAAGTAGTACACATAGCTAAGTTAGCAATGAGGTTGTCGTTAACTTTGTAAATTTAGAACAGTACACATAGCTAAGTTAGCACTGAGGTTGTCGTTAACTTGGTAAATTTAGAGTACACACAGCTAAGTTAGCACTGAGGTTGTCGTTAATTTGGTAAGTAGAGAACAGTACACATAGCAAAATTAACACTGAGTTGTCGTTAATTTTGTAAATTTAGAACAGTACACATAGCAAAGTTAGCACCGAGGTTGTAGTTAACTTGGTAAGTAAAGAACAATACACATAGCAAAGTTAGCACCGAGGTTGTAGTTAACTTGGTAAGTAAAGAACAATACACATAGCAAAGTTAGCACCGAGGTTGTAGTTAACTTGGTAAGTAAAGAACAATACACATAGCAAAGTTAGCACCGAGGTTGTAGTTAACTTGGTAAGTAAAGAACAATACACATAGCAAAGTTAGCACCGAGGTTGTAGTTAACTTGGTAAGTAAAGAACAATACACATAGCAAAGTTAGCACTGAGGTTGTCGCTAACTTGGTAAATTTAGAACAGTACACATAGCTAAGTTAGCACCGAGGTTGTAGTTAACTTGGTAAATTTAGAACAGTACACATAGTTAGGTTAGCACTGAAGTTGTCGTTAATTTGGTAAGTAGAGAACAGTACGCAGAACTAAGTCTAAAATATTTATCCGAGATTTAAAAAAAACACATTTCTGTAAATGTAAGGAAATATCTGTAAACGTTTCATCTCTTATCTATAAGCTGTGTAAATCATTGTCTGCTCATGTTTGTGTATGTTTCATATTCAGCCGGACATCCCAAACCAGGCATATCATTTGTATGACGCCACCATGTTCTACGGGCGGGCTGTTATGGCTCTGATGGCTGTTCCTGGAGCTGACCCTGAGAATGCTTCTCAAATAATTAACTACATTCGCTGCAGATACCATGACAGTAAGTGCTGTGTTGTCATGTGTTTGGATAGTAGAACCTCAGAGACAATACCATTACAGATAACATGACAGTAAGTGCTGTGTTGTCATGTGTTTGAATGGTAAAATCTCAGTTGTATTTTGAGGTATCTAATATAATCAATAACTGCGCCATGCTTGTCACAGTAAGACACGGTTTTTTTTTGTCCACGCTCATTACAATAAGACACTTTTTTGGTCCATGTTTGTCACAGTAAGGCACGGTTTTTTTGTCTACCTCATTACAATAAGACACTTTTTTTGATCCATGCATGTTACAAAAAGACACGTTTTTTTGTCTACGCTCATTACAATAAGACACTTGTTTTGGTCCATGTTTGTCACAGTAAGACACGTTTTTTTTTGTCTACGCTCATTACAATAAGACACTTTTTTTGGTCCATGTTTGTCACAGTAAGAGACGGTTTTTTTGTCTACGCTCATTACAATAAAACACTTTTTTGGGTCCATGTTTGTCACAGTAAGACATGGTTTTTTTGTCTACCTCATTTCAATAAGACACTTTTTTTATCCATGCATGTTACAAAAAGACACGTTTTTTTTGTTCAGGCTCATTACAATAAGACACTTTTTTGGTCCATGCTTGTTACAAGAGGACACGGTTTTTTGTCCACCCTCGTTACAGGAAGATAGGTTTTTGTCCATGCTCGTTAGAATAAGACACTCTTTTTGGTCTATACATCTATGGGCACAAACACCATATCCCTATGTGCCTCTAAGGCATGACAAGATTACCTTTACCTTTTTTATGTTACAAGAAGACACGGTTTTTGATCCATTCTTTTTTTAACAAGATGACACTTTTTTTGGTCCATGCTTGTTATAAGAAGACACTTTTTTGTTTACAAATCTGGTTATGAAACTTACCAACATATTATGCTCGTCCTCATAAGTCTCTTCACTCTTTCATCTTATATTTCTTTGACCTTACCTTCACTTCACTCTTTCATCTTATATTTCTTTGACCTTACCTTCACTTCACTCTTTCATCTTATATTTCTTTGACCTTACCTTCACTTCACTCTTTCATCTTATATTTCTTTGACCTTACCTTCACTTCACTCTTTCATCTTATATTTCTTTGACCTTACCTTCACTTCACTCTTTCATCTTATATTTCTTTGACCTTATTTTCACTTCACTCTTTCATCTTATATTTCTTTGACCTTACCTTCAATACATTTTTTCATCTTATATTTCTTTGACCTTATCTTCACTTCACTCTTTCATCTTATATTTCTTTGACTTTACCTTCATTGCACTTCAGCTCAAGATCCCTTCACTTTTTGCGTGTACATAACTTCCCCTGATAGCTGTGTACATAACCTCCCCTGATAGCTGTGTACATAACATCCCCTGATAGCTGTGTACATAACCTCCCCTGATAGCTGTGTACATAACCTCCCCTGATAGCTGTGTACATAACATCCCCTGATAGCTGTGTACATAACCTCCCCTGATAGCTGTGTACATAACATCCCCTGATAGCTGTGTACATAACCTCCCCTGATAGCTGTGTACATAACCTCCCCTGATTGGGGTGTACATAACCTCCCCCTGTACACGTAAGATACCAGGCATCGTTCGCTTCCAGGTGGACCAGGACAAAGACACTTGATAGGCCATTATTAACATCTTAAGACTTGTCGCGGATTACCAGGATTTTAACAATACATAACAAAATTAGGTCATTTTCATCCTCCCCTCCCCCAACATGATTTTGAGGAATGAATTCGAACTCTCTAAGAAAATGTTGACAGGTCCACGTAAAGTAGTACTGGGCTGGCATGACGGGTTGTAGGTAGAGTGTTGTCCAACGTTATATAGGTAGGGTGTTGTCCAACGTTATATAGGTAGAGTGTTGTCCAACGTTATATAGGTAGAGTGTTGTCCAACGTTATATAGGTAGAGTGTTGTCCAACGTTATATAGGTAGAGTGTTGTCCAACGTTATATAGGTAGGGTGTTGTCCAACGTTATATAGGTAGAGTGTTGTCCAACGTTATATAGGTAGGGTGTTGTCCAACGTTATATAGGTAGAGTGTTGTCCAACGTTATATAGGTAGAGTGTTGTCCAACGTTATATAGGTAGAGTGTTGTCCAACGTTATATAGGTAGAGTGTTGTCCAACGTTATATAGGTAGAGTGTGTCCAACGTTATATAGGTAGAGTGTTGTCCAACGTTATATAGGTAGAGTGTTGTCCAACGTTATATAGGTAGAGTGTTGTCCAACGTTATATAGGTAGGGTGTTGTCCAACGTTATGTAGGTAGGACTTATTAGTAGAATTTGTAGATTTAGTTATACACTGTTATATAGATAGGGCTTATTAGTAGAATTTGTAGATTTAGTTATACACTGTTATATAGATAGGGCATATTAGTAGAAGTTGTAGATTTAGTTATACACTGTTATATAGATAGGGCTTATTAGTAGAAGTTGTAGATTTAGTTATACACTGTTATATAGATAGGGCTTATTAGTAGAAGTTGTAGATTTAGTTATACACTGTTATATAGATAGGGCTTATTAGTAGAAGTTGTAGATTTAGTTATACACTGTTATATAGATAGGGCTTATTAGTAGAATGTGTAGATTTAGTTATACACTGTTATATAGGTAGGGCTTATTGGTAGAATGTGTAGATTTAGTTATACATTGTTATATAGGTAGGGCTTATTGGTAGAATGTGTAGATTTAGTTATACATTGTTATATAGGTAGGGCTTATTGGTAGAATGTGTAGATTTAGTTATACACTGTTATATAGATAGGGCTTATGAGTAGAATTTGTAGATTTAGTTATACACTGTTATATAGATAGGGCTTATTGGTAGAATTTGTAGATTTAGTTATACACTGTTATATAGATAGGGCTTATGAGTAGAATTTGTAGATTTAGTTATACACTGTTATATAGATAGGGCTTATTGGTAGAATTTGTAGATTTAGTTATACACTGTTATATAGATAGGGCTTATTGGTAGAATTTGTAGATTTAGTTATACACTGTTATATAGATAGGGCTTATTGGTAGAATTTGTAGATTTAGTTATACACTGTTATGTAGGTAGGGCTTATTGGTAGAATTTGTAGATTTAATTAAACACTGTTATATAAGTAGGGCTTATTGGTAGATAATATATATATATATATATATATATATATATATATATATATATTCAATCTAAGATTAATAATAGAGAAATACAGAGAGTTTAATGTGAATCTATATTTAGCCTTTCTAGACTACTCAAAGGCATTTGATTGTGTACAACACCAGAAACTTTGGGAAATAATGGAAAAAATGGGATTTCCAACACATTTGATACAATTAACATCACTGCTGTATCTGGACCAACAAGCAGCAGTAAGAATAAATGGTGAAACAACAACTTGGTTTGACATAAAACAAGGGGTCCGTCAGGGGTGCATATTGTCACCCTACTTATTTAACTTGTATACTGAAAATATAATGAGGAATGTTAGAGTAGATGTAGACAAAGAATATTACGATGCCATAACAATTGGAGGTTATGAAATACCAGAGATTAGATATGCTGATGATACAGTGTTACTGTCCACAACACAATAAGGAATGGAAAAACTAATTATGTCAGTCCGTAATAACACCGAAGAGCAGAACCTCTACCTTAATGCAAAGAAAACTAAATTGATGACAACTGACAAAACAAACAAGGCAGCTGAAATATATATCAATGAGGAAAAATTGGAAGAAGTGGAGAGTTTTGAATATCTTGGGTCACTGCTAACTAATAATGGAGATACAATGAGGGAAATTAAAAGGAGAACATCTATTGCTCTTCAGAAAGTAAAACAAATAAAGAATCTGTGGAGAGGAGCAGACAGAACTACAAAAATAAGATTTTTAAGGGCATGCATCTTTCCCATCGCAACATATCCCTGTGAGACCTGGACACTTAACAAAACAGCTGAGACACACATAAATGCCTTTGAATGTAAATGCTACAGAAGAGTTCTCCAAATATCGTGGACACAAAAAAGAACAAATATATCTATACTACAAGAGCTTAATATTGAAGAAGGCTGGCTAGTAAAGAGGATTAAAGAGAGAAAACTGAAATATTTTGGACACATTAAACGTCATGATAATTTAGAGAAGACTGTATTGGAAGAATCATAATGGGAAAAAGAAAAAGAGGAAGACTAAAACGAAGATGGCTGCAAGAAATCGTTGACGATCTGCAAATGGATGCATCAGAAGCAGGCTATCTTGCTCACAACCGAGAGGCCTACAGGAGTGCTGTTTGGGAGGCAAAGTTCTGCAAGGGACATGCAAATGAATGAATGAATGAATGATGTTCTAAGTGTACCACTCTGTGGAAGTTAATGCTGGAAAATCACCAAAACCATAGAAAACAAATTGAATTCTTTCCAGACTAAATGTTTACGAAGAATTAAAAAATTACTTTGGCCAAACACCGTAAGAAATAACATCTTGTTGGCAGAAATGCAGATGAAGCCATTGACAGCAATTATTGAGGAAAGACGCTGGCGATGGCTGGGACATGTGCTCCGAATGACTGACAACTCACTACCAAAAATAGCACTAAGATGGACACCACAGGGGAACAGAAGTAAGGGAAGACCAATAGAGACATGAAGAAGAACAACAGAAAGGATGTTGAGCAATAGAGGGCTCACCTGGGCAAGAACAGAAAAAAAGGCAAGACAGGCATTTGTGGAAAACCCTTGCGGAAGCCCCATGTGCCCTGGGCACTTAAGGTTCAGAGAGAGAGAGAGAGAGAGAGAGAGAGAGAGAGAGAGAGAAAGAGAGAGATATGTTATACCAGATTCATACTAACATATATGGTTCTAATATCTGTTATACCAGATCCATACTAACATATATGATTCTAATGTCTGTTATAATAGATCCCAACTAATATATCATCATCATTAGGTGCCGTGCCGACTGGCGTTGGCTATTATGCTTCTCCTGAGTACACGCTTCTCCTCTTCTCATTGCATGTCCTATGAAAGTACATTGTCTCTCTCTTATCTTTTTGACAAGGTTTTTTTGTCTCTCCAGCTCTTCTCATACATTCTTCATTAGTTATTTTTGCTGTCCAGGGGATTCGCAACATTCTTCTAATAAACCACATTTCTGCTGCTTCCAATGATTTTTGTGCAGATTTGCCTATTGTCCATGATTCACTTCCATATAACAAGATAGGTTCAATATAGCATTTTAGGACTCGTTTTCTAACATTCATTGATAAGGATGTGTTGCATAATATGTTTCTCATTCTCTGAAATGCAGTCTTTCCTTGGCCTATTCTGTTCCTAATTTCTGTTCTGCATTTCACATCTGAAGTTATTACTGCTCCAAGGTATTTGAATTTCTGCACCTGATTTAGAATAGTTCCATTTAATTTTATACTGCATGCTGGTGGATTCTGTTTCTTAGATATAACCATAGTCTCTGTCTTTTTGATGTTTAAAGAAAGGCCTTTCTGTTCACTTTCTTTGGCGACTTTATCCAAGAGATTTTGCAGATCTTGTTGGTTCTCAGCTATCAGTACTGTGTCGTCAGCATACCGAAGGTTGTTAATATTGTATCCTCCAATTTTTATGCCTGGGTCTGTGATGATCGTTCTTAGAATATTCTAGCTATACAGAGAAAAAAGGTCTGGAGATAGTACACATCCTTGTCACATCCCTTGTTTTATAGGTTGATATTTTCCAATTCTATTTTCAACTCGAACTCCTGCTTATTGCTGCCAGTATAGATGTTTTACAATCCTCAAGTCTTTGCCGTCTATATTGATGTCTTCAAGCATTTTAATAATTTCATTATGTTTCACCTTGTCAAATGCCATGGTGTAATCAATGAAGCATAAGTAGAGATATTTCTGTACTTCTAAAGCTCTTTCTGTTAGTGTTCGTAAAGCATAAATGGCATTGTGTGTTCCCTTTCCTTCAACAAATCCAAACTGTTCATCTGCTATTTCCATTTTTATCTTTTCCCTTGTACTTCTCATAATAATTCTCAAAAGTAGCTTTGTTGTGTGACATGAGAGGCTGATAGTCTGGTGGTCATCACATCCCTTTACACCTGATATCTTTGGTAGTGCTATAAACGTCGATTTAAGCAAGGCATTGGGCATTTAACCACTGTTGTAAATGTCATTCAGTAACTTGGTTATTATTTTTAATTCCTATTTCCTCTAGCGCCTCTATTTCTTTTATATTATCAGGCCCAGTCGCTTTTCCTTTCTTCGTGTGCTTGATGGCATCTATGATTTCATCTTCAAATAGTGGTGGTCCATCACAGTTTTCAGTATCTGGTGTTAATTCTGGTCTTTCTCCTCCATATAGCTCACCGATGTACTCTGTCCACCTGTCCACAATGTCTTCTTTTCCTATTAACATTTTACCTTCGTTTGATTTCAGGCATCCTGTGGTATATTTTGTCTTCCTGCCTGTGAGTTCATTAATTCGTTTGTGCATGTTTCTGCTGTCTTTATTATGGGAGACCTCTATTTGTCTGTACTATTCATTTAACCACACTTACTTTGCTTCTCTGCATTTGCGTCTTATTTCTTTATTTATCTTGCTATATTTTTCCTCGTTATTTTTACTCCTCCTCTTCTTGTCCATCAGTCCTAAGATGTCGTCTGTCATCCATTTATTTTTAGGGGCTTCTTTTTTGGTGGTATTATCTCCTTAACAGTTTTGTGGATAGAATCTCTTAACATTGCCCATTGTTCATCTATACTATTTATCTTTGCTATTGCATTGTATCTATTTGTTATAATAACTTTGTATTGTTCTCGCAGTTCTTGGTCATTTTAAGGAGTTGTGTATTCAGTTTGATGTTTCTCACTTTTCTGCCTGCTTTCTTTAGCTTTACTCTAATTTTTCCACAGAGTGGGTCATGGTCACTATTGCAGTCAGCTCCTGGTATAGTTTTTGTTGTCAGTAATGCATTCCAGAATAGTTAGTTGATTAATACGTAGTCTATCTGGTTAAAAGTCTTTTTGTCTGGGCTGCACCACGTTGCCAGTCTTCGAGGATGTTATTTAAACCAGGTGTTTCCTACAACCATGCTGTGTATTCTTGTCCATTCACTTAATTTACAACCTCTGTCATTCCTCTCCCCCCGTCCATAGTCACCAACGATGTCTGAAGTTCTTCCTTTACCAACTTTGGCATTACAATCTCCCATGACTATAGTAACTCATATGACTTTGTGTGGTTCAGGGCTGTCTCTATGTCATTACAAAATACTATATATATTGTTCTAATATCTGTTATACTAAATCCGTACTAACGTGTGTGGTTATAATGTCTGTTATACTAGATCCGTACTAACATGTGTGGTTATAATGTCTGTTATACTAGATCCGTACTAACGTAAGTGGTTATATTCATTCATTCCTTTGCATGTCCCTTGCGGAACTTTGCCTCCCAAACAGCACTCCTGTAGGCCTCTCGGTTGTGAGCAAGATGGCCTGCTGCTGCTGCATCCATTTCCAGATCATCAACGATGTCTTGCAGCCATCTTCGTTTCGGTCTTCCTCTTTTTCTTTTTCCCATTATGTATCCTTCCAATACGGTCTTCTCTAAATTATCATGACGTTTAATGTGTCCAAAATATTTCAGTTTTCTCTCTTTAATCCTCTTTACTAGCCAGCCTTCTTCAATATTAAGCTCTTGTAGTATAGATATATTTGTTCTTTTTTGTGTCCACGATATTTGGAGAACTCTTCTATAGCATTTACATTCAAAGGCATTTATGTGCTTCTCAGCTGTTTTGTTAAGTGTCCAGGTCTCACAGGCATATGTTGCGATGGGAAAGATGCATGCCCTTAAAAATCTTATTTTTGTGGTTCTGTCTGCTCCTCTCCACAGATTCTTTATTTGTTTTACTTTCTGAAGAGCAATAGATGTCCTCCTTTTAATTTCCCTCATTGTATCTTCATTATTAGTTAGGAGTGATCCAAGATATTCAAAACTCTCCACTTCTTCCAGTTTTTCCTCATTGATACATATTTCTGTTGCCTTGTTTGTTTTGTCAGTTGTCATCACTTTAGTTTTCTTTGCATTAAGATAGAGGTTCTGCTCTTCGCTGTTCTTGCGGACTGACATAATTAGTTTTTCCATTCCTTCTTGTGTTGTGGACAGCAATACTGTGTCATCAGCATATCTAATCTCTGGTATTTCATAACCTCCAACTGTTATGGCATCGTAATATTCTTTGTCTACATCTTCTCTAACATTCCTCATTATATTTTCAGTATACAAGTTAAATAAGTAGGGTGACAATATGCACCCCTGACGGACCCCTTGTTTTATGTCAAACCAAGTTGTTGTTTCACCATTTATTCTTACTGCTGCTTGTTGGTCTGAATACAGCAGTGATGTTAATTGTATCAAATGTGTTGGAAATCCCATTTTTTCCATTATTTCCCAAAGTTTCTGGTGTTGTACACAATCAAATGCCTTTGAGTAGTCTATAAAGGATAAATATAGATTCACATTAAACTCCCTCCTTACCTCCGTCAGTCTACGGGACACCCTTGGGCAAGGTGGAGTACCCGTATAGCCCCCCGATCAGGGTGACGTGAAGCCATGGGAGCAGGTGGTGGATGGAATGGGAGAGCAGCTGACAGATAATGTTGGTTATGGTCACCATTCTATGATGGTAGGCAGATGATCTCAATGTAGGGACAATGGCTACGATCACTGACTAGTACAGTCACTGCCCGGAAGGAAAGCAATGGTAAACTACCTTCTGGAAACATACCAAGAAACCCAAGCAGCAATCATGGAAAGTCAAATAGGAAAAAGATCTGGTGGTGAGTCCCCCAGGCCAGATAGATCTAATTTTAACACTGGGGAAGAGTGTGAGGCAGAGGTCGGTACTAGTAACTGTGATGACGGACAAAATCCTGACGGTGTTACCAAGGAAAACCCCTGTATCAAACTAAAAAGAAAACTAAGAGTAGGAACATGGAATGTAAGAAGTATGTATGAGGGAAAATATCAAGTAATAAGTGACGAGATGAAAAGAACGCGGATACACATTTTGGGAATCTGCGAACATCGATGGAAAGGATCAGGACACTTTAAGAGCGAGAATGATAATATATTTATATATTCTGGCGGAGAAGTAGGAGGAAAGAATGGAGTGGCTTTTTATTTGGACAAATCAACATCAAAAGCATTACTAGGCTACAATCCAGTAAGTGATAGAATCCTAACAATCAGACTTAAGGGCATTCCTAGAAATGTAACAGTCATCCAGGTATATGCACCTACATCAGCAGCAGAAGAAGATGAAGTAGAACATTTTTATAACACACTGCAGACGACAATGGACCAGGTACAGAAAAATGATATTGTATTTATAATGGGTGATTTTAATGCAAAAATTGGTACAGAAAGAGCAGAAGATGAAGGACATGTTGTAGGGAAATTTAGCATAGGACACAGAAATGAGGCAGGTGACAATCTAATGGCGTTTTGTATGGAAAATGAGCTAATGATCGCTAACACACTTTTTAAACAACATCCAAGAAGACTTTACACATGGACATCACCTGATGGGAAAACCAGGAATCAAATAGATTACATTTTAGTGCAGAGAAGGTGGAGGTCAAGCATAACATCAGCAAAAACTTTACCAAGTGCTTATTGTGACACGGACCATGAGTTATTAATAGCAGACATGAAGATAAAGATAAAAAAGTGGTTATAATGTCTGTTATATCAGAAAACGCCTGATGTCCATGCAGTGATCGCTTAACCGAGTAAAAAATGAGAATAACCGAAACTTGTGCAAGTCGTCGGTTGCTGGAACCGGTTTATATTATTTTAGAAAAAAAATCCAGTAAAAAGCAGTTAGCGAAATCGGCTGAAGGTTAATCAGGCCATTAGTCTGAGGATGCTCAATTTACATGAAGAAGAATCAACCAGTTTAGTCTGGTTCAGGATGTAAGCATTTGTGTGTGTGTGTGTGCGTGCGTGTTTGCGTGCGTGTGTGTGTGTGCGCGCACACACAAATCAAATTCGCAAAAATAAAATAAGAAAAAAAAATCACACATTTTCCTGGCGATCTCTGTAAAGTGTGTTTACTTTTATATTAGTAGCAAATGTAAAGTAGCAAATGTTGTACTGAGAAAACAAATATTTCGAAAAGTATTTCATCCAAAGTGAGAGACAGGTGCACGTGTACCGGGTTCATACAGTCCTAGCATGATGACTGCCTACAGGGCTTTAAGTCACTTTCTTCACAGGTCTGGCTGGCCTACATTCGTTAAAGCCAGGAGGAATTTAAGAGAAAGTCACATACATGGGGACATTAGACACTGGAACAAATGGTTACTAAACAACACTAGACACAGAAACACTGGTTACCAAACAAAACCAGACACAAAAAACACTGGTTACTAAACAACACTAGACACTGAAACACTGGTTACTAAACAAAAACCAGATACAGAGACACTGGTTACTAAACAACACTAGACACATAAACAGTAGTTACAAAACAACACTAGACACATAAACACTATTTACAAAACAGCACTAGACACAAACAGTAGTTACAAAACAGCACTAGACACATAAACACTATTTACAAAACAGCAATAGACACATAAACAGTAGTTACAAAACAGCAATAGACACATAAACACTATTTACAAAACAGCAATAGACACATAAACACTATTTACAAAACGGCACTAGACACATAAACACCGGTTATAAAACAGCACTAGACACATAAACACTATTTACAAAACAGCACTAGACACATAAACACCGGTTATAAAACAGCACTAGACACATAAACACTATTTACAAAACAGCACTAGACACATAAACACCGGTTATAAAACAGCACTAGACACTAAAATACTGGTTAGAAAACTAGACACTAAAACACCATCTATGTCTTAAGAAAAAGAAAAATACTTTTACAAGTGATTTGGACAACTCGAGAATGATGTACTCACTCTGTTTGATAGATCAGTTCTTTTCAAATACATCGTTAAACTGAGATTTACGTGAATTAGTGTCAAGTTCTATTTGCATGATCTTTGGATAAACGGATATGTTAATTTGAGTTCTTTGTTTTCCAAGTTCGTATATAAAGCTGTCTTCAGTGTCACACTTGTTTTGCTGTTACATAAATGCTGTTTTCTTGACCGAAAAGCTGGATATGATTCCCTACAGGAGTTCTCTCAGCATTTGTTTACTCCAAGTTTCCTTTGCTACCGATCTTCTCAAATGTCTGACGTAAGAAACAGAAACATCATAATAATCTCCATTTGTTTTAAGGTATCAGTTTCACAATGATATATATTGCATGTACTGGCAGAAAGACTGATTTATTTATCTTGCGCATTATGAGAACTCACTCTGTTTAGCATCACATTCAGTCTCATAACCTCTCCAGAACAGATATTATTCATGGTCTTGTCCGCCATGTTTGTGATAACACGACAAACGTTTTACTCCTGGCTGCTCATACTTCGCTCTCACGCACGCCTCAAATCTCAGCAAGCCTCGTGCTGGACTAGCTGTAAATGTTCAGCTCAAAGCGACCATGAGTAAATCCATACGCGCCTCACTTTTTGTTTTTTTCGTTTGTGGAAAAGCTGAAAGGAAGGGGAAATAACTCAGTTTTTGCAGCAAGAAGAAACACGTTACCAAGATTGTGTTATAAGTTATTATTGTTCTTGTTGGTTCGAAAATGAGTTGTAACAGTTATCGCTTTTCAGTTATTGAACAGTCTGTATGATTTTATTTGTTGAAAACGTTGTCGAAAAGGTGTCATAAAACAATCTGGTGGATATCAAGTTGCGAAAAACCTATTAGTCTCTAAATAAACGAATCACTGAGCAATATAAAGACGTCTATGTGTCTCCTTAACACCCAAAAGTATATGCGGAAGGAGACAAGACAAGACAAGACAAGACAAGACAAGACAAGACAAGACAAGACAACCGTTTCAGTTTAATTTGCCTGTAAATTATTTAGGCAAAGAATCTGTTGTGCTATTTTCTTTCTGGTAGATCTTTCCAACTTAAAGCTTCTACATGCAACACAGAATGATATACATATAAAAAGTATAAAAGAATATATGAAATCTCGTAGACAAAAAAAAAAAAAACTGAAAGAAAGATATCTTTCTCTCAAATCATTCTGGGATTTATCAGGAGCATATAAAGGAAAAACATAATCAGGACTACCTCGAAAATGCAAAGAAAGAATTGGCGAGAGATTGACAGGCAGGTATAACACTGCCAGAAATAAAGACGATGTTACTAAAGCACTTGTTGTCAACAACAAAGACAATGTTACTAGAGCACTTGTTGTCAACAACAAAGACAATGTTACTAGAGCACTTGTTGTCAACAACAAAGACGATGTTACTAAAGCACTTGTTGTTAACAACAAAGACGATGTTACTAAAGCACTGGTTGTTAACAACAAAGACGATGTTACTAGAGCACTTGTTGTCAACAACAAAGACGATGTTACTAGAGCACTCGTTGTCAATAGAAAAGTGACATTCCTAGTTTGTACACTGAGATAGAATCTCTAGAGGGTATACATTTTTTTAGTAATTCAGGAAGGAGTTGAGTCATATCAGGGAGGAGTTTAGTCATATATGGAGGAGTTGAATCATACAGGAAGGAGTTGAGTCATATCAGGGAGAAGTTTAGTCATATATGGAGGAGTTGAATCATACAGGAAGGAGTTGAGTCATATAGAAAGGAGTTGAGCCATATATGGAGGAGTTGAATCATACATTAAGGAGTTAAGTCATATCAGGGAGGAGTTTAGTCATTTATGGAGGAGTTGAATCATACAGGAAGGAGTTGAGTCATATAGAAAGGAGTTTAGTCATATATGGAGGAGTTGAATCATACAGGAAGGAGTTGAGTCATATAGAAAGGAGTTTAGTCATATATGGAGGAGTTGAATCATACAGGAAGGAGTTGAGTCATATAGAAAGGAGTTTAGTCATATATGGAGGAGTTGAATCATACAGGAAGGAGTTGAGTCATATAGAAAGGAGTTTAGTCATATATGGAGGAGTTGAATCATACAGGAAGGAGTTGAGTCATATCAGGGAGGAGTTTAGTCATATATGGAGGAGTTGAATCATACAGGAAGGAGTTGAGTCATATCAGGGAGGAGTTTAGTCATATATGGAGGAGTTGAATCATACAGGAAGGAGTTGAGTCATATAGAAAGGAGTTTAGTTATATATGGAGGAGTTGAATCATATATGAAGGAGTTGAGTCATACAGGAATGAGTTGAGAGTTATATCTGGGAGGAGTTTAGTCATATAGGAAGGAGGTGAGTTATATATGGAGGAGCTGAGTCATATAGGAAGAAATTGAGTCATACACGGAGGAACTGAGTTATATATGGAGTTGTTGAATTATACAAGGAAAGATTGAGTCATACAGGGAGGAGATGAGCCATACAAGGAGAGGTGTAATTAAAATTCACAATACTTCACTCGTTTTATGAATTTAAACTCATTTGAAAAGCAACAAGAGCCATGTGAAATAAAATAAAAGGTGTTAAAAAATTGGGCGTGAACATCACCTTTCCCAGACGTCCATTTCAATATTGTATGTGCAACATTTTCCTGCCATTTTGTCACGTGCTCTCACCGAGTTTTAGGTTTTCCCAAAAAAAAAAAAAAACAGAAACGAGGGAGAAAACGAAAAACGCAATTTTAGGAAACCATCGGACATCACGCACCAACTCCATCTGCTGGAGACAAATGGCAGAGAAATTCATGAGCTATTTTTGTCGCACATCGCCGGGTCGGTCACGGAAAGAATAAGCACGAATATTACAATGACCAGGAGCCAAGCCACTTTAAAGAGAACTGGAGCACGAACCTATTACACGACTTAAAAATGTTGTTACGAAGCTAAAAATAACGAAGAAATAGTTATAAAAAAAATAGAATCGAAGGAATGTCAAAAGACATCAGATGGATTCGTCACAAAATTAGCTTCTTGAACAAGAAATCTTTCTGGACTTACTGAAGTTCTAAGGCCCGATTATTACACTAAATAAAACATGCTTGAAAAGATGGATTCTAAAACACACTTTATACGTTTCGCTACATGATAGCCATTATTCAACACATTCAGCGCGTATCCTGGCGGATATCTAAATTTAGAACAAACTGTACTTTAAAACTGAATGAAGTAAATTCAGGTCAGACAAGAAATGGTCGGTACTTTACTGCTGACACGTGGAAGCAAAACGAAATTCTAGAACTTGACATTGAGTTGAAGGTCATTGCCCACGCTGTGCATTCTGGGAGTTCTGATGCTTACTGACAGTTGTCACAAATGCGCACTTGCACGGCGTGGTTTTAACATTTATCTTTTCTTTGTTTGTAGTGGTAGATTTCTTGTTTGTATTAATCGTTTTCTTGTTTGTATTGGTAGTTTTCTTGTTTGTATTGTTGCATTTTCCTCTTTGGCATGATTTATTTTGTGATGCTTGTCATAACCTATCTTCTTCCATTCTATTTTTTCACAAGTTTGTGTTGCCTTTGATGACATCAAGATATCCAGCAGTCTTTGATGATATCAAGATGTCCAGGAGTCTTTGATGACATCAAGATATCCAGCAGTCTTTGATGATATCAAGATGTCCATGAGTCTTTGATGATATCAAGATGTCCAGGAGTCTTTGATGACATCAAGATGTCCAGGAGTCTTTGATGACATCAAGATGTAAACTCAGCTGGCGCTAAATCTACATTTTATGGTTAGATTGGGAAGAAATAGATCAACCCAGCTGTTTCAGACATACCCTTGTCATGTACTACCGTACTGCATGGCCAAGATCTCGCGACTCCCATGACCGCCAACCCAGATTCTCCCATCCAAGGATTCTGCACGCCAGTTAATTCAGCATTTTACGCACATTCATACATCACATCAACATGAAATACATGTCACCAAGTCAGCAATCAATTTACATCCATGTATAACACTCTCTACATATATCAAAGTGACGCCACTACAGACATTACATACACAGGACATCAACATGTATCATAATGATAATCAAGGCATGACATAAATAAAATGTAATATCTCTAAATCAGTGGACCAGATTGGACTGGGCTCCTCTGGCCCTACTAAGCAATTATACATTTATCTCAATATTGTGCCAATGCACTGCATAAAACATTCAGCTGCTGCTGCCATGAATTCCATATCCCCCTATTTCACATAAGACTTCCCTGTGCCAATGCACTGAATAACATATTTCCAGTTGTGCGGAATGCACTGAATACATATTCCACTTTTGTGCCAATGCACTGAATAACATTTCACTTTGTGCCCATGCACTGAATAACATATTTACATATGTGCCAGTGCACTGAAATAAATCATGATGGACCTTGGTGCGTCCATCAGATATGACAAGACTCAACAGAATCAACCAAATCTTCACGTACGACGACAATTACGATAATCCAACAGCACAGTATGATTACGACACATCATATAATCCACAGTATATGGAATCAAACATTGTAAGATCGACAGGGCTAACCAGACGAGACGAAATTAGCTCCCTGCCATATCCTCTGGTTTTCTGCTCTCCTTCCAGCTTCATGAAGTTCACATGAAATTACCAGCATGATGGCATCGCCAGTGCCATTCAATAGAACATTAATCATCATAAATCACCTATATATATATATATATATAGATATATAAAACGCTCAATATTCAGGGAGGCTGGGGCTATTATTTCAATATCAACACAAAACAGACTAGATCGAACTTGCCTCTTCAATTGCCCTGGCTATGTTCAGTCTGACTTTTCCCGCACGCTTTTCCTTTATATAGGTCTTCCACCCCCGCATCACGTGAACGACCATGCTCCGCTCAGGACGTATAACCAATGAGCTTCGAAATGACCGTTCACAAAGATGTCCAGGAGTCGTTGATGACATCAAGATATCTAGGAGTCTTTGATGACATCAAGTCAACTTAGATGTTCAGGAGAGATGGTGATGTCGTTGATGACATCAGATCTAGCCAGATGTTTAGAAGAGCGAATCAGATTAAATCAAAGATTTCTACCCATTGTAATGAAAATAGATGGATACATGGTTCAGTTTTTAAAATAGAAAGAGTGAGGAAAGTGGACAGAAACAAGAACGGCAGAAAGAAAGACGAGTACATGTAAATGAAGAACATACAACAATCCAATATTTCGGCAAAATCCGAAAGTTTTTTTATCTGCTGTATTGTTTTTGTGTGTGATCCTTGAAAAAAGGGATTGCTTTATGTCCTTCGCTTATATATACTCATCTTTCTTTCTGTCATTCTTGTTTCTGTCCACTTTCCTCACTCATTCTATCTTTTTTGTAAAATGGTACTGTACACTCATCTATTTTCATTACTTGAAGCAGTTTTACCATAGTTGCCATTTCTTTTATGTCTCACTACCCACTGTAAAGGTGGTAAAATTGTATCATAAACCATATCTGTTTCACTTACGTAGCCCAAAGGTGTCCTTGACATCATGTCTGGCGAATCGTAACAGCTCTTTTGTGACTGTGTTTCAGAAATATTTTTGAAATATCTGTTTTTCTTTTCTTTTCTTTTCTTCCAGTCAGTAAACTAAAGAAAGGGTCTTTTCATACAACACATCTGTGCTACATTTAGTGAATCCAATGTGGTCTTTCTAGATCAAAACACAAGTAAAATATTACATGAGCATAACAGATTACGTGATTGGTACTGTTGTTTCTGCCCTTAGGTATCCAAGGAGCAAGAGTGTGGATCCATGGCAACGGCGAGACGCAGGAGAGCTACATCGTGGAGAGTCTTGCGTATGACGAGAACGAGAACATAGTCCCAAGACTTTGGGAGTCGGGCTCGTTTTCATCCATGGGCTATAACGATGACCTGGTGAGGGTTTGAGTAAAGCTGGGAGAGGTGGGGGGAGGAAAGAGGGAGTGAAAGAGATACAGAGAAAGTAGGACAGAAAAAGAATAAGTTTTAAGAAAGTGGGAGAGACAAAGGCATGGGAAGTGAAAGAGATATAAAGAAGGTGAGTAGAGGAGATCAAGAATATCTATTAAATAAGAAACACGTATCTCTTGTGAATGACACTCTTTGGAAATTTTATTAAAGTTCAGAAACAGGTGGGGCTGCTGATCAATGGAGAATCCAAAGGAAAAAGAAAAAAAAGGTAAAAATATCTGATCAGGTAACACCCAAATATAACATTGTAAAAGTGTGCTTTATCATATTATTGACGGCACCAGTATAATATTGACAAGTTGTGAACTATTTTTCTTGATGACTGAAGACATTAGTGTTCTTTTGTTCTCTGATCATAACACATCGATGTTTCACAAATATTACGATTTACTAATCAGAGGAAGTCCAATGAAATGTTTCACTGCAAAATTCATTTAATTCTGACAAATAAGATATTCGATTTAGAATTCACAACATCACATGTACTAAGATGGAATATGACATACTCTTCGTTAGTTTCGTCGTTGAAGCACATCAGTATCAAACTATCATGTTCTACCTGCAGCATTTCTCAATGTTCTCCTATTTCACAATATTCTACACATTTGATAAGAGGAGAATTCTAAGCTCTGTACTATATTCCATCTGAAACATGTGGTCAATCAGTTACACGACTCAGTCACTGTACTCGAAGTTTCAAAGTCATAAATATTCATATCACTTGAATCACTTGAAACACAGATTCAATCTGTCCTAAAACTACTACTTCAAAACTGCTTTTTCCTCTAGGTGTCCATCTGTCGTTACATAAGTTTTATTTCTCTCTCGAGTCTTCTCTGGTGTGTCTATCCTTCTCTTCTTCTCTTATCTGGGCCGGTCTCAGTTCACTGACCGTCCTTGTTCCTCTTCTTGGTTCCTCCTCGTTCCTTCTTCCTCATTCTGTTCCCCTCGTACTTCTCCGTTCACCTTTTTTATCTTCGAGTGCAGCTTGGTGGATTAACCAATAAGTATTTTGGCTCCACCCTTCAGATGTCCACTGGTTCCCATGCGCGTTCTGATTGTCCGTCATTCAAATTGCCCCGTTACTTGTATGTCGTAAGTCAATTGTCCAATAGGGCACGCCTCTAAATATTTAATTGGTCATCTGGCCGAGTTAGTCATTTCTTTATTTAAAAACCGTGTGCAATCGCATCACAACGCGTGTCAAGTGTCAACTCCATCTATACGAGTGTTATTTACCTAAGTCATTATCTTGCTATTTCATATCGGTGGTTTTATTGTGTCCTCGCTTTTCATTGTGTCTGCCTTTTCTATTTGTCTTTTCTATTTTGTTTACTCGTGTCAACGTCCAGTCATTGCTTTTTCTATTCACTGTTTCCACTGTTTACTTTTGTCCGCGTCTTGTTCTTGTGTCAAGGAAGTTTTACACCTTTTTCTTCCTTTTTTCGACCTACTTTTCTCTGTCGCTATTCGATCTTACTATATTCTTTACTGTATATTTTCATAATCATATTCATCAATAATAGTAATAACAACAATAATCATTACTTACAAGGCTGTGCTACATAAAACTGACAAACTCTAATGATCGCACAAAGTGGAGACATGATACTTTAATCGAGCTAATGAATGAATGGAATGAAGGTTTATGTAACGTGGAAATCTTATTGCAATGAAGTGCTGTAATTGATGAAAGTTGGAGGGAATAAAAGTACTAAAAGAGAATGGAAGACGGCGTGAGTTGAGAGGAAAAGAATATGCAGTTAACACAGAGGATGGCAGGGTAAAAGAAACCGAGGGAAGAAAGAGACCAAATGAAAGAATCAAAACGTGGTTCAAGAACGCAAATAGAGAAACACAGACCAACAGATAACGTATAGAGGAGCGACAGACAGACAAAACTATAGACAGACATACAGACTGATCAAGACAACATAAAGGTTACAGCCAGCAAACATGCGACAGACATGTGGACGCGTGAAAAAAGACGACCACATGCAGGCAAAAATGACAAAGTCATCGTGACCTCGATAGCAAGTGGTACTCATTGTTCTTGTTCTGTTTCAGGTCTACGAATCACGTCATCCAGTGCTGTGGGTCAAAGGTCATCCGCCTTTAAGTGACCCTGAGTGTGGCTTTGATGGAAAACTCTGTATTAACCACAAGCGTACGTTTGTACACATCTTTTTGAAAATTAGTTGTACATCAAAACAAAATCTCTAAACTGTTCCTATGCCAGAAGTTTGTACGCCCTAAGGGAAAGATAACTATATAAAACTGTAACACACAATAATTAGTGTGTAAGTATACAACTGTACATGAAGCACTGCATTAAAGCTGTGATACCAGAATGTATAAACTAGAAAAAAAGTAGGAGCAGCTTCATTGCTTAACAATTACAAAGTTGTGATGTTTCGGGATGAGCCTTAATCATACAAAAACATACAGGATGAAGAAATGGAGAGAGGAGATAAAGTATAGATTCACATGAATGCTATGTTTAAAAAATAAAATAAAATGAATAGCGCACTTAGTTGTAACTTGTAAGAAGATGTGGCTTGTCCGACGCTTGTTCAGAAATGGACATGGTGGAGCGTAGAGAATGTTTAAATGGAGAATTGTGATGGGTAGGTCGAAACTGAGGGTGGTGGGTGGGAAAACCGTGGAGGGGAGAGAGTGATACAATGTTAGCCTAGCCAGGGGAAGGTGAAATAGATGATTATAGTTGGGGTAGAGGGGTTGTAATGTAGCAGATTTCTTAATTTTTAGACATCATTTTCCAGCCGCTAGTACACAAACTGCCCTCCTTTTTGAAAGATACCAACCACGCCTTAACAACTTTTCATGCGATCACACTCTCTCAACACCACACCTATCACATCTTTCTCCTTGATATCTGCTCCCTATACAATTCTATCCCCCATGAGGATGGACTATTAGCATTCCGCTATTTTCTCGACAATGACCTCCACCCCACCACTAGCACTGACAGCATAATCAGACTTACACAGCTAGCACTGAACCTAAATTCTTTCGAATTCAACAGCGAATACTTCGAGCAAATCAGCGGTGTTGCCATGAGAACGAAAATGGGTCCCAGTTATGCATGTCTATTTATAGGCTTTCTGAAAGTCATATTATGAAAATCTACACTGGCAGACTTCCAGAATTCTATAAAAGGTACATCCATGATGGCATTGGAGTCACAAGTATGCAACAGAAAGAGCTACAAAAATGTTATTGAATTCGCCAACGCACTTAATCTTCTTATATCTTATATCCTTCCTGTGCCGTTAAACGTCACATAGGGCTCGTAAAGTAGTTTGCCAATTTTTCCTGTCTTCGGCGATTATTTCAACTTCATCAAGAGATTTTATGCCTGTTAATTCGCCTCTCTTAACAATGTCCTCTTCAGAGTTTCACGCAGTCTGCCTCTTTTTCTTTGGCCTGTTGTGTTCCACTTGATAGATTGTTTTGGGATTCTCTGATCGTTTCTTCTCATCACGTGACCAAAATATGTCCATCTCCTTTTCCAGATCACCCATGAGACTGGTTGTTGTTCAGTCATCTGTCTTATCTCTGCATTGTTCTTGAATTCGTTCCACTTGATGCCGAATATTTTCCTTAGGCATTTGTTTTCAAAAGAGTCTAATTTCTTGTCTATTTCTTTAGTTGTTTTCCAGCTTTCGCATGCATAAATGAGGGTGGATATTACATTTGAATTGAACAGTCTTAACTTGGTTTTTGTGCTTATAATTTCTGAATTCCATATGTTCTCAAGATTCTTGAAGATCGATGCTGCTTTTGCAATTCTAATTCTAAATTCCTTTCTGGTATCACCATCCTGGTCTATGTAGCTGCCAAGGTATGCAAACTGATTGAACGTTTCGTTACAGAAACTCGCAGAGGACTCACTTAATAATAACATAAAATTCACGTATGAAATTTCTGACAAGTCTGTCAACTTTTTAGACATTAAAATATCTCTTGGCACAGGCAGGCTTGCCACCGCTGTGTTTTACAAGCCCTCTGACAGCCACATCTATTTACTTTACTCCTCCTCCCATCCTGAAGCCTGTAAGAACTCCATCCCATACTCCCAACTCCTCCGTCTTCGCCGCATATGTCAGGATAATTTTGACTTTATTGATAAGTGCAACAGTTTATTAGAGTTTTTACGTCAACGCCACTACCCAGAAAATGTCCTTCGTGAAGCCTTCAACCACATCCAACTAGTGAGCCGCAAAGAAGCATTCAGAAAAAAGCCTATTACTCCATCTGACAGAGTTAAGTTAGTACTACCTTTTCACCCGCATGGTCAGATGGTTACGAAAATTCTTTATCGTCATCTGCCACTAATCCACTCGACCCCGACGCTCGTGACGTTTTCTCTGATCCACCCCTATTAGAATGCAAGCGTGAGCCAAACCTTAAGGACATCCTCGTCCACAGCCACTTGAAGTGGAGCCTTACATATGTTGGGTCCAGAAAATGTAATCGCCCCTATTGCGTTAGCTGCCTTGTAGTCTTGGAAACGAAAACAGTCACCTTTCCCAAAACTATCCTCACTCTCCATGAGAGATTCACATGCGAATCCCGTAATGTGATATATGTCATCGTATGCAAAAGATGCAGGATAACGTATATTGGTGAGAATAGCCTCAGATTAGTGGACTGCATGCAGAAACATCTGTACGACATCACCCAGCTTGCTTTGAAACCAGTCTCGAATCATTTCAGTGGCCCCAACCACAGAGAAAAATCTGATTTTCTGGTAACAGCTATCAAACAATGTCACGCAGATGATACGAGCCGCCTAGCGTTGGAGAACCACTACATTCAGGATTATGGGAGGCTGGAACCATACAGACTGAACTCGCTATTCAGCTACGCCTAACATTCTCCTCTTCACAATCATTACCCCTCTTCACTAAGCTCCACTCCCTTCTCACTTGTTACACATAGTTCAGAACCTCCTCACGGCATCACATTATAATCCCTCTACCCCATCTATAATCATCTATTTCACTTTCTACTGATTAGGTTAACACTGTATCACTCTCTCTCCCCTCCACGATTTCCCCACCCACCACCCTCAGTTTCGACCCACCTATCACACATCACAGGTCTCCATTTAAACATTCTCTACGCTCCACCGTGTCCATTTCTGAACAAGCGTCGGACAAGCCACATCTACTTAGAAGTTACAGCTAAGTGCTCTGTTCATTTTATTTCCTTTTTTTTAAACATAGCTTTCATGTGAATCTATACTTTATCTCTTCTCTCTATTTCTTCATCCTGTATGTTTTTGTATGATAAGGCTCACACCGAAACGTCACATCTTTATAATCGTTAAATAATAAAGCTGTTCCTACTTTTTTCCTAGTTTATGCATTCTATATAAAACTGTGCTCACCAAAGGTTAGTACTGTGGTCCTCTGATATCTGCACCCCAGGTGATGGTAAGGTTGACCTAATATTAATGAGAACTCCTCGTCGAGGGAGAATGATGAGAAGAAGACATTAGGAAGTGTCACATTTTTCATTTCGTTTTAGCCGATCCATTTACCAATGTTCTGATGCTGTGCAAGTTATTTATTAATGAGCTTGCATACCATGAAGACAATATTCTGATGCTGTGCAAGTTATTTATTAATCAGCTTGCAAACCATGAAGAAAAACTGAAAATAGACAAAGAAAAGAGAAGATAAATTACCTTTCGCACACTCAGTTTTTGACTGCTTTATAAAGTGTCAGAATATTTTAAAGCATTTTTATATTACCCCAAGCCAGAGACATTTTGAAGAAGCTGTGACATGGACATTCACTTCTGTGTGACAGTTTATCACCTTTCTGTGACACTTTATAACCTTTCTGTGACACTTTATAACCTTTCTGTGACAGATTATAACATTTCTGTGACACTTTATAACCTTTCTGTGACACTTTATAACCTTTCTGTGACAGATTATAACATTTCTGTGACACTTTATAACCTTTCTGTGACACTTTATAACCTTTCTGTGACAGATTATAACATTTCTGTGACACTTTATAACCTTTCTGTGACACTTTATAACATTTCTGTGACACTTTATAACCTGTCTGTGACACTTTATAACCTGTCTGTGACACTTTATCACCTTTCTGTGACATTTTATAACCTTTCTGTGACTCTTTATCATCTTACTGTGACAGTTTATCAGGTTCCCATGGTGCATTATAACCATTCTATGACACTTTATAACCTTCCTGTGACACTTTATGAATATAGTACATGAATGTGCTTGCTAACCCTACACTGAAAACAGAAAATCACACAAAAGTTTTCTTTCTTTACTGATATATCTGTCACAGATAAAACTGGGAGGAGTTGGAAAAGACGGCACGACTTCTTGTCATGTGCTCTGTCATATGAAGGGGAGTCTTGGAACGCTGCTAAATTTGGTTCCTAAATAAAGCCAAGCTTTAACGTTGAACTTTGGTTAATAAATAAAAGCCATGCTTTAACACTGAACTTTGGTTCCTAAATAAAAGACACTCTTTAAATTGAACTTTGGTTCCTAAATAAAAGTCACGCTTTAACGTTTAACTTTGGTTCCTAAATAAAAGCCACGGTTTAAATAAAAGTATTTGGTACCTAAATCTTCTTCTTCTTCTTCGTTCGCTTCTACCACCAAAAACCGCACTGTGATCCTACTGAATTCACGCCTGTGGTCCTCGTTAGGTCCCGTGGTCCCCTGTGTGGTCCCTGAAAAGACCACACGAGATCCACGAGAGGACCACAAGGGGTTCAGAGTATCATAGGGCTTTAGCCTGTATTCTTGGTGGGTCTCGGAAGCGGGATTGCGTGACACCGTGGTTTTCATTGCACCAGTTTAGTCTAGAGTTGGACTTTCTCACCGGAAGACCTCGACGTGTTTAGGATATCAGTGCATCCCTGCTGGGCGAGAGGCGGTAGCCCACCCAGGCCAGAGTTGGACTTTCTCACCGGAAAACCTCGACGTGTTTTGAGATACCCGTGTATCACCGCCGGGTGAGAGGTGGTTGCCCATTCAGTCCAGAGTTGGACTTTCTCACCGGAAAACCTCAGCGTGATTAGGATACGCAAACATCCCCGCCGGGTGAGAAGTGGTTGCCTATCTAGACTTCCCTGGTCCAGTGTCTCCGACTTCAGCATTTTGCGGTCGTGCCCGCTACCCTTCCTAGTTGTGACCAGGATGGAGCTTTTGTCCAGGAGGACGAATCCTCGCCACTAGTGACTTCTACCCCTGGGTTGAGCCGGTTTAGGCATTATCCCAGTATGGACGTGTTTGGGACGAGACCGACCTCTAGAGCAGAGGTACTGTGACATGCATAGCCTTCAAGATTCACCCCTGGTATGAACTGGTGTAGGCAAAATTCACCAGTATGGGTGTATATCAGGCGTGACCGACCTCTAGAGCGGAGATGGCATGACATGTCTAGCCATCAAGTTCCACCCCTGGTGTGTGCCGGTTTAGGCATATTTCACCAGTGTAGGTGTATTTCGGACGTGGCCGGCCTCTAGAGCAGAGGTGCCGTGGTATAGCTCTCGTAGCGATACTACTGGACATACCGGTTAAACTTCACTTTCCACCACCTTTTCCCATCGGTGCCGCACAGCAACCTTTATTTCTTTTCCGCATTTCTTCCTTGACCGGGAGGAGCTTCACTCCACGCGCGGCATTTGAAGAGTCTCGCCAGCAGTGTCTTAACCTCTGGGACAAGCCGGTTCATGCATTTCACCCGATATGACTGCACTCAGGACGTGGCCGACCTCCAGACCAGAGGTGCCGTGATTTGACTGTTTGCTTCGCTTTATCCTTTCTACCACCTTTTCCGCAGTGATGCTGCGCGGCAACCTCATTTGCAAATTTCTTCATTGGCCGGGAGGAGCACCGCTCCACGCACGGCAGCTGAAAATCTCGCCAACAGCGTGGTACCTAAATAAAAGCCACTTTAAATTGAACTTTGGTTCTTAAATAAAAGCCACGCTTTAAATTGAACCTTGGTTCCTAAATAAAAACCATGCTTTAACGTTGAACTTTGGTTCCTAAATAAAAACCACGCTTTAACGTTGAACTTTGGTTCCTAAATAAAAACCACGCTTTAACATTGAAATTTGGTTCCTAAATGAAAACCACACTTTAACACTGAACTTTGGTTCCTAAATAAAAACCACACTATAACATTGAACTTTGGTTCTTAAATAAAAGCCACTCTTTAATGTAAACTTTGGTTCCTAAACAAAAGCCAGGCTTTAAATTGAACCTTGGTTCCTAAATAAAAGCCACGCTTTAACATTGAACTTTGGTTCCTAAATAAAAGCCACGCCTTTTTTTTTTGGTTCAGCTGATAATTTGAAACATTTATTTTATTTTCTTCCAGTTGTGGAGTGGAAGGTGGCCATCATCATCGCCTCGGTGATTATCTTTGTTATTATCGTCACGGTCGTTTTGATTCTTGGAATCAGGCAAGTTCAAGATTCAGATTTGTTGGTTGTTGGCCAGCTTGTGACACAGCTCATCCTCTCAGTCATTCCTGTTTTTCTTTTCTCTCTCTTATCTCTGTGTGAGTGTTTGTGTGTGTGTGTGTGCCTGTATGTGTGTATGTTAATATGAAAAGTGGTCTCATAGAATCTGTGTTAAAATATTTGGGGGAAAAAGGAGCAGACTTCTTTCTGGGTTGTTAAACAGTATCAATGTTGGAAGAGGCAATCAAGGAAGCCATGTTAAAAAAAAGTGGGGTGGGGTGGGGGGAGAAGTAAGGAAGCAAGGGGACTATTTGTTATAAGAACTGATGAAGTAAAAACTTGGAGGTATTTTTGCAAGAAAAACTCCCTTAATGAAATTTTCAAAAGTAAATAAATCAAAGCAATGTTCATAAACTGCCATTAAAACAGGAATAAATAATACTTTTTAAAAATATCTAGTCTTGTTACTGTGTGGCTTGTAAGGTAGGGTTTTGCTGCTACAGTAATACAGTAAAAAATGTTGTTACCTGTGCTTGTAAGGTAAGGTTTTGCTGCTACAGTAATACAGTAAAAAATGTTGCTACCTGTGCTTGTAAGGTAAGGTTTTGCTGCTACAGTAATACAGTAAAAAATGTTGTTACCTGTGCTTGTAAGGTAAGGTTTTGCTGCTACAGTAATACAGTAAAAAATGTTGTTACCTGTGCTTGTAAGGTAAGGTTTTGCTGCTACAGTAATACAGTAAAAAATGTTGCTACCTGTGTCTGAGAGGACTGCTTGTGCGTGGCTCAAGCATGTAAAAATTAAGATATTAACCCCAGAAAGAAAATCTTTAATGATGGACTCAGTCAATCAAGAGAAAAATCCACTCTAGCTTCTGGCATCCCTTTCAACTTTGCTAGATTTCCTGATATATGGTCCTCATCCTTTCTTTGTTATCTAGTCAGTGTTTGTTGAGAGTGGACTCCATCTTTTCTTTGTTATCTAGTCAGTGTTTGTTGAGAGTGGTCTACATCCTTTCTTTGTTATCTAGTCAGTGTTTGTTGAGAGTGGTCTACATCCTTTCTTTGTTATCTAGTCAGTGTTTGTTGAGAGTGGTCTACATCCTTTCTTTGTTATCTAGTCAGTGTTTGTTGAGAGTGGTCTACATCCTTTCTTTGTTATCTAGTCAGTGTTTGTTGAGAGTGGACCTCATCCTTTCTTTGTTATCTAGTCAGTGTTTGTTGAGAGTGGACCTCATCCTTTCTTTGTTATCTATCAACGTTTGTTGAGAGACACAGGAACAAAGTGACCAAAGTGAAAAAGCAGCTCAACAAAATATGCTCTTGAAAACCTATACAAGATATTTCTCTGTCTGTTTGTAAAGACCATTTAAAGTGAAGAAAACCATAATGCATGATCCTCTTTGTATGAAAGAAATCCTGTCACTGAGTTAATGGATGATATTTAAAAAATCTTAAAATTTGTACCATTTTTTTCCCAGTAAAATCCTCATCTCGTTAGCTTGCTTAATCTCACCATGCCTGTTGCCTTTATTCCTCTGTCACTTGATCAGTTGATTTCATCTCCTCTCTTGTCAGTAGTCTGGCTAGACACACCATGCCTTCTGCCTTTGTCTCCTTGTCACTTAATCAGTTGATTTCATTTCCTCTCTTGTCATTAATCTGGCTAGACACACCATGCCTTCTGCCTTTGTCTCCTTGTCACTTAATCAGTTGATTTCATCTCCTCTCTTGTCATTAATCTGGCTAGACACACCACGCCTTCTGCTTTTGTCTCCTTGTCACTTAATCCTGGTTGATTTCATCTCCTCCATTGCCCTCTCTGTCTGCAGACATTACATGTATGAACAGAAGTTGGAGCGACTGGCCTGGAAGATTGTGAGAGAGGAGATACAGATCATCAACAACGGACAGTTTCAAGAAATGACAGCTTCCAACAGGCCTAGGGTGAGAAATGTAGTTTAAAATTAGACTGTGTGGTCTTGTACGGGTTATATTAGACTGTGTGGTCTTGTACGGGTTATATTAGACTGCGTGGTCTTGTACGGGTTATATTAGACTGCATGGTCTTGTACGGGTTATATTAGACTGTGTGGTCTTGTACGGGTTATATTAGACTGTGTGGTCTTGTACGGGTTATATTAGATTGTGTGGTCTTGTACGGGTTATATTAGACTGTGTGGTGTTGTACAGGTTATATTAGACTGTGTTGTCTTGTATGGGTTATATTAGACTGTGTGGTCTTGTACGGGTTATATTAGACTGTGTGGTCTTGTACGGGTTATATTAGACTGTGAGGTCTTGTACGGGTTATATTAGACTGTGTGGTCTTGTACGGGTTATATTAGACTGTGTGGTCTTGTACAGGTTATATTAGACTGTGTGGTCTTGTGTAGGTTATATTAGACTGTGTGGTCTTGTACAGGTTATATTAGACTGCGTGGTCTTGTACAGGTTATATTAGACTGCATGGTCTTGTACGGGTTATATTAGACTGTGTGGTCTTGTACAGGTTATATTAGACTGTGTGGTCTTGTACGGGTTATATTAGATTGTGTGGTCTTGTACGGGTTATATTAGACTGTGTGGTGTTGTACAGGTTATATTAGACTGTGTTGTCTTGTATGGGTTATATTAGACTGTGTGGTCTTGTACGGGTTATATTAGACTGTGTGGTCTTGTACGGGTTATATTAGACTGTGAGGTCTTGTACGGGTTATATTAGACTGTGTGGTCTTGTACGGGTTATATTAGACTGTGTGGTCTTGTACAGGTTATATTAGACTGTGTGGTCTTGTGTAGGTTATATTAGACTGTGTGGTCTTGTACAGGTTATATTAGACTGTGTGGTCTTGTACGGGTTATATTAGACTGTGTTGTCTTGTACAGGTTATATTAGACTGTGAGGTCTTGTACGGGTTATATTAGACTGTGTGGTATTGTACAGGTTATATTAGACTGTGTGGTCTTGTGTAGGTTATATTAGACTGTGTTGTCTTGTACAGGTTATATTAGACTGTGTTGTCTTGTACAGGTTATATTAGACTGTGTTGTCTTGTATGGGTTATATTAGACTGTGTGGTCTTGTACGGGTTATATTAGACTGTGTGGTCTTGTACGGGTTATATTAGACTGTGTTGTCTTGTATGGGTTATATTAGACTGTGAGGTCTTGTACGGGTTATATTAGAGTGTGTGGTCTTGTACAGGTTATATTAGAGTGTGTGGTCTTGCATGGGTTATATTAGACTGTGTTGTCTTGTACAGGTTATATTAGACTGTGTGGTCTTGTACAGGTTATATTAGACTGTGTGGTCTTGTACAGGTTATATTAGACTGTGTGGTCTTGTGTAGGTTATATTAGACTGTGTGGTCTTGTACAGGTTATATTAGACTGCGTGGTCTTGTACGGGTTATATTAGACTGCATGGTCTTGTACGGGTTATATTAGACTGTGTGGTCTTGTACGGGTTATATTAGACTGTGTGGTCTTGTACAGGTTATATTAGATTGTGTGGTCTTGTACGGGTTATATTAGACTGTGTGGTCTTGTATGGGTTATATTAGACTGTGTGGTCTTGTACGGGTTATATTAGACTGTGAGGTCTTGTACGGGTTATATTAGACTGTGTGGTCTTGTACGGGTTATATTAGACTGTGTGGTCTTGTACAGGTTATATTAGACTGTGTGGTCTTGTGTAGGTTATATTAGACTGTGTGGTCTTGTACAGGTTATATTAGACTGTGTGGTCTTGTACGGGTTATATTAGACTGTGTTGTCTTGTACAGGTTATATTAGACTGTGTGGTCTTGTACGGGTTATATTAGACTGTGTGGTATTGTACAGGTTATATTAGACTGTGTGGTCTTGTGTAGGTTATATTAGACTGTGTGGTCTTGTACAGGTTATATTAGACTGTGTTGTCTTGTACAGGTTATATTAGACTGTGTTGTCTTGTATGGGTTATATTAGACTGTGTGGTCTTGTACGGGTTATATTAGACTGTGTGGTCTTGTACGGGTTATATTAGACTGTGTTGTCTTGTATGGGTTATATTAGACTGTGAGGTCTTGTACGGGTTATATTAGAGTGTGTGGTCTTGTACGGGTTATATTAGAGTGTGTGGTCTTGCATGGGTTATATTAGACTGTGTTGTCTTGTACAGGTTATATTAGACTGTGTGGTCTTGTACGGGTTATATTAGACTGTGTGGTCTTGTACGACTCTGAAGAAGCATAATAGCCAACGCCAGTCGGCACGACACATGATGATGATGATGATGATGGTCTTGTACGGGTTATATTAGACTGTGTGGTCTTGTACAGGTTATATTAGACTGTGTGGTCTTGTACGGGTTATATTAGACTGTATGGTCTTGTGCGGGTTGTACTGTCTGGTTTAGTTAAAACTATTTAAGAGAAAGTTTTTTAATTCATTAATTAATGAGCACACAACTGTGATGTTTTGGTTTGCAGCTTAATCATACAAAAACATCTTACATCTTACATCCTTCCCCTGCTGTTAAACGTCACATGGGGACATAGTTGTTTGCCAAGTTTTCCTGTTCTTATTGAGTCTTTCAACTTCATCAAGGGATGTTATGCCCACTAAACTGGCTTCTGTTAACAATGTCCTCTTTAGAGTTTCACATGGTCGACCTCTTTTTCTTTGGCCTGTTGTGCTCCACTTGTTAGCTTGTTTTGGTATTCTCTGATTGTTTCTTCTCATCACACGGCCCTCTTTTTCTGATCACCCATGAGACAGGTTATTGTTTGCTCAAAAGTCTTATCTCTGTGTTGTTCTTAAATTCGTTCCACTTTATCCCAAATATTTTCCTGAGGCATTTGTTTTCAGAAGAGTCTAATTTCTTGTCTATTTCTTTAGTTGATTTCCACCTTTGTATGCATAAATGAGGGTGGATATCACATTTGAATTGAATAATCTTAACTTGGTTTTTGTGCTTTTAACTTTTGAATTCCACATGTTCTCAAAATTTTTGAAGGACAATGCTGCTTTTGCAATTCTATTTCTAACTTCCTTCCTGGTGTCACCATTCTGGTCTGTGTAGCTGCCAAGGTATGCAAATTGGTTTCCTTCATCAACAACTGTTCCTTCTACATATATTTTTCCTTCCTGATTAATGAGAAATTTCATAATTTTTGTTTTGTCTTTGTTGAAGACCTATTTTGCTAGTCAAGGAA
Organism: Achatina immaculata; assembly: GCA_009760885.1. Taxonomy (NCBI): domain Eukaryota; kingdom Metazoa; phylum Mollusca; class Gastropoda; order Stylommatophora; family Achatinidae; genus Lissachatina; species Lissachatina immaculata. Next base: position 62,307,178 of record CM019719.1, on the reverse strand, counting down.
GACAGGGAATCTGTTTTTTCCTGCATCAGTTTCACATTGTCACTGATAAGAGTTATGTCATCAGCAAAATCAAGATCTTCTATTTGGACTACATATACCCAATCAGTGCCAGTTTTACCTGTATAGCATCTTTTCATTATAAAGTCTATGGCAATTCCAAAAAGCAATGGAGATAATATACATCCTTGTTTCATGCCTGTTTCAATCTGAAACCATTCGCTCATTCCTTCTTCTGTCTTGACTGCACAAACATATCTGTTGTAGACATCTCTAATGATGTTGACAATTTTAGATGGTATTCCATATAGTCTTAAAATTCTCCACAATGAATCTCTGTGTATGCTATCAAATGCCTTTTTAAAGTTTCACATGGTCGACCTCTTTTTCTTTGGCCTGTTGTGCTCCACTTGTTAGCTTGTTTTGGTATTCTCTGATTGTTTCTTCTCATCACACGGCCCTCTTTTTCTGATCACCCATGAGACAGGTTATTGTTTGCTCAAAAGTCTTATCTCTGTGTTGTTCTTAAATTCGTTCCACTTTATCCCAAATATTTTCCTGAGGCATTTGTTTTCAGAAGAGTCTAATTTCTTGTCTATTTCTTTAGTTGATTTCCACCTTTGTATGCATAAATGAGGGTGGATATCACATTTGAATTGAATAATCTTAACTTGGTTTTTGTGCTTTTAACTTTTGAATTCCACATGTTCTCAAAATTTTTGAAGGACAATGCTGCTTTTGCAATTCTATTTCTAACTTCCTTCCTGGTGTCACCATTCTGGTCTGTGTAGCTGCCAAGGTATGCAAATTGGTTTCCTTCATCAACAACTGTTCCTTCTACATATATTTTTCCTTCCTGATTAATGAGAAATTTCATAATTTTTGTTTTGTCTTTGTTGAAGACCTATTTTGCTAGTCAAGGAAGACAGGGAATCTGTTTTTTCCTGCATCAGTTTCACATTGTCACTGATAAGAGTTATGTCATCAGCAAAATCAAGATCTTCTATTTGGACTACATATACCCAATCAGTGCCAGTTTTACCTGTATAGCATCTTTTCATTATAAAGTCTATGGCAATTCCAAAAAGCAATGGAGATAATATACATCCTTGTTTCATGCCTGTTTCAATCTGAAACCATTCGCTCATTCCTTCTTCTGTCTTGACTGCACAAACATATCTGTTGTAGACATCTCTAATGATGTTGACAATTTTAGATGGTATTCCATATAGTCTTAAAATTCTCCACAATGAATCTCTGTGTATGCTATCAAATGCCTTTTTAAAGTTTAAAAGTTCAGGATTAATGGTTTCTGCTTTTCAATATGTTCTTCAAGTATTATTCTTAGAGTAAATATCTAGTCGAGACACCTTCTTCCTTTTCGAAATGCTTCCTGTTCTTCTTTCATTGCAGTATAAAAACATACATATAAAAACATACAAAAACATAGAGGAGTACATTTTATATGACTAAGGTGCAAACTGAAACATCACAACCGAGTGTTCTTTAATTAATAAAGCTGTTTGAATTTTTTTGAAAATGTTAACATTTTGTTATCACAGTTTTACTGTAGTGGCTTCATGCATAGTTATATATTTAGTTTTATATATTTATACACTAATTATTAGTGTGTCTGGTTTAGTAGGAGTTATATTCCATTGTCCAGTCTTGAAATGGTTATATTAGATTATCTGATCTTGAAGGGGTTATATTAGACTGTCCTGTCTTGTATGACTTATATTAAACTGTCTGGTCTTGAAGGTGTTATATTAGATTGTCTGATCTTGAATGGATTATATTAAGACTCTCTGGTCTTGCTGGGGTTATCTGTCTTGGTATTAATACTGTTATTAAAATGTTTGTCTTAATATTCAGTGTTGATTGATTTTTTTTCCTGTCTTGTTTGTCTCCTTTCACTGTTGGAGGGGACAAGTAGATAGATAGGACTCAGTTGCTAATTCTTCATCTTTAATTTAACAGAAGAAAGATTCCTATTCTGGAAATCATCTGATTTCACCGTTTAACCTGATCCGAGAGTCTGACCCAGACATCATTAGTGACGGGAACTGCAGCTCCGATGTCATTCCTGTGGGTGTGTACAGGGGAACAAATGTTGTTGTTAGACAGGTTAGTAAACTGACAAATGTTGTTGTTAGACAGGTTAGTAAACTGACAAATGTTGTTGTTAGACAGGTTAGTAAACTGACAAATGTTGTTGTTAGACAGGTCAGCAAATTGAAGTCCAGTTTTGAACCAGTAGAGAATGATTGGAAAGAGTACCAGAGAATGAACTGAGAGCTTTAAAGAGTTCTAAGTGAAGATGTAATTGAGGCTGGATGTTGAATTTTTCATTACCTTTGATATAAGCTTAGGAATATCATTTTGTCAAACATAAATGAAACCATCATTATCAGAGAATTTGAAATTCTTTTGTGGAATTCATTGTTTTAGAGAAGACAACATGGTCATGTTTCCTGTTCTAGTGTTTAATGAAGAGTTATTTTCTGTGAAGAAAAGGTATTCATCTTCAGTCAGAATATTGTTGCCCACATGTGGCAAACAATGCCATGAAAGCTTTGGTATTTGTAGGCACAGACTCTAACAAAACAGTTTATAAATATCATGTGGTTGAAAAAAAAATGCACAAATCTCATGTTTTCATGTTTAGTTCATGAATCTCTTATGATTTAAAAGCAACTTCACAGATCCTGAGTTATGAAAGATGATTCTCAGGTCACACGTCTCAAAAACTAATTTTTTACAGATAATTTACAAAAATCATGTTTCAAAAACTAGCACATAAAATCATGTATTTAAAAACTATTTAACAACGCGCACAAATTTAACTAGCAATTTGTATATGGTAACTTCTGCCTCTGCAGACTTTTAGAGGAGTGCAAGGCTGCTTGTAAGAAATAATTTTAGTGTCAGATTTCTGCTGATATTAATTATGTCCTCACTTTTACTGCTTGGTTTACTAATCCGGTGGTACCGGTTTCAGTCCCAGCAGTGAGATTTTTTCTGGTACATACTGAAAAAGGCCCAGGAGTTCACCCAGCCTCTAAAAATGGGTACCAGAGAAATCTGGGAAGGTAAAGCGGCCAGGCATGATACTGACTACATCAGACTTTCATGTGCCGGAGATCATGGAAATACGGGCCTACCATATTACCCAATATGCCTTAATGGCATGGAAATGGGAATTTTACCTATAACTTTACCTCACTTTTATATTCGTTTTTGTGAGTGGTCCAATTTTCGAGAATTTTTAGCCATCTGGAAAATCATATGTTTGTATTTTACCAGAGTTTTTTTTACCAGGCATAAAAATTGGAGGATACAATATTAACAACCTTCGGTATGCTGACGACATAGTACTGATAGCTGAGAACCAACAAGACCTGAAAAATCTCTTGGATAAAGTCGCTAAAGGAAGTGAAGAGAACGTCCTTGCTTTAAACATCAAAAAGACAGAGACTATGGTTATATCTAAGAAACACAATCCACCAGCATGCAGTATAAAATTAAATGGAACTATTCTAATACAGGTGCAGAAATTCAAATACCTTGGAGCAGTAATAACTTCAGATGGGAAATGCAGAACAGAAATTAGGAACAGAATAGTCCAAGCAAAGACTGCATTTCAGAATGAGAAACATATTAACCAACACATCCTTATCAATGAATGTTAGAAAACGAGTCCTAAAATGCTATATTGAACCTATCTTGTTATATGGAAGTGAATCATGGACAAAGGCAGGTCTTCACAAAAATCATTGGAAGCAGCAGAAATGTGGTTTATTAGAAGAATGTTGCGAATCCCATGGACAGCAAAAATAACTAATGAAGAATGTATGAGAAGAGCTGGAGAGACAAAAAATCTTGTCAAAAAAAATAAGAGAGAGACAATGTACTTTCATAGGACATGCAATGAGAAGAGGGGGCATTGAAAATATTATAACAACAGGAAAAATAGAAGGAAGAAGTTCAAGAGGAAGACCAAGAGAAATGATACTGGACAGTCTGACGGGATGGTATGAGAGGAGATCACCAACTGAGCTGATGGCCTGCATGAAGGATCATGTACTCTGGAGAAGCATAATAGCCAACGCCAGTCGGCATGGCACCTGATGATGATGATGATGACCACAATTTTTACAGCTCAGTATCTTTATGGATGTGAAATCTGAACAGTGACCAGGAAGTACAGCACAGCTTGGAGGCCATGGAAATCTGGTTTCTTAGAAGAAGACTAAAGATACCCTGGACAGCGAAGAGAACAAACGAGAAGGTCCTGAAAGAGGCAGAAGAAGAGAGACAAACAATAACAGAATTCAAGAAGAGACAATCCAGATTCATAGAACACATCATGAGAGGAGGCGGATTGGAATATTTGATAACAACAGAGATGACAGAGGACAAAAGAGACTGAGGCAGATAAAGAGAGGATGACAGATGGACTGATGAAGTAGCATGAAGAAAGAACATCGGTCCAGCTCATAATTAATGCCAAGAATAGAGAACTGTGGAGAAGCACGACCATCAGTGCCTGTCGGCATGGCACCGGATAGACAGACAGATTCAGTGCATCTTTAGTTTTGCAGGATAATATACAAATCTCACACACTTAGAAAGCTGGTCCACATGGTTAACATATTTTGAAAGCTGTTTCACATATTTGGACAGTTGTTTCACATGTTTTTACAGCTTGTTCATTGTTTGAACAGATAAATAAAACATTTTAATTGCTCTTCATATCACTTCATCTCCCAGTTGACAAGAAAAAATTTGGAGCTAACTCGATCCTTGAAGAAACAGCTGCAGATTAGGAAGGAAATGACACATGAAAATATCAATAGGTTTATTGGGGCATGCATTGAAGCACCATATATCTACATGGTGACACAGTACTGTCCAAGGAAAAGCTTACAGGTAAGAATGAAACAGATCACTACTAATAATCAAAGTAACCAAAGTGACATTTCTGGTTTGATGACAGGTTATCCACATCAAGGTCTCTAGGCTAAGCTTAGAAAGGGCCTTGGCCCCCTTTGACAAATACCATCCATCTTTTGATATATTACATGATTCCCTTCTAGTTATGATCTCTGCTACTGCTATATGAATTTGTATTTCACAGTCCAGACAACTGAACCATCACTCTTTTTTTTGGATAACATAATATGCTAGACAACAGTACTTTAAATGATTGTCATATGAAACAAAAATCCACTTCTGCAGAATTTTTTTTCATGTTAATAGACCCTCTGTTTTTTTTTTTTTTTGCCCTCTAGTCTTAAGCTTTCTTAAGTCAACTTGCATGCTTCAGAAACTACACAGACCAGGATGGTGACACTAGAAAGGAAGTTAGAATTAGAACTGTAAAAGCAGCACTGACTTTCAAAAATCTTGAGAACAAATGGCATTCAAAAATTATAAGCACAAAAACCAAGTTCAGTTCAAATGTAATATCCACCCTCATTTATGAATGCAAAAGCTGGAAAACAGACTAAAGAAACAGACAAGCAATTAGACTCACATGAAACTCTAAGGAAGACATTGTTAAGAGAGGCCAGTTTAGTGGGCATAACATCCCCTGATGAGGTTGAAAAGTTTTCCAAAAACAGGAAAACTTGGCAAACTGCCATGTGAGCCCTATGTGATGCTTAAGGCACAGGAAGAATGCAAGATGTCTGATGTCTTGAGCTAGTTCAGTCTGCTGATTTGTCCATCACAGCTTTGGTATTTTTTACATTCTAACTCCATTCCACATTTGTAATACAAAATATTATCTGAATTGTAATATGTACAAACAGTTTCAAACAAATTCTTCGAAGTTTGTCAGATTGAAGAAAATTTGCAAGAAATAAAATTTATTGGTCATAATAAGAGAAAAAACACACAAATATTTCTGTAACATTTTCTCCCTCAGGACATTCTGTGCAATGAAGATTCTCCGCTTGATGACATGTTCATTACTTCCCTTGTCCAGGACCTAATAAGGGTAGGTATATGCTGTCAGACTCACAAATGTCAGAGATCCAGTGTTGCATGAAGGGAAAATTACAGCTAACTAAAGTCTGTATTGAGAAATACAAGAGCTGGCCAATAAAATGAAAGCAAGACTCAACACAGTAGTTCTTGTCCAGCAAAGGAATAATTACGAGGTATGATCAGAAAGTATCTGGACTGGATTTATAAATAAGGAACCACAAGAGTTACCCATCTATAATTTAATAACCTTTGAAATAGTTCCCTTCCGAAGTAACACACTTAGCGCCATGCTGTTTCCACTGCTCGAAGCATTTTTGTGAAGTAATCTTTTGATATGGAGAACAGCTGCCTCATTGCATTCTGCTGTATCTCATCAACATCCTGAAATCTTTCTTCCTTTCAAGTGGTATTTTATTTTTGGAAATAGGAAAACATTACAGGGAGCGATATCAGGCGAAAGTGGTGGCTGTTGGACCTGTGGAGTGCAGTGCTTAACAAGAAACTGCTGCGCAAGTTGCGATGTTTGGGCAGGCATGTTGTCATGATGGAGTTGCCACTCACCACTCTCATGCAATGGCAGCCTTTCGTGATGAACAGCATCCCTCAGATTCTGCAAAACTTCACAGTAGTATTCCTTGCTAATTGTCTGACTTGATGGAGTGTATTCATGATGTACAGTTCCAATGTAATAAAAAATAACAGTCAGCATTGTCTTGAAACTGGAGTGGGTCTGCCATGCTTTTTGGGTTTGGAGATGTTGGGGTCTTTCACTGCAAAGATCGTGCCTTAGTTTTTGGGTCCCTCCCATGATTCGTCACTAGTTATGATTGTTTTTAAAAAGTTTTCATCATTTTTGACACACTCGCACAGGTCACCAGCAGCCAAAATATGAGCCTGTTTCGTTGATCAAGTTTTTCCAAAATGACAATTGGACAAAGAGATTCAGATATGTAAGATCAAATCACTACTATAAACAAAGCAGACAAGCTGAAGAGACGTGACTTGTGCCACATGTGCATTACATGCCAAGGTCAACCTGTGTCTATTCCCTTCTGTTTGTGTCAGTTGATTTCAGACTTATGCATTCATTCTGGATACTTTTTGTTTACACCACACATCTTCTATAAAGTCAACTTAAAAATATGTATAAAATTTATAGCAAATTTTGTGGTAAATGTATATTTGGAAAACATGTTAAATTGATGACTATGTACTGCATCTCAATCTTACACCTGTATGCTATATGCTGAGTTGGTAACACAAATGCTGAGTTGGCAGTCAAATGCTACATACTTAGTTGGTAACTAAATGCTACATGCTGAGTTGGTAACGGAATGTTGTATACTGAGCTGGTAACTGAATGCTGTATACTGAGTTGGTAACTGAAAGCTGTATGCTGGGTTGGCAAATGAAGGAAGGCTATATGAGGAGTTGGCAACCAGATGCCATATGCTGAGTTGGCAACTATTTACTAGATTCTGAATGGGGAAGATGGCTGTGCTAGAGAAATGGTGCAGTTGCAGAGGTCATTGGCTCTGAGTGGCCATGACCCTTTCATGTCTCTGTATGGTGCTTCTTCAGTTTTAACTAACAAAGTAGGACTTGACATGGTCCCTGTGGTGGTGGTTGAGTCTAAAAAGAAGCCTGCTTGTTGGGTCTACTCAAGTTCTTCAGCAAATCATGCTTGTGTACTCCTTATCCAGCACCATTCTGGTGCATGATCTTAACTATGGTAGAGAGGTAAACTAACAATAGCTTGTAGTTCCAGGGAGACCAGCAGAGACAGAGTTACTGAACCTACATTTCTAAACAAAAATGTAATTTTTTTAAAAATTGTGTTAGAATGAAAAATGTAGAGGTCAGATTGTGTCAGAATGAAAAATGCTTTAGAAGTGAAAGTAAGAATAGAAAAAAGTTTAGAGCTGAGTGAGTGGAAATGAAGACATTTTTAGAGGTGACTGTGTAAAAGCTGTTTTTTTTTTTGGCCAAAACTGATGCTGAAAAAAAAAAAGAAACAAATAAGACTGATTCTACTATTTTTTTTTTCATTGGATGTGATTAATGTAAATAAAAAAAACAGAAAATCTGAGGCCATGTGTAATTTTTTTTTTTATGCTATAAAAAATTCTCATAGTTTCTTTCTGATGGTTTGTCAGAGTTTCTGAAATCAGTTGTTTGGCTCTTCTCAATGCATGACTCTCATCATCATTGTGTTTCATATATATCAGAAGTGCCTTGCCTCCCTTCAAAGTTAACGCTTTCATTCTTACTTCCAGGGTATGTGTTTCATTCATGATAGTGAGATTGGTTACCATGGTAACCTGAAGTCCAGCAACTGTCTCGTTGACAGCCGCTGGACACTGAAGATCACAGATTTTGGTCTAAGTGCTATGGGATTTCCACCAGGATCTGTATATGAAGATGAGGAATATTTCAGAGGTGAGTTTATCACAGTGAGGTCTATTTTAGAGGCTAATGTGTTAGAATACAAATTTTAAAATGTTAAAGGTCAGGTGGTGTCAGAATTAAAAATGCTTTAGAAGTGAATGTAAAAATAGAGAAAATTTTAGAGCTGAGTGAGTGGAAATGAAGACTTTTTTGAGGTAACTATATAAAAATGGAGTAACATTTGAAAGGTTTGTGAATGAGAATGAAGAATATTTTGGAAGTTAGTATGTAAGAATACCTGGACACTTAACAAAACAGCCGAGAAACACATAAATGATTTGTATGTAAATGCTGCAGAAGAGTCCATCAAATATCACGGACACAAAAAATATATCCATACTACAAGAACTTAATATTGAAGAAGGTTGGCTAGTATGGAAGATTAAACAGAGAAAACTTAAATATTTTAGACATAAGAAATATCATGATAATATAGAGAAGACCATCTTGAAAGGGTACATAATGGGAAAAAGAAAGAAAGGAAGGCCAAGGTGAAGATGGCTGCAAGACGTCATTGATGATCTGTGAATGGATGCATCAGCACCAGGGTATCTTGTTTACAACCAAGAGGCCTACAGGAGAACTGTTAGGGAGGCAAAGTTCCGCAAGGGACATGCAAATGACTGACTGACCATGTGAGAATAAAAAATATATATATTTTAGAAGTAGTGTTTGTAAGGTTAGAGAACATTTTAGAAGTTACTTTAGTGTTTCCCATCCGAAGCTCAAGGGAATGGCAGGGTTTTTCATGATACAGCCAAGAGGTGCACAAAAGTTGTTTTTTGAATTGAACAAAAATCTTTTACACAGGTACATATCAAAATATTTAAAATAGCTTGAGGCATATGTCTTACTCTTCCTTTGACTTGCGCATATTTTGAATAGTATGTGATGGTATGAACAGTTTAAAACAATGGGATTTTGCTTATGTTTTACTCATCTTGTCTGTTTCCTCATATACCTTTCAGTGTCAAAGGGACAAACAGACGTTTCGATAATGCATGCTGATTTGCTTCATGTAATGGGATATTTCAGGTTTCTGTCACTTCTTTCTTCCCCCTCCTTCAGGGGCGGACTCTCCTACTGTTTCCTTCAAATCTTAGCATGAATGTTGTCAGTGTCATACTGTCTGGACTCTCACACTGTTTCCTTCAAATCTTAGCATGAATGTTGTCAGTGTCACTGTCTGGACTCTCACACTGTTTCCTTCAAATCAAAGCATGAATGTTGTCAATGTCATACTGTCTGGACTCTCCCAATGTTTCCTTTAAATCTTAGCATGAATGTTGTCAGTGTCATACTGTCTGGTGGTGGACATTTAACATAGCCAAACCTTTTTATCTGCATTTTCTGGATGTGGTGTAATACAAGTGTTACTCCAGCCCTTGTCCTGATGGTGTCATTTTGTCTGTTCTTGTTACATTTTGTAGTCTCATTACAGTTTTAAAAAAATGATAATATGTTGTCTTCTGTGCCCATCAGGCCTTGTGTGGACTGCACCCGAGTTGTTGCGCTACTGCCGTCGCAGGCACAGCAGCTCAAGCAGCCACCACCCTCACTACCACGGCAGTTTGAGTAATGGTAGCCACAGCAGCAACAACAGTAACAGAAACTTTGTTACAGGAAGTCAGAAGGGGGATGTTTACTCATTTGCGATTATCCTGCATGAGCTTTATGGGAAATCTGGTCCTTGGGGACATATCAAACTGACATATAAAGGTAAGTGACTCTCCTTGAGGTCAGGTAAGATAACAAATAAAGATAAGCAGTTCAGAGGGTTTTTGAAATAGGCATCTTAATAATGTTGAAAAAATATTACAATAATCATGTGCCAGAAAAAATGCTGTTGACATAGAATTTCCACTGAAATAAACAGTAACTACCATCATATTAAAGATGATGGTTTTGGAGGAGGCAGATGTCAGCAGCTGTTTGTAGAAGTTGCTGAGCATCATCTTTCTGAACAGCTTCTATCAAAACTGATTCCCTCTAACACTACAGTGAATCTGACATGACATTGGAATGTATTCTACAAGTTTCTAGGCTGCATGAAGAGTTGAGGGAACAGCTTTGACCTTTAGTAGCTCAGGTGAAAAAAAATTATTTGGAAACATATTTTAGAACAAACAGCTTTTATATATCTGAAGAAACAACAGCAAAGTTTATATCTGAAGAAGCAACAGAAAGTTTATATCTGCAGAAACAACAGCAAAGTTTGTATCTGAAGAAACAACAGCAAAGTTTATATCTGAAGAAACAACAACAAAGTTTATATCTGAAGAAACAACAGCAAAGTTTATATCTGAAGAAGCAACAGCAAAGTTTATATCTGAAGAAACAACAGCAAAGTTTATACCTGAAGAAACAACAGCAAAGTTTGTATCTGAAGAAACAACAGCAAAGTTTATATCTGAAGAAACAAAATAAAAGTTTATATCTGAAGAAACAACAGCAAAGTTTGTATCTGAAGAAACAAAATAAAAGCTTATATCTGAAGAAACAAAATAAAAGTTTATATCTGAAGAAACAAAATAAAAGTTTATATCTGAAGAAACAACAGTAAAGTTTATTTCTGAGGTACAAAACTGATGTTGAAAAAAAACAACAAAACAAACAAGACTGATTCTACCATTTTTTTCATTGGTATGATTAGTGTAATTAACAAGAAACCTTATTTGTGTCACAAAATCCAGTACTATAATTATTACTGTATAATGTTTGATTTTTACAGGCATGCATCTTTTCCATCACAACATATGCCTGTGAGACCTGGACACTTAACAAAACAGCTGAGAAACACATAAATGCCTTTGAATGGAAATGCTACAGAAGACTCCTTCAAATATCATGGACTTAAAAAAGAACAAATATATCCATACTACAAGAACTTAATATTGAAGAAGGCTGGCTAGTAAAAAAGATTAAACAAAGAAAACTTAAACATTTTAGACATATTAAATGAGAATCTAGAGAAAACCGTCTTGGAAGAGTAAATAATGGGAAAAATAAAGAGAGGAAGACCAAGGTGAAGATGGCTGCAAGACATCGTTGACAGTCTATGAATGGATGCATCAGCAGCAGGTGATCTTGCTTACAGCCAAGAGGCCTACAGGGGAGCTGTTAGGGAGGCAAAGTTCTGCAAGGGACATGCAAATGACTAACTGAAAAATGTTAGATTACTTATTAAAATTATAGTAAAAAGAAAACAGGAAGTAATCTTCAAGTACAAAACAAATGATACATCAAGGCACATTAAACTGCAGACAGAAGTGAATGTTTTGGGGACACGTCAGAGTGATAAAAAAAGTGTTGGGGGATAGTTGGAAGGAAGATGAAAGATGCACTTTTTAATCTTACACCAGATGTGCCAGCACTTTTCATCTTTCCTTCTCATCTTCACACAAGTCTCATAAACAACAAATGGGAAAACCTAGTGAGAGATAGATCCCAACACCTGACTATGTTGGGGGAGAGCCTGAGCACATTAAAAGACAAATAGTTTTTTATTTTAATCTTTAAGAAAATTAATTTAAAGGCAAAGAACCTAGTCATCATCATCATCAGGTGCCATGCCGACTGGTGTTGGTTATTATGCTTCTCCAGAGTACACGATCCTTCATGCAGGCCATCAGTTCAGTTGGTGATCTCCTCTCACACCATCCTGTCACACTGTCCAGTATCATTTCTCTTGGTCTTCCTCTTATCTTCTTCCTTCTATTTTTCCTGTTGTTATAATATTTTCAATGCCCCCTCTTCTCATTGCATGTCCTATGAAAGTACATTGTCTCTCTCTTATTTTTTTCGACAAGATTTTTTGTCTCTCCAGCTCTTCTCATACATTCTTCATTAGTTATTTTTTCTGTCCAGGGGATTCGCAACATTCTTCTAATAAACCACATTTCTGCTGCTTCCAATGATTTTTGTGCAGACTTGCCTATTGTCCATGATTCACTTCCATATAACAAGATAGGTTCAATATAGCATTTTATGATTCGTTTTCTAACATTCATTGATAAGGATGTGTTGGATAATATGTTTCTCATTCTCTGAAATGCAGTCTTTGCTTGGCCTATTCTGTTCCTAATTTCAGTTCTGCATTTCCCATCTGAAGTTATTACTGCTCCAAGGTATTTGAATTTCTGCACCTGCATTAGAATAGTTCCATTTAATTTTATACTGCATGTTGGTGGGTTCTGTTTCTTAGATATAACCATACCCCCTGTCTTTTTTATGTTCAAAAGTAAGGCCTTTCTGTTCACTTTTTTGGGTGACTTTATCCAAGAGATTTTGCAGGTCTTGTTGGTTCTCAGCTATCAGTACTGTGTCGTCAGCATACCGAAGGTTGTTAATATTGTATTCTCCTACTTTTATACCTGGTTCTCCAATGATCGTTCTTAGAATATTCTCGCTGTACAGAGAAAAAAGGTCTGGAGATAGTACACATCCCTGTCCCACTCCCTGTTTTATTGGTTGATATTTTCCAGTTTTATTTTTAACTTGAATCGCTGCTTCCTGCTGCCAGTATAGATGTTTTACAATCCTCAGGTTTTTGCCGTCTATGTTTATGTCTTCAAGCATTTTAATAATTTCATTATGTTTCACCTTGTCGAATGCTTTGGTGTAATCAATGAAGCATAAGTAGAGATCTTTCTGTACTTCTAAAGCTCTTTCTGTTAGTGTTCGTAAAGCATAAATGGCATTGTGTGTTCCCTTTCCTTCAACAAATTCAAACTGCTCATCTGCTATTTCCATTTTTATCTTTTTCCTTGTTCTTCTCATAATTATCCTCAGAAGTAGCTTCGTTATGTGACAGGCTGATAGTCTGGTGGTCATCACATTCCTTTGCACCTGGTTTCTTTGGTAGTGCTATAAACGTGGATTTTAAGCAAGTCACTGGGAATATAACCACTGTTGTAAATGTCATTCGCTAACTTGGTTATTATTTTTATTCCTATCTCCTCTAGCGCCCCTATTTCTTCTATTTTTGTATTATCAGGCCCTATCACTTTTATTTTCTTTATGTGTTTGATGGCATCTATGATTTCATCTTCAAGTATTGATGGTCCATCACAGTTTTCAGTATCTGGTGTTATTTCTGGTCTTCCTCTTCCATATAGCTCACTGATGTACTCTGTCCACATGTCCACAATGTCTTCTTTTCCCTAGTACCATAATAAATTTACATATTTATTTTTCTGATATTCCTAAAATTTGTCTTACAACATGCTTTATTTTAAATATTTTTACCAAACATCAGGGATCCATGTCATTCCTGGCAATATCGTCTTTCTCGTTTTATGTATCTATGAAGATGTTTTACGTATCTATGAAGATGTTTTATGTATCTATGAAGATGTTTTACGTATCTATGAAGATGTTTTATGTATCTATGAAGATGTTTTATGTATCTATGAAGATGTTGGAACACATTAGACAATCTTGAGATGTTTTTTAAAATTGTCTTCTTAATTACAAAATAATTAATTTCCTTCTTAAAATTTGCAGAGATTATAGAATGCCTTCTCAGCCGGTCATCATCTGTCCTACGTCCTGACTTGTCAAGTCTGAAATGTGACATTAATGTGATCAACCTAATCCAGGTCTGCTGGGATGATGACCCTAACCTTCGACCAGACTTCAAATATGGCATCCGTACTCGCTTTAAATCCATTCAACAAGGCCTGTTGTAAGTATAACTGAAGAAAATTTAAGCACAAAAGTTGACAAAATTATTAAATTAGCACATACAAGAAAACATTTCTACATATTTCCAAGAGGTACAAATGATACACAGCAAGAACTTAAACAGCAGGAAAATAAAACCTTTTTGAATGTGAAATATTTAACATGTGAATATTAAAAAAAGAAAAAACCAAATCTCATGTAACATCCGCAGTTACATGTGGGTAGCAGCTACTCTGTTGTTGGTACTTTGTTTCTAGACATTAAACTCTTTCAGCAAAAGATGACTGACAATCGGCTTTGTCCTGGAAAATGAAAAGATAAATAACACAACAGAAGCATGAGAAGATGTTGCCAAGTTATTTGAAACATAAAACAGTTAAGAGAAACAAAGCAGAAAGCAATGTGGTTATAATCTTACATCTTACATCCTTCCTGTGCCATTAAACATCACATAGGGATTGCATAGTTGTTTGCCAAGTTTTCCTGTTCTCGGCAAGTCTTTCAGCCTCATCAAGGGATGTTATGCCTACTTAAATAATAAAGGTAGACAGAGGTGTATGGTGTAGTTTTACAAAGTGGCAGAGGGAGTGAGTAAAATTAGAAAAAACGAATAGAAAGTATGAGAATGCATAAATTAAAAAACATACAACATCCGATATTTTGGTATGAGCCCTTTTCGAGGATTACATGCACAAACGAGACAAAAAACAAATAACTATATGAAGATCTTATCTTAATATGGCCTCCTCCAGAAGTAGGCAACAGAGAAATGCATGTCCACTAGAAGATGCATTGAGACCACGCGGGCCACACAAAGGATAAGCCGATAGAGCCAATTGTAAAGAAAAGATGGAGAGAGAGGAGGAAAACAAGTGGTGGTAGGGGGAGGAGAAGGGCAATAGAAACATGATAGCCGCTAGAGGAGAAGGTGTCAGGGGAGGAGGGGAAGCGGGGAGATAATGAATGAAGAACATAAACACCTACAGGGAGAAAATGTGAAACTGGTGAATAGGACAAGACCCTATAAACACCAGTATGTTGCCAGAGAAGAAAAGAGGGTGGCGATAGGGAGGGGTAGCTAGGAGAAAGAAAGTAGAGTAAAAAAAAAGGGGGGGGGGTGGAAAACTTAAGAAGTTACAGAAAGCTGAAGACATTGTTAATTCCAGATGGGTGGAGACAGCCAGTCTGGAAAATAAGGCGCTGTTCTAGGACCCTCCGAGATCGTACATCAGCAGAACAAGTGCGGATCGCACTAACAGAAATGTCCTGTTTTCCCCTGTGGTTGCTTAGGCAAAAATGTTTAGCCACAGGTGTCTAGGACCTCTTAGAAATATCATTAAGATGTTGGCCAAAACGATCTCCTAACCATAAACCGGTCTTCCCTATGTACTTCATACCACAACGTTTGCACATAATAGCATAAGAGGGGAAGTCACTAAGTAACTAGCAAATTGAAATATTTTATCAGTGGCAGTTATCAGGTAGTATTTAAATATATCCTTAGATAGTACCATCATCCAGCTTTATAACAGTTGTATGTAGGGGGCGCTGGGAGTTACATGCGCATGCGCAAAAGCAATAACAAAATGGCTACCCAACTGTTAGTGTGTACCAAAGAAGAACAGAGAAGTGTAGTGCGATTTCTGTGGGCTAAAGGACATTCAATTGAGGACATTCATAAGGAAATGATTACAGTTTATGCTGAAAAGTGTTTATCACGTAAAGAGGTCTATAACTGGGTACAGACGTGCACTACTTATACATGTATCGTGCGTCTGTCTATTATTCTGTGACTGCTAGTTACAGACACGGCAGTACTTACAAAGATTGTATTACTATCATGAAACTTCTGCTACAGAAATACTAACTACTAACAAAGACAACACACAGTGAACAGTGTGAAGAATAAGTCCAGTGTGAATAACATAAACTCACACTTTATTAATGGGAAAAATGAGTGATGATAGGTGAGGGTGAGAGCAACTGATAACGTTATACAAAGTTTTTGGCTAATCCACTTTCCGGCAAGTACTAGTTTGTCAGATGGAAAGAGAGAAAACCCAACTCTCACACTACATAAAAGCAACAAGCATACAAAAATGTAGTACAACATAAGAGTACACACTTACTGCATAAAAAAGGATCATAGAAAAATCTCAAAAAGGAACTAATTGCACATTCTTTTGTTCAGCAAAGTTGTGACAGGGAACGAAATGCTTGACATTACGACACTAACAACTACCTGACTCTTTATTGAAATCATAAATGAGAAATAATCTCATAATGTCTCCAAAAGGAGCATTCTATACACACGTCAGCCACATGACAAAAATCATTAACACAGTGCACTATAGGCTAGGAAATCACATTCTCTACCGAGACTTAATTCAAACTCATTCTAACCTCATAATCATAATTCATCCTATCTATCCATCCCAAATCTCGTCCTTTCACTCCTTAAACATGTGCTAACTATTCCTTTAAATCTTTCCAAAGTTTCTATCCCGAGAATCAATCAGCCCGTGATTCTTCATGTTTACGACCTTCAGACGAAAACTCACTGGACATTCCGACAATAACTTTTCTGTTACAAACATGTCAAGGCTAAGTTCATAAAAATCTCGTGGAATTTAGTGTCTCAACCCTGACCTTTCAGTTGAACTCTTGTACAACAAAAATACCAAGGGCTTTAAATCAAATGGTCAAATTATTAAAATGCTCCGGGTTATATCCCTTCTATGAGAATCCAACCATCATAAAATGGTGTAAAAGAATTTTCTCAGGGACGCAACGAAATTGTTGACAAAGTCCGACTTTTCCGTCCTGTTCAGATTGCAACAAAAGCGACTGTGCAACATGTGAATGAGATTATCAGATCTGACAGACCAGTAACGACAGACAATGTAGCAAGTGCAATCGGATGTTCACATGGCTTAGCCTACAGAATAATGCATGAGCAATTTTCGAAAAAAAAAAACGCCCTGGTCTGCTGACTAGAGCTCATGACAATGCCAGACCACATACGGCTCGGTTAACCCAAGAGAAAATTAGCTGGTTGGTTTGGGATGTTCTTGAACTTCCAACCTAAAGTCCTGACCTAGCTCCAAGTGAATTTCACCTGTTTGGTCCACTGAAAAACCACCTTGTCGGGAGAAGATTCTCGAGTGACGAAGAGGTGGAAACAGAAGTTAAAAAATGGTTCAGAAATCGGACTTGCAATTTTTACGCCATGGGTATTGCATCACTGATTACACGATGGGACAAATGTATCAATGTTGGTGGCGATTACGTTGAGAAATAGGGGAATAATGTAGGTTCAAAAATTAAAAGTTTTCAAATTACTGTTGCATTTAGTTTGTTTGTTTGTTTGTTTGTTTGTTTTTGTAACAGGCATTTGCGAGTTACTTAGTGACTTCCCCTCGTAAATAACATTGCGTGAAGTACAGGTGAAACCATCCTGAACTGATAACATGGACTTAGGAAAGGAGATCTGGCTGGCCTCGACAACAAACGGACAAGTGTTGCATCTACGGCGTCCGCAACGTTTGGTACCATTAAAAGTGTCATTTATCTTAAGGCGATTACGAACTAAAAGGTCCCTGAGGTTCTTGTCCTGTCTGTAGGCCACCAATGGGGGTTCCCCCAAAAGTTCACGTGTATCAAGCTCGGTCTGCAGGAGATGGAGATGGCGAAGCAGTATGTTTTTAACTGCCAAGCTGTGAGGATGGTGCCTGAGTACCATTTTGACTCTGTCCGAGCTACAGTGTGGTTTAGGACTGAGGGCTTGTTGCCGCGATATATGGCTAATGCGGTTCCAAGATGACGAGAGAACATGTTCTGGATAGCCACGTTAACGGAAGAAATCTAGCATTTTAAGGCCTTGATCCTGGAAATTCAAATCCTCATTACACAATCGTCGCAACCTAAGAAGCTGGGAAAACGGAATAGAGTCCTTACACGATCTGAGATGGGAGGAAGAGTACAAGAGATAGCTGTGAGAGTCTGTAGGTTTATAGTGGACAGAAGTAGTAAGCCCTGTAGGGCCGATAGTGACGGCAATGTCGAGAAAGTTAGCGGAAGTAGCAGAGACATGGGAGGTGAAAGAAATGACGGGATTGTACTCCTTAACAAAACTGATAAAATTGTCAAGATCTTCCTCTGACACTGATGTGACCCCAGTGCCGTCATCTGTGTAGCGTCTATAAAAGGCAGGAAAGGGGCCTCTAAAGGCTCTCAAAACTTTGTATTTGAAGTGGCCCATGAACAGACATGCGTAGCTAGGGTCCATTTTGGTACCCATGGCCACACTACTAATCTGGTCGAAGTAAAGGCCGTTGAATTCAAACGAAATGAGTTGGAGGACAAGTCGTGTAAGGCGCAGAATAGTAGATGTAGGAATAGAGAGATTGCGTCTTTTGTTCAGAAAGAACTTGACGGCCTGAAGTCCCTGATCATGTGGGATGGATATGTATAAGGATACTACATCAAGCGTGAAGATACGGTAGGTGTGACCAGGCATGAGTGTAAGGGTCTCAAAAACAATGAGAGCATGATTCGTGTCCTTAAGATAAATGGGCAGACTAGTGACCAGAGTTTGAAAGATGCTGTCAAGAAAGTCAGAGATTTGTTCTGTAGGGCAGGAACAAGCAGACATTTTGGGCCTTCCGGGGTTGCCTGGTTTGTGCATCTTAGGGAGTAGATAAAAGGATGGCTTCCCTAAGCAGCTGTCACAGATGTGAAGATGAGTAGCCGAGGGAGAAAGATCAATCTTGTGGATGAGTTCGTTGATCGTGTCACGAACAAGGTGGTTGTTGGCCAGAGTCGGATCTTGAGGGCGAGAGACATAAAATTCAGTGTTACTCAGCTGGCCCATGGCCTCTTGGATGTACAGTTCTTTCTTCCAACAAACAATGGCCTCGCCCTTGTCTGCACTCATGATCACGATATCTCGTCTGCGCTGGAGATGTGAAAGTGCGCGCTGCTCCCCGGGAGTCAGGTTAGATTGTCGTACACGGGGAAGGCGAAGCTTGCGGATTTCATGGAGAGTGTGATCAATGTAGAGGTCCTGCTGAAGGTGTCCAGGTGGATGGTTGTTTAGAGAAGCGAGAGAAAGGGTCATCATCGGAAGTGGATTGGGATGATGAAAATTGGGACGCGTTTTGGAAATGGAACTTCAAATATAGTCTGCAATGGAAACGGTGGACATCTTGAAGGAGTGAGAACTAGTCAGCAGAAGGACGGAGGGGAACAAACTGTAAACCTTTCCCCAGGACAGACAATTCATCAGTCGAAAGAGGAATATCAGGAGGGATACAAACCATTTTAGTGGGAGCAGAAGTGGTGGTGGATCGGATAGAGGCTGTAGAGGGACGGATAGCAGAAAGTTTCTGCTTTTTGAGAGAAGAAAGTTGCAGGTAGAATTGTCTGTTGATGGAGTGAATAATCTCGCGGATCAGGCGATAAATAAGGTAATTATCATGTGTAAGGTGGTGGAGATGGACAGAGAGTTGAACGATCAGACTATCAAGATGCCCACTAAACTAGCTTCTCTTAACAATGTCCTCTTTAGAGTTTCACGTGGTTGACCTCTTTTTCTTTGGCTTGTTGTGCTCCACTTGATAGTTTGTTTTGATATTCTCTCATTTGTTTCTTCTCATCACATGACCGACATATGTCCATCTTCTTTTTCTGGTCACCCATGAGACAGGTTATTGTTTGCTTATCTGTCTTATCTCTGCGTTATTCTTGAATTCGTTCCACTTTATACCAAGTATTTTCCTGAGGCATTTATTTTCAATAGAGTCTAATTTCTTGTCTATTTCTTTAGTTGATTTCCAGCTTTTGCATGCATTTATGAGGGTGGATATCACATTTGAATTGAATAATCTTAACTTGGTTTTTGTGCTTGTAACTTTTGAATTCCTCATGTTCTCAAGATTTTTGAAGGACAAAGGTGGTTTTGCAATTCTAATTCTAACTTCCTTCCTGGTGTCACCATCCTGGTCTATGTAGCTGCCAAGGTATGCAAATTGGTTTACTTCATCAACAACTGTTCCTTCTATGTACATTTTTCCTTCCTGATTAATGAGAAATTTCATAATTTTTGTTTTGTCTTTGTTGAAGACCTATTTTGCTAGTCAAGGAAGACAGGGAATCTGTTTTTTTCCTGCATCAATTTCACATTGTCACTGATAAGAGTTATGTCATCAGCAAAATCAAGATCTTCTATTTGGATCACATATACCCAATCAATGCCGGTTTTTACCTGTACAGCATCTTTTCATTATAAAGTCTATGGCAATTCCAAAAAGCAATGGAGATTAATATACATCCTTATTTCACGCCTGTTTCAAACTGAAACCATTCGCTCATTCCTTCTTCTGTCTTGACTGCACAAACATATCTGTTGCAGAGATCTCTAATGATGTTGACAATTTTAGATGGTATTCCATACAGTCTTAAAATTCTCCACAATGAATCTCTGTGTATTCTATCAAATGCCTTTTTAAAGTCTATGAAGTTCAGAATTAATGGTTTCTGCTTTTCAATATGTTCTTCAAGTATTATTCTTAGAGTAAAGATCTGGTCAAGACAGCTTCTCTCTTTTCGAAATCCTGCCTTTTCTTCTCTCACTGCAGTATCCACTACATCCTTAATAATATATAATGTGGTTAAATGACACATAATTTTAAGATTGATAAAATAAATGGAAAAAACTGTGGGTGTGTGTAACCTAGCCAGTAGTGGTCTGCCTTCTCACACAAAATGTTGTTAGTCTGACCATCTGGAGATGTCCTACAGTTTGGTTCAACAACAAAAAATCAGTACCTAACCCTATTGCTGGGGAAGAAAAGCTAAAAAACTATTTGCTAGAATTGTGAGACACAAGAAGGGATCAGTAAATGAAGGTAAGAGGTGATTTCATGATAAAGTCTGTTCCATGAATAACGGATTATACTAGAGTCTGCAGTGTGTGAAAGGAGCAAGGAATGAAATAGAGTAACTGACTCTAGTAATTTTCAGAACAGTTATATAAATGTTAGTTCACTGTCTCTAGTAATTTTCAGAACAGTTATATAAATGTTAGTTCACTGACTCTAGTAATTTTCAGAACAGTTATATAAATGTTAGTTCTCTGTCTCTAGTAATTTTCAGAACAGTTATATAAATGTAAGTTCTCTGTCTCTAGTAATTTTCAGAACAGTTATATAAATGTAAGTTCTCTGTCTCTAGTAATTTTCAGAACAGTTATATAAATGTAAGTTCACTGACTCTAGTAATTTTCAGAACAGTTATATAAATGTTAGTTCTCTGTCTCTAGTAATTTTCAGAACAGTTATATAAATGTTAGTTCACTGTCTCTAGTAATTTTCAGAACAGTTATATAAATGTTAGTTCACTGTTTCTAGTAATTTTCAGAACAGTTATATAAATGTTAGTTCACTGACTCTTTTTCTCAGTGTCATTGCCAACAGGTAGTAAAGGTAAAGGTAATCCTGTCATGCCTTAGAGGCACATAGGGATATGGTGTTAGTGGGCATATTTTCCTTGACCTGTCATGCCTTAGAGGCACATAGGGATATGGTGGTAGTGGGCATATTTTCCTTGACCTATTAGCACACTAGAGGGTGACATGGCTGCCTTTCCATCCTCAACTCCAGAAGAAGTTGGGTACCAATTTCTACAGCTGGGTGACTGGGGTGCCTCCGGCCAGATTCGAACCCCCCGACCTTCACCATGAGAGACCAGTGCACCAACCACTTCACCACTCAGACACCCATTGCCAACAGGTATAGGATATCATGTCCTTCCATAACCATCAGTCCCTTGTGCATCACAACAGGCTTGTCACTGAGCCTTTCCCATGGCAGGTCATCAAACATCTCATCTCTCCATCTGCCTCTGTCTCTTCTACCTTCCATCTTCCCTGTTACCATCAGCTGCTTTAGCCTGCCTCTCCTCCGAACATGCTCTACAAATTTAGACTGTCATTTTCTGATCTTCATTATAATTTTCCTTTTTTCTTGTGTCTCTTTCAGATCTTCCTCATTTGATTTTCTCACTGTCCATGGTAGATTCAGCTTTCTTCTTAAGAACCACATTTCAGCTGATTCCAGCCTTCTTTGTGTCTCTTTACTGACTGTCCAGCCTTCTTTGTGTCTCTTTACTGACTGTCCAGCCTTCTTTGTGTCTCTTTACTGACCGTCCGGCCTTCTTTGTGTCTCTTTACTGACCGTCCAGCCTTCTTTGTGTCTCTTTACTGACCGTCCGGCCTTCTTTGTGTCTCTTTACTGACCGTCCGGCCTTCTTTGTGTCTCTTTACTGACCGTCCAGCCTTCTTTGTGTCTCTTTACTTCTGACTGCCCAAGCTTTTGCATCCATAGAACAGGACTGGTTCAATTTAACACTGTAGCAATCTGTTGCTGACTTTCATAGACAGTGATTTATTGCAAAGCATGGATTTCAACTTAGTTCATTGTATCATTTAATAAATTACAGAATAATTAATTACAGAGCATTCAGGTAAGACTTGCAAAATAAACATTCAGCAAAATACTGCACCTTACTGCAATGGTTCATTGCTTTTTGCTAGAAAATTATGAAGTGAATTTCATTCAAATGTGCAGAAAATCCAACATTTTTGACAACATGCTGGCCATGATGGAGAAATACGCCAACAACTTGGAGGCAGTTGTTGCTGAGAGAACACAGCAACTTAGACAAGAAAAGAGGATGACTGAAAACTTGCTCTTGAGAATGTTACCCAGGTGAGTTAAGTTACCCAGGTGAGTTAAGTTACCCAGGTGAGTTAAGACCTAGGTGAGTTTAGATATTCTGAGTTACCTCAAATAAGTTACGCAAATGAATTCAGTTAAATTTACCCTGGTAAGTTAGTGGTCAACTTAACTTACCTGATGAGTAAGTGGTCAACATAAGTTATCCAGGAGAGCTAAGTTAATCTGCTTAAGTTGCCCAGGTGAGAATACCTACTCTGTGATATTGCAGAATCTATAGATATGTTTTCCCTATATCACTCACTAGATCGAATAAGATACTGAAGTTTATTTTCTCCCATATGAAAACAAAACAATATCAGTGCCATAACTATATGCATTCTTACATCTTACATCCTTCCTGTGCTGTTAGTTGTTTGCCAAGTTTTCCTGTTTTCTGCAAGTTGTTCAACTTCATCAAGGGATGTTGTGCCCATCTGTTAAAGATCTGGTCGAGACAACTTCTCCCTTTTCGAAATCCTGCCTGTTCTACTCTCATTGCAGTATCCACTACAACCATACTTCTGTTCAGAATCACTTTACAAAACACCTTTGACACAACTGATAGTAAGGTTACACCCCTCCAGTTATTGCAGTCACTGAGGTTGCCTTTTTTTTTTTTGGTATTTTAATAATGATTCCCTTTTTCCATATAGAAGGGACTTTTTCTTTCCAAATTTTATTAAACACTCTTTGTAGTTGGCTCATGTTGTCATTGTTAATAGTCTTTAACATCTCAACTGTTATTTCATCTTCACCTGCAGCTTTGCTGTTAGCCATTAGATTCATTGCTGTTTCAATTTCATTCAGTGTAGCTTCATCTAAGTTGACATTTAGTTGTGGGACTGGTAAATCGGTTTCAAGATTTATTAATTCATGTGGGTGTGATCGATTGTGTAAAGCTGGGGCGACCATCCCCAACCCAGCGCGTCACAGTTGGCGGATGGTGAAAGTCCTCCAGATATAGAGAATCCCTGTGAATAAGGAGTTGTCCAAATAAGCAGGCGCGGACCAACTGGCGGTAGACTCAGAGAGCGAGGTGGGGTAGTAGGTGGCTCTACTACTCCTATAAAGTGCCTCAGGTGCTCAGTGAAGGGAATACCAGGCGGGTCAGAGGCGCCTTAAAACTTCTCACTCCCGCTGCCTTGCGGGTAGGACAGGGAGTCCAAATGATAGCGGAGAGTCCGTACACAAACCAAAAGAAGGCAACGGGAAACCACTGTTGTAGTTCCCAAGAATAGTTATGCTTGAACAGGATAATTGATTCATCATGAACGACGTTAATGGATGTTCCTCTGGAACAGCCTCGTCTGGTAGGGCAGCTCACGAGCCACAGGTGAGGCCAGATCGTCATCAAGCTACTGGTGGCAAAACTAACAAGTTCAAAATAGCAACATGGAATGTTAGAACTTTATTCCAGGCTGGAAAATTAGAAAATGTAAAGATGGAAATGGAAAGGATGAAGATCAACATATTAGGAATGAGTGAAGTTAGATGGACAGGTGCAGGGAAGATAAACTCAGATAAATATACAATAATATATTCAGGAAGTGAGAAACATGAATGAGGAGTAGGAATTATATTTGATGAACAAACGGCAAGGACAATTGTAGGATATTTGAACATCTCGGACCGAGTCCTGTTAGCCCAACTGAAAGGACGATCAATAAACATAAATATTATACAAGTGTACGCTCCAACATCTGAAAGTTCTGAAGAAGATGTACAGATATTTTATAATGACATAGAGACAGCACTAAAACACACAAAGTCATATGAAGTTACTATAGTCACGGGAGATTTTAATGCCAAAGTTGGTAAAGGAAGAACTTAAGACATCGTTGGTGACTATGGACTGGGGGAGAGGAATGACAGAGGTTATAAATTAATTGAATGGGCAAGAATACATAGCATGGTTGTAGGAAACACCTGGTTTAAACAACATCCTCGAAGACTGGCAACGTGGTGCAGCCCGGACAAAAAGACTTTTAACCAGATAGACTACATATTAATCAACAAACGATTCCGCAATGCATTACTGACAACAAAAACCATGCCAGGAGCTGACTGCAATAATGACCATGATCCACTCTGTGGAAAAATTAGAATAAAGCTAAAGAAAGCAGGCAGAAAAGTGAGAAACATCAAATTGAATACAGAACTTCTTAAAAATGACCAAGAACTGCGAGAACAATACAAAGTTATTATAACAAATAGATACAATGCAATAGCAAAGATAAATAGTATAGATGAACAATGGGAAATGTTGAGAGATTCTATCCACCAAACTGTTAAGGAGATAATACCACTGAAAAAAGAAGCCCCTAAAAATAAATGGATGACAGACAACATCTTAAGACTGATGGACAAGAGGAGGAGGAGTAAAAATAACGAGGAAAAATATAGCAAGATAAATAAAGAAATAAGACGCAAATGCAGAGAAGCAAAAGAAGTGTGGTTAAATGAACAGTGCAGACAGATAGAGGACTCTCATAATAAAGACAGCAAAAACATGCACAAACGAATTAATGAACTCACAGGCAGGAAAACAAAATATACCACAGGATGCCTGAAATCAAACAAAGGTAAAATGTTAATGGGAAAAGAAGACATTGTGGACAGGTGGACAGAGTATATCGGTGAACTATATGGAGGAAAAAGACCAGAATTAACACCAGATACTGAAAACTGTGATGGACCGCCAATACTTGAAGATGAAATCATAGATGCCATCAAACACATGAAGAAAGGAAAAGCAACTGGGCCTGATAATATAACAATAGAAGAAATACAGGAACTAGAGGAGACAGGAATAAAAATAATAACCAAGTTACTGAATGACATTTACAACAGTGGTTATATTTGTGCTTTACGAACACTAACAGAAAGAGCTTTAGAAGTACAGAAGGATCTCTACTTATGCTTCACTGATTACGCCAAGGCATTTGACATGGTGAAACATAATGAAATTATTAAAATGCTTGAAGACATCAATATAGATGGCAAAGACCTAAGGATTGTAAAACATCTATACTGGCAGCAAGAAGCAGCAGTTCGAGTTGAAAATGGAATTGGAAAATATCAACCTATAAAATAAGTGGTGTGACACGGATGTGTACTATCTCAGACCTTTTTTCTCTGTATAGCGAGAATATTCTAAGAACAATCATCACAGAACCAGGCATAAAAATTGGAGGATACAATATTAACAACCTTCAGCATGCTGACGACACAGTACTGATAGCTGAGAACCAACACGACCTGCAAAATCTCTTGGATAAAGTCGCCAAAGAAAGTGAACAGAAAGGCTTTACTTTGAACATCAAAAAGACAGAGACTATGGTTATATCTAAGAAACAGAATCCACCAGCATGCAGTATTAAATTAAACGGAACTATTCTAAAGCAAGTGCAAAAATTCAAATACCTTGGAGCAGTAATAACTTCAGATGGGAAATGCAGAACAGAAATTAGGAACAGAATAGGCCAAGCAAAGAATGCATTTCAGAGTGAGAAACATATTAACCAACACATCTTTATCAATAAATGTTAGAAAATGAGTCCTAAAATGTTATATTGAACCTGTCTTGTTATATGGAAGTGAATCATGGACAATAGGCAAGTCTTCACAAAAATCATTGGAAGCTGCAGAAATGTGGTTTATTAGAAGAATGTTGCGAATCCCCTGGACAGCAAAAATAACTAATGAAGAATGTATGAGAAGAGCTGGAGAGACAAAAAACCTTGTCAAAAAGATAAGAGAGAGACAATGTACTTTCATAGGACATGCAATGAGAAGAGGGGCATTGAAAATATTATAACAGGAAAAATAGAAGGAAGAAGATCAAGAGGAAGACCAAGAGAAATGATACTGGACAATCTGATGGGATGGTGTGAGAGGAGATCACCAACTGAGCTGATGGCCTGCATGAAGGATCGCGTACTCTGGAGAAGCATAATAGCCAACACTAGTCGGCACAGCACTTGATGATGATGATGATAATGTGATCGATTAAGTATTTCATGGAAGTGTTCAGCCCATCTTTGCATTTGGTCTTTACTTGATGTTAATAGGTTGCCTGTTTTGCTAAAGACTGGTCTTTCTCTGGAGGTAATAGCACCTGTTAGCTTCTTCTGTATGTTATATAGAGTTTTGCTGTCTCCTGTTTTTGCTGCATTTTCTGCTTCTTTTGCCATATTGTCCATATATTCTCTTTTGTCTCTTCTAGCTGAACAGTTTACTTTGTTGCCTAGTTCTTTGTATGTTGCTTTTGCAAAATCTTTTCCAAGATCTTTTCCAGTATGCATTAGTTGTAAGAAAAACAGCACCTGTATGAGGAACTGTTATAGAAGACAGTCACACTAAAAATAATATGTGTGAATGAGACAACTGTTACAGAGGACTACATCTAGTCACACTAAAAATAATACGTGTGAATGAGACAACTGTTACAGAGGACTACATCTAGTCACACTAAAAATAATACGTGTGAATGAGACAACTGTTACAGAGGACTACATCTAGTCACACTAAAAATAATACGTGTGAATGAGACAACTGTTACAGAGGACTACATCTAGTCACACTAAAAATAATACGTGTGAATGAGACAACTGTTACAGAGGACTACATCTAGTCACACTAAAAATAATACGTGTGAATGAGACAACTGTTACAGAGGACTACATCTAGTCACACTAAAAATAATACGTGTGAATGAGACAACTGTTACAGAGGACTACATCTAGTCACACTAAAAATAATACGTGTGAATGAGACAACTGTTACAGAGGACTACATCTAGTCACACTAAAAATAATACGTGTGAATGAGACAACTGTTACAGAGGACTACATCTAGTCACACTAAAAATAATACGTGTGAATGAGACAACTGTTACAGAGGACTACATCTAGTCACACTAAAAATAAAATGTAGTGAATGAGACAACTGTTACAGAGGACTACAACTAGTCACACTAAAAATAATACGTGTGAATGAGACAACTGTTACAGAGGACTACATCTAGTCACACTAAAAATAATACGTGTGAATGAGACAACTGTTACAGAGGACTACATCTAGTCACACTAAAAATAAAATGTGTGAATGAGACAACTGTTACAGAGGACTACAACTAGTCACACTAAAAATAATATGTGTGAATGAGACAACTGTTACAGAGGACTACATCTAGTCACACTAAAAATAATATGTGTGAATGAGACAACTGTTACAGAGGACTACTATATCCAATGTCAGGTCAGTTGCTGAGAAGCTGAAACGAGGTCACAGAGTTGAGCCCGAACAGTTTGAGACTGTGTCCATATACTTCTCAGATATTGTGGGCTTCACAGAACTAAGTGCAGATAGTACTCCCATGGAGGTAAGAGAAAGTAGATGTTGTTGAAGAAAAAAAAGATCATCATCACTGTCATCATATATTTGTTACTTATTTGTTTTCTTTATTGTATTCTCATTTATAATTTTCATTTCTTTTAATTTTCGTTTCATTTACATTTTAAAGAAGTTTTATTCTGCCTTCCTTCATTTTATTCATTTCATTGTTATCTTACTTTTTTCTTCTCTGTTTGTCTCTGTCTGTCTGTCTGTCTTCCTCTCTCTCTCACTCTCTGTCTGTCTGTCTGTCTCTTTCTCTCTCTCTCTCTTTCTCTGTGATTCCTGCTTTTAATTATTTTGCTTATTTTAAAATTTATTTTCTTTGATCTACATTTCACCTTACATTCAGGTCAGTATATCATATTTAGCCTTGAAATTTGGTAGCAACAAATTAATTCAGGAAGTGAAGTTTGTTTAATCAAATCTGATAATACTTCAATAAACTGAATGTAAACTATGACAAATGTAATGTTGTTTTAACTATGAATCACAGGTGGTTGACTTGTTAAATGACCTGTATACATGCTTTGACTCCATCATTGAAGAGTTTGATGTGTACAAGGTGGAGACAATTGGTGATGCCTACATGGTTGTTAGTGGTCTCCCCATACGAAATGGTGATCAACATGCAGGTAAACATGAGTCGGTCATCTTTAGATATTTAATATTATTTAAAGAAAAAATTATTTTAATCTCTTGTTGAAATGATAAATGCTAAATAGCCTACTGAGCACTTCTACATATGAAAATGTGCAAACGAATACATAGATTAGTAGATTTGTGTGTGTATTTGTGGCGTGGTAGAAAATGTAGCTGTCTGTACATCTGAGGAAATGGAGAGAGAGAGAGACAGACAAACAAACAGACAGCAGACAGAGAAATAAAAATATAACCAAAGCAATGGGA